>OV656812.1:27088917-28358917 GCA_927399485.1 Calamotropha paludella
ATAAATGAAAATTTGTTTATCATCAAGGATATGAAATGTAGATAAAATTAGCTTTTACACATTGCTTGGACAAGTAATTAAATTTTGCGATCGTGACTAAATTGTGATGATATTTTTTTCCAAGTTTTTTTTAAGCTGACGCCAATGCCGACTCTACATGCCTAGCTATTACTACCTACATCATCGAAAATACTAAAAACTACTTGCAAAAATACTATGGGTCTGTCAAGGTCTCGATGGATTATTTGGAAGAGCGCTCTCCCGGATAGCGAAGGATATGAGTTCGTGACTCGCCTAACAACTAAGACAACTTGATTTTTTCTGGAAATAATTTCTTTAGATACAAATATCTTAAGACATGAAATGCTTAATGCTAAATATTATGATTCCTCAATTATATTCATAATAATAAGTAGATTTAATCTACTATTTGATAATTATAGAACCTAATGTTTTATTAAAAAGAAAAGCTGACCCGGCCCCGCGTTGCTGTGTTTTATATTAAACCTATACTATAAAATAAACCGCAACAAATCCAACAAAAAGAAAAAAAAATAACATCAAATTCGATTGAGTTGTTTCGGAGGTCAACGCGGTCAAACACTGTGACATGGAATTTTTGTATATAAAGACTAGCTGACCCGGCCACGCGTTGCTGTGTTATATTAAAATCTATCCTATGTCCTAAGTCAAAACAAATTCAGCAAATTGAAAAAATAACATTTTACAAACAAATAACAGTGTAACCTCTAACGCTTTTATGGAACGTATGTATAGCTTTAGCTATAGACTTATCTATAATCTAAGATCACAGTGGTTTGTGTGTTTGCCTGTCCGCTCTTTTTCCCGCTCTTTTTTCATTGTATCAATAAAGTTACCATAGCAACGCTTTAACCGCATGTAGTTCGTCTACCGGACGCTAGATGGCGCTAACGGAAAAATATTTCATAATAGAAAAAATTAAAGAATTTTGTCCACCCGTGCGAAGCCGGGACGGGCCGTTAGTATTATTAAAAAATCACGTCTTCTTCCCGCAGGGGTGGGCAGAGATCACAGATTCCCACTTTCCACGGTCATGACATACTTCTCTCGCTTCTTTAACACTTATCAGACCTTTCATACAAGCTCTTCGGTTAGGGATACTTTTGACCTGGCCTTTTTCAGAACATCTTCTATTTGGTCCCTGAAAGTTCGCCTAGTGTACAATATGATGTAGAGAAAGCTCTACAGCCGAATTGAATATGTTACCTGTAACTCTACTGCTGACTTCACTGATAACTCTGCCTGTGACACTCCGACTTGCCCACGCCCATCTTTTTTTATAATATTTCTTACATTCACACCAATTAATCTAGCCCAAAATAAGCACTGTCAGGTTTTTGTTTAGGATACTAGGGAAAGCCATACATATATATAATACATAAATATAATATTAATAGAAATATATGTCAGGAGACGTCAAGATTTTGGTCCAAACTTTCTGACATCATATGGGCAGAGTTATAAATCGTGCACTGAGAAGAAGTATTAATTTTCAACACAGTATAAAGAACCACGTAGCACGTAACAACTTGTTAAAGATACTTAGCGAAACGTAGGACAGTTCCGTGAGGACGTCCACACTT
This sequence comes from Calamotropha paludella, assembly GCA_927399485.1. NCBI lineage: Eukaryota > Metazoa > Arthropoda > Insecta > Lepidoptera > Crambidae > Calamotropha > Calamotropha paludella. The sequence continues at coordinate 27,090,543 of OV656812.1, forward strand.
GAAGGCGACGCGTTTGAAAGTGAGTTGGGGCTCGCACGTTGACAAAGTCACGACTCTATCGAAGCGCGGGAAATCGTAGTTACTCATATTAGTCGGATAGAGGGCGCGCTTGCGCTTCGATTAGTTTCTCTACTCATGTCCAGATACGACATATATATAAATACCCAGGACTCAGGTTCAAATGTAGGTATTTATCACACAAATTTCTGACCCTTCCGGGGCTCAAACCCAGGACAGAATGGCAGAAATGGCAGGATCACTACCGTTGGTCCAAACAGTCTTCATTTGTCACACAGTAGACTTTACAATGCCTTAAGTTCCTCTTAATCCTTAAATACACTCACGTAATGTATGTTTCTTGATCCCACCGTGCTCACATGTGCTACTCTTTTCGGCGTCGCCGTTTTGACAATACTTCTCTTGCTGCTTTGTTTCAAACGCAGACGGTTGGCCAACTGAAACCAATAGAATATAATAATTAAAGACAAAAGAAACAATCGCTTCTTTGGCATAAATTTTGGGCAGTATATTAAAAAGCATAATGTGATATAATTTGCTGGCTGTTTCTGCATTATAATTTTATGCCAAAATTAAAAGTAAAAAGAACAATTTTCCTTGTATTTTTTTAAATGGATTTGCTCTTGATCATTAAGCCCAGGGGCCAAGACCAGATCCACGATGGAACTAGCTAACCTGAAAGATGCTTATTCACCCTGGCTTTGAAAGCGGACGGTTGATAACGGATAATTACCTATATAAATGTGGGGTTATGCACTAAAGTTGAAATGGACTCGAGTCGAAAATATTACTCGATATAAAACTAATGCTTTCTGCTGCGAACCTGTAAGTCAACACTGCTGCTTCAGAAGTAGGGTTCGAAAGTGCACTCAGGAAGACGCCAATATCAAGCCGGTTGACTTTTAGCTTCGCCACTATGTCATCACACAACTCTCGATTCCTGACAAACTCAACCAACAAATGCTGGACATCTTTAATTTTTCCACACATCGTTCAATGAGGGGAGGTAACAATTTTCATCAGATGTCCCAACTTATTCATGGGGCGTGTCCAGATCATAATGAAAAATAATATTTACAAACAAGGAAACGCCTTAACGCCTTAGTATGCTTTAAGTGGCAAATTTATTACGAAATGTTCTAATATTAACTTTAAAACAATCTTTTTACAACCACCCTGCTTTTAAAAAAGGGAATTCTAATAATCACATTTCTTTTTACTAGATTTTACAAGAAGTATGATTAATTTCCACGATTTCAAAGAAACCATTCTTAATAAGTTTTCTCCCAGTAGTATCGACAACGTCATTGAACATTTGTGTAATTATTACTTACTTATTCGGCAACATTTAGTTTGGTTATTTAGTTAGTTAGTTGAATAACCATCCAACATCCAACCAACATCTTCAGCATTAAACTTTGCAAGAACGATTTATATTCCTTTCCATAATGAAACAAGTTACACCTACCCTCATTCTGCAACCAATCAGCGGCCGGCGTGGGTTCTTCCGAAAATTGCAATGTAACTGTGCTAATACTTTCTGCTTGCCCAACAACTTCATCCTCTACTGTCTAAAACAGAAGTAAAATATTACGAGCGCCATCCGGACGTAAATACCCGTTTGGGTATAAAAATAAAACTAGTATATATTTACAAATATAGTAACGGTATCTTAAACCACTTTTCTACGTTTTCACCTCCTAAATTTAAGTATATATCGTAAAGTGTAATTGTGGTGTGTAGTTTTTGTATACCAGTTTCATATTCATACGACTATATATGATTTTTTTTTTTTTTTTTTAGAATGGGTTCGCTCTTGATCCCAATCAAGCCCGGGGGCAAAGACAGAATCCACGATGGAACGAGCTAACCCAGAAGGTGCCTATTCACCCTTTTTTTTTTTTTTTTTTTTTTTTTTTTTTTTTTTTTTTTTTTTTTTTTTTTTTTTTTTTTTTTGACGCGGGGAATGCGTTACGCATACGCCGCCGTTTGGGAGAACGGCGGACACGTTATGTGGGACTCTCCCCTGCGGACCTACCTGACGATAAAAGCTCGTCAGGTTGGTGCGCAGGGGCCTACCCACTAAACCACCGCGGTGTCCCTCTAACACCTTGGTGGGGATTATGTGATCGTGTTAGGACGCTTTCCACGATCCCCACCAGTGTGCGTCCGCCCTAGGCGGACTGCGTCGTCGGCGTCTGCTCCGTACGGAGCTGCGGAGCACCCCGTGACACCCTGAGTGCTCCGCATCGCCTGGAGACCGGTGCAATGCGGATGATGGTCTCCCAAACCCAGCACCCGCTGGCCTCCACGGGTGAAGATGGGGGAAAAATTCCCCCACGTCCAGCCGTCATGGGACCTTTGCGCCTGCGGGAGTCCTCCGGGAAAAAATGTTCCCGAGGGGCTCCCGCAGCCGCACTCCCATCCTGAACGCATCCCGTCTCCCTCTCAGCTGAGAGGGGGGCGGGAGCGCTCCCTACCTTCGGGGATGCCGACTACTCGGACATCCCCTCCCCCTCTGGCGCCTGGACTCGCGCCTCCCGCGCTCGCGCCTCTCCTGCGGAGTCGCTGGTGCGGTCCGCCGGCTCAGGGGATATCCCCTTCATTGCCGGCGGGTCGCACCTGCGACTGCCCATGACGTGGTCGGCCGGCCGCTCGAAGGCGGCGCACACCGAGCACGCCGGGTCTTGCTTGCAGGTAGCGGCTATGTGACCTGGTGCTCCGCATCTGAAGCACAAGCCGCTCCTGTCCTCCTTCGCCGGGCACTTGGGCTTCGTGTGCCCGACCCCCATACACCTGTAGCACCGCAGAGGTCGGGGGGCGAGTACCCTGACCTCTGCCATGCTCCAACCTACGCGGAGCTTCTCTCCGCTATCGGCTAATACTTTCGCCGCAGCGATCGGCAGCCTCATCATTACGTGCCCCATTCCGCTTGGGACGTTTCTAATCGGTTGCGCCTTGATGGCGCTCCTGGCACAGTCTGACCTTGCCATCACCGCTTCAACAACCTCTTGCATCTCGACGGAGTCATCCAGGCCTGAGACTCGCACGTCTGCTGTTCTCTCAGGCCTGCCTATCATAGCGACATCCCCGAGCCGTCTCTTCAAAATTTCGGCGAGGGCATCCGCTTTTGCGCCGTCCACCTCTGGCACCTTTATAATGCGCGCCCCCGTCGCTGTGCTCCTCACCATTACACCGGAGTCGATGCCTACCTCAGAGAGGGCCACCAACGTCCTGGCCCTCTTGATAATATGGGCATAAGTTTCACCACACTCCTCTGCTTCCGGCCGGATTGTGATGGTCACGGCCGTCGTTCGTGGCGGGATGAGTCTTCCACGCTTCTTCCTCTTCGTGCCACTCTGGCCGCCTGCCGATATCGGCGCCACAGCCTTGGCTGTCTCTTCAGTGGCGCGTGTCCTCCCACTGCGTTTCTTTTTTCTGCTTCCTGCCACCTCCCAGGCATCACCCTGGAGGAGGGCAGGGGGCGGTGCATTCTTCACCTTTTTTTCGGAGTTGAGGCGTTGTACTGCCCCTTTTCCAGTCGTCAATTTTGTATGGAGAGTCTCCTTAGGCTTTGAGGGCACGGCCAGACGTTCCGCCATCACCTCAAATCGTTCGTCCATTGCCTGCTGTATCATCTGCCGCAGGTCCTCCCTTGTCGGCAGCTCTCCTCTTGGCTTCATTTCGGCTTTCATCTTCACTACCTCCGCCTTTAAGCCGGCTACCTCATCTTTGAGTTTACGGACTGCATCTTTTAAGCGACCGTTCTCCTCCTGAAGCTCAAAAAACTCTGGATCGTCCTCGAGGGCTTGGGCGGTGAATGCCCTGAAGTCACTCAACAGAGCCACTTGTTCCCGGCCTATTTCTGTTATTTTCCGTCTTGAGTCCCCCGATAATCCAGAGTTCTCCAATTCGACCTTCAACCTCTCATAGGTTTCCCTCGCCTTTGCGCGGTACCGCTTTAGTTCGGCGACCTGATCATCGCTAATCTGGCGGATGTTAGCGGTAGAGGAATCATCGTCTGTTTCGTCCTCATCTTCGCCGCTCTTCGGCCTGGTCTCAATCGGGAACCTCAGCGTCATACATGTCTGCATGCAGGGCCGACGCTCTTCTTGTATCGAATCCAATCTTTGGCGCTTGCGTTCTCGGGATAGTTCAACGGTATCCGCCGACGATCCTTGCGCCATGTCTCTTCCGGACTTTTCCATCACTTCTGTCAACATGTTTTCGCAACTGTTTTTGGTCGGACACAGTGCTTCGTCCTTCACCTTACTCCCTCCTTTTTTACTCTTAGTTTTGTTTTTATCAGACTTCATAATAGACCCACGAGTGCGGGAGATCTAACGGTCCACCCAGGCAGAGATCCCGCGATACCTGGGCAACCCTACTACACCTCGAGGGGCGGGAGGTACTCGAGGGGGTCGCTCGCGGGTTGATGCACTCCATCAACCACCCGCGCACGGGCGCTCGACACCGCGTTACTCCAGTGCCGCGCCTTCGAGGATTTTTTATAGTGGTTATCTCCACGCAGCCCCCACCTAAGTGGCAGCCCCCACTCCCTGCATCACGTACAGGGTTGCGGGTTGGCCGGAGCTGGTACTAGGACCAGACACCGCCCCGACTTGCTCGCTGCTGCGATCTGGGCCCGAAGGCCCCCACGGGTGATTTTTTAGAGGGGTTGTCTTCCCCGCGGCCCCCACCCGAAGGTAGCGGCCCTCGGCCCTGCACTACGTACAGGGTTACGAGCTCCTATGATAACGCCAGACAGAACTGGCATCATCTCAAACCCTCCTAGCTCGGCTACCGCTACCCGGGATACCCAGGACGCCAGCCGAGCTCCCCCCGTTGCTAGTTTTGGTCCGCGCCGGTAAACCGGTAACCCCCAAATCTGGAGGCCGTTCCCCAATCCGCCACCCGGAGGACGCGTCCGATGGCAGACTAGCAACTGCACACGGAGGTGCCTATTCACCCTGGCCCTGAAAACAGACGGGTTATATGTACTCGGAAATACAGACGCAGGGAGAGAGTTCCACTCCCTTGCTGTGCGCATTATAAAAGAATTCGAGAAGCGCTTGGTGCGACAGGCAGGAATAGCGACCAAGAAAGGGTGGTAGCCCGCAGTGCGTCTGGATGTCCGATGGAAGAAAGGAGATGGCGGTATGAGCATATGTAGCTCTTGAGCACACTCTCCAAAATACAATCTGTAGAAGATCGACAGACAGGCAACTTTGCGGCGGTGAGCTAAGGTGTGAAACTTGCTCTTCGCCAATTTGTTGTCACTTATGAGCCTCTCAGCTCTGCGCTGAATCGTGTCCAGTGCAGCAAGTTGGTATTTTGCTTTTGAAATTGACACAGTCACAGCTTCTTTCAGTTATCTGTTTTAAATTTGTTTCCTGCCAAAACTTTATAGGCAGATGTTAGTCTGACAAAGCCAAGTCTGGACTGTATGATGGATGGTTCAAAGTTCGGTTAAATGGTGTACAATTTAAACTCAGCTCTAACTTCACAACTGGCGTCGTTCTCTATTCTTGAACATTAATAACATTCAAAATACACAGTCAATACTAAAGAAATGCAAATTTTCACACAGACAGGTAATATAAAACTGAAACAACCTCAACCGTGAGTTAATTATGTTTAAAGAAGAATAAACCTTTTGTTGAAACTAACATTAAATTCTTTGTACGTAACAATAATACATATCAGTGATATCACGAAGAAGAAAAATTCCTTCATTAGAACAGCTACGTGCAAAGAAAAATAATTGCTTAATCGAAACCAATATATAACTGATGAGCAAAAATAAATCTATTTGTGTGTGTCTAATTTTGCATTTTGTGAGAATAAGGCGTCAATGTTATGTGATTGGCAAGATCAGAACGATTGCAAAATTGAAGTTACTTTAGTCAAGTGCGATTCCAACATCATTATAATGCAAGAATTGCGTGTTTCTCAACAATGATTCGGCGACTCCTACATTTGTATCAACTGATCTTACAGAAGAATTGTAATGTTCGAGCAAATTTTTTTAAGTCTGTCATAGTATTTATTGTAGGAATGTTTGCGGGCGACTTCTACGCCATTGTAAGAAAAAAGTCCGCCTCCATGCTCAACAGACTCCGCTCCAGAAATAACTGTGTGTATATTTAAATACCAGTGAAATACCCCTCTGGTTCGACACTAAGTAAAATTACACACCAAAAAATGAAATCAAAAATACATTTAATTAGCAAGTGCCTAAAGTCTCATTTTAAGCATTAAAAATACTTGTGTTAAAGGCTCAGCTCTTCATCTATATAATTATGTATATATAAAAATCCCCTGTAACAGTAGTTGACCGCGATACGGTGGTCAGTTCAGCTTGTCTTTATATACAGAGTACAAAAAAAATGGGCCCTGGAGGGGTAAGTACCTTAAATCTGTAAAATAGTTCAATTTACTGAAAGGAGATATTCCTTTATTTTTAAAAAGAAATATAACTACATTCACAGAATTATAAAAAGCTTACCCGAACCGGGAATCGAAACAACAAAAAAATTAAAAAAAAGAACCCTCGCCATTTTATTTTACTAATAGATGCAATCGTTGTTAATGATACATTTTCTCTAAGAAACATAGGTTCTTAGAAATAAAAAAAAAACATGATGAGATCTAACATTTATTTTACTTTTACTATCGAATACTGAATAATTTAAAAACACTAAACTAATATGGAAGAAAAATATTATCTTATCGGCCAGAGGCGAATAATTTAACTAATAAATTGTTCGAAATGAGACCCCTCGTTCCGGTATAACCATCCTTGTTCCACAATAACCATCGACTTACGACCGTTTAGTGCATCGGAAGCGATCGTGCCTTTCGCAACGAACGGTCCTGGGTTCGAGTCCCAGAAGGAGCAGATGTTTATGTGATAAATACGAGCATTTGTACCTGATTCATGTGTATTATATTATATACATATTTCTATTAATATCACTTATTCATATATCATATATGTATGTCTGTCCGTTACCAAGATATACAGAACATATGCTTTACAGTGCTTACTTTAGGCTAGGCTAATTGGTGAGATTGTAAGAAGTATTGTTACTTACCGGCGAAACGAGAAACTTCTGTAGTTCAGGATGCTTTTTCACAAAATCCCAGAAATCTAAGCATTTCTTTTGCATAAAACTGGAATCATCGATACCCATTATAGGAGTGAAATCGATGGTTAGTTTCTGACTAACCATTGGCTCTCCACATGCAGCATCAGAAAAATCACTCCCAAAAATATAACTATTCTTTCGAGAGACAGAACCACCGTTGCTACTATACTCTATCAACGCTAAAGTGCTATCATCAGGCCGTACTGTATCTTTTTTCTCTTCGGCAAGTCTATTACCCAAATCCTGTGCTTCTAAAAGTACTTTAAAAAAATTGTCTTGGTCATTTTCACTTTTTCGGTGAATTGCTTCGGGAAATGATCTAGGCAATTTAATATCTGAAGTTGAAAATGCCATTCAGGTAATTATGATATAATAGTTTAAATCAATTACACAATATTTATTTACACGATCATAAATAGCGAGTAATCAACCTTTTTAAGATTCTAGATTGACATTTGACATAATATTATACTCTTTTACTTATAGTTACGCAAAGCATGGATTTGGTTATTTAACCACTCGTCAGTCCGCTACCGTGTGTCTCACCCTTCTTAACCAATGCTGGGCGAATTGTGAAAAAAGGCGGATTTTTATATAAAAATACCATTTTCTCACTAAATAATTAAGCTATGACCAAAAAAAATACTACCGTAAAGTAGCTTAAAAAAGTATCCACCAATTTTGATCTCTTTAACTCGAAAATTTATCGTAATTAAAAAAAAATAGGTGGCCACGCGGAAACTTGAATATGTTAACAATTGCTACCAGGGACTGACGAGGAGTGTTGGCTATCGGTAGCAATTGCTTCCGTGGACTGACAAGTGGATAGTATTTGATGGTATCATTGGTATCTGATGGTATACGATTTTGATTTAAAAACGAAGTGGTATCCTATATTTGGTATTGGACTATTATCTTTTACAATATTGAACAGAGGCTTACCTCTTATCGCGATTCAAGTTCAGCTGTTGAAGAAGAGACAATAGACCGTATTTAGGTTTCTCACTTTGATAATGGAACTTTCCTCGCGCCAAGAGATAGGCCCCCAGTTCGTCACTCTGAATGATTCTCTTCAAAAATTTTTATTTATAAGATCTCTACATTGAAAAAGCTTTAGAGCAAAGTGTTAAATAATAGAACTCAATTGGGTTATCTTATATTAAATTTACTATTAAGTGTTTCCTCAGTTTACATGGTCAGTATTTCATCAGTTTGCTATTGATTGACACCAGACTAATCATGAAACACACACTGATTAACAAAATTCTAAAAATTCTACCATCTTGCTAATTTTTGTAAATATTAATAAATATGAATCTCAGCTAAAGAAGTTTTGCTCCAAAAAACATCCGGCCGTGGACCATCGGTTGAGATGGCAATTTTAGCTCGATCTGAACAAGTTTAATCCTTGCTGATGTACTACGGATGTGTACACACTCGTAATCGTAACACAAGCATTTAGCTTGCCACCATGGGTTACTGGGAATATTAACAACATGCAGAACTGTCTGTCTGTTAACGACTTGCCCATCTAAATTTGAATCATATACTTGGCTTGTCAATATTCTTTCTTCCAACCTCTCTACATGTCTAAACCATCTAAGCATCCCTTTTTATCTTTGTCACTTTATCTTCTTCCATACCACTCCCTTATCACATCGTCCATTATTTTATCGATCAAATTCACTCCAGCATTAACTTTTTAGCTCTTATTTCCACTGTTAATATATATTTTCAATGAATCATCTTTTATGAATATAATCTAATAGTTTACTGTATTGTTTGTCGAAAGAAAATTTTATTGAATTATATCGATGAGTTATTTTAAATTAAGTAGCATATCTAACAAATAAGTTAAATAAGATAATTTTTATATTGTACCAAATGGCGTCTATTCGACGTGCTACAGCATGCAAAGTAAGACAACATAATCTCACCTTAAAAATTCCTTTACAAAATTTTGGACAGTTAATAAAAATATAATTCAAAAAGTTTATGACACTGCTCATAAATTTTCGATACTCGGGGGTAATTTCTTTAATATTCGAATGAGTTTAGACTCTTTCCCTGCGTCTTACTTATAACCCATCTGTTTCCAAAGCCAGGGTAAATAGGCACCGCATAATTTTAATATGTGGCTAAGTTAGACTACACAACCCCTGATATAAAGTTTATTTTCTTGTCCAAAACAATTTCAGGAATCGTTTTTGCGAGTACTATTTTAAAAATGCAATTTTTCAATGTTTACGATTCAACGCCTTTTTTCTCTATGTTTTTATCTGTTGATTACTCAGAGTAAACAGGACTGGAGTAGCCATTAGTCAATTTCTCGTACATATTTTTCTGCCATTTTTTGCGGGGGGTGAGGTTACTACTACATTCAATGCCAGCACACAGGAACAAAAACTCTTTGCGTGTTTACAAACGCACACATGCATAATACGACAAACATATTTAAAATACACGCACGCGTGCTTAAAATAGTGTGTTAACGTTCTATTCAAACACACGAATGTCATTGTGTGAGAAGTGACATGACATAGCACGAGAATATCGATATCGATAAATCAGTTTCATTTAATGAATGAATGTATTAACTTTGCGTTAGTATTCCTACATTATGTATTAAAAATTAAATTAAATTAATGATGATATTACACGCTACAACAGTCAGTTTCGAAGGCTACTTCCATAAAATACAAATTGAAACTTAATAGTTTATTGCATTTAAGAGATATTTACAATAGGTGTTATTATATATATAGAATTTACTGTGGACCCTTTCGCGTATAACCATAATGGAAAAGAGGAACTCTGAAACATTATTTTTAACAAAGCGTATATAGTTATAATTCTCAGATTTTTACTTTGACCGATTGATTATTTGTATTTTTTTGCGATTTGCTTACATCACTTTTTGCAGGTATTTCCTTTTCAACTTATTCTTTAACCTAAAATTAATACATTTAAATGTAATAAACTAAAACTGTTAATATCTATTTGAAACATAACTAGTTATATAATAAACTAAGAGGATCATTCAAGAATAACGTTGGCACAGCATGGGCAACTAATCTTCTTCTATTGTTAGATAATTTTTGAAACTGAGACGGCTCAAAATGTATGGAAAATATAGTACTTGTTCTTGAAGATGCCCAAGATGCCCTATTACCTATTACAAGCATGAATCCATTTTTTTCGTATGCTGTATTCTTTAGGAAAACTGGATATGAAAAATTAGATGTTTCCGGGCATGTCAAAGCTTAAAGTATAAATACCAACAATTAGTATACCGCCTAGGGGCAGAGTATATTTGCCTGAACTACACATACCGATCATTTCTAATTTTAATACTGCAATACTATCTTCCAATAGCTTTCATTTATGTACAAATGACTTTTGGCACCACATACCTTACTCCTAGTATCTTGAAGTATAGCAGTTGGACAAGCCGGTTTTTAAAAAGAGCTATAAATGCTACAATATTAATAAAAAAACTTAACTTAAATGTTGACGATGACATTTAGCTATTACCATACTAAAATGTCATCAAAATCCGTCGAGTAGTTTTTGCGTGATGCGTGCTCAAACATACATACAGACAGACAAAATGTTCAAAAATTAGTGATTTCGCTTCCTCTACTCTCATTACTAGCCATTTGGTTTAAGGTGGACTTGACCTGTTTTATTCTATATCTTTACAGTTTTATGCTCGTATGTATAATATCGCAGGTAAATAGTATAATTCCGCACTTTACATACGGCGTCATCAGTTCAAAATCACATATCTTATTCTTATTTGAAATCATCATTAATACCTGGTAATAATTACTGAAACAAACTGTAATTTATCTAAGCTGTTTTTTAGTATCGTTAAGAAAAAGCATTCATTCACTCATTCATTACTCACTCGTAAAATCACAATATCGATGAAGTTGACATCACTATTGTGCAAATTAATATTGTACAAATTAATAAGGGTTGCTGATTACAAAATAAAAACAATTTGTCCTGTGGCTCGAAAAAAAATTTTGGTTTCTCGGAAATGATCGGGTGTGCTGGTTAGGCGATGGTACCCTTTTAACCGTGCTTTTTTATGAAGTCAGGGACACTGTAGGTATATACAGCATTAGTACTCTTAATGTTTATGAGCGCCGCCCAGCATGAATAAAAGGGCAAATAGTTTGATTATTATTTTAATTAATTATTTTATTTATTATTTTATATTTCCATGTTGTGTAGCAAAGAATAGGCTTCAAGCAGCCGCAAAATTGTAGGTATGTACTTAATACTGAACTAAAAATAAACACGCAACGTACATTGTTAAAACGAAATTATAATTGGTAATTAATTAATACAAAATTACAGTTATTTATTACCAACAAACTATTTCTAATTTTTGTCTTAATTAATTGAAATGCGATAATGGTCAACCCTAGGTAGTCTCGTGGGGAGTGCAGCCATGACGTCATCAAACGAACTTTGAGCGCGAAATTTGAAATTGTAGTCTGCTAAAACATGAAATTATGAATTAAATAATAATCAAAACCTAAAAATTATGCTTACAAATGAAAGGTGACGCCATCTTTTTGCATACCAGATATTTTCGAATTTTTTTTACAGTAGAAAACAGCACAGGCAGGCATTTTCGTGGGAGCTCTGCACGGTAAGACGTTCTGATTATTGTGGTTTAAAAATGGCGGCTCAACTAGTTTTATATAACGCACAGGATTCCGATGCTTGTGCATTTGGCAGAGGGGTAATGTTAGGCAAAGGCTACTCCAGTCCTGTTTACTCTGAGGTTGATTATATACGCCACTATAAAGCCAAAGAGTATTTTAATAATTTCGTTCGCCATATCAAAAAGATCTCTTTCAAATTAAAAAAGAACTTTTCAATGTCTTCAAGCGTCAACTGAAAAATATTATTGCAAAATGAGTTCTGTGACATTATTTAAATGATTTTATTGTGTCTATTTATTTAAAATAAATATTATCGCCCATTCTTAAACACGATGATACAATTGCCAGATTTGAGAAAGGATCCGAAAGAGACAGCAGAACTTTGCAAGTATGTTTCACTTAGCAATTTATTATTCTATAAACCCACCAAAACCTATTTGAAACCAGATTAAAGCCAAAACATTTAAATAGATTAACTTCTCCTTTTTATATTTTCCAACTGTATGTGTTGTCACTGAACTCGGGTATGTATTTATATTTTTTTATATATTTTATGCATTTTCAATGCGATCTTATAAGATAAATTATTATAATAGAAAAATACTAGAAAAAATCGACTCGTGGCACAAGTGAATCTCAGGCGGGAAAGATTCCGTATTATAATAATTTATCGGGTATGTATGTCATTGTACTCCGAAGTGGAAGGATTTTTTTAATGGGTTTTCTTTTGATCCAAATCAAGTCCGGGGGCCAGAAGATGCCTATTCACGCTGGTTTTGAAGACGGACGGGTTATAAGGAAATACAAACGTAGAGAGGGAATTCCACTCCTTTGTTGTGCGCATTATTATGATGTTCGGTAGCGCTCAGTGCGACAATTAGGAATAGCAACCATGAAAGGGTAGTAACCTGCGTCTAGATGTGCGGAGGAATAAAGATGATGGCGGTATAAGTTCATGGAACTCTCCTACGCTGTGAAAGACCGACAAATAGGCAACTTTTCGGCGGTGATCTAAGGTATGAAGCTTATTCTTCACCAATTTACTGTCACTAATGTGCCTCTCAGCTATGTGCTGGATCGTGTACAGTGCAGCAAGGTGGTATCTTGCTGAGCCGTCCCAGAGGTGACTGTAATATTCCATGCAAGATCGGACTTGAGATTTATAGAGAGTTAAGAGCTGTCTCGGCGTCAAATATAGCTTGACCTTATTTAGGACGACCAAAGTTTTGGTTATAGTTTCAGTCTTGGACTCGATGATTTTAATGGATTAAATGGTCTTAATTGTCAAGTTTCTTAAATGCAGTAGTAAGTTTACGTAAAAACAACACAACCCAAAAGCATTGTGTGTCGTAAACAGTTTCAAGTTAATAGTGAGTTTACAGACAGTCAGTGCAAATATATCGCTGAGCTTTGGCCTTTTTGCATCGCTGTGACACTCTTTGTCCGAAGGGTGCTATGTGTATTAGTTGTTGTTGTCGCTATTTAAAGGAGATAGGGAACCTAAGGCCTCATCCTTCCCACTTCCACTTTCTCCGAGTGCACCCGAGCGCCCCCCACCCGCGCACACGCGCGGGCGAATTTTTCAGTTAGTATTGCGCTTGACACGAAACGCTCCGCGTCCCTGTAAAAGCGGCTCCTCTGGAACCAGGGATCTCTTCGCGAATCCTCCAGAGCATATGTAGCTCCCGTGTTTGAACTATCATCACGTGCCAAAAGTGACATTGTGTCCGTGTAAATTATTAATTAATCGGAGAATACCAAAGAAGAAGCCGGCCGGCGAGAAGCTCGACGTGCATCATTGCCCAGGTAGGTGCACTCGATCCTCATCCCCAAAACCACTGAGGCTTTAGGGTTATTTATCCGCTCTTTAACTTTCTATAAATCGCCTTGCCCCAGTCGTGAAAACCTTTGGCGTCTCCATTAATTATGGTCCTTCGGCCGCATTATCTCGTCTTAAATTGAACCATTTTAATTAATTTATTCCACCCGCCCTTATTAGAGTCATTCTATAAGTGTATTTTCATTGAAAAAGTCGCTAAGGGGCTGTCCATTAATCACGTGAGGTTCGAAAGGGGGGGGGGAGGGGTCCATAAAAAATCACGAAATATCACAAGGGGGGAGGGGGGGTTTAGTAATATATCACGTGTATTTATTTTTTAGGCAAATGCGCGATACTGAACCGAAATGCGGCGTTACGTGTACTAATTTTTTCGTCAAACGCGTACAAAACGAAAGCGGCTTACTTCTTCTGTACAAAGAAAAAAGCAAAGGGCATGTGAATTCTTGTCACAAGTAACTGAATCCGAGTAATAAAAGCCTAGAGATGCACAATGTTCGTCCTTCCCGCATCCTCACGCGACGACTGTTCGATCGTCGCGTGAGATCGAGAGAGATTCTCTGCGTAGTGCGCGAAAATGATTTTTTTTTAATTCAGAATGGGTTCGCTTTTGATCCCAATCAAGCTCGGGGGCAAAGACAGAATCCATGAAACGAGCTACCCCAAAATGTGCCTATTCACCCTGGCTTTAAAAACAGACGGGTTATAAGTACTCGGAAATACAGACGCAGGGAGGGAGTTCCACTCCTTTGCTGTGAGCATTATAAAAGAAGTCGAGAAGCGCTTGGTGCAACAGGCAGGAATAGCGACCAAGAAAGGGTGGTAGCCCGCAATGCGTCTGGATGTCCGATGGAAGAAATGTGATGGCGGTATGAGCATATGTAGCTCCTGAGCACACTTTCCAAAATACAATCTGTAGAAGACCGATGGACAGGCAACTTTGCGACGGTGACCTAAGGTGTGAAGCTTGCTCTTCCTCAATTTGTTGTCACTAATGAGCCTCTCAGCTCTGCGCTGAATCGTGTCCAGTGCAGCAAGTTGGTATTTTGCTGAGCCATCCCAGAGGTGGCTGCAATATTCCATGCAAGATCGGACTTGAGCTTTATAGAGAGTTGAAAGCTGTCCCGGCGTGAAATATCGCTTGACCTTATTTAGGACGCCCAGCTTTTTAGCTGCAGTCTGAGCCTTGGACTCGATGTTGGCGCCGAAGTTGAGATCTGACGACAACTCCATGCCAAGAAGCTCGAGGCTGTCGGTCACAGGTACAGATGTACCTCGGAAAGTAGGAGTGAGGTTGAAGGAACTCCTTTTTGCAGTGAAAATACACGCTTGTTTTGGAGACGTTGAAATGGACGAGGATACTGTCACCCCACTGGGAAACGTGGCTCAACCATGGCCTCTCTCATCAAAATCACGTCGTCACCGCTGGCTTTAGAATTAGACAGGTATCTCTCTACGACAGTACTGTCGTCTGCATACCCAACAATTCCTAGTATTAACAGGTCATCGATGTGCAGCAGGAAAAGTGTCGCAGAAAGAACAGACTCCTGAGGAACTCCTCCATCAATAACCACTGAGTCAGAGGAGCAGTCATCGATAACTACTCTGATCGACCGTTCTTTTAGGAAATCGGCTATCCAATTACAAAAGTCAGCGGGGATACCATACACAGGAAGCTTGCGCAGCAGACTAGCGTGCCAAGCCCTGTCAAAAGCCTTCGAGATGTCAAGTGACACGGCAAGTGCTTCGCCATGCATCTCGAGGGCCTCGCCCCAGCAGTGCGTCACATAAACTAGAAGATCCCCAGTTGAACGTCCACGGCAAAAGCCATATTAACCATCACTGAGGAGATTGTGGCGGATGTGTTACTACTCTGTGAAATAATTATTAATCTGTGGATGTTAGCTACATACTCTGTGTAATAAAAATAAGACGTAATTGACTTTTTCGGACAGCAAAGATTTTTCTCTTCGTATCAGAAAACTTTTAATAAATGGTATTGTAATATTTGCAAGTTTATTAAGACAAATTCAGTGATCTATGTAGGACTTTCATTTATCAATATCCTCGCTTCTTTAAACAAACTGTAAATAGTGGATAAGATCTAATTCGCTATAGTGGTGACCCCGACGTGATTTTGAACACGCAACCTTCTGATTGTCTTCTAATTACGAGAGCAACTTCTGTTCAGCACTTTTTCCATAACTTTACATCGTATGGAAGTGATGGCGATCGGTCGGTAATTGCATGGGTCGGTACGACTACCCTTTTTGGGTACTGGCTGCACACTGGCAAGCTTCCAGGATTTTGGTACGGTCTTTGTTTTGAGAGAGAGGCTATACAGGCGTGTTAGCACAGGAGACAACTCGGGCGCACAATACCTCAGTACTGTTGCTGGTATACCATTAGGACCACTACCCTATTTCACGTCCAGACTAAGTAAGACTCTACGGACCTGCTTATTATGAATTGTGATCTCCGACATTGAAGAATCACAGCGAAGTATGTTTGGTGGTTGTTGAGAGCCGGTGTCTAGACGGGAACTGCTTGCAAACAGAGAGGCAAATAAGCTTGCTTTTTCCGTTACAGAATGAGGCAGTGACCTGTCAGGTTTCAGTAAAGGTGGTAACATAGGACGGCAGAAATTCGCTTCGACTGACTTCGAAAGGGACCAAAACTGTTTACTTCCATTCGGGTAGAATGACAGTTTCATGCCTATTCCGCTGATGTGGTCGAATCTCGCCTTGAGAATGGCCCTTTTGCATGACTTGGCGGCCGAATTATAGGCTCTCTTCTTCGCTCGGATTCTCCGTGCGCGGACCTTGCGATCGCGGATATGCACCCAAGCCTGGTAAACAGTCTGTTTTCGGGCCTCACCACGAGCACAAGCCGCATTATACCAAGACCGGGATTTGTAACCGAGCGGAATGTCAGAGAATAGAATAAAATACTGCATTCCCTGCCGAATTACGTCTGCAATCGCATCAGCGGTGCACGAAGGGTCTTTCGAAGAGAAGCAAGTTTGCCACCAGGGATAGGATGAAAATAAATTACGCATCTCGTCCCAATTTGCTGACTCGTAACGCCATACCCGCCTCATGCCCCTGGGGCTATCATCCCGAGGAGAGCAGATAGATACGGATTTCACCACACAATGGTCGGACGTTCCCAGTGGAGCTGACCCCGAATGTTTGTGTGGACCCAGCATGGTCAGTTTTCTGGAATGGGAACAGCCACTCTTTATGGTGAGTGTTGAAGTCCCCCAGAAAAACAAGCTCCGCCGCTGGATATCGCTGAGTTGCCAAGTCTGCCATCTCTGTGAGGTAATCTATTAGCCGAGTCGTCTCCCGGTCACCGCTGTGCAATCGGTAAACACAGATGTAGAGCTTCTTCTCTACCCCTGTGTCCACCAGAAGCCAAATAAGGGAAAACCCGGTTTTTTCAAAGCATCGGAGTCGACTACAGCAAATGTCATTACGGACGAACACACAGACCCCTGCATACATCTTGAACTTATGCTCAAGCGTGTAACCAGGGTAGTTGAGGTACGCCTCATCCGACGGGGTTGCTATCTGAGTCTCCGTCAAGAAGAGTAGGTGCGGCTTCTCAGTCTCCAAATGGTGATGGACCGGATCGAGATTTGAGTGCAGTCCTCTGATGTTCGCGAGGTGCACTTTTAATGGGAGGAAGTGCAGCCGTTGTTTAAGATTCTTCCTATTCCTTCTTTTCAGGATGGTATTGTTGGGGGGGTAGGATTTGCAGTTGAGACGCTACTCAGTCGACCATTAAAGTACTCTTAGGCTAAGCTAACCACAGAGGGGAACTCACCTGGAGACTGCGGGGACGCCCGAACCCCACCGAAAAGGCTACCTTGCCCTCCCATCCAGTCGCCTCCTCCCTCCCATTTCACGAGTTGGCGGGGCAGCCTTTCACGCGTGGCTGGCGCGCTAGTTGGGCCCCCTACTAACTGCGGTCGGCCAATGGTTAAAACCGTGCTTCGGATCCCGCTACTCTCCAGAATGAGTTACCTGGTACAGCATTGCCAAGATACCAAGACCGGTCCTAAGCTGCGCAACTGACTTAATACCAACCCCCATTGGCACTGGTACTCCCGCCCCCCGACCGAACGCAGCAGAGCTGCTTGACGACGGATTTCGGCAGGATGGTGGTCGCTAGCCAGGCGGCCCCTTACGGAGCCTACCACCGCTGCTGGGATCATCAGCCGTCACCATGGGCCGAGTTGGTCCGTGATGCCTTTGCCCGGGGTGGACTGCTAGGAGGTAGATCCCAACCACCCCAAATGATGATGATGACGACGAGTGGCTTGATGAAACCGATGTTGATCTTCAACAAAGCACTGTGCCAACAACTGACTTGCAAGATGCTTATCCAGTTATTGGTGTTGAAAAAAGTCTTGCTAATACGTGGTTCGAGGATACTGTACATTAAATTATGTTCATGTATTAGTACAAAAAAGTTTTTCGCATTTCTTTCATTATTTTTATGTTAGTCAAAAACATCCTGCAACCTTTCTGTCTACCTCTAAACGTTATTATTGTAGTCTTTAATTTTCTATAATAAAATAAAATTATATGATACTTATACCTGTATTTAAAAAAATATTTAAAAAATAAAAAGTCTTTGTAGGTACAAAAAAATACACGTGATATAGGGGGGGGGGGGGGGTAGTCTTAAACCTCACCATGTATCACCAAGGGGGAGGGGGGGTTCAAAAATGCCAAAAAAAACATCACGTGATTAATGGACGGCCCCTAAATAGGTATTTACCTACGCTTACGCTCGCGATCTCGCGGTAGCCATTTTGTTAGTTCATAGCTCAACGCGTGTCCGCGCCTAATAATTTATTTGATACTTATATTAACACCGCATAAATAACATAACAGCTCATTTAGTTTGTGCCCTAACAATCAATTTACCATTTACTAAACATGGAATCTAAAAAGAGTAAGGAAACGCTTCCCGACAAACAACTTTTGTTATTAGAAAGCAAACGTAACGCGTTATTTGAATGTATGCAAAACGCTTACGACCTATCTCAAACGTTAAGTACAAGCGACGACGTCCAAAATGTGGAATTGTTCCTCGACGCGAGTAGCAACAACGACACGTTACGTTCAGAATTTCAAAATACTTTAGATGAGTACAATAGTCATTTATTGAAAATACAACCTACCGCTAATCCAGATTTTAAAAGTTTAGTATCATTTGAATCTCTATACAACCGCGTCAAAAGATTAGTTACAAAATATTCAAATAATAATAAAAATAATGACGTGTTACGCAAATCTCGACCTTCTCTCCCTCCAATAGAGTTGATGTCCTTTGACGGCGACGTACGTCGGTGGCCCTTATTCTTTACCAGTTTTAAGTCGACAATTCACGATAATCCCTCTCTTTCAGACGCTGAGAGGCTTTATTATTTGCTCGGCAAATAATAAAGTCTCACGCCCACACAGCACAGACCGCCTGCAAAAGCACAGACCGCCTGCGCAGGCATTACGCCCTGTCCTGAAAACTATAACTTACTTTTCCAAACTCTCATTGATAAGTACGAAGATAAACGCACACTCGCTAGTACATACATGAACCAGTTGTTAGATTTCAAACCATTAAATAGTGCATCTACAGCCAATTTAGATTCTTTTATTGATAAATTTGTCAGCGCAGTTCGCGCGCTCTAAAACATAAAGGTCGATGACCTTAACGATCTCTTTATTTTACACGTCGCGCTTAAAAAATTACCTTCCGACACCATACGGGCATTTGAAATGAGTTCCAATGACCCATCACGGATTCCTACATTTAAAAGTCTCGTTGAGTTTATTCAAAACCAATCAAAGATATCCTCCCGCGTACCACTTGTTCTACTAACAATTCCGCCGCAAGAAACATCGCTAATGTTAAAGAGCAGTCCCGATCAGCTGTTCCTTCACCACCGAAATATCACTCTTATGTCAATGTCGGTACGGTTCAAAATGCTATACCACATCAGAAGTGTTTATGTTCCAATTTCACACATTTGCATTTGTTTAAATGTCCTAACTTTAATAAACTATCCCCAAGTGAGCGCTTTAAGTTAGTTAAAGAGAGAAATGGATGTGTAAATTGCCTTAGTATTAAACATCGTGTTTCATCTTGTTCGTCGAACATTTATTGTCGTGTTTGCAAAATGAAACACCATTCGCTTCTTCACTTCACTCGCGATTCGGATAATGGTGGCCGCTTGGCGGGAATTACGGCTACTTCTACCCCAGAAACAGCTGAACGGAACTCGCTCACTCCGTCGTCTACTCATTCTCCCGCAGCAGCTTGCGCGCCTCCCGCGGACGTGACGCTTTGCGCAATGTCCAATGCTCCGTCACGTTGCTCGCCGCGCACAGAGTCACATAAGACGTGCGTTGTAGACGAGCAATGTATAGAGAGGACGACGATATTGTTGGCAACCGCTCAAGTAGTTACTTACGATTTTCATAAAAATAAACATAACGTTCGCGTTCTTCTAGACTCCGCTTCGCAGAGTAATTTTATAACCAAAGAGTGCTGCGAACGGTTAGGTATATTGCCAACGAATGTCAAGGGATCCGTTGTCAGAGGTTTTGGCGGCAACGAAAACATTATAAATCTCTCCACTAATTTAGAGTTTTTCTCGCGATATAACCCGCTTAGTAATTATAATATCAATTGTTTGGTAGTAGAAAATATTACTGATGTCTTGCCGCCAGTTGTTATAGATAAATCGATGTTTTCCCACTTGTCTCATTAACCGCTGGCGGACGATTCTTTCGCTACGCCCAATAAAATAGACGTTTTGATAGGTGCGTCATTATTTCCTCATTTATTGTTACCTGGCGTTGTCCATAGCGGCACGTCAGCTCCGCCCGCCATAGAAACTGTTCTAGGCTATATTATTATGGGTTCCGTACCCACCGCTCACCGCCGCCGCTCTTCGTATTTAACGTCGTGTTGTACCACCACGGTAGTCGAACCCGTGGACACAATCCTAAAAAGATTTTGGGAGTTAGAAGAGGTATCTCTTCCGCCCGTTCATCATCCTGATGATGCGGAATGTGATGATTATTTTCTCTCCACCACTACGAGAGATACTCGTAGTGGTCGCTATACTGTGGCGTTGCCGTTCCGTCACGATGTTTTTTCACTCGGCGATTCCGAGGTTATCGCACGCAAACGCTTCATGTGTCTCGAACGTAAATTAGAAGCATTGCCGACATTGCGTTTGGCTTACAACGATGCTATTCGAGAGTACATAGACAAGGATTATTTGTCCCCCGCGTCCGCGGACAACACCGTGTCTCCTTCTTACATCATCCCGCACCACGGCGTCCTTCGCGAAGGGACATTGCGGCCGGTCCTTGATGCGAGTTGTAAAACCTCCGCGGGTGTCTCTTTAAATGACATCCTACATAGTGGTCCTAATCTACAGGGTGATCTTTTTCAAATTATTTTAAAATTTCGCTTGTTTTCAATCGGGGTGAGCGCCGATTGCAAACATATGTTTTTACAAATAGGTGTACGCGATATTGACCGTCGCTATCAAAGAATATTTTATAGGTTTAGCCCTCAAGAACCGCTTAAACTCTATGAGTTTAACCGAGTCTGCTTCGGCATGAAATCGAGTCCGTTCCTTGCATTGCGCACGGTGCGTCAGCTGATCAACGATGATGGTCACAAGTACCCTTACGCTAGCGAAATTGCGTCATGATGTCTTTATATGGACGATTTGGTATTTTCCGTCCCTAACCAGGCAGATGCTGTCCTTGCGTACCAACAGCTGGTTGACTTATTCCAAGGTGCCCAATGGGAATTGGTCTAATGGAACTGTAATTCGTCGGCCGTTCTCGACACAATTCCTGAGTCTCGCAAAGTCCACTCCGCAGTCGAGTTCGATAATCACTCGTCAGCCAAAATACTTGGTTTACATTGGGACACTGGCTCAGATGATTTTTACTTTAATGTTAATTCGCCCGAGGACGATCCATGTACAAAACGCATGATTTTATCTACCATAGCTAGGCTCTGGGACATTACAGGTTTTATTGCGCCCGCCGTTTTATTCGCAAAACTAATAATTAAGCAACTGTGGCAGTTAGGGGTTGATTGGGACGATTTAGCGCCCTCTCACATCGTCAAGCAGTGGCTGCAGTTCCGCTCGGAACTGCCAGCGCTTAATGAATTACGCATCCCGCGACATGTTGGAGTAGTGGGGGACTGTGTCGTGACACTAGTCGGGTTCTCAGACGCTAGTGAGAACGCTTATGGTGGCGTCATCTATTTACACGTCGAGACCAGCAACAGTATTACAGTGCGTCTTGTATGTGCGAAATCTAAAGTCGCGCCCTCCACCCCGCATACTATCGCCCGTCTCGAGCTATGCGGCGTCGTTCTACTCGCAAAGTTGATGCGTATTGTATTGAATAATTATTCTCCTTTATTAAACATTAACGTCTACGCTTTCACCGACTCTAGTCGTTCTTTATTGGCTTAAAAGCTCGCCCCATCGTTGGCAAACCTTTGTGGCGAATCGCGTTGTCAAGGCAACGGAACATATTCCTGCTTGTGACTTCCATCACGTTTTAGGACTAGAGAATCCCGCGGATTGTCTTTCTCGGGGCCTTACTCCGCGTAAGTTAATCGCACATCCTTTGTGGTGGACAGGTCCTGCCTGGCTTTCACAGACCCCGTCCGCTTGGCCTCTCAACGATGGTGATAATTTACTTTCTGTCTCTGAAGTACCAGAGCAGAAATTGACTGTTAATATTATTACTTCGCCCTCTCGAGAGTCTTCTCTCTATGAATTGGCTCTCCGCATATCTTCATGGAGTAAGCTCATGAGAGTGACTGTTTATGTATGTCGCTTCGCTAAAATATTGAAACGTCAGGATTCCGCTTCTGTTACCGCTGGGGAACTAGACTTTGCTGAACGTCAAATTCTTCGGACGCTGCAGCATATACATTTTTCTGACGAGATAGCAAAGTTGGAGAATAATAAACTTTGTTCTCTCACATTTAAGAAACTCAACCCGTTCTTGGAGAACGGTCTTGTACGAGTTGGTGGTCGTTTGACCAACTCAAATTTAGATTTCTCGCAAAAGCACCCTATCGTTTTACCGCGTCACGATCACATTGTTGATCTTATCATTGATTACTATCATAAGGTTAATCTTCACGCCGGTCCAGAACTTTTAATGTCTTTACTTAGACAAAGGTATTGGATTCTGTCCGCTCGTCGCATTGTGCGACAAAGAGTACATAGATGCAACAGGTGTTTCCGAATGAAACCCAAGCCAGCTTACCCGCTTATGGCCGATCTGCCCGACTTTTGAACTCAACCTGTTCCGAAAGCCTTTACTCATACTGGTTGCGACTACGCTGGCCCTATTGCATATTCACCTGTGAGGCGTAGGGGCATTCGAGCAGAGAAGGCGTACATTTGTGTTTTTACGTGTTTGACCACTCGCGCTGTTCATATCGAGCTGGCTACAGATCTCTCAACACCATCATTTCAAGCGGCTTTTAAACGTTTCCTATCCCGCCGAGGTCCTGTTGCATGTATGTACTCAGACAACGGTACGAACTTCGTAGGTGCTCGCTCCTATCTCAAGGAGTTGTACCGGTTTTTAAAGGAGGATCGTAATCATTTCGATCAATTCTTTGCTGAAAATTCTATTGATTGGAGGTTTAATCCACCCGCATCTAGCCATTTCGGCGGATGTTGGGAAAGTATGGTGAAAATCATAAAAACGCATCTTTTCCGAGTGGTGGGACAACAACTTCTCTCCTACGAGGAACTAAATACCGTGCTCATTCAAATCGAGTGTCTGCTTAACTCTCGCCCGCTCACGGTACTGAGTCCTGACCCCGCGGAGCCGTCAGCTCTAACTCCGAGCCATTTCTTACATACGGCTCCCTTATTGTCTTTACCCGCCCCAGATGTAAGTTCTGAGCGTGAAAATTTACTTCATAGGCAGTCCCTTATGGACAAATTGGTCCAATCCTTTTGGAACCGCTGGAGGTTAGAGTACTTGCACGGTTTGCAGGTTAGGCAGAAGTGGAATACACCGACTACTCCCGTCACTCAGGGGACAGTTGTTGTCGTAATGAATGATTGCGCACCGCCCTTAGCCTGGCCGATAGGGATTGTCGATTAAGTTCACCCGTCTAAGGACGGTATAATACGCGTGGCCACCGTTCGTACCGCGAAAGGATCCTACCGTCGTCCGGTCGTTCGTTTGTGTCCACTTCCAACCCAATAATTCGCTTATCCGCCTTTTTATAAACGTACATAAATAAGTTAAACTAATTTAAAAAAATATATATTTTGTATTCGCATTTAATAATAACGTATTTATATAACTTCATCATAAATATTTTGATTGCTCCACCGCGCGTATTGAACGCAACTTTTAATTATACTAATTTGCTTAAAGGTGATCCTTTAAGGGGGGGGTGGAAATGTTGTCGCTATTTAAAGGAGATAGGGAACCTAAGGCCTCATCCTTCCCACTTCCACTTTCTCCGAGTGCACCCGAGCGCCCCCGCACCCGCGCACACGCGCGGGCGAATTTTTCAGTTAGTATTGCGCTTGACACGAAACGCTCCGCGTCCCTGTAAAAGCGGCTCCTCTGGAACCAGGGATCTCTTCGCGAATCCTCCAGAGCATATGTAGCTCCCGTGTGTGAACTATCATCACGTGCCAAAAGTGACATTGTGTCCGTGTAAATTATTAATTAATCGGAGAATACCAAAGAAGAAGCCGGCCGGCGAGAAGCTCGACGTGCATCATTGCCCAGGTAGGTGCACTCGATCCTCATCCCCAAAACCACTGAGGCTTTAGGGTTATTTATCCGCTCTTTAACTTTCTATAAATCGCCTTGCCCCGGTCGTGAAAACCTTTGGCGTCTCCAGTTGTATTTGTAGTTTTTAAAGACTTAGACGAAGCGTAAACCGATACGTCTGCCCCATAGCATTCACCCACAGATAACTTCAGTTATTCAGTGGCGATAGCGCATACAACTACGCCGGAATATCGGAACCTCAAGAATAAAAAATTAAAAACATGGTAATGCATACATACAATCACGCCTTTTTCGCGCAGGGGTAGGCAGCGATCACGGATTTCCACTTATCATTATCTTGACATCCATCCATATAAGCTCGTTGGTCAAGGTAAGGTTGAGGTCAAAAGTGAGCTGGCCCTTTTTTCAGGACATCTTTTTGGTCCCTGAAAATTCGACTTGGTCTGCCTTTACCAACTTATCCATGTACATTTGCCTCATATATTTCTCTTGTTAATCTTCTTTTGTCCGTCCTCTCTACCATACCATCTAAGCATTCCTTTTTCTATCTTTTTCCACACCATGCCACTCTCTTATTACTTTAATAATGATGATTACGTTTTAATAAATGCTTTTGTAAATGTACATCAGATGTCGCCCAATATGCAAGAGTCGTAGACGAGAATGGCGCGGTGAAATACAAAATACCTCAGCAGAACTCTTGTTGGAACGCAAACCACCTGCAGAATGCTTCAGAAGATGGCCTAAGGTACATAAAATCTTTTGAAGGGAAGCTTCTTTCTATACGAAGGCTCGGGCTGCTCACATATAGGCGCTCGCCGCGCGGCCACTCTATTCATGTCAACTCGCAGATTTAGTACCGTTACACGATATATAGCAGTCAGCTGCCTCCCCATCTCAATGTGCGTGGCCTTTTGTCTCGCTTTCACTCATGTCAGTGTGCGAGGCTGGCGTGGTTTCCTATTTCTTATTCTACCCTTAGCATCCACGCCAGTCACTTTTGAATATCCGTTGGAATCAATTGTTTCGTTTATCCTTTAAGTTACGCTTAGTTCCTATTAGTTCCTATACTATTTTATTTCAATGTTTTATTGCTATTCCATAATAGTTTTTGATCTTAAATTTAACAATACTAGGTCGATGCAGTCGCTAAGCATAAAGCTTCGCTAGCACCATATATTACAGAGGAACTTAATACAAAAAAAAAATCTATGATGTTCAAAAAATTACTTTCAAAAAGCACGCGCTTTTGTTTCAATGGGAAATCCCATAGAACTAATGTTTTTTGGTTACAACTTTTTTTATTTTTGTGAATTTCAAGATTTGGGTTCTGTCACACTCTGGTCCTAAATTTGTTAATTCGATACCACACAAAAATTATTAAATCGGTTAATAGCTCCGGAAGTTATAGCGTAACGCGTCATTTATCAGGTAAAAGTAGTTTTATTTAAATGATACGTTCTTATTGAAATATGTCTATTTCAACAAGAAACCAACTTGGAACAAATAAGATAACTAAAGTCCGTTATTAATTTTTAAATCATTTCACTTTTGCTATCTGATACTATTCTTTATTTCTAGAAAGAATGCCCAAATTGTCCATGCCCATTGTTCGGCCGCACTCGCCGGGTAATCATCAAACCACGTAACCAGGTCCAAAAGCCAAATGTCGTCAGAATTTGTCAAGCACCTATTGACGACAAAGTCGATACTCCGTACCTGAAATACGCGGAGACCGCCAAAAGACTTGGTAAGGGAGCCTTTTTGGACTTTAATTTTTGACTACTATATTGCAGGTGACTCTGCGTGGATGATGGCTAGTTCCTTCGTCAGTTCACCAGAACCCTTACTGAAGTTTTTTTTAATTATTTAGAATGGTGTCGTTCTTGATCCCGATCAAGCCTGGGAATCAAGATAGGATCCACGATGTAACGAGCTAACCTAGAAGGTGCCTATTCACCCTTGCTCTAAAAGCAGACGGGTTATAAGTACTCGGAAATACAGACGAAGGGAGGGAGTTCCACTCCTTTGCTGTGCGCATTATAAAAGAAGTTTGGAAGCGCTTGGTGCGACAGGTAGAAATAGCAACCAAGAAAGGGTGGTGCGTCTGGATGTCCGATGGAAGAAGGGAGAAGGCGGTGTGAGCCGGTTTTTCTATTGTCTCGGTCTTAGTGATAGTGTTAAGATCACACTCTCCTATTTGTTGTATGAACAAGCTATATAATCACTATTGTATCTGCACTGATATTAATTTCGTTTCCCTTATATCATTTAAGGTCAATTTGTCCGATGCCATGGAAAATGAATATCAAATTAATTCAATGCGCTTTATTGGTAAATACAGACGCAAGAAAGGAAGTTCAACTCCTTTACTGTGCGCACTCTAATAAACATAAAGTAAAGAAAATCCCCCTTTTTTTTGTTTTCAACTGCTTTTGTAGCGCTGTAAATCGATCGCCACACTACTATCCTGCCAGTAAACACACTTATTTTAGTTATTTTAGCTAATTTTTAACTAATTCTGTAACATCGTGAGTTTATCTTGTTTTTGAGGAGTATCACACCATTGGCTCCTTTGTTTATCTGCTGTTTACACTATCATCATAATGAAACACTTTTTAAGTTATTTCTCCGATAAAGAGTAAATTACCTACTTCCTCAATTTTACTGCAATAGTTAAATTATCTAAGTATTTAAACTATATTTCAAATAGAATTTAATTGCACACAGGTGCATGGGGAGCAGTGAAAGCATGCTGCGCTTTCTGTCCATGCGGAACATGCTGTCCATGCGGAAAGCGAGATTATGTGCCGCATGATGCGGAACGAACGATGCGCAGACGTAGCGACATGCGGGAATTCGACGCGCGAGTTAAACACGATTACATGGAAATGCGAATCATGTATGATAAACCTTGAGGAAACTCAACGAAAAATAAATTATTGATGTTGAATTGTCAAGAACAGTATTTCAATCTGTACTGAGGGCATAATATTAGAATTTTAAATAATAAATAATCACGACAATAATCAGAACTTATGGTCTTGAAATTAAGGTCTATTGTACAAATATCAACTCAAA
This sequence comes from Calamotropha paludella, assembly GCA_927399485.1. NCBI lineage: Eukaryota > Metazoa > Arthropoda > Insecta > Lepidoptera > Crambidae > Calamotropha > Calamotropha paludella. Next base: position 27,118,147 of record OV656812.1, read on the forward strand.
AGCTATAGTTACTTTCACAAATTTCAATACCTATAGTCTGGTATCTGAATATCTTTAATTCATTATTTATTTTATTTGATAGTATCAGGCGTTACTTCTAAAATATGTAAATTACTTCCGCAAAAAAGAAGCAAAATGCACTGCCCGCAAATAAATACAGAAACCGCAGACACCGGAGCACATGTGCTCGATATTGCACGGTCTAACAGCTCCTGATTGTGCTCCGTATGGGAGTGAAACACTTGTAGAGTAGTTGGTGAAGGTGCAAGGTATGTCGGTGTCTGCGGTTTCTGTAATTATTTTTGTTTTATTAATATTATTCCGTTTTTGCCTAGAGTAATGAAAATAAAGGGGCTTTCTTTTTCTCAGTTTAACACTTACCTATTAGCTTTTCACTGAGCTGTTATTTCTCTTACAGTGACGTTAACCTGTCAGTGGTGTCATGAAATTAGCGTTCATACTTGGTGACCCCGGTCTCACAAACTATCACAGACCAATAATTTTTAAATTAATCTAAATCTACAAACCTTTTATTACATTTTGCATATTTAACTAGGCGATGCAGTCGCTAAGCCTAAAGCTACGCTAGCACCGTATATTGGAGCGGAGCGTAATACTTAAAAAAAGAAAAAAATTGTTTCGATGGGAATTTTTGTGAATTTCAAAATTCGGGCTCTCTCACCATCTGGTCCTAAGCCTGTTGGTTCGATTCCACACAAAAAATAATAAAATAGGTTAAGAACTCGGGAAGTTATGGCGTAACAGACATTGCGCGATTGAAGCTGATACATGGGAGCTTCGCTCGCTCCGCTCCAATTAAAGTACACATTTTATAAATATTACAATATAAACATCCAAAATTACAACATGTAACAACTAGCGAAGATAAAAAACATGCAGGCCATGAAAAAGCTTCTTTTTCACAATTTTCACAACAAAATCAAGTGAACGAAATCCTAAGTGATGCCTAGACATCAAGGACGATTAAGAAAAAAAAATATGAGTATGAGTATCTTTATAGACAAAAACGGCAAATTATAAAATACATAATCGCTGACGCTTGGTTATCAACGACCGGGTATCACTGAAACTCCGGAATATAAGCCTCCTTATTTTCATACGTCTAATTGTCGAAGGGCAATGCCCAATCAGGCAGCTACACGGAATCATAGCACAAATCACATGAAGATACGAAAAATATAACTGTTTTTGTAATGCCCCGTCTCACAGACATAAGTCAACGTTGGCGGGTTAAATAAACATAAACCAGCTTATCTTCTTGAAGAGAATCTCTATTATAGATATAAATAGCTGCTCTTTTTTGGAGGATAAGTATGCCGCTGACGTCGACAGCAATCATCTATAGGATTGAATATAGATGATTGCTGATCAACCTTGTTATGGCACCTTACCTTTACGGCATACGTGACCGAACTATGTCACTTTGACAAGACAATTAGAAATAACAAAAATTGTTATTAAAAAATTTATTTATTTATTATCTGCTTAAATCAAGCTATAAACTGACAATAGTAATCTGAAAACTTAAAAATTTTAAATAAAAAATTAAAGTAAAAATTAAGCATCTAACAAATATCGTATTAACAACAATGTTCTAAAAATAAAACAGAAGTATGACAACTAAACAAAATTTTGTAAATGTTAAAAATAAGATTTTAAAAAATAATTATTCAGTGCTTCGCTCTCGGTTTCGTTGGTGATACTAAGGCTGCGTCAATAGTACCTAAAATCAAATATAAAAACTGAAATTTTATCATTAAATTTTTGGTACATCTATAAAAATAATGATTCTTTCATTATTTGTTGGAATCAGATGTTAATTGGCGGAAGTCCATATCCATTAGTAAAACAAACTATGTGGCTTACTTCCGCAAAATCTAAGCAATGTGCGCCGCCCGCCCGCTCGCAAATCTATACTAGTACTATAAAGTGAAGAGTTTGTTTGTTTGAACGCGCTAATCTCAGGACCTACTTATTCGAATTGAAAAGTTATTTTTGTGTTGGATAGTCTATTTATCGAGGAAGGCTTTAGGCTATATAACATCACGCTGCGATCAATAGGAGCGAAGCATCATTGAAAAATCATAATAACAGAAATTGACGCTGGCAGCTAGTAAAAGCACGTGCACTATACGTGTTTCGTCCCCACACGGAGCATCATCAGGAGCTGTTACACCGTGCAATACAGCTCGGCATTGCACGGTTTAACAGCGGTGCATTTTACTTGGATTTTGCTGAAGCTGTTCCACAAAATTGATTTACTAATTATGATAGTAAAACATAAATGTTTGTAATTAATATATCAGTATACCTATTTTTGTTTTAATAATTGATTTTTACATTCACACCAATTAACCTAGGCCAAAGTGAGCACTTTAAGCTTGTGTTATGGATTATAGGGTAACGGATATATATATATATATATTAGATACATAGATATGTAATATTCATAGAAATATGTATCAATACCCATGACTCGGGTATAAAATGCTCGTGTTCATCACAAATACTTCTGCCCCATACGGGAATCGAACTTAGGACTGTCGGTGCGAAAGGCGGGATCGCTACCGTTGTATCGTTGCATCTATAGTCAGTACTAGCTGACCCAGCCACGCGTTGCTGTGGCAGTAATATTTTTTTTCTAAAAAATTTTTTTTCTAAAATGAAAGTAGCCTAAGTTACTCCTTAATACATCAGCTACCTGCCAATAAAAGTCCCGTCAAAATAGGTCCAGCCATTTCAGAGATTAGCCGGAACTAACAGACAGACAGACAGACAAAGATTGTAAAACATGTTATTTTGATATATGTACCCTATATATATGTGTAAAAAACAGATATTTCAATATTACAAACAGACATTCCAATTTTATTTATATGTATAGATTTTATTATCATTTTTCTATAATAAATTTTATTTATTTTTAAGACTGTCGCCTTATTTTTAAAGGCTTATAACTAATATTTTTATGATTATTAGTTATTTATATATCGTTTATTTATGTAAATCCGTTACCCTAGTAACCATAACAAGCATTACAGTGCTTACAGAGTAGGACACAAACCTGATTGACCTACCCTCAAACTCAATAATATTTTCTCATAACTTGTAAAACATGGTTAGATAATAATTATCTCGTTAAATACAAACTACGTTAAATAATTAGGGTTTCCATTGATAACCAAAAAAATATTTGTTTCATTACTGCATATATCTGTCCAATTCTATAAAAATATAGTATAAAAATATATAAGTTTAGGTACATTATTCACTACTGCGCATGTCACGTGATTTCAAAATCATGTTCAACTTATTTGCCGGGGACAATACTAGGTACGAAAATTAATAACGATGAATGACAGATAACTTTTGATGTACTTAAATTATGAACATGAAAATTACACAAGTTCATGTACTTAGGCCGTACTAAGTTTCCACATTTGATTTTGCGCGAGTTGTAACAATCCTTACTAATATTATAAATCGGAAAGTGAGTTTGTTTGTTTGTTTGTTTGTTCCGCTTTCACGCCGTAACTACTGAACCGATTGCTTTGAAATTTTGCAGACGTAAAGATAAAAGTCCGGATTAAATAATAGGATACTTTTTATCCTGGAAAAAAATGATATTCCCGAGGAAAAACAAAAATATATTTTTTGCTTGATGGATGGATTGTAGATGGCGCTGTATGTCGTTTGAAATAACGTAAAATATTGCAAACGAATATAAACATGTAAATTTAGAAGCTAAATGATACGATAATGAATCCCCGAAAATGAGGAATTCCCGAGGGATGACGTACAATTTGTTTTATCGTCTAAACTGTTTTTTTACATCTACTTATATGTTGCAAACGAATATGAACATGTAAATTTTGAAGCTAAATGATACGAAAATGAATCCTCGAAAATGAGGAATTCTCGGGGGATGACGTACAATTTTTTTATCGTCTAAATTGTTTTTTTTACATCTACTTATCCTGAAATCACTAAAGTCAACGAATTACTAATTGGTATAAGTATTAGTTACGCTATTTAGTTCTAGAGGTATGCGAAAGATGGCGCTGGGTGTTTTTTAAAACGTGGTAACGAAGTGTTTTTTTAAGATACGTAAGAAGTGGAGTGAATTATATGAATTTTGTATCCAGCGTTACATCGCGCTTCTTAGATTTTTCCGTGGGAATGAGAAGTTTTCTTATAGTTGTGCTTTATACCGCAATATAACCGAATTCCACGCGGGCGAAGCCGCGGGCGGAAAGCTAGTGTTCATATAAATTCAGCAATAACATGAATCATCAAATTGGCGGGACCAATGTTTTAATCACATTACTTTAATTTGGCACTTACAACTGTGTTGAATACTGAGTATATACATGAACATATGTAGTACTAAGTTTTCGGGTGTGAATTGCCTGCCTCTGAGTGGAGCTTTCAAAAGGTCGCGCCACTTTGACGTCAAATTGGCGGGATCAGGGAGATCATTACATACTTCATTTACCTTTAGAGGTACAAATGTCTGGTTCGTGGTACAAATAGAACATATGTAACTCATACATTTTAATGTGATACATTTCAAATTGGGGACTAGATCCCGCCATCTTGCCGCTCACGTGATCACGGCTCCTGTAAAGGAGTCCAAACGTCTGGATTAAATATAAAATATGCGCAAAAAACCATGAAAAACTTGTTTTATTTAAATGTGTAATGTGCGCAGAAGTGTAAGAATTATTTTTCATTATAATTTAAAAAAACGGAACATCGAAAATAAACCAAAATCGAGTATAATTTTACAACGGATACAAACAACAAAGAAAACAACTGTAAACGAAACGAAATCCCTTTTGAAGGGAAATTAGTAATTAAAAAACACTTGAAATAATTTACTTGTTTTATCCCTTATTAACCTTACTGTTAATTACATCTTGTTCGTAACACCACTTCGTATAATCGAAACACTCGGAAAACTTGAAACCTTCTTCTGAAACCTCCCATTTCTTCCCCCGTTTCTCCCTTTTTAAGAAACTAATTGATTAATTATAGAAAAAAAAAACATGAAAGAATTTTGGCTCTTCCATGATTTTTTTCTTAAATATTAGGTATTATTACATACATACATTGTAGTGAACCCAAATTAAAAAAAATATTTCTAGCGCTTCTATAAACTCATTCGAAAAATTAAGTTAACAAAATATTAATTAGAAGTTTAGTAAAGCAAAGGCCTTTAATTCCCCGCCTTTTTGTCCTTCGAATGATCATCAATTCTGTAATAGCCTTTGCCGTCAAGGGTTTTTTAACATTTTTTTTTATTTCAGTTATGTGGAACCTTATTATAAAATGCAATACATCGTCCTAAAAATAAGCCTTTCGTTTTTTGCAATTTGAATCTTGAAACAGCAAGTTTTTTTCATTTCTAGTGTTGACCGATTGGTTATTACTATATTTAGAAAAAATATTATAATATTTTTTACATATTTTTAAAAATATTCCTTATATAATTCTCGAAGGGAATCTCCAGATCTTAAGTTATAAATAGCTCGCACTGCTCTTTTTTGATGAACAAATATTTGTATTAGCTGCTGACCACCACAGTAATAAAAACTATAGGACATTACGTTACGTATACCGGATCCCGATTAAACAAGTGACCAAAAAATGACGAAAAAAATAGATGACGAAGAGGAAGACGTAGTAGGTAGTAGAAGTTATATTTTAAACAATAATGATCGCGTTTACAAAACTTCTGATAATTTCATTTATTTTCTATTTGAATATTTATAAAATAACAAGTATTTTATATTTTCATTTTAAAATGTTTTTTTTACGTCCATTACTGAGATAATTCTCAAGAGGACTAAAATCATTTAACAGCATTAAATATTCGATATCTCATGAGAATCACATAATTGCAGATCCCGATTTTCTTATGTAAATTCCTTGTCTTAAAATCTGGCAGCTGTAGAAAGTTATATCGTATATTTGGTGGACTGTAGTTATTAAAAAGACAAGACTGAACAGAACATGTCCACTAAAAAAAGGCCGTGGATTGTGACATATCAGAAATTATACCCCAACTACCAACCAATATTTTTTAACATAACAGCTGTTTTTTCTTCAGCTATACGAGTTTTCAAAGATAGCATATCCGACTAAATATAAATAAATAAATATTTCTTACACTCGCACACATTAGCCTAGCGCAAAGTAAGTACTGTAAGGCTTGTGTTATGGATACTAAGGTGACGGTAAGACATATATCTATGATGCATAGATATTTAATATTCATAGAAATATTTATAAACACCCACGTGTCAGGTATAAATGCTTGTATTTATCATACAATCATCTGCCAATTAAGGGATTCGAACCCAGGACCGTCTGTGCGATAGGCAGAATCGCTACCGTTGCACCAAATATCTTATCATATTTTTTCTCTTGTCAGTAAGCAGTACTGACATATCTCAGGTAAGTATACTATAAAAATCTATATATATAAAAATTTCATGGCACAGTGTTTGACCGCAATGAATTCCGAAACTACTCAACCAATTTTGTTTTTTTTTTGGATTTTCTCCAACTTAGGACATAGGATAGGTTTCATTCTAATTGATAATCAAAATATTTTTTATTGCAAATTATAATAACTGAGCAACAGCAATGCATGACCGAGTCAGCTATTAATAGTATAATGATATTACGTACATTTTCACCAATTAGCCTAGCCCAAAGTAAGCATGTCAGGATGGAATGCAATGGATCAATGGTTTCCTTTTTACCTCTTTCCTCCAATGTCCTCATAGTGCGGATGGCTGGGAAGTTAGATTCATGATCAGGCGGAGGCGAAGGCCTATGTACTGGTACTGATTCGGATATTTCTCTAAGCGTCGTTCTTCTAGCTCCATCGTCCTCCTATATGAATAAATTGCAATAAATTAACTAAAAACCAAAGATTTCGATACAAAATATTTACAGTCAAGTCTCATATATCAATGAAAATGTATTCATTTATTGCGCTATCGTTCACAAACATGCGCAAGAACAGGCTACATTTTCGCTGCGAAGTAGAAAGAAAGGGGGATATTAACACCGCGCCGGCGGTCTACTCTTCCTCCGTCTTACGAATTTTCGCTCAGATCACGTGTCGTGACGCTAGTTTATCATTTTTAACCCACCCCAAAAAGTGTAAAACGCCGCTAAAGAAGTTTTCACTTTAAAGAAGTTTTTAGGAATAACATTTATCGTCCAATGACGTAAGATCTACAGGAAATTTTAGTAAATAATGGGACCTGCCCAGATATTAAATAAAACGGTTTCACAGTGTCCACCCGTGAGATACCCACCGGTGAAGCCATCATCCCGTCCAAGCCCGGATGGGTGTTGACCACATCCCAGAACTGCTGGCACTTGAGGCTGACCTCCTCGCTGTCTCCTGCTTGAGGATTGAAGTCGATAACCAAGTGTTGTGGTCGAAATGGTTCGCCACTTGCTCGCCCTGCGTCTATAACTGGTTCAGATACGATCTGGGAAGTAGCACTACTTTAATAAAAGAATAAATGAAAAAAATAATAACAACTATACGTATAGTTCAGTCCCTAGAAAAAATCTAGTGTCGATATAGCTATAATATAAAAATGCCCTGTCACAGTGTTTGACCGCGATGAACTCCGAAACTAGTTAACCGATTTAGATGATAATATTTTTCTCATTTTCCTGAATTTGTTCTGATTTAGGACATAGAATAAGTTTCATTTTAATTTATGGCCCGGCCAACACGTGGCCCGGTCAGATAGCTACCGAGTCAGATATATATTGTAGTAAAATGTAAGTTCATAGGTACTGTCAATGTATGTTGATTATTCCATTAAACATTCATATCCATTATCGTTGTTCTACATTTTTATTTCATGGAACCGCAATTTTTTACATGTCCCGCTGACATAGACCCCTTGCAAGTTGTCATCGATCCCTGTGGATCGCTATTGACCACTTTGGGAATCACTGATCTAGGTTTAGAGTACTTCTCAAGATGAATCAGACGAGCGCAAACTCAATTGGGTTGCGTCGTTTTATGATTGGTTTTTCATCTAATAATAATTTCATCTAATACTGTAGTAATTCGTGATAAAATATTTTTTGAGAACACCTTATAAACATTGGAGATTAAACTGATGGGGAGATAATTTTCGATTTCTTCTTTATTGCCTTTTTATTTAACAGTATTATCGTCGATCTTGTCCAGTACAAACCAATAAGTCTGTTAGTATTGGAACAATCGCTGCTATAGTAGATTTAAGTAGTTCGTTGGAAATTTAATCTGATCCAGGTGTTTTGGTTTAGTCTTTTCTTCTTTCAGTATTTTAGGTAGAGGCTCAGAATCCATAAAACTTAGTCTCTCTGCAGCCGCAGTCTTGGGTTCTTATATAAGTACAATTTATATATATATATATATATACCACAGTCGGGTTTGTTCGAACACTTATAACTCCAGAACGGCTGGACCGATTTTCATGGTTTTTTGATGAAATTCCAGAAGAACACGGATTCAATGCAATATTCAAGGTAGTTTATGTTAAAAAGTAAATATTCATTTTCTAAAGTGATACAAAAATTAGAATTAAATACTTCTTACTCTATTATCGGATCAGCTTTATGACTTAATATTATTGCATTGTCATCCAAAATACAACACCATCACCTTAGCCGAAAATCTTCATTTTGGACAGAAGCAGTCCCACAAATAAAAAGAAATAAAAACGAGCATTTACAATGTGTGTATTGAACGTCAAAGCTACGACATGGCGACGTAAGACTTACGTCAGGAGATCTTGTACCGAGAAGAAGTCGCTGAAACAGGGGTTTTTTTTTATAATCTCAACCCTCGGCAGGCGGATAGGAGAACGACTTAAAGGCGTTGCTGCCCATTTTGTGATATGAACAAAGATGTATTATTCCTCTGGTATCGTAAGTCACTTTTTAAGATACCTTTAAGTGTGAATGGTGGCTCTTCTCTGCGGAACACCATACGGTAAATTTACACCTACAGACATAAAATAACGACCTTTTTCCCGCAGGGGTAGGCAGAGATCACAGATTTCCACTTTAGACGATCCTGACATACTTCTCTCGCTTCTTCAACTCTCATCAGCCTTTTCATACAAGCTTGTCGGTTAAGGTTACCTTTGATCTGGCTTTTTTGACGATATCGTCTATTTGGTCCCTAAAAGTTCACCTTGGTTTACCGTTACCGACTTGTCCATACACAGATATTATTTTAAACTTTCATGGTCACTAACATTATAGTAATATAAGTTATTTACGGGATTGTTACCATGTACCTTGTTTTCAGTGAGTTTCCGATATTTCGGCACTGTTGCTCCGTGATCATGGCGCTTGCAAAAATCCCGTAAATAACTTATATTGTCCATGCACACACTCATGCGAAATTTCAGTTAAAACGGAAACTTCCGGTGGATCATATGGAATAAACTACAAGTAAAATTAAATAAAAGCTCGTAATGTACCTTTTCAAAAACGATTCTTTTGTCGACTGAGACGTGTAATTTTTGTACTTGACAATTTAACCTGGTTTCGTTATAAAATAGCGAGAACCGGACAAACGATGTGTTTTAGCTGCGGCTAATGAATCAAAAGGAATCAATTACTTCAAAAACCAAAATTACCTTGTAAGCTTCGATGGAACCATCGTCTACTGAGGAGGAAGGAGAAAGTGGCATCATGGTACCACACTGGCAGCAGAGCATGGACAACGCGAAGGTCAAACAGTCGGAGACTATTTGCACGTATCGCCACAACCTCACGAACCGCTGGACCAGCGGGTGCAGATCGTGCGAGCTGATTGTAAACATGAGCACATTTTTACGGTGACATGTCGTAAAACATAGTAATTACATACTCTTTGACGTGTCATAAAGGAATGTACCATAGAGTAAAAAAACTGCATAGAATAAACAAATACGTCTCATTTGATTTTTTGGTCATCCTTGAAAATTTTCCTAGCGCCATCTCATCATTACAAACTAAATATATGTCTAAATCTAAGCTGCGTGTGTATGCTAGATATTTGATTTTAGAAATGCTTATAGACTTCCGTCGAGTGACCTCTGATTCTACCCGTTGAGTTGAGTCCGTTGTCTTAAGAATATATTTTTTATTGAAGTTATACTTTTTAGGCGCGTTATGAAAAAATGATGAGAGTGAAATTTTAAGATGTGACACAAAATTATCATAATGAAGTTGACCGCAAAAGCGACATGGAATAAACCAGCAGGATGAAGTTGGCCGCTAATTTAATGTAAATTGTGTAAATTTTAATTTATCATGTGTACCACGTATACGTTTGTAGTTTATAGAACCATAATAACAGATGGCGTTATTTTGGTCTTGTCAAAAACTAATTATGACCAATTTCTACTCATATCCATTTTTTGTTAAATAAGTTTTCGGTTTAAAAAAGTATTTAACTTTGAAGAATAGATGCGTAGTCTATAGCGTATGGGTCGAATTATGCAAAACAAAAGTCACAGAATAGCATGGGTGAAAGGTACGCCTAACGTAGGCTTTATTCATCGAGATCAATATCAGAAATGATTGGATTAATACTAAATTTTAAACACATAAAATGGGCAAGACAGTAACAGTAGATCAAGGCGATCATAGGACCAAATAGGAGTCCTGAAAAAAGGCCAGGTCAAAAGCACCATTAACCAACAAGCTTGTATGAAAGGTCTGATGTAAGTTGTAGAAGCGAGATATATATGTCAGGATCGTGTAAACTGGAAATATGTGATCTCTTCTTACCCCTGCAGAAAAAAGGCTTGATTATACACATATATATGTTAAAATTATCTTTAACTGGATATTTAACACATGGGAAATAGTTACATAGTTAGCATTTTTATATTTTTTCAAAGCTATCCTTTAAAATAAATGATTTCAATAGAAAAATGATATGGAAAGTCGACTTGGCTCACAAGTGAATTCTCAAGAGGAAATCGAACCCGCAACCTTTGGAAGCCCGGTCCGATGCTCTCCTTCCGAGCCTTGTTTTTTTATTTTCTAGTATCGGCCTAATTTTACGCTGTAGGCCATCGCGAGCTGAGTCGATTTTTGGGAGTAATTTTTTATTAAAGTAATTTAACTAAGTTATCTATTCATCCATTTTGGTTATAGCGGCCATAGTTCCCGGCTGACTGACTGCCTGAAATTAATGATAACTTTACCAAACACAACATTTTACCAATGAAAAGGCTGCTTTCAGAACTCTGCGTAAAGTCCATATGGAATTATGGACTAACCGTCTGCGGACTGTCCACTCGCATACTAGTTTAAAACAAGTGTTCAGTTTAAAATGGATGACCATATTCAGCCACATTTTGCGCCTTCACGTATGTCTTCGATCCGCAAGTCTGTATTGTAAGCTATGCTATCAATTGTTCAGTAATTATTATTATCAAAACGAAAATATGAATATGAGTACAATTATGAAATGACTATCAAGGTGTTTGAAAGTCACTAAACGATTACGTGTAATTGGCCGATTGCGGTGATTGGTCGTGTGCTGTGATTGGTTATTTGTGAAAGACAGGGTTTCCCCCCTACCGTTTGATGTTATAAAATGTTTATCTTGCTGTCAATTGAGGCATTCTACTTCTGTTTGTCGACGAGGATCTTGTATTTATTCTGCTAGTTTGAGTTAATACGTGCTTGCAGTATGGATGCCCGTTTGTAGACGTTGGTATTGTTCTGAAACCAGCCTTATGGATACTCGATATTTGTAAAAGTATTATATATGATGTTGTAGGTACATAGAATATGAAAAGATGGCGCAGTTTAAGGAATACTAAGAAAATTTAGACGGGTCTGCCAACGTCTCGATAGCTTAATAGGAAAAGTACTCGCTCAGATGGATGAAGGATATGGGTTCGAGTCTCTCATTGTAATAATTTCTTTAGATATTGAAAAACTAGTGGTATTTAACCACTAGAATACCACCAACTTAGGTAATTAATATTATGTATAAAATAATGTAGAACTACTACGCCGTAGTAGTATTCTTTTAATTTAAACAGCTACGATACGTAGCAGGCCGGCAGCCAACCGCCCGTCGCAATAACGTGCCATTTTGAGGATGTGGAGTTATGAAAATGCCTTAAATAAATACATGTAAAAACGAAAGCAAGCGCTCAAGTAGTTTCAAATTAAGATATCTTAACACTTGACAGAAACGGAACACTTTTCATACAAGAAATTTTGAAAATATTTTCCCCCTGCCAAAGTATTAAGTTAAAAATTAAAGCCTGTGTCCTAAAAATAGCAATTCCGACCCGCAGTGCGCCGCGCCTCAGCAGCATTTAATCTCTTAACATACAGCTGCTGCATGCGACAGTTCTTCTGTAAATAGATTTTAGTATAATTATAGATCGACCGGCTAAATGATATCGCTGTACCCCCGCGCCCCTGTACTGCGAGGGCGAAGACTTATTGAAGCGGTCGATCTATAGCGAGATCGACTCAATTTCGGGATTACGTTGATATCGATCTACTTACCGAGGAAAAAGCTAAGTGTCGTTTAAACTTGAATCGAGATTTTAGCATAAACTAGCTGCACCTGGAATGCTTTACAATGCTCTTTTTGCTTATTTTTTATGCTGACTACACATATAAACCTTCCCTGGTATTATGTATACCAACAATTTGTAAAATTTCATTATAAATAATAAATTGATTTTCGAAGTGAAAACTTCTTTAGCATCGTTGTGATTTAAAAGTCGATGAAACGATAAAGCACATAAGGCTTCATAAATACTTTCTATTTTAACTGTTTACGAAGCTCCAGCTTCGCTAATGCGCGAAGTGGTCTGCGATTTGAATTGTGATAGTAAAAATGAGACGGCAGAAAATGAAACAAAAACTTATAGTAATTTTCATTATAATTAACTTAAATAATACGTTAATATTCCTCGTCAGCAAGTAAACTATCAGGTTTCTTCTCGCATATGAAGGGAGCGATGTCCAGATTGCACCAAACATCATAGTAGAGGCCATCTCTCGCGACAGACCCGCAAATGTAGTCACCGTCAGTATTTCTCGCGTTATCCGGGTTGCCTTCTCCGAATTTAGAATACCCGGTCTCTTTCAAAGTTTCCCCTGGAAGAGAGAGCAAATATGTATTATTTTTAATGTAAATGATATATAATAAATTATGTGTTATTTACATTTTTACATTTACAATGCCATATTTCCATAAGATTTAATACACTCCTGTTAAAACAATAACGAGCCTCCGAGCAAATCTGAGGGTTTTTAAAAACATTTTTTCATTAATTATATGCTATTTTATAACCATACACAATATGTCTAATAATTATTTTAATATTTATTTCAGCTTACAAAGCTAAAAGCTCAAAGATCTTAAAAAAAACCGGCCAAGTACGAGTCGGACTCGCCCACGAAGGGTTCCGTACAAACTTTAAGTTAAGTAAAAAAATCACGTTTGTTGTTCGGGGGGGCTCCCTAAAATATTATTATTGGCTCCCTTAAATATTTGTTTTATTTTAATTTTATTATTTATTATTAAAATAAAAATACAACTGAGCATTTTGTGAATATTTCAAGTGCCAACCTGTTGCCATTATTAATATCGAGCAAAAAAGGCCAAAGAAAACGCGTATGTCCCATACAACATACATTTAGTATTTGTTGTTAATAGCGACAACAGAAATACATAATTTTGTGAAAAGTTCAACTGTCTAGCTATTGCGGTTCTTGATATACAGCCTGGTGACAGACAGACAGACGAACAGACGGACGGACAGAGAGCGAAGTCTTAGTAATAGGATCCCGTTTTTACCCTTTGGGTACGGAACCCCAAAAACTGTTTATTGTCATTCTTTATAAGGAACGGAAATAAAAAGGAATTTCCTAATCTTATTCTGCACTATTTGTCAAACATGAAATACAAGTTAGAAACATTAAGTTTATTGATTGCTTCACGAAAGTTTTAGGAAAATTGTTAATAAATAATAATTAAGAATGAATATTTTTACTATGTTTTATGCTACTGTAGTGATCGTACCTCTCTCGCGACGGTCTATAAATAAATAACTATCAATTAGACTAGCTAACCCGGCCACGCGTTGCTATGGTAACGTTAATTGATTATAAAAACTGTTATTCTTAGGCTTATGGTAACTATGGTAACTATATATGGTAACAAACACAAAGTCCTTCTTTTATATAGTAGAGATAAAACATCACGAACATTGAACCCACGTTAAAGAGCTAAAAATATTAAGTACTACTGAGGTACCACAACACCCAAACCCGAGCAATTAGAGCTCGTTTTTCACATTGAATTGAACCTCAGAATGGCGTTACCATGACGAATATAAAATCATATAAATAAAAAAAACGCTAAAACCACAAACCAAACACTTCCTGTTTTTGCTTAATTGATAGACAAATTTGTAAATAGCAACATCAACAATCAAGTCTGTGGTTAAATACTAACCGTAAACAATACAAATAAAAAAACTTTCAATTATCATATGTGTGGCACGAATTCCATAGTAATTAGAATTAATTACAACAATCAAATAATAATTTTCCAGTAGTGCCCAGTCAAAACAGGATACAATTATCTAATCATGGGGCAAATAAATTATGAATACATACAACTGTTTTTTATATGTAAACTAGCTAACCCGGCAAACTTTGTTTTGCCATGTATATTATTTCTAGGAAAAGATTTTAATTAATTAATAAAAATTAGGGGTTGGTGGTAGAGGTGTGAAAATTTAGGGTTGTATGTATTTTTGTATGTTGTATCATAAAAAATTAGAAACTAAAAATTTTGTCTAAAAAATAAAAAAAAAAATTTTGGGGGTGGACTACCCCTAGAAAAATAGATGTTGGCCGATTCTCAGACCTACTCAATACGCTCACAAAATTTCATGAGAATCGGTCAAGCCGTTTCGGAGGAGTATGGGAACGAAAACTGTGACACGAGAATTTCATATATAAGAAGATAGTTTTCTCTAATATCACCAGGAAAAAACAAAATAGCGAAATGAAAAAAATATGATAAGTGACTAGAAAATTATATCGGTTATCAAAAACCTTATTGCTTCCAAAAAAAAAAAATTAACAGCAATTAGAAAAGATTTAGTACGATTATTTATAAAGTCTAGCTAGTATAAAGCCTATTTCTGCCTTAAGCAAGGACGATCCTGTATTCGTGTCCAAGAACTTCATTTTACGAGCACGTCGTAGGTATTTATATATATTTCTACAATCATTAAATATTTATGTATCATATATGTATGCCTATCCGTTTATCCTTAGTATTCATAATACATGCCTTAAAGTGCTTTCTTTGTGCTACACTAATTGGTATTATTATAAAGTATTTACAAGAAATCTTAAAGAATATTTCCCTTAACGTACAATAAAATTAAAAACCGGCCTATTACGAGTCGGTCTCGAGCACGAAGGGTTCCGTACAAACTTTTAGTTAAATAAAAAAAATCACGTTTGTTGTATTGGAGCCCCCCTTAAATATTTATTTTGCTTTAATTTTATTACTTATTATTAAAGTAAAAATACAACTAAGTGTTTTGTGAATATTTCAAGTGCCTATCTGTTGCCATTATTTATGTCGAGCAAAATAGGGCAAAAAAAAATGCGTTTGTTGTATGGGAGCCCCCCTAAATATTTATTTTAATATGTTTTTAGTATGTGTTGTTATAGCGGCAACAGAAATAAATAACTTGTGAAAATTTCAACTGTCTAGCTATCGCGGTTCTTGAGATATAGCCTGGTGACAGACAGACGGACGCAACGACAGCGAAGTCTTAGTAATGGGGTCCCGTTTTTACCCTTTGGGTACGGAACCCTAAAAAACTACTTACAAAAATATGAGTTGTCTATTGGAATTAAGCGCCCCTTTCATAAAAAAGCTGCTACATAAATAGCTATGTATACTATTTAAACAAAACGAGTCTCCTCCCTGTGCGTCTTTATTTTCGTGTACTTATAACCCGTCCGTCCGTTTTCAATGCCTAGTAATGAGATATGATCTATAAACCGTTTTTGATATCCAAAATTGTTAGTTTTACATTCGCCCTTTAAGACATTAAAAAACATTAACTTATAGACATACGACACACTGTATTGCATACTATAACATTCATAGAAATATAAGCAAATACTTGTGACATCTTAAACTATAGCATTTCGTATTCGTACTATGGACGTGAACCCACTTAACTCACCACGATCGGATTAACAGAAATATTAATAATGTCTTACCGCATTGCTAATATTTTCGATAAAAAATAAATAAACAAATATTTCTTACATACACACCAATTAGCCTAGCCCAAAGTAAGCACTTGTAAGGCTTGTGCTATGGGTACTAGGGTAACGGATAGACATACATATGTAATACATTGATATGTAATATTCATAGAAATATATATGAATAAACACTCATGACTCATATAATCATCTGCCCATTCTGAGATTAAAACCCAGGACCATCAGGGCGAGAGGAAGGATAGCTACCGTCGTACCAAACGGTCGTTGGTTTTCTAAAGTGTCGATTCCAACATTTCAAAAGCCTCAATTAGAATCCAACGCACTTTAGCCACACAATCAAAATATTTACCATGTACAGTATAAAAGACACCAAATTCGCCCCAATCATAATATCCCACGGAAGCGATATCCTTGTATTTGGAGAAGATGTCTTTGGCTGGAACCCTGGCGAAGACATCTTTGATGACTTCCACCTCTGTGGCACTGTTGATTACAGCCAAGTAGCCACCTTCAGCGATGCAGGTCATGTAAGCGTTTCTCCAGCTCTTGCCGACTTTGTGGAACTTATAACAGCTGCCAGTTCTATGGTCCAATATATATTCTGAAAAAGAATGAGTGTTTTTATAACTATATAACTTTGATAAAGCATTCGATTTGAGTGAATGCGTTTAAACCTACGTAAATTCGGTCTCGCGTTTGAATCGATACAAACGCAAGGCCCAGCCAACTCGCGTTGCATCGGGTTTTTATATTCCTTGATCACGCTTGAGAGAGCTCAGAGAGCTGTGCTCAAAGTTTGTACTTTTAAACCTATGTTATACCCCACATACGACCTTTATCAATACTGTGAAGTCCTAACGGTCCGACAATTGTTTATACTCAACGCTGTTTTAAAACAACACAAGACCGTAGATCCTAAGTACTGTTTACGTCGAAACCGAATTGTAGTTCCGGTTCCTCAGTGTAAATCTGCTTTGGCGCAACGTTTCTTTTATTTTCTGGGTCCTTATTTGTATAATAAAATGCACAGAAAACTCAGTATACTGAAACAAACAAAGTTCAAGTGCAAAAAGGAAATTGTTACATACTTAAATAAATTAAATTATAACGAGACGGAAAATCTTCTGCGTATTAGTATTTAAAAAAAAACATCTCATATTCAACATAACACACACAACAACAACACACATATACACTCACACTCAAACAGGTACCCGCGCATACATAAACACACACAATCACACATAGACACACACACACACACATATTACTACACCCATCACTAATTTTAGATATTTAAGAACATTTAGGAGGGGAGAGTACTGGTTTTTCTGAGATACAGGCTGCGGCCTAGTTCAGATACCAGTCTCTCCACAATCTTATATTTGTTGATATTACTTCTTGGTAGCAATAAGTTTTATTTGTAAATGGGATTGTGTGGAGAAGAAAAATAAATTATTATTATTATTATTATATTATACAGGAGTTTGTCGAATCTCGAAAACAGTGCCATCTAGGGACGCCTAAAAGAAGCGAAGTTCTAAAGTATAAAGCGAAAAAGAGATAGAAAGCCACGCACACTGACATCAGTGAAAGCGAGACAGAAGGCCCACTGAAGTGGGGTGGCAGCTGGCTCCTATATATATTGTGTAAAGGTACTAAATCTGAAGCTCTCGTGTAACGATAAAATATGACGCTTTGCACGGATGGAGTGGCAGCCCGACGGGTGCCTATATGCGAGCGGCCCGAACGTCCGTATAGAAGCTTCGCTTCAAAATATCTTTATTTTTGTATGTAATATGAAATGTTTAAATTAATTAAATGAATGCTTAATTAAATTGTAAAAATTGTAGTGCACAAATGCGATTCATGATGATACTGCGTAATATTTACCACCTCATGAGACAATAAAGGTAAATTTTAGTAGGCGATGCAGTCGCTAAGCATAAGGCTACGCTAGCACCATGTATTGGAGCGGAGCGTAATACCTAAAAAAAGAAGATAAAAAATTTTTTTCGATGGCAATTTTTGCGAATTTCAAAATTCGGGTTCCGTCACAATTTGGTCCTAAACCTGTTGATTCGATTCCGCACAAAAAATATTAAACTTGGTTAAGAACTCGGGAAGTTATGGCGTAGCAGACATTTCGCCATTGAAGCTGATCTAGAAAATTACTAGAAAAAAATCAATTCGGCTCACAAATTATTCTCAGGCGGATATCTGCGTCGATTTTTTTAAGCATTTTTCTATTAAAATTTTATCATTTAAGATTTAGAAAAATGCAAACAAAGCGGATAGTATAACTTTGTGTTTCCTTATATTTATTTAACCATATGTGATGTGCAATAAAAATATTCTATCCTATTATATTCTACAGGGTATGTATGAGAATTCTTACCATTATCAACTGTGCCACAGTCGTTGATGGTCAGGTTTTTGGTCTTCTTCTTGTAACAGACGTAGGGGAATGTCTCAGTGCATCGCACGTCAGCCATGGTGCCGTTCGGCAGCATCGCGATGCAATCTTCTGTGTCATTGTAGTTATCAGGTTCATACGGAGCCCATGTAGTCGGAATCTTGGACAGAGGTACTCCTGTAAAACGTTTAGTGAATCGTTGTATGATTCTGTTGATATTACTCTTTATATAATACAAACTGACCCAGCCACGCGTTATTACGTTATGTTATACGCGTATTAAAATGACATCTATCCTATGTTCTAAGTTAGACTAAAACCAGCAAGATGAAAAAAAAAACATCAAAATAGGTTGAATTGAGCGGTCAACGTAGTGTTTGATCGCGATGAACTCCAAAATTAAGTTTTCTTTTGTATAACTTTAATGTTTGATGACCATTAGTCATTCAGTAATCACGGCCCCTAATAAAAAAACTATAATACTAGGCGATGCAGTCGCTAACCATAAAGCTACGCTGGCACCATATATTGGAGCGGAGCGTAATATCTAAAAAAAATTTTTTTTTGTACCGATAAAAAATTTTCCGAATTTCAAAATTCGGGTTCCGTCACAATCTGGTCCTAAACCTGTTGATTCGATTCCTCACAAAAAATATTAAAATCGGTTAAGAACTCGATAAGTTAGGATGTAACAGACATTGTGCCATTGAAGCTGATCCAGAGGCGCTTCGCTCGCTCCGCTTCAAAAACTGTAACTTATGAGTTAAAGATTTGAGATTGCTCTGTAGTTGCAGTCTGTCCCTTTTTAATCCATGGAATCCATTCCAAACTATTTCCCTCTCTCCCTATTATTATTAACACCAAGTGTGTAGAAACAAAGCGCTTTTTAATGAACGTTACCTTCAATAGATGTGTAGGCTCCTTTCGATATAGTTGCATGTATCCCAGTGTGTAACGCACAAGAGTCGCTATTCGTCTTCTTATGTAATTGCGTCATTGCATTCTTAAGATAAACGTTCAAGGGTGACGCTAAAACTGCACCTGAGGACGAAACGGTTAGATAATTAAAGATTTAAAGACAAAACAATAAATATAACGCTGTAGCAGTATGTTCAAGTGGGTGATACATTTTCGATGCTCGACTATTGTTTAAATTTGAGTTTACTATTGCAATTCCGTTAATAGAGACTTCGCATTTTAAGTAAAATTTCATAAGCTCTATCAAACTAATCTTATCCGGATTAATAAATAATAAATAAAATAAATAAATATTTTTTTACACTCACACCAATTAGCCTAGCCCAAAGTAAGCACTGTAAGGCTTGTGTTATGGATGCTAGGGTAACGGATTAAGACTGACTCAAATGTAATGTTTCGTAACCTAGAAAAGCTTTATTTGACTTTATATTTGCTATATATCTTCAATAAAAAACGTCATTTGACGTCATTCACTCTAACGATAGTCAAACAAGTTAAGACAATTTTTTATAACCTGTTTCTAGATATTGTTACTATAGTTGCTAAGATTCCAAGTGCTTAAGTAGGTTTATCTCTTACTAGACAGATCCTCACTGATCATGACATGATCTTTATTGCTAAGAAAATTAGATCATTAATGAAATAAATATTAGACAACTCAAAATTCATTGTTTTGAACAAGGGTTGCCAACATTTCTTCGACGAAATATAGTATTTTTCAAACTAAGGTATAAAAAATATAATATACATATACACTTCATAAAAAAATTGTATTTTATAGAAAATCTAAAATAAAACTAAATAAAATATATTTTAACAAAAAAAAAACAACCAAGTGACCAGAGATTCGTTCGTTTGACATTGACATTTTTGGAATGCGCATAGATCTTGTACGATCGGATTCATGCATAAGATTTATTAGTAGATAAAAAAAATATCCGTAACCTCTTATATTCCAGTGTTGAAAAATATAGTATTTTTGCGTACTATATATTTCTTCAATAGTATTTAGTACCCAGACCCGAAATATGGTACAATACTATCTATTATAGTATGGTTGGCAACCCTATTTTGAACCCAAGTTAAGTAGCTAAAGCACTTGTGTTATGGATTTTAAAAAACGACGATTACTACAACACCCAGACCCGAGACAATATAGAAAATTGATTCGGCCAGGATCGAACCCGGTACCTCGCCGTTACCATGAACCATACGGGAACCACTCGCCCATCATTAAATAAAGTGATTATTCTTTTTCAACTTAATATATGTTTAGTAGTCATCCTCACCTTCTGCGTTACATCTCCTAAAGGCATCATGGAAATTAGCAGGTACAACATGCAGCTTCAACCAGCCACCAGCTTTCACATTGTATGTGTAGTCGAAGCGAAATTGGCTACAAACTGCAACAAAAAAATCTCATGAACTTGTTGACATTAAAAATCATGACCAATTAATAAAACAGAAATATGTTGCTTATAAAAGAACAATCAAAATGCACCGCAAATAAATGCAGATACCGACACAAATTCACCTTAGTGCTCGATATTGAAGGGCCTAGACTTACTACCACTACGATAATGTATATTAATGAAGTTTGTATTTTTTGTACACAAAAACTCAGGACTGTTTGAAAAATATTCTGTTGTAAGTTCTCGACTTCAAAGGAATCTAAATAGGCTAATATTAGAAGGACCAAAATCAGGCATGTAATTGTACAATAAAAATTATATATGTGTGTACTTATCTATCTATACTTAAAATAAATCTGTAGAGAGGTCAATTCTGTACATGAAATATATTTTTAAAATAACTATCAGGGGGTGATTAGTGATCGATACTGATGCCAAAAATGCAATCAGTAAATTTTTTGTCTGTCTGTCTGTATTTTCCTTATAGAAACAAAAACTACTCGACGGATTTTAACGAAACTTGGTACAATTATTCTTCATACTCCTGGGCAGGTTGTAGTATACTTTTCATACTTAATAAATGTTGATATGATGGGTAGACGAAATGGAGAATGGAGGAGTGGATTTTAAAGAATTGGAAGACCTAACTTTTGAAGTTCTAAGAAATAAGACTAATTTGTTTATATTTATATAGGTATATAAAAAATTACCTGTCACAGTGTTTGACTGCAATGAACACAGAAACTATTCAACCGATTTTAATAGATTTTTTTCATTTTGCTGGATTTGGTCCGACCTAGGTCATTGGATGGGTATTATTTAAATCTATAACACAGCATCGTGTGGCCAGGTCAGCTAGTTTACAATAAAATTCCAAATAACTTTAAATTAAGTGTATTTTTTTATTATTTTGACAAGACAGGATCCATGATGGAACGAGCTAACCCAGAAGATGCCTATTCATCCTGGCTTTGAAAACGGACGGGTTAAAGTTCTCAGAACTACAGGCGCAGAGAGGGAATTCCACTCCTCTGCTGTGCGCATGAAGGATGTTGCGAAGTGCGGCAGATGCAACTCTTGAGCACATTCTCCAAAGTACAGTCTGTATTTAAATTTAAATTAAATACGTGGCTTAATCAACATAATTTTTATGACATAAAACAATTCTTAGACTTCAAGATGTGACATCTATTAGTAAAATAATTAAGGTTGTAAACAATTTTATCTACTCTAATACTATAATACAAAGATTCTAAAACTGAAAACAAAATGCTTATGACAAACATTACGTACAGGCCAAAAATAATAAAAAAAAAGTTTCATTACGATACAGGTCTTGTATGGACACCTGTAACATAATATAACTTTTTTATCATAACGATACACCTATACAACCTCCAGCTGGACCAAGGAGGTTGAACCTCTACTTTAAAAAGGTTTCAATGAACGAGTCCTCGACGACCGACGCAACACGCATGCGCAATTGATGTTTGCACCTTGGCGCCAACATTTGACATTTAAATAAATTTGTTGTTATATTCAGCGTTTTATTTGCAATATTGTTTTACATATTATAGTATGAGAGTAGATAAAGTAGTGTATGACACTGTACATAACTTGGTCTTATAACACTCGTGTGATGCTATAAAAAAACTCGCCTACGGCTCGTTTTTTTAAAACACACTCATGTTATAAGAACCCTTATTATGCAACAGTATCATAAACTACTATAATGCTTCTATAATAAGGGCAAAACATGTGCACTTTTAATATTACTGTCAAAACAATTTTTACCGTGTTTTTATGAAAATAAAGAATTATGAATTATAACAACCCCTAGTCTCCGTGTGGGAACGAAACATGAATGAATGGACATTTATTTAAGGTGTGTCGAAGTCTGTTTTATTTGCGCGTGCGCGGGCGTTGCAATTTGCTTGTTTTTTTTGTGGAAGTAAGCTACATAAAATTGTTTTATTGAAGGTATTTTCTAGATACAGCCTCAATACTTACAATACTATCGGATTATTTCCTAGCAGCCACACTAGCTTTGGTATCGATAGCATTGCACTCTTTTAATAGTGCTGACACATTTTGGGCTATCGATAGTATCTATACTATCGACAGTATCGATAGGCCTCTCAATAAAACGTTACTTTTCAGATGAAAAAATCGATAGTCAGGCAACACTGGGATAAACCCGTTACCTGGTATGACCGTCTTTTAAGACACATTCGAAACCGTTAGATTCTTGACCCACGAAAAGATGTAGCGAAATATTTGGTTACAACTATCCCAGACCATCAGCATGTCTGAAAAGTTTACGATACATTCACTAGGTTATTCCAATGAACAATAATTCAATAGAAAAATATTTACAGTAAAGATCAGACATATATTAGCAGCTATTTTGACCAATTTCAAGATTTTTCTCTTTGTATTAAAATGCCTGTATCTGATTTAATAGAACTTCATATTATCTCAAACTAACATAAGACCTCAAATAATCACATAATTTTTAAAATTAGAGAGGCTAATTCATGTAGAACATCTATCACTATAGGTGTACCCCAGGGATCGATATTGGGCCCACTACTATTTCTTATTTCATTTAATGACCTCCATCACTTAAAAAAAGTATCTGAAAGTATTATTTTGTACTAATGTAACGCACAATTAAAGGGAGAAAAACAGCTCTTGTCAAATTTATTCTGGCTTCTTTTTTATTACAAGATCTCCCGTAAGACTTACGAAGTCATGTCGTTCATGTTGACTTTCAACACATGCATCGTAAATGCTCATTTTGAATGAAAAGCATTTAATTTTTATATTTAGTTTTACCCATAACCGCTATTGCACTCGGTTAGTGGTAAATCCATCAATTTCTTTATTGGCAACAGAAGAATATCGGCTTTAGTGTGTAAGTGACATCATAATTTCAGATGAATTGAAAATAAAAAACCGGCCAAGTGCGAGTCGGACTGCACCGAGGGCTCCGCAAAATATTTTTATTATATCATGTAACTAAAAATTTCCGGTTTTTGCAATTTCTCCTTTATCTGTGCTATTGTACCAATTGCTTCGTACCAAATTTCAAGATACTGAGTGTCGAAAATTTGCCGAAATTTGCGGCGTAACCGACTGTATCTTTTGATGCGTTAGCTTAGAAGTTCGATTTTTTAACAGCTCCAAGGTATAGTTGACCAGAGTATTTGATATGAATCTCAGCTTGATACCTCCACGCTTTCCTGAAAAAAAGGGTCTTGACAGACAGACGGACGGACGAACAACAAAGTGATCCTATAAGGGTTCCGTTTTTTCGGAACGGAATACGGAACCCTAAAAACAAAAGAGTACAGTAAAATTGGGCTGTTTTAATACTGTTAGTCGCAGAACTGACACATATTATATTAAAAACTTAGAAAACACTGGCTTAGACAATGTTATGAATTCTTTTTGACTGATTTTTTTAAGATTATAATCTACAGTTATGTTTCATGTGTATTACATCTCCGAAGGAGTTGAAATTGGATTAAAAAATCCTTTTTTGAACCAATAAATTTATAATATAAATTAAATTACATGTTCCATGAGGTAGGTATGTGTGATTCATTGTAAAAGAGCGTATATCCTGCCAACAAACTGTATATAAATTTAGCAGGAAATTATTTAAGTAATAATTGTCAAATACTATTTGATTAATAAATAAAGATTGCCTATAATTCATAGCGGAAAATCAGTAAAACAGTAGGTCGTTTGCAGGAACGCTAGTTAGCAGAAACTGGAAGAACTATTACCAGAAAGAAAACACCGTTACCGGATTAGCTAACATGGAGGTCTATCATCAGACGTCAATAACATTGACTTTTAAAAAGGTAAAAAAAAATCATTTGACGTACACAATTTGATCATAACACAAAATATAAGATAACTATGCCAAAACAGGAAATTACTAACAGACAAAGATAATAAAGGAAATACAAAAATGATTACTCGTGAAATCATCGCATAATTGGTAGTTGTTAATCTATTCTCTTTGTTATTAATTTTGTTAATAAATTAGACAATTATCATCCATTATTTAAATATTGTGAGTCAATTACTTCATATAAACCTTCCATTTGTGAAGGTATACGATAAAAATACATGTAATGTGAATTTATTCTCCTTATAATAGGAAAATAATGTTTACATTAATAATATGTTGTTAAAATGTACGTTTTAGCGCCATCTTCCGGCAACTTCAAGAATAACTTGCAAAACTATCAATAAATCTATTTCAATTTTAATGCGTCTTTTAAGTTACACATCACGTTAAGTATCAATAAATAAGTTTAGTAATTATAAATAGAAATTTCAAACCTGTAGCAATAACAGCGAATAGATAACAGATAACAAGAACTGTAGTCATCTTTTAAATAGTTAACAACCAACACACACTGTAGAACTTGAAATATAAATAAAATCGTACTAGATATTAACACAGAATATTTAAAAATAAATATAAACCACAGTATTTTCCGCAAAAAAGACCAGTCTCAGCGGAACAGGTTTTGAAACTGGTAAACGCACGTTCGAACGAAGTATTCGTAACGACTATCTCGCTCACACTAATCGCTACATAATTATTTATAAAACAAACCAAAATCACACTTACCTCCTTAATTTAATAGTATTATAAAACAACCATACAGTGATAGAATAACGAACATTTCCTTAACGGTATTCTCGATATAATTTGAACGAACAAATAGATAGGTACGGACGCATATTTAAATAAATAAATATAACAGGAAAATAATTGAAAATTACTACAGATAATACATGTTTCACAAATACGGTTTACGGACTAAAGAATATATAATTTTTTAATTTTAACATTTGGAAATTCCTGTAATGTAATGGGATTACAACATTCGTAGAATAATGTAGTACCCGTACTATGGTACAATCGCAGACAAATACACATAATTATGCAAAAAAATGCGGTGGAATCATTGAATATTTTAACGTTTTAGCTAAATACGGTAAATTAATGAGCAATCAAATTAAATCTTATACCTGTTTTTTATAGTAAATAGGATAACGCTTGACCGCTTTCTCGCCTGATGGTAAGCGACAATGCGATCTAGAATGTGACGGGCTTGCCTAGAAGATACGTATTCACTCGTGACTTGAATACCCCTAAATTGTATTTGTCAGGAAATACAAACTCAGGTAAAGAGTTAATATATTTCCAATGCAAAATATTTTTTTTAACTTATACAGTCGTAAAAAGGAGTCAAAAAAAATATAAAAAAGCGATCTAAATTTGAAAAAAAACAATTAAGTATAAAAAGTTTTTATGCTTCGTCAAAAAAGTATTTAACCTATCAGAGCATGTAAATGAAAATATCTTAAATAATTGTTTCAAGTTTAAGTTATTATTTTGACATTGTAATTCAAAGAATAATTTATTTTGTTATTTAAATTAATATTTATAAGCCATTGATGGTAGTCTCTGGAGTTTAGAAGATTTTAAACTATGTTTTCAGCAAATAAATTTTATTTCATCTCATTTTAAAGAACTGTGGATAGACACAAAAGATCTTTTTTTTAGATTTGATAAAAAAAACCATTATTCAAAAGATAGAATAATAGATAATTATTTCTGAAAATTTTGCCAACTTTGGCACTCTGAGAACTGAAAAACAAAAGAATAAAAGAAATAGGTTATAATGTCAAATTGAAGTCATTATTTTCGTTATCTGTTTATAATATGAATAACTGATCTAGCCTAACAAATTTGGGTTCTATAATTTGTTATATTCTAGTAATAATCCTTTACTTTTGTAATCCTTTTTAGTTAAAACAAATAATACGTTGAATCAGCTTATTTTCTTTGATATATAATCATATAACATTTTTATGCACTAGTGATATACAGAAAATAACAAGTTAGAACACTTAATAGATAAAAACCATTATCTCACCGTGAAAAGCCCACATTTTATGATTTACCCATATAGTGGGGTGTTTATGGAAAATCCCACTTACAGTACAGTTTACTATTCTAAGAGGCCAACTGTTTGGAATGAATTTATCAATATGTTCCTTGTTCTGTTAACATTTATAGTAATAATAACAATATTTCTTACGTTCACCCAAAGTAAACACTATAAGCTTGTGTCATGGATACTAGGATAATGGATAGACACATATGACACATAGATCATCGTACAAACGCTCGTCGTATATATACTTACTAGCTTCTGCCCGCGACTTCGTTTACGTAGGTGAAAATATTTTTAAATAATACGTACGTTTTTTTTTCTTTACTTGTGGCTTGCACGATTTGTGCATTTAGCCAGTATCAAGTAAGTATAATTGCTAGTTCTTGAGTCATTTCTTCTCTTAATTTGATGATGAATGAACAATAACATGTATTTTTCCCCCCAGGTTTCAGTAAATGTGTGGGGTTTTACTGAAACCTCCCCGTGGACTTCTTGAGAGAGCAGGAAAAGACAACTTCCGCTGCTTTTTTACACTTGCCAACACTCTTGTATGTTCATAAACACTTAGTGGTTAAAAATCCACCATTATTACGCACTAATATCCACAGCAACACAAATTTTAATAAGAGAAACTGAACCACCAAAGAGACGCTTCCCGCTCCTGCCAAAAAGTCCAATACGTACGTTAAGGAGTTGTTTTAGGTACCTACATCACTCTTTTATCAGTAAGAATGGAACTTTAAAACTTAAGGTAAAAGTACTGGGTCTTTTAATCAATGTAGATTGCAGGTTATTCTAAAAAAAAAATCAAAACATTTTTAAGTACTCCTAGTAATGGTACACTTGTAAAAGTATCGATCAACAATCGATCGGACATCTAGCGGGTAGCCAGAGGATGTAGGTCAATCCCTCCTCACACGGCCTGAAAATCGGCGTTTCAGCTCAGGGGCTGAACTGAGCTGGTCCACCTTTTCGGTTGCTTCTGTATTGTTTTGACGACTGCTCGGTGCAACGGTAGCGGTCTTGCCTTTCGCACCGATGGTCCTGGGTTCGAGTCCCGGAAGGGGTGAATGTTTGTGTGATGAATACGAGTATTTGTATTATATTTCTATATTACATATCTATGTATCATATATGTATGTCTATCCGTTAGCCTAGTGTCCATAACACAAGCCTTACAGTGCTTACTTTGGGCTAGGCTAATTGGTGTGAATGTAAGAAAAATATCATTATTTAGTTATAACAACTTAATTATATTGTTAACAATATACAGTGAAAGCAATTACTTAACTAAATATAAATGGCTAAGTTATTGCAGGCACAATCAGTGTCGTCGCGCTCTAAAGCTATTACATTCCATTTATCAAAGATATCTGATAAAAATATAAAACAATAGTAATATAGATATTTTTGTGGCACCATAATAGAACTTATGGTGTTAAGGTAAGCAACGTGCGTACACCAAAACAATGTCCCCAAACAAATCTATAAGAAATACAATTTTATTGAAAACAGTAAGGACAAAATTCAAGTTAGTAATGTTACTACGATCGTATTAAGAAGACGTGTGTTCCTCAAACGTGTGAACGTTCAAGCGATATTCATCTTTAATGACTTCAAAGTGTTATTAAGTTACAAAAATAATGCTGGACACATCTGTTATAGTAAGCTGTTTAATAATCCTATTCAATTTAAGCGGTGAGTATTTTATTTTTATTAACAAAGAAAAAAGGTATTTTTTAACCAGTCTTTGTAACATTTTCACAACATTTGTATGAGCGAGACGGAATGAGGTGATCAATTTGAGAACCTGTCTGTCAACAGCTGGTTGCTATTATGAGACTGGATTTTATCAATATAATTGTGTTTATATTCTTAAATCTAATATTTATTTTGTATTTTAGTTTTCTTTATATACCACATTATATATTACGTTCATTCAAACAAGTGCAACTTCGAAAATGCATTTATTTATCATAAAATACTAGTTGACTCGGCCACGCGTTTCTGTAGCTCAGTTATAATAATAATTATTTAAATGGAACCTATCCTATGTCCTAAGTTGAAATAAATCCAATAAAATAAAAAAATAATCATCGTAATCGGTTGAGTAGTTTAGGAGTTCATTGCGGTCAAACATTGTGACAGGTAAGGTATATATGCCCTAAAAAAATAGCCTACTACCTATTTCAGACCTAACAAACACTCACAAAAATTCATAAAAATCAATTAAATTAATCAATCAATCGTTTCAGAGGGCTTCGAAAATTGCCATATAAATAAATAAATAAATAAATAAATATTTCCTACATTCACACCAATTAACCTAGCCCAAAGTAAGCACTTTTAAGGCTTGTGTTATGGATACTAGGGTAACGGATAGACATACATATATCATACATAAATAAGTAATATTCATAGAAATATATACAAACATCCATGACTCAGGTACAAATGCTCGTATTCATCATACAAACATCTGCCCCTTCCGGGATTCGAACCCAGGACCGTTGGTACGAAAGGCAGGATCGCTACCGTTGCACCAAATAGTCGTCAAAATATATATAATATATATATATTTTGATACCTAATATATATATATATATATATATATGGGTCGTTCTTCTTTTTTACCGACAATGGTCTGTCCTTCGTCTTATTATGGCATCTCGTTGGAGTATTGATTCGTTGGAGGATTGAGTCGTTTCATTGTCGGTAAAAAAGAAGAACGACCCATATATATTAGGCGATGCAGTCACTAAGTATAAAGCTACGCTAGCATCATATAATGGAGCGAAGCGTAATACCCAAAAAAGAAAATAAATGTTATGTCTCGATGGCCATTTTTGTGTATTTCAAAATTCGGGCTTCGTCACATTTTGCTACTAAGCTGTTTCGATGTTTGCTACTGTTGATTCGATTCCACGCAAAAAATATTAAAATCGGTTAAGAACTCTGGAAGTTATGGCGTAACAGACATTGCGCCATTGAAGCTGATCCATGGGCTCCTCCAATATGTAGTATATGAAGTATCACTTTTATATAGTATATATTATATGCATTTGTTTTATTTAAATAATTAAAATAATTGTTATTTTTCATCATCATCATCACATATCTTTACTCATTTGCTTACTTTAGTGATGTACAAACAATTCTTTGGCTAACTGGAAGAGACCTTAGAGATAAGTCCATTGCCCAAGTATTAGCTTAATCACATTACATGACATGACCGTTAAGGCCGCCTGTTGTACAAATTATACATTGATAGTTTATAAAACTTTTAAATAAATAATCAAAAATGTTCGAGGATTCCGTGTGTATTACCATCTCTCGGTCTTTCTTACTTGGACGTCCATCTGACTGATGATCTAATGAAGGCCAAGCACTTCAAAATGTAACAACCCATAGAAATAGTAATTTAAGGTTTTTGGTTCTGCAGTGAGCATTCAGTATCGTTTCGATTACTCGTACGATGCGAAGGCAGGAGGGTGGTTGAAGCCACACGTATTACCTGCCAACTTTCAGACCGCATTCCGAATATGCAAAGCCGAAGGTAAGATACGATATTTATTACAAAACTCAGCGTCAGCTGACATAAAGCTTTTTTGGTACAGACGTGTGACATATTAAGTTTAAATGAAGTTTTTTTTGTTTGTTTAAAGTTTTAGGTTAATCTTACATAATTGTTTTATTTTGTTTTATTTTCTTTTATAGTTTAGTTTTTTTTTATTATTTATGTACTGTCTTCGTATTGTATGTTAAAGTCCTGTGTTAGTGCCAAATAAAAAAGTGTTTATGTTTATTTATTTGCCTGAAATGCGGTTTTATATATATGGTATACAAATTAACAACTTTTAGTTTTTTAGTAATTAAAACTAGTTAATAAAATATATTAAAATTAAAATTGACCGTCCTTGATACCAATGTCACAGTCGTCAATTTAACTTAGTCTAGGTACATAATATTATTTGGCTATTTAGTTGAAATAATGGACGATAACATGTTTGTAACTAATATAAATTATAAATTAAATAAAAAATATATAAATCATAATAAGACTAAAAAATCATGAATAAAATAAATATAGTCTGACCGCAACCGCTGTACCGCGCCTTAGGTATCCGCGGCGAGGTGGGGGGTTACCGCCGTGAGCGATGACGGCAGAATAACAAAATGAAGCAACTGTTTCGCCCCCCCGTCTCGCCGCTCGAAAACCTAAGGCGCGGTATAGACTATAAGTATATTGGAATTTCAATAAATTAATCAAATGCTATGTCGCATATCTAAATATTCCTTGACATTATAAAAACACTATTTCTGAAGCCATTCATACTGAATACATGTTGAAATACGTACTGAAGCCAGGTAAGAATTCGTACTACATAAAACACGTACCTATTCAGGAGATTGTGCTCAAAAGCTGCACATGCCATCGCCATTTTTCTTCTTCCATCGGACATCCAAGTAGCCCGCAGGCTACCAATCCTTTCTTAATTGCTATCCCTACCTGTTGCACCAAGCGCTACTTAACATCTTTTATAATAAGCACAGCAAAGAAGTTGAACCTTCATGCGTCTGTATTTCCTAGAACTTATAACCCGTCCATTTTCAAAGCCAGGGTGAATAGGCATCTTCTAGGTTAACTCGTTCCATCGTGGATTCTGTCTTGGCCCTCGGGCTTGATTAGGATCAAGAGCTAACCCATTCTAAATAATATATATATATATATTGTACAGAAGCTTCGCCAAAAATGCAGGAATTGCGGTATATTTCCACGCTTGGCATCTATGGTCTCTAATCATTCACTCAGTCACAGCCTAAAGACGTCTACTACGGATATAAGCTTCCCCAAAAATGCAGGAGTTTTGGCATATCTCCACGCTTGGCTAATGAGTTGGATTTTGGAGTAAAAGACCACAATCGCTGCTGCTTGTTCTAATTGAGGTGTATGATAATTGCCTTCAGGGTCAGCAGCCCCTCTTTTACGATACCCTTAATTGTGTGTAGGTGCTCATCGAAAAGGGAAACCAACGATACTTTACAACTTACGTACTCAACATACGGACCATCAGTTAGTTGCCCTTGCATGCAATCAATTGTGAGGAACTAGTCTTATTCTACTCTGTCAAACGCCACAAGACCAACGGCAGCGATCCAGCCTACCGCACCAGCGGTCCTGGGTTCGAGTCCCGAAAGGGGCAGATGTTTGTGAGATGAATACGAACATTTGTACCTGAATCGTGGGTTTTAATATATATTTCTTTGTATATTACATATCTATGTATCAAATACGTATATCTATCCGTTACCCTAGTATCCAAGCTTTACAGAGCTAAATTTGGGCTAGGCTAATTGGTGTGAATGTTTGAAAGATTATATTATTCAGTAGGGTGGGTACATGAAGATATCGATGTAGGACCTTTAAGCCTATTTATCCATATACAATGACATGTCAAACCATGGCACTACTTATGTCCTGCCTTGTCCTTCGTCTTACGCACGCGAAGACCTCTTTAGAGTGACCGATAACATCATAGGAGTAGTGCATAACTAGACTTTCTATCCTTTATTTCCGTCGAAGATTACTAAAGATTGTTGTGCATTCATGGCAGGTGCTGTACTGGCGTTACCATTAAGTGACGAACTTCGGGAAGCGATGAATCAATTACATGTCGGATCTAACAGTGACTCTTGCGCACTTATGACGGGCATACATGCTACCATATCCCAGGGATCATTCAGTTCCATTGAAGGTAAATTTAAATATAATCATAATTTAACAAACGGCAAATTTGCCAACCTGAATTTTTTTACTCAAAGTCATAAATTCAATGACTAGCTCAATACGATACGATGTTCTTTCGAAACTCAATTGTATCTTTATTACTTAGAATAATGTTCGATTCAATCTATGATTTTAGCTAGTTGCATAACCAGCCCATATTTCGTTATTTAGTTAACAATTACTGCATTACAAAACAAGTTTTAATAGGAAATACAATCCCGTCATAGGAATTAAAAAGCAATAATGTAACTCTTGATACCAATTTAATAAACAATACTTTATCTTTCTTCCTCAATCTTCTCACTTCAGGAGTCCCTCTGTCAAAGATTCGAACTGTGTGGGCGCCAGACGAGCCGGACAATAACGGGAACCATGAGAATTGCCTTGTGATGCTCAAGAACAGCACCATGGCAGACGTACCCTGTTCTGAGACATACTCCTACGTCTGCTTCAAGAAGAAGACGGGGAAAGAAGTTGTCAACGAATGTGGAACTATTGACAACGGTTTGTATAATTATTAAGTCTGTAGTAATTGGAAAGACACACTGACATGAGTGAAAGCGAGACAGAAGGCAACGCACGCTGAGGTGGGGAGGCAGCTGGCACCTATATATATCATGTAACGATACTAAATCTGACGTTCTCGTGTAACTGTAAAATCTCACGCTTAGCATGGATAGAGGAGCCGCGCAGCGGTCACCTATATGCGGGCGGCCCGAGAGTCCGTATAGAAGCTTCGCTTCAAAGGAATCATATCTGAAGGTTCGTCTTACTTCGGGAGGCGCATTAGGCCATTGGTTTCGGCTATCTTTGCAGTGATTGGCACCCACTTATCCATACAGAGACCGCGGGAAGAACTGGAGCAAGCGATGGAGGATTGATGATGATGATGATAATTGATAGTTTCCCAAATAAAATTATACCGTTTGACCAATATCTTATAGTATTTCTACCGTTTCTTCCAGGCAACCTTGCGTATAATTTATATAGAACACAAAAATGCAACAGTAAAGAAGTTTTTAAATCATGTCTACCAGACTATGATTGTCATCTGATCCGAAGTACGTCTTCTGCATGTCGGAAGCCTCTCCCAAACATTTTCTTCTTTATATATACATATTCATATCTTTTATTGCTTTCTTGTTGTACATACATTTGTCTTAAAAAATAAAACTTCCATATAAGATCCCCATAAGAGCACCGTAAATTGCTTATAAACTAAGCAAATTATATAAGGTGGTAATATTCTAGTATTTTCCCATAAATAGTTAAATAGTACATTCTATGAATACTTGTATTTCACATTTTTATCAACTTTAAACATAATAAATTTTATTAAACTATAACAAAGAAATGAAACATAAAACACACAGAAAAAATATTCTGTCATCTTGATACTCTTCAATAGTATAGTAATTTTTTTCTAAAAGAATATTTTCTACTGCAATATAAAAATTGACTGCCTTGGAAGACTTTTACGGCGTTAGGCAAGTGGTTTAAATTTGGATCGCCATGTAAAACGGACTTTTTTCAAATAGTTCGGTACGAGGTGTAAGCTATTTTAAGCTAAGCTATATTACATAAAGCTGATGAAATTTTCAGAATACAAGCTGAACGCAAAATTAGGAAGCTGTTACAAGTTTCACAAAAATGCCGTCGCTTGGACGCATGCGTTCACAATTTGCACGGCGGAAGGAGGCTATCTGACCATCATCAACAGTGAAGAAGAAGCTCAGTTTCTTAAGCAGATGGTGGACAGCAATCCTCCAGAGAGTCTCTCTACCACGAACACTTTATCAACCTCTGTCGGGTTTAGGGATTGGTCTGACCACAGCATGTGGTTGACTGTGCACGGTAAGAACCTTTGCGATCGAGTTGTCAAGTTAATTTAGAAACACATTTTCATAAAGATTTTAAAATAATTAAACAAAATCAGAAAAATTTAAATGAGTATACTATTACTAACACAGTGAATAGCGGCTTACAAATACCAAAAAATTAAGTCAAACCTATAAGTACTTCGAAAAATAATTAGAGCTTTGGTCCCGGCTGCTTTTATTTGCACTGTGGTGTCCTCGATTACTGTCAGGGTATCCATCAAATGAAAGCAGTCAGTGGTTTCACCAAGCAGCACACGCACGTCCGCACCGGCCGACGGTCGAGCAAGCAATACCCCACTACAGCTGTAGGCCGTGCGTACGGGCGTGTGTCGCTTGCAATTTATTAATACGTCACACCTCTTCCTTTTCAATTGATTCGAATAATTTGAGACAATGAAAAATAATTAAAATACATTTATGTAATTAATATTCTTAAATAGTATATCTTGAATTGTTATTTAACTAAGAAGTTTTTTTTTTAAATTATGTTTTATTACTTGCAGCCAAATACTCTAATCTTGCGTGTCCTCTATTTTTCTTTGAATCCGCCACTCTCCTTTTACCTTTTTTTAGGTGTATCAGTTTCTTTATATTAATTTATTTAGTTTTCGAGGAAACATCAGCTTACAATATTGTTTAATTACAAGCTATATAACTTAAAAAGCTAACAAAGGTTTCACACGGAAAAATTGGTCTAGGTATTACTAAAGTGAGCTCACTCAGTGTGTGAACCCACGAACCCCTATTGTAGTATCTGAATGCCAACCCTATTAAGATAAATGATTGTGAATGATAAAATGTCGTTTTATTCGGCTATCTCCTAATTAGGGAGTCACAAATTAATAAAACAATATATATAATTATATATTTATAGCATCATGCAGTGCATATGCAGGAGATGACAATTTTGTTTTATTTAAGTTTCTCTCTAAGTTATGTTCAATTAACCAATTAAGGGTTTTATTCAATCTATTGTTACGTCATCAACGAATAAAATACACGGTTCGTTCATAACCTTCGGCAGGTCTATTATGTAAATTAAAAACAAGAGAGTCTTAGGCACTCCCTTGTGATATTGAGGCATTATTATTTTCAATATCAAATCGAACTCTATAAACTTTTCTACTCATATGATTATAATATTCGATTTCAACATATTGCTGTCTATCTTTTAAATAAGAGATAAACCATTTGTGAGCTGTATTTGGGATACAACTAGTTTATTAATATTTTATGTTGCACACGGTCATACGCCTTGTACATACGTATGTAGCAATATTCGAATAGCATATTTTTAATGTCCAATTACTTATTA
Organism: Calamotropha paludella; assembly: GCA_927399485.1. Lineage (NCBI taxonomy): Eukaryota > Metazoa > Arthropoda > Insecta > Lepidoptera > Crambidae > Calamotropha > Calamotropha paludella. The sequence goes on from OV656812.1 coordinate 27,154,279, forward strand.
TCTTTTGAATGTATTTGAGAAAAGCTAATAAAGTTGACTGACTGTAATTATTTAGGTCACTTTTTTGGTTATTCTCATGTAATGGTAATCACTGATGTTTTTTAATGAGTCAGGATAAACTTCTACTTGCATAGATTGATTGACAGTGAAAGAGAAGGTAAGTTCGACCGCACATTCACAATCAAATGTGAGCGTAGTTCATCAAAACCGTCACTTCTATATTTTTATTTAGTTATTAAATTCTCACTACGATTACATTGTACACTACTGAGTCTACTACCAGTTCGGAAATTGGGAGACCCTTCCGAGAAGAACTGGCGGAAGAAACTCGGGCAGGGGGACCGACCTCCATCTTACTGTTATTATTTGCAAAGAGAGCTAACTACATCATCAGGTCTTGCAATGTGTGTTTTTGTAGGTATTAATTTATTAATTATTGGATCCCAAGCAGGTGGAACGCTCCAACCATCGTCTCTATTGAAATTTGAATGTTTCCTAATTTCAAAAGCCTCGCGTAGTGTCCTAGGAACAAGTCTTTGTTCTCTAGCGAGAATTTAAGGTTTATCGATACGAATGTAGTAGTTTGGCGCCTCAAAAGCATGCTCACACTCACACACTGCAGACCTAATATCGCGCCTATGTTTTATGTCAGCTACATGTTCTATAATGCGCGTCCCTATTCTTCTCTTTGGTTGTCCGAAGTATGTGAAAAACACAGTCACAATCGATTTTGTAGACACCTGCTGTCTGGAGGGGTATATTGCATTTGACCGGTCGTAAGAATTGGTTAATCTTCCTGGCTGGTTTAAAGTAAGTATTAATGGAAACCCGCTTCAGAATGTTCCCAATCTTGTCAGTGACCCCCTTCATGTACAGCAGGTTGACGTTCTACTGTGGCTGGTTGGTGCGGCTTCTGTGTCGTAGTTTTGGTACTCGCAATTTTTTATCTTGTAGTACTCGCTTGTCATGCTGAAGCTCAGCAGTCAGATATTGTTAGGCACAGATGCCGCGAGTTCTCTGAAACAAAGATTTCCCAACGGTAGCCAACTGTATAGGATGGTGGTGAGAGTCACCATTTAAATATCTATCTGTATGAGTTGCCTTTCTATACACTGTATGACTAAGGGTTTGATTTAGATTGCTGCTGATTTGAACATTTAGGAAGGCTATTTTATTGTCTGTCATTAATTCCATAGTGACATCAATGCAATCTTGTACAAGTTAGCTTGTAGGTATGGTGCCTTACTTTGTTTCGATAACAGAAACTCGTCAAGCTTATTGCTTACTATTTTATAAACATCAAAAGTAGCTGTTACTCATTATCATCTCATAAAGAGAAGAGTAGCTCTTTTCTTTACTGTTGTATCTACCCCCGTTGTCAAAAGATATATTCCCAGTATCGTCATCTATTTGTCCCAGCGTAACCCCAGTGACATCGAATTGTCATCGCATTGCAATGGTTTTACGATGGCAGGCTGAACATTTTAGGCGACCCAGAACAATGTCTGTACGCCTTTTATATAAGTTTTGACGTAATAACCATTGAAATTCAAATCGTTGTTTCAGGAATATAAGAAACAACTTAAAAATCTATTTTTTTTAGTATCATAGTATATTTTATTTAACCCGTGTAATGCAATGTAATATTTAACCCGTACAGGGTTACTATTAACTGAATTAAAATCTCGATCGATTTAAATCGTAAGTAAGATTAGGTTTGGTGTGGGTAGGTAGCACAAGCCAGAATTATTAAAAGCAAGAACAAGACATTCATTACTAGAATAACATGGCAGAAATAACCGTGCAGGTAAAAATAATTTCAACACATACATTATTCAATAGAGTGCTTATTACAAGGTTATAAAGATTTTCTTTATAGCAAAATAGGATGACTTCATTTATTTTCTTTTCTTAAAATAAAATAGTTATCTATAATTACACAAGTTCTTTAGAATTGCAATTAACACTGCCGTTATTCAAGTTGATATTTACATTGCTATAGTCAATGATTTTTCAACTCTTCTTAGAATCAGGTGGATAAACTATTTAACATTTTTTTTTCTCAATACTATGAGACAGCCTTTTTTTGCAGATGGGTTCGTTATCTACCTCCTTTAATTTGATTTTCACGAGCTAATTTTTCTATAGACCACTTACTAGAAGGCTCGTCGCCACGTGTGGTGTCCTCGATTACTGTCAGGGTATCCATCAAATGAAAGCAGTCAGTGGTTTCACCAAGCAGCACACGCACGTCCGCACCGGCCGACGGTCGAGCAAGCAATACCCCACTACAGCTGTAGGCCGTGCGTACGGGCGTGTGTCGCTTGCAATTTATTAATACGTCACATGCACCATAACCGAAATTGGTCAAGGGAAGATACTTATTATTGTGTGCTTCAATATAGTTAGCAAGCCTTTTAATCACACATTAGAGGAAGATGAAAGCAGTCAGTATTCTAATGGGATAAACTTTAATGTAGAAACCGTTTCCTATCTCATGAATTCGGTGTCAATTTTTCTAGAAAAAAAACAGACAGTCAGATAACAGTTAGACTTGTGGTTGTTGAGGTTAAGCAACTAGAGAAGGGGCTGGTCATAGGATGGATGTATTTCGCCCAAATATAATAATAATAATTTTAGATTGACACCAATCAGCCTAGCCCAAAGTAAGCACAGTAAGACTTGTGTTATGGATAAAATGCTAAAAGATAAACATAAAATATGAAACATATATAAGTAATATTCAAAGAAGTTTACATAAATACCCATGACTCAGGTACTGGTATCCAGTACACAAACATCTGCCCTTAATGATCTCGGACCTAGGGCCGTCAATATGAAAGGCAGGATCTATCTAGGATAAAAATAAGTTTTGTACTATCATTATCTCTCTCAAAATATATGCCGTACCTGTCATGAAAATTGAGAGCCAATTTTATGCCATCTTCGTCACTCCTCGCAAACCAAGAAATTACTGCACGTTTTACGGGTACGGCATGTCTGTTAGTTATGGCGATGGGAAAATATATATGATAAAGGTTATCTTTATCCTGAAGATCCTTACACGTAAATGAGATCGAAAACTGATTTTAATATCGTTTTTTACCAATTAAGCCACTTCACAGACCTGCAACTTGCGTTAATTAACAAAGCAATGGCTTATTTGATTAAAGGTTATCAGCTCTGATAACCAATTACACTTCAAAATAAACATGAGCAGTTCATTTAAATTATCGTGGGGAAAAACCTAGGAGATAGCAAGTAAAGAATGGAAATTCCGTTATATTGTTTTAGGTATAATGTGCTATGTTATGTTAAATATGATATGAGACGTTTAGCTCAAGTTTCAAGGGAAAATGAAATTCCCGATTTAACAAGCTTCTGTCTCCATCACCATCAGAATATAAATAGAATACTTTAAAGCCAAGAATGGGGAGAGTGTGCTCAGGAGCTGCATTTGCTCATACCGCCATATCCTCTTTTCCATCGAACATCCAGATGCACTGCGGGCTACCACCCTATCTTGGTTGCTATTCCTTCTTGTCGCACCATGCGCTTCTCAACATCCTTCATAATGCGCACAGCAGAGAAGTGGAACTCTCTTCCTGCGTCTGTATTTCCGAGAACTTATAACCCGTACATTTTAAAGCCAGGTTGAATAGGCACCTTCTGGGTTAGCTCGTTACATTGTGGATCCTATCTTGGCCTCCGGACTTTATTATGATCAATAACGAACCCATTGAAAAAATAATACCGGCTTCATGTGGATTGGTGCATTTTGACAAAATGCTGGTGTCGCAAACTAAAGGAGTACCTTTCTAAGAATGAAGAAGTAGCAGACAATAAATGCGCAATAATAAAGAATAATAATAAAGAGTACAGCAAAGGAGTGGAACTCCCTCCCTGCGTCTGTATTTCCGAGAACTTATAACCCGTCCGTCTTCAGAGCCAGGGTGAATAGACACTTTCTGAGTTAGCTCGTTCCATTCTAGATCCTGCCGTTCCCCTTAAATTTGATTAAGATCAAGCAAAAAGGGACCATTCAAAATAAAAAATATATTTAAAAATGTGCGGTCACGAATATGTTGACTTTTACAAAAATATCATATTTTTTGTTACTTAAGGATTTAACTCCTAGACATCTAAAAAATTTACTTGTCTTTGGTGTCAGCCCCGCCTGACTAAACCAAATCTACATCCCTCGCTTTCCTTTCGAGTACTCTTCCCATAGACTTGAAGAGGTCTGTAGATTTTTTTCAACAATTTCTTAAGCTGATGCCAGCGTCATCTCTTGTTCTAGATACTAGTACCTATAACATCGAATATAATACTTTTACAGGTATTCAAAAAACAAGGAACAGTTATGTTATTTTTATATTGTTACTAGCTGTGCCGACCACGCGTTGCTGTGACTCAGTTATTACATCTTGCAATAAATATAATAAAAAAAATTAAAATGAAACCTATATTATGTCCTAGGGAACAAATCCAGCAAAATTAAAAAAATCATCAAAATCGATTGAATAGTTTCGGAATACATCGCGGTCAAACATTGTGACAGGGATTTTTTTATATATATAGATTTAAACATTGAACTACTAGCTATATGAAGTTAAAAAACACTTCTATTCGCAAATCGAACGCACTAAGAATATTGTCATAAATCTGCAAATCATCATAGAAGCTTTTGTGTTAAATATTGATCGTTGATTACAGGTCAAACTCTGGAAGAAGCTGGATATGCTCACTGGGCGCCTGATGAGCCGAACAACGTACAATATGACGCTATAGGTGGTGAGAACTGCGGTAGCATCCTGCGGTATGGGAAACCTGGACTTTTGAACGACGTACCTTGCAACCTACCACTAGCTTTTATCTGTGAGATGACTCCGAACTCCCTCACCGATGCTGTAACACAAACGAAATGACAAAAATACGTAAAAAATGTTGTTCCTCTGAATAGATGACTTGCAAATAGAAACATTTCAAATCATAGATAAGGTACTGCGTAAAGATAAAAAATGTTTCTGATAATGCAACTTTTCAGGTTTCAAAAGTATTCTATGCGTTATATCAAATATAAAGTTCAATTAAAGCCAAGGAAAAATTGAATTTGTTTTATTTTTGATCATGAACATGTTGAAATTTTGATATTTTCAGTAATTTAATAAGTACCTTAAAACATAACCAATAGCAGTAAATGTAATGTTTTATACGAGAGCGAAACGATTATAATCCAATTTTTTTGTTTTTGATTTATTTATAATCAAAAGGCTCTGGCGAAGTGTATTTACTACTATTCTCTATTCTCTGGGTTTACCTTTTTTAGCAGAAATTTAAAACTCATTATTTTAGAATACATACTAATCATTTGGCATAATTCGAAATAGCTTGCTGGCTGATTATGAATAAAAAATACCTAATCTAACCTGCAATGTATATCAATTTATGCCTTTGGGTTAGTTTGCCAAGTGGCTTTCTGCGCAACAAGATTCTGCCAGAGAATGGGTACCCCTATTCTCTACTAGCTTTTGCCCGCGGCTTCGCTCGCGTTAAATTCGGGGTAGCACTGTTCCCCTTTCCTGAACACAGAAGAGAACTCGGAACAGAATTTTACACGATATTTATTTTATTTCAACACTGCCATCTGTTATTAATTTTTGAACTAAACAAACCTATCGTGAACATAATATACAATAAACATATCAGCGCCATCTATCGGAATCCATGAGTTACACTTATTTATGTTTATAATGTTTATTTTCTCAAAAGCTGATTGATTTATGGTAAGATTTAATGTTTTTAATATTGTTTTATTTAATTCGTTTTAAATAAATTATTTTATTATTCGTTTGTATTAAAGAACCTGTTCTAATTTTGCGGAGTCTTACACACATTTCCATCCCCTATTTTAGGGGCTGAGGGAGGATTTCTAAAAAATGGCAGGTATTTTCTTTAGTAACAAAGAGTCTGTGTGCCGATTTTAGCTTCCTGCCTTGAAAACTGCGAAAGGTCTCATATAAAATTTCACCCCCTCTTTTAAGGGGTTGGGTGCAGATTTCAAAAAAAAAATGATGGACGATTTTTTTGGTAGTCATAAATAGTCAGCATACCAATTTTTAGCTTTCTACCTTGAAAATTGCGGAATGCTCCATACAAACTTCCACCCCCCATTTTTTGGGAAGTCGGGGGTTAGAAAGGGGCAAAAAGTAGCCTATGTTACTCTCCATCCCTTCAACTATCTCTACTTAAAAAATCACGTCAATTTGTCGCTCCGTTTTGCCGTGAAAGAAAGACAAACAGACAGACACACTTTCCCATTTATAATATTAGTATGGATTAGTAAATAGAGTAACTTACTTTTCAAATCTAATTATGACGATTGTTTGTTTTAATTCTTTTAGGATTTTATATTGGTATACTAAACTTGTAAAATTATCGATGCTTCAACTGTTCAGCCTGGGACTAATCTCAGCCGACGGAAATGAAACCACATGATACTTTGTACTAAATCTATACCTATATCAAATCTTAACAAGACTATTTTTTTTTTAATCTAGCTTTTATTATTACTTGTTAATAAAAAATAAAAAAATAAAAACTAATCAAACGAGCCCAAACTTTGTGGTTTGTGTTGTTTTATTGAGGAGTCTCTATGACCACCTTCCAGCTCCAGCATCAGACCCATATTACCATATAGGATACAGAGGGGACACAAGGTCACACTGTAGGATTAGCATTACAAACTGTTTTTATTGCTTTGTCATATGAGCAATTTAAAAAGGAAATTTATATTGTAATGGAAAACAGTCAAAATAAATGTTTAATTTAAATTGATGAGTGCAAATAAATAAAATATTAAAAAGCTTTCATTATAAACGCCAGAGTATGACTTGCTGGTATTTATTTATTCTCGTTGTATTATATAAGTGCGAAAAGTATATTTATTTATAATTTATTGCAAAAAAATACAAATGGCGGACTAAATCGGCGGATCTTTGAAAGAATAATATATAACATAGTTTATTCATTTCTTGAAAAGTTTAATATTTTTTCTCCTCAACAGTTTGCCTTTCGCGAGGTAAATCCACTAACTTAGCGACCTTTAACTTACTGAAGCTAGTGACTGACTCTATGGACAGAAGGGAAAACATTTGCGCTATATTTATAGACATGTCAAAAGCATTTGATTACGTTGATCACAATATTCTCTTGCAAAAGCTCTACCATTATGGAATACGGGGCATTGCTTTAAAACTGTTTGAATCCTACCTTAGCAACAGAAAGCAACAAACTGCTATCAAAAGTATCTGCAAACGAACACTAGTAGAAAAGCAATATATTTCAAAATGTAGAGATGTAGAGTACGGTGTTCCTCAAGGTACCATATTAGGACCTCTATTATTTTTAATATATATTAATGACTTACCAACATCCATTGAACACCCTATGACATTATTTGTTGATGATAGTACAATATTGATTAAATGTAAAAACAATTTGACATATGAAACTGAAATTATAATTACATTAAGCAAAATAATTAAATGGCTCGATATAAATAATTTGAATTTAAATATTGATAAAACCAAGATAATGCATTTCCGCCAGTACACTCAGGCACCAAAATTAACAATTCGTCATGGTCAATATACAATAGAACCTGTAACGGAAACAAAGTTCTTAGGGTTACACGTGGACTATCAAACCAATTAGCTCAGTCATACGAATAATTTGTGTACACGTATTAATAAATTTGTTTTTGCTCTTAGATCATTATCTAGAATTGCTAATTTAGAGACAGTTTTAACAGCCTATAATGGATATGTTGCTTCTATCTTGCGTTACGGCATTATATTTTGGGGCAATTGCAACAACAAAGAAGTTATATTTAAAACCCAAAAAAAGTGTATTAGGGCTATTAAGTCTTTAAAACGAAGAGATAGCTGCAAACAACATTTTAAAGATTTAAAGATACTAACAGTACCTTCCCTTTATATATATGAAACTGCAATGTTTGTCAGAGAGAATCCGCATCTTTTTCCCACTTTGTCCGATGGCCAATCAAAGGTAGGCAAACGTCATGGAAATAGATTACGCTTTCCAATTACGAAAACTGCGTTGAAAAGAAATGGCTTTTTCTGTATGACACCTGAAATTTTTAATAAACTACCAAAGAAACTGAAAGATGCTAACCTAACTACATTTCGTAAGGACTTGTTGTCACTACTAATAAAGAAAGCCTATTATACCTTGACTGAATTTTTGACTGAAAAGTGGTAGCAATAATCTAGGACTAGGGTGTATTAGTAGTTTAGACTAGTTTACATTAATTTTGACTGATTCACTGTTATATATTTTTTCATATTATTATTGTTGATTTGTGATTGTTTTGTAGTATTTTTAAAATTGTTTAATTAATTTCATGACATTGTTTATAATAGTATTTTTTTTTGTATACGACATTTTTCTTTACATATTTTAGTTAGGTACTTTAAATTTGTATGCCTGTTAATGGCCAGACATAGTGATACGATGTAATTGTCACCATCTGTTTTAATACCTGTGTCTACAAATAAATGATTTGATTGATTGATTGATTGATAAATGCAATTAGACATTATATCCAATAATAGAATGACCTTACCATAAGAAACAATATGTTAAGGAAGAGTGGTTCCTTCTGGTACAGGTGTTAAACACTTAATAGAGGGAACCCACGCCAGTTAATAATTTTGGTAATACTTGGTAACGAAATAAATATATTTTATTTATTTCTTTTTTTTATATCAGTCAACCGGAGAGCTGAGTACAGAAACAGTAAAATGATATATAATTTTATAAATAAAACATGTATTTATGTGTGTCTGTGTCCTTTTATAAAAGACAGCTGCTTGGTGCAATGGTGGCGATCTTATCATCTGCAATAAAGGTCTTAGTTCGAATCCTGGTAGGTGTTATGATCATCTATATATTTATTTATATATCTGTATGTTGTTAAATTATCATAGTACAACCTCTGCTTAGTTTTGGGACTAAATAATTGTTGCGAGTTGTCCGTAATTTATTATTATTATATTATGGGTTGTGTATGGGCGGGACACATAGGGAGTAGAACGGATGGAAGATGGAGGAAGAAGGTGCTTGAATGGAGGCCAAGAACTGGTCGTCGGAGTGTGGGCAGACAGCCGATACGGTGGACCGAAGATCTGGTCAAAGTTGCCGGAAAGTTCTTGCAGAGAAAGACCCAGAACAGGGAAGAATGGTGGGCAGTGCAGGATGCCTACACTCAGCATTGGGTGGCGAAAGGTAAAAGAAGAAGAAGTTGTGTATTAGAATTAAATGAAATATGTTTCCGTTAAAAATATACTTATATATAATTAGTTAAGTTGCTCAACCTCCGATATCACATTTTAAACATTGTGTCATTAATTTCCCAATAATAATGTATTTATGACAACGTTATCCAACCGCACTCATAAACAATTGAAAACCTAACATTTAATTGTTTTACACATGCACTAAAATTTTAAAATAACCTTTATATCGTAAAGATTAAGGTCTATTTTGATTGTAATTTTGATAAAAAATACGTCTTATTATAGAAACAGATTCCGAGCGAGATAGCAACAATCGTATCATATATAGCTGTCTCGACTCCTCTTTTTAATAAGTTGATATATTTATTTTATCTCAGTAACATTGCTTTACTGACTAACGATATGGTACCGGCTTACAATCGTCAAATAAATATTAATTGTGAAATAATAAGTTGGAAAACATATTATTTTAAAAATATATTTATTTAAAAGTCAGTCAGAAAGTATTTTTTTTAAAAGTCGTTTACTAGTTTATTTTTGCAACTTTACTATTGGCGATAGCAAGTCTTATAAAACACATATGAATTAATCAAGCAAGTTTTTGTAAAAAGTGGTTGATTTTAGATTAAATCTGTATATTAATAAAATTGAAATTATTATTATTTGTTTAACAAATTTTATTGGAAAATGACGAAAGTGTACTACTGTGTTTTCTACATGTCTTTATGCTTCTGGTTGACATTTGTGGGTAAGTTTACATTCACATATAATTAATTTATTTGCAAACTTTATTTGATCCGAGTTCATGGACTGGACTTCCCCGTAACCCATCTTAATTATTCTAGGAAAATACACTAAAAACAATCCCTATCATTATATCTTTAATAAATCATCAATAATTTTAATTGAAAATACTACAAAATATCGATTCGGAATTTTTAGGCAGTAATCGAACCCGCAACCTTTGGAAGTCCGGTCCGATGCTCTCTCAATTGAGCTACTGGGCCTAAAAATCAGTTAAGAGCTCAATTTATATTTTTAAGTTTTTAATTCTGAAATTAAAGCTTTGAGCGCATGCTTAGCGACACCTTATATAATTTTAAGCCAAGTTGACTCTGTCGTATATATAATGTCGTAAATTTTAGCAAAAATAAATTAATAATAATAAAACTAGCTAAGTGTTATTAAATAACGCTTGGCGCTTTCAACGCATTTTAATTGTTCTTCTGTTGTTTTACAACTTATGGTAACGCAATAAAAAGCTGGGAATCGAAGTAGAAAATTAGAAAGTACACTTTTTTAATGGAGTGCCCATTTGCCATTGCCCATCACATCTATCAAAATTATAAATACTGAAATTATTATTCAGATGTAGGTAGAGATCCTCTATTCGTTGCTAGAGCTACTAAATAATATTCGCTAAACATCAGCACTGGTGGAGCAATCGTTTTGTTCCATTAAATAATATTGTATAATGATTACTTTATTTTTAAACACTCTTCACAGTTTTTCATGTTTTATATCTTAAAATATTTTAATAATTTTCGACATTTTATTGAGTGGTTAAATTTTTGTTTTGTATCTTAAAAATGATTTATCTTATTATTTTATAATTTTTTAATAATGTATATTGCGGTGCCCTAGCAGGGTTCATGTCCTGGCACAGAAAATTAATTGAACATGTTATCTTTCACCACATGAATGCAATTAATAATTTTGAATTAGATCACACATTTCCACTTACCGTGATCCTGAAATACATTTCTCGCTTCTTCAAATCTCATCAGACCTTTCATACGAGCTCGTCATTTAAGGGTACTTTTAACTAGGCCTTTTCCAGGACATCTTCTATTTGGTCCCTGAAAGTTCGCCTTGGTCTGCCTTTACCAACTTCCCATGCTTTGCTTCATATAATTGTCTTGTCAATCTTATTTCGTCAATCCTTTCTACATAAATTATTATTTGTTTTATAATTTAAGCATTTAACTGCTTGAGATTTAAATATAAGGAAATTATTACAAAAACACATTCAACTCCCGCCCGACACCTGAGTTAAGTTGGTTTTCTTTCGTGTAACGTGTCTGTTGTTGCTTGGTTGTCTTGTACGTTCTTGTAAACAGGGTGCAGGTTGTGTCAGTGTCTGCGATATCTGCATTTATTTGCGGGCGGGTATGGAACGGAGACGTGGTCCCTTACTAACGGTCTCATAAGTACGCTCAAGGTCACCCAATGGGTGATGGAGCGTGCTATGCTCAGAGTTGAAGAGAAATGAGGAAATCTGTAGGAAAACCAAACTCACTGGCATATCCCGCAGAATTGCCAAATTTAAATGGCAGTTGGCGGGGACTTAGCTCGTAGAACTGATGGCCGTCGGGGCAGAAAAGTTCTGGAGTGGCGATCACGGACCGGAAAACCCAGTGTAGGCAAGCCTTCCACTCGGTGGACCGACGATCTGGTGCAGGTCGCGGGCAGGTTAAAACCGATCGTTGTGGAGATCCTTGGGGGAAGCCTTTGTCCAGCAGTGGACGTGTTTGTTTTTAACGGAAGTAAGCTACATATTTTTGTTTTTAATTGATATGGTCTTTCCCCAAGTAATGCCTGATTCTTTCAAATAGTGTGTGTTCTTTCAATGTGGTCATTTAATGTACTATTAGTACAATGTGGTCATTTAAAGTATTATTATTATTATTCAACGGTATTTAGCGCGCTAATTTAACTTATTGAAAAAATGCAAATATATAACACTATAAGTACAACAAAAGTTATGCTCTACACAGTCGGACTGTGTTTCCACTACACTCCGACTACCAAAAAACAGTTCAGATGCAGTTTGAATACAGATGATACTACTGCAATGAAACAATAAAACTGACGACCGTCTTTGGAACTGCTCGCCAACTTTTAATTGCATTCGTGTCAACTGTATTCGAATTGCACCTTAACTGCAATTTAGCAATTGAAAGCAGTCTTTTGGTCTAGAACCTTGCAGTATAGTACAGTCACAAGTAATAAGATGAATACAACGAAGACCCATGCCACACTAAATCTGGCGAAAGCAAAGAGGCAACAGTATAGAAAAATTATTTATATATTGTTCTATTAAAATAATTTCTCATAATTGTCATAGCATTAAAAATGCAAAAAAATATATTAAAACTTAAAATAATTGATGTAATGTGGTTCCACGGTGTATACACCTTATTGCGCGTGACTGTACATGTAAATTCCGTAAAGTATGGGTGTGTTACCGACAGAGGGCGTCCCCTATCGCTTCGATTATACATACAACAAGGAAGCTGGCGGATGGCTGAAATTACACCGGGTTCCTGCCAAATTCCTCAGTGCCTTCATGAGATGCCATGCAGAAGGTAACGGATGCAATTTTTTTTTAGAAGTACAACAGATTTTTTTAGTAATTAGATTTAGTAACACGCATACCAAAACAACTTCCATTATTGATATTAATAATAGTTTTTCTTGCATTCACACCAATTAGAAAGCTCTATAAGGCTTGTATTATGGAATCTAGAGTAACGGATATACATACACAAGGTGTTACAAAAAACCCCGTAAAAATGAAATAAATAACCAAAGCGAAAAATATTGTCAACCCTATTAAGCTGTCACTGCATAGAACCACTGAGCAAGAAATCACTGAGTCTTTAACGTAGTGATGATTCCTTGCTCAGTGCTCTTTAACGGATTTTAAGTTTTCATTCAAAAAGGTTTGCAAGCTCAATAAGAGGAATTAAAGATATCGAAAAACGCCAAGTCGAAAAAAAAGTTATATTGTCAATTTCAAATCTTCTAATCGATATTTTACGATTATTTCGTGTTTTAAAAAACATTATTTCTAATGTGGAAAACTGGCTGTGTTTTCTAACTCTGAATATTATACCATATATTCATGGCCTACGCATAACAATGCGTAGGCCATGAAGATGGCAACTTAAATAGTGATCTTAAATTTCAATTCATATAAAAAAACACTAGAATAACCAATATTTTAATTATTTTTTTTTCTATGCAAAATCATAATAAAGAGTCCTCTCTTAATTACTCCCTCAATTGCTTTACCCTTCTGTGTCCATAATGATCTTTTTATAAAATTACCACCTTTGTATTTTATGGTATGTAACAATATTGAATTGAATTTTCTTTTTTTTCCTTAGGGGCCGTTGTGGCATCACCGTTAAATGCAAAACTTCAACAAGCCATGGTGGCGATGCAAGAAGCAAACGGTGACTCCTGTGGGATATTCACAGGAATACACGCTTTATTTTCAAAAGAAGATTATTCTTCTATTGATGGTTTGATTTATTGATTTTTTTGAAATTATAAACAACCTCTATGGTCAAGATTCTCGTACCGGTTTTCATGGTAAAATCATTTTGAGGAATCGGGTTGAATCCCCGACTGAGTCATTGTAAAAAAGCGGAAAATATTTAAATGATCATCAAAAAAATAAAAGGTTAGGTTACCGGATGTATTTTTGACGTGATAACGTCTTATAAATCGGTGAACGCGCCCGAAAAAGTGTAACGTTCCGCTTGACCTGAGCATGCAAGCGATAGCGCGGAACAAGCGATAGAGAGGCATGATAGGCCTAAGTTTTCGACTTGTTGGCGCATCTATCTCTCTTCCACTTCATGAAGTGAAAAGTTAATGTGGTTTCCATTGTTTATTACAACAACTTAATGTTAATTTATCGAAAAAATAAATATTTTACAATTAACCAGTTCTTTGTATTATACAGAATAATGATAATTCAGTGATAATTATTCAATTCACTAAAGTATGAAATTTTTCATAAATGTTTTCTCATAACGCTGTCACGTAAAATTTTCGTCCGTCAACTGACTTTACAGACAACAATTTTTTTTGACGATCATTTACATATGTGCCGTAAAAAACTAACTTTTCTATATTGACTTGAGTCTGGGTGTTGTTGTTGAATGTTGCGTAACCGTATCTGACTTATACATATAACACAAGTGCTTTTGTTACTTAAATTGGGAACAAAACAATGTTTGTTATGTTTATATTTTGTGTACATTGCAATGAAACGAAATCTTCTTTAATAGAAGGTCCACAATCGTGTGACCCTCAGGGTCACAATTATCTTATTAACACACTATTCTCAGATAACAAATGTAAATATTTCTTAATGTAAAGGTTTGGATAAATATTACTAAACTTGGCAATTAAGTCAACCCAATGAACTACTGACAAAAATAATTGGATTTATTTTGAGACTCCGATTCTTTCTCATAACTCATAACTTCGACATAATGTCTCAAATAACATATCAATCAGAAAGTACATGCTTCACCAAGACAGCGCAATCTAAAGCAGTATATAATAATAAGAAATATTTCTTGAATAATTTTATTTAGCATAATTGTTTAAACATTTAGCAATGTTACGATTGTAACTACTTTATCAACGAAAAAATATTTAACAAGCTTAAGAACAATACTCCAGGCACTAAACTAAACAAAATATAAAATAGCCCCTCACTGTTTGCTCGTAGGTAATATGCCCCGAAGGCTGATAGCGTTACCTTGTTGTATCGCCAAACTGAATATCTGGGCGAGGTACAAACCAGCCTTCCGATCTCTTGAGCTCTTGTGAAGAGTTTTTTAGGTCTTTGTAAGTTCAGTGGGCTCCACGACACCACGGACCCACTGTTTCAACCTCAAACGATTCAAACATGTAGTTGGTACTAACATTTTCAATGCAGAACCCAAGTTGTAGAATAAGGTGAATAGGTACTTTCTGGATAAGCTCGTTCCATCGTGGATCCTGTCTTCGCCCCCGGGCTTGATTGGGATCAAGAGCGAACCTATTCAAAATAAGAAAAGACCAAGACAGTCATTTAAAGTTAAGAGAATATTGCAGGAGTTCCTTTGTCCAAGATACCAATAAGATGGGCACCCAACGAACCAGACAACTACAAGAACAGCGAGGACTGTATCATCCTGCTTCAGAATGGCACCTTTGCTGATGTCCAGTGTAACGACAGCTTCCCGTACATATGTTTTAGGAAGAAGATCGACAACCCGGTCATCTCTGTATGTGGAACGGTAGACAACGGTAGGTGAATTTCAATCGATCAAATTTGGATAAGATCTACCTCTTATCCGAATCTTACATTTATTGTTTGCTTCTACATCACTAGGTCTCGTAGCAGTGGCGTAAATAGGGGGGGGGAGGGCAGAAGGTAAAAATGCCCCGTGCGGCACTGCTTCGCCGCCCCTTGGAACGTCTACGGTAAAAAGATAAGGCACGTAGTACCCACCGGAAGAATATTCCAAGGGGCGGCGCAGCCCTCTGACAGGGGCGGCAAAATTGGGTAAACGGCCCCGGGCGGCAATTGATCTATTTACGCCACTGTCTCGTAGTTTGTCTTTAGAGATATTATTTTTGTAATCCCAAGCAGAGGGTATGTTCCAATCTTCATTTTTTAAAATTAGGATGTTTTCTGATCTCAATAGCCTTAAGTAGCATTCTGATATTTTGATGTGCAAGGGGGCGATAATGTAGGATTCAGGGATCGGTCTGTCACTAACTTGGTCTATCCTGTGCAGACCAAGTGTTGTGTGTCGAGGACAGTTTCAAGTGAATAGTGAGAATCTGAACAGTGGTACGGGTATCGAACGCAATAGAAGACTTCGTCGGAGTGTATACTGATATATCTGCCTATAACAGCCTACCCGCAATTACTTCAATTGCTCCGTATTCAAATTATCTAGTATAGATACATGTGCCTATTGTTTGTATTTTTTTAACTAGAATACCAACTGGACGTTCGAACTGGCAGCTGCTATAAATTTCACAACATTGGTCTCACCTGGAGACGGGCATATATGACTTGTATAGCCGAGGGAGCGCACCTGGCCATCATCAACAGCGCCACTGAAGTTCAGGTCATCAAAGATCTCTTCAACAAACACCCAGGCAACACAATTATCTCCCCGTATAAAGAAGTCGCGTCAATTGGCTTTTGTGACATGGGTGATAGGACCTGGTTTACTATTCACGGTAAGTTTTGGAAACTGTGAACATAAATGGCCAATTCGCCATATGACGACAAATAGATCTGTTTTGTGAATAAAAATTCACTTAGTTTTAATTATTTAAAAGTTTTTAAGTTTCTTTCGAATACGAGAGAATGTTTCTCTTATTGATGAGACAACGTTGGCCGATAGCATTAAAAGTAGAATGGTTCTAGAAAATTTCAACGGGGTTCACAAGGCTCGGTAGTTCAATTGGGAGAGCATTGGACCGAATATCCAAAGGTTACAGTTTTGATTCCCGTCTGAGAATTTTCCGAGATTTTTTTTCATATTCTTTGATTTCAAGAAATACAATCAGTAAACATTCATACTTTTTACATCTATACGCTGTTACCTGATTGCTTCAAAGGAATTAGTCAGATTAATTTTAGTTATTGATATCCCTGAGGTGACTAGTAGAATTATGGAGCTTTTTTTTAGATACAAAAATACGTGTATCGCACTTTCATACATACATAAAATCACAGCTTTATATAGCAGGGGTAGGGAAAGGTCACAGATTTCCACTTATCACGATCCTAATACAATACATCTCTCGCTTCTTCAACTCTCATCAGCCTTTTCATACAAGCTCGTCCGTTAAGTAGAAAAGAATGTATGTGTTGTTATGCTTTTTTCTATATATTGATTGCAGGTCAAACTCTCAAAGAAGCTGGTTACTCAGCCTTCTCTGGAGGTCAGCCAGATAACAATAAAGCTTTTGATAACGGGTCGTTTTGTGGAGGCGTTTTCCGTAACGGCCTTCTCGGCGATCTCTGGTGTAGTGGTACTGAGATAGCGTTCATTTGTGAAAAGAAACCTGATAGTTTAGTTGTCTATGAAGATGAAAAATGAAGAAGCCCAGTGAAGATTGCTCGATCCACACTATAAGCAAACATCAGAACATTCTTTGATAGACTACACCTTCTTCTCGATAAACTAAGAAGTTTTAAGAAACGCATCATTCTGACAGGAGACTGGAACATAGATACTTTAAAAAATTAAAAATATATCAAAACAACTTACAGAAATACTTCTTAGTTATAGCCTGGACTTACATATTAAGAAACCTACACGACAAAAGTCATGCATCGACCATTTTGCGAGTAATATTAAAGAAGCAGTTGGAAACACTAAAGGCTTACGCCTATCAAACCATAATACAGCCCAATTTTTGATCGTACCAGTCAAGATTCGCAAAACTTCACCCAGACACTGGTTTGAAACAAGGCGTGACTACTGTACTGACAATATAGAGAAGTTTAAATCCTTAATAGCGGATTACCCTTGGGATTTTGCACATTTTCATAATGAATTGATGCTTTTGTATAAATTGTGTTTCCCAATTTATAAGATTAAAATCTTAAATCAAACAAAAGGCCTCATAACATCATGCCAAACAAAAAGGAAACTACGACTACCCTATTATAATAAAAATCATATAATAGTAAAATTAGGTACCGTAAATACTCCAAAATACTAAGATCATGTATACATTTGTCTCAAAGAATAAAAAATCAAAAATATGTCGACACTGCCAAGAACAAATGCATGCCCTCGTGGAATCTAATAAATAGTAAAATGCAATCTCAATATAATAAACACTATATTGATTATTTAAAAGTAAAAAATAAAAATATTCAAAGTCCCATACAAATAGCTAATGTCTTTAATTTTTAGATTCTACAAACGAACCTAAAAACCAAAAAAATATAGTATTAGGCCAGCTAGCAATATCCCCTCGTCTATATTTTCGAAGCCTACAAATGAAAAAGAAATAACCCAAATCATTAAATCTTTAAATAAGACAAGTACTACAGGCTATGATGCAATTTGCACAAAAGTAATTAAAAGGTGTACTAATGAATTAGCCCCATCGTTGACTCACTTTGTAAATAGATGTTTTGTTGAAGGTAAATTTCCTCACAGCCTTAAGGTCTCGGTTGTCGAACCATTATTTAAAGGTGGAGAAAGGTATGAATTAAATAATTATAGACCGATTGCTCTCATTCCAGTATTGTCAAAGGTCTTTGAAAAAGTTATTCATGAGAGAATGACTTCATTTTTAACAGAAAAAATGTAATAAAGGAAGAACAATATGGATTTCTAAGGGGAAGATCAACTGCACTTGCTTGTTACTCCCTAATCAAAAACGTATCGATACACATGAACAAAAAAATCCTGTAGCTACAATTTTGTTCGATATGTCTAAAGCCTTCAATTTCGTCAATCACTTCACAAGAGTGTTTTGCACTCTTGTCAAAACTCGAATCGTATGTAATGCGAGGACCTGCTTATGAGTGGATCCAAAGTTATTATCTTTGCGCCATCGTGGTGAAACCATTTCAGAAGCTACATCTGCAACTTTTCTTGGCATAGACGCAGTTGGCCAGCACTGAAACGGCGCTGATGGCATGGATATGTTAGCTCCGTGTTAAGGTATGGGCTGATTGTGTGGGGAAATTCAACGGACATAAATCGTGCCTTTATTCTCCAAAAGAAATGTGTGAGATCTATCTGTGGGGTTGGGCAGTTACAATCGCGTAGACCTCTTTTTAAGCATCTGTATATACTTGCATCACCATCCCTATATATTTTTGAATATTTAATATTTGTGAAGAAAAATATGAATACTTTTACAAAAAAAAACACAAATCGAGTAATATCCAAAAGAGATATCTATACAAATTAGATGTACCACCATCAGCTACAGCCTGCTTCTTAAAGAACAGCTATAGCATGAAGATTAAATTGTTCAATCTGCTTCCGAACTGTATCCAATCTCTTCCTTTCACTGTTTTCAAGAAAATAATATTTAAAATTTTTATTGATAATTATTGTTTTATGATATTAACGAATTTACAAAATTTTTCCGTGATGGACACCTAAAAAGGTTTTTTATTAATTGTTTAAATCATTAATATTTATATACTTTATATGTTGTAATCTACTATTATACCTTGTTACTCCTGTTTTTGAGTTTGTGATATATGCCTGTTATGAATTTTGGCATTGTATTGTATATTGACTAGCATTGCATAATTAATTTATAGCTCTTGATAATTTATTGACATTTATTTAATTTTCAAACACTTACATCCTTTATTATTATTGAATTGTTTAATTGATTTTCATTTTGTAAATTGTTTGCATGACGACGTCAAAAATATTAAAATATAATTAAACATGAATGCTCATTTTTAATTGTAGCAACT
The DNA here is from genome assembly GCA_927399485.1 of Calamotropha paludella. Classification (NCBI taxonomy): domain Eukaryota; kingdom Metazoa; phylum Arthropoda; class Insecta; order Lepidoptera; family Crambidae; genus Calamotropha; species Calamotropha paludella. The sequence goes on from OV656812.1 coordinate 27,173,872, forward strand.
TTATCAGTACTACCATGTTCACATTAATTACATTTGATGCGAAAGCTGGCTGAACCGGGAACAAAAGAGCAGTTTGATCTCACTCAAACAAAATATCTTCAAGACTGATCGCGACTGGAATTGGGTTCGCCCGGATCTTGACTGTTACACATAGTATGTACACATTGTTTTTCCATTATATAATATTTTACCAGACAGAGATCGGACCTCGTACAAACCGTTATCGACCATATAGTGTGGATACAGCCTGATTCTTCTTACCCGACAATAACAAGGTTAATTTCGCCTTTCAATGTCGCTATTGTTGGAGCGAAGCGGATTGATAGTTTCAAAAATATAATCTCTAGAGAGTTTTAGAAGTTTTTTGCTTATCCCAGGAGCCAATGTTTTGGTTATAACTTTTTTGTATTTGCGAATTTTAAAATCCGGGCTTGTCCTCAACCTGTTGGTTTGATTCATTGCAAAAAATACGAAAATCGGCTAAGGAATCATGAGTTACAGCGTCACTTACATTTCGTCATTGATCCATTAGAGCTTCGCTCGATTCGCTCACTCCGCTCGCTCCGCTCCAATGAATTAAACAAATACAGAAAAGAAGTTCAATTTAGAGTCAATTTTATTTAGAATTATAGACTGTTTACTATATAATAATGTATTTATACAATACACACCTATTGATTTGTTAATAAATGATTTTAGTCATACTTTGTTTTTTTACATACATTATAAATACTGTATTATGTTAAACTAATAATAATCAACAAAAATACACTAATAAACTGTGAGTAACACTTAGTTTTAGGATATACATACCTTCTGTAAATATATATAAGAGTGATATAATAATATATGTTTTACATAAATGTTATGGTATTTATATCTTTTTTTTGCATTCACAAAGCCATGTTTCTATAAGATTTGAAATACGCCTGTAAAAAACAACTTCGTCTCAGTGGCCTCACGTACGATTCGAACTCACGACCTTTAAATGATAATGTAAATTTAGATACGTCTGCCAGCGTATCGGTAGCTCAGCGGTCAGAGTACTCGCCCGGATAGCGAGTCGTAGGTTGCATAGGGATATTTTGAACTTTTAAATTAATGTTAAATTGTTACACGCAAATAAATGTGCTTAAGTCATGCCTATACAGCTTAAAGGTATATAAAACCCAAATATGTCAAAATAACTGTACAATAGTGTTATAGTAGTTTTATCAGCCACATCGAGAGGTATAACAGGTATACATTTTCTTCGCTAAAAGGAGTTCTTGCGACTTGTCTATTTTCCAAGGTGTATCCGTGCCCATCACTGACCTCAATTAGCATCAAAAAACTAAGCATTTTGACAAAGATGAGAAGGTACCTCACGCCGGAACAGTTGCTCCATCTTTACAAAGCGCAAGTTCGATCTTGTATGGAGTACTGTTCTTATCTTTGGGACATTTCTGCCCAAAATAATTTCTAACAAAAAGTTAATTAAAATGTCGCATAATATTGTTTTTGGAACCAACGAAACATGGGCACGGTTAAAATGTTCATCATAAACTTTTTGAATGTAGCGGAGTACAAATACAGAGTTTTAGCCCTCAGTTTATGTTTCAAAACGGAACGTAAACAAGTGAAGCCGATACGATAAATAAATCAACTTCAGACAACTCACACTAATTATTTAGTTCCGAACTAAGGGGAGCTTGTGCTATTTATATCAAATACCGGATAGAACATATTAATATGTGCTTCACAACACGACTCACGAGGAAATAGTTATGCTTATCACAGAAATATATGCCTGTACATACCTACCTGAGAAAATCTATTTATATAAAAATACCGTGTCACAGTGTTTGACCGCGATGAACTCTGAAACTGCTAAACCGATTTTGATGATTATTTTTAATTTTGCCGGATTTTTTTCAACTTAGTACATAGGATAGGTTTCGTTTAAAATACAGCAATGCGTGGCGGAGTCAGCTAGTAATAAAAAAAATATTTCTTATATTCACACCAATTAGTCTACCCCAGAATAAGTACTGTAAGACCTAAGGATAGACATACATTTAATATTTATAGTAATATATATTAGGTACAGGTACAGGTACATGCTCGTATTCCTAACACAAACGTCTGCCATTATAGAACCGACGATGCGAAAGGATCGCTGCCATTGTTGCACCAAACGGTTGACATAATCACAACTATTGCTATCTCGACGAGCTTATCTTGACTTTTAAAGCACGACCAAGCTTTGGACACCCATCTTAGCTTAACCAATGCAATCAAAAATTGAATACTCCACTGATAACTGCGCCATTTGGCATTAAGTTCTAAGAAAAATGTTAGTAACATTACTACAAATACCTTGCTTGTTTGTTTGAAAAAATTATACATATAATAAATAAATAAATAAAATAAAAATAAAAAAGCCTTTTATTTCCAGTAAACAATCATTACAGTACTATATATACTCTATACTATATATACTTTAGAGTGGTGTATCTACTTAAATGCTTTATTAACAATGCGGGAAAAAACTTATGAGATTAATTTCTATATAGTAAGAATGGTTTGAAAATAAACTTAATTTTAAATATTCTATGTATGTTATATTATATTATTCTACTGGAACCCCCCTCAGGTAAAGACCTCCTCCAAAGCTTTCCATTTCTCACGGTCTTGGGCTATTTGTTGCCATTGTGGGCCAGCTATCTTTTTAATATCATCGTCCCATCTTGCGTACGGTCTTCCTCTGTATCGTTTGCCTAATGGGCCCTTCCATAACGTAACTGTTTTTGTCCATCTTCGATCTTTAAGACGTGCTATGTGGCCGGCCCATTTCCATTTTAATTTTTGGCTGTAGCTGAGTGCATCAATGGCTTTTGTTTTAGATCTTATTTTAGTATGTTTAATCTTCTCTACTCTCTTGATGTTCAAAAGAGGGAGCCACAGTGTTACTGTTTACATCGCCTCTGTAATATTTTCTGATTAAAAATAGTTAAAGTGCATATAAAAATAATAAAAAGTAGACAAGTAATAAATTACAATAAGTCTTTCATCATACATTGTGGACAGTGTTTAGAAACAAGTGCAAGAAAACAATAACCAGTGAAATAAACACGAAGCTAAACAAGCTGTTACCGGGCGAAATAGTGTATATTTCGGAACAAAGGTCAATCCTTAGTGATCAGACTAGTGTAAACTATGTGGAGTGTTGTTTCAACAAAAAGTAAAGACTTATAACGGAAATAGTAAAAGATCATAACCTAATTTATCACGTCATGATTCAACAAAGTTGATAACCTAGATACGACATCAACGCCATCTTTTGAAACACAAGAGTACTACTACAAGGAATAAATACGTCAATCACTGCGTGAATACCAGACCAAACGGTATCGAATATTTGAAAAATTAGTAATAGTACGGCGTGGTGACACTAGAGTGCGCTACGAGTATTATAAACAATAATACTTTAACATGGAAGAAGTACTAAGAGCACTCCAAAAAATTCAACAGGAACTAGATGAACAAAAAATAACTATCCAAAAAAGCGGAGAAAATGTAACAGAGCAAGTAACGCGTAATATAAATAACATATTAGATGAGAAACTCAAGATCTTGGAGGAAAAGTATGAAAATCTCAAGGAAAAGCTGGAAAATCAAGAAAAAAGATTATTTTTTCTCGAAAAACAAGCTAGGCAAAGGAATATAGTTCTATTTGGTCTAACGGAAACTGAAACATCTTATTCCAACTTGGTAAAAATTATTATAAAATTCATAAATGAGTACTTTCCCACAAAGATAGACCACAGAGATATACAGGAGGCTAGACAAATTGGAAAAAAAGGGGAGAGACCAAGGCCAATAATTATTACTGTTTCAACACTTGATACAAAAATAGAAATATTTAAACATAAGAAAGTGCTAGAAGATACCACATTCTACATTAAAGAAGACTATCCTGAGAGCGTTTAAAAAAAAAGGAAGGAGCTACAAGAGCAAGTGCAAATAGAAAAAGAAAAAGGGAACTTAGTTAGAATTAAATATGATAAAATAGTAACTATTAATAAGTACTCAGACAAAACAAGCCATAATAAAAGAATGCTTTCAAGCTCCCCTGAAAATAGTACCACACGCGAAATGCCTAGCGACAAACACAAAATGCAGGTCAACAAGAAAAATAAAACGGAGACGTCCATACGAAGATCATCCAGTCTATCAGAAGGGCCAATAAAATCCGGCATATTAAACTTCTTACATGCAAATACGATTCATTCATCTAACTCATCGAGAAAACAAGAAAACAAAAATAATAACATATAACAATTAGCGACCCCCTCTCACAAACAAAACTATACTAAAAACACAGAAAAAAAGGATCATCTTCCAAGCCGGCTGGTCACCGTGGAAGAATATGACCACAACCCTCCATACATATACATATTGTTAAATATAATTCCCTGATACCAAGCTAGATGGCGCTGCACGCTTTTACATTAATGATTTGTTTTGAGACAAGCTATACGCTTGCATAAAATCATTTTTGTTCTTAAGTAGTTTATTTCATTGAGTCTTTGATCTTACGAGACAACCTCTGTCTCTGTTCAATCATCAATATAGTAACAAAAGGAGACCTTTCTCTTTGGCCCAAACATTAGTAACATTAGTACAGATTATTTAAAAATAGGTATTGACATTTATTTTATATCCAATTACTTTTTTTTCAACATCTTATGGGTACAATTCTATTTAAATAAACCCTTTCAATCAGAATCCAGCAGGTTATTAAAGGTTGTCGGAAATACAAGAATTATTAACAGCAGCCAAATCACGAGGGTGTCAGTCCAAGTTAATACAGCCAGGTCATTAGTGTACCTATGTCATTAGAAACTAATATCCAGAAAGAATAACCGATTAAAAATGAAATAAACACCACGCACAAATGGAACTCCCTCCCGAAGACAGCAAAATACCGAAACAGAAATCAGTCAGATTATTCACGTTTTTCACGGCTCTAGGATACGGTATTTTAGTAATATTTGCAGGCTGATGAAATAATTAAACGCTTCGAATGATTTGCAATAGCAAGGACTATTTTTGTTCTTGCTTCTACTGTATCTATTAAAAACAGAAGAATTCATATAGCAGTATGTGGCTGATAAACTTGTATACATTTTATATTTAATACTGAATATCGAAAAATGTTTACATAACAAAAATGCTTCATAATAAAAAAATAGTGCTTGCCAGCTAAAAAAAGATTGTTTTAGTGGTACAAATGTATTAAAAAATAAATAAATACTTTTTGGAATGTATGATTTTTCCTATTTTTTTGTATCTTTGAATCTTAGGTACATGTTAAGTGTCAGTTGTATGGAAGAAAGAAAGGATCCTTTTTCGTTTAACATAAAAATCTTTCTAAATAAATGTCCAATTTTATATATGTCTATTGACAATACAGTAGTGGAAAAACCATTAAGCGGGCAATATAAAGAGTTACAGAACCCAAGTTTTAAGGTCACTTTAAGTAATACTTGTAAAAAATCGACGGATCGGTAGCTCAATTGTAAGAGTACTCTCACTCAAGTCAGGCGCCTGACAACCAAGACAAACTGTTTTTTCTAGGATTTTTTTTTAAAATACAAATATCTAGCTTTAACCGCTTAGTAAAAAAATAACACAAAAAGTTTGTTTTAGCCTGTCTAGTAGTCTTCCTAAGCAGAATTTTAGCGCTTTTTACAGACAAAACAGTTTCATTGGCAAACTTTTAAAATAAAAGTTATCTACGTATAAATTATAATTGAATATATATAATATATTATATGATAAAATTGAATTAATAGCAAAACATTATTATTTATTACAATAGCTTTAAAAATTTACTCTAGCATTAAATGTTTACACAATAAAAATATAATTAGTCCAAATCGCTGATACCTACTCTTATTACATATTCATATTATACAAATCGACAAAGACGGGCTCAATGCTTGAAGCATTTTCTACCAGTCAACCTAAAGGTGATGTCGAGATAAGTAAGAAGTTGGGTGCACAACCAGTGTAATAAAACAACAACAAAAGCAAAAAATATTTCCGAATAATATATTCCTTTAAAAAATCTCAAAATAAGTTTTGAAACTTGGAAACTCGTAATACCCTTAAAAACAGCGGATTATATGAAATTACAGTTAATTATGTGCCAATTTAATTGTAGTAAAAAATATAAGGAAATCTAGAAGTGCTCGAGTGAACCAGTTATAAAATATTATATAATCATCATCATCATATCAGCCGTACGACGCCCACAGCTGGACATAGGCCTCCCCCAAGGATCTCCACAACGATCTGTCCTGTGCTGCCCGCATCCAGCGTTTAATATTATATAATAATTCAAATTAAATTTTCAAAGACTTTATAAATATTACTACAGTTTAAAAGTAATATTTCTATCCTTCGTGAACAGTACTTAGTTTCTGGGTAAAAGGTACCCTTTGTTCTTCTTTGTACCCTTGGCAAAGGGTATGCAAAATTTCGTGATGATCGATTTAGTAGTTAAGACGTGAATTATTAATTAACATTATTATTAATATTATTGTCATTACATAATTTATTTATTGAGGTACACCAACAGCAAAAATGTATACACATTAAACAATTCCTACACAAGTACCCATAACAGGTAAACACAATATGTATACTAAGTATATATATCAATTAGGTGAAGGGCAACAGGAAAATATTGGAACATGCGATAATTCCGTTTTCCCCTAAAGATCCGATGTGTTTCAGCAGTTTTCTACGAAATTATTGTAATAATCATTATTATTAATAATATTACCGAAAGTAGCGAACGATAACACTTTTAACAAGGTATTCCTTAAGTTTATTTCTTTTGATTTCTTCTTTAATATTTCTAGGTTATTTGTTATGCATTTATACACACATTGACAGGGGGCCACTTCGAATCATATCTTATTTTTAATTTGGTTTGACTAATTTACTTTGTGCTCTAAGATTTTGAGATTTTGTGATACGGTAAGAAGTCAGGGTGTTTGCTAACAAATTTACACACGGCGTATTTGTATGGAGATACTGAGATTAAAATATTAAATTCGGTAAAGCACGACTTGCATCTATCCATAACCTTTGAATTTCCTAATATTGTTATGCGTGACCCTGCGAATGATAACCGAAACTTCCTGGTACATAACAAATACGCATCTTTAAAGGCTTGAAAGTCGAGTCTGTCAAGAAGGAAACAAAAAACTCCTTGCCTAAATAATCAACAAGACTAAATCACCATCCTTCTGGCTAGGGAGTTAATGAGCAAAGAGCCAAACTCTACCAACAAAAGACTGAAAAGACCATCAGGACCTGATTGCATAACGAGCTAGCACTAATTTGGACATATCTTTGGAAACTACGTCGATTATTTGAAATGTTAAAAATCTAGCTCAATGTCGCAGAGATAGACTGCAGGATAAAAAAATTAAGTATATATCAGCTTATAATTTTATTTCATTTTTATATAGATGATATAAGGAAAGAATGATCATGTAGTTACAAAGAAAATGTTAAAAAAGTTAATAATAAAATTAAAACTACTCCGAAAGCCATTGACAATTCTGTTGGCAGCACATAGGTGTATACTGATATTAAAGAAAAAATTTATAAACATGGAAAGAAGCCCACTTAGCGTTTTAGTTCCTATTTTGTGGTTGGTACCGCTAAAGAGCCTGAGCCTATGTAATGGTGATTCGCTTTCACCAGAGGAACCTGTACCGTGCTCTTTCTACTTAGAATTCTTTATTTTTTGTCTTTCCTTTTCTCTGTGCTTTCACTTTTATGGGTGACAGATTTTCTGTTGTGATGACTTTCATAGATTATTTTTGAGTCTGTATTTCCTGGCACATACAATTAAGGAGTCTTCAAAATATTAGTAAATAGGTACCTTTTAGGCAAGCGCGTCATATCCTGGACGCATCATCGCTTACCATCAGGCGAGATATCGGTCAACCGCTTTGCTATTTACTATAAAAAAATATCAACAATTTCTGTCGTATTCATATATTTGTCACACATAACATTACAATTAAAGAAGCATAAGCAGGAGTGAGATATATGTATTGTTCTGTCTCACTTCCTCATGTTAATAACTTGACTGATTTACCTTAAGTGAGTTATATTGTGTTACCGGCTTGTGGTAAGACCCCGGTCAGATTTCTCGCAAAACAAGTTTTACCACTGTTTGATTAGTATCATAGCTAAGTTTCAAACAAATAGTTTTTCCCAAGATTTTTTATTCAAAGAGAATTTAATCAAAAACCCATCTTTTTTTAATATTAAATGGTCGTGGTTTATTTTTAACACCATTTGCGGTTTGTGTTATAAAAGGCGTATGAATCATTAATGTAAATTCAGTTAAGTTTGTGTCAGAAACGTGTTGACTTCGGGTTTAATCATTTACTTCTTAATTATTCGCTTACAAGTTAAAGTGTATTTTATCATTGATTATTAGAGTATAAAATGACGAAACAACGTTGTCTTTTCATCTTCTCTATATGCTTTTGGATAACATTTGTGGGTAAGTGTTACTATTTTTCGCTCAATTTTTTGCAGAGATTACAATGATGACTGGTCATTTTAGAAAGCTGTATGTTGTACAAGATAATTGTATATCTATCTATATATATAAAAATTCCCAGTCACAGTTATTGACCGTGAGGAACTCCGAAACTACTGAATAGATTTTGATGATTTTTTTTTCATTTCGCCAGATTTGTTCCAACTGAGGACATAGGATAAATTTCATTTTAATTTATAATAAAAAATATTGCAAATTATCACAACTGAGACATAGCAAATATGGCCGGGTCAGCTAGAACTTTATATAATAAGCTAGATTTTATTTTCATTCATTAAAAATCACACGTATAAAACTGTAAAAATTCTGATAAACCAAATTGATACAAATAATAATACTAACGATCTGAATAACAGGTTTTTTTCAAAAGTAATTTGTTTTAACGAACAAAAAATAATTATAGAGAAAGATTTTTTGGACAATGTATTGGACAATGTATCGTGTGCCTCTAATATTTCACTATTGGCATAATCGGCTAGTTTTTATTTTATTATAGCCTAAAAACTCCTAAATTGAATGTGTATTAAAGTCTTATCTGACTTTGGCAAAACTTTATTACAAGATGTAAGAAAATTACTCTATTGTATAAATAACCCTCTTTCTCTGGTTTCAGACAAAATAAATATCTTTTAAAATAGTATGTAAAATTCTTCCAAAATATTTGCTCATTTAGATTTCGTGAAACTATATAAATCCACTGATATTTTGTTTCTTAATCTAAATTCCTGTGAGTCACAATTTTTACGAATATTTCTTAACTTCCGTTCTGTCGAGAAAACGTAAGCTATATACCCTTCAAATTAGAAATCTTAAAATTGGTAGATTCATATATCGAAGTGTATTTTCAATGTATTAAAAAAAAATCACGGAAATATGTAGGTCAAAGGACATAAAACAGCTGTCATTTATTATTAAACAAAAATAGTCTACTTTTAATGTTAGCAGCTGATCCCTACAACAGGAGGTCATAGGATATTTATAATATACAACTTTTAAAAGGAAAGCTATTTATGTTATCCCCAAATTCAGTGCCTTTGTCGATATTAAAAATCAATGAACTGAAATAGATGTGATTCTTAAAATATGAAATCAACACAAAGCATTATTTAAAACTTTGAGAGAAACTGCAAACATTGACTCCAATAGATTTATACAAAGTGAAGGCTTAGGTATAGGTTTAATTGCTAAACTAAAATTATAAACCAAGTGCGAGTCGAACTCGCGCACGCGAAGGGTTCCGTATAAACTTTTAGTTAAGTAAAAAACTCACGTTTGTTGAATGAGAGCCCCCTTTAAATATTTACTTTATTTTATTATTAAAGTAAAATACAATTCAGTACTTTGTGAGTATTTCAAGTGCCTACCTGTTGCCATTATTTATATCGAGCAAAAAAGGGCAAAAAATCGCGTTAGTTGTATGGGAGCCCCCCTTAAATATTTGTTTTATTTTGATGATAGTATTTGTTGCCATAGAGGCAACAGAAATACATAATTGTGACAATTTCAACTGTCTAGCTATCGCGCTTCTTGAGATACAGCCTGGTGACAGACAGACGGCGAAGTCTTAATAATAGGGTCCCGTTTTTACCCTTTGGGTACGGAACCCTAAAAAGGAATTGAGATTCAAATTGATAATTATTTATTCATATTTATTTCTTATCCTTTCACGCACATTACACATTTATTTTTATCCTAACGTTTCAACTCTCACAGGAGCCGTGATCACAGGATGGCTAAGGCATTGGTCGTCATATATTTTCCTCCACAATTTTTTAATCGGGCTGTTCATTTTTTTTATTATAACTTATATAAACATTGATTTATGTAAATTTTAATAGTTAGGAACGTGCCCATTTAAAATATTGTGAAGGTAGTAGCAAATATATGACTAACATTGCCTTAGTCATCCTGTGATCACGACTTCTTTGAGAGTTGAAACGTCAGGTTAAATATAAATTATACAAAAAACCCGTTTCGTTTTTTCTTTCGAAGTACGGAACCCTAAAAACCCTAAATAAGTTGTTTTATTTAAATTATCTATTCAGTTTATTCTGATTAAAAAGATTTTATAACCTTGTACCTAGGAGATATCACACTGAGGAAAACCGAATTCATTTAGTAGAGTTAAAGATTCTATTAATCCTTGAGGCCCTCTCATAATGACAAGGACTCCAGCAGACTTGGTTTTATTAGTTTTCCTTATTATATCAAACTAATTAGTCAATACTTATCCGTTTATTAGAAATATTAAGATTTTGAATCCTTGAGTAATTTTCATGAGAATCGTTATCAAAGGCTTTAGAAAAGTCGACAGAATTAACAAATCTCAGAGAAGAAAAATCTACTATTGTTAGCGAACAACATCGTATAAATATAGCTCAATAATTTTAATAATAAACAATGTCCCCGTTTTGTTTACTTAATATCAGGTTCTAAAAATAAAATTTTAATTTAGAAGATCAAAAGCACTGTTTGACTAAGACGGTGGGTGGGGGGAAGTGTCATTGGACCTTTTGGGTAGATTTTGAAGTTAAAAAACTCGAGACATTGTACGTTTAAGGGAAATATCGCAATATTTCAGGAGCTGTACCTAACATGTCAACACTATCAATCAATCAATTCAATTTATTTCAGATATTACAGTCCATATACTTTGTTAGAACAATTAAACATCGCATGTTAGTAAGTACTGGGACAAAACAAACGATGGAAAAATAATGAATATAAATATATGCAAGACCCTTACCCGCACCACCGACTGGACAGTGTCTTCAACGCTACCCAATCAGGGTACGAATAAAGACCTTCATAATACCCGAGTTAAACTTATCGGCCATGACTCTTAGGATGCTGTTACTGCTGCTACGTATTCTGTAGAGTAAATATGCCCTCCGCTTTCGTATTATCGCATGAAAGCCATCAACCCTCGCCTTTATGAACATCGTTGATGCACTACAGAAGCGGGGCAACCCCAACAGCATCCTAAACCGATTATTATACTACACTCGTAGGGCGTTAAGCGATCTTTCTGTACACGAAAACCACAAGCTGCTCGTATAAAAAGATTGGCAGTATGCATTAAACGATGTGATATTGACTTCGCTACTACAGCGAGCAAATGTGCGCGTAAGCATATTGCAGAGGACCGCCAACGCCCTACGCTCCCTAGCAACATCTATTTGGTCATCAAGTTCCTCAGTAACATAATGGCCAAGATACTTAAACTATTGAACCCGCTTTAATTCAAACTTTATAGCGGGTACAGTGCTATAACCGAATTTTTATTTGACATTTGTTTATGAATATATCCCACAGAGGGCGGCAACTACCGATTCGACTACACGTACAATGAGGAGGCGGAAGGATGGTTGAAGTTCCACCGGGTGCCTGCCACGTTCAACAGGGCTTACATGAGGTGCCATGCCGAAGGTACATACCATAAAAGTTTATATCATTATTGACACTGATGATGACCGAGGTCATCCTAGTGTATTTCTGGATGATCATAATCTATTTTAAGTAGAATTGCACAAACTTTCATATTTAAGGGTATAGAAGGCGACTTATGATTCTGGACGCAACCACCATCAATCCTTTGTCTATAGAACACACGAAGGGCCATATACACCATAGATCTTTTTGGTTATGCATTTGATTTTGTCATTTCATTACAAATACCTTATTTGCTATTAAATAGGATAAGTTGACATAAATGTTGGTGTTAAGTTTAGAAATAAATAGAAGCTTTGGACCTATTTAGCCATATAGAACAGCATGCAAAAGAACCATAATAGGTATCATCATAGAGCTAATCGTTATAAATTTTACAAACTAAAGAAAATGCACTATAGATACCAATTTTAATTACGATTCATTAAGATAATGTCATATATTATTATTATTATTACAATGTTATTAAAATAAAATAGCTTTTATTCAGTTGAAACTAAATCTAATAAATGCATCATGTTCCTTTCATGTTTTTCTTGTCTTTATTAAATAATATTTTTTAAGTCAAATATTTAAGACCACAGAGAAAAACAAACCACTCAATAAACGCCAAATTATATAAATAAATATACAAAACTTAAAATAATTTTGACAACGACATGTGATGTCACAAAGCCTTTAACGCCGACTTGACTGACTTTGACTTTGACTGTATTTCTGAGTACTTATAACCCGTCCGTTTTTAGAGCCAGGGTGAAAAGGCACCTTCTGGGTTAGCTCGTTCCTCCGTGGATCCTGTCTCGACCTCCGGATTTGATGGGGATCAAGGACGAACCCATTCAAAAAATAAAAAAAAAGCCTACTGGCTTTTCTACAATTTGTTTGTTCATCATGGAATGATGGGGTTGTCCATTGTTTATTGCACTCACAACTTACTAATTATTTATTTTTACCTCAGGAGCGATTCTGGCATCCCCTTTGAATCCGAAACTTCAGAAAGCTATGGAGACGCTACACCAACAGAACGGTGATTCCTGTGGGATCTTTACGGGGATACACGCGACATATTCCAAGGAAGATTATGCCTCTGTAGAAGGTTGCTTTTTTATATTTCCTTAAATATTTTTTTGAGGTTTTCAACGTACAATCTAACACAGAAGATTTCGTATTAATATAGACTTTAAAGGACATTTCAAGCAGTTTGGCTGTACTATTTTTTATATTTTATTTAATTTATAAATATGGCATTCGCAATGCAATATTTCTATAAGATATAAGATACGCCGGGGAAAAAAACCACGCCTTCGAGCTTCAGGTGACTTCTTATTCACTTGAAAATTATAGTTTAAAAAAACTAGAAACAAGCTTTTATGGTAAACCAACCTAAAAAATAGTTAGTGTAAAAACTATGTCGCACAAAGCACCATATAAAATGATATGAAAGGAGGCTCAAACAGTATCCTAAGTAGCGTCCAGGAGACATCTCCCGGATACGACAGACGGCCATCCGTCTGTCATATTTGGTCCTAGTTCATAATTGTTAATATTACTTACTTTAATATAAATATAAATCCGAAATAAACTTATTTTTATATACTATCACTTAGAATTTTGTGACCATAAACACATAGAAATTGAGTTTTATATTATGTTAATAGCTATAAGGCAGACGTTATCCTGCCTGAACGTCAGCAACACATACTATATGTTTTCTTCGATAAAAAATAAAAAGCCGGAAACCGATCACAACGCCACCTGGAAAACATTTCCAGAAACGACGAAATAAATGTATGCTATTTTCTTAATAAAAACCATGGTACTTTGCGTTTCTCACTCTAAAGCAGGTGAACTTTTCATACAACATGAATTTTATAATATAAAACATGTTTCAGCTCTATTTTGAGCTTAAAGCAGTTCTCATCCTGTATGAGGCCAACATAGCTCTTGAAAAACAGAATTTAAAATAAAAAAATATGAAACAGAATTGTAATAATCCGTATAAAATTGTTTTACTATTATGATTAAACAAAACGAAAAAGTAAAAAAAAAACTTTTTCAGAGAACCCCCGGTAATCCGTCAAACGTTTTGGAGGGCAATGTCGGGCTATCGAATTTCTCGAATTATAGAGTACTGCCTAAGATCCATTATAGTCCGGAAGTAGGAAATTATAATCCAAACCTTAGATCATTGCGAAAATATGCCAAACATATTATATACATATGTGTGTGACTCTTAGTATCATTACAGAAATTCTTACTTCAGAAAGCCGTGAAGACGATACACCAAGCAAAAAGAGATGTCTTTTTTTCCCAGTATCACTATAAAAATTCGATGCGCCTTATCTCTTCTCATTAATAATTTTTAATTCCACACCTACCGCAGGAGTTCCGTTATCCAAGATACCAGTAACATGGGCACCCAACGAACCAGACAACTACAACAACAGCGAAGACTGCACCATCATGCTGCAGAACGGAACCTTGGCTGATGTAAAGTGTGACGACAGCTTCCCGTACATATGCTTCAGAAAGAAAAACAACAAACCCGTCAATGCTGAATGTGGAACCGTCGACTATGGTACATTTCAATCGACAATATTTCTATTATTATAAGACGCTGAATTTCATAAACCAATACTTAACCTTCACTTTTACCTTCACCTTCACCTTCTAGGATAGCTCGTTCCATCATGGATTTTGTCTTGGCCCCCGGGCTTGATTGGGATCAAGAGCAAACCCATAGTAAATAAAAAAAAATCTTAAGAGATTATCTAATAAGTGAATCAAAATGATTTTTATATTTTGCTTATTTGGAGACTGTAGCATGTTCCCAATTAAAAAAAAAAACAGTTGCCATCAGAGTTTTTAAACTTATCAAGGAGATCGATTCGGAATCTTCTTTATCTCGTCAATTATTCTTGAAGTGTGATAAGTTTTTACGTTAAGCAACGTTCACAATCGGTGCATGTTTGAAGTTGTTTGTAGAAGATAATAAAATACTCTTACCTTCTATTGTGGATTCCACTCTATAATGGCGTGGTGGTTCCCTATTTTTACGAATTGCTATCCTTGCTAATGTTGCCATTACCATTCAATTTAATTCTGTTCTAATCAAATCATAAACCGCACCATTGATATCGTCAACTAATTTCGATTCTGAAGCTGTTCTTAGAACGACTGCTTGCTTTCATAAATAAATATTCGAGAGGATTTAATTAATCCTTCAAAAGCTTGGTAAGTGGAATGGAGAACGCAGTAAAATACCACACCCATTTTTGGTCTGCAGATTTGGTATATGGTGTGTGAGTTAATTTACGACACCCCTAGTGTGACAGGTTGATGCTATTCTGCTCTGCCGGAACGAATAAATGGAACTAATGAATAAAACAAGTTGTAGTGTTAACGAAGCCAAATCGACTATAGAGTCAACATGTCGGTTTAAATTTATAAAAAAGTTATGGTTGCTAGTTGTAATCAAATATTTATGATTGCTAATACTATTCTCTCTTCTATATTTCTTTCCATAGATGAAGAAAGTCAATGATAATAATTTAAATGTATTTTATAGAATCTACTCGGTCAAATATTTTAAAGGCACTTCTTCATCGTTAGTATTCCTCCTGTCACTGTGTCGTATTATATGTGTAACAGATCTAATATAAACAACTAGCTTTCGGAGCATGAAGCCATAAATAATCTAAATTTAGCTATATTTTAATTGTGTAACTTTAATATCTATTTTAACTATTTAAATAAATTAAAATAACTTTTTTCAAATGCACTTAAAATAAGTTGTTTTGAATCGTCCAAAATGTTAACCTACCAATGCTAATACTGCTGTATTGCTAATACTTATACTAATACTAATACTACATCTTTTAACTGACAAGAAGAATGGGCGCAAGAAACTCGTCAGCTTTAACAGAAGTAACGACATTTACAATATGTCTTCACCATCATAATCCACAAAAAAAACAAAGTTATTCTGTAATCACAATATTATTTATTAATTTATTTTATTTTGAATTAGTTCGCTCTTTATCCCAATCAAATCCGGGGGCTCAGACAGATTCCACGATGGAACGGAAGGTGCATATTCACTCTGGTTTTGAAAACGAACGGGTTATAATAATAGTTATAATAAAAGAATAGTAGTTTTATGGTTTTATTAAATCGTTGATTGGAACAATGTGAACAAGTATCTTTTTCAAGTGAGGTATAAAACAGTTGTCATGTTTTTTTGAAACGCTAAAAGTACTTCTCTGTGCTTATGACCTTATGTATACATTTCCCGTGTAGAATCTATACATAAAGGTTTTTATGTTATTTGCAATATAAAAGTCGAACAACAGATCATGGATAGGAGGCGAGATGTAGAAGATATCATTTCTTACCCCTAAAAAAGACACGACAAGTATCTGACATTTGCAGTTTATTGAAAATTGCTAATGTCACTATATATTGTCCTGATTTATTAGAGAAAATAAACATCTGAGTTCCTCGTAAACTACCGGTAAGGCTTACTCAACCTCTGGCGATACCACCAATCCTTTACATTCACGGGTATCGTAAAATGCTTCATATGATACTGGAGATGATCACCATAAACATTCTGTAGACCACAAAATACACAGCGTTTTCCGAATCACAAAATATTATATTATGTTATCCATTCCATATAGAAATTATGGTCAAACCGTCTAATTGAGAGAGGATTCTGTCCAGCAGTAGACTTTTTTAAAATGAGATAATGGTAATTTGTCCATTTTCTTAGGATACGAATTAGACGCTCGAACTGGGAGCTGCTACAAGTTCCACCGCGTCCCCCTAACCTGGAGACGAGCCTACATGACCTGTATGGCCGAGGGGGGACACCTGGCCATCATCAACGGTGCAACAGAGGTTGAGGTCATCAAGGACCTCTTCAACAAAAACCCAAGCAACACTATTGCATCTCGATTTAAAGACGTGGCATCTATTGGCTTTTACGACATGGGGGAACGGAGCTGGTTCACTATTCACGGTCAGTATTTAATAGTTGTAAATTTATATATATATATATATATATATATAATTAAAAATAATAAATAGAGATAATGCTTTTTTATATATATTTTAATAGATATTACATATCTACATATGTATGTCCATCCGTTACTCTAGTATTCATAACACAAGCCTTATATAGTGTTTACTTTGGGCTAGGCTAATTGGTATGGACGTAAGCAGGGTCGTCTTTAACCTATTGGAGGCCCTTGGCATATGCCTAGGGCCTCCAATGCTATGCCTAGTAATAATAATGGAGCTCCTATGACTTTGACAGAACAGTTTTTTATTATTTAATTACACTAGAATAGACAATGAAAGTAGATAAACAAGGTTTCAATTTTTTTTATTGATAGTCAATAGATGAATAGATAGATCTTTAATTTAAATGGGGCGATTTTCACATATTTAAAATTATCTAAGCATGCTTAAATCGATAGTCTTATTTTGGGCAAGAGTAAAGTAGCTTCGCGCATGCGAAAGCTAATAAGCAAGTTTATAATATAGTCCCTTATTGAAGTTCCATTTGCTCGAATTAAATAAGTTTTTCAATAATAAATGTCGGTATTGGTTTAGTTATCTGGCAAAAACTAGGGGGTCCCTACCGATCGCGGTGCCCTGGGCATTTGCCCAGTGTGAAAGAGGGGTCTGAACGTAGGAATTATAATAAATAATAATAGATATAAATAACAATGCTTTGTGTTATGCATTTCAATAATCTCCATTGAAATTTCAAGATTGTTTTATCATACAAATAATTGTTAAATAAAGTACACAATGTATCTCTCTATGAAGTTTTGTTATTAAACAATGTAAAAGTAATAATAGTTCTTACATTCACAAAAAAAACCTAGCCCAAAGTAAGCACTGTAAGGCTTGTATTATGGATACTAGAGTAACGGATAGATAGATAATATGTATTTATACATATTGATGTATAAATACGTATAATATGTATACATGTTTTTATACATGTTCTTTTTATACATCTTTTTGAAGTGAAAACTTTTTTAGCATCGTTGTGATTTGAAAGTCGATGAACCGAAAAAGCGACAGACAGATAAATTCATAAGATTTAAAAATAAAAAAATTATAAAGCATTATGTACATATGTTAATACGTGTTTGTGTGCGCATGCGTAGTACAAAGCTTGAGAGAAGGCATCACAACAACCGTGGTATTTTGTATGTACGTATTATTTTTAGAGGTTTCACTTCTACCACGTGTGAATTGCACACATGCTTTTTTTCTATATTTTTAATGGTTATTGTAAGTGATCTTTTGTGGTCTTTCGCTGACTTAGTATACTCGTTGAACTAGTTTTGTCAAATACCATATTAATACTTTAAGGATTCCGTCTTTCTATCAGTTACTCATACAGTCCATTTTGTCTTACTAGCTAACAACCCATGACTTAGGTGTAAATATTCGTATTCAATAATATTAATTGAAAACGCAATTATTACCATATTTAAAAAAAATTGAGCCTCGTAATCATAACAAATACATCTACTCTTCCGTTACTCGAACCCAGGACAGTCGGAGCGAAAGACAGCATCAGTACCGTAGCACCAAAGTCAAATATAACTATTCATTTATTTATAATGATTTCAGGAGAGACTCTGCAAGAAGCTGGGCATCCGAATTTCGCTGAAGGTCAGCCAGACAATGACAAGACTTTTGATAATGGATCTTTTTGCGGCGGTATATTTCGCCATGGTCTATTGGATGACCTCTGGTGCACGGGTGCTTTGATACCATTCATTTGTGAGAAGACACCTGACAGCTTGCTGCCCGAAAATGGTCACCTTACAGAATAGTACAATCAAAGGAAAATAAAACTGCATAAAATAAGTCTTTCCTTAGCAGAATTTTAACAAAAATTTTCTATAAGAACAATATTAGAAAGAATCGACTCGGCTCACCAGTGAATTCTCAGGCGGGAATCGAACCCGCAACTTTTGAGTGTCCGGTCCAATGCTCACCCAATTAAGCTACCGAGCCTTGTGAACACTCGTCGAAATTTTCGAGTACCTTTCTACTTTTTACGACGTAGGCATTAATAATAATTGTGGGTTCGATTCGCGTCTAAGAATTTACTTGTGAGCCGAATCGATTTTTCCTAATATTATTTTATTAAAAAATAATTTATCATAAATATAAGATAGCATTGAAATATGCTAAAATATATTAAATTTAAAAACTAAATGGCTGTTTCATCTTAAACGATTGTCCAAATGCACACTCTCCAAATGTATCCTTTAAAAAAAGGATAGGCTAACCTTCTGCCTATGTTGAAGGCTTTTCAGCTTATTGCTAAAACAAAAAACATAAGCTACCTTTAAAAAGTAAAAAATAATAAAAGAAAATTAATCCTAAAGTACCTATATGTATAAGTATGTATTAATATTTTAAAAAAAACTTCGCGTTCGGGGAGCGCTCCAAAACTAAATTACTAACTATTAAATTAAATTAAATTCTTAGATAAGTAATTTTTAATTTTGTTTAATAGTTAGTTATTTAGTTTTGGAGCGCTCCCCGAACGCGAAGTTTTTTTTTAAATATTAATACATACTTATACATATAGGTACTTTAGGATTAATTTTCTTTTATTATTTTTTTACTTTTTAAAGGTACCTTATGTTTTTTGTGCCGGGGGTTTTTAAAATTTTTAATTTAATTTTTTATTTTATACTTTTTAAAGGTAAACATACTTATAATATCTCTGGTTAAGTTGTAAATACATAGGTTCTTGTCGATTTCAAATTCATTTGAGACTCCACTTGAGCATATTTGCAGACATTCGGTTTTCCTTCCCCACTTTAACCCCCCATAACTTTTAAACGGCTCAATCGATTTTCATCAAACATGTCTAAGAACACCCGCCCGTAAAAAACCTGTAATACAAAAACAAACTAAATTGAAATCGGTTCATTCGTTCGGGAGCTATGATGCCACAGACAGACAGACAGACAGACAGACACGTCAAACTTATAACACCCCTCTTTTTGCGTCGGGGGTTAAAAAGGTCGTCATTGCCGATAAGTTTCTTGAGCCTCCTCGCAATGGACTCAAGCGGCGGAATCCTCCCAAAGTTGAGAACAGCACTGCACACACGGTCGAACTTGCGCTTGGTAGAGATTGAGCACTATTTAGGTGTGAAGTACCTTCTCACCTTGGCCATAATGCCCGATTTTTTAATCTGATTGAGCCTTACTCTCAATGTAAGAGCCAAAATTGAGAGTTGGTGACAATGACATGCAGAAAAGCTCGATTCACCTCGGAAAGTAGGAGTCAAGGCGAAACGACTCCTTTTAACAGAGAAAAGACACGCCTGGGTTGTTGGATAGAACCTTACCAGATTGGCAACGCCCCATTCGGAGACTGCTTGCAAAGATAGGTTCATGCGGCTAACTGTCGCTTCCCTGTGATGCTGGATCTGTTCAGCGTTGGCTCGTGCGTCCGACATATAGCTCTCTACAACAGTGCAATGATGATTTATTATTATTATTATTATTAAGTACTACGACATGATACATATCAATTCATTACAAATTAATTATTTACTACTTTCTTTCTGTTCAGAATATTTAATTTCTTACCTTATGAATTTTATACTAAGATTATTTTGCGATATAATTAATGTTATGTACGCTTTAACTGTGGTGCATATCAGTACTAAATAATTAATTAGTAAATAATTATTTAGTACTCATATGCACCATTAAATATTCTGAACAGAAAGAATAAAAATACATAACTATTACAAATTCATTAAACATTATTAAACTACAACTCTCAAAATATAAATATAATATTCTTACATTAGTATCCATATATATCTTACAAATGTGTCTTATGGTAAAGAATGATATTCACTCATATCCTCAGTATTCTCGTCTAGAAAGACTAAAACCGAAACGAAAGCTGGCATTAACAATAGCAAAATTAGAAATGGTTAATTCTGGACCTCAGAATATGTCTATAAAAATTTACAACACACTTCCCTAGCATATTAAAGATCAAAGTTATGAGAAATCATTTAAAATTAACCTTAAAAAGTATCTCATAAGGAAATGTTACTACTCACTGCGGGAGTTTTTTAGTGACAACGAAAACAAAGTAAAATACGTAAAAAACGCTATCATAATGTATGAAAATTATTTGTATTTAATTAATTTATAAATGTTTTTAATACTTTTCTTGTAATGTTAATTATTGTTAAAATTTATTATGTATAGTTTATTTTTTTTTAATATGTATAAATTCTGTAACTTTATATTGCGGTGCCCTTGCAGTGTCATGTCATGGTACTGGTTATCATATGTACATTTACCTGAAAATACCACATGTTGTAACGAATAAATAAATGAAATGAAATCACAACATTAAAATTAGAAAAAATATCTCCAATCAGCTCGTCTTCCTGATGATATTCCTTTGTTGGTATTTCAATAACATATCCCCATAAGTTATTCCATCAAATGAAGTTAATTTTTAACTATTTTAGCGAGAAATTCTTATAACTTATGACGTCTTATCTCTCTGCCAAGTCATTGAACATCTGGGAGGTTCAGGTTTGATTAAAATAAATTATATGCATTTGGTATTTCTACTGACAATAACTTATTATCAGTGTGACCTCTTGATGGCCATTTGTTTCCTTGTAGCAAAAAAAACAATCAAAATATGTATGTTAGTATCATTAGGTTATTATCCACATCATGTTACACAGTGGTTTTGTGCCACCTCTAACACATTTTTGGGGTTTTTTTATATGGGTTGACTCTTGATCCCAATCAAGCCCGGCGGCCAAGACAGGACCTCAGATGAAGCGAGCTTACCCTCTAGATGACTATACACCCTGGCTCTGAAGACAGATGGAGGGAACTCCACTACTTTGCTGTGCGCATTATAATTTTTTTTCACAATGCGCGCAGCATTAGTACTATGAGAGTGGTGGGGCGCGCGGTAGCGGTCTGACAAGTGGATAAAATACCCCCGACTTATTTATTTTTATTTAATAAAGAAGCATTTTACACTGCGATCAAAAAGGCCGCTGATACGGGAGAATCTTTTTGACCAGTGTAAAATTCAGTCCGAAAATCAAATTGGTCGGCTACGCAAACCTGGTCCATCTAACACAAAAGCGCTAGACACTCAATGTCATGGTCTCAAAGAAAGAATCCCACAGACCTGTGCTATGCAAAACGTTTATCCATATCAGTCATATTTTGCTCCTCCAGGTGCTCCAGTTCATAGCAATTATAATCGCTCGCAGGGGCTTACTTATCCTCATAGATATTGTGATTAGAAGAAGTTGAATTTGTTGGCGGGGCACCCGTCACTGATTGACACCTCAGTCAAGTTAGATTATATTCTTGTAATAATTTCTTTATATATAAAACTAGCGGCCCGTCCCGGCTTCGCACGGGTGGACAAAATTCTTTAAATTTTTTCTAGCATTCAATATAGCCTATGACACTCAGCAATAATGTGCCTTTCTATTGGTGAAAGAATTTTTAAAATCGGTTCAGTAGATCCCGAGATTACCCCTTACAACTTAACAAATATACAAACACACAAACTTTACTTCTTTATAATATAAGTAAAGATAAAACATTTCAGTGTTTCAATAATAAAAATATAATAATCTATGCACAGTAACAGATACGGTTACTATATAATTGTTGTCCAGATATTTCTGCTCAATGGTGAGTAGTCAGGCAAGTCGTTTATCTACCCATACAAGGTAAGTTATCGAGAATAACATAAAAACGAGTATGAAATTATTCAAATAGCCTTTATTACTTGTTCTTGTTGGGCACTTCATAAATAGTTGATTTCTCTTAATTCTCTTAATCTTCATCCAACAAGCTATTAGGCTTCTTCTCACAGATGAAGGGAAAGTTGACTCCATTGCACCATATATCGTCTAGGAGCCCGTTGCGAAAAACTGCACCACAGAACGATCCTCCATCAAATTCTGTGTTATTATTTGGCTCTCCACCCGAAAACTTTGAATAACCAGCTTCTTCTAAAGTTTCACCTGAAACAGTTGACATTTTATGAACAGAAGAATAGAAATTTGATCCTTATCAATATTTTCACTGAACCCCTTTACCACTTGTTATATATGTATATCGGATCTTGGTTTTGATCACGATTGCGTTAACATCATGAGTCCGCACTAATAACCTGTCTGAAGCTCTGGAAAAAGAAACTTAACGCTAAGCGACTACTTAGAATAGTTAGGTATGAATTAAGTACTAAATTTTTTTATAACTCAGCATGCTGTATGTTTAACACGTTCACTGCGGCTCACCCACAATCGGCCTTTTTATCAGGCCGATTGTGGGTGAACCGCAGTGAACGTGTTAACAAAACATGCTGGGCAATATAAAAAATTTGTAACCATTTGCCAATTATTCCTTTTTGATATTCACAAATAATGAACGTATATACTTAGATGTACAGAAACACTAACCGTGTACAGTATACCAAACACCACGCTCTCCCCAATCATAAATGCCAATAGCAGCGACATAATTAAAAGAAGTATGACCAATTGTATGAGGCGGGTTTTTGTAGAAGACATCTTTGATGACCTCCGCTTCTGTGTTACTGTTGATGATAGCCAGGTGTCCCCCTTCGGCCATACAGGTCATGGCAGCTCGTCTCCAAGTGCGGGCAACGCGATGAAACTTGTAGCAACTCCCCGTCCGACTGTCAAGGTCATAACCTAAAAACGGAAAGGTAGATGTTGTAATACCAATTATTAAAATTACTACAGAACATACCACAAAATTCCTAGATAATTTGTGGAAAACATTACCAGCCTACAAAAGGGCTGCTGTTCACGGCCAAAAAAAAGATTAATATATACTTAATTCTCTAGTTATTGTTTTAGTTCAGAAATGTTTCCATAGATGGCGCTACCAGTACACTGAATCACACTTTCCTTTGTCTACAGACGTTGATAGGGTCTCGAGTCAATATTTTTCGTGTATTCCACGTTTTACTTATAATTACGTTTTATTTAATATCCAAGTATCTCATTCTATCTAAGTGTCTATCTATCTCAGGCTGAACAGCTGTTAAGTTTCTCAGTATATTCAAGAGACTAATAATAATATTTTACATTCACTCCAACCAGCTTAGCCCAAAGTAAGCACTATAAGGCTTGTGTTTTAAATACTAGGCTAACGGATAGACATACATATATGAAACATAGAAAGGTAATATTCATAGAATTATATATACACCCATGACTCGGTACAAATGCTCGTATTTATCATACAAACATCTGATGATTCGAACCCAGGACTGCCGGTACGAAAGGCAGGATCGCTACAGTTACACTGAACGCCTGATTCTATCAAATACTTAAAAATAGAACTTATATCACAAAATTTTGACTAACCACTGTCAATGGTTCCGCATTGTGTTTTTCGAACGTCCATGTCAGAAGATTGATTTCTGAAGCATATGTAAGGGTAGAGATCGTTGCAGTTTATGTCACCTATGGTACCGTTTTGCACCATGACGATGCAATCTTCATTATTGTCATGATTATCAGGTTCACCTGGGGCCCAACCGACTGGCATCTTTAGTAGTGGAATTCCTGTGATATTTTCAAAATTCAAAAAAAATTATTTATAATATTCTGATTAAATATTATTAAACCTTGATTCTCTCGCCAAATTAGAGAGATAAAATGAAACAAATAAATAAATATACTCAAATGTACTTAGCCACTTGTCGGTCCACGGTAGCAATTGCTACCATGTTCATATTTCCGCGTGGCCTGCCTGCTGTTTTTTTAATTAACATTATTTTTTGAGTTACAAACATCCAAATATTCTGTTGTGGATTCTTTATTTAATTAGCTTTACGGTAGTATTTTCTGTTTGATTCTAGCTCCGTTATTCAGCAATAAAATGGCATTTTTATCTAAGAGTCCGACGTTTTTTTCACGCAGCATTGGGACTGTTTAAAGGGGTGGGGCGTGCGGTAGCGGACTGACAAGTGGTTTAAATCATCCAATATTCTTTAGCTGCTACCCATTCAGAACGTCATATGACTGGTAAAAGAACATTATCAAGAAACTTTTGAGATTTTACGATAGCAAAAGTACGAGAAATATGAGAAGACATTAAATTACATTATTACACATAATTACCATACATAATCAACATTATATAATATAATCATTTTTTATCTTTATTAAGGAACAAACCATTGTACAACACCAACATACTTCAAAATTAACAACTTTCTTTTGAATGTATTCCACCAATAATAAATAAGTCTTAAAACTAAAGAATACCAATAACTATATCACACAACCCTTAATAATAAGTTTTGCTTGGTTAAAAATCAAGAATTAAAATTTGCAAACCTTCAACGGAGGTAAAATCTCCCTTGGAGAATGTCGCATGTATGCCTGTGAGGATACCGCAAGAATTGTCTTCCATTTCGTACAGTGACACCATAGCCTTCCGCAGGTCTTTCGTCAATGGAGATGCCAGAACAGCTCCTAAGTTATTTAAAAAAGCAGCTTTAAAGTAGCAAATAGCAGTGCATTCACTACCCAATAATAAAACGTTTGGCTGGCTTCAAGATTGCTTCGAATGGGATCATCACTATTATAATCTCATCCGAAGGAAGATCTCTGCTGGACGCAAGTCTTTCCCAAAATATGGCAGACTTTTAACATAATCTCCACTCTTGGCAGTAGAGTTGGAAAGCGAAGTAAAAGACTATAATACGCTGCTGCCTATCTCGTGGTCTACGTGGTCTACGAGTAATGTTTCCAGCATATTTAGTCGCCTTTTACGATACCCTTAACTCAACTCTGCCGGATATTTCCCATAATTGGGTAATATCTAGGAATTGTAAGGCTCCCGGGCGAGGCTTGCTGGCGGCGGTCTTGGTGAATCCGACCGTCTGTATTGCACAGCTTTGCCAGCCTAAGGTGATTCGCCATCCCGTCGCATTCCAGGGTGGCGACTGCTAATATCAGCCACACCGGATAGCGACGGAATTAAGGGGACCATCGGGGGGTTTTTAGTAGGTACTCCAGTCAAGCTGACCGGGGGAGTGACTCGCCCTTAGGAGTCCTAGACTTGAGCCTCACTTTGAGGCCAGGCTGATAAATCGGGATTCCCCTCGTTAACAAAAAAAAGGAGTTACAAGGTTAACTTTGATTTTTAAAATACCCCAGTGATTCAATTGCCAAGGATGAACTTTGATACCTTCTGCTTTACATCTCTGGAACGCTGTCATGAAGCTGGCTGGTACACGGTGAAACTTCAACCAACCTCCAGCTTCTTGGTTGTATTTATAGTCGTACCGGAAATAGTTACTGCTATCTGTCGAAAGGGACAACCATTTTATTCTTATCCAAGTTTAAACTAAACAAATTTGGATATCTGTTGGGAAAAGTTAACTCCCCTAATTGTTCAAAAAGATGCTCTACATTTGTTTGTGAAATATTCACTTTCATTAAATCATTCATTCAATTTTTTTAACACTAAGCTAATCTGATATCTCCTTTTTTTAAATCAACCCTTTTTTTGTTTTTATATATTTATTTGTAATTCTTTTAATAATAAAATATACAATTTAATTTACACAAATTACATGCATTTGTTTTATTCTTATCATAGAAATTAATTGGTTAAGAAAAATAGTAAAACAAGAAATGATTAAGGCTTACCTGTTAAAGTCAATATAGACAGATAAAAAAATATGAAGTTAACGTTCTTCATCATTTTACTGCAAAGAAAAGAACACAAACTTATGCTTAATAGTTTCTTGAAATTAAAGCTTATAATCCTTTAAGGTTAGCAGCCACTTAATTCACAAATATGTTATTTTTGACTTCAATAACCACTGATTTTACTAATACGACTGGTAAGTATTCAGTGTTCAATTTCCTATTATCACGTTAGTTGAAACGTTGACAAGGAATGACCACTGAAGTCATTACAAACATGATACTTTTAGTATCGACGATAAGTAAACATCAATCGATCCGATTTTATTGCTACAATCTCCGGGTTTTGGACATCAAATGAACAAATTAATTCATTTCGAGATTCAACCGATTTGTTGCAGATGGCACGTCTGGCGTGCCATCACTTTCTTTTGCGTGTGGCGCTAGCCACTGGAGCCGTGTCATTTTTAAATAGATGATACCTCCTTCAAAATAAGGTTTAGGGAAATCTACCCAGAATAAAACTTAATAAAATCTCCCAAATAAAGTTCCAAAACAAGTTCGCTAATTAACTCCGATCGTACAATAAATCGCCTAAGTTGTCAGGAATTACATCTTCAATACCGTCGCAAAATATCCCGTGCGTAAGTCTTGCTCAGAATAGTCCAGTAACTTGCTGAGGTCGCTTATTAATTTTCAATTCGCTCCAAAGATTACTTTCAAGTCGCTAAAATCAAAACAGTAAATTACGCGATCCCGCTCGGCTTTAAATATACTACGACGTAGCTGGGAATGTTCCAGAATCACCGCTAAGAGTCGACATAACTCTCGAACACTTGCTGCACCATGCGTGCTCGCTATCTTTGTCGTCTAGTAGGTATAACTACTTTTATATTTGCTATTCACAGCTGGGCAGAATAGACACAGAGACGCAAAAAAAAGCCGGCCTCTGATTAAGTATCGCATATATACACACATATAGATATAATAAAAACTAGCAATGACATATCATACACATATATACACACCGTATACACATATACTAATATAAAAAAATCGTACATATACTAGTTTACATTCGCAAATAAAAAAAAAAGTTAACCGATTCGTTGCTACATACAATTACAGAAACGAAGGCTACGAGCTTGATTTACGTGAAAAATGAAGATAGTTTTATGCTGGGTTGATTTCCCTAAAACTTGATTTGAAGGAGTTATCATCCATTTAAAAATGACACGGTTTTAGTGAGTAACGCCACACGCAAAAAAAAAATTATGACACTACAGGCGTGTCATCAGCAACGAATCGGTTAATGGTAAATGAACCGTTGTCTAGGCGGCAGTATGGTCGGATTCATTGCAACATATCCAAATAATAATATGTGCAACTTATTATCAAAAGAAGAAGCAAGAAGCCATCTTGAGTTGTTGAAATTTTGTTGAATATCATCAAATTTATTACTTTATTCTTACACTTATTCAATAATTTGATTTAATTATTAGTCACCTATCGCCGATGCTAAAAGAAAAATATTCTGTTTTATAGACCGATATCAATTAACAATCTTATTATGTGGGTAATCCAAGAAATTGTCGTCGAATTTTATCACTGCAAGTTATCTTGAGTTGACCTCTCCTGTTTACCTATTCGATGCAAAAACAACGATTCTTAAATATTACCCGTGTGATCTAGAACTCCTGGTGAAAAATACCATCTTTTTTCTTTATTTAATTTAAGGACTTTTATCTTAAGAAGACATGTGAGTCCTATCATAAACCTAATTCTGTATTATTTACATTTAACCACTAAAAGTATCACTTATTACACGAAAAACATAAGAAATTGGAAGAGTAGTCACCCAGACAGCGAGAGTATGTGGGTTCAAATCCTTTCTGATGACTGGAACAAGTTGAGTTTTTTGGTTATTATAGTTTCTTTATTTGGATTAACGTTAAAAATATCAATTTCACTATTAATTAGAGCTAAGTTATAAACCTTAATAGCTCTAACACTGATACCAATAATTACTAACTTAAACACAATAATGCCTTTTTTCCGTGGGCATAGCCTGAGATCACATACGAGGGGTGATCCAAAAGTAATGATAATTAATATTAAATAATATGATTATAGTAATTTTTTTTATTATATTTTTCTACATAGTCTCCTAACAAGTTAATACATTTAGTCCATCTTTTTTCTAAACCTAAAATTCTCTACCGCGGCCATCACTGTGCTATCGTCTTCAAATTTCTGGCCTCGGAGGTGTTCCTTGAGCCGAGGAAAGAGATAGAAGTCGCTGGGAGATAGATCTGGTGAATAGGGAAGGTGTTCGACCAATTCAAATCCCATTTCTTGAATGGCAGCTCTGGCGGGTCTTATTTCTTTTTTCTCCATTTTGAGGAGAGAGAACTCTCCGATAGCTCGTATTCAAATAAATGTAATCATGGCCTATTTATATAATTTTGCTAGCCTGAACTAGTGGGTAGTATAGCAATCTATAATCTAAGATCACAGTGGTTTGTGTGTTTGTTTGTCCGCTCTTTTTCCATTGCATCAATAACGTTACCATAGCAACGCGTTAACCGCAAGTAGTTCGTCTACCAGACGCTAGATGGCGTTAACGGACAAATATTTAATAATAGAAAAATTCTTTATTTAATTTAAGGACTTTTATCTTAAGAAGACATGTGAGTCCTATCATAAACCTAATTCTGTATTATTTACATTTAACCACTAAATGTATCACTTATTACACGAAAAACATAAGAAATTGGAAGAGTAGTCACCCCGACAGCGAGAGTATGTGGATTCAAATCCTTTCTGATGACTGGAACAAGTTGAGTTTTTTTGTTGTTATAGTTTCTTTATTTGGATTAACGTTAAAAATATCAATTTCACTATTAATTAGAGCTAAGTTATAAACCTTAATAGCTCTAACACTGATACCAATAATTACTAACTTAAACACAATAATGCCTTTTTTCCCGTAGGGATAGCCAGAGATCACATACGAGGGGTGATCCAAAAGTAATGATAATTAATAATAAATAATATGATTATAGTTATTTTTTTATTTTATTTTTCTACATAGTCTCCTAACAAGTTACTACATTTAGTCCATCTTTTTTCTAAACCTAAAATTCTCTACAGCGGCCATCACTGCGCTATCGTCTTCAAATTTCTGGCCTCGGAGGTGTTCCTTGAGCCGAGGAAAGAGATAAAAGTCGTTTAGAGCTAGATCTGGCGAATAGGGAGAGTGTTCGACCAATTCAAATCACATTTCTTGAATGGCAGCTCTGGCGGGTCTAATTTCTTTTTTCTCCATTTTGAGGAGAGAGAACTCTCCGATAGCTCGTATTCAAATGAATGTAATCATGGCCTATTTATATAATTTTTCTAGCCTGAACTAGTGGGTAGTATAGCAATCTATAATCTAAGATCACAGTGGTTTGTGTGTTTGTTTGTCCGCTCTTTTTCCATTGCATCAATAACGTTACCATAGCAACGCGTTAACCGCAAGTAGTTCGTCTACCAGACGCTAGATGGCGCTAGCGGACAAATATTTAATAATAGAAAAAAAAATAAGAATTTAATCCACCCGTGCGAAGCCGGGACGGGGCGCTAGTATAAACCTATATATATTGGATTTTTATGTGCACTCGAAATAACCAATTATCATTACTTTTGGATCACCCCTCGTATTTCCATTTTCTACGATTCTTACATACTCGCTTCATTCAACTCTCATCAGACCTTTCGTACAAGCTCGTCGGTTTAGGCCTCGCCTCTTTCCAGACATCTTCTAATTTATTTTCAAAAATCTCTTGATAACGTCGGTCAAAATAAATTATACTTCATTGATAATTTATTTTCTTAGTGACCAATGTATAATCTATATAAATATCCTTTCACAGTGTTTGACCGCGATGAACTCCGAATCGATTTTGATGATTTTATTTCATTTTGCTGGATTTGTTCCGACTTAGAACATAGGATAGGTTTCATATTAATTCATGACACAGGGTTAACTAGTACACTATAATTTTAAAATGTCAGCTAAAATACAGAGGAGATGAGATAATATTTCGACTACAAATGTAAACGAGAATTTCTGAAAACTTAAGTCGACTGTCGACTCATATTTAGTTAGCTTTAGCGGAGAACTTGCTAACTATTTTTATTATAAGGCTGTATTTACACTCACGGCTTGAGGTATCATACGAAATTAATCAAAATAAACATTGATATTTCCCGGGAATATCCTCTCGTATCTGAAAGGAACATTTACAAATGCTTACAATCGATTAAGATGAAACAGCCATTAAGTTTTATGATTTTTATATATTTTTTGCATTGGTCAATGCTATCTTATGTGATAAATTATTTTATTTGAAAAATACTAGTAAAAAATCCTCCAGGAGGTCCACTCATTTGCTGTGCGCATTATAAAAGATGTTGAGAAGATAGGTAGGAATAGCAACCAAGAAAGGGTGGTAGCCCGCAGTGCGTCTAGGTGGCCGAAGGAAAAAGGAAGATGGCGGTATAAGCACACTCACTCCAAAGTACATTCCGTAGCAGACCGACATACAGGCAATTTTACGGTGGTGAGCCAAGATGTGAAGCTTGCTTTTCGTCACTAATGAACCGACTTGCAGCACTTACGCCACCAGCTCTGCGCTGAGTGGCGTAAGTGCTGCAAGTTGGTATTTTACTGAGCCATCCCAGAAGTGGCTCTAATATTCCATGCAAGATCGGACTTGAGCTTTATAGATAGTTAAAAGCTGTCCCGGCGTGAAATATCGCTTGACATTATATAGAACACCCAGCTTTTTAGCTGCAATTTGAACCTTGGACTCGATGTTGGCACCGAAGTTGAGGTCTGAAGACAACTCCATGCTGTGCAACCCTTGGTCGCCGTAACCCCGCGCCCCTGTACCGCACAAGTGAGGACTCATTTATCTCTCAGCTATCTAGCTACAGTGTGAACACATCTTTACGTTAGTATAACTTGTTCAGTAACTTCTATTGTAGTTTTAAATGCCATTTTAGAGAGACCATTCGCAATGGAATAAAGTAGTGATATAGTTACATATTTAATGACTACTCACTTTCTACATAAGTAACAGACGTACAAAGTTGCAAACAATAGGTAACTTCGGTGGCAAAAAGATTTGATTTTCCACCATCGTTGTAATTATTAGGAAATTGAGATCTTTTCATTATAATGTTCGCAAATAGCAATGGATTGTTCTTAGGGTTCTGAATTATATAAAAAAGCCTTTATAATTGCGCCATGTTCGTCTGTCTTTGGCTTAGCTCAGAGATTATTAGCACTAGGAGGCTGTACTTTGGCATGGTGATAAACTTTAGGTAAATTGATACTAGAGCAGAGTCGAAGTGCATCGAAGCGTCAATCTAAAACTGAACACCTTTATCTCCACAACATAATAGATATTTTACTTGTAAGGTAAAAAAGGCTTTGAAATAAATATATTTCTTGTGTTTGAAAAGATTTTATTTTGAATTATTTTAGTTTCAATGTTGGTTTGTAACATATTATTAGCGATTTCCTTTAGGTGGTATGGTATTTTCAAAAATAGCATTATAATAATAGTATAACAATAATAATAATAATAATAATTCATGTAATAATACTGACTTTTACACTACACAAAGTGTATTGTCAGTCACGTTTTGTCCTGTAGTGTCAGTCACAATTTATTTTACTAATAAATATCTTTTAACTAACTTAAAGCTTTTATTTTACCATTTTATAATAGTTTGTTTCATGCACTTTCGATAAAAACACAAATTAAAGTTATTGCACCAGTACGGAAGAAGATTATTGAAGTTTAAAAACACTCTCGAAAACGGCTTCCTTTTCATGTAGTGTCAGTCACTTTTATATTTTACAAAATAAATGATATTTCAAAATATCATGGGTTGACATTATTTTTCTCTATAGGATAAAAGTTGAAACTGCTACAAAGCCATGTTTAAATTGAACCTAAAAACATAGTACTAATCATAAAATAAGACAAAACAAAACGCAAATTGTGTCAAATGTAGAGTCAGTCAAATATGGAATTGCCCTACAGGGCCCAGTATTTGAACAAAATACTAATTTAAAAGTTGAAGTTTAGTTAAAATTTCTTAACTTACATTTTGGAAAATATCAATTGCTTATAGACAGCACGGCGCCTAAACGTATTTTTGATGCATCAGTTTTTAATATGAAGGACATATAAGAGCCTCTATTAATTTTAAAAATGTGGTTTTGCATTCAGATGTCCATTTAAATTCAAAATTCTTTTTCGACAAGTACTTTAAAGGATAAGCTATATCTGCAAATTTATGCATGAATAACACTGGTCTTCAGAAAAAAAATTTTTTGCACTCCTTCTTATTATTGTGCACGATTATTATAGATGTGATATTTCTCAACAGAATCTGGGTTTTAAAAAATTTGTATCACGTATATATTTTTTGTGAGGGAATTTTTAAGAAATTTTTTTTTTTCGAAAAATCAATAGTAGTTTTAATAATTAGGACAAAATATTACATATAATCACACTAAAAACATTAAAAATCATAAGACAATGTTATTCCATGTTGTTTCTGTCATTTTACTTAGTAGTTTTTTTTTGTTTTTATATTTTCTACTGGAGTTTCGCGACGAATCGAACGACAAAAATCGGCAAGCATTGCTCCCGATCATTTTCCGTTGTAGCCCCTCTCAATGTGCGATATGTCCTGATGAAATCTTTCACCGTGTTCATCAGATACCGCTCCAAGATTTTCGGGAAAGAAATCTAAGTAAGAATCTAAAAAATTAATTTGAGTGAAATGTTGCATTTGTAAGAAAGCATAAGTTCTTGGATGGTTTCTTTGTAGTTATCACTTTTTTTGTTTACAAGAAAATTATGACAGACTGCTACGAAAGCGCCCATTTTTCAGCTTTACTCAGCTATATTTCAAAATTTGAGTCTTTCATGAGCTCTCGTATTTGGGGACCTAAAAAGATACCCTCTTTCAATTTCACGTCGCTGCAGTTTCGAAGAAATTTTGTTTTGAGGTATTGAAAGCCTTCTCCATCCGTATTCATGGCTTTGACAAAATTTTTCATTAGATCCAGCTTTAGATGGAGTGGTGGTAGAAAAATTTTGGAACAAAAGGTTCTTTAATCACTTTACAACCTAAAAAAAACACGGAGTCACAGCGAGAACTGCGCAAGTACCATCAGTCGATATCGTTCTCTCTCTTTCTATCATACCCAAGTCATTTTGTGTGGAAAAATATGATACAGACTGAATAAGTTAGCGTAAGTGCAAGAATGACTCTCAAAAAATACAGAATTTCGAGGTATTTAATGTTTTTTGACGTGACAACGTCTTATAAATTGGTTTGCCGGGTGACACTTCAAGAAACTGCGTTACGCTCCGCTCACGTTATGCGCTCACAATGAGAGCGAGTGAGAGGCACGCGTCCCTTCCACTCGGGCATGGTTAGCCCGCCTAAGAGCGAGAGAGACAGACATAAAAAGTGGAAGGGACGCGTGCCTATAAATTAATGTTTTAAATATAATTATTTGTATAAATAAATGTTTTAAATTGTTACTATTATTTCATCCTTCTTCCTACTATACGAATGAATATTCACATTTAAATTATTTTACCACTCAAAGTCGTTGTCACGTAAAACTTTCGCCCGTATACCGACTTTACAGGCAACCAATTTTTTAAAAAAAGGTATACCTGATAGCAAACAATGGGAAGCAAATCTAGATTCAGCATGTTAAGCTCTTCATATTTATTATATTTTTATTTAAAGGAGGATTTCGTTGCAGACCAGTGTAATTTGCAAATCCAATGAATCTTTTACGTCTTCTGTACTTTTCACCCTGGGGTAATTCGTCAAAGCAAAAACTTTCTAAGGATCGAGTTTTCCTCCTTGTGATGTTATTTTGTGCACTAAATAGAGAATTTGAGTTCGTAAAAATTCACATTTTAACGGATTTACTAACTGACTGAATAAATTTTTCCCTATCGCTATACAATCGTCCAAATAAATGAAACATTGTTTATAATTTTGACCTGACATAGCGATAGTCATTAGTCTTAAGAAAACACTAGGCCTGGTTTAAACCCCATAGGACAACGCTTCATTTGGGACATTTTATCTATTGTAAAAGTAGAATTACGAGATTGATTATCTAATGAAATTTGATATATTTTATCAAGGTTAAAAGCAGTGTATTTCCTCGAGTTTTTATCTAAAGATAATTGGTAGTAACTTTGGGAAAGATTAAGTTTCGAAAAATATACACTACTTGACAGAGAATCTAAAATTTCTACTATGTTAGGTAATGAAAACTTGTCGTCGGCTATCTTGTTATTTAGCTGTCTGTAATCGACAACTAATCTCCATTTATTCTCACCGTTTTTATCAGATTTTTTAGGAACAAGTAAAACGGGACTAGACCACTCAGACGTAGTCTCCACTATAATGTCGCTATCGAGCATTTCCTGAATCTGTTTTTGTACTTCTAGCAAGGCATGTGTGATTCTGTGAAGTTTAACATGCACTGGATTGTCATTATCATTTAACTTAATTGTATGCTGTAATAATTTTGTGGTAATGAGTTTATCTCCTGACAAGTGAAAAACGCCAGCGTATTTAACACAAATCTTTCCAATACTTTTCTACTCATCTTTATTTAAGTATGAACTCAAGTTAAGTAAATTAAATAATGATATTACCCCATCAACACTTATTTTTTGTTTATAAAAGTTACATAAATCGCAATGATAAACCGCGCGGCGAGTGCCTATATGTGAGCAGCCCGTATAGAAGCCCCGTTTCAAACATACAGTAAACACAAACAAGAAAGCAGGCCAAACTTGCTAAACGTGAATCCTATTAGCTACAAATTGCTGATGAAGGAATGTTAAACTAAGTATTACACACGGTTGACATATCCTCGTCTTAGCTCGTAAGCGGAATAGGTAAATTTAGCTAAACAATGTTCTTAAAGGGGTTGTTTTACACCGTGAGTTTTGTTAAAGAGGTTCTTATCTTTCATATAAAAAGTCGTAATACTATGTTTAATAGTTTTAAAAGAGGACAATTATATTTTTTAAATGCAAACAACCTTCGACGTAAACTAACGATTGTACTCGCCAAGAAGTAATGTCCGGAATTTATTATTATTATTATTTATGGACCATTTTAGAGGCAAAAGGTAATGATAAAATGCTTTTTACTCAATATAAGCATTTACAATGCATGTATTAAACAAAATAGCTACGCCATTGCTTCATAAGTCCTACGTCCTTGCCGCCGCAAGCCGAAGCCGCAAGCCGCTCAGCAAGGACTAGTTTTTCTCTTCTCCTCTATCCAAAAAAACTTCATATTTTTAAAGCCTTAAAAAAAATTCTTGTTTCTTCTATTAGTTGTATGAACATCACTCTTTTTTATAAAAGTATATTATCATATATATATATATATTGAGAAGCAAAAATTTTACTTAAAACCTAAAAGAATACGATATTCTACTGACACAAGATTGGTCGATTAATACCTAATCGCTGTTTGTGTTCATACTGCACGAACAAGCATCTAGCAATAAGAAATTGTTTTGCTAATAGAATTCAAATTTTACCTTAGCTATACCAAAAAGTTTATAATGTAAAACTAGTTTTCTGTAATTCATACTACCTTTATTCCAAACAACCATTTAAACTTTAGGGATTAGTTTGACCCTAATTGTGTTAACCAAATAATAGAAGGGATAACGGTATACTGTGTTTATTAAAAGTATACACAATTATACAGTGCCAAAATCTTTACAGTTTTATACTAAAATATATATGACCTAGCGAGGCGGGGTTCCGTAGACGACTGGCGAGCCGAGCCACTGTTACGGGCGATTTGGAATTAGCTGACTTGACAATTGCAACATTGTAGGGCCGCTACATCACACCCCCTCTTTTTTGAAAAAAAATGTTACACAATTTAAAACATTTTTGAAAGTTACAGAAAAATAATCTTATTTACTAAATTATTATACTACGCATTTACAATATGTCTCTCTTATGGGACGTACACATTCAATTTTAAAAATATGAAAATCTCAAACAATTTCTACTTCAATAATCATCTAAAGTTTAGTTATTATAAACATGCACAAGGTGACGACGATTCGCAACAATTGCTGACTCTAAGTCTCTATGCTTGTTTACATTATAGGTCAATCCAACGTATCAGATACCAACGCTTAAGGCGACGACGCTACAATCTATTTTTAGCGCATGTTAAGGCGAAGTTTTTTAATAAATGATTTTTGAAACGCTTAATATTTGTTTACTTGATCTCTTACTATAATGTATTCCGTATAACTATGACATGAACTATTTAATTTCCCCAAAATAAATAATATTTGAAACAAAAATATTAACACATATTGCTATCAATAAACTTAAATTAATTTAATTTACATTTGCGGGCCCTGTTTTTTCAAGGGACCGACTTGAGGTAAAAACAATAAAAAATAGACGTTAAGGGTATATTGTCCGAGAGGCGGGTCTGCAATAATAAAACGATCATCCCTTAGGACCCCCTAGCCCCCTCTCGCGACAATAGCCTGCTAGCTCCTAACCTACTTCACCCGGATGAGTACACTACCTGCTGCGGGGACTGGACTGTACCGTTGGCACTTTCGGCTGTTTTCCACATGGCCCTTATCCTGTTATCCATCCACTTCCTAGTGTTACTACGGCATTGTTTGATGCAAAAGAATACGAACATTAACGCCACCATTATAAACATTACGAAAAAAATTGCACCATATAGTTTAAATTGCATTACTACGTCACTGGTGCTAGCACTATTCGCGCCATTTTGAGCTATTATTATTTCTTCTTCCTTACTATAACTTTTACCCATTTTGCCCCTAAATGACTTAAGGAGACTAGTTTCGGTAGCTGACCGGCTGCTCTGCTATTACAAATAATAATAACGTCGAAATGCATAAGTTATGATAAATATTTTTCGATATAAAGCGATCTAGATCACGGAACTAAGAAACGCACCGGTTGCTTAACTACACGACCACTGCGCGTGGAGAAAGTCTTAGGCGGCAGCGATTCTCGCCCCACTGGTACCGAATTATCTTCTATCTGACGTCCTACGCTGACACTCGTACCAGTATTACATTGTTTCCTTTCTACATCATCATAATAATCTGTTATAGATTCCTTTAGGCAATACGCAGGTTTAACTCTGTCTATAGAGATCGTTGATTGTCGGTTTCCTATTTTAACAATCATATGTTTTGGTGACCTATTAACTACCAAGTAGGGTCCACTATAAGCCGGCGTTAGCGGCTTCTGCACTAAATCATTTCGCACAAAAACATGACTACATGACTTTAAATCTTTATGTACAAAAATTTTTCTACAATCGCTATTTTCTCGTGACTGAGGCCGCAAACTCTGTATAATTTTACGCAATTTGCTAACATACGTTTCGTCTGACGTTTCTGCATTAACGCAATCGGTATAAAAATCACCAGGTAAGCGTAACGTGTGACCTAATGTTAACTCTGCTGCGCTGACGCCGCTGTCGCTACGACAGGCTGCACGCAGCCCTAGCATGACTGTAGCCAGTTCATCAACCCATGACCCGGTTGGGTTTTGCAATAAACGAGCTTTCAAAGCGGCCTTCAGAGAACGGTGCAATCTCTCTACCTTGCCATTACTTTGGGGGTGGTATGCTGTGGTTCGAATCCTATGAGTACCTAATACTTTCATGAGGCTTGCGAACAAGTCACTTTCGAATTGCCTCCCCTGGTCGCTTGTTAATTTGCTCGGGCATCCAAAACGGCAAATCCAGTTTTCGTATATTAATTTAGCGATGGTCTCGGCTGTAATATCGGCTGCCGGGATTGCTTCCGGCCAACTTGAAAACCTGTCTACCATAGTTACTAGGTACCTAAATCCTTCCTGAGTTGTGGGCAGGGGGCCTACAATATCTACATGTAAGTGCTCGAAACGGCCTGCGGCGGGAAAGGTACCTATTTCCGAACTTGTGTGCCTGTGCGTTTTCACCTTTTGACAGTGTGTACACGCTTGGGCCCACATACCAATATCTTTATTCATCCCCGGCCAAAAATACCTATTAGTCACCATCTTTCGCGTGGTTCGAATTCCCGGGTGACTATTATTATGAACCGATTCGAAAGCTGCTTTTCTGAACTCGGCCGGCAGGTACGGTCTTACACGGTTCTCTGAAGTTTCGCAATAAATTTTACTATTACACAAGGGTGAAAAAATTTTTCTAACTACTAACTTACCTTGAGACTGCGATAAAATTTCCATTAGCTTATCGTCCGCTTCCTGTGCTCGGGCGACTTCTTCGAAGTCTAATATCGTCGGGCAAACAATGGTTTCTACGACCCGAGATAACGCGTCAGCAACTGCGTTATCGTTACCTTTGACGTATTGAATATCGCTCGTGAACTCGCTTATAAACAATAACTGTCTTGTTCGCCTAGGCGTTTCTTTGTTGTCTGAGCCTATTTTAGACAAAGCATGGGTTAACGGCTTATGGTCGGTCATTATTATGAGCTGTCGACCTTCAATCATATTGCGGAAATGAACAATAGCTGAATATACTGCTAATAACTCTCTGTCGTATGTACTGTACTTTTTTTGCGCTTCTGAAAGCCTTTTGGAAAAATAACCTAAGGGCTTCCAGACGCCTTTTACCTTATGTTGAAGGGCTGCGCCGACACACGCATTAGACGCGTCACACATTAAAAATAAGGTGGTTTCCTCTGCTGGGTGCGACAGGGTTACCGCGTTTTCTAGGGCTGTCTTACATTGCTCAAATGCGGCTATAGCCTTATCACTCCACTTAACCTTTGTTTTATCCCTTTTTTTTGCGCCGTGTAGGAAAATATTTAGTTCCGTTTGATGGTGTGCTGCGCCTTCTAGGTGACTCCTATAGAAGTTTACCATGCCTAGAAACCTACGAAGTTGCTCGACCGTTTCTGGTCTAGGAAACTCTTTGATGGCCTCTACCTTGCTTTTCATGGGCTTGATACCTTCGGAGCTCACCTCATACCCTAAAAACTCTACACTAGGCTTACCGAAACTACATTTTGCTAGATTGATTGTAATACCGAACTCCTCGAACCTAGCAAACACTTGCTTAAGGTGCTGTTTATGGCTTTTTTCCGATGAGCTCGCAATTATTACATCATCAATATAACAGAACAAATTAGAACAATTACTATTATCGTTACCTTCGGTCCAGGATTCGATTCCTTGCAACACACTATTGTTCATGAACCTTTGGAACGTTTGAGCTGCGTTACGAAGTCCAAAGGTCATTCTAGGGAACTCAAACAACCCGAAAGGCGTTATAATCGCAGTCTTTTCTATGTCTTCGTCTGCTATACATATATTATGGAAAGCCCTATTTATGTCGAGCCGGGAAAAAATAGACTTACCTGTTAATCCGTAGGTGAAGTCTTGAATCCTCGGAATTGGGTACCTGTCGGGTTTCGTGATCGCGTTGAGTGCACGATAATCCCCACAGGGCCTGATCTGACCGTCCTTCTTCGGCACGACGTGTAGAGGGCTGGCCCACGGGCTCTTGGAGGGCCTGCAGACACCTAATTCTTGCATTAGCCTAAACTCTTCCCTAGCGATTTTATACCTTTGCGGTGGTAACGGTCTAACTTTTGCAAAAACGGGTGGACCCTTGGTTTCAATATGATGAACAATACCGTGTTTACTTGGTTCTTTAAAACAAATAGGTTTAGTTATTTCCGGAAACTGCTCTAACAAATCACGATATGGATTATTATTTTGAATACTAGTAATTACCGGGTCATTATATATGACGAGTATCCCTTGTGTGTCTAACTGGGTACGACCGTCTAACAATCTACTATTATGTAAATCGACTATTAACTCATGAGCCTTTAAAAAGTCCGCTCCGATTATGGGTTGTTTTACATCAGCTATAATAAAGTTCCATCTAAAACTACGTCGTAAACCTAGATTAATTTCTAACGATATTACACCATAAGTCTTAATGTCCGTATTGTTTGCAGCATATAGTTTATAAGGGCACTCCTTTACCTTGCTTTTGTCCAACACTTTATTCACTGGAATCACTGACACATTTGCTCCGGTATCTACCAGGTACACTAAACCAGTTTTCTGTTCTCTGACACACAATCGGTGATTACCTGCGGCACAATCGCTCACCGACGCAGATTGTACCGCCACTAGTTTTCCGAATTCGGCTGCACCGGAAGCCTTTTCGACCAGCCGCAGGGTTGCTCGCACTCAGTTGCCTTATCTCTCAGCCGGAAATGATGTCTGCACAGCCAAACTCGCTCCGATGATTCCCGACGACGTGGTGCGGATCTACTTCTTGGTCTGGTCCTCCATTGACCTCCGTCGTACTCTCTTTCCCGCGGTCTCCTGAAGCTATTACCACGAGACCGGATTTCATCTAATTCTCCGCGAAGCTCCTTCAATTCCAGGGACATGGTACGCATATGGTTGATTAACTCAGCTTCGAAACTAGTAGCTGCTGGCGCGTTGCTCGAAGATGCTACCGCTGCTACCTGACCACTGCTCAAGTTCTCTAATATTTTATCAGCCATAAGTGCGAGGCTGTCTAAACCTACGTCTCCACTTACTGTGAGAACTGCTCGAACACTGGGGGGCAGACGGCCTAACCACAGTTTTCTTAACGGCTCGTCTGTAATTCCGCAGTTTTTTGCTAAATCCGTCATTTTTCTTAGTAACTGAGACGGCTTTTGTGTACCCAGGTCCATATCATTTACTAACCTCTGGAACTGTGACTCTGCGCTCTCCTCAAATGCTGTTAATAGGCGCTGTTTTAATGTTTCATACTTTGCGGTTGGCGGCGGAGATTGCACTATGTCGCTAACTTGCCGCAACGCTTCCTTGCTTAATTTTGACAGCACTAGATCGAATTTCACGCTATCGCCTTGTTTTTGTGGTGCCATAATCGATTCAAACCGGCAAAACCACATCCTAGGCATGTCTTGCCAGAATTCCGGTGTCCTCATTTGCACCGTGACCATGGACACGTCGCTGGGGCCTACTTCCGCTACAGCTTCCGGTTTTCCGACCGGTGCCGGGGTCTTCGCCGCTCCAGGACTTTGTGTAGGTAACATTTTCACTTAACACAACCAAAAACGTGACTCACTATCTGACTCTAATTATAAGTTAAAACGCTCTCGCTAGGTCCGCGAAATATGAGCCGCCTACGTCGGGGTCACCAGTTTAGGGATTAGTTTGACCCTAATTGTGTTAACCAAATAATAGAAGGGATAACGGTATACTGTGTTTATTAAAAGTATACACAATTATACAGTGCCAAAATCTTTACAGTTTTATACTAAAATATATATGACCTAGCGAGGCGGGGTTCCGTAGACGACTGGCGAGCCGAGCCACTGTTACGGGCGATTTGGAATTAGCTGACTTGACAATTGCAACATTGTAGGGCCGCTACAAAACAATGTTTAAAACTCCTTATTGTTTAAATAAACTTTTAAGCTTCTAAACTGAAATAGGTCTCGCTTAGGGCTTTTACTCGAGTGGAATTATAAATGAAGCTTTCACTCACATCAACATAATGAATTCATACTAAGTACTTGTAATAACAGTGAACGCAAAAGCTCAAACTTGATGTGAAATATCTTAAGATGGAGGCGATAAAAACGCTGAAAACATATAACAATAAACTATATTTACAAAAACACTTTCAATAACTTAAACAATAATATACAAAACTGAACAACGACAATTGCCAGTATAAACTGTCGATAAAAAAGTAATAAGTCAGCTGGTTTAGATGTGGTAGGTAATAGAGAAGTTTATAAAATATTTCATTTATGGGGTTCACGACAACCATCTAGGGTAATAGTTGAAGAGGTGGCAGTAGATGTCATCACATCATATTCAATTTTGCTCAGACTTATTTGACTGCCCACATCTGCTC
Organism: Calamotropha paludella; assembly: GCA_927399485.1. Classification (NCBI taxonomy): domain Eukaryota; kingdom Metazoa; phylum Arthropoda; class Insecta; order Lepidoptera; family Crambidae; genus Calamotropha; species Calamotropha paludella. The sequence goes on from OV656812.1 coordinate 27,216,786, forward strand.
GGCGATACCTCTTCTTTTTCTTCACGTGCCTGTCCATTCTACCGCATATATCTACTAAACTATCCCTGAGTTCCATCGGGATATCCTTCACAATCACATCGCGTAGCAGAGTATTCCTCACTTCGCTATTAACTACATCATAGTTTTTGAGCGAACACCGCGATCGACCCAATTTTCCTTTTATGCCCCGGCAAAATTTACATAAGTCATCTTTCCTTATTCTGTTGTGCAACCACAACAAACTTTGTATGCAACATATGAATGATAGTACCAAACCACAAATACCAACTATATAACTCACTATCGACAAAATAGCAGTTTTGGAACATCTACTAAAGTCTGATGTGTCTGTCTTAGGTATAGGACATAAATTACCGAGCATTAAATCTCGAAGAAATTTCAAATTCTGAGATATTGTAGAGCAATTTGATTTGACCTCCAATTTCACTTCATCTTTACTAGAAGGTCTTTTTACAACACCTGTACCAGTGTTTATAGCATAAATATCTGAAACTGTCAGCGGATGTTCCAGGTCTCTACACGTGTTGATGATAGGAACATAAACTATATCCGGAAGTTCCTCGTCAGGGTCTGACTCACACACCGATGCTTCTACACACTTCCCTGTTTCATAATCGTAAAATGGACGCTCCCCGCCATATTTAAAATCACAATTAACAGGTTCACAGTTATTAAGAGAATCTCTGTCAATACTATCACATGATGTTCTTTTCTTGCCACCAACGTAATGAGAGAGGGAGTTATATCTTTTCCTATCTCCAAGTACCTGAGTATTGAAACTAATTTTGATTATTTCTCTTTTCGATCGCCTCTTTCGTCCACACTGAGATTCCATAATGAAATCGCAATACCCAACTTGATCGTGTTGATACAAAGAAGGATATACAAAGATAAGAGTCTCCCTATCTTTCGGTTTTAAGATGTAATCTCCACCAAACACCTGCATTGTATTACAATCTTCTTCGCCGTTGGTTAAACAACAGTCTTTAACCGAAGTGGATATTCTACAACTTTTTATCCTGTCTATATTTTCAACGTCCACAAAAAATTGTATTCCAATGGAATCTTGTTCTAAGGGCGTAACACCTTTGTCTAATACTGTTATTGAAGGTGATACCTCAAAGGAATAAAACAGTAATTGTAATATGATGTGTAAATAAACTTTTTTTGGATAACATTGCATCGCAATGCATTGACAATATGAATGACAAAAAATTGACAACGGGAGAAAATTGTAAGAACTACATTAAACACGAAAAAGTTTGCAATAACAATAAACCTGATTTATGAATGGGATAGAATAGAATAGTGTTTACAACAACATAAAAATAGAACAGAAATAAAATAGGTAATTTGTAATTAGAAATAAATAATGATTTTATTATTATTTAGTTATTACTTACTAGGCGATGCATTCGCTAAGCATAAAGCAAGCACCATATATTGGAGCGGAGCGTAATACCTAAAAAAAGAAAAAAAAATTGTTTCGATTGGAATTAATATAGCTTGGTGGCTGGTAATGGATAACAGCGTAATCTCTTCACATTTACGATATCTGGAAGACCAATTGCCTGGATAGCGTGACAAGATTCCAACCCACGAACGCTTCAAAGTTTAAATTCCGCCGAAAGCCTATCACAACTTAAATTTTATTTAGTAAAAATGCAGCATTTCATTTCCTTCTACCGCGAATAGGTAAGCACTTGACCGCTATCTCGCCTCATGGTAAAGGATGCAATCTAGGATGCGACGCGCTTACCTAAAAGATACCTATTCACCCGAGACTAAAAGACCCCTGAATTGTATCTTTCAGAAAAAACAGAAATGCTTTTGAAAACTAGATGTAATGAAATATGACCAGAAAACCCGTACGGCGAAGATCTTATTTTGTTCATTCAGTTCTTTTATTTTAACAGAATTTCAATAATGAGATACTCACCATTCATTAAACATTGACTCAGGAATCAGAACCTCAGGTTTATATAAATGAGGAGTGCCTTTCGATTTGCCTTTAATAAATTAGCATAATTTGCAGGTTATGTTAGGTAAGATATCTTTTTATCCATTACCAGCTAGCAAGCTTAAATTTTGCGTCTCAAATTACAAAAACGTCTAATAAAAATTGACAATCCATTATATATTATTATATTGTATATAAGTGCATTGTACCGGGTAAAAAGTGTTAAAATGTGTCTAATAATATTTTGAATACTTTTATAGTGTAATCTAAAAATGGCTAGCCTCATCCCCGATAGTGTGTTAGGCTGATAATTTTATATGACTATATAGCTCAGATAGCGAGATGATGAGACAAATTGTATTTTTATAGTAGTTATTTCTTTAGACATAAAGATCTAGCAGCGGCATTCTTAAATATAAAAAAGATAATAATTATATATTTGCAGTTACAGTCTGTTGAATCTAAAAGTCCATATATTTATTTCAGAGTTAAATAAAACTACAAATTCACAACTCATCTCTTTCTATTTCATTTATAACTTTATAATCTTCTTTGATGATATCTGAGGCTCTTTCAGCAATCATCATTACAGCAGCATTAGTATTGACGCTAGGTATATTAGGCATTATACTTGCATCTACTACTCTCAAACCTCTCAATCCGAACACACTGAGTCTGTTGTTAACAACAGCGAATATATCCTCATGGTTTCCCATTTTAACAGTTCCAACAGGATGATAAACGTTATATGTGACAGTTCTTGCCATGCATTCCCAATAATCGTCACTGGCGAACTCAGTACTATCACAGTCTTCGTGTTGTATTCTCTTCAATTCAGCTTTGGCATCTTTAAATGTAGGAGTATTAAGTATATCAGTCAATCTCTTTACACCCTCAACAAAAGTTTTCATGTCACGCTTATTACTAAAATATTTAGAATATATTTTGGGGAAATCTGTAGGATTCTTTGAACGTAACTCTACTTTGCCCCTTGAATACGGTCTGCATAATGCAACAAAAAATATAATCAATTCTTTTTCTGAATTAAAATCTGAGAACTGCTTACATATATCGTCTTGAAAGGACATTATATCTGTACACATTGTGTAAACAAAGGAGGTATTAGGCACGAAATAATTATGATCAATCTGGACATCAGGTAGTTCTTTTCCTTCAGGAACAGATAAAAATGCATTTATGTTCGGCTGATCATAATTCGTGGCGTGAGGACCCGTTTGATCTAATAAATATTGTGCAGCAGCCTTCAACCAGTAATTATTGTCTTTGGGCTTAGCTCCTGTATCTATTGTTACAGGGATCGGTATTCTCACATGATCTTGAAGATTTTTTCCAACAGCCATATGTTGTATAACTTTGATATCAAGTTCTTGAAGATGTTTTTTCGGGCCTATTCCGGACAGCATTAAAATTATCGGCGTATTTATTGCACCTGCGCTTAAAATTATGTCTTTGGATGTATAAAACGTTATTGTTTTTCCGGGCCTCACAATTACTGTTACACCTTTTGCTACATAATCATCGTCGATCTCAACTTTAGTAACATATGCCTGCTTCAAAACATACAAATTATCTCGCTTACTTGCTGGATTTAGAAAGGCAGTCGCTGTACTCACTCTTCTACCTTTATAATTTCCTCCTCTTATCTTTCCAACTCCCATTTGTGTTGGTCCATTTAAATCATCCAAATATTTCAAACCCATTTCGAGATATGCTTTTGTCAATTTTTCAGTTATTTCAGTGTGCGTGGTATTCAGCTGATCAACAACAAATTCGCCTTCAGTACCATGATCTTTTACTAAGTCTGGGTTATTCAGAATGAAAGGGTCTACGATTTTTTCGCTTTTCTTAAAATATTGCTTTATCGTTTTCCAGTCCCAGCCATCATTTTTCTCAATTTGCCATCCTTCGTAATCTCCTGGACTTCCACGCATATGTAGAAGTCCATTAATAGAACCAGTACCCCCGAGGACTCTGCCTCGAGGCCAGAATGATCTCCCATCCACATTAGCCCTATTAGTTTTATTATCTTTTTCCGTGTAGTATTGCCATACGTGCTTGCTTCTATGTGTTGCACCAGAGAAGTTTGGGATCTGGAAATAAATAAAAGCCATATAAGAATATTTAATAATATCAAGTAAAATGATACTTGATAACAACAACGACAAAATAAAGTGACGTGAACCAAATTTGATCTGATTTGATTTGATTTTTTTATTTGAAAGCTACTATTATAAATGGTGTTTGCCCATTAAATACAAATAAAATGACCGAATAAGAAGCGTTTCATCCGATTCCGAAAGAGTAAGACCAGAGTTTCCATACCACAGCATTGACTCCTTTGCGGTCACCGGTAAGAACACCTATTTGATACATTTGTCTACTTACAATGGATTCAAGTGGAGGATCTTCTCCTGCTTCCAATAGAAGCACTTTCCATTCCGGGTTTTCAGAGAGTCTGCTTGCCACTATAGAGCCTGCAGTTCCTGAACCAACCACGATGAAATCGAATGTGTCGCCATCTGGAATTTAATAAACACACAATTTCCAAGTCTAAGTACATCATCATTCCCCCGTTACTATTGCTTTTTAAAATATGCGGTAGTGTGAGAACTAAACATTGTTTTTATTTAATAAAACAAGTTTATTTGTGGTTTTTTGCACATAATTTATATTTAATCCTGAAGTTTCGACTCCTTTACAGAAGCCATGATCACAAAAGAGAAGATCCCATTTTGTTTTATATAAATTTTAACAGTTAGGGACAGGTATTGCCAGTAAGTCACATATATGACGACCATTGCTTTAGTCATCCTGTGATCACAGCTCCTATAAAGGAATCGAAACGTCAGGATTAAATATATATACTGTGCCAGTATCCGTTTTAAAGTTGCCTTATTGTGGTTGTTTTATCAGCCCAAAGTAAGCATTGTAAGGCTTGTGTTATGGATGCTAGGGTAACTTATAAACATAGATATATGATACACAGATATTGTTATATTCATAGAAGTATATATAAACAGTGTTTATTTATACTTCTATGAATATCTTATACACAGTCATGGGTGTTTATTAAACACCCATGACTGTGGTACAAATGCTCGTATTCATCATACAAACATCTGCCCCTTTCGGGATTCGAACCGAAGACTATAGGTGCGAAAGGCAGGAACGCTTCCGTTGCACCGAACGGTCGTATAATAAAGATTGTATGTAAAAGATCAAACCTGATACGTCTTCTAATCTGTCTTTAGGCCAAGGTTCAGTGAGGAGACACTGCGCAGCAAAGAGATGGGTGACCAAACTGGAGAAAGCCACTCCAGCTGCACCCTGTGCGTAAGCTGGACAGGAGTGTTCCAAGCAGGTCATGCTTAGGAACGAATAAGTTGGAATAAACTTCAGTTGCTGACACTAATTTTTCTATCGTTGCAACGGTAGCGATCCTGCCTATCGCGCCGACAGTCCTGGGTTCCAATCCTGGAAGGGTCATTTGTTTGTGTGATAAATACGAGCATTAGTACCTAAGTCATGGGTATTTATATATATTTACCGTTATCCTAGTTTCCATAACACAAGCCTTATAGAGCTTACATTGGGCTAGACAAATTGGTGTGAATGTGAGAAGTATTATTATTATTCTCTTTACATGGATGGACAAATCCTTCTGACTTTAAAGAATTCGTAAAGAAGAATCACTGTGGAAATGAGAAGAACAGAATTAATAAAACCAAAATGTTCAGTATATTTTAATACAAATTGATAATTTCATGGACATTTCTGACACGACAGTATTAAATAAAAAAGCATGTGTGCAATACATACGGGTAGACGTGAAACCTTAAAAAATAATATGTACACGTATACAAAATACCACGGTTGTTGTGATGCCTACTCTCAAGCTTTGTACTATGCATGCGCACACAAACACGTATTAACACACATACATAATGCTTCCTATCTCATTTTCTCCTCCATTAAATCTTATGAATTTATGTGTCTGTCTCTTTTTACTGTCGCTTTTTCGTCTCATCGACTTTCAAATCACAACGATGCTAAAGAAGTTTTCACTTCAAGAAATCATAATTGCGCATAGTCATCCTTTAAAAATAATTTCACTTCAATATAAAAATATTATTTTTCAAACTGAAACTAATTGCTGGAGACTGTTATTTTGGCACAGTATTTTTTATAAATAAATAAATAATATATATTCAATACAAGGTAAGAAGCTATGGCTACTTAGCTTGTGTTATCGAATTCAGAAACATCGACGATACCACAACCCTCAAATTTGGAAAAACTTCGTTATTTACATCGACCCAGTCGAAAATGTTAACAATCTAATAATATCTAATAATAATATTTCTTATAATCACACCAATTAGGCTAGCACAAAGTAAGCACTATAAGGTTTGTGTTACGGATATGGTAAATATACCTATGGAACTACCTACGACTCAGGTACAAAATTTCGAATTGATCACACAAACATCTGCCCCTTCCGGAATTCGAACCCAAGACGGGTGCGAAAGGCAGGATCGCTAACGTTGCAAACGGTCGTCATATCTGTTCGTAATCTATCATATGCATCTTTCACTTTTCTTTTGAAATTTTGTTTTAATTTTTCTGTGCCTCTTCAAAGACAATCGTTCTTAAGGAGTTAATCGTTCTCAAGCCGTTTCAAAGGATTTCGATAACAAACACTGTGACAAGAGTTTTGTTATAAGTTAGATGATTTTAATATATTGCGTTTTCAATGCTACCATATATGCTACATTTTAATAGGATAATAATAAAAAATTAGTACAAGTAATTGCCTGAGAATAATTTGTGAGACAAGTCGAATTTTTCACGTCTTTTTCGATTAAAATTAATCATTATAGATATATCGTTGAGATCGCTCCTCTAGGAGGATACACTATTTGTTGAACCTGCATGTTTCTTTGTAACCAAGTTTATGTAAATAAACACTGTCAGCTATTACACTATTTATATAGATACTAGCTTTTACCCGCGACTTCACTCGCGTTAATATATACTACCGATTGAAAGTTATATTTACCTCCCTCGGGATTCGTTCTTTTTTCTGGATAAGAGGTACCCTATGTACTTTTCTGTACCCCTGACAAAATTTATGCAAAATTTTATGATGATCGATTTAGTAGTTTAGGAGTGATAGTGTAACAAACGAACTCACTTTTATGTTTATAATATTAGTTAGTGCTACAAGGTTTTCACCGATATAGTATATAGCCTATCATTTGTGCAATTATATATTTCTACCATGTACCAAATTTCATCGCAATCAGTCAATCCGTTCTTGACTTATAGATGGACATACAGACAGACAAAATTTGAAACATAGTAGAATCGGTGTCAGTGAGGCATAAAACGAATATTTATTATAAATTTTGTTCAAAAAATCAATGTACAGACAGATCAAATAGGTGTCTTCTAGGCAAGCGCGACACCTAGATCGCATCATCGCTTACCATTCAGGCGAGATAGCGGTCAAGCGCTCACCAATTTACAATATAAAAGAGATAATAAAATAAATATTTACCTTTAAAAACACTCAAACACACTTCGCTACCAATAATCAAAGCACAGTTGTCAACTAGAATAGATTATTTCGAAATTTATCAATATTATGCGTTTAATGAACTAGATAATTAGGGTTGTCAATCATTAGATAAAAATAGTATGTACGAGAATACTTCACAGGACTGTTTGAAGCAAAGTAGCTATCCTGCTTTTAGTACCGACAATCCTGAGCTTGAGTGGTTTGTGTGATGAATGTGAGCATTTGTTCCTGAGTCATGCGTATATATATATATATATATATATTCCTAGTATCTATAACACAACCCTTACAGTGCTTACTTTGGGCAAGGCTAATTGGTGTGAATGTAAGAAATATTTATTTCTTTATTATTTAAAGAAATACCTTTTCATCCTGGGAAGAAAAATTGAAGAGTAAATGAAATAATAGTCTGGATACCAAGGGACAGATAATTATGTGACGAATGCGAGCATTAGTAGCTGAGATATATATGTATTTACATATTCACTAGCTGAGCCGACCAAGCGTTTTTGTGGCTCAGTTATTATAAAATGCAATAATTTTTTTATTATTAATTTTAATGAAATCTATCCTTTATCCTAAGTCGAAACAGATCCAGCAAAATGAAAAAACATCATCAAAATCGGTTAAGTAGTTTCGGAGTTCATTGCCGTCACTGTGACAGGGTTTATATATATCCGTAACTTTTTCTAGGCTTATTAGGGTAAATACACTCATTTGCAAAAAAAAACGAGCGGTTTTGATTTTCATTCATCTTTAAAAAGATACAATACAAAAAAGGTTTCAATCGTTTGTACACGTTACTGGCCGGTTTTAAAAATGCCGTGGTATTTAAAAAAGTACGTTCTAAATTCAAATTTTCATTTGATGCTCATTTTTACAGAAAACCCCTTTTTATCCTACATTTTTGGCGCGAAGTTCCAGAAGTTAACATCGACTTTTATAACTTTTATTCAATTTTCATCGATTAATTTCATATCCTTGACTGTCAAAGCTTTATTTATTGCTGTTTGGCTGTATCAAAAATGGAAGATAAAGTGGTAAAAGCTACCAAAATTATCGCGCTGCTTGAAGAGGGTTTCAGCCAATGCTTCGTGGCTAGGAGGCTAAATGTTAGTCGCTCGACGGTCCAAAGGACCTGGCAGCGATATCAGGAGACTGGTTCCGTCGAGAGAAGGCCTGGTTATGGAAGAAAACCATGTACCCAATCACAGGATGATCGTTTTCTTGTGAGTCGCGCATTGAGAAATCGCAAATCTTCGAATGTGGATCTTAAGAACAACCTCCAAGAAGTAAGAAATGTGCATATTAGTCTATGGACGGTCAGGAAGAGGCTTCTCGCTGCCAATATATGCAGTCACCGCCCGGCCCACGGCCCAAAATTACTCCGTGAGCACCGAGTTCGCAGGCTTAGGTTCGCTAGAAAATGTGAATCATGGACTCAAGAAGATTGGAATAGGGTTTTGTTCTCTGATGAAGCCAGGATATCTCTGTTCGGTGAAGATCGACGTCAGAGAGTGCTAAGAAGACAAGGAGAACGCTTTGCAGAGGCATGTTTCGAAGAAATCACACCTTATGGTGGGGGCTCTGTTATGTTTTGGGCAGGAATAAATTCAATGGATCGTACAGAGTTAGTCTTCATTGAAAACGGCTCACTGACTGGGCATCGATACATAACGGAAGTTCTAATTCCTCATGCACAACCCGCATTATCCGCTCTAGGTGAAGACTCGATTTTTATGGACAACAATGCTCGCGCCCACCGATCTCGCGATGTTAAAGCGTATATGCAAGAGGTCGGCATTCGTCGTTTGGATTGGCCAGCTCGAAGTCCCGACCTCAATCGCATAGAGCATGTCTGGGACGTTCTGAAACGGCGTGTGAGATCAGTACAACCGACTCCGCAGACCATCAGAGAGCTGAAGAATGTGATTACTGCGGAGTGGGAACGTATTCCGCAAGCAAGTATCCGGGATATACTCGCTAGCATGCCCAGACGAATGCAAGCTGTGATTTTAGCTAGAGGGGGTCACACTCGATACTAAACATTTATCTGCTTTTACTTTATTAAAGAAAAACAAACAAAAAAAACTTTTTTATTTTTACTTCATGAGCATATGCACTACTAGCGAACATACACTACTAGTGAGGTTTAACATTATTTCCCATAAATTGTATCAAAATTTTATGAAATACTGATGAAAACGATTATTTTCTTATTAATTTACCAAATTGTGAGGATAAAACTACTTATAATTATCAAACAAAGCAATATTAACATTTAAAATGGTTCATTGCTTAGGTGCCCGTTTTTTTGCAAATGAGTTTATAATAAATATTATTTTTATTTTTATTTTATGGATATTTTATCGTCGTGTGATGTAGTCTATCAGGAGTTTCAATACCGGGCCATTTTGACCACATACACTTGATATGATGTTAGAAGTAGTTAACTATGAAGTACACAGATAAAAATAATACCGAAGTTTAACAGGTTTTTTATTAAGTGTTAACACGTAAAAATGCTGTAATTCAAAAGTAATAGTAAACTCTTTTCTCTTCCGTTCAGTGCAAGTGTTTTTGCGTAATACATTTGATTAATTATAAAATGATAAATTTTATTTAGTTCTTACATTTCCGCGCACATTACACATTAGAATAAAACACTTTTTTACGGAATTTTGCGCATGTTTTATTTTATATTTAATCCTGATCCAATCCAAGAGGCTAAAAAGTTCTTACGTTATGGTAAGATCAAAAATATAATATTTACTAATCACTGCGTTGGTAACCCTAGAGATTAATGCTCGTTATATCAGGAGGCAGTTATCAGACAGATAATATAATAAATACTATCACTAAATAATCGCACGGTTTGACATAATTATAATACCGACTTTTTTACTAATACTTACAGAAAATTGTGTTTTAAGTTATTATTTTTACAGCTTTCTTATAATATGTATACAGTTTACTTGCTGGCTGGTCAAAATTACACGTTGCGAAAGTTTCCTTTTTTTTAGAACTTAACCACAAAGTAACTTTGATATGTTTGATAATAATTCCTTTTAAGATATTCTAAATATCTTAATATCAGGCAGTTTTAGCTCTCACTTTAATGTGTTATTTTTAATTAATAGTAATCCCACATCATATAGTTAAGTTTTTAAGAATTATTTTCTTTAGATAGAAAACGTTGTCGAATTAATTTCCGTTATTTTGCTCTTTAGACGTTAGACTTTCCATGTTATTCATATAAAGGCTAATTAATAAACCTGTTTGAGGTATGGAGCTATTTTGTCCTTTTCTCTAAAGCTTAACTTCAACTAGACGGAAAGAGACAAAGCAGTTTACATAAATTAGGCTAAGCAAGCTGATGATGTTTTTATGAATAATATGCTTTATGATTTCTGGTAATTTGCTTTCTTTTTTGAAGTCTACTCGTAAAAAGAAGAATTTATTTTCATATAAGGCTCCCGCTATGAAAAAAATATGGAGAGTAAAATTTCGTGATCGAATGACAGCATTACGTTTTTCGTGCGCAACCTAGTGCGCACCTTTTACTTTTATTTCTTACTTACATTCACACCAATTAGCCTAGCCCAAAGTAAGCACTGTAAGGCTGGTGTTATGGATACTAGGGTAACGGATATACATACATATATGATACATAAATATGTAATATTCATAGAAATATATAAAAACACCCATGACTCAGGTACAAATGCTCGTATTCATCATACAAACATCGCCGCGTTCGGTGCGAAAGGCAGGATCGCTTCCGTTGCACCAAACGGTCGTTTATTATGAAGTTTTGTTTTATTATTTTCTGTGCCTGTTGAAAGGCAAACGTTCTTGTTGATTTTGTTATCTAATACCACTGTATTTGACAATATAATTGTATTAGATACTGTATTACACTGACTTCCGTTCTTACTTATCAATAGCGCCCTCAGCGAGAAGATGATGGCTGAATATCGATGCTTCATCAATTCCCAGATGGGAGTTTTTTGCATAAAGCCTTGACCCTATTTCTGGTACTGCATACACCTATGTTGATCGTTTTACGTGTCATGCTATCAATTTATTTATTTTTTCCTAATGGCTGTGTATTTATGACTACTTATAGAATAAACAATTCTATCCATCTATCATAAATGTATAAAGATATTAAATTGATTATTAAGTTCTGTTTAAAAACTTAAATTAATTATAAGATTTCTTTATTTATCCAAATACATAATACAACAAAAGATGTGTAGGAAAGGAACTGCAATGCTTAAAACTGTGTCGCAGCCACTAACGACCACGTCCAGAAAAAAAAACTTAAAAAAATATAAATATGAATTTGCAATATATAAAAAACGAAGCATAACCTTCGTAATCTTGAACCGAAAGTGCAAACTGCTGAATGCGCATTTATCTAACTTGCTCCACAGATTAAATAATCATTCTTATATCATATGAGAAGATCCTACCAAACGAGGTAGAAGAACCAGTCTGTATGCGGAAAAACCTTATTAATTTCATTATTGATAAAACGCTATAAGAATGGCTGTGTTTTAAAAGTGAGCTATGTGAAATAATTTGTTTTATAAACCAAGAATTGTGTTGTGCTTTTGGGAATAACATTGAAAAGGTGAAAGAATTCAAGATGGCCCCGTTTTTTAGTGTAACTGGACTTATGATCTCAATTATAACTACAGGTATATTAAACCCGTTTAAATCTTAAAAATATGTTAATTTCATTCGATTTATAGGGAAAAAGTTAAAAGTTACTTTTATATTTATGAGTTGTATGAGAAAGTTTCGCTAGCACCACATATTGGAGAGGAGCGTAAAACTAAAAAAAATATTAAAAATTCAATAAAGTTAAGTAAATTTTAAAATTCTTTAAGAATAAAGCGTGCGCTTTTGTTTCAATTGTAAATCCCACCATCACTTTTTTATTTCTGTGAATTTCAAAGCCGCCACAATCTGGTTCTAAATGTGTTGATTCGATTCCACACAAAAAATATTAAAATCAGTTAAGAGCTCGGGAAGTTATGGCGTAACAGACATTGTGTCATTGAAGCGGATCCAAGGGAGCTCGCTTCGTTCGCTCTGCTCAATAATACAAACAATTTATTGCATAAACAACAATGTACATAAGGGTGTTAGAACAATAGGGGTTAAGGTCATTTGGGACCCTATCGGGCCCAGCAATTTGGATGAGAGAGCAGGACCCTACACAAGAATTTTAGATAATATTTTAATTTATTGCATTTCATACATACTTAAATTTATATTTTAAGTATATTTGATTATTTCGTGTGTATTTAATTTTATTATTACTAGTATTTTATTATTATTATCATGTATTTTTAATCAGTAATTAATCATTTATTTATTAATAAGTCTAATATACATTCGTTCCTTTTATTTTATTAAAAGTTTATCTACTGAAAACCAACAGCTAAATATATTACAGTAAGTAATAAACATAACAATTGAAAGTCGATTAGAGGTCCTCACCAACTGACTTCACGTTCGTCCCACCAGTGGGCCGGCTTGATACCCCATCAAGTGGAATAATTAGTGTTAATAGGTAATTATTGTTCAATTGCAATAATTAGAAAGCAAAAATATAAAAGCTAAAGTAGTATAGGTATGAGTTAAGTTTTCCCAAATCTAGCCATATTCGCAGATTCGGAGTACAAATAAAAGAATATTCTATTTTTTGTGGTCTAATAATTAGGGACAATCTATCTCATTTGTTAGTAACTTTAAGAAAATGAAATTGTAGTAGGTTTCGGCAATTCTCTAAACTGCTTAGCTTAAAATATCTTTTATTATTATATAACATATTCTTTTAATATCTTCATAGGACAATAAATTGAAATTATGATCTCGTTAAAAAAATCTTTTTGTGTTGAAAAGTCCAACTATCGAGGGAAGTTTTAAGCTATATAACATCCCACTACAACCAACAGAAGAGGAGCATCAATGAAAAATATTGCAAAAACGGTTAAAGTAGCGCAAAAATCATGTATGACGGAATTGTTTCCCTTTAAAAGTTTTAAAAGTACTTGACAACTTGTATGTCTTTAAGGTTGACTCACTGTAACCTTATTTGTGGTTATTAATTTGTTCTAAACTAGCTGACCCGGTAACGCGTTGCTATGGTAACGCCTATACAATGGAAAAAGAGCGGACAGACAAACACACAAACAACAAATTTGTGTTCTTAGAGTATATACTAGCTGACCCGGTAACGCTTTGCTATGGTAACGTTAAAAGGGCGGGGGAAAAAAAGCGGACAGACAAACACACAAACAACAAATTTGTGTTCTTAGATTATAGATTAATGCCTTATTTGCGAAGCTGTTTTTATAAACATGATAGTCTTTACCCAAATAATACGCAATCACAAGAAGACTTGTAGTTTTGGAGTTAACTCCTTAAGAATTGCTTTACATATAAGGCGCTCAGTATGAAGAGAAAAGTGATCGAATGACAGCATTACGTTTTTGTGCGCACCTTTCACTTTTATTTTGAAGTTTTGTTTTATTATTTTCTGTGCCTGTTCAAAGACAATCGTTCTTATGGAGTAAACTCCAGTCGTGCGTCAGAGCTGATGCACGCACATTTTTTAATCAGGTAGATAATTTTCCTTCTGAGGATACGATATGTTTCATTCATGACAGCTAATTTTAAAACGAGCACACTCCAGTCTGCAAAGTTTGCAAATTATGAACTTCTTATGAGATGTCGGGAAACTCTTCAGCCATTTTTAATTAAAATTATTTGTTAGTAAACGAAGAGTTTTCTCTCTACCTATGTAATATATAATACGAATTATATTTCTTACATTCACACCAATTAACTGAGTATTAACTACCTTCAACATCGAGAGTAAAATTTTTACAAAAATTAATAATTAAATTAAATCATTGGTGGAATGATACTAGCTCACAGTAGAAGTTCAAAATACGTTTGTAGACGCGTCTGCCTCTCGGTAGCTCAGTGGTCAGAAAACTCGCCCGGATAGCGAAAGTTCGTGGGTTCGAATCCCACCTGAGGGCCGTAAGCCTGCCTGTATGTAAGTCTTCTACAGAATGTTCTTTGGACAGTGTGCTCAGGAGCTGCATGTGCTCATACCGCAATCTCTCTTTTTCCATCGGACATCCAGACGCACTGCGGGCTACCACCCTTTCTTGGTTGCTATTCCTACCTGTCACACCAAGCGCTACACAAAAACTTTCATAATGCGCACAGCAAAGGAGTGGAAATTTCTCTCCTGCGTCTGTATTTTCGAGTACTTATAACCCGTCCGTTTTCAAGGCCAGTGAATAGTCACCTTCTGAATTAGCTCGTTCGATCGTGGATTCTGTCTTGGCCTCCGGGCTTGATTAAGATCAAGAGCAATCCCATTCTAAATAAAAATAATAAAATAATCTATGTTACTCCGGCAGTTAACAGTCAGTTTCGATTCGACTACTCTTACGACATAAAGGCGGTAGGTTGGTTGAAGTTTCACGTCGTACCAGCCAATTTCCACGATGCCTTTAGGAAGTGCGAAGCCGAAGGTATGATGTTTCATTATTTTCTTTTAGTTATATATCTATCATTCATATCATGTATAATTTCATGAGACTAAGCTTTAGGACACAACTCAAGATCGACTTCCGTGGTAATTCCGTAGATATGAAAAGAAAATTTTAGGAACGGATCCAGAAAAGCGACGACATAATATAATAGAACATTAAAAACAAAGGTTAAATAAAAACTTGATCCTTAAGACTGCCAACTGCTTATGATTTCCCGAGACACAATTTTTAGAGATATTGATGACGCTTGGTAGCAGATGGTTTTGCAAGGTTGGATTCCAGCCCGACGCAGACTTTTCTAACATATCATTAGAACTGTGTTTTACTTATCAATAAAATTCCATTAATTATACATCTCGTCCACGGCAAGTACCACTGGTTACAATATGACGATCCCTCTTCTTCCATCGGACATCCAGACGCACTGCGGGCTACCATTCTTTTTTGGTTGGTATTCCTAGTTGTCGCACCAAGCGTTACTCAACATTTTCGCACAGCAAAGTAGAGGAACTCCCTTCCTGCGTCTGTATTTCCGTACTCGAAACTTATAACACTCCCGTATTTAATGCCAGGGTGAGTAAGAACCTTCTGGGTTAACTCGTTACATCATGGATCCTATCTTGGCCCCTGGGTTTAATTGAGGTTAAGAGCGAACCCATTCAAAATTCTGTGGTGTAAAGCAGACACAAGAATACACCTAAGTTCAGCATTTGCCAGTACCTATCACTATTTCTGCCTAGCTTTTGCCGCTAAGTTAACGCTCTCCAATCCGCTTACCACACTTTAACGTTGCTGGACCTCTAACCTAATATTATTTGTTTTCAGGAGCGGTTTTAGCATCGCCATTAAATATTCACCTTAAAAACGCAATGGTAACATTGCATCAAAAGACGATTGGTGGAAACTGTCCAATATACACTGGTATTCATTCGACGGTTGCTAAAGGATCCTTTGCGTCCATTGAAGGTGGGTCCAAAAGATGATGCCGATTTAATTAAAATTTGTTTTACTTCATAGAATGTCGGATTTTTATCTATTTTCACCATGGTCTAAAAATACTTAGCCTAGACAGACCGGGATACACCAGGAGAGTATCCTGCCTGACTGACATCAGCTAGAAATAAATCGACTCATTTTTGTTTACAGGAAAACCTTTATCAAGGATTCACATAGATTGGGAACCAAATGAACCTGATAACTATAGAGACAGCGAGGACTGTATGGCAATGCTGAAGAAAGGCACCATGGCTGACGTAAGCTGTTTCGAGACCTTCCCCTTTATTTGCTTCAAGAAGAGAACTGTGAATATGATTCTCAACGAGTGTGGAACGATTGATAATGGCAAGTGTAGTCAGAAGTTATATATTGATTTATGATTCAAATAATAGGATTCGTTGTTGATCTTTAATTTTAACTGATTGTTGGTTACAAAGCTTGACTGATTGTGGTCAATTGTTACAGAATACTATATGGACGCTCGCACTGGAAGCTGCTACAAGTTTCATCCTATAGGTCGCACCTGGAGACGCGGATATATGACCTGCATGGCCGAGGGGGGACACCTGGTCATTATTAACAGTGCGACTGAAATGCAGGTCGTCAAAGAGCTTTTTGCCAGATATCCGAAAGAGAAAGTATTTTCTCCAACCAAAGACGTCGCTGCCATTGGGTTTCACGATTGGAGCGAACCAGGCGTCTGGTATACTGCTCATGGTTAGCGTTCAAAGTTAATTTCAATATGATCATCTGAATCATGTCTAAAAGTACACCTTGTGTAGTTGATGCCTGTTTATTGAAAAATAAAATATTAACAAAAGTTAACAGAGAAGCTGCCAGTATGAAAATGTAATGACTGTGGTATGCATTACTTTTATTCGGAAAATGCTCACAATGTTTTTTCCCTTATATTCATCTCATCGTGACGGTGCAAAGCAGTCTTACAAATAGACCTTAAACTGAAAGCTGCAATAGTCAACAAAGCTTCATTGGATGAAAGATTGTATAAGATAGTCTGGAATACGCCAATTTCAGTTTGTTGTTTTTCAAATCAGCAGCTAATTTGTGCCCTCACTCAGTGCTTGTTCTTAAAACCATTCGCTAGCTGTCTATCGTCTTCTGTTTTTCCACATACAACTCAATTAGGGGAGCATTTAATGTTGTGCACAAACAATTTGATTATTATGTCGCCGGTTGCAAAGAAGGCTTGAGCGATGGTTATTATCGACTGCATTTCGTCTAATTACGGGCCTGTGCACCTGCGTTTTTTTAACCCGAAGCAAACGCGAGCCTTTTTATAATTATTAATTTAGTCAGACCACTATCTCGCCTGATAGTAAGGAGCGATGCAATCGAGGATGTGACACGCTTACCTAGAAGACACCTATTTACTCGTGAATTAAAGACCCCTAAATTGCATTTGTCAGGAAACACATACTCAGGTCAAGAGTTCCACTCTTTAGCGGTACAGAACACAAAATTGGAACCAAATCGCTTAGTGCTACTCTTTGGTATATAACCATATATTGGTAGCGCCTACTTGTAAGTCTGGTTGTCCGATGAAAAGATGGGGACGGCGGAACAAGGTAAATTCTGCTGCACACTCTCCGAAATGTATATCCTATAAAAACGGACAGGCTAGCTACTTCCGTGTATTCTCAAGGCTTTTGAGCGTTGCAAGTTTAACGTTTTGCAAGATTAACTCATTTGTATCTATACAAATGAGTGCTAGCATCGTTTCTGTACCGGTTCTAGCGCGAGACTGAACTTGTGCAGGTATTCAAAGGTAGATCTTTGAACATCTACTTAAATTCATAATCAAACTGCGGTTGACTCGCGTGAGTATCGCATTTGCACAGATACCAGAGTCTATCGACGACGTGTTTAAAAAACGTAGTCTGCACAGACTCTTAAATATCACAACATTTAGTATATACTCAACAGTGAAAGCAAAGTGCGTTCTTGGTACAGACATTTTTGGGAAACGTAACTTTATGCTCACACGCATCTAAGTGCATTTGAACTACCTTTATATCTCACCCGCCATTGAGAGATGAAGCAACTGAAAAGATATTTACCCTATCATTAACTCCACAAGTTTATTTTCATCAAATATTTTTCGATCAACATTACCATAATAGGATATGGTCCAGTTTGTGTTGTATCTATTTTTCTTGTGTGTGTTATTTTTATTGTTTTTATTGTAATAGTAATTTTATTTACTGCTTACACTTCCGCGCACATTACATATTTGAGTAAAACAACTTTTTTACGGATTTTGCGCATATTTTATTTTATATTTAGTCCTGACGTTTCGACTCCTTTACAGGAGCCGTGATCACAGGATGACTAAGGTACCGGTCGTCATATATTTTCTACTACCTTCACAATATTTTAATCGGGCACGTTCCTAATCACTACATAGTATAAAACAAAGTCACTTCCTGCTATCTGTCCCTATGTATGCTTAGATATTTAAAACTACGCAACGGATTTTGATGCGGTTTTTTTTAAGATAGAATGATTCTAGAGGAAGGTTTATATGTATAATACATGCATAATATAGTACAGTATTGCACCCGTGCGAAGCCGGGACGGGGCGCTAGATTTTATATAAATCAAGTTGTTTTATTTTACATTTTATTTAGTTATTCAATTTTCACTACGCGTAAAACACAAGAAAGGAGTCGAAACGTCAGGATTAAATATAAAATAAATTATGCGCAATTGTAATTTTGTTTTTTATTTTAATATATACTTTTAGTGTTAGAGAAATATTAAGAAATATTTCTCTCTTCTTTCTTTACTTGACAAATTTATATTTTTTTTGTTGTTGCAGGCCAAAAGCTGCAAGACTCAGGTTATTCAACCTTTGCTAGTGGCCAACCAGATAATAACACAGACTTCGATAAAAGCGGCTCTCATTGTGGCGGAGTACATCGAGAAGGTACTCTATATGACCTCTGGTGTACAGGACATCATTCGCCATTCATCTGTGAAAAGAAACCTGACAGTTTACTAGTACAAGACGATGATCTCTGAAAAGAAGACAGAGAGAAGACTAACTCATCCAATATTAGAAGAATACCAGTTAATAGTTAAAAAAAGTGAGGTAGAAGACCCAGAAGAAGTGGAATAAGTACAATTAGATAGACGAAAATACGGATGAAAATTGAGAAAAAATAAATGAAATTCCTGTTGGAAATTCCTCACACCCTTTTGAGACACTTTTTATAACTTTTTTTAAACATTTAACTACTTGATTCTTATATCCTATTAAATTTTTACAAGAAAAAAAATCCACAGTCATTACCACCTGCCACCTGAGATGTGTTGATTTTATTCTAGTAATAATTTAATTAGAACCTCTTTATGTAGGATTTTTTTACCGTGAATAAAATAAATAAAATAAATAAATAAAAATCATTTAATTCAGGTGATTAAACCCATACACAAGCAAATTACTCAAGATCATAATTAATAATGACAATATTAAAATTATATTAAATCAAATCAAATTAGAACATAAATTGAAACAAATGAAAACAAATAAAATCCAAATTAGCAAATAAAATTTATAAAATAATTAAAATTTAAATCATGTCACAAGTTAGATGTCACAATTAATTTTAGAAAATTAAAAATTAAAAGAAGTGATAAAATGTAATAATAAATAATGAAATAATAAGTAAACAATAAATAAGTCATTCTTTCCTGGTATTACCATAACACCCCGCACCATATGTAACATGTTTATTACAACAGTGCCGGATGTAAGGGCAATCCAGCCTGTCAGCAATCATCGCAAGAACAATGTTGGGGCTGGTCCACACTCTGTGTACCATAGACGTGCATCTCTTGCGTATAGTCGCGTAGAAGCAATCTGTGCTAGCCGTTGCAAACATGCCCGAAGCGCTACAGAACCTGGGCAGCCCCAACAAAGCTCTGAACGCATTATTGAACTGCACGCGGAGAGCACTGTACGATTTCCGCGAGTAGTTGGCCCACAGGGCGCTAGTATAAAGCGAGGTGCAATACGCACGGAAGAGTGTGATTTTTACCCCAACCGAACTCCGAGCAAACCTACGAGACAACATGTTTGCTCTTTTTGACAGAGCTCTCCGTTCGCGCTCAATGTCAAGATCATCCCTGAGGTCTGAAGTTACTATATGGCCCAAGTATTTGAAGTGTTCCACTCTTTCAAGTGGTATACCATTGAGATAAACAGGTGGTATGTTTTGCGAATATCTAGCACCTTCAGCCCCAAAGATCATGCACTGGCTCTTCGCAGCATTGTAAATCAAGCCATGTTCACACGCATACCGTTCACATATCTGCAATAACTGTCTCAGACCGCAAACTGACGCACTCAGCAGCACCATATCATCGGCATAACTAATATTATTGACGCATATGTCGTCAATGTGACATCCGATATGTTTACTGCTGAGCCCGGCAATGAGCGCGTCTACATATATATTGAACAAAGTGGGTGACGTCAAACCACCCTGTCTTAGGCCGCAAAGAAGTCGATACGGCTCCGATAAAGCGTCCGCCCACCTAACGTAATTAACCTGATGAGTGTACCAGTACTTTAAAATGCAAAGTATTTCATGAGGTAATCCCATGCTCTCCAATTTTCTCCACAAGATCTCATACACCACCAGGTCAAAAGCCCGCGATAAGTCGAGAAAACACGCATAAACCGGAGTTTTTCGATCTGTGTAGTATCTAACAGAGTGCTTAAAGCACAGTATTGCACTCTCTGTTGATAATTTTGGTCTAAAGCCAAACTGATTCGGGTGCAAATTTGTGTACTTATCTAGCTGTACGTTAAGCACACCATCAAACACTTTCGCGGCAATTGTAGCGAGAGAAATGGGCCTATAATTCCCTTTATCCGCCAGGTCTCCAGTTTTATTTTTCACCACAGGTATAACGACTGTTTTCATTAGATCTTTAGGTAAGTAACAGTGGCTCACGCATAACGAGTAGAACGTAGCTAGCACTCGAGAGATACGAGGTCCAGCATGCTGCAGGTGCTCAATGCTGAGGCCATCGTGACCCGGAGACTTACCTCTGGTCATGTTATTTATTATGTCGTTTACCATTTTAGCCGATACTCTGACACCCACTATTCCACTTAGCTCACCAGCATCTAACACTTGCCTCATAGCGCCTAAGGGTGATTGCACAGTAAAACTGTTTTTAAAAATTTCCGCAACCTTCTTGTGGTTACTCTCACCGTCGATGCTCACAGAACGACCCGGGCTTACACTGTTCTTTTTGACGTCTTTCCAAAAACTTCGAAAGTTGCCTGTGACATGTTTTTCAGTAAGTGCGTCCATCTTTATTTGGTCCTGATGATTTTGGCACCATTTGAGCCGTGATTTGAACACTTTTCTGCTGGCACACATTTCACTATATATTAAGCCTGAACAAGGTTTACCACACAGTACCCACTCAGTAAACTTAAGACGTGCCGTCCTATGAGCATCGGCGACATGCCTATTCCAACCCATAATGCGCGAGCCACCTCCACCCCTACGCGTGTCCTCTCGACTCGTAGAAGACGCATCGCGGAGGACAGACACAATATCAGTATAGAGCCTATCAAGTATACATCTGTGTTCCTGGAAAGTGCAATATGAATCCGCACATTTCGAAAATTCAGCCGGAAAATCTATTAATCTGAGTTTGTTATGACACTTCTCGGAATATAGGTCCTCCTGTTTTTTACTTCTTATTCCCCAAAAAGCGTCTTTGTTCGCGGATGGAATATTTGTGGATTTAATTGGTGTCAAAAGATCTAAATGACATTTGATTATTAGGGGAAAATGATCCGACCAAAAAGTGTCATAACTCACAAACACATCAACTACTGATTGTTTCGCAGCCTGTGTCACCAGGCAGTAAACGCTTAACCGCTATCTCGCCTGATGGTAAGCGCCGATGCGATCTAGGATGTGACGCACCTGCCCAGAAGATACCTACTTACTCGTATTTCTTCGTACTTGAAGACCCCTAAATCGTATTGATCAGGAAACACAGACTCAGGCAAAAAGTTCTACTCTTTAGCGGTACGCATGGAACAAAAACGTGTAGTGCGACTCTTGGTATATCAACCATGTAACGGTGACGCCTATTTGTAAATCTGCTTGTCCGATGAAGAAATGGGGATGGCGGTAAAGTAATTAGACTAGGTTTACCAGTGGAAGTTCTCTTATCAACGGTGCCGAATCCACCAAGTAGTGCATCTGCAGATCATTTCTGGATCTAATAAGTAGGTTGTTATCAATATTGAGTTATTGTCCACCTTCTTCTATCGGACATCCAGACGCACTGTGGCCTTACCACCCTTTCTAGGTTGCTGTTCCTACCGGTCGCACCAAGCGCTACTCAACATCTTTTACAATGCGCACAGCAAAGGAGTGGAACTCCCTCCTTGCGTCTGTATTTCCGAGTACCTATAACCCACTTGTTTTTAAAGCCACCACATTAAAATTACTAGAAAAAGAAAATTCTTTCCATCTAGATATAATATAAACGGTGACGTTTTATCTGAAGTGGACGAGGTTCAAGACTTAGGCGTAATAGTAGATAAAAAACTAAGCTTTATTCCTCATATTAATAGCGTAGTAAAGAGGGCGGCTGGATTGTTAGGATTTATAAAGGGAACAACAAAGGGCTTTCATTCTGTCAGCGTTCGAATAGTATTATTTAATGCTTTGGTCAGAAGTGTGTTGGAGTACGCAAGTATAGCATGGAACCCAGTTTATGCAGTTCACTCACAGCGTATTGAAAATATACAACGTGCGTTCACAAGGCATCTCGCATTTATATCACCAAGCATATCTCACAGAATCTCTTATGATTATCGACTGTATTGTTCGGTATCTGGTCACTGCGGCAAAGACGGACTTTGCATGACTTAACGTTTTTGCACGGGCTTCTCAGTGGTCACATAAAGTGTAGCTAACTCGTGGGAGGTGTCACACTTTACGTTTTGCCACATTTGCCTCGTCAACCGTTGTACAGGACTTTCGCGATACCTTTATCTAAAACAAACTTAGGCCAAGGCGCCCCTCTTAACCGTTGCTGTGCCAAGTACAATGAACTTAATAAAAATAACTTTGGGGTGTTAGACATTTTTCACGTCTCGTTGCCTAAGTTTAAGACCAATGTTCTATTGTTTTGAAATTGAGGTATTTTACCTTAATTCTTTATGGTGGAAAATGATATAATTGACTGATATATGACAGATGATGAGGAAAACGAGCGTCTGATACGTATGCGTGTAATACACTGCACAATTGATACTCGGCATAACAGTGAATAATTGTTAGGTAAGCAGAACACTAAATTTACCAATTTAAATACATATCATAAATCATTGTACGTTTCACCGTACAGTACTTAAATATCAATAATTTTGTTGATTTTCCTTTAAGGTTCTTGCTTGGAAATAATTAAAACATTATTTTTTACCTTTTAGTTTTGTACATATATATATATCGTTTTGAAGTCGGTTTTTGTTTTTATTATTCTTTTACATTCATATATATCCTTTGAGTAGGTATAAATATATTTATTTAATCCTCATTCCGTCTTTAGGGGGTAGATTTTGGACACTTTAGTTAAATGATGATGTATGGGAGCCGAAGCCGTTTTTTTCTATTATTTTACTATTCAAATAATTTACTTTGTAAGATAGCATTGAAAAATGCAAAAAAATGTAAAAAATATATAAAACGGTAAAAGTGATTTTATTAAAATATATTTATTCGCATAAATAAAAGACATAAACACTATTCGTAATCGATAGTTGACCTAAAAAAACAGTCGATAGCGTGAATAGTGCTATCGAAAATTTCGACGTGCTGCAATACTATCGCTAGTCAAAAATTAGGCGATACTATTGAACTATGTATTTCGATACTCACTGCGTCTTTATTTTCGAGTACATTTAACCCCTCTGTTTTTAAAGCCAGGGTGAATAGGCACCATCTGGGTTAGCTCGTTTCATCGTGGATTTAGTCTTGGCCCCTGGGCTTGATTGGTATCAAGAGCGAAACTATTCTAAATTAAAAAACAAACTATCGATTCTATCAATACCATCGACCTACGATAGTATCAATACTATTAATAGTGTCGACAGTATCGCGTCGATATAGTCGATACTATCTACGATCTTTCGATGCGTTTCGATAGTTTCGCTTGATACTACATTTGCAGATACTATTATTTGCAGTTGGAAAATAAACTATCGTATCATAAAATGTTCAACTATTAAAAGGGAAAAACTATCGTTAGTATCGAAGCATCTATAGTGTTGATCTTTAGTAATAGTATTACTTATTTTTATTGGAGCGGAGCGAGCGAATCTCCCATGGATCAGCTTCAATGGCGCAATGTCTGTTACGCCATAACTTCCAGAGTTCTTAACCGATTTTATTTTTTTTGTGTGGAATCGAATCAACAGGTTAAGGAACAGATTGTGACGGAGCCCGAATTTTGAAATTCGCAAAAATTCCCATCGAAACAAAAAAAAAATTCTTTTTAGGTATTTCACTCCACTCCAATATATGGTGCCAGCGTAGCTAGCTTAGCGACTGCATCGCCTAGTCAATAGATACTATCGATAATATCGTCAAAAAAACTATCGCTATTGCTACAATACTACTATGCACACATTAACACGCTTACTCACACATTGATAGCTCGATTGATCGGACACATGGCAACACCAATAGATTAAGTAAATACCTTTTGTTTGTTTTGTTTTGTTTTTCCTCTTAAAGTTATTTCTTCCTTAACGATACGCGCCATATGATGAACAAAACATTATTTATTAAATACTATTTAGTAATCATCTTGACCAGTCAGAAAACTTGTTTTACACACCCGTACTATACAAAAAACACATTGTAGAGATACAATGCTTAATATGTGGTTGTGTGTTTAATATTAAAGCAACGCTTTTCGTTCTTGTAATGTGTTTAATTCAGAATTGATTATCAGTCACCGTCTATTGTGATTATTTTATATTGTATGCGTAATAATTCAAAATGGCCACGAATCATTACGTGTGTGTGTTATTATGTGTCATTGGATTTCTCTTTACATTTATGACTACAGGTAACTTATTTAGTTTTTATACTTCCACGCACATCTTGATATTTAATTCAGGGAATATAAAGGAGTCGAAACGTCAGAATTAAATTATAAAGTATGCGCCGATATCCGCAAATTTAACTATTAAACTTACAGTACTTAGTTGGTTTATGTATTATGAATAATAATCCTTGAAATAGCAAAATAACTAGAAACAAATGTTGTCGATGTTACCATTGTAATTAACATACTTTTAATGGTTGTTACTCATTCTTTACTGAATAAAAGGTATCTTTGTAATGATTATTTGAGTAAAAATCTAATGGATGACTAATTAGGCAATAATTAATTTAGAACATTACACCTTTGTAGATTCAAAGGCACATTTCGGCTAATAAGACTTATTAAGCACCGCTTCTTTTGTATTATAATTAAAGGTTTTAGAAATCATGGCACTTTTTTTTATTATTAAGAAAACTGAGCCACAGAGCAACGAGTAGCCGGGTCGGCGAGTATATATATAAGTAAATTTGGTCGTATCTTGTTTGACTCTTTTCTAAACCAAAAAATTATAAACAGTAAAATTAATTTCTGATTTCTGCAGTGAACAGTCAGTATCGGAATGATTACACATACAACGCGCAAGTGCAAAGTTGGCTCAAAATGCATGTCTTACCAGAAAACTTTCATAATGCTTACAGGAAGTGCCAGGCTGAAGGTACGTTTTAAAATCTTTTATTTTAAATCTTTACCTTTTTATTATTCTTTGTTATTTTATTAAACTATTAAAATTAAAATTATTTTTTTTTACATTCACCCCAATTAGCCTACCCAAGGAAGCACCCACAGCAACACAGCAAGGTTCGAGTCCCGGAAGGTACAGGTGTTAGCTGTTATAGAAGGTATATTTGTAGTATCCATAACACAAGCCTTAGGGGCTGCCCATTAATTACGTGAGGCTCGAAACGGGGGGGGGTCCATGAAAAATCGAGAAATATCACAAAGGGGAGTGGGAGTGTAGTAATATATCACGTGTATTTTATTTCGGAAAACGCGCGATACTGAACCGAAAAGCGGAGTTACGTGCATTTATTTTTCCGTCAAACGCGTACAAAACGAAAGCGGCTTACTTGTCACATTCGAATTCTTGTCACAAGCAACTGAATCCGAGCAATAGTAGTCTAGAGATGCACAATGTTCGTTCTTCCCGCATCCACACCACGCGACGATCGAACGGTAGATCGAGAGAGATTATCTGCATAGTAGGCGAAAATGATGACGCCGAGTGGTTTGATGAAACCGGTGTTGATTTTCAATAAAGCACTGTGCCAACTACTGACTTAAGATGCTTATTCAGTTATTGGTGTTGAAGAAAATCCTGCTAATCCTTGGTCCGAGGATACTGTTCATTAAATTATGTTCATGTATTAGTACAAAAAAGTTTGTCGCATTTCTTTCATTATTTTTATGTCAGTTAAAAACAACCTGCAACCTCTCGGTCTACCTCTAAACGTTATTATTGTAGTCTTTAATTTTGTTTAATAAAATTAGATGATACTTATACCTGTATTTTATTAATACTAGGCGATGCAGTCGCTAAGCATAAAGCTACGCTAGCACCATATATTGGAGCGGAGCGTAATACTTTTTTTTTTTTCGATGGGAATTTTTACGAATTTCAAAATTCGGGCTCCGTCACAATCTGGTCCTAAACCTGTTGATTCGATTCCACACAAAAAATATTAAAATCGGTTAAAAACTCTGGAAGATATGGCGTAACAGACATTGCGCCATTGAAGCTGATCCATGGGAGCTTCGCTTCGCTCCGCTCCAATTAAAAAAATAAGATTCTTTGTATTTACTAAAAATACACGTGATATAAGGGGGGGGGGGGGGGTAGTCTTCAACCTCACCATGTATCAGCAAGGGGGACGGGCGGGATAGAAATGCCAAAAAAAAAAACAACACGTAATTAAAGGACGGCCCCTTACCGTGCTTTCTTTGGACTAGGCTTATTGGGGTGAATGAAAAAGGAAAAAAAAATCCGGCTCGTCACACAAATACTCAAAGCCAGGGTAAATAGGCACCTTCTGGGTTAGCTCGTTTCATCGTGGATCCTGTCTCGGCCCCGGGGCTCAATAGGAAAGAGCCACCCCCATAAAAAAACAGAAACTTATTACGATCTTCACCCTTCGAAGATTTTCATTCGACAAGCAATGTTTTGGTGTAATTTCTTCAAGCATTTTACATTAATTAAATACACACTTATATCAACGACGGTGTATTGCCAAGCGCTACGAAAGTTTCCCTAATCTAAAAAATCTGTCACACATTCAAGGCAGAAAAAACAGCTCTTGCCAAATTTCTTGCGGCTTCTTCGTTGTTGACTTCTAATAAATACATTGTCATATTGAATAAAAAAAGTAAAGAATCATTCACGACATATTTCCAGGAGCTGTACTAGCATCGCCATTAAACGTGCACCTTAAGAATGCAATGATGACATTACAGAAGACAACGTTATGTGACAACTGTGCTTTGTACACTGGATTCCACTCGACAGTCTCTAAAGGATCATTTGCGTCCATTGAAGGTGAGCCATTAGCCTGCATCAGCCCACAGATAGAAAGATAGGCAAAAAAAATATTCGCTTAAATCATTATTAAACAACGTCTGCTAGCTACGGTGCGAATTCGGATCCTTGGTTTCTTTAGCCACATATCCCGACGAGGCGGAGAGTCCATAGAGCGTCTGGTTGTGCAAGGGAGAGTGGAGGGCACCAGACCTAGAGGAAGATCTCCAATGAGGTGGACTGACCAGATCAAAGCCAGTATCTCAGCAAACATAAACGAATGCGCTCGTAAAGCTGTCCTGCGAGAGGAATGGCGACGTGTTGTGAAACGGGTCACTCAAGAACCTGCATAATGACCACGACCACTCTGACAAGAGTGTACCGATGAAGAAGAAGAATCATTATTAAAATCCGTCTAATTTTATCATAATTAACTTCCACACTGTTAGGTCACAGGAATCACTACGGAATAACGTGAGGAGTATACCCCATTTTATTAATGATGATTATTTTTGGGCAATCATCTTTTCTTTTTAAATATTTTTTTTCCACACAAATTGTACTCACGCAAACATATGTCACACTAGCACGCTCAGAACAATAACTAAAGCTATAGAAGCCGTGCTAAAGTAACAACACAATACGTTAGTTCGTACTATTTTGACTTATACAGTTGTAAATGTGTAAGAAAGAAATAAGTATACCGATTTTGTTTCGTAATTTATAAGGTAGTCACTAGTTTCCCTTACGCCAGTGATGTAACAGCATCGATATTACTATCGATAAAAATAAAATTAAAAACAAGTATTTTTTTTATGTTATTGGTATGTCGATGACACTGGAACTAACTAGGTAGTGTGTCATAATAAACACGTGTAGAATCTGCAATATGAACATTTTATAATGAAGTATTCATGGGTAGAATTTTGGACCCGAACCAATTTATTTATTAGATTTGCTGTCTTCAGTATCTAGAGAAACCAGGTAGGTACAGTTAAAAAATTGCACTTTGTATAGGTATATCATATTAGGCTACATGTTTCTATTTTAAGTTAGACCTCTAGCAGTACATTAGTGATCACTGCATTCAACATTATATTTTTTTATAGGTATAGATTAAAAAAGAGGAAAAATTTTAAACGACAATTAATCGATGATTTAATTAAAATTAACCAACTATTATTTTACATATATTTACTTATTATTTTCATATTTTTATATACTACTCTGTCAAGAAAGTCCCAGGAAAAGATCAATAATATACAAAATGTTTGTTATTCATCCAAACTTATTTTATCACCTTCAAAGTATGCTCCCTCAGAAACGATACACTTACGCCAACTTAATCCAATCATCAAAATTTTTTTTAAATGTCGTTAAAGTGTTTATTTTGCGAAGACGTCACTTGTTGGTCTTTTTAACCCATTCTAACTCTTTTTTTAATATTCCCATTTAGTTTTTATGATCTGCTATAATTTTCTGTAAATTAGATATCAGTTCAGAGATATCGGAATCAGTATTTGTTTCAACTGTGGTCATAGATTTGGGGCGTTTACTTGATGGTTCATAATTCCTTCTGAATGCGATAGTGGTTTCTGAAACACTATCTGAAATACTGTTAATGAGCTATCATTATTATTTTAGATACACGCTGCCAAAATGTTAATTAAAAATCTGAATATTTATTGGCAGGATCGAAATAATTATATGACAAAGCAAGACTAAGATAATGTTTGGAATAAAAAAGGATCAATTTCATGTTCTGTAAATGTAATGTGGGTATAGCATTTGCTTTCAGCCGCCGAAATTAAATGTTTTCATGTGGCTCAAATGACTGTAGTTTAAAATGTTTCGAACAAATGTGACTGTGCGCTTTCGGTGTCCAATTAATCCTTGATATAAGGTGTATCCAATCATTTTTAATAGTTCCATCTTTGAGAAATCTAAAGCAAAAAGTAAAAACCAAAAATGTTGACATCGATAACAAAAAACACATCACTATTATATACACAACAAAAGGCATGAAAATAAGACAATTTAAACCAAAACTCTATTTGAAATAATAGTTTACTACAATTTTCTGAAAATACCGTTGTATTATTGTCAAAAATATGACAATTTTGAAACAAAACTCACCGATGAAATGATTACACCTCATCCGTATTTTCTTTCCCTGATATATTAGACTTGCAGTCTGGAACAACACAAGCCATCCTGGACGCGGACTCCAAAATGTCTAAAGCGTCTGTATACACACTTTCCTGTTGTTTTATCACCATATTCCTTGTAAAATAATATATTATAATTTCACGTTCGGCCACTATAATACGACCGCACTGAATTTGATCTCACTTCAGAAACATCGTTCATCAAACACATATTTTTAATTTGGTAGTATTAAATTACAACCAAATTACAACCATTTGACATTTGTACTTTGAGAGTTTGTGACAATGACGAGAAAATAAAACCTTGCAATTGTTGTCTATTTCGCTTAATTAAATAATGAATATAAATAATATAAATTAATTGTAATAAAATGAATAAATTGTATTTACTAACAACATTAACATAGAATAAGTTATTTTTGTTACTAATTAATACTAACAAACTATGGACCTCAGTCTGAAATAAATGTTTTATTATTATTATTACCCATGTATGTTAGATTACTTTAAGTGAATACGAGAGCCCTTATTCAGTTTTTATTTTAGCTCGGCTTCTCTAGTTTTAGTTATTATTCTGAGCTAGCACGCATATTTGTTCTTGACCTGACAGCGCAGTTATTGGAACTCTAGTGTGATCTTTGGGTGACGGCTTAAAATCGGTGTTTTACCGAGAAGCAAAAATAACACACCAAGTCATTGCCATTCTAGCTAATGCACATACGTACATTCCTCCTTCTTACTATCTCTGTTGTCATTGTGCTTATTCACTTTGTATTTATATTGGGGCTTTTATCCATATGGATATGTCGCAACCAACTGGTTAAAAGCCGTTCAATCAAACAGCTAGCCCTTTGACTGAACAACGCCATTCAAGCACACGTCTAGCTTTTTAAATAAATATTTGAGTCGCTCAAAACGTTCAACACTACAGCTGATTCAAAAGCCGTCGTCAAATTGAATTAGTTCAGCGCTTATCACCGCGGCGCTAGGTGCGTTTTCTATGCTATTTTAACCAGTTGACTGCGATAGATACACCAGACCCATTGTATCATCTAACAATGCCATGCCGCCATTTTTAGTATTTAAACAATTTATGTTATGGAAAGAGAACCACTGTTCACCTTCTTAGTTAAGTCACTTAATTTCTTTACCGCATCTTCAGATCTTTCAGAATGCTTTAAATTATCCCTAAGTCGTTGATGTTTAAATATATCTCGTTGAATAAGTCTCTGTTCTTAAAGCCTTTAATGTTATATGAATGGGTTCAATGTATTTAAATATCAAGGACGTAGGGATAATTTTAGCATTCTGGCCAATCCTAAATTAGATGCGGTAAAGAAATTAAGTGACTTAACTAAGAAGGTGAACAGTGGTTCTCTTTCCATAACATAAATTGTTTAAATACTAAAAATGGCGGCATGGCATGCAAAAGCAAGCAATTGCAAGCAGTTATGTCTTTGTTTCCTTCCATGGCGACTATGAGTTCATGGGCCCGAAAGCCAAGTTCTTTTTCAAAGAAAAGTCCGCCCGTTTAGTGAAGCGACTCGGGACAAAAAATTGACAGCTCCTACTGCCAACGTTTAGGTATAGCTATCCAACGAGGAACCGATGAGAGCCTTTTGGGCATCTTTTTCAACAGCAACGATGAGGGTAGTTTTCACCTCTTTTTGAGTTTCTTTTTGTTATTTTTTATATATAGATCTAATTGATATTGTATTATCAAAATTAAACCACTTTGAGCGAATAAACGCTGAACTTTCTGATGAAATTGTTTTTGTTCATAGGAAAACTATTATCAACTATATCCGTACAGTGGGCACCTAATGAACCGGACAACTATAATGACAACGAGGATTGCATTGTGATGCTGCAAAACGGTACCATGGGTGACGTTCGCTGCTCTGAAACATTTCCCTTCGTCTGCTACAGAAAGAAAACTGTGAACATGGTGCTCAACGAGTGCGGGACGACTGACAATGGTATATATATATATATATATATATATATATATATATATAGCAAGTCTTTAAAAGCAGACCAACACGAACCTCCAGGGACTAAATAGAAGATGTCCTGAAAAAATGCCAGGTCAAAAGTATCCTTAAGCGATGAACTTGTATGAAAGGTTGAGAGTGCCTGTGTGTGTGGGTAGGCCCAGCATAAAAAAGGCGTCATATTAGATATAATCAAATATGTGTCAACCCATAAACAGTCAAATCCGTATTCTTTTGCATAATGTTACGTAAATTAATATATATCATAAAACAAATGGGAAATCGCGCATACATCATTTGTGAATACACCAACAAGCTACTTAACACGATCAACAGTTATAGTTACGCCATGTGTAGACACAATATAAATGTTATGAGACTTTGAGACTTCACATTTAATTAGGATGTGGTTAGGCATCTTCACACGTCATTTTCTCAAAAAGAAAGTTCGCGTGTCAACGTCCTTATATCTTTGGCCTAGTCTTTCATACCTAATCTGTAGAATGATCTATAATTCAGATGCTTTTGTCATGTTATACGCGACACTCTTCTAAATAACCTAATGATGCTATTCTGGTATTAATTTCTTTCAGGGTACTCCCTGGATGCTCGCACTGGACGCTGCTACAAGTTCCATTACATTGGCCGCACCTGGAGAAACGCCTACATGACATGTATGGCCGAAGGGGGTTACTTGGTCGTCATCAACAACGATATTGAAGCTGAGGTCGTTAAGGATCTCTTCAGCAAATACCCGCCTGAAAAGATTTTATCTCCCCATAAAAACGGTGCATCTATTGGATTCCATGACTGGGGAGAGCCAGGTGTCTGGTATACCATTCATGGTAAGTCAGTTGCGGACTGGCGGCATTTCTAAAATCTACCCTCAGTAAAAAGTAAGCCTATACCAGAATTGGTATAATTAAAAAAACTCTTCCAAAGTACAATAACATTTTTCTATTCTATCTTCATCTGTTTAATGAAATATACTGGAGACATGAGACGAGCTACCGTCAATGACAACTCTTACTGACCAGTATATGGTGATATAATGATCCTGGATCTGTATTCATTGCCTTTTACAGTATGGGTATAACAGTATTCTCTTAAACCTTTGTGTTTTATGTTTATTTTCAATCCAAGTTTTATGCTTTAGGTCAGAAACTGGAAGAATTAGGCTTTTCAACCTTTGATAATGGGCAACCTGACAACGATAAAACCTTCGACAATGGATCCTCCTGCGGTGCCATATTTCGCTGGGGATTTTTAGATGATATATGGTGTTCAGGTACCAACATAGCATTCATCTGTGAAAAGGATCCGGAGAGCTTAGTAGTAAATGATGAATTGTAATTTTTTAAATAATAAAAATTGTAATCAACATCAATTAGTTATATTAATTATTATTATTATTATATAATTTGTTATTTAAACAATTAAGTGCTAGATTTTTATATATTTAGTTCTTATACTTAATTAGTTGATTTAAAGTGTAATTTAACAACTTTTTAACAAATATATTTGCACATACATTAATACTAGTACATTATAAATACAGTACAAGTAGTTGAACATGTATGAATACTATGGCCTTAGTCATCCTGTGATTGGAGTTAATATGAACATCAGAAATAAATATGAAGTATGGGCAAATGTCCGTTAAAAAATTGTTTTATTTAAACTTTCTTCTATATTTAAACTTGTATCTAAAGTGGAAGCAGAAAACTAGTAAAAGTTTACATGTAAAATATGTTTTCATTTTTATTACTATATTTTCTGTTAATTTAGCATTTAATTGATAGATTTGTATGTGGAAAACGGAACGTAAGGATGTAGGATGTATATTTTAATGTTCGCGAGAAGTATGAGAGAGACGGATAAATGACTTCTCTTTCCTTTGGTCTATGGAAGATGGCGGCATTTTTAGCCAACGATCTGACGATGTAACGCAACGAATGTAAGATTAAATACAAAACTGTAAAAGTGCAGTATTTCTTTTATTTATTACACTAGTTTACAGTACATCTGTTGCCAAAGAAATTTTAGCTGTTGCTGACTACATATGATATGCTATTTTCAAAAATATAAGTAAAAGATTTTTATCAGCTCTAGTTTCTGAGTTCCAGCTATGTAGGTATAAAACAGAAAAAAACATGTATTTACTAAGAAAAACTTTATTAAAAAAAATAATTAATCATTGAGTTCTAAAAAACTTCGTTTTAAAGCTCTTCTCTGATGTGTAGACTTTGGAAAATGACGTATTAGCGACCAACAATAGTCAGACATCATATTTGTATCCCAGAAACCCTGATAGCGCTCTTCCATGACACGTAAGTCCTGATGCATACGCTATGGAGGAAATGGAGTTTTATGCTCATATTGCACCCCATATTTTTTAACTGTAGCAGAAGGTCTTCTACAAGTTCAATATAATTTTCAGATTTTTTATTTCCGAGAAAATTCTGCATCACAGAGACGAAAGCTGTCCAAGCCTTTAGTTGTAACTCAGTCATAGAATTTCTAAATTGAGTATCTTTCGTAAGTTGTCTAATTTGGGGGCCGTCAAAAATAGCGGCTTTTATTTTTTCCATAGTGAGCTGAGGAAATTTTTGGCAAATGTAAGAAAAGCAGTTCCCGTCTTTATCTAGTGATTTAACAAACTGTTTCATGATGCCCAGTTTTATATGTAATGGTGGAAGGATAATTTTGTCACGAGCTACTAATGAATTCTGGACTATATTTTGCTTTCCAGGCTTCATACTTTCTCTCAAGGGCCAGTTTCTTCTTATCCAATGCTCTTGTTTAGCTCTACTGTCCCAAAGACATATGAAACAGGGAAACTTAGTGTAACCACTTTGTTGACCGAGAAGTATGTTCACCATTTTTAAATCGACACTAATTTGCCACTTATGGTCATTGTATTTTATTTTGTTCAAGACTAGCGAAATGTTACAATATTCTTCCTTTAACTGTGTACTGTGGGCAATAGGTACCCCAGCGTATTTATTTCCATTATGTAATAGAATACATTTTAGGCTACGTTTTGAGCTGTCAATGAATAAACGCCAGTCGTTTGGCTCATATTGTTTCAAGCCCATTTTTATCAACAAGTTTTTGATATCTGAACAAAAGGTAATACCGTTTTCTTCGGAAAAATAACGCCGTAATTCTTTATCTCTTTCACGATAAAAACTTATTTTAGTATCTGAGGAAAGCAAATTTTTTTCTTTCAGTCTTGATGCTAACAATTCTGAAGCTTGTTTAGAAAGATTTAAATCTCTTACAAGATCATCTAACTCATTTTGGGAAAAGCATTTTAGCTCATTTGACATACCTTCAAAATCAGCATCATTTTGTGATGAGCTTGGTCCTTCGATATCTTGTTCCATGGGTTCAGATATATTTTTAGGCACTGAAGAGTCAGTTGAACGCTGCACTGGACGCTGAACACAACTAGTACTTGGGTACTGCCATTTAGCTCGATTTTTAGTATTTAAACCGTTTACGTTTACGCTACAAAAATAACAGTCTTCGAGATGATTTCGTGGTTCTCGCCAAATAGTCGGTGTTCCAAATTTAAAGGCACTTCTTTTACCATTTTTCCACAATCTTAAATATTCCACACACGATTTACAAACACAATTGGGAGCCCAAGACTTCTCATTTTTATCCAAGAGCATTCCAAAATACTCAAAATAGGTATTTTTCACCAACTCTGATATAACTTTTCTACAATCGTTAAACACATATTCCCCGCATATATAACAAAAATGATCTGGATTGTTTAAACAACGTCTCCTTGAACTACTCATGACGCAAAAACTTTGGATACTAATCTTAACACAGTAAAATATGCCTGTTATCGCTTAATATATACGCTTAAATGACAAAAATCAAAAACAAAGTAACTCGAGCTGCTCAAAAAATTTTGAGGGTAGATTTGACGAAAACAAGTCATAAGTGAACATTATCAACCACAAAATTCGCGGCAACAGACAAAAAGTTAAATTTTGTAAACTAGTGTTATCATATCCCAACATTTATATATATTAATCATTATTACAAGGAAAATATATGCAAATAAAATTTTAGAAGAAAGTAAAGTATAGTTTAAGTATTTTATTTGATGTTGTTGGTAAGTAGTACCTAGAACATGGATAGATGGCGCTAGCGTCAGTTTAAGAAATACTTATTATTATTCTTAATTTGTGGCTAGCACGATTTGTGCATTTAGCCAGTGTCAAGTAAGTATAATTGTCAGCTCTTGAGTAGTTTCTTAGGTTTCAGTAAATATGTGGGGTTTTAGTGAAACCTCCTAGTGGCCTTTGTTGAGAGAACACGAAAAGACACCTTCCACTGTTTTGTTTCACTTGCCAACACTCATGCATATTCAGACACACTCAATGGTTAATAACCCACCATTATTATACACTAATATGAACCACAACACAAAATTTAACAAGAAAACCGAAACCATTAAAGTGACGCTTCGAGTTCCCGCCAAAAATTCTAAGAAATACTTGAAAAAATTAAACGTGTATGTCAACGTCTCGGTTAAATTGAAGAGCACTCACCCGGATATAGAGGGATGTGGGTTTTAATCCCGCTTGACTCCTGAGAAAAGTTGAAATTTTTCTTTTAGTTTCTTTAGATATCTAATTGAAATTTATAAATGTTCAATTAGAAATATTGTGACAAATGACAAAATGACGGAACATCATGCTTTACTTACACTATAAATTAAATGATCAATATAACAATGGCATAAGGTTGAACCCCATACTTCAACGTGTCAAAATGCGTGTATCGTGAAGATGTTATTGCACACAATTTAATTACAGTCTGAAATAATGTGTTTTATTAAAATGTAAAAAATAATTACACTATTACATTTAATTACTATTATATTACATTGGTGATACCCAACGACCAACCACACTTATTTTGGATTAACTGGAAGAGATCTCTTTTAGAGATAATTCCACCCTTGCAAACTATATTACCTGTCACTGTAACTTGTTATTTATTAAATGCAATATTTTTTGTGAAAGCCAATAATAACATTGTCTGTTACTTAGAGCTTCCAAAGCGTACTCTGCCTTCTGACTATTCCTATAACGCTTTTCCATACATATGTACCTATACATATATACGATGGATTTTGTTTTATTATATATACGATAAAATAAAACAAAATCGTTTTCCTCTTTCTTTCCTAAGTACGCTTAGATCTTCTAAGCAACGGATTTTGATGCTATTTTCACTATCATTCAGATAATTATTTGAATAAACAGATAATTTCTCTCATGTGTTTTATACTTCAGAAATGATAGCTTGTTACCTGTGACATGCATATCATATGTCTAAGTGATATGCTTAGAACCGCACAATATTGATATAATCAATCATAATTATCGATTCTATGTAGCATTCTTATTGAATGCAAAAAATAAATAAACCATATACCGTCGTATCACAGGTGAACTGATCTAACCCTCATAATCATTAATATAAAATCTAAGCAGATTGGGAGTTTACTCCTTCGTAAAAAGTATTATGTAGAATCAGATAGCTTCACAGTTATGTGAAAAAAATAGTTTGAGATGTTTCACTTAGATCTTTTCACTATATTAATCTATTTTGGTCATTTTTGAACTAAAATGTATTAACAGTTCAATTTGCGTAAATGTGTGGCTTAGGTTTTTTCACCACTAATACGACGATATACTTAAATAACGCCACCTTTATTGGATTCAGAGCGCGTTTTATTTGCTTTTTCATATTAAAAGTTTCAAATAACAAATATTATTGTTCATTGCTTTTACTTATCGTGGAAAAATCATTATTCGAGACACTGAAGCAATTTTGTAGATGGTTTATTAAATTTTGATTGCTTATACTGTATTAAAAAACTGAACTGCTCCCAATCTCGTTGTATGATTTTTCTACTTCTATTGATCATATTCATCCAATTTTCTGGCGTCACAAACACGCATCATTTGCATCAGTTAATAAGTTAATGTAGTCTAGAAAAAAATATTAAAATGTTTATGTGAATTCAATATAAATGAAACATTAATAAAATATATATTTGATAATGTAGAAAATATTGAAATGTCTTAAAATTGATGATTTTATGTTAAAGATAAAATGTTTAAAGGTAAGTAAGTAAAAATTAATATGTCTGATGTTTTGAGTTGAAAATACCTAGAAACACAGATCATTTCAACCACGGATTTCAACTGTATTGTTACAACATTTTATAATGGTAGCGGTATGGTGGTAAACAGATGGCAATATGCCCCAGCTCTTCAGCGCGTTCCTCCAAGACATTTTGGAGTTCCAGGCTTATTATTTCTTATTTTAACAATTGTTTCTTCAGCATCGTTGCATCTGGTTTTTTTGTAAAATGTTGTTTTCCGGTCATGAAATCCATATTGATTTTTACGGTTGCTCATCGTTGGCGCTTTATCTTTTTCAAGAGAGTGGTATGAAGCGTTGTCTACGAAGATTTCATGCGTCTAAGTCAAGCAGTTAAGAATAATTAAAAACCATTCTTAAAATTTGTTATACGTATTTACAGACTGACGAAGTCTTTTGCCCTTAGGTACTTTACTGGTAGACTAGGCTGTAGCATCAGTCCACGATTTTGAAACAGTGTGTTTTGTGTTCGTCCATGTTTCATTAAGGAAAATTTTTAACTTAGTTCGAAATATTTTAAAATTTGCGTATAGAATCAATCTCAGTAAAAGCAATGTTTGTAGATTTCATTAAAACTTTCGTTTGTCGCTTTTTCGCGAACTTCGAGAGTTACATCACGACGGACCGTTGCTGAATTAATAAAAATTGAAAAGTCAAAAATGTTACGTTACATGGTTAATGTAATTGGTGGGTGTTGTAATTATTACACTCATGATAACTTCTGAATGGCATGGAACTTGGGAATGGTGTAATTCAAAAGTAATTTTAAAAATGTTATTACAAGAAAGGAAAAAATACAACGCAAGCCGCGAATAAAATTTATGACGTTTATGGACCTAATGCAGTGTCAGCTGTGTGTAGTGTAGCTGAAGAACTGGGAATTGATCACAAAATAGTTTTAACTCATTTGAAAAAAGCTGAGTACGCAAAAGAGCTCGATATTTGGGTGCCACACAAGCTCACTGAAAGAAACCTAATTAACCGTATACTCATTTGCGATTCTTTATTGAAACGTAATGAAACCGAACCGTTTTTGAAGAGATTGATAACTGGTGATGAAAAATGGATCACGTATGATAAGGAAGTGCGAAAAGGTCGTGGTCAAATGTCGGTCAGGCTTCACAGACTGCGGCAAAACCTGGGTTAACTCGCAATAAGGTGATGCTGTGTCTATGGTGGGATTGGAAGGGCATTGTTCATTGTGAGCTTTTACCGCCGGACAGAACCATCGATTCGGATCAACCAACAGCTGATGATATTAAAGCAAGAAGTTGAGAGAAAGCGGCTGGAATTTATTAATAGAAAGGGTATCGTCTTTCATCACGATAACGCTAGACCACATACATCTTTAGCCACTCCGCAAAAATTAAAAGAGTTTGGCTGGAAAGTGTGAATGCATCCACCATATTGCTTGGGCCTTCAGATTTTCACCTGTTTCGGTCTCTTCAGAATTCTTTAGGCAGTGTCAGTTTAACATCAAGAGAGCACTGCCAAAACTACTTGATGCGTTTTTTTGATCAGAAGTCCCAAAATTTCAGCAACGGGATCATGTCTCTACCTACAAGATGGCAGAAAGTCTACGAACAAAATAGCACATATATACTGTAATGAAAAGTAAATTAACTTTGAAAAATATTGTCTCGATTTTTCATATAAAATACGAAGAAACTTTTTCCCCAGCCTATTAGACCGTTTGAGTAAGTATTAAATATATTTATGTAATCCTCATACCGTTCGTAGGGGGTAGATTACAGACACTTTAGATGATGATGTAATGGAACCGAAGTCGATTTTTTCTAGAATTTTTCTATTTAAATAATTTATCTCAAAAATTGAAATTTTTCAAAAAAATATATAAAAATTAAAAAAGGGTAAAAGTGATTTTATTTAAATATATTTATTTGCATATATAAAAAATATACGTCAAATATTAAATTGCTAAAGTTGGAAGGTTAATAATAAACTTAATTGCAAATAGGCTGATACATTATTAAATAAGTTTCGTTATCGATAGTTGACCTTGAAATCAGTCGAAATAGTGAATAGTGTTATCGAAAATATCGACATGCTGCAACACTGTCGATAGTGAAATGTCGATCCTCCCTGCGTGTATATTCCCGAGTACTTTTAACCCATCAGTTTTCAAAGCTAGGGTGAATAGGCATCATCCCGGTTATCACGTTCCATCGTGGAACCGGACTTAATTAGGTATCAAGAGCGAAACTATGTAAAATTAAAAAGAAATAAAAACTATCGATTCTATCAATACTATCAAAATACGAAAGTATCAATACTATTAATAGAATCGATATTATTGCGCCAATATAGTCGATACTATCTATGATCTATCGATCAGTTCCGATAGTTTCGCTACAGTAACTATCAAGGTATTTTGATACTATCGACTGGTAATAAACTATCGTATCGTAAAATGTTCGACTATTAATAGGGCAAAAATATCGATAGTATCGAAGTTAACGATAGTGTTTGTGCTGAGACTATCGATACTATTTATCTTTAGCAATAGTATTACTTATTTTTAACCCAATAGATATGACCGATAATATCGTCGTCGATACTATCGAGACACTATCGCTATTACTACAACACTACTATGCACACTTTAACACGCTTACACACACACATTGATAGCTTGGTTAATTGGGGAACGGGGCAACACCAATAGATTTCGTTAATACCTATTTTTGGTTGTTTTGTTTTGTTTTTCCTCTTAAAATTATTTCTTCCTCAACGATACGTGGCTTATGATGGACAAGGCGTTATTTATTAAATACTGTTTAGTAATCATCTTGACCAGTCAGAAAACTTGTTTTACAAACTCGCACTTTACAAAAAACACATTGTACAGATAGCAATATATGATTACTAATGCTCAATATATGATTGTGTGTTTAATATTAAAGTAACGCTTTTCGTTCTTGTAATGTGTTTAATTCAGAATTAATTATCAGTCACCGTCTATAGTGATTATTTTTTATTGTATGCGTAATAATTTAAAATGGCTACGAATCATTGTATCATTGGATTTCTCTTCACATTTATGACCACAGGTAACTTATTCAGTTTTTATACTTCCACGCATAGCACAAATTTTTCACGGGTATTTCCGCATATTTGATATTTAATTCAGGGAAAATAAAGGAGTCGAAATGTCAGAATTAGATATTAAAGTATGCTCAAATATCCGTAAATTAAACTATTAAACTTACAGTACTTAGTTATTTTATGTATTATGAATAATTATCCTTGAAATAGCCAAAATTGTACTGTAATTAAAATGCTTTTAAAGGTAGTTTCCCATTCTTTACTGAGTAAAAGGTATCTTTGTAATGATCATATTGGTAAAAATCTAATGATGACAAATAAGGCAATAATTAAAGGTTGGGGTCTTGCGAAGTTTTTAAAATGACTTAGAAGATATGGATTTTATTTTAATTTTTAATTTACAGATGAAAATTGAACTGCGGCTAACTTTAACTTAATTTTTGTAGTCACGATCGATATTTTTATTACTTACATTAATTGCATGAAGCTGGCTTTTTTATGTGTGCATGTACAAGTCTTGACGTTTATGTTAAAAAAAATCAAAATATAATGATAAATGCACGAAAAAAAAATAAGTAGATTAAATAAAAAAATCTCAGAATTAAAAAAATATATAACTCGAAAACTACGAAAATTCGCGGAACATATATGGATATTCCGGATAAACCCAGATGTATATTTGAGCAATGTTGTCTTCATCTTATGTTTTAAGCTATGTTAATATACAAAGTGGATATTTAAAATTATTCTGTCTCAGTGTTTGATCGCGATGAATTCCGAAACCACTTCACTGATTTTGATGATTTTTTCACTTTGCTGGATTTGTTCCAAAATAGAAGAAGCTTCATAAATATCTATATATACTGTTGGTGTACCTTTTTCAAAAATAAATAAATAAATTTGGTCGTGTCTTATTTGACTCTCTTCTAAACTAAGAAACCTGTAAAAATTTAAAGTTAAATTAATTTCTGATTTCTGCAGTGAACAGTCAGTATCGGAATGATTACACATACAACGCGCAAGTGCAAGGTTGGCTCAAAATGCATGTCTTACCAGAAAACTTTCGTAATGCTTTCAGGAAGTGCCAGGCTGAAGGTACGTTTTAATATCTATTATTTTAAATTCTTTGTCATTTCATGATTTAACTATGAGTA
This sequence comes from Calamotropha paludella, assembly GCA_927399485.1. Lineage (NCBI taxonomy): Eukaryota > Metazoa > Arthropoda > Insecta > Lepidoptera > Crambidae > Calamotropha > Calamotropha paludella. The sequence continues at coordinate 27,259,223 of OV656812.1, forward strand.
TTTTATATCGATAACTATATTTTTTTACATTCACCCCTCACATTCGCTTAGCCAAGGAAGCACCCACAGCATCACCACAAGGTTCGAGTCCCGAAGGTACAGGCGTTTATTAGATGAATACGAGCATATGTACCTGACTCATAATTATTTATATATATTTCTTATCATTATTATATACAGTGGTGGTCGTAAAATTAGAAACACTACCAACAGTCATTGACATTATGTAAGATAATTCACCGCAATCGTTTTTATTTTGAAATTAAACAATAAATAGGGCAACAATATGTTCAACGATTTATCATTTACTAGCTTTCACCCGCGGCTTCGACAGCAATTTTTTTTTTCAATAAAAAGTATCCTATGTTACTTCTAATACCTCCAAGAATATATGTACGAAGTTTCATGATGATCGGTTTAGTAGTTTTTGCTTGAAAGCATAACAAACAAACTTTCATTCACATTTAAAATATTAGTAGGGATTAGAAAAACAATGTAAATCCCATTAAATAATTGCAATTTCAATATTACATTACTGACAAACATTTAAATCAGTTTTAAGGTATGAACAATAATGTATTACTTAATTACTTATTACTTAATAACAAAAAAGTATAAAAAACATTTTTTTTAAGTATTGGTAAAAAGTATTGTTATTTACGAAATATCTTCCACAGCTTACCAATAGTTATAATTAATATTTAGTGGCGTATCCCTTATTTTCTATAACAGCACTGCAACGACGTGGCATTGATTCAATCAATTTCATACATTTTTCTAGGGGCATTGAATTCCATGCTTCAACAAATGCTTCATATAGTTCGTTTTGACTGGTGTTTCATTTGTTTGAGACATTCTTTTTAACAATATACCAGAGATTTTCTATCGGGTTTAAATCCGGACTATTTGCTGGCCAGTCTAAAACGGATATACCTCAGAACAATAACTAAAGCTATAGAAGGAGCGCTAAAATAACAACACAATACGTTAGTTCGTACTATTTTTACTTATACAGTTGCAAATGTGTAAGAAAGAAATAAGTATACAGATTTTGTTTCGTAATTTACAAGGTCGTCACTAGTTTCCCTTACGTCAGTGATGCAATGGCATCGATATTACTATCGATAAAAATAAAATCAAAAACATACTTAACATTTTTCTTATGCTGTTGGTATGTCAATGACACTAGAACGGACGATAATGTGTCATAATAAACACGTGTAGAATCTTCAATATGAACATTTTATAATGCAGTATTCATGGGTAGAATTTTGGACCCGTACCAATTTATTTATTAGAATTTGCGTGTATCTAGAGAAACCAGGTAGGTACAGTTAAAAAATTGCACCTTGTATAGGCATATCCTATTAGGCTACATGTTTATATTTTAAGTTAGACCTCTAGCTCTAGTACATTGGTGAACACTGCATTTAAAATTATATTTTTTATATAATTTTAAATGCAGTGTTCAGATTATTTAAATTAAATTAACAAACTATTATTTTTTACATATTTACTTATTGTTTACCTATTTTTATATACCACTCTGTCGAGAAAGTATCGGGAAAAGATCAATAATATACAAAATGTTTGTTATTCATCCAAATTTATTTCATCAACTTCAAATTATGCTCCTTCAGAAACGAAACACTTACGCCAACGAATAATCTAATCAACATAACATTTTTTAACGCTGTTTCCGGAATTGAGTTCAATTCTCGCCGCGAATTTTTGTCATTTTTGTTTACACACTCTAAAAGTGCAAGGTGTTCGGGTTGAACATATTCTTGTTTCAATTTTTCTATCAATATGTTATAGAGTTGAGATTTCTTCGCGTTGCTCCTTAATGTTCTCATTGTTAAAGTGTTTATTTTGCGAAGACGGCACTTGTGGTTTCTGAAACACAAAAATATTATTGTAAATAAGCTATCGTTATTATTTGGGATACACGCTGCCAAAATGTTAATTAAAAATCTAAATATTTATTGGTAGGATCGAAATAATTATATGACAAAGCAAGACTAAGATAATGTTTGTAATAAAAAAGGAGCAATTTCATGTTCTGTAAATGTAATGTGGGTATAGCATTTGCTTTCAGCCGCCAAAATTTAATGTTTTCATGTGACTCAAATGACTGCAGTCTAAAATGTTTCGAACAAACTGACTCTGCGCTTTCGGTGTCCAATTGTTCCTTGATATACGGCGTATCCATTCAGTTCTAATAGGTTCATCTTTTGGAAAACTAAAGCAAAAAGTAAAAACCAAAAATGTTGACATCGATAACAAAAAACACATCACTATCATACTATCCCATACAAAACAAAAGGCATGAAAATAAGACAATTTAAACTAAAATTCATGGAGAAATCTATTTGTAATATTAATTTACTACAATTTTCTGAATATACCGTTGTTATATTGTCAAAATATGAGAATTTAGAAACAAAACTCACCGATGAAATGATAGCACCTCATCCGTATTTTCTTTTCGTGATGTATGAGACTTGCAGTCTGAAACAACACAAGCCATCCTGGACGCGGACTCTAAGATGTCTGAAGCGTCTTTATGCACACTTTCCTGTTATTTTATCACGAACTTACTTGCAAAATAATAAAATTTCACGCTAGCCGCTCACAAAGCTGTTTGGCGACTGTCATACGACCGCATTGAATTTGGTCTTACTTCAGAAACAACGTTCATCAAACACGTACTTTTAATTTGGTAGTATAATATACAACCAAATTACAACCATTTGACATTTGTATTTTGGGAGTTTGTGACAATGACGTAAAAATAAAACCTTATAATTGTTGTCTATTTCGCTCTTACCCATGTATGTTAGATTACTTTAAGTGAATACGAGAGCTGTTATACAGTTTTTATTTTAGCGCTCCTTCTATAGCTTTAGTTATTGTTCTGAGGGATATACGCTGTTCGCTAAGAAAACATTTGACGCTATTGGCCGTGTGTTTAGGGTCATTGTCATGCTGAAAGATCCAGGTTCAAATGATCGTCCGAGTAGGGAATCATTGTGTGCTCTAAGATATTTTTGTATTGCCATTGATCCATTGTACCGTCAATCTTCCTAACTGGTCCAATTCCACATTCGGAAAAACACCCCCAAACTTTAATGTTACCGCCACCGTGCTTGACTATACTCCTTGTGTATTCATAATTAAAAGCATTGTTTAAAGGACGTCTAACATAGCGCATTCCATCGGAATTTACCATATATATTTTAGTTTTATCTGAAAATAACACTTTTTCCAATTCTCATACAGTCCAATTAACATATTTTTTTGCGAATAATAATCAGTTCTCTCGGTGTTGCTTGGTAAGAAACGGTACTTTTCAAGAGATTCTTCCAAACAATTTAGCTTCCACTAATCTTCGGCGTATCAGTCTTGACGAGATGTTTCTCGGGTCATCAGGCGAAAAAACTTCATTTCATGAGTTTTTATTTGAGTGGATATATTATTGCATGATTATTAATTATTGAATGTGTATATTTTTTACAAAAATTTGTACGATGAAGTTATACTTTCTTTGTTCATAAGAAGTGTTTGTAATTATATGACCACCACTGCAATTAATTCAAGCATTTTACATTGATTAAACACACACTTATATCAACGACTGTACGCGCTACAAAAGTTTCCCTCAGTTAAAAAATCTGTAACAAATTCAAGGCAGAAAGAACAGCTCTTGCCAAATTTCTTTCGGCTTCTTCTCGGTACAAAATTTCCCGTCGTAACACTTACGAAGCCATTACACAGTTGTTGACTTCCAATAAATGCTCATAAGGAATAAAACAAGTAAAGCTTCATTCACAATATATTTACAGGAGCTGTATTAGCATCGCCATTGACCATACACCTTAAGAATGCAATGATGACATTACAGAAGACAACGTTATGTGACAATTGTGCTTTGTACACTGGATTCCACTCGACAGTCTCTAAAGGGTCGTTTGCGTCAATTGAAGGTAAGCCATCATTCTGCATCAGCCCACAGGTAGATAGATATGTAAAAAAATATTCGCTATGACACACATTCACAACCGCTGGCTTAGTCGGGGCCAGCGGTTGTCGCGGCGGGAGACCGGCAGCTGCATTGCACTTGGCCCTCAGGCGTGCGGGGTGTTCAGGGCGTCACGGCTCACCCCATTGCTCCGTCCCCCACGGAGCATAGAAGAAGTCCGCCCAAGGGGCGGACCCACACTGGTCCGGGTCGCGGCCGATTCCGGTAAGGGGCCACGCGACCCCCACCAATGTGTTTTCGGACGCCGCAGGTTTTAATGGGTAAGCCTCCAAGCCTTTACCGGGCACTAGGCCGGGTAGGGGCATAGAGGAGAGTCCCACATATCCCTCGTGTTCTCCCGGCACGAGGGAATGCCTAATGCCATTTCCTGCGAAAACAAAAAAAAAGGTCAAAGGATTGGTGTGTAATTTTTGCGTCTCGGCAAAACACCGATCTTCAGCCGTCACCCAAAGATGACACGCAGTCACACCAGTAACTGCACTGTCAAAGCAAGAACAAGTATATGCGTGTGTCATCAAACGGAAAAGAGGAAATATTATATTTTCTTTTGATCAAATGAAATATTAAAAAGAGGGTAGATAATAAAGTATTTATTAAGTGGCCAAAATCAGTTTATTCATCTAGGTCATGTATTTGCCATCAAAATGGAAAACTAAATATTCAAATGCTCTAAATTTATATTGTATGATGATTCAACAATTAATATTCACACTTTACCAATATATACTTATCTTTGGCACAACGATTAGTGCTGAATATAATCCGATAAGGACTACCGGCCGTCCGCCGGCTCCGAGCGTCAAGCAAAGAAAGAGACCGTCTGACTCAGTGCGAGGCATTATAAAGGCACCGCGTCACTCCACCGCCTGGCGGGGAGGTGACGTGGACCGATCGTGTTGTCTATGCTATGACAGGTAACACGTTAGATCAAAGACAATGATGAAAAATATTGTAGTAAAAAGCGAACATAATTAAATCAATCAATAAATCAATTTAGTAAATCAATAAATAATCATTTAAATATTAATAATGATAATGAATATGATTAAGTAACAATTAATACACTCCGAATTATTCCTAATTCTAACACGTGCGAATGGGACGTGTGTTTGAGTAAGTGTACTGTGTGTGGGATAAATATTAGAATAGAAAAGATCATTGAATCTAAAAAATGCATTTTATAATCTAGTCTTAATATATATAAACTAGCGGCCCGTCCCGGCTTCGCACGAGTGGACAAAATTCTTTAAATTTTTCTAGCATTCAATATAGCCTATGACACTCAGCAATAATGTGCCTTTCTAGTGGTGAAAGAATTTTTAAAATCGGTTCAGTAGATCCCGAGATTACCTCTTACAATTAACAAATATACAAACACACAAACTTTACTTCTTTATAATATTAGTATAGATTACGTGTCACGTTGTTAGTCCGCGATGTACTCCTAAACTACTTAACCAATTTTGATCAAACTTCGTAACTATCTGTTATTTGATCTAACTTAAAAGATAGGATAGATTAGATTCAATTTATAACATAGCAACGCGTGGCCGGGGCAGCTAGTAATGAATATAAATATATAAGAAATTGCAAGCAGTTACATCTTTGTTTCCTTCCGTGGAGATTATGGGTTTATGGGCCCGAAAGCCAAGCTCTTTTTTAAAGAAATAACCGCCCGTTTAATTGAAGCAACTCGGGACAAAAAAAATTGGCAACTTCTGCCAACGTTTAAGTAAAGCTATCCAACGAGGATACGCTGACAGCCTTTTGGGCACCTTTTTAACAGCAAACCACCCTCGGTTTTCACCTCATTTTAGTTTTTTTTGTTATTTTTTATATATTGATCTAATTGATATTGTATCATTAAAATTAACCACTTTGAGCAGATAAACGCTGAACTTTTTAATGAATTTTCCTTTTTTCATAGGGATACCGTTATCAAGTATATCCGTACAGTGGGCACCAAATGAACCGGACAACTATAATGACAACGAGGATTGCATTGTGATGCTGCAAAATGGTACAATGGGTGACGTTCGCTGCTCTGAAACATTTCCCTTCGTCTGCTACAAGAAGAAAACTGTGAGCATGGTACTCAACGAGTGCGGGACGACTGACAATGGTATATATATGTATAGTAGTAAATTTGATGGATATAATAAGGAATGATGTGATAAGAGGGTGGTGTGGTGTCGTAATAGATACGAAGAAGATGGAGACTTATGAGACAAATTTGCATGGGCTAGTCGGTAAAGGCAGACCAAGGGGGACTTCAAGGAACTAAATAGAAGATGTCCTGAAAAAAGGCCAGGTCTAAAGTACCCTTATACGACAAACTTGTATGAAAGGTATTATGAGAGTTGAAGAAGCGAGAGATGTATATATCAGGATAATGGAAAGTAGAAATCTGTGATCTCTGCCTACCCCTGCAGGAAAAAAGCGTCATTGTATGTAAGCAATAATGCGTCAACCCATAAAAAGTCAAATCCGTATTCGTAAAACAAATGGGAAATCGCGCTCTTACTTAACACGATCGACATTGAAAGTAACGCTATCTGTCGACCTAATAAATATTATGAGACTTTGAGACTTCACTTTTAATTACGATGTGGTACGTCATACGTCATTTTTTCAAAATGAAGTTCGTGTGTCATCGTCCATATATCTTTGGCCTAGGCTACCTAATCTATAGAAGAATTTGTATTTCAGATGCTTTTGTGCTTCTAAACAACCTAATGATGCTGTTCTGGTATTAATTTCTTTCAGGGTACTCCCTGGATGCTCGCACTGGAAGCTGCTACAAGTTCCATTACATTGGCCGCACCTGGAGAAATGCCTACATGACATGTATGGCCGAAGGGGGTTACTTGGTAGTCATCAACAACGATATTGAAGTTGAGGTCGTTAAAGATCTCTTCAGCAAATACCCGCCTGAAAAGCTTTTATCTCCTCATAAAAACGGTGTTTCTATTGGATTCCATGATTGGGGAGAACCAGGTGTCTGGTATACCATTCATGGTAAGTCAGTCAGTCTATATCTCACTTCCCTATCATTTCGTGGCCTGACGGCATATCTAAAAATCTACCCTCAGTAAAGAGCAAGCCTATTCTGGTATAATTAAAAAACTCTTCCAAAGAATAATAACATTTCTCTATTCTATCTTCATCTATTTAATGTAATATACTCCCTTTCTTCTTTTTCGGAAAGTTTGTTATGTCTACAGAAATAGCATGAAAAAAAAGACTTCTGTAGTTTAGTTACTTGCCAAACTTTGTGATTTCTCGTCCATTAAATGAACTATCGAATGTTACTGAAAGAGCGATACTTTTCTATGTGTAATAGAATCAGGAATGAGGAGATCCGCGGGAAAACTAAAGTAACCAAAGGATTATTAAACTGATGTAGGGCCGGAACGGAACCGATGACCTTTGGGGCGGAAAGGCTCTCGAATAGAGACTGTAAAATGCAAGACAACCCATAGTTAGACAAAGTAAATAATCTGGTCGAGGTACCGAAAAACCATTGGATACTGGCAGCGTAGGAGATGTAATGGAGATCCTTGAAAACCTATGCCCAGCAGTGTTCATCGTAAGACTACTTTGATGATGCTGATTCACTGAAATGACTAAGCAACAAAACTATACTAGCCTTATCTGTTAATAGAGATTAGTTATTGAGTTCAGCCTCAAAGGAGATTGAGGCTGAAATGAGGCTATCTTAAATTCAACTCTTTATTATCTTAACATAAATGTCAATAAATATTAGACAACATCACATACATTATTCGGAAAGCAGTTAAAACACTGATGGACCTCGGAGTGGTGTAAGCATAAAAATCTGTATGCGAGCCACTCAACCCCGGAGGTCGTCTAACATAATTATCGCATGGGTTTTCGCAAAGTTGGTCATCGGATTTGTAACCAAAGTTTTATTATTTTGATCTCCTTGATGCTTCACATCCATGCATTCTGCAACAATCTGAACTAGGCATGTGTTGTCATGGCCTATTCTCCTATGACTTTTTCATTCATTGGTAAAACCTGTTCTCCAACAGCGAAGACATCAATAGGCCGATGGTGATATAATGATTCTGGATCTATATTCCTTGTCTTTTACGGTATGAGTATTACAAAATCTTCTTAAACCTTTGTGTTTTTGACGTTTATGGTCAATCAACATTCTACACTACCAAAAGATTTAAGAGATTTACCTCTAGGCAAGAGTAGGTTTAGAAATTCCCTATACAGCTGGCTTGTCGAACGCAACTACTAATCTATAAAGCAGTTTCTTGATGACAAAAACATGCTCTCGTCTTAAATCAATGTAATGACATTAATAAAAGTAACATTGTGAAATGCTAAAATATCGAAATACTTGATTTTTTTATTTAACACTGATTAATTGATAAATAATGATTGGTTTATTTGTGTTCATGTCATTTATTTATTAACTAATTTTTCTCTCCAAGCTCGTGTCATTGTAACTTAAAAATGTATTAAAAATCTAATTTTTATGTATTTATTTGCATGCCTGCAACTATATGGCGAATACTGTTGATTCACAAAATCGATTTAACATTCTGTCATTATAACATACGGTATTAGCAAATAAATATTCTTATTCTGCTTCAGGTCAGAAACTAGAAGAAGCAGGTTTTTCAACATTTTATAAAGGCCAACCGGACAACGATAAACGCTTCGACAATGGATCCTCCTGCGGCGCCATATTTCGCTGGGGACTTTTAGATGATATATGGTGTTCAGGTATCAACAAAGCGTTCATCTGTGAAAAGGATCCGGAAAGTTTAGTAGTAAATGATGCATTGTGAATAATTTAATAATTGAAATGTCCATTTTTATTATTATATTTTAGTTTGTCTGTTAGATTTTTAATCTAAAGAAATTATTACAATACATTATCGATAGTCCTGTATCTATGGACAACACTACTTCTTAGGCTATGTAACATATTGATATACATTTATATAAGAAACTAATAAGCATATAACGCCTAATGAATATACTAACGTTTAATAGTTTTTTTTGTTATTTACCTTTCCCATAAGACTTTGTACAAATTCTTTAAAACGGAAAACCAATATTTTAATTATTATTTTCTTTCCCAAAGACTTTGGACTAATTTCTTTAATGAAACTCATTATCTAATGTAAGGTTCTTATAATTTTATCATGGCATTTGTATTTTCCCTGTTTGCGATAGTTATTATGTAATTACAATTTATATTTTTCTTATTATTTTATTCTTATAATGTCACCAATTCTAAATAAAGGAATTTTCAATTAATAAACTAAAATAATTTCTTCTAAAAATGATAACTTCCGGTAAAAACGCGAAGATGGCGCCCAAGAGAGGAACGGCAAGTTGAGTCAGTCGTGGTACGACAGCGGTAGTAAGCGGTGCCTAGAACTGTGTCTTAAAAAAATAATAGTGACAAGTGTAACAATAAGCAGTATAATAAAGAGAGATAAAGTTTTGCAAGTGTTTCATTTGGGGATATCTTACACTAACAAATAAGTCATTTGGCTGATTAATAGCAAACAAGCTCTCACGAACTTCTAGCATATATAAATCACATTGTATCCTTATTTTAGTTAGTCTTAAATAAATCTTTTTATTAAGTCATAAGTCTTCTCATCTTACACTGTCAGAAGTTAAATGTGAAGTAAATTCAAAAAGATAATGCAGATCTTGTAGATAAGCCATTGACGATTTATTGTTTTAAACTTTCACGGTCACTTACATAAGTCATCAGATCCTCAAAATAAATAAAAAAAACATGATAGTAATCTCATTTTAATTAATACCATTATTGAGTAGCGATCGTGAAGCGTTTGTGAGGAAACGAGCATTTGTAACAAGAAATAGTAAAATGTTGCAAAAAATGCGAACACAAGAGCCTATAAAAAAAGATGTACCTGTGTAGCAAGATAGGTTCTAGGCTCGGTGATTCCGGTACAAATGCTAGTATTCATCTCACAAAAATCTGCCATTCTGGGAATCGAACTCAGGACCGTCTCGGTGCGGACGTTAGGATCGCTGTTTCACCAAACGGTTACTAATATATATATTTTAATTTAATAATGGGGGTAATATATGTATTATAGTGATGTTGTCTGATGTTTGTATTTATCACAAGCTTACTTACTTTACCTGTCCCGGTGTCTGTAATGAAATCTTGTGAGTTAAATTTGACCCACTTCCCGGTTTCCATTTGAGCTGAAATTTTGCATATGTATATCGCGTGAAGCTGGAAGGTGGCCATAGGAACTCCCCAATAAAACGACATAACCCTATCGGATTTGATTCGTCTTGATGAGTATTTGATAATATCTGTATGCAACCCCATCAAATTTGGGAAAATTTGTTCCATTTGGTATGAACGTTGATTCTGTCTACACATGTGATAATATAAGATTGTTTTCAAATAAGGTTTTTTTATATTTACTAGCGGCCCGTCCCGGCTTCCCACGGGTGGACAAAATTCTTTAAATTTTTTCTTTTATTAAATATTTTTCCGTTAGCACCATCTAACGGAAAAATCCGGTAGACGGAATACCCTACGGTTAACGCGTTGCTATGGTAACGTTATTGATACAATCGAAAAAGAGTGGAAAAAAGAGCGGACAGACAAACACACAAACCACTATGATCTTAGATTATAGATTCTTTATATTTGTATCAGTTGAAGATATATTTTACAAAATTCGCCCGCAGATTTAAAATAAAGACACAGATAAAAATAGACATCACAATAGTTATTGAAAATCACAAGACGAACCAAATAATAATATTGAATGACATTTCCTGACCTACTCAATCTTTTACTTTTTATTTATAAATATTCCCTGTCACAGTGTTCGACAGCGATAAACTCCGAAAGAACACAACCGATTTTGATGTTTTTTTTTAATTTTGCTGGATTTGTTCTAACTTAGGACATAGGAAAGGTTTCATTTTTTACCGATTTGTAGCGACATACAATTGCCAGAAACGATGGCTACGATGATGATTTACGTGAAAAATAAAGATACATCGTTTTATTTAATATGAATATAATAACTTAATATGAAGATAATTTGAACGAGTTATCAACGATTAAAGAAATGACACGGCTCCCGTGTCTAACGTCACACGCAATAAAGTGACAGCACGGCAGACGTGCCATCTGCAACGAATCGGTTTATGTATAATAAGATAACTATAATACCTGAGCCTGGCCAGGTCAGCTAGTTGGTATATAAATATAACAAATATCGAAGTGATATTTGTACGTTCAAGTTTTTTTTTCATTTATTTTATTAAGTAACAAATTTAATATTATATGTAACATGTAGTTATTTCAAATCGTTTACCTGTTTGTATGTTGTTAGCAAATATTTTTTTTGACGTGATAACATTATAAATCGATGAACGCCGGCTGCACGCACAAAAAAGTGTAACGTTCCGCCTGTGCCGAGCGTGCAAACGAAAGCGCGGAACAAGCGAAAGAGAGGCACGATCGGCCTAAGCGTTCGACTTGTGGCGCATCTATCTCTCTTCCACTTCATGAAGTGAAAAGTTATGTGGTTTCCATTGTTTATCACAACAAGTTAATATTAATTTATCGAAAGAAAATTAATCTTCAATTAACTCCTTCTTTGTATTATACATAATAATGATAATTCAGTGACAATAATTCAATTAAATTCATAAAAGTATGCAATTTTTCATCAATGTTTTCTTATGACGCTATCACCTAAAATTAGCGTCCGTAAACTGACTTTACAGACAACCAATTTTTTTATTAATAATTTAAGTTGACTTGAACGGATACCAGTGCCTATTAAGACCTAAATAAGTTGAAAATGTATAAAAAAATGATTAATTTTATGTTTTTAATAAAAATACTTATAACAGTAATGTGTAGAATGTTACCCAATACAAAATATTGTATATAATATAAAAAAGAAATGTCCGCATCCTATGTTTTAAGAAATATATATATACTGTTGGTCATATAGGTTATTATAGATAGACTAGCGGCCCGTCCCGGCTTCGTACGGGTGGACAAAATTCTTTAATTTTTTTCTATTATTAAATATTTTTCCGTTAGCGCCATCTAACGTCTGGTAGACGAACTACTTGCGGTTAACGCGTTGCTATGGTAACGCGTATACAATGGAAAAAGAGCGGGGAAAAGAGAGTACAAACAAATAACAAATTTGTGATCTTAGATTATAGACTAGCGGCCCGTCCCGGCTTTGCACGGGTAGACAAAATTCTTTAAAAAATTTTTATTATTAAATATTTTTCCGTTAGCGCCATTTACCCTCCGATAGACGAACTACTTGCGGTTAACGCGTTGCTATGGTAACGTTATTGATACAATGGAAAAAGAGTGGGGGAAAAAAACGGACAGACAACAAATTGGTGATCTTAGATTATAGATTAATATTGGTAGATTGTATGGGACTTGTTCTATAACAGCTCACCAGTTTAAAAGCAAAATCCTCGATTGTTTTTAAATAAAATAAAATTAAGTTATGTTAGCAACTACCTAAATATTGTGTTACATGCTGTGGCTACCTTTGATAAAATTGCATGTACTTAATTACTGAAATTATTTTTTTGTTAAGCGTAAGAACATGTTAACTCTGTTGATTGTCCATTTAAATATACAAGATCATATAATATATCATTCCATAAATAATAATAGCCAAATAAAAAAACCAATATAGGGATTCCACACATCCAATTTCGAAGCTTACACGACCAGTCAGAAAACTCGTTCGACGAACCAGTATCTTGCGGAAAATCATTATTGAAATAAATTGCTTTACGAGTGGTCGTATGTTTTTGAGTGGCGTGTACCTAAATAGTGTTTTAAGTGTCCTAAGTTATTAACAATTGATTATTTAGTGTCACCAAATGATTTTTGATGGTACTGAAGATTTAATGGTTTGTGAAAAGAGGCAGTTTTAAAATGGCAGCGATTAATAGTGTTATCGGATTTCTGTTTACAGTTATAATAACAGGTAAGTGAATTAGCTTTTTATGTGATACTGTTATACGAATATATCTGCATAATTAATAATATAGATTATAAAGTACAGATATTTAGGTACATAAACGAAAAAACACAAGCTTTGTACTTGCCGAGTGTGTGTAGGTGCGTTTTGTTGTGTTTAGCTGTACACTGGTTTGGTCTTTTGATTGTAAGAGAATAAAATATAATGATATGAGCAATATGGCTTTGTAAGTCCCATGAAACTCGGAAAAGGCTGTTGCTTCTCCCTTTTTATGTGTTACACTATATAAGACGTATAAAAACAATTTGCTGTTACACATAACGGTTACACAGTTATCATCTCTCACTAAAAATATAATAACTAGGTCTGCAATACATGCTGCTGTTTGCAAATACTGAGCGAAGCCATTAGATTTTTAAAGGTTGATTATTCCTCGATGGTATGTCCTATTTCAAAACTCTTTTTGCACATTAGTCACGACCACGATGTGAGTTTTGGCGCCCATCAATGTAGTCTCAGCGATTTGGCTGAGATCAGCTTTTGAATTTTTCTTTCGGTGATTATTCCTCCATGGTAAAGTCTATATTTTTTTACATAGCCTATGTCCGTCAGGTTATGATCATGTATGTTCATGCCAAAATTCGTTCAAATCGGTTGAACCGTTAAGTAGCAGGAGGGAGACAAGCGAAATTTGTGAGTTGCCCAAAAGAGAGCTTTGCTCAATAATTAAAAACAAGGCGATTAACTCCACACCTCTTTGAAATAATCACAGATATGGTAATAGCCTTTGTCCATTAGTGCATTTTTAACTTTTTAAACAGGTAGTTAAGTCAGTTTCTGTGGTACTTTAAAAATGTCTGTCACAATTTTTAAAACATATTCTCGTATATTGATGAAATTTTACAAAAATTATCCTTTAAATTAAAATGTATTCTCAATTACTTATCTTGTAACCGTCTACCTACCAAAACCGTTTCGGTTTTACATATCATCGGTGCGAAATGCAGGATCACAACCGTTTCACAAAAAATTCGTAAAGTATAATATGCGTGCATGGGTGTCGTATAATATATCTTATTTTATAAATAATTAAAACTTTTTTGCAGTAAACAGTCAGTATCGTTTTGACTACACCTTCAATGTGCATGTAGGCGGTTGGTTGAAGTTGCATGTATTACCAGAAAACTTCCAAGACGCTTTTAGGAAGTGCGATGCTGAAGGTAAGGATATTATGCATTGAATAAAAACTTTTCTTCTTTTAATTTATACTTAAATAACTGACCCGGTCACACGTAGTCCATAAATTTCAATGAAACCTATCCTATGTCCTAAGTCGGAACAAATACAGCAAAATGAAAAGAATAATTTGAAAATCGGTTGAGTAGTTTCGGAGTTAATCGCGTTACAACATTGTGACAGGGAATTTTTATACATATAGATATAGTATTTACTTTTTCAGTAAAAAATTTAGAAGAAAAAGTTTTCATACTATTATAAGAAAACTATTTCCAATTTTGTAACAGTGCATGTAATAAAGGAATCACTGTTAAATTTGATATTAAATGCAATAAGCAAAATTGAATCTTTTTAAATGAATTATTTGAATTGAATTTACAGTAAAGGTAGTAAATTTATTCATTCAATCCCCACTCATTCGATCATTTACACGTTCCATCAAAATCTGTTATAAACAACAACTGTTATAAACAAATCACACGACGCTGTTTTGTGTGATGTGACGTCACCCGGTGCTGAGTCATGGCTGCCCGTGTTTCGCTTCTTGCAACCCACATAAAAACTCATATGTATTTTTCAAAATAGTAAGGTACTTTTAACTTCTTTTGCCGCATTGGTAACGGAAGTTGCGCACGCTGTATGCAATGAAAAAGCTTCACCATTAAGTTAGCTGTCAAAGTGAAAAGGCTAACTTCAAGATATCTCATTTAATAAAAATATTAAAAAGTATAATTTCTGCCGCGCTTACATAAAAGTACAAGCACGCTTTTTTGCAAAAAAAAAATTATTTATTATTTTACAATATAATCCACTAACCTTTGTAATTTTTAACATATATCATATTAATTCGTTACAATGGTCATGTAACCAATTGTAATTACAAACTTTCATGCCTTGAAGACACACCCAAATGGGTCCACTTTTTCCGCAGAAATTAAATACTAATCATTTGGCATAATTTGAAATAGCTTACTGGCTGGTATTAAACAAAAAATACCTAACCCAACCTGCATGTATGTAAATATATGCCTTTTGATTATTATGCCAAGTGACTTTCTGCGCAACAAGATTCTGCCAGATAAAGGGGGCACCCTTATACCCTAATATCCCCATGTTACATCACTGGGTTGAGGGGCATCTGACACCATATCCTCGACAAAACATCTTGGCTCACCGGGCAGCCTCCGTGAAGTCGTTACCAAAGTGAAAGTGCTTGAAGCGTTCCTGGCAGAGCTGGGCTGGCTGGAGTGAAACAGCCAAGCACCCTCCTGACGCAAAACAAGTGCTAAAGACGTCGAGTTGCGGAAATCGCCCGCAAAGCAGAAGAAGAAAAGGAAAACCATATGCCCGAAACATACACTTTTGAATAAATATTGACGATAATAGTTTTGATGACTTGAATTATTTGGATATTATATATAGTTTAAATGATTTAGATTTATTTTAATAAAACTATGATTGGCATTGATTTTAATTGGTTTTTAATGATTTGAATGAATTTGTACTAACATAGGATAAGATTTAATAATTGTTGTTTCCGAAATAAATTAATTCTATTTTTTTAATTTTTAATATCGAATGATATTATCAAGATAAACCCTCATTCACAACATGTTAACAGGAGCAGTATTAGCATCGCCATTGAACACGCGCCTTAAGAATGCAATGATGGCGTTGCAGCAGTCAGCGTTATGTGACAAATGTGCACTGTACACAGGACTCCATTCAAGCGTCTCTAAGGGAGCATTTGTTTCCGTTGAAGGTAAATAAAATAATATAATTTAATGTTCCAGACTATTTTAATTGGTTCCAGACTCAAACCAATTAAAATATCTTTTAGATTTATTGATTATTTCCAACGCATTATAACTTGGAATTTTAAGGTTATCTTAGAAATTATACACGACGTCGACTTATAAAATTTATTCAAAACTTATTCGCAAATTAAATTATTCTATTCTATTCTAATCACCAAACTTATTCTCAAAACTTATTCTTTCGTTCTCTCTTGCTCCGAAGCCAGACCGCCGCGCTCGTTGCTTTTCGTATCTTTTTCCAAGATGGCCGCCTTCAGAGTGGCCAGTGGAAGAAAAACTAAAATGTATTTTCGCCAGTGATACTAGAGCAAAAAATTAATTTTTTTTTTTATGTAAAATAACAAAACCCTACAGAATCAAAACAACAATGATAAAGATAAAAAATGACAAACTTTGGTACAACGGTACCGATCCTGTCTTTAGTACCGCTACCGTCCTGGGTTCGAGTCCCAAAAAGGGCAGACGTTTGTGTGATCACAAAAATAAGCATTAAATCTTCGTGAGTCGTGAATGATTTTTTCTAGTATTTTTCTATTATGATAATCTATCTTATTGGATAGCACAAATTTTTTAAAATCGATTAAAAATGGAACAGTAATTTAATTCATGATTTTTATATTCAACTGCATTGAAAATCAATTCAAAATAAATACTAGTAAAGTATTTATAGTAATAGAGTAAAGTTTTTAGTAATTTTTTAATAAAAATATTATTGAAAATGCCAAACATGAAAATCATACGAGTAAGTATTTGTAATGCCTATAAAAACATTCACATCTCCAAGCCCTCAGGTAGGATTCGATAGAGCCATATTTTAAATCTTATCATAAATATTGGTAAATCAATAAATGTAAATAATATTCACTTCCTATATGTTTCTAGGAAAACCCTTGTCGAAAATACCAGTCCAGTGGGCACCAAATGAACCGGACAACTATAATGACAGCGAGGACTGCATTGTGATGCTGCAAAACGGCACCATGGGTGACGTTCGCTGCTCTGAGACATTTCCCTTCGTCTGTTACAAGAAGAAGACTGTGAACATGGCGCTCAATGAGTGCGGGACCACTGACAATGGTACACATATTGTTACATGCTATGGGTATTCAGCATCATAATAATTTATTTCAGAGTTCGTTCCATTCCAATGAACTGTAATCCAGAAAGGCTCAAACTCTCGGATCCTTTCGCGCCAGAGTTAGAAGTTTCCACCAATCCCTATTGACGCTATAGTATCTTCATTTCTCTCTTATCTAATTATTTTTATATCCACCAAAAACTATAACGAATTACATAATAAAGTAATAATAATAATAATAATATACGAATTACATAATAATATGTTATTACTTTATTATGTAAATTAAAAAACATAAAAAACTTAATAATATGTTGTCCTCTCAATATGCGCACCACTCCCCTATTTCCCTTTTATCTTTATTCTTTTGACCCAAGTTTGCCTGGAAGAGATTGCTGTTGAGCAATAAAGCCGCCTAAGGTAAACTGTTCTTTGATATACATGTCTCTTTGTTTACCCTGTCTGCGTGTGCAATAAAGTGTAATTTATTAATATTTATAATCCAGATCGGGCCCACCCGATCAGTCGAAACGCATTCTTTTTACAGCGTAAGGAAACGCTCTGCAATAAAGTGTTTAAAAACATCCCCACACTTGGGAGGCGGGTACGAAACTGCAGTAATAGTCCAAGAGCTGATAACGAATTTTGAGAAGGTATTTTAGGCAAGCTGAAATTGCGAAAAATGGCAATTTTGTTGATTGGAGAATCCAGTCCTAGGAAAACGTCTTGGATATTTTTTTTGAACTCTATAAATAATAAATTAAGAGATAAAAAAAATCCAAGTTGCCCAAAATATATTTTTTGGATTCTTTTTTTGCAAATGTGATATGCTACGCAGTAGCGAAATAATACCGCTAACTTGCTAAAAGACTGCTAGGACTGGATTCTCCAATTAGCAGAAAGGTAATTTTTAGCAATTTCAGCTTGCCTAAAATACCTTCTCAAAATTCGTCATCAGCTCTCCGACTATAATAGACTACAATTTGGAAAACTCCGCTGTATTTTACTTGAGATGTGCGGTGATTATCTCTGGTTTCATAAGTCTTTTACGACACTCTTGATCAGATAGTAGTCCCAAATCAGATTCGATTCCTGGCCAGATCAATGATGGAAACGAACTGTTCTGTATTGCCCCGAGTTTGGGTTTTGTGATATCGTTGTTGCTTCTGGATTCCATAATACTTGTGTTATGGAACGTAGCTTTAGCTACTTAACTTGGGTTCTTATAATACGTATTATTTTATTTTATTAATAATCTCATAATTAGGTATTTGAATATAGTCCTTAAGAATTGATTTTCATTTAAGGCGCACTGTATGAAAAAAAATGAAGTGTAAAATTTAGTAATCCAATGTTAGCGTTACGTTTTTTGTGCGCAACCTATCGTGCGCACCTTTCATCTTTATTTTTAATGTTTTGTTTTACTGTTGTTTGTGCCTGTTCAAAGACAATCGATCTTAAGGAGTAAACTACAGTGTTGCGTCGGAGCTGACACAAACACATTTTTTTATTATTATATATTTAAATAGACAAACAAACTCTGCACTTAAAATAGGACAAAACTCAATTTAATTAACACTTTGTTTACTAAATTAAATATTTGCTTCAAATATAAGAAGTTATAATTCTAGCAAAGGTTGTCATTAGAATTTAAAACTTCTTCCAGAATACTCCCTGGACTCTCGTACAGGAAGCTGCTACAAGTTCCACTACATTGGCCGCACTTGGAGACATGCTTATATGACCTGTGTAGCCGAAGGGGGATATTTAGCCATCATCAACAGTGACACTGAAGTACAGGTCATCAAAGACCTCTTTGACAAATTTCCACACGAGAAAATATTCTCGCCCAGCAAAGACGTTGCTTCCATCGGTTTTCACGACTGGGGGGAGTCTGGTGTTTGGTATACAGTTCATGGTCAGTATTATGAGTTTATTTCAACTATAGTTTTATTTCTTCAGTACATATTTAAGAAATTATATATACTTGTATAAGCTTGATAAGTATTTGTCGGGGTTTGGGGTACATCGGGTAGTGTTGGTTGAAATTACGAGTCTCGATATGTTTGAGTAAATTTCAATTTTTATCACATTCGTTACATAGTAGTATAGGACGCGGTACAGTTCCTAAAGAACGTCTACTTGCAGCGCTGGTCAACACGAAAGTGCATTTAAAACCACGCCGCTGCGTCACCTAAACTCTGTACAACACCGCTAGACGGCGCTTGCATTCCGAAGCAACTTCAGACAGGTCATTAATAGGAACTCATGACGATAAAGCAACCGTGATCATGACCAAGATGTGACATATTTATATACTGAAAGTTATATTAAGTTCTTGCACTTCCACGCTTTTCACACATTTAAACAAAACAACTATTACAGGATTAGTTACGCAATTATTATTATTATTTTTTTTATATTTAATACTGACATTTGGTCTCCTTTGCAGGCGCCGTGATCGCAGGATGACTAGGGTAATGGTCGTCTTACATGTGCTACTGATCGTTCCACCTGCTTGGGGTCCCATAATTAATAAAAAATATCTCCAAAGACGATGACCTAGTGATGTAGTTAGCTAGTCCAAGTTTCTTTCGCCAGTTCTTCTCCTAAGGGCCTCCCAATTTCCAAACTGGTGGTAGACTCAGTAGTTTACAGTAAATAATAAATACAATAAAATAACTTAATAAATGCTAAATAAAACAATTTTGGTTTATATAAATTTAACAGCTAGGAACGTGTACTAGGAAATATGTAAACTAGGAACCATTACAGTGAAGACTATTACCTTAGTTATCCTGTGATCAGGGAGTCGAAACGCCAGAATTAAATATAAAAAACAAAAAGTTTTATTTGACACTGAAATTCAATTTGAAAGTGTATAGCTTTTTACGCACAGATAAACTTTCTGTGGCCAATGTAGTCCTTGTGCTAAGACAACCAAGTCCCATACAAAGAACGAAAATCTTCCCTTTTCTGATTTTAAATTAAATTGTTAACTCTGTTACGGCCTTAATTTCTGCAAGTAAAGGTGTGAGTACCGTGTGACATATCTTTCAGAACTTAATACTAAAAATTGCTTTAGAAATTCAAGATGTATCATTTCAATGTGTAATCGATCTTTTCTAGAATTTTGCTATTAAAATTTTAATATAAGATAAGATTGAAAATGAAAAAAAATTGAAACAAATGAAGTTACATTACATAAAAAAATTACATGGAATTTATATTATCATGACAACTTTTGTGATTATAACAGACTATCTCAAAACAAAACAAGATCCATATTTTCTCCCACACAGTTCGTCGTTTACATATTTTTAAAGAGCGAGTGGTATTCGTTTAACAGCAGGGAATAATCAAAATTGCAGTAATAGTCTTTTTGTTACCGTCAATAGGAAAGCACTTGACCGCTATCTCGCCTGATCGTAAGCGACGATGCGATCTAGATTGTGACGCGCCTGCCTCGTGACTTGAAGACCCCTAAATTGTATTTATCAGAAAGCACAGAATCAGGCAAAGAGTTGCACTCTTTTGTTAGCGGAACGGATCACAAACGTTGGAACCAAAACGCTTAGTGCGACTCTTTGGTATATCAACCATATAACTGTGGCGCCTATTTGTAAGTCTGGTTGTCCGATAAAAAAGCTCCCATGGATCCATCCCAGCTTCAATGGCGCTATGTCTGTTACGCCATAACTTCCCGAATTCTTAACCGATTTTAATAGTTTTTGTGTGGAATGGAATAAATAGGTTTAGGACTAAATTGTTACCCGAAATTTGAAATTCGCAAAAATATTATGATCAAAAACATTTCCTCTATGGGATTTCCCATAAAAACAAAAAGCATTTTAAAAGTTTTTTATTCTTATGGAATTTTAAAATTTACTAAACATGATTGGTTTTTTTAGTATTCCGCTCCAATATGTATACGGTGCTAGTGAAGCTTTATGCTTAGCGACTGCATCGACCTAGTAATAATAGTCTTTATATTGTTCTAGGTCAGAAGTTACATGAAGCTGGGTTTTCCACCTTCGCTGGTGGTCAACCGGATAACGACAAGACCTTCGACAGCAGTGGCTCTTCCTGTGGTGGAATTTTCCGATTTGGTCTTCTAGACGACCTTTGGTGTACGGGTCGTCATTTGCCGTTCATCTGTGAAAAGAGTCCTGATAGCTTGGTATCTGATGATGAACTATGAAACAGTTTTAGAAAGTTTTCGCTCTTGATCCCGATCAAGCCCGGGGGCCAAGACAAGATCCACGATGGAACGAGCTAACCCAGAAGTTGCCTATTCTAGTTTAGTAGTATATATCGAAGTCTATTAATTTTTTTTTTTTTTGTAGAAAATAGGCATGCGCTTGACCACTATCTCGCCTGATGGTAAGCGTCGATGCGATCTAGGATGTGACGCGCTTGCCTAGAAGATACCTATTCACTCGTGACTTGAAGACCCCTAAGTTGTATTTGTCAGGAAACACAGACTCAGGCAAAGAGTTCCACTCCTTAGCGGTACGTATCATAAAATTGTAACCAAAACGCTTAGTGCGACTCTTTGGTATATCCACCATATAACGGTGTCGCCAATTTGTAAGTCTGGTTGTCCGATGAAAAAATGGGGACGGCGGAACAAGGTTGTGCAATTCAGCTGCACACTCTCCGAAATGTATCCTATAAAATACGGATAGGCTCGCTACCTTCCGTCTATGCTCAAGGCTTTTGAGCTTTTTATAGAAAAGATCGTCATTGCCGATGAGCCTCTTGGCCCTCCTCTCGATGGATTCAAGCGTCTGAAGCTGGTATCGGGCGGAACCGTCCCAAAGATGAGAACAATACTCCATACACGATCGAACTTGTGCTTGGTAAAGGTTGAGCAACTGTTCCGGTGTGAAGTATTTTCTCACCTTCGCCAGAATGCCAAGTTTTTTTGAAGCCACTTGAGCCTTGCTCTCAATGAAAGAGCCAAAATTGAGAGTTGGTGACAAAGGCATACCGAGAAGCTCAAGATGGTCAGTGATCGGCAGGGATACACCTCGGAAAGTAGGAGTCAAGTTGAAAGGACTCCTTTTAGCGGAGAAAAGCCACGCCTGGGTCTTTGACGGATTGAACCTTACTAGATTGGCATCGCCCCATTCGGAGACAGCCTGCAGAGATAGGTTCATGCGGCTAACCATCGCCTCTCTATGACGCTGGATCTGTTCAGCACTGGCTCGTGCATCAGACATATAGGTCTCTACAACAGTGCTGTCATCTGCGTACCCCAAAATACCGGGCAAAAGCAGGTCATTTATATGCAGCAGAAAAAGTGTTGCAGAGAGAACGGAACCCTGAGGGACGCCGGCATTGATAGCCAAATGGTCCGACGAGCTACCGTCAATGACAACTCGTATTGACCGATCTCTCAGGAAGTCCGATATCCAGACACACAAACCAGTGGGAAGACCATATGACGGAAGCTTGCTAATAAGGCCCTCATGCCACACCCTATCAAAAAATTAAATTTTATACGGGACTCTTTATAATTTTAAAACCTTGACTATATAGATGTTTAGATCAGCTGTTTTAGCCCGAAAAAGTAAAGTTTGTTTTCCCAACAGTAAAACAAATGGTACGTAATTAGAACGGAGTGGGTAGTTCGTTTTAGGGTCAATGACATGTAGCGTCTATGTTAATATGGATGCGCCTAGTTTCTGGAATATTAAAATTAATATTTATTTATTTATTGAAAATTTTTCACCGATAACATACCTTCACACATTGAAATATAAACATACAAACAAATCATGCATTTATAGGTGAATACAGCATTTTTTCTGTTCATATACTAGTTGACATTTACATAGTTTAAAACAAAATTAGCTTTATCACCGACGGTCCTGGGTTCGAGTCCCGGAAGGGGCAGATGTTTGTGTGATGAATACGAACATTTGTACCTGAGTTATGGCTATCTATAAATATTACTTATATTTGTATCATATATGTATGTATATCCGTTACCTTAGCATCCATAAGACAGGCCTTACAGTGCTTACTTTGGGCTAGTCAAATTGGTGGGTGTGTGAGAAATATTATTGAAGTGAAAACTTCTTTTAGTGCACCGCACACTCATTTTTTCGTAGGTAGTAAGTAAGTTAGGCTGATCTGTCACGCTCTTGTCAGAAAGGCTCAATCGGGTGAACTCGGGACCGCCGAATGTACCCGAGCGAGATGTATGTTTCAGCTGCTCCTCGCTGTTGTGTGGCTGTGTTTAATATATTCAATTAATACGTAATAATTGTCATTATTAACCAATAAAAAATATTTTATAGTTATTTTTATCAATTTGCGGGAAAGTTATAACATAGAGCTACGTGTAAGTAGTAATTTAGTTATTTAATTCCTATTATATATATTACTTTTGTAATTCTTAAAGATAAAAAATATTTTCTGTTTTAATTTGAACTTTTTTAATGGCAACCTATTTTCTCGTAATAAAAGTAAGTAAAAATCTTCTCAAGTTTGCACATGGCAACTCACTAGTGTTTTAAATCAATCAGGTGAACATTATGGTAACACAGAGGGAACAAATAAAACACAAATGAAATTCCATTTAAAACAATTTACTGTCGTTTTCTTCTAATTTCAACTGTTGTTATTATTAAATCAGTATCTTCGATCCTAGCTCGGTAACGGTCCCGGGTTCAAATCCTGATAGAGACAAATGTTTGTTTGAGCACATTACATTATTAAGTACCTATAGTACAAGCTTTGCTCAATTTGAGACTAAATACTTGTCATGAATTTATTATTATTGTCGTTGATTATGATTAAACTTTGTTAAGTTGTTGTATGCATGACAGGCAAGGTTTATGTGTATAGTCAGCAAAAAAGAGCATTGCAAAGCATGCCAAGTGCAACTAGTACTTTTATAACAAATATTTGAATACTATAAAACCAGATCTTTCCGGAAAGTCATGTCCATGTTAATATGTCACGATGCAAAAATCAATCTATCTGCTCCGGTCTCTGTACAAAACCCATACAACCTCATATTAAGTAATTTCTTTTCTTAATTTGATAATGGTGAATGATGAACGTTTTCAATTTAGACAAAATTGTCGACACTGTGTTGCACTGTGTCGACCATACTATAGCAAAAACCTAATGTCAACTTAGTTGGCACACACACACACACAAAAAGTTGACACAGTGCAACACAGTGTCGACTTTTTTTCTAAATGGAAAACGCTCGATGATAAAGTATGATTTATGATTGATGGGTGTTCGATTGATAAAAAATTAGAAATAAAATACCTCCAGTCTAGAAAGTATTGAATTTTAAAGCACTTTATTAACTGTCTGGAATGTGATATCTTTTTAATTAAAAAATTTCACATATATAATGAATGACGACTGACGAGCGTTTGGCAGCTATCCTGCCTTTCGCCCTGACGAGTTACGGAAGGGGCTGTTTATGTAATAAATAAGAGCATTTGTATCTGATTCATAAATATTTGTATATATTTCTATAAAAATTTAATATCTAAGTATCGTATATGAATGTTTAGCCGTTACCCTAGTATCCATAACACAAGCCTTACAGTGCCTACTCTAGGCTAGGCTAATTGATGTGATTGTAGGAAATATCATTATTATTATTATTTATATAATATATTGGTAAATGAATAGCGATGAATTTTAAGCTCTCGGCGCATGCGCACATGACATTTTTTTAAATAACATTAAAGCAAATGCATTTATTTTGGAGTTCCAGTGCTCTACAGAACTGTATGCATTTAGATGCAATTCTTATGCCCGTCCGTTTAAGATAACTAGTCTTTATACATAAGTCGAGCACTCGATATTCTAATGTAATGCTTAACCAATCAAGATAAACTTAAATTAAAGTTCAACATATAATTTATAAATATTGCCAGTAATACATTTATGACAACCTTTACTTTAATGATCCTTTTTTTTATTATAACAGTGATAAAATCTTTACTTTTTTTTCTTAAATTGATATGACTTACAAAGCAAGTCAACCAATCAGGAATTCTTGCAGAGTAAAAATACTTTTACTTCCTACTAAATTTGTTTGTAAAACTATATTAATGGAACAGACCCGAGTTAGTCGGGTGAGTTCTTATGTGTATGGATATTCCAAATATAAATAATATTTTTTTTTATTTTGGTACTAACAAAATACAGAAAAACACACAGAAAAAAAATTAAAACTAAACAAAATAAAATAATTATCAATAGCCTTAAATTTAAAAACAAATAAAAATTTACTAATAAAAACTTACTGCCCCACGTCTGTACCGAATGGGTGACCAATTCAGCTATAAAAAAAGGACGAGACAGAAAGAAACTAACTCCAACAAATATGTTGGAGTTAGTTTCTTCACATTTTTTTCAGTAGACACTTTTTATCGATTTCTCGTAAACATGATTTTTACACATAGGAGGTCTTAAAGTCGCAACGACGTCAGCTTGGTGGCTGACGCTAATTTTCAATTGTCCTTTCTTTTAACACGGACAACCCCGCGGTGCAAAGTATTTGGTCAATATAATTAAAAATTTGAATCTACTGATGCGCAGCGATTCTAAGCTAATAGAATGCGATGTATTTCATACAACTAATATTTTGTAATTACAATAACCATGAGTTTGCAAATTGAGGAATTTGTGAAATCATATTTAGAACACTAAAAAAATTGTTAGTACTTTTATTTTAACAATAAAAATATAATATAACGTTGTGTTTTATTTTATCACCACATCACACTTTAGTAAATATAGTAACGCCATCTATCCATTAGATAAATCACAAAATTTTAATTAATATCAATCGATTTCCAACTTAAAGTCCAACAAGTAAAGTTCATTACTGTAAATAACTTTTGACGAACATTGGTGCATCGGTAGCGATCCTACCTTTCGCACTTTCCTAGGTTCGAATCCCGGAAGGGGCAGATGCTTGTGTGATAAACACGAGTATTTGTACCTCAGAAATGGCTAATTGTATATTTTTTTATTAATATTACTTATCTATGAATCATATATGTATGTCTATCCGTTACCCTAGTATCCATAACACAAGCCTTACAGTGCTTATTTTGGGCTAAGCTAATTAGTATAAATACTATACTGTTCTAATTCTTGTTTTGTCACGAAACTTGACATTTACTTCAACTACTGAGCTGGTCTGATAAGGAAGATCAAAGGTGGATGATGAAATCCTGAGATGATTACAAGGAAACCCATTGAGTTTGAGCTCATTAAATTCTTCGTAACAAGACTTGTTCATGTCACCATACAGAAAGGACCCGATGATGGAGCTGGAAGGTGGCTGATAGAATTTTTAGTTTAAAACTATTATTGTACTACACATAATTGTATTGTTGTTTTTATAATTTTTATATATTTTTCTTTTTGTTCTATTTTTTCAATGCTAATGCAAAGATAATTTATTTAAACAGGAAAATACTCGAAAAAAGCAACTCGGCTCACAAGTGAATTCTCAGGCAGGGGACTGAGGACTGAGAACAAAATTATAAAAAAAAAATGGCTGTTTTATCTTAATAGATTGCCCAAACATTTGTAAAAAAAAATCTTTTGAATACGAGTGGATGTACCTCTCATTGATGAGACAACGCTGGCCTACAGCGTAAAATTGGAAAAGTACTAAAAAATATTAATTTTTGGATTTCGAACCGAGTCGAATTTTTATAGTATTTTTTCTACTAAAATAATAATAATATGGTGTTATTACTAAAAATATATTTAAATCGATTTGTACCTATCATATATTTTAAATAAACAATACTATAATTTGGTATCTCGGAGCTGATCTGATGATGGAGCCAGGAGCTGCATACTAGTAATGCATTACATCCAAATCAAGGTACACATGTTTACAAAATACATATTTCCCAACAGGAAAACAAATGGTACGTAATTAGAACGGAGTAGGTAGCTCATTTAGGGTCAATGACATCAAGCGTATATGTTAGTATGGTAGAAGAATTATTCTATACATTATGGGAGTAAACAGATGAATCAGCTGTTAAACTGGAATTTCTGTTCCAAAAGTAAAAAAAATAAAGGTCTATGACGTCACTTAATTGTATCATGGAGCCTGTTACAAAATCATACCAGTATGTAAAAAAATATTAGAAGAAAAATAATAGTGTAGGGACGCCCGAAAGAAGCGAAGCTTTATAATATCTTCCTTGCGACATAAATGTGAAAATAAAATCCAGGTTTTCTTGAAAATCGATGTAATCATCTTTTACACAAATAATAATGAAATTACTTTGTAAATATATTTTAAAATGCAAATGTATCAGAGTCAGACGTTCTCGTAGATGTGTCGATAAAATGAGTGGCGGTAAGAATCAGGGTTGCCACCCGTCCCGATTTTGCCGGGACAGTCCCGATTTCGAAGACATTGTCCCGCGTCCCGACACCCTTTTGATTTTGTCCCGATTTTTGACAATGGGTGCGTACAGCCGAAGCAATCGCTTGCTCAGTGCAATAGTCTAGTGCACTCTTAGACGTATACTAGAATATAGCTATCAAGCGCTGACTTAATGCTATAGTTTAGTATGATACATGAAACATATACTCAGACTATAGCATTTAGTAAGCGATTGCTTCGGCTGTACGCACCCAATATGCGATAAGCTCAATCAATTCATTCACGGGTACCCAACCCAATCACGCGCCACCGCGCCATCTACCGCGCGCCGCATGTACCGCGTTCGTCTTCGCCTCCTCCCGCGCGCGCAGCCTATTAAGTAATCTGTGGCGCATTACAAATATGTGCCACACACACATACATATTAGTTGTGCTTTGCGACGAGTTTTTTTCTTCGTTGAGTTGAGTGAAAGAATTACATTAGTTGAATTTAAACTATACGTGCTTTTGAAAACATTATGTAAGTATCTCTGAAGTTTACGTACTCTATTAATATTTCATTTAATCTTTTAAGTCAATCTTTTAAGAGCGCGTATTTTCACTAATGACCATGAAATGGTCTGATGCCAGAAATCGTTGCTCGATAGATTTGATAAAAGCAGAAGTACTAATTTCTTTGAACATACACATGTCTTGTTCAGACTTCATAAATAAATAAAAAAATGATGTAGGATTATTAAAAGCGGCTCGTAACAACAAGAAATACGTATGGAAAAATTAATTATATAAAATAAAAACACAAAATAAAGTTTCATTTTCCTTAGACTGTCTCACATGGGTCATATTTCGATAAGACCAAACTCCGAACGTCTTTCATGGATGCCAGATTGTCCCGATTTTTTTTCCCCTAAAGGTGGCAACCCTGGTAAGAATATAATGCAAAAAAAGTTATAGCTTCGCAAATTGATAAACCACATCGCTCATTTAAAATAACAACGTGACATCTTGACAGACAGCGATTTTGAAAATAGTATCACAAACCAAACACGCACATTGACACGAGTAAAAGTAAGACAGAAGGTCACGCACACTGACGTAACCTAAATAAATCGTGTAACGGTACTAAATCTGGCGCTCTCGTGTAACGGTAAAACCTGACGGTTATCACGGTTAGAACCTTGGCTTCAAAACAATTTTTGTAGACATAACCAAAGGATATTGAGAGAAATAATTAAAAAAGGTGAAAAGGAAACCATTTACCTGTACTTTAAAAAATATTAACTAATTTTTAATGACTGAATTTCGTTTTTAGGTAACAATAATGAAAATATAATCTTTATTCCAATAAACAAGCAACTTATATACGAATAATTTCGTTTTCCTTAAATATACAATTAAAATAATATGCTTTAATATCCTTAATTAGTTGATAAAGCATTTCTGAACAGCAAAAGTGTATTTTAATGAGAATCGAATATTATTAAACGATGTGTTGAACATCGTGCTCTTACAGAAAACTCGTTTCGCAAACCAGTAATATACGGAAAATCATTTTTGATAAACATATCTTTATGAATAGTTGTGTTTAGTTTTAAATTATTTTGCTTTTAAATACAATGTTTAGTGAATGAGATTTATTAGTAAATTGTAATTATTTGTGATTGTGGTGTGTTAAAAACTGTTATTTATAAAAGAATTCATGATGGTCAAGATTATAAGTGTAATTGGATTTTTGTTCGCAGTTATAGCAACAGGTATGTGAATAATGATACAGTAATTTAATATTATCTACAAGCAAAATCTGGTAGTTAATTTTAACCATTACTTAGAGAAAGAGTAATAAGACCCAATTAATTAATTAAGGAAAATAACACACTTTAATAAGGTGTTGTATAACTGTGATGCTACAGTCAAAAGCATGAGCTTTCAAATTTTAACTTAATAGTCGATGTAACAGAGTTCAATTTCGATTTAGTTTTATATATTGCGGTATGCGTTATTTGTGTGTACTTGTATCATGTCAAACATATATAAATAAAACAGATATATATATATTAAATTGAAACTCAGTGACTGCCGATAAACAGGGTTTATATAAAAAAATCGATAAAATAATCGATAAAATATCATTATCGATTATTTTGGTCATCACCTAGCGTTTTTGAATATTTATTATACTTATTCAGTTTCGTTGTTTTGAAAAAATCGTTAAATTAAACACTGTGACTAGACATTAAAAGTAAGAAGTCGATAGTTTTCAATTTATAACCTGTTCCAGGTCAACGACACAATTTAACTAATAGCAAAGCTTAATTAGAATTTAAAAAAATATAAATTACCGATAGATCGATATCGCTCAATTATCACTTGCCCAAAGTATCGATTAATTTTTTCAGATCACTGTTTTAATATAAACTTCATTAATTCCTTTTATATTTAAGTATTTAATGTTTCATGTTATATCTTAAAATTATACATTCTTTTCTTTGGTGTACTATCTGTAAAACCATTATCAATGTATATTCTACCCATATCCACTGACAATAAATCTACAACTTTATAATATCTTGGATTTTAAGTCGAAAATCGATTGGAGTAAGTTTTGCATAGATTTAGTTACTGTTGACTAAATACTGAACTTAACATGTAGCCATAGGCGTATATAGGGGGGGCTTGCCCACCCCAGTATGGTCTAGTACCCACCCCAGGAAATACAAATGACGGACCCCAAAATAGTGATAACTTCACACAAAAATCATTTAAAACTTTTTAAATAGAAAAATACTATAAAAAATCGACTCGGCTCTCTAAACTTTCAGGCAGGAATCGAACCCGCAACCTTTGAATATCCGGTTCAATGGTCTCCCAATTGAGGTAACGAGCCTTGTGAACACCCGTCGAAATTTTCCTTTCTACTTTTAAGGATGTCGTCAGTGAGAGGAACATCCTCTCGTATTCGAAAGAAACATTTTTACAAATGTTTGGATAATCGATTAAGATGAAACAGCTAATTACTTTTATGGTTTTACGGGTCCGATTCCCGCCTGAGAGTTTTCTTGTGAGCCGAGTCGATTTTTTCTAGTAATTTTCTATAATTATTTTATCACATAAGATAACATTGAACATAGCGAAATATTTAAAAACCATAAAATCATTATAACATTAAATAATTATCGACAGCCGAGAAAACTACATACTTTTTATTACATACTATAATACAGTCCATTTCATTTAGTTACTTTTAAATACACAACATCACGCTAACTGTATCACTGTACCTAATAGTATAGTTATTATGTACTCTGTCACTACGATTTACTTCATAATAAGTGTAAATTAAAATTCAAACCATTTATTTGTAAAAATACAGGCTAAAATACAATCATTGTCTTATAAGATTATTTATGATTCCATAATGCATTCTAACATAATCATGGTGTACAAATGTGTCTCGTGTGCGACAAGCCACTAATAATTAATTATTAAAATATTTAATTTATCTTAATTATTAACATAAAAATAAAATATAACAGCAATATAATCAAACAATAAAAAGAAATTAATTAAACTTATGTCAACTAAAGAAAAAAAGGATGTGTGCAATTCATACGTGGTAGAAGTGAAACCTTCAAATATAATACGTATACGTATACAAAACACCACGGTTGCATAGTGTTTTATAGAACCAAAAAAAAATTACACCTTCAGGTTTTAACATAAATAGATACCCTAAAAAAGGCATGACTTCAATTCCCATTAGTCTAACTCAAATACTTTTTGACAAAAAAAAATCATGAACTTATCGTGACCAGACCTATGAAATCTAAAATATTTTTTATAAAGTGAATATTAAGAATATATATTTTTTTAATAAATATGTGTCAATCGGACATAATCAGACGGATATAAACGCGTTTCTTTAGCTTAAAAAAATGCATTGGTTTGGGAGCAGCATTTTTCCCGCTAAGGAAATCGAAGATTTTCGAAAAATCGGGAAGTTATTGTTTTTACCCCGTTTTGCAAAAATCGAGTTTTCAACAGATCTCGACGTTTTGAGGCCTTAGGAATCTTCCCTGACCCTTCTCGCGATGGTGTCTGTATGTCTGTATGTATGTGTGTGTGTGTGTGTGTGTATGTAAACCTCTTATAACTTTTGAACGGTTTGACCGAATCTAACCAAACCAAATGCGTTCCAAAGAGTTTCATCAAACTTAGATTGCCTGAAAATTTGAACCGATTCGGACAGGTAGATTTCGAAAAACTAAAAAAACTAAAAAAAAACTCGAAAAGAAACTTTTTTAAATGTGTTTTTATTTTAAATAACTTTTGAACGGCTTAACCGATCAATTCCAAAAACTAATCGGCTCTTAACCTCAAAAAACCACGTCGATCGCGCCCAAGTGCGTCAAAATCGGTTGAGTCGTTCGTGAGATATCGTTGACGAAAAAATCGAAAAGTGTTTTTTTGTAATAACTCCGAAATTTTTCATCTGATAAATTTTTTTTGTTCCAATTTTTTTCTGAAGTTTGAAAATCTACAACAATTGCCGCCAACCGCGTAAAAATCGGTTGATTCATTCAAAAGTTATGGCAGTTTGAAAATTTTAAAACCCGTGTTTCTTCAAACTTTTATTGGCCTTTTGAGCTCGAAGAGCTCAAAATCATAGAATAGCTACTTCTTGAGCTCGGAGAGCTCAAAATATCGCATAAATTATATTTTTAGCTCGAAGAGCTCAGAAACATTGTATTGAGCGGAATTTTGAGCGCAAAAGCATAGAATTAGCGGGAAGTTACAGGGATGGCCTTTAGGGTCAACCGTTTTCCAGTTTTTTTTATGTTTTTATTTTTTTTCTCCCTAAAAACGAAAAAGTGGAACCTAAAACTTAGATAGAAATAAGCCCACGAATGTGGTCTATAAATAAATAAATAATATATCATAATATATAAAAATCGTCATAAATAAATAAGCCACGTCCCACTATTGCGGCGATTAGAAGATATTTATTTTTAAATTTTTATGCAAGGGTTGTCACCGAACTTGACCACGAACGAAATTTTTTTTAATATTAATTTGTGTTTTATTTTTAAACGAATTTGGAATAATGTAGATTTTAGGAACTTATTAGAGTAGCTGCAATATATTTTTTTAGGCTCCAAGCTTTATAAGCAAAAAAGGAACGCTTATGGTGATTAACTAATACAACATTTTCATGTGATCTGATTTTAAGCGTGATAGATGGAAAGGTACTTAATATAATTACTGGGACATCTTCCCAGTTAAGGTGCCCATTTTGCAAAATCAGGGCTAGCCAATTTGCTTGCTCAGGTAATACCGACGGCAAAAGAAACTATGCGCCATGGCATTAATCCTCTATATGCCTGGATTCGCATATTGGAGTTTTAACAGCATCTTAGCTACAAAAATGTGTTAGTGAGAAAATGGCGAATAAATAAAAACTCAAAGGAAGGCGAAATCGTTAAACGACGGAAAATTCAAGTTCAGACCGATTTGAGAAGTAAACTCGGCTTATTAGTTGAGGTTGTCAAACCTAATTCCGGGACAACAAATGACGGAAATACAGCCCGGACTGCATTCTCTGATAAAATCCGAGCCGGCAACTTTTGTCGCACATTGGCCGAAAAATATGTCCGTTTTTATAGTCTGCACCCGATGACAGTAACAGTCCACAAAATCTTCATGCACGGTCAAGAAATTATTGCGTTCAGTGCACTACCCATCGCTATGCTGTCTGAATAAGCAACTAAGACTCTCAATTGATATGTTTTCATAGAAAAATGCTAGATTTTCATAGAGAAATGTTAGAAATTTAGTCGGCTTACATGAAAATAACTTGTGAGCTGACTCCATTTTTTCTAGTACGTTTCTAATAAAAAATATCATTCAAAAACGCTTTGAAAATGCATAAATATTAAAATCATAGACTGTTGATTGTTAATCGTGGCTTAAACCCCATTTTAATATTATGAAACTACTAAAGCGACAAATATTTCGTTGTATAGGAATCGATGAATGGCTCGTCGACTAAACAGACATTCGAGGAATTAAACTTTCGTTGCAATGACATTTCGGCGAAGCGAACGTTCGAACTAATCGATTCGTCAGAATTTTTTGATATAGATTCTATTGTTTTATGGTACATGACATGAAATACTTGTGACGTATCCTAAGCACTTATCTTAATAAAATACATTTAGTTATACAGTTTTTTTTCGGGACGAATTCTCACATTTGTTCACAAATTATAGAAAACTACTTATATAAATTATTAAAAAGTGATATTATAGAATGATAAAGCAAACAACCGTATGATACGTATGCGTTTAATACACTGAACAATATTGATATTGCGTATAACAGTGTGTAATTGCTAAGTAAATAGAACGCTAAATTAACAGAAAGAAATTCACTATTTAATCATTTTATGTATAACCATACAGTATTTGAAAAAAAAATTAGAAAAAAACCAAAATCACTTTTATGGTATGTTTTATGTTTAAGATAGCATTGAAAAATGCATAAAATATATAAAAATTATAAAACTAGATGGCTGTTTCATCTCAATCGATTGCCCAACCATTCGTAAAAATGTTTCTTTCGAGTTGAGTTTCGAGGATGTTCCTCTCATTGATGAAAGAACGCTGGCCTACAGCATAAAATCAGAAAGGGACTAGAAAATTTCGACGAGTGTTCGCAAGGCTCGGTAGCTCAATTGGGAGAGCATTGGACTGGATTTCGAAAGCTTGCGGGTTCGTTCTCGACTGAGAATTCACTTGAGACCCGAGTCGACTTTTTCTAGTATTTTTCTATTATTATAATTTTAACACTTTTGTGGTAAAAAACAACAAGATTCCGATACAAAAAACATACAAACATACAGGTGAAGTTAATAAAAGCGTATTAAAAATATGTTTTTAGACGTACAACTTTCTTTTAAACTAAGTATTAAAGGAAAGTACAGTTGTGTATTTTCTCTTTCATCGATGGTTAATTTGGATGTATGGCAGTTATATTCTTAATAAATAATCTTAAAAAAAATATCTTGGCGACTATAGTAACCTTGCGACTTTTTGACAAGCCGTATGTTTGTTGCAACGATTGTGATATAAAAAAATTACTCCTGCAGTGAACAGCCAGTTTCGGTTCGACTACTCTTTCAACGCGAAAGTGGGTGGTTGGCTGAAGCTTCATGTAGTACCATCCAACTTCTACGATGCTTTTAGGATATGCGAAGCCGAAGGTATGATTATTTCTCTTTTCTTTTTATTCTAAATTTTATTCCAAAAAGGTTTTAACACTTTTTAAGATGTTTAAGAAAATATAAAATTTACTATAATCAACAAAGATTTGCCTTGGAATATTCTAGACGCAGTTCAAAGTAACTTCCCATTTTTGTGTTACTTTATGCAGATTGTTTAATTATATATGCCCGTCGGATTTGACGTAACATGCGCTGTTAAATCAAATAACTATTTTCAGGTGCCATTTTAGCATCGCCATTAAACATTTATCTCAAGAATGCAATGGGAACATTTCTCAAGAAGGCGGCAGGTGGAAGCAGCGCGTTATATACCGGGATCCACTCAACAGTCACCAAAGGAGCTTACGCATCCGTTGAAGGTTGGTTAAAACTAATAATTTATGCTTTTGATTTGAATTAACACTTCAGAAGTCGATAGCTGGTTATGGTTTGAGCTGGAGCTCCAACTCCAGCTGGAGCACCAAAGTGAATATCATGGCATTAGTTTAGATACTCATTCAGAAAAGATGCCGTCGGTCTGTAAACCCACAGCGAATATAATGGTCATCTGCAAACAAAAGAATTCCAAAAAAGATGGATGAAGAGGGTGCTTGGCAATTTTCATCTATAATCAACATTAAATCTCAATGTTCAGGTGTTTTCTTTTATGAAAATGTATCAAATTTATAACCAATGCAACCTGATCTAGACCTTCGATTTCTTTTTTATTTTCAGGAAAACCTTTGTCAAAAATCTCTTTGGAGTGGGCACGAAATGAACCAGACAACTATAACGACTTCGAGGACTGCATCGTCATGACGCAAAACGCCACCATGGCTGACGTGCGCTGTTCCGAGACCTATCCCTTCGTCTGCTTTAAGAAGAAGACTGTAAACATGGCCCTCAACGAATGTGGTACAACTGATAATGGTAAGTAACGCTGTTTCTAGTCTAGATACCTTGTTTATTATATTTTTACAGAAAATTTACATATAATCACGCTTTTTTCTCGTAGGCAGAGATCATAGATTTCCACTTTCCACCATGCTTCACATCTCTTGCCTCTTCAACTCTCATCAGACCTTTCATTCAAGCTAGTCGGTTAAGACTGCTTTTGACCTGGTCTTTTTCAGGATTTCTTCTATTAGGTCTCTGAAAGTTCGCCTTGATCTTCCTTTACCGACTTGTCCTGTTGTATTACTACATGTCCAAACCATCTAAGCATCTCTTATGTATATTTGTCACTATATCTTCTTCCACACCACACCATTCTCTTATCTCATCATTCCTTATTTTATATATCAAATTCACTCCAGCTATTCTTCTTGAGACTCTCATTTCCACTGCATTAATCATACATTCGTGCTTTTCTGCCAAACTCAAGATTCACTTCCATACATTAGAATCGGTACCAACATGCTTCTATGCCCAGCCAGTCGGGCCTTTTATGATATGTTCTGGCAGCTCAAAAAAAGGGTGTGTTTCCGTGATAAAGTGCACTTTTCACTTTCATATTTTCTTTTGATCTGATTCCTTCATTTAATCTTATCAACAAATAGTTTATAATCGCATACGTAAATAAATGTAATTTCTTTCAGAATACAGTCTGGACACTCGAACTGGTAGCTGTTATAAGTTCCATTACATTGGTCGCACCTGGAGAAAAGCCTACATGACCTGCATGGCTGAAGGGGGATACCTGGCCATCATCAACAGCGAAACTGAAGTACAAGTCATCAAGGACCTTTTTGCCAAATACCCAGCAGATAAAATATTCTCTCCACACAAAGATGGAGCTTCAATAGGGTTTCATGACTGGGGGGAGAAAGGTGTCTGGTACACCGTTCATGGTTAGTGATTGAAGTACTTTATTAATGATGCGTATAACCTCTTCTTCTTTCGTGGTTGCTGGACTAATTCAGTCCAATTTTCAAGTTTACAATGTCAGAGAAACTGTTTAATGTATTAGCAAAACAAGATATTGATATTTTTGCAAACAAAGGGCAAGATTGTTTATCATAACTTGCCTGTTTTTTATATTATATAGGTATGTGGATATATAAATTAATTATATTAGTTTAAAAACACTCTCTAATTATTTAATAATTATTATTATTACTATTAAATTACTTATTTAATTTAGATAAATTATTGCAACGATTTCTTTTTTTTTGTGTATGTGCAAATTCTTCAGAAAAATAACTACCTTATGCCTCTAAGTAGAAGACTGCTACACAGGAACATTGAATTTAAGACGTAAAAACCTTCTTTCCTTACCACAATCTAACCTATAACTTTATGAACTATGGTTCGGGAACGGAATAGCCATAATAATTTATGATAAACTTCCAAAATTGATTCAAAAATAGGATCAATATAACTTAAATATTTGCATTCGATTTCATTAGTTGAAATCGTTAAAAAAGTGCTTTAGATCACCAGACTGAAATAAAACTTGTTTGGCTCCATTTATATATATCAGATATACGAAACGTAACAGGCTATGAGAGAAACAGAGAAAGAAAATGTGGGCTCGCACCTCTCTTGCCGTTACAGTAATATACGAAACGTAACTCTCTCTCTCTTTCTATCTCACTAACTTATATCTCCCTGTCAACTTCCGTTGGCCTTGACCTTACACACTTTTCGTAACGCTCTCGTCATGCATTCACCAGCCTACTCCCCAAGTGAAGCGTGCGTAAAGAAATTTTACTTCTATAAATGTTACTTGGCTGTCTTTTAGTAGGCTTATAAATTGAACACTGTAATACTGCCCGTTACATACAAATTGAATACAAAATTATATTGTTTTAAACTTTCATGGTCACTAACATTATGGTAATATAAGTTATTTACGGGATTTTTACCATGTACCTTGTACTTGTACGGGTAACGAACGCAATAAAAGACTTCATCGGAGGGTAGACCGATATTTCTGCCAATAACAGCCTACCCGCAATTATCATGGCATGGCATGATCATGGCACTTGCAACAGTGCCGAAATATCGGAAACTCAATAACAAGGTAAATGGTAAAAATCCCGTAAATAACTTATATTACTATAATGAATACAAAATTTTAGTTCATGTTTGTGTTGAAAACTTTTTACAGCATTTGTTAACCAAATTCGAAATTCCAGGTCAAAAACTGCAAGAAGCCGGTTATTCAACATTCTCACCTGGACAACCGGATAATGATAAAACACATGACAACGGTTCTTCTTGCGGTGGAATATATCGTAACGGTCTTTTAGATGATTTTTGGTGTGCAGGATCTCACATAGCATTCATCTGTGAAAAGAAACCAGACAGCTTAATCGCTGAAGACGACGAAGTTTAAATATGGTTACTATCTTAAAAGGGTGACTCTTTAAATAATAAATTTCTTCCATTGTTCCGAGATATATATTTATATTCTTACAAATATTAAACATCGTATGACTTATACCAACAGGTATATTGAATATGAAGAAAGATGAATGAAAATAACTTTATTCAGATGCACTTAAAAACAAATTGTTTTGAAACGTCCAAAATATTTACCTACCACCCATTCTGGACGTCTTGAATGGGTGGTAGGTAAATGGAAACTGACCAAAAGAATGGGCGCAAGAAAATCGTTAGCTTAACAGAAGTAACGACATTTACAATATTATACGTCGTCGCCATACATAATACACAAAAAATACAAAATTATTCGGTAATCACATTTATAGTAATGATATAGTTTCATTACATCGTTGATTAAAGCAAAGTCAACATACGTGTTGAATTTGTTGTTTTAAATAATTAGAATAAATAATATGTGTATAAATTTGATGTAATTAGAATTTATACTAATAAAATCCTTCTTCAAACTCACTTGTTTTTCATGTTTAGTCATTTTAGGATATCCAGTATTTACTCGTTTATATTAAGTTCTATTAAATTATGAAATTCGTTATTTCTACAAGAGCCGTGATCACAGGATGAGTAAGGTAATGGTCGTCATATATGTTACTGATAACATTACATGTAAAGATTGTGCAAGTATCCGTTAAAACGTAGTTTTTCAATCTTATTAAGCGTTTGTTAACAAGAACGAGTATTGT
Source organism: Calamotropha paludella (assembly GCA_927399485.1). NCBI lineage: Eukaryota > Metazoa > Arthropoda > Insecta > Lepidoptera > Crambidae > Calamotropha > Calamotropha paludella. The sequence goes on from OV656812.1 coordinate 27,298,179, forward strand.
CAAATTAAACAAAACGACGGAAGATAAATTAAACTTTCTGCGAGGAATCCAATGAAATTTTAGTGCATACATACTTACAACCATTATAAAAACCGTCTATTAATTGTATTTGTCTATTAATTAATCATTCAGTGATCATCTATCATTCATAAATCAGGTGTCATCATCTTATTGAGAAATGATATCCTAGGCTGCATGGGCAACGTACCCTTGAGCTTCTTATGGAAAAACTTAACGACGAAAGTAAATAAAATACGCGCGCAATTCGACTGCCCATCTATAAACTGTTAAAAAAATATACATGGTTCGTTCGTTCGTTCGTTCGTTATTTTTACTAAAATAGACATTTGCTAATCCATAAGAGAGAGCTATTTAACAAGAAATTGAATTTCCGAATTGGTAGTAGACTCAGTAGTATACAATGTGATCGTAGTGAGAATTTAATAAGTAAATAAAATGAAATAATAAAACAATTTGATTTATATAAAAAAATAACAATGAGGAACGTGCCCGATTAAAATATTGTGAAGGTAGTAGAAAATATATGACGACCATTACCATAGTCATCCTGTGATCACGGCTCCTGTAAAGGAGTCGAAACGTCAGGATTTAATATAAAATAAAATATGCGCAAAATCCGTAAAAAAGTATTTATTCAAATGTGTAATGTGCACAGAAGTGTAAGAACTAAAAAACTAAACAATAATATATATATAAACACTTATATATAAAAACATGAGACGTTTCCTTGACATAACTTACCGTGATACAAAAATAATCTTGTGCTACCTCTAAATTAAATCATCATAGTTTTCGACCATATACAATATTAATAAAATGTTATAAAAAAGCATGTGTACAATTCACACGTGGTAGAAGTCAATTTTCAAAAATTTTGGTTTCAAGATAATGAGACGAATGTAAAATTTCGGGAAGAAGATAATTGTAGGTTTTAGTAATGATCATAGTGATACAAAGTTATATAATTATTTTACATTTTATTCGTATATATTATATAGATTTATTCAGACTCAGAGCTTACATTTTCGATAAAGGATACAAGAGGCTTATGGTAACTAAAGTACATACCACGAACATAAGAGACACTCTTTAATGTTTTATCTCATTCTCTCATAGGTTAAATCTTATGAATTTATGCATCTTTCTCTTTTTACTGTCGCTTTTTCGTTTAATCGACTTTCAAATTACAACGATGCTAACGAAGTTTTCACTTCAAAAATATCAGAATGTTTAAAAGCTGAAATTAATATAAATAAATTTTAAAATGAATAAAATTCATGAATGGAAAATGCTACTATCCATCGGAGAATATTTTTAAGAATAATTTTAAAATAAATATCTACCCTTTCTCTTCCTTGTTGCTGTGTCTATCAAGATACATGTGATTATTAAGTGCCATAAGTACATTGAGAAATGTATTAAGACGCCTACCTATATCGCATGTAATGCAATTCTAAATATATAATATCTATAAAAAATAAATGCCAATTATATCGCAGGGAAACCTATTGTCATAACAAATGACTTTGTAAACCCTCCTTGAAATAAATATTATTATATTCAACTTTTAAAATATGCTTACGTAGTGGGTTTAAATCTTAGTCCCCTATACTAGGATCCAGTATAGCGTTATCAACCCCTTCTGGTACTGTTACGTCGCAGGTGAGATTTAACATCTTCTATAAAGAGCATCTTCAGCCACCCGAAAGCTGCTACACCAGCGCCACGATATATGACTAGGCGATGCAGTTGCTAAGCATAAAGCTTCGCTAGCGGATTCCACTATACAGGGTGTCCCAAAAACGACACGTCACAGTGACACTGGGGTTAGGCCAGCACAAGAGGCATCGAATAAGCCTAACATGACCTCAGTAAAAGTTGCTCGGTTTTCAAGATATTGTCAATTTAAACTTTTTCAAAATTTTCACGTTTTTTAACGTGTTCAGTGCTAGCATTACGTTAGATAGCCCTCAGGTTTCGATTTTTCTTTTGTACTCTTGTTGCGAATAGTTGCTTAAGATGATAGAAGTGTTATTTCGTTGATAACTAATGTAAAATGTGGAAAAATACTGGATTGAACTTGAAAAAATTGAACAACGAAAAATTACTTTCAACTTTGATCACTTGCCGTGAAAAAAAATTCAAAGAAACTAAATGAGCAAATAACGTTAAAAACTTGCATGTCTTATGCTTATTCCAAAATGGTATAACACATGTGTCTTATTTTAATATTATACGATTTTTTAATGCTTCACTAATACTAGGAACCCCGGAAGCTACCGCTAGCAGGTAAAAAAATAATGTCACGCGCAACGATAAGGCATTGTTATTGTTATCTATTAGCTTTTTTGTTTGTCAAATGCATGAGAATGAAAGATAAGGATAGTTTATTACCCTTTTGTCGGCTAGATATTGTAAGCAAATAGCTTTGTTTTTGACGTACGTGTCGTTATCATCTTTTCAAAGAAATGGAGAAGAAAGAGGGGTTGTAGTTTTAATTCTTATGGCCCTGCACTGCAAATCAAGTTGTTACGACAGTTCGTTACCTTGCGTTTCGTACGACAACCGTGTTAATCTCTGCGTTCCTTGTTTCCGTGTATTCCTTAATTTAAATCGACTTGGCTTTTCTCTGGACTCTGATTTCTGTTTTGAACGACAACTCGGCGCTCTGTTGGACACTGATATTGCTTTACGGAACTGTCTTATTAACGATGGCAAATCGTGGTACCCAATACACTCACCGTGACTACTCGGACATGCACTTGATTTACGGCGAAACCAGGCAGGTTTCCAATCGAGGCAATGTTTCGTACAACGCAAGATTGGCTGCAAGATTATACTCCGAAAGATATCCAATCCGTAATCCGACGACTTACGAAGTGATCTTAAGAGTTGTGAACGCTTATCGTGATGGCAGATTACCTGGAGTGAGTCACTCAGAAGGAAGACCTCGGACTGTTGACGACAACGTGGTGTTAGAGCAAGTACGAGAGGAGCCAGGAACTTCAGTGCGAATTATTGAACGCCGCACTGGTGTTCCCAAATCTTCGGCACATCGAATTTTAAAACGCCACAAATACCATCCCTACCATATCCAACGCGTCCAAACACTGCTTCCGGCGGACTACGCTGCGCGTGTCCAGTTTTGCCGGACAATGATTCAGAAATGGAGAGAAAATCCAAATTTCTTCAATGAAGTGTTATGGAGCGACGAATCAGCCTGCAAAAGGGATGGGTATATCAATTTGCACAACATCCATAGCTGGCAATTAGACAACCCACATGAAAAAAGAGAAGACCGATCACAGTACCAATTTAAAATTAATCTGTGGACGGGAATTTTCAACGGTCAAATATTGGGACCGGTCGAGTTGCCGCCTGTTCTGAATGGACAAAATTATTTAGAACATTTGCGAAACAACCTTCCTGTATTATTGGAAGATACTCCGTTGGCGCTGAGACGAAGGATGTGGTTCCAACAAGATGGCTGCCCAGCACACTATGCCTTACCAGTACGTCAGTACCTAAGCAACGCATTCCCCGAAAGATGGATTGGGCGACAGGGGCCAATTTCATGGCCACCGCGTTCCCCGGATCTAAATCCCTTAGATTTCTTTTATTGGGGTTGTCTAAAAGACAAAGTTTATGCGAAACCAATAAGATCCGAAGAAGAGTTACGGCGACGTGTATTCGATGCAGCTCGCACCATATCAGAAATCAGCTTAAGAACATTGAGCCGTAATTTTATTAGGCGATGTCACTTATGTATTAGAGTTCAAGGGAGACAGTTCGAGCATTTACTGTAAACTTATTAAACCAATAAGATACATGTGTTATACCATTTTGGAATTGGCATAACACATGCAAGTTTTTAAAGTTATTTGCTCATTTAGTTTCTTTGAAATTTTTTTCACGGCAAGTGATCAAAGTTGAAAGTTATTTTTCGTTGTTCAATTTTTTTCAAGTTCAATCCAGTATTTTTCCACATTTTACATAAGTTGTCAACGAAATAACACTTCTATCATCTTAAGCAACTATTCGCAACAAGAGTGCAAAAGAAAAATGGAAACCTGAGGGCTATCTAACATAATGCTAGCACTGAACATGTTAAGAAACTTGAAAATTTAGAAAAAGTTTAAATTGGAAATATCTTGAAAACCGAGCAACTTTTACTGAGGTCATGTTAGGCTTGTTCGATGCCTCTTGTGCTGGCCTAACTCCAGTGTCACTGTGACGTGTCGTTTTTGGGACACCCTGTATATTGGAGCAGAGCGTAATAAAAAAATTCAATAATGTTTAGTAAATCTTAAAATTCCATAAGAATGAAAACTTTTAAAAAGCGCGCGCTTTTTGTGTCAATGGGAAATCCAATGGTATAAATGTTTTTTGGTCATAACTTTTTATTTTTGTGTATTTCAAAATTCGGGCTTCGTCCACAAAAATAATAAAATCGATTAAGAACTCGGGAAGTTATGGTGTAACAAATTGAAGCTGAGCCATGGGAATTTATTTGCTTTTCGGACGACCAACAGCTATAATAAAGAAAGAATTTACATACATAGCAACACAAAGCCAATTGCAGGTCATTACAATTAATATCATTAAACTTATAACGACACTATTTTAAATAATAATAATTTACTATAATTACACATATAATTTTAGGAATCATCAAAGAATATAAAACTCATATTAAAATTCATTATTTAAACCTTTTAATATATATACATTAGAATTTAATATCAATTAAATGAGTTAAATTTATTTATTTTTAAGCTTTAATTGTAAACTGTTTCTATTTAATTTCATTAATTCGCACCCCGGATGTCAACCTAATGTGTAACTACTTTGACTTTAATAGTCCTCATCAGTTACAAAAGTAAGATGTCGTTTCTGTTCTAAGAGCAAATATATATATATTTGCTCTTTGTTTCTGTTTTTTTTCCTTTTTTTTTCTATCCTGAAAACATTGTAAGGCGAAGTTCTGACCGAATAAAGAGTCACCAGTACTGCGGACTTATCATATGATCGCCTAGTTCTACTCTTTGGAACAATAGGTATATTAGAACCTAGTCGGGGCATAGACTAGGATCTAAGACACGCCTATACGATTATTTTAAGGTTTGTCAGGTTTTACCGTTACAAGAAAGCATCAGATTTAGTACCGTTACATGATATATGTAGAAGCCAGCTGCCTCTCCACCGCAGTGTGCGTGGCCTTCTGTCTCGCTTTCACTCATGTCAGTGTGCGTGGCTGGCGTGGCTTTCTCTCTCTTTCGCTTTATACTGTAAAGCTTCTCTTCTTTCGGGCGTCCCTAGACGGCACTGTTATTTTTGTTTAATAGTCGTGGTTCTTATATACTTTTTATGTATGATATCTGTTAGTTATGTTAGTAATATGTTTACGGTATTTAATACTGTAAAATTACACCAATCGATTTTCAACCTAAATATTAAATCAATATAATATATAATAATATTAAGTCAATGGTAGGTGGTTATTATATATATCTTTTGTACTAAAGCATTTACCTGTCAGATGTTTTATATGTAAAGAAGTTATTTCTGGCGAGTTATTTTTTTTTAATTTTGTGAGATGTACATTTGTGCTGTGTTAAATAAACTAATTTATTATTATTATGATAATCATAACTAGAAAGAATTAAACTTGTATCGGGTGTCAGGCAGGACTGACACCTGACGAACACACACCCCCTCCCTATCCGGGCAAGTACTCTTCCAATTGAGCCACCAAGACCTTAACAGACCCTTCGAATTTTTCCAAGTATTTCTTTAAATGACGCCAGCGCCATCTCTTGATGTCTAGGTAGTACTACTTACAACATCAAATGTATTACTGATACAAATAGCGAAAAACTTATTATGTTTTTTTTTATAATTTAGCGTATAACTGTTACATTTTATAGCCAAAAAAAATATGATTAGAAAGAACATTATTTGTCCCTAGTGTCGAGTGAGGCTCGAACCAACACCCCCTCACTAGGGGCGAGTACTCTTTCAATTAAGCAACCAAGATCTTGACAGACCCTTCAAATATTTCTTAAGCTGACGCCAGCGCAGCGCCATATTCTAGGTACTACCTACGAAATTTTCTAGTTATAATTTCTTTGAATTACAATTTGTAGCAGCTAATTTCTTAATTAACAATAATATAATAAATGTATCTTAAAATATTGTGCATAACAGACAGGTGATTCATTATTTACTGACTCAGTAGGAAAAACAGTATGTTAACAAAACAATATACAAGGAAAACCACAAGATGCAAATAAAATACGAAATAAATTACATAATATTGAGAAAAGGGAAAAGTAAAATATATAAATACATATTAGAGAACATCACAAACATTATTCTGAATCTAATTAGCCAGAGCACTTGTGTTATGGAATTCAGAAACAACGTTGGTACCACAACATACAGACCCTAATCTTTATAGAAAATCAATAAGCCAACACGATTACAGTAAGGGAACCTTTTTAAAATTAGGAACGTGCCCGATTAAAATATTGTGAAGGTAGTAAAACATATATGACGACCATTGCCTCAGTGATCCTGAGATCACGGCTCCTTTAAGCTGAGCATTGACGGTCAGTTTTTCGCGTCAGCCTAGTCGTAAAACTGGCGCCACTCTAAATGGTTTAGTTAAGCCAACTAGATTTCCCCACTCACTGGCGTCACTCCGGCTCTTCAGGTTTCCGTTCGGCTGTTAAGTGTATTACCTATTTGTGTCGAAAAAAATTGATTCTGATTCCGAAGAGGAAACTAATACTTACTGAGACTACTGTTTGTTGCCATATATTCACAAAAGAAACAAGAAAGAATGTCGATCACACACTCACGGGCAGTTTGGTGCGACGCGCTGGGATGGATTATGGTAGTCACGGAAAAATTCGTTTATTACTTTTCGGCTCGTCATCAATTAAAACTCTGGAGTGATAATTCAACACTCACGACCAAATTTTGGATGGACGTCAGTTCAACTGCCGCGAAAACCTGACCGTCAATGCCCAGCTTTAAAGAGGTCGAAACTTCAGGACTAAATATAAAGTATACACCAGTTATCCGATAATAAGTAGCTTTAATAGATCTTTTTATAAATCTGTTGATTTTCTGTTTGTAATAATTTCTTTATAAAGATCTATTTATAAAGAAATTATTACAAACAGAAAATCAACAGGTTCGATACTTGTTAAAGTATCCATATAAACTTATAAAGTATGCTGATTTCGATTTTATTATTATATTTTTTGGTAATTAAGTATTTAACTGCAAGTTTTTATGTGGGGGAACGGAACGTTAGAATGTAAGAAAGGGATAGTTATTTCAATGTTCGCGAGAAGTATGAGAGGGATAGATAATAAGTTAACTTTCCTTTGGTCTATGGAATATGGCGGCATACCAGACAACGATCCGTCGGTGTAACGTAACACAATTAAAATTAAAAAGTTTAAGAGTGCAGTATTTCTTTTATTTGCTACGATATGCCCACATTTATATCTAAAGCAGTAACAACATAAAGAAGCATCAGGATTAAATATAAATTATACGCAACTAACCGTGAAAAATTTGTTTTATTTAAATGTGTAATGTAATGCGGAATTGCATACACTTACCTACTTACCAACTCTTTATATTTGGGGGTGTCGTAAAAGCAACTTTTGATACTGGAAATAATCACCATCCATCCACGATACAAAATGGGCAGCAGTGTTTTCCGAATTATGGTTTGTACTGAGAATTCCAACCCCGACAAGCGTAAATTTGCGATTAATGCGTATGTTTGGCAGAAAAAAGCGTTTGACGGCGCTCGCTAGCGCTGAGTTATACAGAACTGAACTATACAGTTTTCGGCAAGGACACGTTTTCTTACTTTAGCAGCGCTGACGTTTTCCATTTTGCTTAGATAAGTTTGTTTACAAACTTAAGTTAACCGGTGGTTTTGTGCAATCATTAAAATAATAGTAGTAATCTCGTCTTCTTCAATATTGTCATTCACGAAATTATTCAATATATTATTCATAGTTTAAAACTTTTCACTTCATTTGATAAAAATATATTTAAGTGAGGTTATGTCCCCAGTGACCGCTAAGTTTGCGCCCTAGAGGAAAATAGCTATTTACCATTTGACAGCGCTTACCGCTTAGCGATCGCCATTTTGCTTGCAAGCGCTGCCTAGCGCTTTTTTCTGCTAAACACAACGAATGACTACTCTTAAAGTATAAAATACACTTGCACACACATACACACACCGACACACACACTTACATACACAAACACCGCCGTTGTCACACACATACACACGAACGCACTGGCACCCACCGCCCGCCATACATAATATGTAATCCACAAAAAAACAATATCATTCTATTATCACAATAATGGTAATGTTACTGTTTCATTACAGCCTTGATAACTACAAAGCTAACAAGTACCTGTTTTAAATATGTATACTTGAAAAAATAGAGTATAAACGACAAATTTGAGACAGGTCATTAGTACGGACGTTAAAGCAACCGTAATCATGACCAAGATGCGACATACTGTTTCTTCAATCTTTATTCTTATTTTTACAGTTGTTTGCCAATATCGATTCGACTACACATACAACATCAAAGTGGGAGGATGGTTAAAGTTACACACCTTGCCAGCAAACTTTTACGACGCTTTTCGGCTGTGCAACGCTGAAGGTAATTTTTTATTTTTATCCCTTCTCTACACTGAAGGCAAATGGTACATCGCAGATACATCTCCTTGAAGTCATGAATACAATAGTAGAATGATGTTATACCATGTAATTAACTTTGTATTGATTGTTTGTTTGTAAGTTTGTATGTTTGTTTGTAACGAAATCTTCTAACTGGATTTTTACTCACTTGAAAACTTCAGATTGATTCGAAATTTTTCACGCTTATGAATGACAGACCGATGACAATACAATAATTAGAAAATGCTCAAGGGAGACATTTTGAAAAACATTTCATAATACTTCGTAAACTGAAAAATTATAATTAATTACATTAATTATGAAAAAAATCACGTTTATATAGTAGTTCAATCTAAAAATTAAAAATTTGGTTACAGTTAAAAATACTGAGAAACACACTTTTATGGTATGTTTTTTTTTAAGTAAATCTGTTTACGGCCTTTGACTTGGAGAGTAAACTGGTGAATGCGTGACGAGAACGTTACGAAAAGTGTGATTGGGCGAGGCGAACGAAAGTTGAGAGGGAGATATAAGTTAGAGAGAATTACGTTTCGTATTTTAGTGTAGGGCCAAGAGAGAGAGAGGCCAAGCACACATTTTCCCACTCCCTTTCTAAGGTTTTTTTTAATTTAGAAAGAGGATTCTTAAAAAGATCAATATCGTTAAAGTCCTTATTGTACGAAGTTGGTGGAACGGTAAATAAAGAAGTTACATGTGTACACATTTTTTTTTATTATTTTGAATGGGTTCACTCTTGATCCCAATCAAGCCCGGGGGCCAAGACAAGATCCACGATGGAACGAGCTAACCCATAAAGGTGCCTATTCACCCGGGCTTTAAAAACGGACGTGTTATAAGTACTCGGAAATACTCCTTTGCTGTGCGCATTATAAATGATGTTGAATTTAGTAATCACAATTCATTCACAATCACAAAAAAAATTTTAGTATATAAATTAGTCAATAATAATTAATTAGTATATATACTTATATTTATCTAGTAATTAGCTACGAATTTTTTATCATTATTGTTTTATCACTATCCACGTGAGTTTGTATGACTGTGTTATAATTTTTTTTATTGTTCAAAAATTTACATAAACCACTCAATTGTAATAAATATTCATATAACTGGCACTATAGGTCTAGTTACTTAAATTTGTTATTATAACCATATACGACTGTTCGTCGGCATAAATAATAAAAACACAAAAAAAAATCATTACCTATTCGTATTTGACGACCGTTCGGTGCAACGGTAGTGATTCTGCCGTTCGCACCGACGGTCCTGGGTTCGAATCCCGGAAGGGGCAGATATTTGTATGGTGAATACGAGCATTTGTACCTGAGTCATGGATGTTTATTTATATTATAATATACCTATGTATCATAAATGTATGTCTTTTCGTTAATCTAGTATACATAACACAAGCCTTACAGTGCTTACTTTGTTTGGGCTAGGATAATTGGTGGGAATGTAAGAAATATTTATTTATTTCCGCTTTGTTCATTTACAGGAGCGGTAAATTGGTGTGAATGAAATGAATAGTCATCTAATTATTTTCGCTTTGTTGATTTACAGGAGCGGTACTAGCATCGCCTCTGAATGCTAACCTGAAGAATGTAATGCTGATGCTGCACAAGAACGCCAATACTGGCTCAAAAGCAATCTTCACAGGAATACACTCAGCATTTTCCAAAGGAGCCTTCTCCTCAGTTGAAGGTAAAGCAAAACATATATTTACCTATAATAACTTTTTCAACAACACATCTCCTTCGCGTTAAAGCTAACATACATTTTAAAAAGTATTTTAAAGCACTGTTTATGAAAACAAATTAAAAGTTGTTGATTAATTTACATTAAAATATTAATAACTAGCTTTTGCCCGCGGCTTCGCTCGTGTTAAATTCGGGGTAGCACTGTTCCCCTTTCCTGAACACAGAAGAGAACTCGGAACAGAATTTTACACGTTATTTATTTTATTTCAACACTGCCATCTGTTATTAATTTTTGAACCCAACAATTAAACCTATCGTGAACATAATATACAATAAACATATCAGCGCCATCTATCGGAATCCATGAGTTACACTTATTTATGTTTATAATGTTTATTTTCTCAAAAGCTGATTGATTTATGGTAAGATTTATTGTTTTTAATATTGTTTTATTTAATTCGTTTTTATTAAATTATTTTATTATTCGTTTGTATTAAAGAACCTGTTCTAATTTTGCGGAGTCTCACACACATTTCCATCCCCTATTTTAGGGGCTGGGGGAGGATTTCTAAAAAATGGCAGGTATTTTCGTTAGTAACAAAGAGTCTGTGTGCCGATTTTAGCTTCCTGCCTTGAAAACTGCGAAAGGTCTCATATAAAATTTCACCCCCTCTTTTAAGGGGTTGGGTGCAGATTTCAAAAAAAAATGATGGGCGATTTTTTTGGTAGTCATAAATAGTCAGCATACCAATTTTTAGCTTTCTATATCCTCCATACAAACTTCCACCCCCCATTTTTGGGAAGTGGGGGATTCCATCCCTTCAACTATCTTCACTTAAAAAAATCACGTCAATTCGTCGCTCCGTTTTGCCGTGAAAGAAAGATAGACAGACAGACACACTTTCCCATTTATAATATTAGTATGGATGATGAAGACAATAATTTTGTTAATAGCAAAATAACAATATTTTTTTTATTTACGGTATTTATTACGATAAAATATTTATGGTAAAGACACATAAAAAGATTGCTTAACTTTTAAATTTGTTTATCGAAATGAACTTTAATTAATAACTTTTTTAAGATAACAATGATTTTTATTTAATTTGAGCAGTTGTAGTGCGTTTATAATCAACAATATTGCCATGACTTCATTTTGACGTCGAAAACTTTGTAAGCCGCAAGAAATATGGCATATTTTGTTTTAAATTTTTCCTATAACTTACAGGGTCTCATTTTTAAAAGAATCTTCGTTTGGTCGACTCATCTTCGATTCGGTTTCAAAAGGCTCTTGGAAACAAGTCGAAAAGTCAGCATCAAAATAAATTAAAATATAAAAAAATTGCTCTTTTAAAATGCTTCGTTTCAATTAGTAGACGCGAAAGTTTAATTACTTATTATTATAACAGAGAAAAACTCGTTAAAGAATCCTGTAATCAAAGCTAATGATAATCCATTAAAACCTGCAAAAAGGATGGGCTAATTTATAGATAGATGTATTGCGTTTTATGCAGTGCCGGATTTACCATAGTAGCTGAAAAAACTGAAGCTTAGGGCGGCAAAATTGGCCCAGAATTTTTTTTATTGGCTATCAATAGATGAATAGATAATCTTTAATTTAAATGAGGCGATTCTCACATTTTTAAAATTATCTAAGCATTCTTATCGATAGCCTTATTTTGGGCGAGAGTAGAGTAGAGAATATAGTTCCTAATTGAGGTTTGATTTACTCTAATTAAATAAGTATTTCAATAATAAATATCGGTATTGGCTTAGTGATCTGACAGGAACTAGGGGGCCCCTATCGATCGCGGGACCCTGGGCATTTGCCCAGAGTGCCCAGTGGGAAAGAGGGGTCTGGGCACAAGATTTCTGCTTGGATTTGCGACTGTGAAATTGTAAAAAAAATTCTACACGAGACTTTATTTTTGACATTATTAAATTTTAATTGAGCTCTTTCACTTTCACTCAAAAATATTTTTTTATACAAAAGCACCGCTCTGAAGTGTACAAAATCTAAAATCAAGAAACAATACGAAGTAAACTAAACAGCTGTAAATGAAGCGTCACGGAAACCCCCGAAACCGTAATTAGCTTGGCCGATTAGTCGGCCACTTTACAACCGACAAATCGGGTAGTCGGCTAGTCGGCCAAAGTTATAATCGGCACATCTCTAAAATTTGACTTTTTCAAGTGGGTTAAAATCGCGTTACTAAATCCGTTGACTCTCATGACACTATCTCGGAAACGCGTGGAGGTATCGAGTTGAAATTAAAACCATTTACTCAAATCCCTTAAAGCTGTGAATAAATTCTAAGTTAACGTAAAAAAAAGATACGACCGTTTATGCCGCAAAAAACGTATATTTCGACACTCACAAGGGAATCAAAGTTTAAAAAGTAGGTTCGGTATGAAACTTGGCAAATGATATCGTCTTATAATACAAGTACACGGAAAAATCTGTCTTTATTTAATTACATATTTTGGACACTGCATTTCAGAAAAGGCTCGGTAGTAACTGCGAAACTCGCTTCCTGAACTATTTATATTATGTACCTACAAATTTGTACAGAACCCTCGTTGGGCGAGTCCGACTAGCACTTGTCCGATTTTTTTTCATTTTTGCATGAATGAGCAAGAAAATGTATGTAGACTCCACTCTTATTCTTTTCCAGGAATACCCATATCCAAAATCCCCATTCAGTGGGCGCCGTTTGAGCCTGACAATTGCAATGATAAAGAAAACTGCATCGCCCTACTACCAGACGGCACCATGGCTGACGTGAGCTGTTCCGAGACCTTCCCCTATGTCTGTTACAAGAAGAAGACCAAGAACTTGAAGATCAACCAGTGTGGCACTGTTGATGATGGTAAATAAATACATAAGATTATTTTGACTTTTTAGAAAATTATATTTTCAGGGTCAGTTTCACCAGTTCCTAATAAAGTTAGAGATGGTTATCTTCCATTTAACACTATTTAACAGATAAAGGTTGCTGATACCAATAACTTTATCTGCCAGTTATTTCATTTGTAAAGTTATGAAACCGAAATATGTAGTTTATCTGGCAGATAAGTTCCGACTCCCACTTGGTGGACCGACGATCTGATGAAGGTAGCGGGAAGCACCTGGATGCGAGCAGCGCAGGAACGGTCGTTTGTGGAAATCCTTGGGGGAGGCCTTGTTCAGCTGTGGACGTCATTTAGCTGAGATAGAAATTCCAAATAGGCTAGCAGGGACTTTATCAGCAAGTGGTGGAACATGCCCTTAATATGGTGAATAAAGGGTTGATAATTTGCATGAAAACTTCACCCTTCCTGAAGTTTGAATAGGAAAACTAAGTATTGAATAAAATAACCATAGATACATGATGTATTTCGTATCTATAAATGCTGCCCATTTGTCGGTGTTAATAGTAAGCTCCTGTTAAGAAATAGGTCAACACTGGCTTCTGCATATTGGTCAAATTGTACACTTGAAAAACAATGTGAAAATGGGTGTTACCGCTTTAAAATGGAATAAAGACTGCTCAAAATTATGTTTGAAATAATAGTACATAGGTAGGTAAATTTATATCATTTTCATTTGAAGGTAGTTGATAAAATACCTATAGGTCGACCTTTTAAATGAGTCTTTGCCCATGTGGTACAGAGGCGCGGGGGTACTGCGACAAAGGGGTGTACAGAAAAGGGGGGATCCCGCTCCTCTCTCGATCCCGTTGGCCGCCGTACCCCCGCGCCGTTGTACCGCAAGGGCGAAGGCTCATTGAAGCTTTCGACCTATATAATCTATAGTGATCGTTCCAGAAAGCTCCTACCTAGCATGACTAAGACACATATCTTATAATAGTGAAAATATGAGAGTACATATTTTAACTATTTAGTAAAATATAGTATCCTTTTTCATAAATATGTACCACCTGAAAATTACGGCTTTTTCATGAATATTTACCGCTTAAAAATTACGGTAATCATCAGTGGTCGTAGTGGGTAACACAACACTAATAATAGTTGATATTTTATAATCAAAAGCCCAACAGTTGAGAAGTGATAAGCTTGAAATGAGGTTATGTATTTCGCCTTTTCTGGAAATACTACTTGGGCCATTAGGTGGCTCTGCGATCTAGTGTCCGGACGTTTGTCGTTTCCGCTAGTATTTTAATATAATTTTAAAAACTCTCCACCGAGCCCATATGCTTTTTATAATCGGGACTTCGTTATCTTTCCCTTTTTTGTTTTTCTCGGTTGTTAAAGGTCGTTGCGTGCTTTTAAATACCTTCTAATTGGGCTGAAACAATAAAAAACTTATAACCTAAAGAGATTTATCATATTTTAATAAAAAGTATATAACTAATTTTAACTTATAGAATTATCAATAAAGACAACACTTGTTGATGGAATGTGACAAAAACCAAAGCGAGAGACAGCGACTGAGGCATCAGATGTGGGAGCTTTCCAAAGTATTTTTGCGGATCCCGCATCAGATACAGCCAGGCCTATATGCGACCTCGTTCAATTACGTTTATGATGTGCTGCTGAAAAGCTTAGGGTATAATGAGACTGACGTACTCTGTGTAAAAGTTCCTAAATTAAATAAAGAAAAAAAGATAACTAGTTATTGTTTTATATTACGTTATTAAAGGTTTCAGTTCACTTTTCCTGCAGAATACGTCCTCGACGGTCGCACTGGAAGTTGTTATAAGCTTCATCGCATCGGCCGCACCTGGAGACGTGCTTACATGACCTGCATGGCTGAGGGAGGTCACTTAGTCATCATTAACAGCGAGACTGAAAGGCAGGTCGTCAAGGAAATCTTCGCTAAACACCCCAACACAACAATCTTCTCCTCGTTTAAAAATGTCGCTGCCATCGGCTTCCATGACTGGACAGACCACGGTTACTGGTACACTGTTCATGGTAAGTTTCAAATGAAAAAAGGCGTGTATGTACTTAAGTACGCGCTGCAGAAGTTATTTTTTTATAAAACTTTTAAATACGATATCTTTTAGTTAGCTTATTCACTTTAACAGCTAACTTCATGGTGTCGCTTTTTCGTTGCATACTGCGTGCGCAACTTCCGTTGCATAAAAAATTTTACCCTTAATGCGCCAAAAGGAGTATAACTTCAAAAATGATACAGTGCGATTGACTTTTGTTTTGCTTTTAACATCGTTTCTTTCTGGGAATACACAGACTAAGATTGACACTTCGTATCACAGATGGCGCTAACTCTAAGTTATACCATAGACTAAGTAACTAAGTAAATAGACTAAGTTAGTGCTTCGTAAATTTGTATTAACTTGCCAGGCATGTCAACTGCCTATATTACTTACAAGTGCGATCTTCATTATATACTAACAATAACGCTCCATTTTACTCGCATGGTGGATTTAGGGGATTGCAGACTGCAGGTATACCAAATACTTTTTGAAGCAAAAAATAGTGCTTAGCGAAAATTGCTTTACGTTGTTCACCTTTTCTATTTTTACCATTCCAGGACAAACATTAGAAGATGCTGGCTTCTCCAAATTCGCAAATGGCGAACCTAATAATAACACGGCGTACGATGGTGGATCCTCCTGCGGAGCAGTGCTACGCAGTGGACTTCTTGATGACGTCTGGTGCAGTGGCGCCAACTTCGCCTTCATTTGTGAGAAGAAACCTGACAGTTTGTTAGCGAGTTAGGGAATAGGATACAATTAATAAAAATAAATGTATTTCAAATGAACTGAATAAATAATAATATAATAATAAACCTTAAGAATTTAATTTTTCACCCTATTATGTATTACATATTTCAATATTTTTTGTAAAAGCTTGATTTCCTAATGTTCATACAAATAAAACGGGAAAAAGTGTAGAAAAGTGTAGAAAAAAGAGAAAAACCTTTTAAATTATTTAAATCAGTCTACCTTCTTGTTTAGATTATTTTAGATATTGAAATAAGTTATCAAAAATCTACAAAAAATATTATAAACCATAAACGTCAATATTTTTTTGAATAAAAATGTTTATAAATTATTTTAATAGAAAAATACTAGAACAAATCGATTGGAGGCACAAATTATTCTTAGGCAGAACTTCTGAGCGGACTCTATTTCTCTTGTATTTTTCTATTAAAACAATTAGTTATATGAGACAGCATTAAAAGGGGTATTCATTAATCTTTCAGTGATCATCTTTAATTCATAAAACAGCCGACATCAATCAGCATTCATCATCTAATTAAGATAGCCTTCATGGGCTATGTCTCTTTTACCTTCTTATGGGAAAACTTAACAAAAAGAGTGGGGATTTATGGCGGGAGCGCGAAACGTCACTTTAATAGTTTGGTTTTCTTGTTAAAATTTGTGTTTTTATAGATATTAGTGTGTAATAATGGTGGGTTATTAACCACTTGAGTATTTCTTAATATGCATGAGCATTGACAAGTGAAACAAAACAGTGGAAAGTGTCTTTTCGCGCTCTCTTAAGAAGAAGTTTCAGTAAAACCCTACACCTTTACTGAAACTTAAGGTGGGGATTATTTCATAATTCATTCATTGATCATTCATTATCATTCATAAATTAACTCTCATCATTGTTCATCACAATCTAAGAAAAAAATACGTGAAGACTTGGATGTATGGGATTTGTACCCTTAACCTTCTAGTATCGGAAAACAACAAAAAAGTAGCGAAAATACGCGCGTAATTTGACTAGCCATCTGTCAATCGGTGGTGTCAATGGTTCTTGCGTTCGTTATTTTAGTTTGCCAATTAGATATTAACTTTAATATTTTATATCATAACATAAACTAGGCTTTTACAATCAAGTAAAATGATGTTAAAAAAGCTATATACGCTAGTTTTCATACGAACAGATGACCAAGTTCTTTTAGGCTATAAAAAACGTGGATTTGGTATAAACAAATGGAATGGTTTCGGAGGCAAAGTAGAAGCAAATGAAAAAATTATAGATGCTGCGACTCGTGAATTGAAGGAAGAATGCTGTGTGAATGTTAAACCTATAGAATTGAAGAACATTGGTCACTTGGAATTCACTTTTGAAGGGGATCCAGTCATGATGGACGTTAGGGTATTTTCCACAACTATATACACGGGTACTCCAACAGAAACTGAAGAAATGCGTCCTCAATGGTTCTGTAACGATCAGATACCATTCAATGTCATGTGGCCTGATGATAAACTGTGGTTTCCGTACATGTTGAAAGGAAAATTGTTTTATGGAAGATTTCACTACCAAGGATTTGACAAAATCCTTAATTATAATATTGAAGAGCTAGAATCTATGGAAGATTTTTATAAAAATAGGAATGAAAAGTAATTTTTAGATAGCCATAAAAAATCTTTACTCACATACAACCTAGTGATTAATATATAAGTACAAAAGTACTTGAAGTTTTTTAAATAAGTTCATAATAATTTGTTTTGCCCTTTTGTGTGATGTGTAATAGAGATTAAGTTTTGTAAGTTAATTACAATAATATTATTGATTTTGTATTCATCCGTTTGTACCATTTTAATATAAAACTTGATTATTATAATTAATCTGTAAATTACAACTTGAAAAAGATACAGCACCTAAACTGCTTGTAAAACTAACAGAATCATTTACCAAGGCTTTGTTTTCACTAAATAATGTAACCTTGCAGAATGAAGTCTGGAATTAGAGCGAAAATAACTACTAAATAAATCAAAATAAAGTCAAGTCAGAATTTCATAACATTTTCTCAAGACTAAACTACTTGATAATGTGTAACACTCTTTGCTAAGTGCAATAATGTTCTATTGTGTTTCAAATATGTCAGTTAACATTTTAACCACACTTTAGATTTATAAACAAGATTTTTATTTCTATACAACCTTCTATAATTATTTATTCTCTAGCCACGGCTACTCATACTAAGTGGTGAATAGGTCAAGAACGTACATGGCGATTGGTAAATTAATAAATAAAAAGTTGATAATTTAATGGTAAACACAAGAATGAAAATGTTCATGATGACTGAGTTAACCACAATTTAGATTTCCTTCATCAACTGTATCACTTAGTAAAAACACTTATTTTTTGAAGTTTCATACAATTATTCTTTCTTGCTTTTTAAGTACTTAGATCACACACTTCAGACTATACTTGATGCTTTTTGTTCAAATTCCGAAATTCATTCTTTCTCTTTTACTAAGCCTTTGGTGGATCAGATGCCTAAGTGTACTACTAAGGATTTGAATAATATTGTTATTGTCTTGTGTTATCAGAAAAAGGCATTACAGCATGGTACATAATTATGTTCATACTTGGAACTAATTTTTATTGAACAATAGTTTTCTAGACTATTTTTTTTTAAGTTATTGACTAGCGTCTGTGATTTATGTGATAATTACTTTTTAATAGAAATGATTGTTGATTTGTAGTTTTGACTTTTATTTTGATACAATGGTTTATATCTGTTTTCACTATTACTGACTCAATTTCTGTATAATTATATTCATAATCACTTCAGGTTATAAAATGTCCACTGCTGGACGAAATCCTCTCCCAAAATTGGAGGGATTTGCCATAATCTCCACATTTGGCAGGCTGAGTTCAAACGCACTAAGTGTAAAGGGTTGGTGCTTTTCTACTCTGTCCAGGGTTGCCACCTGCCACTTCGTGACTTATAGGTTACCAACATCAAAAAAATGGGTTTGACTTTTTTACTGAAGACAATTAAAATAGCATTGTTTTAATAGATTCTCCGTTTTGCTCAATTGATAAAAATATGCATCAGACAGAGGAACAAATTCTAATCATCACCCTAACATCTGTTCCTTCCAGAATCAAACCTAAGACTATTGGTGCGAAAGGCAAGATCGCTACTATTGCAACAAACGGTCAATATTGTACTCAAAGTGATTTTTACAGTGTTCAATAAAGCATAACAGTTACTACCCATTGTAAGATAATAGAAAAGCAATTGGGATCAAGGTCAAATAATCAGGTCTGAGTTTAGTAGAACTTCTGAATTTAGTAGAAATTTGAGGATGTAAGTTTAGATTGAAGGGGATACCAAATTTTTACCTAATAATTAAATTGCTTTGTTTATATATGTAAGTCTTTACGTATATGATTTATATATTTTTTATTGTTAATGTCTGTATATTTAGATCTTTAACTTTTTTCTTGTTTACACCACTGGCCGTCTTTAACGCTTACTTCCAGTCCTATCCATACAAAGGTTCTGGCAGAGATCGCTTTGAGCGATGGGACCGCCCATTGTACATTACTATTTTAAGTTTTATTTTGTTTCCCTGATGTGCTGTTTTCAATAGTTTTGTATTGATACCAAATAGGATTTGAAAAAAAACCATTTAAAAATAACATTCTTTTATACTTCATTTCATCAAACTTATCTTAAAGACAATATAAAAAAGCTTTACAACCATTTCCTTCTCCTAAAGGAGTTGTTAAAGAATTACAAAGTGAACTTAGCTACTTTAATACTTTAGAAGTTACAATGAAAAATTAATACATGATTCTTAAGGCTGGTTTCCTCTGTTCATACATCAACTCTGCTCTGTTTGAGTACCAAATGAAATATTAGATGCTCCACAGCAATAACATGACCTAGTTACAACTGTAATAGGGAATATGCATGTTATTCAAGGAGTCAAATATTTTTTCAGAAATTTTTTACTTCAGAATTATGTTTACATGAATAATTTAATAAATTTGCAAGAATTTTATTTTTGAAACGCGACGCCATTGATCAAAGCGAATATGACATAAAAATCTATGACAATAAATACTAAAACATTGTGAAATTGCAGAAAAGCACAATACTTCTTCAACCTAACCTCTATCCACTTGTTTGTTGTCATAGACTGTGACGTCACACTAAGCGCACCAAAATGGCGGGACTTTAAAGGTTGGCTATTTTTAACCATTTTATTTTTACTTAACAAAGCTTTTTGGTGTTGAATATTTTAACCATTACATAGTGATTTATTAATTGAATAAAAATATTTAAAAAATCATGAATATTCCCTATTTATACAAAGTTAACTAAAAGACTGTATAAGTGGAGAACATTCGTTTCTTACAGAATTCATGCGCCTCCGCATAAGAAGTTGCGTAATAAAAAACTGCTTCGATTTTTATATATTTAAATTTTCAATATTATCTTTTATACTAACATCCATCTTGTACAATAGAAATATACTAGAAATATCAACTTGGGTCACAAGTTCTGAGCTAAGTCCTGCCTGAAACTAACTTATGAACTGAGTCAATTTCTTCTAGTATTTTTACTTCAACTGCTCTTTTTGGAGCAGAGTAAATGCCGAACATAATGGAAATCCAGCTATATAGAACTGCACAATTTCAAAAAAGAAATATTAATTTCATGTTTCCTCAATTTAAACTCTATGGCAGTGTCAAATCGATGTAAGTGATATGAAAGTAAGCAAAAATTTGATCAACCTAATGTCTGGAATCAACGTAGAATATATTTTGTTCTCTTCTGACCAAAAATTTTTTGTAGTTATTAGAACTACTCAGAACCAGCTTCTTCATCAGTTAAAGATGCTCTAGACAGATTCCTAACCAAAGCCAACCGAAGTAGATCTGCCTTTTCTCCGGTTAGATTCGATGATTTCAATTCGAGGCACAGCATTATCTCAAATGTGTCTTCCGAAGAAAATATGATCTCATCAGACTCCAGCAACGGAAGAGTATCCAGAAGAAGTGTTTCCCAAAAGCTGTAAACAATAAAATATGGTTTTTATAAACAGTTAATTTAAAGTCATGTTTTGTGATACGGAAAACCACTTACTAATCTGGCGCTATTTTCGAAGTCAATAGAGAAACTAGCAGCTTTCCTGCTTTTTTGAACTCTCTATTCTTATACAGTCTGTGGAAGTCGCAATATTTCCCTGTAAAATTAATTCTAAAGGATAAGTCGGAAATTATATTTAATTCCGGTTTTGACAAGAAAAATTTGAAATAAGATATTTACATTTGGCGAGAAAAACTCAGAGGCATTGTTAGCCAAAAGAGCTTTTCTTTTTTTTTTTTAATTTAACTGCATTAAAGTTGTTAATGGTTAAATTAAGTTGCCTATTGTAACCTACCTTAGTTTAGAAATATATTGCAGTATTTTAAGTTACATTTATAAAATAATACTTCGGCAAAATGAAAGATATTTCTCCAAATTCTCAATCTCTCTTAATTTATTCATTAGGATAATTAAAGGTTAATTGTAATATCAGTATTATCATATGTCAAAAGAATCGGGTGTTCAAATAATGCATAATTTCAAGATGCGTCTCTTGTGCTATGCCCGTCAGAAATGCATAACGCATGTCAATGTTGGACAATCACAATAGTGCTATAAGATTTAAAATACGCCTCAGGAAGGATCCAACCTGATGGCTCAGAGATGTGGTTGTTTTCTATTCTTTTTTAATCGGGTATAGGAAAGCGTTTGACGCTATCTCGCCCGATGATAAGCGACGACGTGAATTAGGATGCGAGGCGTCACTCGTGACTTGAAAACCCCTAAATTGTATTTATCAGGAAACAGAGACTCAGGCAAAGAGTTCTCTCTTTAGCGGTACGGATTACAAAATTAGTGCAATTCTTAACTCTACAGGCGTATTTTAAATCCTATAGAAATAAGGCATTGTGAATGCAAAAAAATAAAATTAAATATGTAATCACAATGGTGCCCCATCAAAGCTAGTGAATCCTGGTGGAGAGAAAGACCATTTCATATATAAGCACCGGGTTACCGACATTCATTCTTCCGCCTGCAGTAGCACCTAGCAATAGCAGCGCGTCCGTCAACAACCAACACCCCAGAGGATCGACTATCACCCACCTAGTAATAGCAGCGCGTCCGCCAATAGCAGCGAGTCCGTTAGCAGCCAATACCCTACAGAATTGTCGCTCACCTAGCAATACCAGCGCGTCCGTCAGCAACCAACACCCCAGAGGATCGTCTATCACCCACCTAGTAATAGCAGCCCGACCGCCAATAGCAGCGAGTCCGTTAGCAGCCAATACCCTACAGAATTGTCGCTCACCTAGCAATAGCAGCGCGTCCGTCAGCAACCAACACCCCAGAGGATCGTCTATCACCCACCTAGTAATAGCAGCCCGACCGCCAATAGCAGCGAGTCCGTTAGCAGCCAATACCCTACAGAATTGTCGCTCACCTAGCAATAGCAGCGCGTCCGTCAGCAACCAACACCCCAGAGGATCGTCTATCACCCACCTAGTAATAGCAGCGCGTCCGCCAATAGCAGCGAGTCCGTTAGCAGTCAATACCCTACAGAATTGTCGCTCACCTAACAGGAGCAGCGCGTCCGTCAGCAACCAACACCTCAGAGGATCGTCTATCACCCACCTAATAACAGCAGCGCGTCGGCCAATAGCAGCGCCGGCCCCGCCGTTAATAGCAGGTCGGCGGAGGGCGGCGTGGCGTCCGCGGCATACGCGCGCAGTTGGGCCGCGGCCGCCCTTCCGCACAACGCCCCGTGGCGAGCGCGAATCGCCCAAGCGAGAGCCGCTCCCGATCTACCCGCGGATAGGTGACGAGCGCCCACGCATGCGCACACCGATTGCACTGCGAAGACAACCAAATTACACCACTACAGACGCGTAGGTAGAAAAAATAACTTTATTCAAATGCACTTAAAAGAAGTTGCTTTGTATCGTCCAACATTTTTACCTACCACCCATTCAGGGCGTCTTTTAACTTGTACAATATAATATTATAATACGTCGTCACCATGTATAATCCCCAAAAAGAATTCTGTTATCACAAAAATAGTAGTGTTATGATTTCATTTCTTTCTAAAGCCCTGTACGCCATTTTTTGACTCAGAAGAAATCTTTATGGATCCCGACGCGGGTAGACAGCGGTGATATATGCAGACTCCCCTTAATCCTGAGTTTGGGTTGGAAATCCCTGCCTGAGGACTATTATGCCCTCCGTTAACTAAAACTACGGCCAAGCCACAAAATCGTATAAAATACAGTTTTCCACGCAGGATTTAAATAACAGACCAAAATTTTTCAAATGTGGGAGGTGAAAAATAATTTAATGTAGTTTTTTATTAATGTTCTTTATATGAAACGTCACTAAAAACTATTATATAAAATGTACAAAATTTTATGGATTAAATGGTAGGGAGTACATCCGTCCGATTAACTGATATGTAAAGCACTGAAAATCGTAAGTTTAATTCTAACCTGCGGTGACCTCGATTCAGTCGCTGTGCCACATTGGGTAGTACTAAAACTGCTGTGTTTGGTAAATTAACCGAATAGGGGGAAAGCTTAAGTTGCACATTAAAATAAGATACTAAACTTTTAATAGACTTAGTTAAATAAGAACAATAATAAGCTAGTAATGATAACTTACCTACTCCGAGCAACCCATATTTCTTAGACTCAGCGACTACCCTCATTGCCTTTGCTTCCGTATCAACAGGCATCCGTTCCAATATCAGCTCAGCCCGTCGAAGACCTTCAGGAGGGCAAGACGCTAAGTACGATAGCCCAACAGACCAGAGCGATTTGTGCTCCATTAGGAGAGAACCGTATTCCAGGATTAGACTATCTCGAAGACGAGTGGTGACACTGAAAAAATTTGGAATAAGCATATTAATAAAACCACTTTTTATCGTATTATGATTTTACATATTTTTGCTATATTCAATGGTATCTTTTTTCCGCCTGAGAATTTACTTATGAGCCGAGTCGATTTTCTAGTATTTTTCTATTAATAGTTATTTGTTGAAAAAGACTGCAAAGTTGAGATTTGGCGCGAATTACCTCTATTGAAACTTCTCATCTCACTACAACGAGAAAATTTATAGGTGTAAGAATAACAGCTTTAATAAAATGGTAAATTGATTTATTTCAATTGAAAATTAAAAGTATATTGCTACAATAAGTAATGTTTAATATCATTTTTAATTGATTTCTATTAAATGTGATTTGACTAAGAATACCATAATCATTTTGACAGCTCTTTTTCAGGTGCGCTCCAATATCCAATCATATGTTATGAACCCACCATACGTATACATTTTTTATAATAAAATATTATATTCTAAATTATATTTATTCTTGTTGATTTTATAATTTAATGAACTAAAATATTTTAATAAAACCAAGATGTGTAGACTGTAATGACGATTCGGATGGCACCATGTGTTTTTCTTTCAATAGAAAGGTTCAAATTTTAAAACACTTTTCCACGCTAGCGGATAAAACGCAATTTTCCACGCAGAAATTTAATGACAAACCAAACTGTCCCGATCATGTGAGGTGACAAAATAATTTACCAACTTTTTAATATTTGTGCATACTTTATAGTTGATCCTGACGTTCCAGAGAAACTCGGATAGGGGATCCGACCTATCTATTGACAGGAATCCAAATTATTGATTGCAATAATTTCAAAGATTTTGTTATATAGTAATAACTAGCGACCCGCCCCGGCTTCGCACGGATGAAATGCTCACTATATTATGCATGTATTATACATATAAACCTTCCTCTTGAATTACTCTATCTATTAAAAAAAACCGCATCAAAATCCGTTGCGTAGTTTTAAAGATTTAAGCATACATAGGGATATAGGGACAGAGAAAGCGACTTTGTTTTATACTATGTAGTGATAATAATATTCAGATCCACACCAACAACCTAGCCCAAAGTAAGCACTATAAGGATTGTGTTATGGATATTAGGGTAACATATATGAAAGATTTAATAAGGATACTCAGGTACAAATTCGTATTCATCACACAAACATCTGCCCTCCCCGGGACTCGAAAACCCGGGACCATTGGTGCGAAAGGCAGGGTCGCTACCGTTGCACCAAGCATTCTTTTGATATTTTTATTATTTTGTTAGTAGATTATTGAAATTTTAAAATTGGTATTTTGACGTGATGACGTCTTATAAATCGATGAACACCGACTGCATGCACGAAAAAATGTAACGTTCCGCCTCAGCCGCGCGTGCAAGCGAGAGCGCGGAACAAGCGATAGAAAGGCACGATCGGCCTAAGCGTACGACTTGTGGCGCAGCTATCTCTTTTCCACTTCATGAAGTGAAAAGTTAATATGGTTTCCATTGTTAATTACAACAACTTAATATTAATTTATATATAAAATTATCGTCTGAGTTTACAGACGATAATTTTTCAACTTATGATTATGAATAAATATTTCTAAGGTACACAAAGAATTTCTAACATCTGAATATCATTTTATGCAATAAATGAATTAAATTGATTATAGAGAACAATAGTAATTAACACTTACTTGGCCTGATGCTTGTCTAATATCTTTAGCTTGCCACAATGGAACATAATGTCAGTGAGGTGAGTAGCAAACCAACCATTATCGGATATTTGTTGAATCTCATGGATCACCTGAATATAACACAAATAGATTCGTAAATAAGGTATATTTTACCACACATCGAACTGTATTAATTCATAAGAATATACTAGTTTATATTTCTGAAGCTCGTCAAAAGATGACACTGTACCATTTTACAGCACGCTTACTTGTTTTGTTTTTCTATACTATTGTTATTATTTGCAAAAAGAGCCAACTACATCACCAGGTCTTGCAATGTGTGTCTTTGGAGGTATTAATTTATAAATGTTTGGATCTCGAGCAGCTGGAACGATCCAAGCTTAGTCTCTATTCATATTAGGATGTTTCCTGATTTCAATAACCTCGCGTAGCACCCTAGGAACAAATCTTTATTCTCTAGCGAGAATTTGTGGTTTATCGAAACGAATGTAATGGTTTGATCCCTCAAAAGCATGCTCACACACTGCAGACCTATTATCGCGCCTATGTTTTATGTCGGCTACGTGTTCTATACGTGTACGCATAATATAAAATAAATTATACGCAAAATCCGTAGTGTTTTATTCAAATTTATAATGGGCGCGGAAGTGTAAGTACTAAAAATATATCAATTAGATTAAATGAATAGAAGAAAGAAATAGAAAAGGTGTAATTTTATATATGCATGTATTTCTTTAATAAATCTAAATTGGAATGGAATTTAATAAAAAAATAGTTTATCATTTTAATTGTTATTTTTTGTGTCAATGCTGAGAGTTCAAGAGGTACGATTTCATCAATCCAATGTTTTCGTAGAATTAAAACAATCCATCATCAGTATTTCACAAATTATGAGTAAAAGTGAGTTATGTGTTTCTTAAATTAATAATTGATGATATTATTAATATATACCTAAAGATATGTATCAGGAAATCCCAAACATTTAACCAGTCCTGTTAAGGTCGCCAGTGTCTGTTTTTTCACCAAAAGTTTAATCAAGGCTCAATAGAACGCCGGCTTTCTCACGCGCTATTAATGTGGCACTTGGCATGTTACTTTCTGCCCGATTAAGGAAATAAAAAAAATTAATACCTGATGCAAATCCCCGTCCAACAACGCCCGCACCATCACGTCGAGATGTGTACGGGACACCGTCCCCATGCCGGCGCAGGCCGCAGCAGCTGCACCCAACTCATGTCTCCGAGCCCAAGGCATTGTGAACATCACC
The DNA here is from genome assembly GCA_927399485.1 of Calamotropha paludella. Lineage (NCBI taxonomy): Eukaryota > Metazoa > Arthropoda > Insecta > Lepidoptera > Crambidae > Calamotropha > Calamotropha paludella. The sequence goes on from OV656812.1 coordinate 27,325,236, forward strand.
CATCCACCGAGCACATCAAACCAGGAAGAATACTTGCTACGGATCGACTCGAACGCAGAGTAATCACCGATTATTAACTATAAAAAAAGAAAAAAATAATGTTAAATCTATTTTTTTTACCTGAATATCAACAATTTGTTAATTCCTCGTGGTAAGCTAAGTCTATCCACATCCATAGTATGTACTTTAGAGGTCTCTCGTGCCTTACCACTTTGTAGTAATATTCGTTTGAACTGATCACATCGGACACGCCCATACGACCCCTAATTGGCTTCGTAATTTACTACGATTTATTCCACGGCCAATCATAAATAACTAGTTTTAAAATCGCCCTTGATGTCAGTACTGTCAACTGTCAATCTGCTCTCACTTGCTTGTTTGCGCACACGCGCCATTGTTGGATGAATGGTGTGCTGATGCGCTCGCGACTTTCGACTTAGGAAAGGCGCCAGAGGCTTCGATAGTACATTGGTGGGATTCATACTTAGTCTAATTGATTCAAAGCTAACATCTCAACCAAAGCAAGGTAAATATATAGCTAAAGCAGTACCAAAACTAGGCCTATTTGTTAAGATAGAAGATTAACGGTCTTTTCCAGTCCCCAAAATCACTCCCGGAAGACTTCAGCAGCCTGGAAAGGTTGATAACCTTCTGGGTCGAATTGAGATGGTTGGAGTAAAAAGACAACATAAGATACGCACAATGGCCCAATCAAGAGGCTAAGTGCTGAAAAAGGCCCACTAAATTAACTAAGATAGAAAATATACGATTACCTACATTCCATTTGTATTAGGGGTGGCACTCTTAATTTTTTTTTAATGTTAAAGATATTATAAATTAACTTGTTTTCAAATAAAAAAAAAACTGAATAATAAAAAAGTAGCATGTTAGGCAATAAACAACTGATCCCTAAAAAGTTATTTCGTTTGGAATGTTTTATTATAACTTGCTACTTACTGCTATAGCTAAATATTTACTGCGACCAAAGGGCTACATCTGCCAAATTCAATTAGATTCCACTAATCTCCATAGGGACGGCTCTGTATTGCTATGGGTTGCTTAGTAAGTATGAATTATATTTAGTACGAGGGCGGGTCAAAAAGTTCGCGGAATGAGGGGCATGGAGGGGGGAAAGGTGACTTTTTACTACCTGCACTAGTTGTGACACTCATTAAGAGTATAAATACTAAGTTTCAAAAAAAATAAAAATATTTCGGAAGAAAATTTAGCAACATGGAGAAAATTGAGTTTCGCGCAGTCATCAAGTTCCTTACCAAACAAGGAAAACCTCCACTGACTATTTTGGAAGAGATGTCTTCCAAAATAGTCTGAATGCAAAATAGTCCCAAAAATGAAAAGAAGAGCTTCGAGGTAAGAAATTTTCCAGCGATGAAGAAGTGAAGAGCGCAATTTCGGCCTATTTTGACGACAAAGAGAAAGCATTTTTTTTCGAAGGTATTAATAAATTAATTGATAGGTCTAATAAATGTATTAGAGTTAAGGGGGAATACGTTGAGAAGGAAAAATAATTTTGTGTTTTATTTCTTACTTTTTACCCTCCATTCCGCGAACTTTTTGACCCACCCTCGTATGTTTATGACCTTGGTGTGTGCAAAATCACATACAAATATAAACAGACAAACCATGAGGGTCCCCTTTATAATATCAGTTTTAAATTAACCGATTCATTGCTACATACAATTACAGGAAAAAGGGGCTACGAGCTTGATTTATGTGAAAAATGAGGATAGTTTTATTCTGGGTTGATTTTACCCAAAACTTGATTTGAAGGAGTTATCATCGATTTAAAAATGACATGGTTTCAGTGGCTGACGCCACACGCAAAAAAAAGTGATGGCACGACAGGCGTGTCATCAGCAATGAATCAGTTAAAAAAAAATTTAGATAAGAGACATAATATTTGATTTATTTATTGACATTCTAATATACTTATTCATTATTATTTTATAGGTTACAAGACTGTTATCGTCCATTATTTAAACTAATTGGCCAAATAATATTGTGTACCTAGACTAAGTTAAATTGACAACTGTGAAATTGGTGTGAAGTGACGGTTAATTTTAATTTTAAAGTATTCTAATAGTATTCATTAAACTATCTTTAATTAATATAACTTTGTAAATTAAAATAAACACAAAAAATTTGCATGCTACTGTGAAATTGGTTTGAAGTGACGGTTAATTTTAATTTTAAAGTATTCTAATAGTATTCATTAAACTATCTTTAATTAATATAACTTTGTAAATTAAAATAAACACAAAAAATTTGCATGCAACTGTGAAATTGGTGTGAAGTGACTTTTAATTTTAAAGTATTCTAATAGTATTCATTAAACTATCTTTAATTAATATAACTTTGTAAATTAAAATAAACACAAAAAATTTGCATGTAGCGAAATGTGTCTGTTCTATTTAATATTGTATACCTTAATGTATTAAACCGAATTTCAGGCAAATAAATATATTATCTTATCTTATCAATTAATTAAATGATTAACTACATAAGTTGGAGTATGTATGGCAAAGTTAAAAGAGCAAATCATAGTTCAAATTTTCAATCTAATTTAAAGAGAATATTATTTTTTTTCTCTGCAATGCAATATGAGAACACTACAGAGACACAATGCACCAATGCATGTTGGTGCAACATTGTAGTATGATCATTTAAATAAAGGGGAATAGTAAAAACTTGATAGAATATAGACTTATTTGCTTACCCTCATAATAAGTTCTAATTTAGGCTGGGATGCTAAGACTCTGCTAGTCAGTTTAGACCGGCACTCAGCCTGCCAGTGTTTCCATGATATAGTAAACTCGCCCGTTGAAATACCACCATATACCTGAAAAATCCATTCAAACATTGATTTAGACTGTGTTCACAATTTGTTCAATTTTTAGTTATCTTAAACAAATAATTATAAAAAAAGTTTTTTAAACTTGTTTTTTACCGCTAAAACAATAAAATAACACTCTTCAGAAACACACAACACAGACAGATAGGAGTGCATTTCAGATGCAGTTCCAATGCACATGGCACAACTGCTAACCATCGACATTGGAACTGCATGCCAAGTGCATATTTACTGCAATTGGACTGCACATTTGGTTGGTATTTCCATTGCAGTGGTGTAACTACATTAGTGTCAAAGTTAACTGCATTTGAAGTGCATATGAACTGCAATTTGGTAGTCAGAGTGCAGTTGAAATGCCTGAAATAATCAGCCTCATATATAATTATGTTATTTATAATTTACACATTACAGAATTAAAGCAGACAATCATCATAAGCTTTAAAAGATATTTCTACAAAGATAGGCTAGAACTTCACAAACGGCACCCTTAATCTCAAGATAACAAATGAGATATTTTATTATGGGCCTGCTTGAAACAGTTTAAAAATCTTTTTTTCAGAAATCAAATTAATTTATTAGTAAATGGTATAAACTATTTAGTTTCATTAAAAACCCAATTAATACAACAAACAGATGTTTGTAGTAGTATATGTGGTAGTATTTTCATACATTGATTTTATTTCAGATTTTTTTGTTGAGAAATGTTGTGCCCTTGTCCCATTCAAAATGAAACATCTTTAAAAACATTTAAATTTCTATACTGGCATGAAATACTTTTGTAAAATACCAAAAATATATATTTTACATATGAATACATATGGTATATTTCAAAGCAAAAGTCTTAGGTAATTCATAATAAAAAAAATTGAGTAAGTTATATTAATCCATTTTTACTTACACTGTACACAGGCATGCTTCTCAGCGAGTTGTCCACTAGTTTGAACTCATTTGAATCTGTACACGAATGTAGTTTCATAAGCGCCCGTGCTACATCCACTCGTCCTTGCACCACCATACCGACCACAGTGTCCCAATACTCAGGATGGTCTTCCGATCCACGCTCACATGCTTCGAGTAGTTGAGCAGCTGTCTGCTCGTGGCATGGGAAATGGAACCTAACCCATTCTAGCAGGAATGGCAACACTATATCTCCAGGTATATTATCTACATATAGGATCTCACACAAATGCCAAATACACTCGACAGAGTAGAAAATGGTAATGTATGAAAGCAAATTATTCTTTTCAATACCATCGGTTTCCTTTCCAGCAGCTTCTTGTAAACTTTCAATACAAACGCGAATTATAGACCGGTATTGGCGCGAAAGCTTCAAAAATTCTACGTGGTTATCTGAAGTTTTAGCAGCTTCGGCGGCTTTTTGGAGCGATATGTATGTCCCGTTGGATTCATTAACTAATTTTCTTAATATCGGAATAAATAACAGGACATCTTGTTGAATATTTAGTATCTTGTTCGGTATTGCCACAGGTGTTTTGCTAACGGTTTGACTACGAGGAAAGATGGTAAACTTGTTTCCACGTCTCCAAACACATGCCGCACGTTGTTCGAAACATTTATCGGGTAACACCTGTAAATTATAGGATTTTTAAACACAGCAAATATAACCTAAATATTGTCTAACCAAATTTCTGTACTTACGAATGCTTTAACATTTCCATCAACTCCTGATCCACTGGTACGTGTAAAACTCGACGAAACATTTGATGTATTCATCTTTCTTAATCAATTTAGACTTCAAATTAAAATCTAGCGACCGTTTCATTCATACCGTTTTCAAAAGAGTTTACCTGTTGTGATTGTGATTATTATGTGTCAGATACTCAAAAAAGAACATTATCGTTTTTTTTTGTTTCCCATAAGGGCAGGCAAAGGGTACAAAGTCCATACAGCCTAGTATTCAGTTATTTCTTTCTTCATTAGATGATGACGAGAGCCGATCTATGAATTATAGATGATCAACGAATGATAAAAGAACAGTGAAATTTTCATGGCCCTAGGTTTTAGTAAAGATGTGTGGCTTTACTGAAACCTCCCCGTGGATTTCTTATGAGAGAAGGAAAAGACAATTTCCGCTGCTTTGTTTCACTTGCCAACACTCTGGCATTGTCACAAACTCTTGATGATTAATAAATCCATCATTGTTACGCATTTAAATGTTCCACACCAAAAATTTTAATAAAAAAATAAAACCACCAAAGTAACGCTTCCCGCTCCCGCCAAAAGTCTTTTATTATTTACTAGGTTTCCTAAAAGGAAAGGCAAATAACTGAAATTCCTTGCAGCCTAGTCAGTAACCATTCAGATGATGATGAGAATTATGAGAGCTAATATATTAATATTGATTGGATCGTGATTGAATAATGTATTTGGGTTGGATGTAAGATTCGACTGTCGCCTCTGCGTCGAGTTTTTGTGAACGCGTGAAAAAAAAACATTTCGCTGTTTTCTTTCACTTGCTAATAGGGCATCAGTTACGGTTAAGCCTTCAAACAATCTTAATTTTATTTGTTAGTTAAGGACGTTGCTATTATATTGCATCAGGCGTAACTTTTAAGCTATACATTTATGTTGCGTTACCTTCACTTGCTTTTCGGAATTCTTACTGCAACGACCATCCATGAAAACAACTTTTGACAAGAAATTTACCGGGCTTTAAATCAGCACCATTTTTATTCCAAAACACCGTCGAATTTTACTATCCGGATACTTCGGATAGACCCTTACGACTATTTGCATAAACCCGGATAATAAAGATATTTCGGATACTAGTTATAAAGATTTAAATTTTTATATGAAACTAGCTAACCCGGCAAACGTTGTTTTGCCATGTATATTATTTCTAGGAAAAGTTTTTAATTAATTAATAAAAAATAGGGGTTGATGGTAGAGGGGTGAAAATTTAGGGTTGTATGTATTTTTGTATGTTGTATCATAAAAAAATAGAAACTAAAAATTTTGTCTAAAAAATAAAAAAAAAATTTGGGTTGGACTACCCCTAACATTTAGGGATGAAAAATAGATTTTGGCCGATTCTCAGACCTACTCAATACGCTCACAAAATTTCATGAGAACCGGTCAAGCCGTTTCGGAGGAGTATGGGAACGAAAACTGTGACACGAGAATTTTATATATAAGATTAATGCTATAGGATTCATAAAAAAATCATCACCTGTTGTATTGTTTCCAAATACCTTTTCATCTTTTTTCCATACACTTTTCTATATTCCGACATTTTCTACTTCAAAACCAGAGGCGGCTTTACCTATGGTGTACGGTGAGCGTGGCACACGGGCGCTGTGGTTCTAATGGACGCCGAGCGCCACTTGCCTCGCGTTTTCAATGATCCACGTAAAAAGAACTCCGATTGGCGTTCGCTTTGTATTGCATCAGGAGCTCGCTTCTTATGTACCTATGTCTTTTACAATTTAATTTAAATAGTAATTTTTATTTCAACATGAAATAAACCTTATAAAAAATAATTAAAGATTACATTGCATCGCTACCAGTGGCGCAAGCTGGCACCTGTTTTGATTCTTTGAAAACACGCCGCCAATCATATTGCGAATTCAACTGTTTAATATAAAAAATAAAATTCAAATTACCATGGATGAACGTCATGCTCGTAGTATTTTTCAAGGCGGCTGTCGTCTATTCAAAATGCATCGTCGTTTTTGATTTTAATAATAAAAATAGAGTTTATTAGCCATTGTGGAAATTAGACAGTTTGTGGCAATGTGCTGTTATTAGTAGCTTTTCCATTTTGATCGCGCGTTTACGTGAGGGCGCTAGGGCAACTATTGCACACGGGCGCTTTATAGGCTAGAGACGCATTTATTCAAAACTGCACTGTCTGATCGCGTTTCTATAAAAGTAACTAAAAGTAACGGAGTGTAAATACGAATGTCATTATTGGACCTACATCTACAAATATAGAGAGGTATAAGTTGGTATTTTCTTACCCTTGGCTGAGGATTTTATTTTGATCTGAGTATAAATATCGTCATGGCTGGTTAATTGCGGCAGCAGTCTTCGTCTTCAATACGGTAGATTTTCGCAACTCGACGTCTTTTGCGCGTGTTTTGGATGTGGAGGATATTTGGCTTGTTCTACTCCAACCACTCTAGGTCTGCCAGGAACGCTCCAAGCGGCTTTACTTTTGAGACTACTTCTTGGAGGCTGCCCGGTGAGCTGAGATGTCTTGCCCCTCTCCTCTGTATTTCAGTAGGATATGGGTGGCTATTTCTTCAGCTTTCATGCATCCACTGCATAGAGAGCTGTCAGTAACACCTATATTAAAAAGATGTTTGTTTTTTAACGCGAGTGCACTGGCAGGTTAGCCATGCGATGTCTATGACGATGCCGGGAGAGAAATTAAACGTTGAATACACGCATTGTTAATGCTCCTTATCTTAATTAAGAGTAAATTTACTTTATTTTAGAGAAAACTTAGATAAATATCTTTAATTAATATTATTCGTAATCTAGACATATTTCAGGAATCATATTACATCAAAATAGATAACATTTTTAATATTATTTTATTATCTTTAATTAGTCATTACATGATTTAATATTCCTATTAGGGTTCTCTTTTCCTTGCCATATCACAAGTAGTGAAAATTACCAACTTTTGTTGGGGACATTTTTTCGTGCGGCATGTGATGAAAGTAAAATTGAAGTATGGAAATTCTGCAGTAATAAAATACCTAGCGATTTGCTTTTAAAATATAAGTAAATAAGTAAACACAGAACTGTTTAGATATTTTGCTGGTTTCTAATGCAATAAAACGTCGATTTTAGTAAGTAGGTAGGTACTATTCACTAAGTACTTTCTATTATAATGGAATTTACCACGTTATTTGTTTTTAAATTATTATTTAAATTCGTTAGAAAATCTTAATATTTTCTCCTTAGTATCACGCTTTTCAATAATTTCTTAGAAGACTTGCTAGGTATACTTTGATGTGTCTTTATGATACTAGATGGCGTTACTATCGGCCTGCTAAGTATTTATAAGAATTAAAATCAAGGTAATCTTGTTAAATATCCATCGTAATTAAGTGGTAAGTAATCTGCAATACGAATTATTTAGATCGTATGTGAGACGAAGTAACAAAATCGCCAGCCTCTTAAATTCTCGCTTGAAAACGCGAAACATAAATGCGCGCGCGCAGTCACGCTCCAAATAATTTAATTAGGATCCCGTTCCGCTCGGCGGCTGTTCTCAAGTTTCTAGAAGAATATTTAGACAACACTATTTTATAATTTTGACATTTTTGTTGCAATGCCGTGTTTTCAAGATGGGTAGATAGATCATACGGAATCATTAAAATTTTGAGAAAGTAGGTTCGTTAAGTACGATCTTTTGAAGTTGTAAGCCAGCCTCCCAGTTCTTACGTAACGTTAAATATTTATTTATTTTTATTTAACATCGTGTTAATTAATGTTTTACAAAATCATGTGCTTCGCCACGAAAATCTCACAGGGTTTATCTGGGTTTCCGTCAGGGTCAAAGGTGGTGCGTGATAACACCATCCCGCCAGATCCTAACTGAAATGGTGGAGGTGCGTCCCAGGGCGGGGACGATAGGGCGGGACCTCACATATCTCCGTCGACTAACCCGCGGCGGGTCGAAACCACAAAGTTTTCCACTAGATAAAAAAAGGGTTCATCTGGATTCAAAATGATGGCTTACCATAAACTGTTAATTTAATAAATTTAATCTTTCTTTATACATTGTCTGTGATCCAGAAGACAACCTGTTTAAACGATAATGAATTAAGTGATATAATACCTAAATAATTAGGCAAGGCACTATTCTCAAATATGTAGGCCTTATTCTTTCTACTAGATAATTAGAATTGTTAGGTTCAGTTAGTTCAGGACCACAAAACCCAGAACCAAAATAGAAAAGATCTTTTTCTACATTGACCTGGCCAGGAATCGAACCCGTAACCTACCATGAGAACCGGTATGCGAGCCACTTAACCACGGAAGTCGTCGAATGATAAATTTATTGCTAAATATTACGTCTTTCTGATTGTCCGTGGTTTACTGTGTAAGAGTTAAGTTTTTATATTCTACTAGCTGACCCGGCCACACGTTGCTGTGGCTCAGCTATTATATGTTAAATAATATATAGCCTATAGCCTTCCTCGATAAAAGGGCTATCTAACACTGAAAGATTTTTTTAAATCGGACCAGTAGTTCCTGAGATTAGCGCGTTCAAGCAAACAAACTCTTCAGCTTTATAATATTAGTATAGATTTTATATTCTGGACAGAGATGAAAATATAGGGATAGCTTTTTGACCATCTATTAAAGTGAGATACTCAAATAAAAATTATAGATGTTTGCTATGCCTCGTTCAATGTCACCCGGTGTAAGCACAAACTTTTTTATTAATTTAAGCATTTCACTGTTAAATATAAAAGTCTAGCTGGCGTCAGCTTAGGCAAATATTTGACAAAATTCGAATATTTTATTAAGTGTTTAATATATTGAATAGAAAAGAGGCTGGCAAAAGTTACAAGTTTTGTTTTAGAACAATTTACTAACTGTAACACCTACAATAATACAAACGCGAATACATCTGATATTAACATATTTAATGACGATTACAATACTCGCCGTTTCTCCATAGATGGCAGTAGCAGTACCTCGTTCATGGAATTTCGAATGGTAACACACATGCAAGGCAGTAATGTATCTAACCTTAAATTTCAGTGTATGGTAGTTCACTTTAGAGTAAACAAAGCAATTTTTTCTTAGTTTCTTAAAATGACTACTTTTGTGCCCAGAGGCGTCTTTACCTATGGTGCAGGGTGTGCGGCGCACACGGGCGCCGGGTCTAAGGGGGCGCCGAGCGCCCTCTTATGAGACACCTTCAAAGATGCTTCGATATGCCGGCGCTCTCAAAGACCCTGCGCTCGTATTATGGCCGACGCCGGGCGCGCGGTAGCAAAGCAAGGCAACTCCTTTTCCTACTCTATTTAAATTTACACAATAACTTCTGTTTCAACGAGAAATTAGCCTTAAAACAGATAATTAAAGATTAAATTGGCGTAATGTCGCATCGAGACTGAAGGCGCGTGCCGCCATCGGCACCTGTTTGTTTTGATTCGTTTGACAACACGCCGACAATCATTCCTAACTCGGCTGTATTAGAATGCTATAAGGTTCAAATTAAAATTCCCAGTGACGTGCGGCGGTCATTTTCAAAGGCTTGTGTACGTGTGCTGCAATTTTTGTTTTACCGCTACACCGTAGTTTTGCGAAATAAGCCTTGATGCAATTGGATTAAGTATCATCTTTGAATAAACATGTAAATAAAAGAGTTCTTTTAGATGCCTCTACTTAGTTTTTTGTTTATTTTAGATGTCTGATGACGATGGAAAAAAGAAACTTTCTGGTGCACAGAGTCGAAAAAGAAAGCTGGAGAAGGAGGTGTCTCTGAAAAAGAATACAAGTTCTATTAAAAAGTTTTTTCGTCCAGGTTCATCCTTCGTCCATCCATCCTCGGACGAACACCTGGAGACAGAGACATATGAAAACCAAGATGATTCTACAGCAGAACTCAACACTTCTACATCACCGCCGCCTCCGCCGCCGCTGTCTTTGTCGTCGGTAGTTGAAGAAGACGAAGAACCTCTTAGTGCCGAAGCGTCCCCGGAGAATATACTTCGAAAAGATATAATAAATGATCTCGCGTTATGGCCACAGGTGTTATCCGATAAACAGAGAATATTTTTGATGGAGCGTGGGCCAGTACAGGTAAAAGTAGGTTCATATCCTTCGAATAGTTCGAAAAGATCTTTTTCAAATGCTTATTATACTAAAAAGATGTTAAATAATGAAACCGTTTTAAGAAACTGGCTGGTTTACTCTAAGTCAACAGATTCTGTTTATTGTTTTTATTGTAAACTTTTTCATGCTGATGCGACTCCGACTCCTTTTAATAGGTAACAAAGATTGGCAGCATTTGTCTACTGCTATAGAACGTCACGAAAAGAGCTTAGGGTACCTATCATGTCTTAAGAAACAAATTACATTGAAAACTGTTATTTTAAAAGAAAAGTCGATAGATTTCTTGCACCAAAATGAAATTGATCGGGAAAAAAACGTTGGGTTGCAGTACTCGAACAAATAATCAACATAATTCATTTGTTAGCGAGGTAATGTCTGGCTTTTCGGGGAAGATCTCAAAAATTTATGGTTCTGATAATGGTAATTTTTAAAAGCTGGTTGAATATACCTCTAACTTTGATAATGTGCTTGCGGAACACATTGCCCTTATTCAAAAATCTGAGTCACGCCTAACTCATTATCTTGGCCATAATATTCAGAATGAAATAATACAATTATTGGGAGAAAGAATAAAAAAAGCTATTGTTTTGGAATTGACACAATCTAAATATTTTTCCATTATTTTAGATTGCACTCCAGATATTGCACACGAAGAACAAATATCGGTTATCGTACGGTACGTTCTTTTAAATGCAAGCAACAACAAGGCTGAAGTAAAAGAACACTTTCTGGGTATTTTTCTTATTACAGACAATACTGGTCTGGGCTTAACTCAAATTTTGTTAGATTTTTTAATCTCAACGAAATAGACATAAAAGATATGCGTGGTCAAGGTTATGATAATGGTGCAAACATGAAAGGGAAAAATATAGGTCTACAAAAACGAATTTTAGATTTAAACCCGCGCGCATTTTATGTACCTTATGCGGAACACAGCCTAAATTTGGTAGTGAACGACACTGCTAAAAGTTCCTTAGAAATTGTCAATTTCTTTTCAATTGTGCAGGAAATTTATGTCTTTTTTTCTGCATCAACAGCACGTTGGCAAATACTTGATAAAGAAGTGCCAACTTCAAGTCTGAAACCACTCTCAAATACTCGATGGGAGAGCAGGGTTGAAGCAGTAAAAGCTCTACGTTTTGAACTGGGAAAAGTGTATGATGCCTTGTTTACTATATATTCCGATAGGAGCAAAGATGCAGAGTCAAAAAATATGGCAAATCCATTACTGGCAAAAATTAAGTCGTTTAAATTCATCTGCTCTCTGCTTATTTGGTTTGAAATTTTAAGCAAGATAAATATAGTTCGCAAGGCCCTTCAAAAGTCAGACGTTGTATTGTCAGAAGCGGTGAAAATGATTGATAATGCAAAAATAAGTTTGTCTGAATTCCGTAATAAGTCCGCTTTTGAGGAACTCCTTAACAGGGCGAAAACTGTAGCGGAAGAAGTCGAGGCAATAGTAAAATTTCCCACACCTGCACGTCCTCGCGCTCGTAAAATGTTTTTTAATTATGAGGCGGAGGATGAACCGATTGCAGACGCGAAAACACATTTTAAAGTAAATTTTTACTACTATTTGTTAGACACCGCAATTATTAAGTTCGACGAACGGTTCGAACTTTTGAATGAAAATAATGGAATTTTTTCATTTCTTCAAAAATTTAAACACTGGAAAGATTTGGACTCTGACACAAAAAAAAACACATTGCTCTAATTTAGAAAATAAACTTTGCCATGCTGGCTCTTCTGATGTGGAACAGTTCGAGCTCTATAATGAAATCGAATTATTACCGATGTTTATTGATGATTCCACTACGCCGTTGGATATTTTAAATTACTTGTTTACGAATAAATTAATTTCAGTGTTCCCAAATCTGTCCACAGCACTGAGGATATACTTGACACTTCCAGTTACGGTCGCACATAGCAAAAGGTAATTTTCTAAACTAAAAATTATTAAAAACTACCTTAGATCAACATTGTCGCAAAGTAGATTGACAAATTTATCGTTAATAAGTATTGAACATGAAATGAAAATTGAAGTTAGTGACATTGTTAAAGATTTCGCTAATGCAAAAGCTTGAAAAGTAACTTTTTTGTAAATACATTTGTGTGTATATATACATATATTTGTGAGTACGAGCGTCCTGTTTGTTATGTTACTATAATAGTTTTTAAATTAACTATTTTTGAAAGACCTACAAAATTGTGATTTTTTTTTATTCTTATAACCCTTCCAAAAAAACTTTTTGCTTCCAGACATCATTTAAAATTGCACCATTTGCATGAATTTGCATCCGAATTTCTGTTTAAAACTATAACTGTTAGTATTCCATTTTGACCCCGCTCCTACTAGACTAGAGGGCGCCAGGGTACTGGTTGCACACGGGCGCCACAAGGGCTAGAGACGCCTCTGTTTGTGCCAATTAAAGTGTATTTACGGGGAATTTTATTGCACTACTTTATTCAAAAGAAATCTGCAGCTAAAGCACATAGAATTCTTTTTGAGACTTATAGTGACAATGCTTTGTCGGATACAAATTGATAGACTGGTTTCGACGCTTCAAAATAATGATTTTGAACTTTAAAAAATTTAAAGACGAAAAGTTGGCGGAATTACTCGATCAAAACCGATGTCAGACGCTAGCAGAACGTCGAAAAACATTACAAGTAGACGAATCAACTGTTCAAAACGTTTAAAAGTTTTTGGAATGATCCAGAAGCAAGGACATTGGGTACCGTATGAATTGAAGCCGAGAGACGTCGAACGGCGAAAAGAAAAGGTTTTTTTGAACCCTAACTTGACTGGCGATGAAAAGTGGATACACTGCGATAATCCAAAGCGTAAAAAATCGTGGGGTAAGCCCGGCCATGGATCAACATCGTCTGTAAAACCACGGTTCAAAGCTTCTTATCTGTATTTGATGGGATCAGCAGGGTGTAATTTATTATGAGCTGCTCAAACCGAATGAGCCTATTACGGGGGACTGCTATCGACTTCAATTGATGCGTTTAAGTAGAGCCTTAAAAAAACGGCCGCTATACGAGCAGAGACACGGCAAAGTGATTTTGCTACATGAAAACGCTCGGCCTCATGATGCTAAACCAGTGAAAACCTACCTGGAAACGCTTCAATGGGAAGTTCTACCCCACCCGTCGTATTCACCTGACATTAAATTTTTACTTATTCGGTTCGATGGCACATGGCCTAGGTTACCAGCGCTTCCATTCTTATGAAGAAGCTAAAAAGTGGATCGATTATTACCCAGTTTATTTTTAGGGTAAAACGGGGCCTTATTACTAAGGCTCCGCTGTCCGTCCGTCTGTCCCAAAGCTGTATCTCATGAACCGTAATAGTAAGACAGTTGAAGTTTTCACAGATCATATATTTCTGTTGCCGCTATAACAAAAAAAAATTAAAAACAGAATAAAATATATATTTAAGGGGGCTCCCATACAACAAACGTGATTTTTTATTCCCGCAATGAACTTTACCTAACTAAAAGTTTGTACGGAACCCTCTCGCCTCGGTGCGCGAGTCCGCCTCGCACTTGGCCGGTTTTTTTTTACATAAAAAGTGCTTTAGTGATTATTGTGTATACCTGTTTAGTCAGTGTTTGCTGTTAGTGTACCTTAATAAATAAATAAATTAACATTTAATTTTCAAATTATCTTTTGAAGATTTCATATGTGTCTTTTATTTGTGAATTGCGATGCTGCATTTTATTTTCTGAATATAAAGACTACCTTTCGGCTGAACGACATCCGTCATTAGTCATCAGAACGACATCAGTTGTCCAAAATTTTTCTATATGTATATCTAAAACAAACACTTGCTTAAACAAAACTTGCTTAAACAAAACTTGTTTAAGTAAGTGTCCATTCCATTTTAATAATACTGCTTCAATTTCAATGCAATAAAAACGCATCTCCATTGATACATAGAACAAAATCGTATGCATTTCATTTGAATTATAGCTGTCTGCTACAATTAATAACAAAACGATAAAAAAATAACTTCAAACTATTATCGATTTTATGCAAATTGCAAACACCACAGGAGCGACGCTTCGGCGCACACGCAGTCGCGTCGACCAAGTATTGATTAATGAATTAGATCAGAATAAACATTGATACATAGATCACGCAAGTAACAATTATTATTGAAGTAATGTACAGATGTGTGAATACAGATGCCTGCGTCTAATTATAAGCAAGGTATTCGCCAATTAGCAACTGATAAGCGTTAAAGAATTGTATTTGTTTGCAAGATTTTTGACATTATTTCATGTCTTAATTAATTTTCAATCGGAGGGGTTCTTCTGTCGAAATGCTTATAAATGAAACGCTCTGTATTTTATGAGAGAAAACAAAACGCACGCAGTTACTTTGTCATATATATTAACACATGTACAGGCATTTAATAAATCTATCTTTGAATATAATCAGTGCGACATTCGAGTAAAAAAGTGCTAATACCAATTCGGGCAGCTATAAATTAGTCGAGCGTGATTGCTTGCGGTTTTTGCAGCACTCTCATAAGAGATTTTACGACGCACCGTTGACAGAACAGTTTGCGAGTATTGCTACTTCAAGACGCAGTTAATTATGACGTCATTATATAGTATGGTATTAAAAGGAAGATGAGTAAATTGTAACTTAATCCGATGACATAAGGCAAATTTTTATTTACAATTGCTTATATAACGCATTTTGCAGAATTTACATCGAATTCATTTTTATTATACGAAAATGTTTTGATTTGAGCATCACGCACAGAGCCCTTATCATGATTCCTTAGCGCGATGCAAGTTAATAGTAGGAGAAGTTGTTTCTTGGTCCTTCGAGCTGGATCGTTAGCATTTAACATAGAAGTAAAATTATATTCAAATTATTTATTTCCTAATCGCTGAGGCATGGAAACAGACCTTGCCCAATTGGTGGGTCCCAACAATTTATGATGAAACTGGGACTAACTTAACGGCAAGGTTAAGCAAGGAAGAACTCGAAACAATAATTATTGTTTAGGTCATCTATCTGATGTCTACCCTTTAAAAAAAATTAATTTCCAGCTAATACGGTAACCACTTTGAGATTGAAAGAAGCTATATATTCCTCACATCCCTCTATTTAATAATTTCCCTCCACAATAATTTCTCATCACCATTTTCTTATTTAGAACAGATACTTGTTAAATTTGTTATAATTAACGATGTAATGAAACCATAACACTACTATTATATTTTGCGATCATAGTATAATATTGTTTTTGTGGATCGAAGGTGGCTATGCACTCCGTTAGCTTAAATGACGCTAAGCTGACCAACGCGAAAATATTTAAATTTGATGCTTTTGATTCCT
Organism: Calamotropha paludella; assembly: GCA_927399485.1. NCBI lineage: Eukaryota > Metazoa > Arthropoda > Insecta > Lepidoptera > Crambidae > Calamotropha > Calamotropha paludella. The sequence goes on from OV656812.1 coordinate 27,341,296, forward strand.
TTTAATAACTACAAGTAAGAGAAAGATTATTCATAGACAAATCGAAAGAGATTCTTTTTTAATATTCAGGTATTTAAAACTTAAAAATGAGTCTGAAGTTTTGCACCTTTAAGGTAACGCACGGCAGTATTTATATTATTGTAAATGACGTTATTTCTGTTAAAGCTGACGAATTTCTTGCGCCCGTTCTTCTTGTCAGTCAATCAATCAGAAAGGAAAAAATGTTGGTCGATTCTAAGTGCATTTGAATAAAGTTTTTTCATCTATTCGTCTGTATGATTTGAGATGCATATTTTGGGACTTGCACAGTTCTTGCAAGTCACGTCTGCGACTCGCTGTAGCCCACAAAACTAGCAGCCCACGGCACGGCAACTGCTTTCATCAATTATGATAATTCCAGTTGCATACGGCACGCACGCTCACACAAACGCGTCTGCTTTCCGAATTCCGCGCTCGATGCGGACGAGATTTAACGATGCTTATCTTCATAAATTTGATGTTCCGCGTTTTAACTGTAATTATACGTATAATGTGAGACGTTTATTCGTCTTTTTAGAGCTCATTCTTTTTGTAAGTTCACTGTCCGTTTGTAAATTTAAACTTTTAAAATAATTTGATTAAAACAACTATATAAGCGCATAATTTATTTTATTTTTTAATCCTGACGTTTCGACTCCTTTACAGGAGCCGTGATCACAGGATGACTGAACATAAAATAAATTATGCGCAAAGTCCGAAAAAAAGTTGTTATATTTAAACGTGTAATGTGCGCGAGGTATAAATTAGGCTTAAATTTAATTGGCAATTCAATTGATTTTCATATGGTTATATGTAGTAATCATATGTATAATGTAGGGATGTTAAAAAGGCTGCATGCTTTTGAAGATTATATTGCCCATATTTCTTGTCAGTTAAAAGACGTCCTGAATGGGTGGTAGGTAAAAATGTTGACCGACTCAAAACAACTTATTTTAAGTGCATTTAAATAAAGTTATTTTCATGTTCATTATAAATAAAGTGTCTTACATGCTTCGAGGCAAGATGGAAAGAGTTAAAATACGGGTTATTTATTACCTAGTCCGATAACAGATGCTACATTTTGATTGAATATAAAATGAACACCAAAACCAAACTGATACGGACTCTAGTCTTCTAGATCTTCTCGTATGGCAGTGAGACTTGGACACTGAAAGATGCAGACCACAAACACAGACGCCTTTAAAATGTGGTGCTGGAAAAAGATACTCTGTATTACTTGAAATACATTTCAGACTAACGTCTAAATATTCATCTCAGGGTGACGCTTTTTGAAGCCTACTGGTAATCGTTTTAGATGTGCGATATGGTTGATATACCAAAGAGTCGCACTAAGCGTTTTGGTTCCAATTTTGTGATACGTACCGCTAAGGAATGGAACTCTTTGCCTGATTCTGTGTTTCCTGACAAATACAATTTAGGGGTCTTCAAGTCACGAATGACTAGGTTTCTTCAAGTCAAGCGCATTACTTTTTTTTCTAGAAAGTAGGTATGCGCTTGACCACTATCTTGCCTGATGGTAAGCGATGATGCGATCTAGAATATGACGCGCTTGCCTAGAAGATACCTATTCACTCGGGCTCTGATCGCTGAGCTACCGAGACGCTGGCAGACGCGTCGAAATTTACAAACGTATTTCAACTTCCACTATGAGCTAGTATCGTTCCACCAATGTTGAAACTTAACTTACTTCAGTATCGAAAGTAAAAAAATAAAGCATTTTTACATATATTAAACATTTGATTAAAATGCGATGCTATAATAATGTATTTGATTTTATTTTTTGCATTCACAATATGTACCATATTTTGTATAAGACATAAAATATGCCCGCAAAAGCAACCAACGCCTTCGAGCCCTCAGGTGGGATTCGAACCCACGACCTTATCCGGGCGAATGTGCTGAACGCTGAGCTACCGAGACGCTGGCAGACGTTTTGAAATACAAATAGTTATATATAATATTTTCTTATATAAAGTCGTGTGCTGTTTAGTTTTTCATTAGACGTCACCGCAGTGAGAAAACAAGAAATTATACACAATCAATTGATTGATTAATTATCTTATCATCACTTCCATCGAACAGTGTGATGAGAAACGCAAACATTATCAGATATGGGCGAGAGGTATTTATACAATCAATATAATAAGCGTATTGTGTAATTATATGAACGCATGTTCTAAGATGGGATGGTACAACGAAGACATTCGTGTGAAAGTGATGGAGTAACGGTATGTGCTTCTTTTTATAGAGCATTTTTAAGCCTAGATTTTTACTATACACTAGCTGACCCGGCCACGCGTTGCTATGTTATAAATTCAAATAATAATAAATATAATATATATTTCTTACACTCACACCAATTAGCCTAGCCCAAAGTAAGCACTGTAAGGCTTGTATCATGGATACTAGGGTATCGGATAAATGTACATATATGATACATAGATATGTAATATTCATAGAAATACATATAAACAACCATGACTCAGGTACAAATGCTCGTACTCATCATACTAACATCTGCCCTTTCCGGGATTCGAACCGAGGACCGTCAGTGCGAAAGGCAGGATCGCTACCGTTGCACCAAACGGTGCAAATGAAACCTATTTTATTTTTCAAGTTAGATCAAATAACAAATAGTTAAGAAGTATGGTTAAAATTGGGTCAGTAGTTTCAGAGTTTATCCCGAACATACATCATGACACGAGATTTTTATATATAAAAGATAAAATTTATTTATTTAATTAAGTACACAAAACAGATTTACAGCAAATGCGTGTTAAACAATAAGAAACAGATAAAAACAATGGTAGGATGTAACTCCACAAGAATATGTCAGAGCATATTAGGCGTTACATCAATCTGCGCGCGACAATAGCATACGAAAAGATAAACAATAACAAATAAATAAATAACAGTGCCGTCCAGGTACGCCCGAAAGAAGCGAAGCTTTATAGTATAAACGGAAAAAGAGATAGAATGCCACGCACACTGGCATTAGGGAAAACAAGACAGAAAGCCACGCACACTTAGGTGGGGAGGCAGCTGGTTGGTAACGGAACTAAATCTGACGCTCTAGTGTAACGGAAAAATCTGACCCTTAGCACGGATAGAGAGGCCGCGCGGCATGCGCCTATATGCGAGCGGCCCGAACGAACGTTTAGAAGCTTCGCTTTAAAAATTATAATTGAAAAACAAAGAGACCACCCCGATTTCAGATATACGCATATTCATTAATATAGATTTATTATTACACAATTATTATTATTATTTCAACATTCCAAATTAACTGCTTAAACACCATTATAGTTCCAATAATAACAAGGTCTGCAATACATGCTGCTGTTTGCAAATACTGAGCGAAGCAATTAGATTTTTCAAGGGTGCTTATTCCTCGATGGTATGTCCAATTTCAAAACTTTTTTTTACACATTAGTGACGACCACGAAGTGAGTTTTGGCGCCAAATTTCATCAATGTAGTCGCAGCGGTTTGGCTGGAATCAGCTTTTGAATTTTTCTTTCGGTGATTATTCCTCCATGGTATGTCCGATTTCAAAACTTTATTTTGCACATCAGTTACGACCACGATGTGAGTTTTGGCGCCAAATTTCATCAATGGAGTATCAGCGGTTTGGCTGTGATCAGCTTTTGAATTTTACTTTCGGTGATTATTCCTTCATGGTACAGTCTATATTTTTTTTACATAGCCTATGTCCGTCAGGTTATAATCATGTTTGTTCATGCCAAATTTCGTTCGAATTGGTTGAACCGTTAAGTAGCAGGAGGCAGACAAGCGAAATTTGTGAGTTGCCTAAAAGAGAGCTTCGCTCAAAAATACGTCCATTCACACCAATTAGTCTAGCCCGAAGTAAGCATTGTAAGCCTTGTGTTATTGATAATAGAGTAACGGATAAATTATTGTGATAAATAGACATGGAATATGCATAGAAATATATAATAAATACCTAGTATGCTCGTCTTCATCACCAAAACATTCGAAAGGCAGGATCGCTACCGTTGCACCGAATGGTCGTAAATTGTTGAAACTATTCCCAAAATATATTATGGTGAAAACTTACCTTGGTACGAAACCTAGATTTTGAACTTATATAATCAAAACAGATACTTGTATAAGATAAGAAATGCGTGTGTAAAAAAACAACTACGCCTCCGAGCCCTCAGGTGAAGCCCTCGGTATTTTATATCTTATACAAATATTGCATTGTGAATGCATAAAATTAAATAAAACCATAGAACAGATACTTGTTGACTTTGTTGTAATCAACGATGTAATGGAACCATAACACTATTATTATTGTGATAACAGAATAATTTTGTTTTTTTTTGTGGATTTTGTATGATGACGACGTATAATATTGTGAATGTCGTTACTTCTGTTAAAGCTGACGAGTTTCTTGCGTCCATTCTTCTTGTCAGTTAAAAGACGTCCAGAATGGGTTAAAAGTTAAAAGCAACTTATTTGAAGTGCATTTGCATAAAGTAATTTTCATTTTTATGGTTTAAGTTTGCTGGTTTAAGTCGTTGCTAGATGCCGTGCACTGTTGTTTACATGTGTAGGACACATAAGTAATAATAATATTTCTTAGCCCAAAGTAAGCATTAAAAGGTTTGTGTTATGGATATTGGGGTAACGGTTAGACATACATATATGATACATAGATAAGTAATATTTATAGAAGTGCAGAAGAAGAAACCCATGACTCGATTACAAATGCTCGTATTCATCACATAAACAGCTGCCCCTTCCGGGACTCAAACCCAGGACCGTCTCAGTGCGAAAGGCACGGTCGCTACCATTGCACCAAATATCGTCACGTACATATATAAAAATATAAATGAATTTATATTCTAAACTCACGCCAAACCGCATTAGAGTCAGGTTACAAATTTTTCTCTCAGCTAATTATAATTTTCGATCGCCGCATTCAAGCCTTTTTTCAATCTTGGCATCAATTCCAATTTAAAAAACTGCACTTCCCTTTCCCATAGTACTTTATTTTTTTTTCCTTTTCCTTTATTTGTAGCTTGCACGACTCGTGCATTTCGCCATTGTCAAGTAAGTATAATTGCCAGTTCTTGAGTAATTTCCTAGGTTTCAGTAAAAAAGTGGGGTTTTACTGAAACCTCCTCGTAGCCTTCTTGAGAAACCGTGAAAAGACACCTTCCACTGTTTTGTTTCACTTGCCAACACTCATCCATATTCAGAAACACTCAGTGGTTAATAACCCACCATTATTACACACTAATATGAACCACAACACAAAATTTAACAAGAAAACCAAAACCATTAAAGTGACGCATCGCACTCCCGCCAAAAACTTCTTCCTATAGGTAGTTCGAAAAGAGGTGGAGGATGATATATAGAGTAAAATAAATATGTTTAACCTATGAACTAGATTTTTTGGCGGGAGCGGGAAGCGTCACGTTGGTGGTTTTGATTCTCTTGTTAAAATGTGTGTTGTGGTGGATATTAGTGAGAAGTGTTTGTGAACATACAAGTGTTGACAAGTGACAAGTATAACAAAGTAGCGTTTCAGTAGAACCTCACAAGGGAATCTAATTTCCAAGAACAATTTAGTATCAGTTTGTGGTCAGGCATCCTAAACGGACAGCTGATTGGTCCGTTCGAACTATCGGACCGACTGAACAGCGAGGCCTACTTGCAATTTCTACGACGTGATCTCGGCGTCTTATTAGAAGATGAAGACCTATTAACGTGGAGAAATATGATTTTTCAAAACGACGGCGCTCCATGCCATTTTGCTAGAAATGTTAGACAACATTTGTCTGAAACATTTCCAGGCAGATGGATCGGTCGTGGAGGGCCCATTGCGTGGCCGCCACGGTCCCCCGACTTGAACCCCATAGATTTTTTCGTCTGGGGATACTACAAGGAATTAGTATACGCCAAGGACATTACAAACGTCACAGTGTTAAGAACAAAATTAAGACAAGCGGAAGAAACAATAAAAAACAACAGAATTGCATTTATAAATTTAAATGAAAACTTTTTTAGACGATGTAGAATATGTATTGAGCACGAAGGTCGTCATTTTGAAAACTTTCTTTAAGCGATCGAATAATAAATACTTTGAAAATAATGTTTTGTTTCATTTATTAAGTTATAATAATCCTTCAAAGGTTATTAAAGATGGCAGCAGGAACAGTTATTTTTGACCTTCAAACAATAAATTTTTAGCTTTTCTACAATCATTTTTGGTTTATTCATAAATAATTGGAATTAAAAAAAAAATATATTCAGAAGTCGAGTTTTATGAAATTTTCACCTCGCTGTCTTTGATGGCCGATTTAAGCCAAAGTAGCCCTATTGAGTACTTCTTTTTTAAATGATTATGAAAGCAGAGAGTCTAGAGAAGTTTTTACACATACTTAGAAACCATGAATTCGCCTGTTTAGATTTTTAATTTAAAGATAAATTTTTAAGTAATTATTCACTAACATTCAAATTTTGACTTTACACTACTGTTTTCTAAATTTCCACTAAAGTTACGAAGCTGATTATTTTAGACATAAAAGAAGCACTAAAGATGATTCAGTGGCAAAAAGAAAAACATTAAAATATGTTCTACGTTTTTTTATTTAAAATTTTTAAGTTCTTTGGATCAAAATTTTCAAAAAGTCAGAAAAAAAATTATTACTCGAAAACTACGAATAATCGCGGAACATACATGGGGGTGATTCGGGTACTCCAAGAGGTGCTCTAACTCTGGACTTAAGCTTGACACTATTTTTTGGGACACTTGTATATACTGTTCATTCATCATCATCAAATTAAGAAAAGATAGTACTTAAAAACTGGCAATTATAATTACTTGAAGAATAGAATAGAATAGAAATGTGTTTATTCAGCAGACAATGTTACATTTACATTACATTATAATTAACAAATTGTGCACAATAATATTTATGCTGAAACGATCACATCTCAGGATATGTCACCGCTTGAGCTGAGATATAAGCTGAGAGACGATTTTCAGATTGTGGTGGTTTTCACAGGTGTTTTTTTTTCTTTATTTATGGCAACGAACAATCGTACATGGTAAAATAATGTAGCTATAACTAATCTAATTAACCATAGACACAACCAAAGAGCTATATTGCCAGTAATATGAATATTTATTACAATTGATCGTCTTATATTAATTTTAGAACAAAATAATATAAAATTTTAATAAAATTATGTTTTTAGATTAGAATTTCTAGTATTTTTTTAACATATATTCAGGTTTACAGTACAAGTACACGAGAAATACGATACTTTTGAAAAACAGTCTTAATGATAAAAATAAATGTCGTTCGTGTGTAGAATAGCTCAATAAATGACTAGGTAAGTGGAATCTATGGTACGTATATGCTCTCATAGCTCTCGTAAGACCAAGGAAATGGGGCACAGGCCCAGATAAGCCGAGAAAACACCTCGTATCACCACATATCAGTTCCGCGGGCGAGCTGATCGCGTGATCGCCGTATCAGCGATCTTTCCAGCGTCTGTATGGCGCGGCTATCGCGATCAAGACACGTATCTGCACCTACTATATAGCCCAGTCATTTTACGCTTCTTACCATAAAGCGGTCGGAAGTAATTTATTATGGGATTTTGCAATATTAATTTGTAACACGCGCACACACACACATACGCAATGACACACGCATACCAAAAATATATATGTAAATTAAAATTATCTCTATTGTATTTTATCTCTATCTATTCTATTGTAATTTATCTCTATCTATTCTATTGTAATTTATCTCTATCTATTCTATTGTATTTAATATGATTTAAATGTAAACTTTGCTTTGACGCCCATATTAACAAACTTTGACAGCCACACTTCAGGAACTCACTTAACAGTGGCGCCATCTGGTGAAACAAAAATCGACATCCCCTATCGTACTAGAGTCGCCTTTTTTTTTAAACTTGGTTTTGTGTATCTATACATTTTTTATGAATATTTTTATTCGCTTTTTTATGTATTTTTGTTTAATTTTATCAGAATGCTCTTACCTTTTTCACTATAACAGGAAAATTAAAAAAATAACAAATATCAGCTCCTAACCAATATACTTTAGGTTCAAATTGGTTTGTTCTAATTATATTGATTGGATACGTTTACGCATCGTCGTCGTGATGTTAGCAGAGAAGAACGCTGTGGACTCTCAGGTTAAGCTGTCTATGAATTCGACTAGTTCACGAATGAACTGTAGCCGGTCGAAGCGTCGATTGAGCATAAACCGTCTAATTAACCGATCGTTGTTCAACGCCCATCGCTACATCGTACCTAAGCATCAAGATTCTAAGCACAAGGACAGCGTGAAGGTACAACGAGAAGTGTTAGCGGGTATACTGTTGCCACCACAAAATGATGACTCTTGTGGCGCCATCTGGGAGGCCTGGCTGGATTCATTCGGCAGCGCTACCCACGTCGCTAATCAGTTAATAATAAGAATGTTTGCCCTCCTAAAAAAAGGTTAAGACATAGAGATGGTGGTAATTACAACTCTGGATCCATGGCAGAATTGCAATATACATACATGGGTTTTCGGTGGCGTATGCCATGGAGGAGAGTCTCGCATAACTTCGCCGTTCACATGCGGAGGAGTATGCGTAACTCATTTTCCAATGTATAAAATAATTGTTAAGCCATTGGTGACCGAAAAACTTGTTATTTTGACTGTTGGTATAGGTTGCATTTTTTACAATTATGCACTTTTTTTAATTATAATAAAAGTTAGTGACTAAAAATCTTAAAGATTTTTGTTTCGCTGCCTTCGCTCATTCATTTGTACAACAACAAATATTTAATTTAATACCGAGCGACCGTGACTCTCGCACCGACGGCCCTGGGTTCGAGTCCCGGAAGGGGCAGATGTTTGTATGATGAATATGAACATTTGAGCTTGAGTCATGGGTGTTTATATATATTTCTATGAATATCACATATTTATATATCATGTATGTTGTATATCTATCCGTTACCCTAGTGTCCATAACACAAGCTTTATAGTGCTTACTTTGGGCTAGGCTAATTGGTGTGAATGTAAGAAATATTATTATAAGTTTTCTCTTTATTGCGGATGTTCTGTAAGAAGCTGGGAGACTGTTAGAAAAAAAACCACAAAAATCTTAAAAATTAAAATTAATTATATTAATAAAAAATATTACTAATGTTTTTTTTAAACAAGGTAACAATGATAATTTTCACAATTATGTGTTACGCGTTGATGTCTTTTCTATGAATTCTATTTAAATAATTACATATATAAACTTAAAATCATCATAATCATCTTAAAATCAACTTAAATCTTGGTGGTATTCTTAATTTTTAGTTTAAACGCAAGTAAAACATTAGTAATAACATAAAAATTAAAACAAAAAAACTACAATAAAACCGAACGTTCTGTGCAACAACAACTAGCCAGATCTATTTTAAGCGAGAACACGTAAATAAATAATTTAATATTGTTTTATTGAAATTAAAATAAGTATTAATTGGAAAGGAATTATTACGTCTTTATTTTTCAGGCTACGATATTTCGGAGCAGTTGCATAAATATCGTCTATTCGTCTTGAAATCCATAAACAATATATCGTATAATATTGTCTATAGTTATCAAAGATCCCAAATCAGTCCAATCCCTATTCCAAAGCAAAATGAAAAACAAAAACTGAAGGATGAAGTAGGTACTTTTAATTTTGTAGTGTGGTTGAAACTAGATTACAACTAAAATATCATTCCAATAACAACTAACATCTATTATAAGCGAGAACATCTAAATAAATATTGTATTATTGTTTTAAATATCTGTTGTCGCTTAGTATTAATTGGAACGGGATTAAAAGCATATCTTTAATTTTTTTAGGCTCCGATATTTTAGCGCGGTTGCCCGGTTAAAGCTTCAAAAATAAAACAAAATATAAAAAACTTTTCAATCAGTATCTAAATTAATCTAAAATAATATTTATCAAAACGTGAAGACAAAAGACAAATTTTGAACTTTCACCGGCAAAATGTTTAAGAAGCATTTTATTGGCTCAAAGCACATTCACTTCATTCCTATTGGTCGGCGGGTTAACGGGTCTTGCGCGGTTAACTTCACATACATCTGCATGAACTGCACACTGAACGGGCACGCAGCGCGCCATCTTCCCATCTGTCAGTCCGCCGCGAGCTGTCGTAGGGGATAGCTACGTCGCCGCTTCAATTTCCATATAACACCGGTCCAAAAATAAGCCGGCACGCGTTAAATGTTTAACTTGAGAAATAAAATTAATTAATAAGTGTCAAGTTAATTAATGGTTGTGTAGATTACGGTATTTAAATTAAACTTTTTTGCTGACAGTGCGCTAGTGCTTTCGTCTCGCGATCTACTCGTCTACGTTTCTTTGGTGTATTTGCTGAAGTGTAAAAAGGTGAGTTTTTGCGTTAGCAAGTATTATTTCTTGTGTGGTTTTTATCTATGCTTCTGCGAGGATGTGTTAGCCGGCCGCGCCGGTAGGGGAGGGACTCAGATCGATTGTCCCGGCATGAGATGGTTAGCTATGAGTAGGTAGGCGTCAAGGCGCTGCTCACACCCTCGCCTTGCTCCCTTGTGCCTGTGGAGTAACGTATTCGTTGTTTCATTTGATCTTGAACAAGCTAGACGCTATCCAGGTTTGTTGTGATATGAATTATTTATTAACGCTATTGTATGCATCGTTCTACACCATACGTGCAGTGAACTTATTGTTTTTATAATTCTGTTTAATTATGAATTGTCTCGGTGGTTGATCGCCGTTCCTCTTTATAAGTTAACCGGTATAAACAGTTGGATCATTTCTTTACTATTAAATATTAAAAGCTAATCTACCCTCTAATAGGATTGCATCTTATAAGACTTCTAAATTGTATCACGAGATATGTTATAAACAGTTCGGTTTGCGAAGTGAGTGTTTAGAAAAAAATATTTTTTTTAAAGTAATATTAAAATATTTTTTTCTAAACACTTCTACTACTATATATTACTACTATATTACTTTCTATATATTTTAAAGTAAATATTTTAAAGTAAACAATTAAGTATTTACACGGAATAAAAGTATTTTGACAATCCAATGGTAAAAGTAAAGATGTTTTATCTTAGTAAATATGTTTTGCCGCATATTTATTAAGGTAAAACATTTTGCGGGTCTCGCCATCCGTTATACCCTTTATTAATACGCTTCTTATGCACAGCCAGACACAATTTCCTGTCCTCCCATTGTTATAAGGAAATTTCCTCCAAATACTAAATGGATTGTTTGCATTTCAAAATAAATTTGCTTGTAAATAGACAAATAATATGATTTTAAAATTACTAATTCCATAGCGAAAGAAAAGGTTCGAAAGAAAAGAAAAGAAAAGGAAATTGCTACAAGTTGCATTGACAAAGATCTTGGATGCATATTGAACGGAATTCAATATTTGATAGTAAAAACTCAAAACTTCGATCAAAGATTGGTATTGCTAGTTGACATTCATGTTATCGTCTTTTTTTAATGGCAACCAACTCATAAAGGATATTTCTGCCAATGTCAGATTTGGTCATGTTACAGACCTCACTCCTAGTAGAGTGCTATCAATGTTTAATAAAAACAAGCGAAATTAAACAAAACTATTATAAAAAAGCGAGCATATTAACAAAAATGCACCTTGATGTACTTTTCTTGAGTATTTTTGTTTTTTTAATAAATATAAAAAATAAAATTCATTTATTTCAGACGATAACATCCCATATTGAGCATTAAAATAAAGTAAAATAAAATATATATCAATTGCCTCAGGTAAAAACAGACTGAGACACAGACTACAAAGGGAAACAAAAATAAGTCTCATTCTTAACTGTAATGTATAAATAATCTGTGACGCCAAGCAAACTTGGACCAATTTATTTAATAAATGCCACCTGCTCCAGTCAAAGAACTTTGATTTAAACTGGGAAAAAGATTATCTATGGATTACTGTCATACCACCCTAACACATAATTAAAAAAAAAACCCTCGTAATGATTCTTGCGGCTTCTTCGCGGTATTATGAGTCTCGATCCGACTTAAAACTCACGAATCCATGGCGCAGTTGTTATTGTTGAATAAACGCATTGTGAAAACACATCTTTATTCTCATTTAAAATAAATCCATTGATTCGATTGTGTTGAAACTTGGTTAAGCAATATATTTTTAAGTATAGTCTGCAAAAAATATAAGCAAAAAAGAGCAAAAAATGCAAAAGCATGCCGAGTGTAGTATAAAATAAAAAATATATATTTTTGTCTGCCCCTTTTTTAAGAACAATACCAGACTTGTGATAATTTATTATCATTTTAGAGCTTATATTAGACGGAACAACAGATTTTTTGGCAAACACCTGTTTTATTAATTTAATTAAAATTTAAAAAATGCTTACCGTGGAATTTGAATCAACACAATCAAATATTTTAAATATTCTAAACATTTTAAAGCAGAATAGCGATAGCCCTTTGCCATTTATTGTGGACGACTCACAGATTAACACATTCAATCCGAATTAATATTCATAGAACTTTTAAACAGTGCGAATGTAATAATTAATATCTATATATATAAAAATTCCGTGTCATAGTGTTTGACCGCCATGAACTGAAAAACTATTCAACCAAAGATGATCTTTTTCATTTTGCTAGATTTTGTCAAACTTAGGACATAGGATAGGTTTTATTTTAATTTATATCAAAATTACGCGTGGCCGGGTAAGCTAGTAATATATTTTTTTTTACATACACATCAATTAGCCAACCCCAGAGCCTGTAAGGCAACGCTACAACTAAGTAATAGCTTCAGAAGAAGCTCCATTTCTTTCTTTCTATCTTCTCTCTCTTTTCTGTTGTTCTATCTTTCTATTTTCTTTTTCTCGCTATGTTTTTGCTCCAGGGCGGGTGTATCCTTGGCTCCAATCCCCGAATCGAATGTTATATAATAATGAACCCTCGAAATCTTAATAACTTTGAAAATTCTAATAAAATACCTGTAAGTCTTTTATTATGGATACTAGACATACATATATGACACATAGAAATGTAACATTCAAAAAAATCTATATAAATAGGTATCAATGTTCGTATTTAACACACCAACTCTTTCCCTTTTTAGGGACTCACCCACCAAACGGCAGCAAAATTAAGCTGGGTCAAAAAATCCAGTACAAATCACTAATTCCTGTCCCAAGACACGCAAGACTTTTAGAGCTACGTGGTTTACGGAGCTTAGCTGCGTACACTCAATTAATAAGCATTATATTTTCGTGGCGTGGTAAACCTACTTTAATAATAATAATAATAATTTATGTATTCACAAATTCCGTTACATGCGACTAAGTGACTAAACAGAACATGCAAGCACTAATTATCACGTGCACCTCAAAAGGGGTAACAATGAAGAGTAAACGGGCAGACATTCAGAATTTTTCTCGAAGTATTCATTTATAAAATAATAACTTTTTAAAAGACCTTATGAATTTGTTAGTATTTGTCTGATTTTATATATTCTGGTAGTTTATTATAATTTTTTATTGACATCGGGTAAGGATCTAAGCTGTGTTTAGTTTAGTTTCTTACATTCACACCAATTAGCCTAGCCCAAAGTAAGCACTGTAAGGCTTGTGTTATGAATACAAGGGGAACGGATAGACATACATATATCATACATAAATAAGTAATATTTATAGACTTATATGGTATGAGCCAGGTACAAATGCACGTATTCATCACACAAACACCTGCTCTTTCCGGGACTCGAACCAAGACCATCGGTGCGAAAGACCAGGATCGCTACCGTTCCACAAAACTCACGGTTGTTAACGGTCTGTATACTGTGTATGCGTTTTTCTGAAACAGGCTGAATATTACGCTTTTTAATGACTCAGGCGCCGCTGCAAACATAGCGAAAGCGGCAATTAGGCAATTTCGAATAAATCAGCTTGCGATCTCCTACATTATAATTAGTAGATGAATTATTAATTAGCGAATGTCTTTACGCCATTTATTTTTAAGATTCCACTTTCGTTTTTAATTTATTCACAAAATTAGCTTCCATTTTCTTTACACTTTCGATTGCAGGCAACTAATTAATCTCAAAACATTGTCTATTATGAAAAATGTTAACCTGAATCCACTTGCATATGATTGCTTTTATTTCTTTTATATTTTTTGGTGCACCGGTAGCGATCCTGCCTTTCGTACCGACGGTCCTAGGATCGAGTCACAGAAGGGGCTGATGTTTGTGTGATTGAATGCGAGCATTTGTACCCCGAGTCATGAATATTCCTTATTTATGTATGAATAATGTATGTCTATCCGTTACGCTAGTATTCGTAACACAAGTCTTGCAGTGCTTACTTTGTGGTAGGCTAATTGGTGTGAATGTTAGAAATATTATTGTTATTATTAACATATACACAGACTAGACTCAAAGTGTTCAATAGAACACCTTTTTATCATTATATTTCATTGTGTAAAATAAATATTATTTCAATGTGTATCAAACCTTTAATTATTTTTTTTTATATTATTCTACGTTCTTTTTTGCTACTTTAATTATTTTCACTTAGTTACGACAAAAAAGTATAACTCCTTACGCTCGTACATAAGTACACGCACCATATTTTTTACATCCTAATTTGTTTATTTTCTCTATGCTTCTAGCTATTCCCTTGACATTTTGCATGGTCCATTAAGATATAAGTACTTCTACGCGATCACTGTTGAACGTCATAAATAATGTTTGCGAATTATCTTGATTGACAAAGTATCCTTAGATCTCGATAAAACATTCATCTTATCATAGATAAAGAAATATGTAATATATCAAACGATTCTTAAGGAGTTAAACTCCAGAAATTTAAAGATTCATATGTCAATACATATGTAAAGTTATTGTTTCTTCAAATATAAATATTTTCAGATCAAGGCGTTCAATTAATACTGTTTGCATATAATTTGTAAAAAAAAATGTCAAAAGTATTTTGGTGAAACATTAGTGTACCAATAACGTTTTTTAAAAAGTCGAGCAGTCTGCAAATACTCAATAAATAACTGGGGTGCTGGAAATAAGTCTAAATTCAGTGCAGCGAGCGCCTGGAATGCGGCGTACGGACGATCCTCATTCCATCAGAACAGCTCTCGGATACGTGATCACATTATATCTCTGGAACGCTTATTTTTAATGGAATACTGGCTTAGTAGTCTATGGATGTATGAAAATATGTCGACTATTCTAGAAAAACTAAAAATGAAAATAACTTAATTCAAATGCACTTAAAAATAATCCTTTTGAATCGTCCAACAATTTTACCTGCCACCCATTCAGGACGTCTTTTAACTTACGAGAATGGGCGCAACAAACTCGTCAGCTTTAACAGAAGTAAGGACATTTACAATATTATACGTCGTCACTATACATAATCCACAAAAAAACAATATTATTCTGTTATCACAATTCGCTAGATGACAAATTTTTTTTTTGCTTTAATAGAATTTCATTTCTATAATAAACAGACAGAAAAAATCGTTTTTCGAATAACTTAAAAAACAAGCAAGATTAAGGTATTGAATATTCTGCTCCATCTCTCTCTAGCAAAACGGAAATTTACATGGAGTTTATATGACCGTACTCAACAGTGACGTCACTGTTGATGTCGGATCTCTCTGTCTAATCGCTTCCAAATGAACAACTTAAAATGCTTGTATCTTATGTATTTCTAAGCCGATTTTAATTCTGATTTCACAGGATTGTATCTTTTTCTACGGTATTTTAATATATTATGCCGCGACGTAAAAATTAAAATTCAGTCATCATCCCAATTATAGTAGTGTTATGGTTTCATTAAATCGTTGCTTACAATAAAGTCAACAAGTATCTGTTGTTGTAATTAAATATTCTTAAACATTTCAATAATATACAGGGAATAAACGACAAATTTAAGAAACTGAGCAGGCAGACAGGTAAACGCGTTTAGACAGGTTTATTATAATATCTATTTAGAGATAGATTAGAGATTTAGTTTTACTGTGCTTTTCGCAGTTAGCTATTGGGCTATTGTACGTATCATAGTTTTCCTTCCTACTCTAATTAACCTTACTCATCTCAGAAGCCTTTTCAGATTACTGTAGGGAATTGTTTTAGAGACTTTAATTTATTACTAAAAGTCTTAATTAAAAATTCTTTTTAAAAATGAAAATGTTGGATTTTTTTCGCTGATGGGATAAGAATTCATTCTTATCTAGCAATCGGTTTCAGTAGCCTAACGGTGTCGGCGTCTTGGGCCCTTGTCTTTCCCTATATGGAGAGATAGGTTTGTGTTTCGATACTTGTATTTATTTATTTAAACTTAGTTGCACACAAAAAATACGTACAAATGGCGGACTTAATGCCATTAGGCATTCTCTACTAGTCAACCGGAGAGTTAGAAACTGATAGCGTATTGGAGGTGCATTGAAAGGGTAAATAGAAAATGAGAGCTAAAGACTACATAAACATACATTTACATACATATAATGTCATATATAAAATAATAAACTACACACTAAACCTTAATTGCCTACTTAACTAGATATACATATAGTATATGTGTGTTAGTCTATATAAGTGGTATATATGTCTCGCATTGGTTTGGCATTACATTTATAAAATGGATATGGATTAAGGAATTAAAGGAATTCTAGAAATCGCTTAAATGTTAATAGTTGAACAAACATAATATTTGTCCGTCTATAATGACACACGCAGTAGATGCGCCCGCGCATTGCTGGCGTATATCATATGACAATTGTTTACAGCTAGAACGCGACATGTTCAATATTTGCTTAACAAACTTTTTATTGCTATTTACTCCTAATAAATGTTGTTCGTGATCAGAAATTTTCTTAGATGGTCATTAGACGATGAGTGAGAAATATTTTCATACAGTTCAATGAGGGTTCATGAATATTCATGAGAGAATTAATAGATACCCAAAGTTCAAATTTTTCTCTGAATCTAGTTACCGATATTTGTATTTTAATTGCATTAACATAAAACTTATCAAGACCCTTTCAGCTCATACTGCCAACTTAGCAAAATGGCCGCCGCTCGCAAATTATCAACATATCAATAATTAATTGCTCGAAATGCCAACAAGCTTAATTATAGATCAGATATATTCATCACAAACATAAATAAACACATAAATAACCATACTTACTACAAAATCGGTATTACATACTTCTGTGTAAAACTTACAGATAATTAACATCCTTACAGTTAAGCGTTATATTTCAGCAGCACTAGCTGTCATCGACTCAGATGTGTCATTTCGTTTTCGCGCTCTTTTTTAGGTTGTTGGAAAAAATGATTATTGAAAGGTAATTACTGTTGGGAATTGATATAAGTTCTACCTATCACTTCTTATTAGCTTGTTGCTTCTAAGGAACAATATATATTTTAGCGTGTTGTCATAGTAAGATTTCACAAATAATGCTAGGTGTGACTGTATTATTTTTTTTCTTTTGACTAAGGCACCTTTATTCCATTACATTCCCGCTTTGAAAACTAAGTTGTCATTTCGGTTAAGGGTCAAGAAAAAGCATTAAAAGATGTAATCATTAGTCTATTCTAGTCTCCACTCGTTAAAGCGCTATACGAACAGACCACAGCCCGCAACGTATGCCAATGGGGATGGCGAGCTGTAAATAATAAAAAAGCCGTACGTAAAAAAAATATAATAGGTGGACGCTAATTATAAAACCAAAATAGATGGTTGACGTCTTATGTGAAGTTTATTCCAAAATCAATACCGCAAAGGTGAAAGGCGTCGATATTTACAATTTAAGCACAAATATTGATGAACACGTTCGGAAATATACTATTACTTTCCCGAATATGTGATAAACATTTTACAAGCGCTCTGCACTAGTCGGCTTTCCAACGGGAGAATGATGTGTGTTAAGTGCCTTAAGTTTTAATGAGCCGTCAGCCCAAGCACCGGAACGCACAGATAATATTTTTGATCCTAATTTCCTTTGTACGCTATTTCTTGTTCTTATTGTTATGGATGGCAATGAACTTATCAAGTGTTTCTTCTACCAGTATCAAATAAAACTCAAAGATCAAATTATTGAATCAATCGTCAAAATAAAATTATAAAATTAATAAAATTCATCATCGACAACTAATACAAAACCGCTGAAGACGTTAATAACAACTATTTTTTTTATGAATAGTTACTCTTATTTTTTTTTATCCTTTTATTTAAAAGATATCTTTAAAATTAACTTAAACTACGATAAAACCAAGATAATGCATTTCAGACCGTATCTAAGACCCGGGATATATGTTTTGAAAGGCATATCATAGACAAAATCGACTCATTCCTATTGCTACGAATTATTGTGGATCTCTAAAGTTATTTCTCCTTTATATTTTTTGTTTTTAAGTACGTCTATATGGTTTTTTATACTAAATAGGCAAGCGCTAGACCACTATCGCACCAGATGGTAAGCGACGATGCGATCTAGGATGTAACGCGCTTGCCTAGAAGATACCTACAAGACCTATTCACTCGGTATTGGAATTAAACTAATAATTAATATTGCAACACTAAATCCACAAAAACATGTTCGAGCCAAAATGGCGGCACATCCGGTGATGTTTCTTTAAGAAATATGGTGTCACAACAATAGGAGAGTCTATGATTATTTTCTGTTGAATTAACCTTTTTTTGGGAATAAAAATCACAGTATTGCATCGATAAGTGAGATAATGCCATCATTGTACCTGTTAAGTTACACGATAGAAGTTTATCAAATTATTACTTTATCAGATACGCGATATCGGTACGAGAAGGTTCAGTATTACTCCGCTTATTAACGTTTTCGAGAGGCTTTCAATGGTTATACGTTGTTACAATTATTCGTAGGTACTATGGTTACCCTTAATGACTCATTTTGAATAAAGGATTATATTGAGTTATTCTATGAACTTGTGTTTTAAAAAAATATTTTTGGAACGAAGTTCCTTATGGGGCGTTGCGGAGAGGTACCCCAGCCGGGAAAAACGTCCGTAGCGTTAAACAAAAAGCGTTAGATTTTTGTGTGTAGTCTATGTGGGATGTCTATAATGTATAGTCTACGTGATAACTGTTATTATTATATATTATATATTTTAATAAAATATTATAAATAAAATAAAGATGTTAGGATAATTTTGTAAAGTAGGTAGTTTCTTTGCTTTTTAACGATTAAAAAATCATAATAAGAAATATATACCCGAATAATTATTTTCTTTATACCTCGAATAAAACTTAAAATTAATGTTTTTATAATAAGGAACTTCGTTCTTATCCGGTGTCCCACGACACCACATGACTTTTTGTGGTTGAAATCATTTTAATTCTAAAAAGGGGATATTTGTTTATAATAATAAATAAATAAATATTGGACAACATCACACATTCTTCTAAACCCAAGCACCAAGCACCTAAAACACTTGCGTTATGGTATTTAGAAACAACATCGGTATCACAACACCCAGACCCTAGCAAATATAGAGAAGGTCGGTTTTCGACATTGACCCAGCCGGAGATTGACCCGGGACCTCGGAGTGACTTTACCATGAAAACCGATATGCGAGCCACTCGATCGAGGTCGTCAGATCAGGTCAGTTATAAGGGTGAGACATAGCTATGATAAAATTTGATTCACAATTATATCTTTAAAAGTTCATATAATATTAATAAATGAGTATTAATGCTGCGTTAGATTTCTTATTGTTGATTGTTCTTTTAATTTTATCTTACTTGCTCTTTACACGCTCAGAAAAGTTTGATTTGTCATTCAATTTCTGCGTGGAAAATTGCGTTTTATCCGCTAGCGTGAAAAAGTACTCTACTTCAATTGTCTCCTTTAAAATTACTAAAAACCAGTTTTTTTGATGTTGGTAACACTTAAATCACGCAGTAGCAGGTGGCAACCCATTGTGGATCATCATAAAGCGTAGATATCCCAACTCTGAAGACAGCAGTGGGCTGGTGATGTAGATACTCCCACAGATAAAATGGGGCCCATTCGTGTCACATCCGGTCATTGTGTTTTCATTGGTGTCATGGCGTGTTTATTAATATCTCTTGTCATTGAAAACAACTGGAAATTAGAGCTAAATTCGGTGAAATGATAGCGATCATGCCTTGCACAGCGAAAGTCCTGGATTCGAGTAGCGGAAGGGGCAGATGTTTGTATGGTACGAGCATTTGTACCATGGGTATTTATATATATTTCTATAATTATTACATATTTGGTCCTTCGAAATGTGTTAATGTTTTGTATTCTTGGTGGGGTAACGAATTGTTTTGACTGGCCTCCCATAAGTTGGTCTCACCGGCTGAATTGAAAAAGCGAACATACCCTCAGAGGGTGTAAAAAAGCTAAGTGGAATCTGCAACGGTAAACAAACGATTCATATTTCAAATATCATCTATATTTATAGCTATCCGTTACCCTAGTATCCATAACTCAAGCTTTACAGTGCTTACTTTAAGCTATTTCGTTTGAATAAAACAATATTTTAATGAATATTGGATCATATACTTGTCTTGTCAATCATATTATGTGGGTATAATAAAGTAACTATTATTATATTTTGCAGAATCTACTCGGTTTTAATTTATATGTCAGCTATCTTGTCGTGTTTGTTCAAGTGGTAGTATTATATGAGTCATTTATGGTTATTTTGCGTCTCTGTAGCACTTTGTATGTAGTCCGCTCTTTTTTATGAAAATATTGCATTAAATTCACTATTTACTGCAGACTATAAAATGAATTAAAAGATGGTGGTTACAATAAAAAAAATATTCTGATAAATATTAATTAAAAGAGCAGAGGACATCTTATTCGTTATCTTGCTTTAATATTTAAATATTTCTATTAAATCTATGTTTATCTCTACCAATTTTTGCAGCTTCCCGCAACCGTTTCGTTCGTCTGTCCGTTCATAATTATAATGCTTATTCTGTCGTAATTATAATGCTTATTAGGTATAAAAACACCCTTAAGTGTAACCGCTACTAATGTGTACATGAAACTTAATTAGCAATTAATAAAAAAAACGGCTTTAGTTTATTATGCTTTTCTTTATATAAGATTTTATGGCTTGGATTCGTGTCCTTTGAGCCATGTCTTCAATCGTCAATATTCAGTGTGTATCGTTTGGTCAATAATTTAAATGTGCAAAAATCACGTTTGGGACGTAATTATGATGACAAAAGAGTAATACATGAAGGATATGATCGTCATTATATTTTTTAGGTATGGTATCATACACAAAATTACGTCTTTTATTTCTCGTTAAGAGTGTTTTACACGTGAAGAAGTATTTGTAACCTTTATTTTAAATCCATACCGACTGTTTACTTCATTATCTTCTCTGTCGTAGTTGAGTAAAAAAGCGCGAAACCCGATCTAGAACTAGAGTTCCCGATTTGGTTGAAACCAAATCGAGTTAAACTATGACCGCCTTTTACGACCACTGCAAAAAGTTTACACTGAATATGTAGTTGGCAACACTGATTAGTTGTAAGTTTAAATTTAGAACGCTTTTATGGTATTCTTTTAATGATAGCCGGGGGGCTGGCATGACTGCTGCCATTAACTGAACAGTGTATGTGGCCAACATCTGTTTGTATTGATACTTTTGTGTGCTTTTTACAAATCACTTAAATAACATCAGAATTATCTTTTAATTAATTCAAATCAAAATATACGGAAATCAACTCTCATTTTCTGTTTCATTTTCTTAAATACATAGTTTATATAATGACAAAATATTGATTATTTACACTTTACGCAAAACGGCGATTAATATTCGTCCACTGACTTCTATGATATAAGTAAGCGTTTAGAGGTCAATGTATGCGCCTTTAAAAAGCAATAAGATGTCAATAAGCAATGGGCATAGTATTTTTTGTTGTTCGGATTCTTTAAAGGGGATGGCAAAGAGCCCAATGCCTGTGCAGCCTCTACAGTGACTTCTTTTCTCATTTAGATGATAATTAATGGTGAAGAGAACTGATTTACAAAAGATCAATTTAAAGGTGAAATATTAACTATTCCCTAGTTTTGAATAAATGTGTGGGAATTTACTTAAACTTCATAGATTTCCTGAGAGAGTGAGAAAGGACACTTTCCTTTGTTTTTTTTCTTAGGGTTAATAATCGCCAACATACAATTTTTTTACAAGATCTCCTGGGCATAATATATTTAACCAATTATATATTTTTTAAACTAACACTCATCGCCAAAGTTCCTTTCTGTTATGTATCATGCGTTAAGACGGAAAACGTAGTACCATCTGAAGGTACTCTATTGTTATGCAGACTGCATTCTCTAGTGTCTGTGGGACACCTTTGTATTTGTGGTTGCATCGCTCGACGTTGTCACATTTATATGGAAGTTTTACACAGGATAATAAATAGTATCAGCTTCGTGAGTGCACAAAACTTTTTTTACTGTAAATAGGTAAGCACTTGACCGCTATCTGGCCTGACGGTAATAGAGTCATAGATTATAGTCTATCTAAAGATAAAAAGAAAAACCTAGCTATTAAATGCTTGAATAAAAAAATAAAAAATAGAACACCAGTTTCATTTCTATCTTACTCCCTTTTACCCGCGGCTTCGCCCGCATTTTTTTTGATATGTAGATCTAGTATATAAAAAACATATAAAGACTTACAAACATTTGCCCCTTTCGGATTTCGAACCCAGGACTATCCCTGTGAAAACCAAACGGTCGTCGTATTTAGTTCTTTTACTTTCGTGCCTATCGCATATTATGATCGCACTTTTTTATAATAGCAGTGTTTGTGATCACAGGATGACTAAGGTGATGATCGTCATATATCCGCGACTTCCATCCCATATTTAAATTGGACACGTTCAAATATAAAAAAAACAACGGGTTGCACTCCGGGAGTGCCGACAGAATTGACAACATGAACGTTAACGTTGTGCATTTTTGATAATTTGGAATGGTTAGGGAATAATTTCGCAATTGACGCGAGTTTAACATTTTTCACCCATCCAAAAAGTGCACAATGCGGCTAAAGAAGTTTTCACATAAAAAAACTTTTATTAATTTGAAATTAATTCGGAAAAAAGGTTTTTATTCTGTTATTTCTTTTATAACAAAAGTGTTTGTAATGCAAAAGACAGTAGAAGTGTTTTTCTCAATTTTTAATGAGTAAAATAATAATGGTGTATTACTAACTGTTAAGTGTTCGTGACAAGCATAAACGTCGACCCGTGTTTTGTAGCGGGAAGTAACTTTTAGCGCTCTCTCTCTCTCTAGCTTTAGGATATAGAATCTCCATAATTTTACTGAAATACTATGAAACTAAGGAATACTATCTTATTGTTCTATTTCTACATATATTCTAATACATTTTAGTAGTACAAGAAAGGTTTTCTTTAATCTATATATATCTATTTATTTAAGAAATATATATATAAATTTCCTGTTTACTGTGTTTGAGAGCGATGAACTCCGAAACTACTCAATTGCTTTTAATGATTTTTTTTCATTTTGCTGGATTTGTTCTGACTAAGGACTTGTTATAACACAGCAACGCGTGGCTGGGTCAGCTAGTGTTTTATAACTGCTTATATAACACAATACAAGGAAGAAGCCCTTATCGAGTTTTTTGCGGCTTGTTCTCAGTACAAGGTCTTCCGACGTAGGAGTTACAAAGCCTATTTACGTTCAATACACGCAATGGAAATGCCTATATGAATTAAAAAGCATTTTATCTTTATCTAAATCGTCTATTGATTATACATCCTTTCGACGTTATTAACTATAGCCTGTATGGATAAGTATTCTTTGCTTTCCCTTACAAAGATAAACTTGAAGCATTATTATTTTGATTATTTAAATAAACGGTTAATTTCCCCATCGCCTTACGTTCTTGATATTTTATTTAAATATATTCACATAAGGAAATAACTAACTCATAGTAAAAGTTGAAATGCGCTGTAAATTTCCGATGTGGTCTGCCAGCATCTCGTATATTAAATCTCATAGAAATATGGCATTTTAAATAATATAAATACATTATTATAGGTAGTTCCATCTTTATCGGTTGTTAAATATTTGTAAAATATTACTTTCGATTTTTAAGGTAGTTAACTTTCAAAATTGATGAAACTATACTAGCTCATAGTAGAAGAAATGCGCTAGTGAATTTCGACGCGTCCGCCAGCGTCTCGGTAGCTGAGCGGTCAGAGCACTCGTCCAGATAGGGAAAGGTCGTGGGTTCAAACCCTACTTGAGGGCTCGGTGGCGTGGTTGTTTATTAAAGGCGTTTTTTAAGTAACTATTTTCCTATTGACTGCGTCTGTACGTACTCGTCTTTAGCTACTTGATTGAATTGTTTTATAATGTGGTTTACCTTTGGTATTAAATACAAATACGATTAAAATGAAGTACCACTAAGTGGTTAGTGGCCCACCAACAATTTTTGAATCATCCGTTTGGCCCGACTGTTTAAAACTTAGCAGCCATGGCTTAACCGCTTTCCATAAAACGAGAGTCAGTACCTATCGAAAAACATGTATGCATTATCTATAGTATTGTATAAATTTACATAAACGGACATTTTTTGGACAAATTTTATGATACATATTTCTTATTATATTTATTCATAAGTCAAGAACGGGTTGATGTGATAGCGCAAAAGATAGGCTATATATTATATCAATAAAAACCTTATAGTCCCATCAAATATTATAAATACGAAAGTGAGTGTGTTTGTAACACTTTCACGCCTTAACTACTCAATCGATCATCATGAAATTTTGCATACACTTTGCTAGGTGTACAGAAAAGTACATAGGGTACCTTTTATCCAGAAAAAAGGACTGTTCCCGATGGATAGAAATGTAAGTTTTAATCGGCAGTCTACATTAACGCGAGCAACGCCGCAGACAAATTATTATAATGAGGAAAAGTGCATTAAATTGCTGTTGATTTACACTTTACTTGCATGCGGTGAGGTGTTGAAAATATGATAAGTAGAGGTTAAAGCACCGATTTCAATTAAAATAATCCGTTATATACGTAATGCTTTTTGTAGAAAGCTGTATCTATTAAAAGAAATTTCCACCGCCCTTTCTAATGTTAAATATTTATGAGAATAATTAGTGAATATAATTTACATTGTTCTCATATTTCTGTTACTATTTAATTAACTATAAATATGTATTTATAATTGCACATTTACTGTGTTCAGTGTTTTAAATAAAACTTAACTTTTTACCGGACCTACGACACCATTCTTCTTTTTTTAGTTTTTCTTTTCCTTTACTGGAGCTGTGATCACATGACGAGATTTTGCTTGTGTAATTATTATTAAAACTAAACTTCCCATACATAAATAGCTACCACTAAAACGAAAGAAGGAAGGACATTGATACATTATCTAACTATACTTATTTGCATTATAACCAGGGTTGCTAATTATCAAGATAATTATTTTCTCTGATAATTATCAGATAATTATCTGATAATTATCAGATTATCCAACTATCAAATCAAATAACATATACATATATAAATGAAAGATTTTTTCTATTTTTAGACATTACTTTTACCTGAGAGTCTGAGACTACTTTGGTTAAAAAAAACTATTAATTTTGATATGTGTACGACTTAACATTTTTAACACTTAAAGTTTTATCTGAACCTAAAACTAAGAACCTTAAAAAAATACATAGTAATATAATGACTTAAATATATTATTAAAAGGAGTTACTTGACTACATGGTCAAAATAACAATATCGAAAAATAACGAAATATCAATGTTCCGATACTCAAAGTTACAATATCAAAGAAAATACCGATATTATAAATTCCGATATTCCATGCTCTACCCCGCGTCTCCCTATCCCGTGGTGGTTGACAGGAGGGGGAGGCGACCGCGAGACAATGTCAAGGTCATATGCGCAGGCGCACAGCGAGTGCGTTCACTTAAGACTTTTTTTTAATTTTCGTTTCGGCGTTAGCTCGCAGCTGCAGCTGAGTGAGTATTTTTATTGGCCATAAGATTTATCACATTAGCTGTTTCATTCAGTTCTCTTAAAAATGGGATGAAAATACCATGAAAAATTTTCAAGTATTTTCAAAGTAAAATGCCAAACATATGTGACTGTATGTGTCCCAAATTCTACAAGTAAAATATGTTATGTTATTGACAGAATTGTTTGCCTTTTTTGTAAAGATTAGTTGAAAAGTATTTTTAATTTGTTTTTTTTTTGTCGTAATTAATATCAAATTATAGTTACAATTTATGCTATAACTTGTGAAGCGAATCGACTTTTTCTATTAAAATAATATCATATAAGATCCTTTGTTACAATGGTAATGCACCCTACTTCTTATTTGTCTTCACATCGCCTTAAGTTGCATAAAGCATAAATAAATAAAATGCAAAAAAATATTAAAAAATAATAACGTCAAACTACTTCTACTTACATCAAACTACGTCGTATAAAAAACCTTCTATTATTTTTTAATGTGGGTTTTTCTCTTAACTGTCCATTAAATCATACCAGTGACCCTTTATCGCTCCAAAGTTTCTTATCAGCATTCCTACCAGAAGCTTCGTCAGTCTATGATAAGGAATAGCCCGTCTCTTTCTCCGACCTACGCCAACTGATTAGTCAACACAAGGGCCCGTACAGACAGACAAAATACATTCCTATATAGATAAGCGCGTGCCCACACGTCCCACACATGTTGTTAAACGAAAATAGAACTGCATTTGAATAGAATTACCGTTGAACTAAGAAAGTTGCTCGAAGATTTGGAGAAGGCATTATATTAATCATCATATAATAAAATATTTTAATAAAAATGCAAAATAAAACAAAATCTGTTTGTGTTAATTTTAAACTTAGGAATATGCCTAAATATAATATTGGTAGGTAGTATCATATGTCTGACGTCCGTTATCCTTGAGGGCTCGGAGACGTAGCTGTTTTTTACAGGTGTATTTTATATCTTATAAATATACTAGTTGACCCGGCCACGCGTTGCTGTGCCGACTGCAGCGCCATCTGCCGGGCGATCTAAACCATTTGTGAATCTAAACCATTCTCAGATCCCCTTGAACACACACAAAAAAAAAATATTCAAATCGGTCCAGCCGTTTAGGAGGAGTTCAGTGACATATACACTCACAGAAGAATTATATATATTAAGATTGCATTGTGAATGCAAAAAATAAAATAAAATAGACCATTACCTTAGTCATCCTGTGATCACGGCTCCACGGTAACAAAGGAGTCGAAACGGCAGGATTAGATATAAAATATAAAGTTTAAAGCACATCTAATCCGGTACAAATAGTATAATTTATATGTGTGCTTCGATCGACATTACCTGTATTGTTGACCGAAGAAATATTTTTTCATAAATTTCATGAATTTTTCACCTCAATTTTTTTGAAATAAAAGATATAGAAATACGTATTGAATAACATGACTAAATACATTATGTATTTCATTTATAAATCCAATTAAAAACAAGCATAAACTGATCTGCTTCAATTACTGATACTAACAAATAGGTATACATTGCAATAAACTGTAATGGTCTAGCGGGTTAAAATGATTTGCATATTGCATAACAACTAATGCAAATACGTTGCATTTTGTTAGCTATTACACTCCATTGCACCGTGAATGAAAAAAGACAAGAATATGCTTATATTTGTGTAAAGTGGTCTAAAATAAGCTATTTCTTTACATTTAGAGAAGATATGGGTTATATTTGTCCAAAAGATTCAGATTGTTTCAACCATTTTGTAAGACTGGTTTTGCCATAATTTTACTACTGACGACCGTGTGGTGCCAAGGTAACAATCCTGCCATTAGCACCGACAGTTCTGGGTTCGAGTCCCGGAAAATGTTTGTTTGATGAATACGAGCATTTGTATCTCAGTCATGGGTATTTATATAAATAAATTTGTATCACAAATGTATGTCTATCCGTTACCTTAATATCTATAACACAAGCCTTACAGTGCTTACTTAGGCTAATTGGTGTGAATGTAAAATTATTATTATAGCGTGTTTTTACCACAAGCGGTAAGATATACCTTTACTATACGGACGAAATTTCATCTTAAAAAAAGGCTGCTAAAATATTTTTTATTTGCCGCATCCAAATTTCTTCGTGAATCCATAACTAAACATGTTAGTTTTGGGACAGATTAATTGTTGGACAGACAAATGAGAGATGTTAACCAGCCGAGATTGGTAGTTACAGCTCATCGGGATCCTTGTTTATGGTGCTACCGTGCTGTAAACCAGTACTTTATGGTTTTTTGTCTTGTTGGTTTGAGCAAAAAGTTAGTCAACTTCAGTAATTAACTGTTAATTTCCTTTGATAAATACATTGTAATACTAGCTGATCGGGCCACGCGATGCTGTATTATAAATAAGAATGAAACCTATCCTATGTCCTAAGTAGGTATAAATCCCGCAAAATGAAAAAAAAATCATTAAAATAGGTTGAGTAGTTTCGGAGTTCATCGCGGTCAAACATTGTGACACGGATTTTTTAAAGATAGGTAGGTACTAATGAATAAATTGATGAAAGTTTACTTGGCACATTAAATATACAACACAAATACAAGTAGTTTACAGTATATAAAATAAAATAATCAAATTAAATGCATCATAAAACAATTTTGATTTCTATAAATTATAACAGGAACGTGTCCGATTAAAATATTGTGACGACCATTACCTTAGTTATCCTGTGATCACGGCTCCTGTAAAGGAGTCAAAACATCAAGATTAAATATAAAGTATGTGGAAGTATCCCTTCAAAGGTTGTTTTATTGATTTTTATTTATATTGATAAGATAACGGTTTATAGTTAAACAATTTGAACCACGTAGTTTAAATTCGATAGTTTTTCCAATTTGAGATACCCGAATTAAGTATACCAAACTTTTTTGCCATCTCTTAAAAATAGTCAGTTCAATTTTAATTCACCCGAAACTAGGAATTTACCCACAATCGTGTGTAACGGAACGCGTCTGCCCGCCTGTCACGCGCCGCTGATTTCACTGCTTTTTTGATAACAACATGACAAGACAAGATTCATGTCTTCCGATTCTTATTGCGTTAACAACTAATTTGCGAGACATAGTAGACATTTAATTTTGGCTTCATAAAACAAACTATACAGAGCTAAAAAGCCAGCTCCCAAATAAAAAAAAAAACCTGCATCAAAATCTGTTCACCCGTTTAAAGAGCTATGGTGTGTCTGAAAAAGACAGTGGTCAAACTTATAACACCCTTCTTGTTGAAGGTTAAAGATTGTAAAAAAATGGATAGCATACTGTAATATTGGCTCGTTTATAAATGGCTTTGATTACGTACACACATATTTATATAAAAAAACTAACAGAAATTCAAAAATATGACAAAAAATTACCAATATTTTAGCATTTTGGTAATTCCAACAAAGTGAACGAATCAATTAATTAGTAGCCGTAAAACTTAAATGATCTAACTCATAAAAAAATTATAGTGTTCTTAAATTTAAACGTTCACCAAAAATTAACAACACTTTTTTAATGACAATTTCTAACATTATTTTAAACAGTAAAATAAAACAAAATAAATCCAGGATAAACTAAGTTGAGTCATATTAGTTATTTCAGAAAAATACAGTATAACTTTAATTAAAATAATATATCTCACGCCCATTTAACGACACTTTTTTACAATATATATTAAATAAAATTCGGACAACACACAACAATTATTTAGGTAGTCCAAACTTGTACTTTGGGTACTATAATAATGTATAGAATACATAAATAAGTATATAAATGACCATGATTCGGAAACAAATACTTATGTTCCTCATAACAATGGGGATTCGAACTCGACTTCCACAAAATCTACTTACTTAAATATTAAGATTACAGCATAAGGTATAATATTAGACAACATAATTGTTCTGACCGAAGCTAAAGCACTAGTGTTATGGAATTCAGTAACAACGACGGTACCACAACACCCAGACCCGAGCCAATATAGAATAGATCGTTTCCTATATTGACACAGTCGAGATCGAACCCTGGACCTCGAAGTGGCATTATCATGAGAACCGGTAGTAAATAAGTTAATGGTGATGGAAGTCTATACAAATGTATAAGAACAGAAAAAAAAACATATTTGCAATTTAATTTACTGACACTGACAGTAAGCTCGACCAAAAAAATGCGTCAACCAATTTTCAACTTAAAGTCGAACACTTAAAGTTCAATATCAATTGTTGATATTATATTCCGTTGTATTACCAGAACAAAAAATGTTTTAATATAATTTCTACCGTGACCGTTATAAACATGGGTACGGTCTAGATGTCATAATAATTACGGTACAACCAAAATCATTGAAAACATCAGAAACTATATTTTTTTATTGATCAAATCTATAATCTAAGATCACAGTGGTGTGTGTGTGTTTGTCTGTCCGCTCTTTTTCCATTGTATCAATTACGTTACCATAGCAACGCGTTAAACGCAATTAGTTCGTCTACCGGACGCTAGATGGCGCTAACGGGAAAATATTTAATAATAGATAAAATTTAAAGAATTTTGTCCACCCGTGCGAAGCCGGGACGGGCCGCTAGTATATACTCTAAGAACACAAATTTGTTGTTTGTGTGTTTGTCTGTCCGCTCTTTTTCCATTGTATACGCGTTACCATAGGAACGCGTTACCGGGTTAGCTAGTATATAATAACCAGATATCAAATGTCTGTCCATCATCCGTCTACATAGCATATAAATTTTTGTTAATATTTCTCAGTACCATAAAACAAGTGCTTTAGCTAATTGGATTCAGAACAATTTATGTGTTAATTTCTTTTTTATTTATCACTAACTTGTACCAGCGGCTTCGCTTGCGTTTTTAGATTACCGATAATAAATACAAAAAAGGAGCGGGTAAAAGCTAGTATTTCTATAAATATTAAATATGGCATTACGGTGCTTAATTTGAGCTAGGTTGATTAGTTTTAATTTAAGAAATCTATTATTATTATTTTGTGTACTACTGTTTGGTGCAACGGTAGCGATTAAAGCTGCAGCACCGAACGTCCTGCGTTCAAATCCCGGAATCAATACGAGCATTTGTATCCGAGTCATGGGTATTTATAAATATTTAATATCTTTCTATCATATGTATATCCGTTACTCTAGTATTGTCCCCGGAAAATAAGTTAAACATGATTTTGAAATCACGTGACATGCGCAGTAGTAGATAATGTACCTAAACTCATGTTCAACTTATTTGCCGGAGACTATACCTATAACACAAGCCTTACAGTGCTTACTTTGGGCTAGGCTAATTGGTGTTAATGTAAAAAATATTATCATTTTGTTTTTATAGTCAACTAGCTGCCCCGGCCACGCGTTGCTGTGTTATAAATTAAAATCAAATCTATCCTATCTTTTAAGTTAGATCAAATAACAGATAGTTACGAAGTTTCATCAAAATTGGTTAAGTAGTTTAGGAGTCCATCGCGGACAAACAATGTGACACGTAATTTATATATATTAAGATAGACAGGCGCTTGACCACTATCTCGCCTGATTATTAATATTATACTTATTAATTTGGTTTACTGTAAAGCGTGTTTTTTTAAACTATAATTTATTATTATAACAATGTTTAAGAACAGCTGGCGCGTGGTAATGCAGGCGAGATGATCGTTAAAGAACCGAACGCGTGCATTGAACCCGTCTAACGGCAGCGCGATCACACGGCGTGTGAACATTGCCGTTTTTGCCGTTCAATGCCGGCGCCACGGAAGCGGCAGATCATTTCAAAATGCATCTAAATACGGTGAACATTCAGGCAAATGTGCATGGGCAAGTTGATTAAGGCAAGCCAAGGCGCACTTTTGGGGACCAAATGGAAGATGTCCTGAAAAAAAGTCACGTCAGCCTTTCATTTTTGGAAGCATTTTTATTTTATTTTTGTGTGATAGCTGGAGTGCTTCTCAAAATTTTGTTTTTCTCTTACGGCCACGATTTTGTTTTCTTGGTTACTAAGACCTGGGCTCTCATACTAATTCGACCACCACTACTCATGTCAATGTCATATTAACATTAAAAAGGTGTCATTTGATAGCTAAACATGTAGACAACAGTTACACCGCCTCATTCATTCAATTTCAATTGTCATGGAATAAAAAATAGAAAAAATAATTAAAGACAAGCAAATAGATTCTTTTTTGTGTATTTTTAATTATTGGCTTTATGAGTAAAACCAAATTTAAGGGGCAATTTGTCGATAAAAAATGCCATATTTCACACCATTAAAGGCTCCTACACTGGTGACGGGACACATTGTATATGTGGCAAATATGCATGGGCAAGTCGGTAAAAGCAGAACAAGTTGAACTTTCAGCGACCAAATTTAAGATGTCCTAAAAAAAGGCCAGATCAAAAGTACCCTTAACCAATTAGCTAGCTATCAAAAGTCTGGTGAGAGTTGAAGCAGCGAGAAATGTATGTCCGCATCGTGGAAAGTGGAAATCTGTAATCTCTGCCTGTGATTGTATGTAACATTCAGTCACTGAACTCCTTTCAGTAAAAACATCTATTTTTAAAAAAGATTAATCATCTCGATAATATTTTTTAATCGACAAATACTTTGTCTTCATTTTATGATGGTTAAGGTATCCAAGGTCTCGAGTTTGATCCTCGGTCGGGTGAATGTAAAAAACGAATATTACTATATCGACGGGGGAGTGCCAATATTTCCTAACTGCTAAATTCAAAACAGTACACAAGCTGAATAAAACGTATAATTTCTTGACAAGTTAAATATTGGTTGATTTTTTTTTTATTTATTTTTTAACATGACGCGCTTGCGACTAAAAATACGCTTAGGAAATTTCATTAAAACATGCAAATAACGAATTTTAATTCGAAATGACAAAGAAGTAAATTTAGTAAGGAGGTATTGGCACTTCGCCGTCGAATATCAGCTTTAGGTGTATCGGTGTTGTTTGTGAATTCCATGATACAAGTGCTTTAGCTTCTTCACTTGGGTTCAGAACAAAAAGATGATGTAGATAAACAAAATCTTTATTCCATGAAAAGTCTTGTAGTAGGTTTGTTAAAACTAAAATAGGCTAGGCCTGTATATGACAGAAATAGGGTTCCTGTTCTAAGAAAATTGTCTCAGCCTATTGTTTATATAACTGAAATGCTGCTAAAAATATTTCCCCTTCAGAAATTACTCATTTTAACGATTACCTTATTTATTTAAACTTCTAGAATAAGAGCAATAATGCGAGGTTTCGAAACTGCACACAACGCAAATATACTAGCGACAATCGGTGACCGCAACTAGTGACGTCATGCGCCATGATTGGCGTTTTATGTCACGTTTTACTATAAAAATAATATTTAATTATGTTAAAAATAAAGAAAAATCACGATTTTTGTTTAATTATACCTTTTGAATATGAATAATAACCCCATAAACTACCGCTATACAAATCATCACATCATTTTGTGACTACAGTCCAAGACCCTATTGCCTATAATAGGTTTCATGCGGTGACTACATTACCGACAAATTATCGGATAATCACGTCTGCCGTGCCATCACTATTTATCGCGTGGCGTTGCGTGCACTGGAGCCTTGTCATTTTTAAATTGATGATAACTCCTTCAAATTAAGTTTTAGGGAAATATACCCAGAATAAATCTATCTTAATTTTTCAAATTACATAAATCAAGCTCGCCTTTGTTTCTGGTTTTGTATGTCGCAACGAATCGGTTAAAGCGTCCCTTTGAAATGTGTCTTATAAAAATGGTGTAATGCCTGTTATTAGCCTTGTTGGTTGTCCAATAAATAAAAAAATAAATAATTATTAACAGTTTAAATGTCATGGAACAATAATATCATTTTTATTTTTGACTATTTTGTCAAAAGTCTACCAAAACAAATTATCCGTCCCAATATTCAGAACATTGTTTAACCCCTTAAATACGTAATCAAATACCCCTATACATGCGAGTATGCCCTCCGAGTCCAGATAGTTCCAGTTACTAATTAAAGCTTGTTTGATTAAGATAAGATATATTTATTTTCTTGAATATGGTTACATATTGATCTTAAATAACTATTTTCCAACATATTCTATTGCGATGTCGAAGTGCAAATATTCAATTATGATATGAGTTTAATTACAAAAAGACAAAAATTTCGTAAACAATAATAAACAAGTCATTTTTAAAAGCATGGCAATAAAACAGATTACAATTACCAGACCCGAAAATTATTAACTAAAAAAATTAATAATTATGAAAGATATCAAGGATAAAGTCAAATAATCAAATAATAATCGTGGACCCTGTCTTGGCCCCCGGGCTTAATTGGGATCAAGAGCGAATCCATTCTAAGTAAAATAAAAAAATAATAACATAAAAAAAATAAAAACTTTTTTTTTTTAAGAAAGAGCTATTTTATAACATTTTTTGTCAAAGCTAGATTTCAGCTGAAAAAATGTCAATATCTTTAAGTCATTTGGTAGCTTATTGAAATTGCAAAGCGTCATAAAGTGAACATTTTTGGAGTAAAGCTTGCTTCTCGATGTAAGATGTAGATAATTTTTTATATTCATACCTTGCAAGTAAGGTTAGGTGGGATATTTTTTTATCCATTACCAGCAAGCAAGCTATGTTAATTATGCCAAAAGTTTGTGTTCCAAATGACGAATAATATCGTGTTTTTATCCATGTGGTGTTTTATTTATATGGAATATAAACTCAATATTCTATTATTTCTCCATAATGTTTATTTTATATGGTTTATAAATAGTAATTTATGTAAGCAGGTAAATGGACCGCAAATTAGGAGAGAAGTCGCTATTTTATAATTATCTTAAATCTCATTTTTTTAATAAATCGAATGGCTTGACTTGATTAAAATCGTTTGCATTACCTATTTATATTATTGAAGTGGAAATAAGTTTCTTTTGATTTGAGTTTTTTATAGAAAAAGGTGTATAGATAGTTAAATGTGTAATTAAAAAAGTACACTGGGCACAAAACTAAACTAAGATTATTTATTACTTCTATTAAAATTATTAAAACTTACTAAAAGAGAATAAATAAATTATTTATTTTAAATTCTTATATTTTTAAATTTCAATACAAATAATCACTAGCTTTAATTACGGAATGTATGTGACGCCATAACTCTATGAGTTCTTAGCCGATTTTCGTATTTTTTGTAATGGCCAATTCATTACAAAAAATAAGAAAATCAGCTCAGTACGATCTAGTTGTCAACCGACAGGATTAGGATTTTATTATGGCCAAAAAACATTGGCTTTATGGGATTTCCCATTGAAACAAAAACCGCGCGATTTTTATGGATTCTTATGGAATTTTAAAATTAATTAAATATTATTGAATTTTTTGTTTAAGTATTACGCTCCGCTCCAATATATGATGCTAGCGAAGCCTTATGCTTAGCGACTGCATCGACCTAGTATTACTTTATTATACTTTCCGACATTCTTAATTAATAACGAAACAGATTTGAAAGTGCAACACATTTAAACGAAGGAAAGTTTTATCAAAAATTCAAAAGAATTATAAATAATCAACGGATTATAAAAACATAATTAAATGTAATGACTCTGTATTTTAACGCACAAAATTATCTAAGTAAAGATTGTACAGTTAGAGAACTGCTAGGCTAAGTATTTGTTCGCTTACATCTCAGCACGGTAACCCAGATACTGGCTAACTGTTTCATTTTTGTGTTGTAGCCTGGTTTTATATTTTTCAACGCTTATGCTATGTGTAAAGATTTATAGTCTAAGATATATATATATATATAAATAAAAATTCCTATGCGTTCCGAAACTATTGATCAGATCGCTACCTTTGCACGGTCGATTGTGGTGAAACTTTGTTAAGTTGTATGCATGTAGGGAAGGTTTATATGTATAGTCAGCAAAAAAGATAAGCAAATAAGAGCATTGTAAAGCATGCTGGGTCCAGCTAGTATATCTATTTATATAAAAATCAATATTTGTATGTTTGTTCAAAATAATTAATTTTAATAAATTGCATGCATTTGAATAAAGTTATTTTTAATTTTCAGCACCCTGTAAAAATAAGTTTATTTTTTTATTATATTTAGTTGTATTAATTTAGATATTAGATATAGATATTAAGATTAGATAACATTTTAATAATTTTATATAATAAATTCCCCATTTTTTCACCGTATCAGACTTAAAAATAGGCGCCATCGTTATATGGTTGATATACCAAAGAGAGTTGTAATCCGTACCGCTAAATAGAGGAAGTCTTTGCCTAAGTCTGTGTTTCCTGACAAATACAAATTAGGGGACTTCTAGTCACGAGTGAATAGGTATCTTCTTAAGGTCGCTTATCATCAATCGAGATAGCGGTCAAACACTTACGTATTCGCGATAAAAAAAATCTAATAATCAAATCATTAATTTTCACCACATTATTTGCATTTGAGGGAAACGTCTACTTTCTCAATGGATTCATTAAATAGCAATACGAAAGTTACCATCCATAAAGAAAGTGGCATGTTCATAAGTCGACGAATAAACCAGAAATTCACAGTTAAGATCGCTTTAAATCAGAATCGTTGATCGAAGCCCGAACTGAATGCACGACTGATGTAAATCAGTGTGTAACTGACCTTACTGAAGAGAACATATTAATGACAAGATTAATGGGTCTCGCTGTCTTACGCCGTTAAGCTGATCGTCCACCGTCAACTAAACTAAATTAGTTTAGCTCACATGCGTCCACCGCAAACTATCTTAGCTAAACTAATTTAAATAGCTCAAATTTAATTTAGTTGTTTACGCCGATCTCAAAATCGTAAAAAAAATTTTTTGTCCATTTTAAAAGCCAGGGTGAATAAGCACCTTCTGGGTTAGCTCGTTCCATCGTGTCTTGGCCCCCGGGCTTGATTGGAATTAAAAACGAACCCATATAAAAAAGCAAATCGAATAAATAAACAACCGTTTGGTCCAACGGTAGCGATCCTGCCTTTCGCACTAACGATCCTGGGTTCGAATCCCGGTAGGGGCAGATGTTTGTTTGATGAATACGAGCATTTTTACCTGAGTCATGGGTAATAACATTTATTTTCTATTAATATTACATATCTATGTATCATATATGTATGTAACTTTAACAAGTTGAAACAGCTATGTAAATACAAATAAACAAGCCATACTAGGTACCACAAGCCTATTTACTATTTGAATGTAACGAGATAAAAGCGGTAGCTGCCATCTTCGTTTTAGAAGCTGGGCTTTTAATTCTGACAACAATGGCTGACGTTATCGTATACACCGTCAGTGTATTGTGGGATTGGTCCAGCTGATAGGAAACTTTGTGCGGACGCTGAGTACAGTAAACATGCCATTGTTGTGGCTAGTGTAGATCTAAAGGCAATATTTGTGTAAATTATTGATTCAATTGCGTCAATTTGAACCAAACTCTGTTCTGATTTGATTAGTTATTTTTGGTAAGTAATTTTTCACTTGTATGGTTTAGTTTAGAATGAATTTTATTGCTATGTTGTAGGTATGTTTGTTTGTGTTTGTAAATTATGAATATCTACCTATAATTTGTACTAAAACTTAAAAATTGTTTTTTTGTTAGTTTCTTATAAAATAATACCTAAACTGTACTAGGCGATGCAGTCACTAAGCTTAAAGCTACGCTAGCACCATATATTGGAGCTGAGCGTAATACCTAAAAAAAGAAAAATCAATTTTTTGCCGTTGGAATTTTTGCGAATTTCAAAAATCTCCGTTACAATCTGATCCTAAACCTGTTGATTCGATTCCACACAAAAAATATTAAAATCGTTTAATAACTCGGGAAGTTATGGCGTAACAGACATTGCGCCATTAAAGCTGATCTATGGGAGCTTCGCTCGCTCCGCTCCTAATAAGTAATAATAATATTAGACAATATCACATACGAATATATTGTTCTGAATACTGACAACTG
This sequence comes from Calamotropha paludella, assembly GCA_927399485.1. Taxonomy (NCBI): domain Eukaryota; kingdom Metazoa; phylum Arthropoda; class Insecta; order Lepidoptera; family Crambidae; genus Calamotropha; species Calamotropha paludella. Next base: position 27,379,519 of record OV656812.1, read on the forward strand.
ACTTGGTGTTGCACAATACAGAAACAACGACGGTATGACATTTTGTTCACAGCCACAATAATATAATGAAGTTCGTTTTTAAAAATGTATACATTGACTTCGGGACTGTGGAATGGCACCAATAATGGTGTGAATGTGCGATATATTTATTTTATTTTAATAAAGAACTAAACATGTCAAGTTTCTATTACAACAAACATAAAAATATACACAAAAAAATTGGTTGCCTGTAAAGTCGGTATACGGGCGAAAGTTTTACGTGACAACGACTTTGAGTGGTAAAATAATTTAAATGTGAATATTCATTCGTATTGTAGGAAGAAGGATGAAATAATAGTAACAATTTAAAACATTTATTTATACAAAGAATTATATTTAAAACATTAATTTATAGGCACGCGTCCCTTCCACTTTTTATGTCTGTCTCTCTCGCTCTTAGGCGGGCCAACCATGCCCGAGTGGAAGGGACGCGTGCCTCTCACTCGCTCTCATTGTGAGCGCATAACGTGAGCGGAGCGTAACGCAGTTTCTTGAAGTGTCACCCGGCAAACCAATTTATAAGACGTTGTCACGTCAAAAAGATACAGAAAAAACCTACGGTATGTTTGAGGCCAACAGGACCCTGTCTCAGCATGAAAAACTAAAACTAAATTTATCGAAATTAATATTTCTGCTTGAGACCTACCGCATCAGTTTTCGCGGAAGAACATAGCGCATAATTTACTTTTCATTTTGATCCAATGTCGTATTCCAAGGACGGTGGCCTTCCGAATGCGGAGATACCGTTGCAGATGCTGTACCACCGGTCGGACTGGTTCTTAGTTTACCAACAACGACCATATTGGCATAATGAGAACAACGCAAATCATTTGGGAAGTATCCTTCAAATTCCTCTCTTATTCCATCCACTTAATGGCTAGTGTTCCAAGAAATTACAAAATCTATGTTTATTTATTTATCTACTGTTCGATCTTGGGTTCGAGTCCCCGAAGGGGCCGTTTGTGTAATGAATAGGTACGAGCATTTGCATCGGAGTCATGGGTCACGTCTATTAACATATCTATATATCGTATATGTATGTTTATTACTTACCCTATTATTCATAACACAGACCTTACAAGATATAAAATACCTACGCGTGTAAAAAACAACTACGCCTCCGAGCCCTCAGGTGGGATTCGAACCCACGACCTGAGGGCTCGTGGGTCTTTACACGCGTATTTTATATCTTATAGAAATATTGCATTGTGAATGCAAAAAATAAAAAAATAAAAAAATCACAAACCTTACAGTGCTTAATTTGGACTAGGCTAATTGGTGTCGTATAAAAATAATATTAACAATATTTACCTTATTAGCTTTTATCTGCGGCTTCGTTCGTAGTATGTAGACTCGAATTGAAAAGTAATATTTCTGTCTCTCAGAAACTATCCTCTTTTTCTGGACGAAAGGTACCTTATGTCCTTTTCTGTTCCCCTGGCAAAGTGTATGCAAAATTTCATGATAATTAGTTAAGTAGTTAAGACGTGGAAGTGTAACAAACACTTTATATAAAGATCAGCTGACCCGGCCATATGTTGCTCTGGTTCAATTAATATAACTTTTGATTACAAATTAAAATGAAACCTATCCTATGTCCTAAGTGGGAACAAATCCAGAAAAATGATCATCAAAGTCGGTTGAGTAATTTCGGAGTTCATCGCGGTCTAACACTGTGACAGGGAATTTTTATTTTAATAGATAAGATAAAATGCTTTTTAGGGTTCCGTACCTGGAAAGGAAAATACGGAACCCCTATAGGATGACTTTGTTGTCCGTCCGTCTGAAAAGAACATCAAAGAAAAGTTACATCACATAATAACAATATTTTTAATAATTGAATTTTACTTACGTATACCTACAGATTTGCATGGAACCCTCGCACAGTGGGTCCAAACAGCAATTTGTGTGACTTAGGGTCCAAAGTTAATGCAGATGTATAGAGCTCATTGACCTTAATAATTGTTGGTATGAACGGTTTTTTCTAATCCTTATAGTTAGGACGAAAAATAATAGTTTGTTATTTTTTGTATGGAGCGGAACAAATAAAATTACATTCTTGCCTAGCCATAGCAGATGTTCCTTTGAAACTTATTCACCATATAGCTTGTGTAGTCTACTATCGAGTAATGCTATGAACTTACGCAATTAGTTGCAGTTCTGCCAGAATTAGCCAATGTAGTGGGTCGAAAATGCAATTTGGGTGAGTTAGAGACCTATTTCTCGTTTTACATTTTTGCTAATGCAAGCTCATAAATCTCATTAATCTAGATAATAGTTGCCCAATACACTTTTTTCCAATTTTTGTAGTTTGGACAAAAAAAAATAGTTTGTTCTTTTTTGTGAAATGAAATTAATTCCTCTAAAGCACTGACTTTCCCCACTTTGAAACTTTATTTTACTTATACTTAGTATAGTAAGCTACCGAATGATGCTATAAACATTTGCGACTTTTTGCGATTTATTGAGAAAAATGGATCGGAAGTATGAAAAATAATCCTTAGTAATCTTTTTACTTCAGTAAGATATTTTATGTCAAATTTAACTGTGCTTTCGGGTTTAAAACCGTGTATAGTAAATAATTTGATGTCGCAAACATGCAACAAAATGTTGTGTTTTAATGCTATGAATATATGCATAAAGTTACAAATCTTGTGGGAAAATTGATCGGAGAATTATTTAAAAACAAATTTGATTCAAAAACGTATTTATTCAATCTAGCATGCACAACCATTCCTATGGTTAAACACAATGCCATTGGTTCGTAAAGTTGAAATTTTTGAATAAAATTATAAGAACATAGTAACAGAAATATATAAATAATTAAAATACACAAATATACTTAAAACTAATTATATAAATGCTTCTAACTTTTTAATGAGATCGTGAAATTTTAAACAAAGAACTTATAACTATGTACATATTGTATACAAATTCATAGAAAACATACAGAATGACAACTAACTTAAAATCTAAAACAAACTTATTCATTATCGCTATGACTATCTTGTAAATTTTCTACATCAATAAACTCTGCTTCGGATTCTGTAGGAAAACTCACCACAGTTTTGGCGAGAGAACCATTGGGTTTTTGTTAACCATTCGAGGTCTAAGACAAGTGATCTTTGGATCAGACGACAATAGCAAGTTATTTAAAATATCCTAATTTGTCGCTATTCTACTTATTTTTCTAGAATGGCTCTCTCTAAATTTTCGGAAGTCTTTATTACGAGCTTCTGCTGCCTCTTCCGACAATTTACCGATAGGTATAACACCAAAATGTTGTATTATATCCGTTCCATGTACCAACAATTTATGTACACTGGAAGGCATATAGTACCAAGGATATGATTTTACATACAACTCTGCGGTATCCTTAGAAAATTCGGAGAACTTAGTCAGCTCTACGCGTTCTCCAGACGCAATAGTCTGAAGAATCACGTGAAACCTTTCTACCAAATCCTTATCTATACCTGTGACGCGGGCTGTTGTGTCCGCATCTCTGAGAAATCTTCTAGCAGTATTGCCATCATCAGTCGTGCCTACTCCTTGCTTGACTACATCTATGAGTAAGCCACAGTCCTTCTTAAAAGCTTGCTGTATGGCAGACTTTTTGGTCGACAATTTTTCTTTATCCTTGCTTCTACAGCTCCATTTTTTGAAATCCAAGCGATAAGCTGCCAAAAGAAAAGAAAATTAAACGTCATTTAAAATGTTTATCAACAATCTAACAGAAAATGTCACGTGATTATATAAAGATCACTAATTTAATGAAAATAGTTCTTACTGATATGGAGTAAGCACTCCATACATCTTATCCAGGCATGTAGTGACGATAAACCGTACTGGAATATATCTTCATTCTTCTCCCTTCGGACAAGGGATTCTAGGTTGTTCATGGCAGATGGCTTTGCTTTACAAATATCGCAAACTGCTGAAGGTGTATCTGACAAAACTGATGTTATTTTGCCGTCAATCATTGTCATATGTAACTGATGCTCGACTTTTACTTGCTGGATTCTTGATGGCTGCAAGCTTCCAATTTCTTCTATTATACTATCTTTTATGGCTGCTACTGTTGACTTGGTTTCCTTTGTAAATTTGAACATAATTGGTCGGCAGAAAAACGTTGATGAGGGTCGATCGTTTTCCCAAACAAATCATTATAGCTAATTACTTCATTCAAGTTATATTTAAAAAATCTTAGTAAATTATTCTCATTAGTTTAATGCATTTCTTTAAAGCATTAATGTGAATATATTTTGGCCGACTTCAAGAAGGAGTTTATCAGTTTTACTGGTATTTTGTTACTTTGGTAAAATTACACTATTATTCGAGTTACTCCATTTGAGCTTCTGTATTTCATAAGTGTATGTGTGTACTTTAATATGTATATTTGTTTAATATGTATCTAGCGACATAGACTTCTGGTAGAATTGCATATTTAAGTACATTTTGATACCATTCTCTGATTGTTGATTACACAAGACTAAAAAAAACCAGGAGCACAGTTAAATTTGACATAAAATAACTTACTGAAGTAAAATGATTACTAAGGATTTTTTTTCATACTTCCGATCCATTTTTCTCAAAAAGTCGCAAAAAGTTATGTTTATAGCATCATTCGGTAGCTTACTATACTAAGTATAAGTAAAATAAAGTTTCAAAGTGGGGAAAGTCAGGGCTTTAGAGGAATATAATTTCATTTCACAAAAAAGAACAAACTATTTTTTTTGTCCAATCTACAAAAATTGGAAAAAAGTGTATTGGGCAACTATTATCTAGATTAATGAGATTTATGAGCTTGCATTAGCAAAAATGTAAAACGAGAAATAGGTCTCTAACTCACCCAAATTGCATTTTCGACCCACTACATTGGCTAATTCTGGCAGAACTGCAACTAATTGCGTAAGTTCATAGCATTACTCGATAGTAGACTACACAAGCTATATGGTGAATAAGTTTCAAAGGAACATCTGCTATGGCTAGGCAAGAATGTAATTTTATTTGTTCCGCTCCATACAAAAAATAACAAACTATTATTTTTCGTCCTAACTATAAGGATTAGAAAAAACCGTCCATATCAACAATTATTAAGGTCAATGAGCTCTATACATCTGCATTAACTTTGGACCCTAAGTCACACAAATTGCTGTTTGGACCCACTGTGCCTCGGTGCGCGAGTCCGACTCGTACTTGGCCGGCTTTTTATTCTATATAAGCGTTCACAATGCATTCATTTTAAGCTTTGTAAGCCCTACGACGGGAGTTCTTGTACCGAGTAGAAGCCGCAAGAAAATCGGCAAGGGCTGTTTTTTCACCCTTTAATGTGTAACAGTTTTTTTAAATTAAGGAAACTTCTAGAGCTTGCAAAATGCATTAGAAAAATTAACAAAATATTAATTGAAAGTATAGATATTAAAGAATGGAAGAATTATATGTAATAATTTAATAAGAAAATGTAACGGGTGGGTTACACCCCTGACTGTCTGTTTTTTCTTTCGAGCTGATTGATGTGGGTTTGCGGTCAAAGCCCCCAGGGTCAGACCTGATAACGGAGCTATTTATAAGTCTCGTGACTCATTACGAAGCGCTCTGCAACTTGAGTGTAAATATAAAAGTTAGCGACAATTTTATTCCACTCTGTTATATAATCTAAGATCACAGTGGTTTGTGTGTTTGTCTGTCCGCTCTTTTTCCCGCTCTTTTTCCATTGTATCAATAACTTTACCATAGCAACGCGTTAATCGCAAGTTGTTCGTCTACCGGACGCTAGATGGCGCTAACGGAAAAATATTTAATAATAGAAAAAAAATTAAAGAATATTGTCCACCCGTGCGAAGCCAGGACGGGCCGCTAGTCTATAATCTAAGAACACAATATTGTTATTTGTGTGTTTGTCTGTCCGCTCCTTTTCAGTTGTATACGCGTTACCATAGCAACGCGTTACCGGGTCAGCTAGTTATTACAAAGATAATTTAACTATCCGCAGGTTTTAGACAGGTCTCGGTAGCTCATAGTGCATAGATAATAAATAATAGCCTACTCGGTTCAGTTGCTAAGAAATATATTTTATTTACCGTTAATTAAAAGAAATTAACGAGCGAACAACTGTCGGTCAGTTAATTCTCTTTTTATCGAGTTTAATAACAGTTAAAGTTACAAGCAATAAATCGCATTGGGTTTAAGAAAGATACGTGATCCAATGTTTATCGTAATAAAATAAAAATTTTAAAAGTTATAAAGGAATTATATATTTTTTAAATACAAATACCTTTTTTGTATATGTTTTTGTAAAGACTTGGAGTTAGGAGGAACTCCAACCTAAATTTTCTCACTATCCGAGTGAATACTTGACTAATGGATCAACATCTTTCTTGACTTCTTCATTTTTTTTTGTCAATTTACATTGCTTCAAACCCAAGTACCTAAACTTGTGTTATGGAAATCAGAATCTACGACGTTACCAAGAATCCAGACCCAGGTCAATACAAAAAAGTTCATTGTCTATATTGAATCGGCTGGGGCTTGAACCCAGGACCCCGGAGTGGCTATACCATGAGAACCGGTACGAAAGCCACTCGACCATGGAGGTCTACGCAGTTGTCTCATCAATTAAGAAAAACGCGGTTAAACTTATAAGAACACCGCCTAAATGAGTGTTCGCCCGCGCGGTTCAGTGGAGGGATCGAGGGAGGCCTTTCCCCCTTTTTCCGTACCCCCGCATTATAATGCTTGTGAAATGTATACTTGGGTAACAGATAGACATACATACGTAGATATGTAGTAATTATAGAAATATAGATAAATACCCAGGGACAAATGCTCGTATTCATCACAAAAACATCTGCCTTTACCGGGAATCGAATCCAGGACTGAATGCTATAAAAAGGTCGTCTATAATGTTTAACAACTTGGCAGTCCGCTACCGCGCTCCCCAACTCCTCAACAGTCAATGCTACGCGAATTGTGAAAAAAATGTCGGACTCTTGGATAAAAATGCCACTTTCTCACTAAATCATAAAGCTAGGTTTAAACAAAATATATTACCGTAAAGTAAGTACAGAATATTTCGAACTCTGTAACTCAAATATTAATCATAAATGAAAAAGTAGGCCACTTGGAAATTTGATTACGGTAGCAATAACTACCAGGGGCTGACGAGGGCTGTTGGCTATCGGTAGCAGTTGCTATCGTGGACTGACCAGTGGATAAATATGTTTAGATTTAATACTTTTATTATTTCATGTTTCCACATAATTTGGCTCAAATCAGATTCTCATTTTCTGAATCATTAAGATGAGCGCGCTAACGACGCGCGGCGGCCATGATGAATCAGTCGGCTTCGTGTTGGGCTAAAGTTACACGGTTGTGGTTGTTCTTGATCTTATTATAAATACATCTTAAAAGTAACATAAAGTATTTAAATTAACTTTACTATTTCTAAACAGTTAAAAGTAATAAATTAAACTTAAAATTGTAGTTCGTACCTAACCAAAATGATGCGCGCACGCACGACTTCGGGGGTCTTCAAAATCATATTCTTTATTTTGTGTCGATATGCATCTTTTATGTTATTGTTTTAAATAAACCGTACCGTACGTAGGGTCACGATATCGAAAACAAAAGTATCGATACTCTCTTGGTATTGGTATCCAAACCAACATATGTAATGAGTAAAAGTATCGAAACTAAAGTATCGATATGAACAAATATCGGTTGATATATTCAGATGCCAGCCGCAAGCATCTGAATATCTTTCTTTCTCTCAGCGTAATAAATGTTATAGAAAAAAGTCTTTTTAAAAAAAAGCATGTACGCAATTCAAACGTGGGAGAAGTAAATCCTTTAAAAAAAATATACACGTATTCAAAATAGCACGGTTGTTGTGATACCTGCTGTCAAGCTTTGTACTACGCATGCACATACAAACACGTATATACACACGTACAACTCTGAGGCCCAAGCAAACTCCCATTATGCCTTCGTAAACACGAGTGGAGGGGGCACGAACATAAGAGACACTATATAATGCTACCTATCTCATTTTCTCCTACGTTAAATCTTATGAATTTATTTGTCTCTCTTTTTACTGTCGCTTTTTCGTTTCATCGACTTTCAAATCACAACGATGCTTAAGAAGTTTTCAGTTCAAAATGTCTTTTAAGTTGGACCTATGGTAATCTGAAACATTCCACTCTTCACCATGCTTGTAACGCGGCCCAGGAGACGTTTTTCTTTAGCTGTCACTCCGCCCTTTGCAAATTAATGACAAATCAATAAATAAATAAATAAATAAATATTTCTTACATTCACACCAATTAGCCTAGCCCAAAGTTAGCACTGTAAGGCTTGTGTTATGGATACTAGGGTAACGGATATACATACATATATGATACATAGATATGTAATATGCATAGAAAAATAGATAAACATCCATGACTCAGGTACAAATGTGCGTATTCATCATACAAACATCTGCCCCTTCCGGTATTCGAACCCAGGACCGTCGGTGCGAAAGGCAGGATCGCTACCGTTGCACCAAACTGTCGTCAAATGTCGTCAAAATCAATAAATATATGCAATTGTATCAAATAAGTCAGTCAAAAAGTCGCTTGATTCAATCGATTCGATACTAGATTCAAAGTACTTAAATTAGTCGAACTAAAGTATCGACATGAAGTATCGCATTCGATATCGTGTCCCTAACTGTAGGCAATTAATGCTCGGGATATCGCTCGATATCTAACTTCCTCTGAGTACATACGTTGTTATCAAAATAGTAATTTATTTTAAATATATTTCCCTTATGACTTATTGAGTGCGAAGTGCGGTTGTATTGACATAGTAGTAAGTAGTGGATAACATTATTTTAATTTATTATTATTTATTATCTGTGGAATTATTTAATCATTAGGCTAATGCCAAATAAAGGACAGATTTTTATTTTTATTCTATATCATTTTTTATAATATACTTGAATTGAATTGCGTTTCAGATCTTTTAAGACCTATTAGAAAGGATTTCTTTATTAACATGTTGAACAAATGTGACCTTTATCTCCACATGTATATATTTTCAAGTTCAAAACAATAAAATGAATGCATAGCCTCAATACCGTTCTGTGAACACAGGTGTACGCAAAATGTAACAGCGACCGATGTCTATATTATTATTTCTATCTAGCATCAATGGCAAACAGTATAATTGTACAAACCAAACCATCGATTTCTTAGCGTGAGAGAAATGCGTCGATCTAATATGAAAAATAATCTGTGTTGTTACAGTCTATTGACTGATTCAAACAATGAATAAGTTATTTATTTATTTAGAATAACTGAATTGATTTACAATAATATCTAGGTAAACATAGATCGCTAAGATATCCTCCGAAATCCAAAGTTATTCAGTTAGGTTATGATACGCTATTGCTTCTTTCTTTTATTTTTATTTTGAATGGGTTCGCTCTCGATCCCAATCAAGCCCAGGGGCTAAGAAAGGATCCAAGATGGAACGAGCTAACCCAGAAAGTGCTTATTCACCCTGGCTTTGAAAATGGATGGGTTATTAGATCTCGAAAACACAGACGCAGGTAGGGAGTTCCACTCCTTTGCTGTGCGCATTATGAAGGATGAAGGATGTTGCGAAGCGCGTGCAACAGGTAGGAATAGCAACCAAGAAAGGGTGGTAGCCCGCAGTGCGTCTGGATGTCCAATGGAAAAAAGGATATGGCGGTATGAGCATATGCAGCTCCTGAGCATTCTCTCCAAAGTATCATACACGACTTACTATTCACGGAACGGATTCACCATCTCCTGGTTTCAAACTGATTTTGTCATCTTGTACAAAAATTGGTGATTACCCGTGGTGGTTACTGATGCCCGGTACCAAAGCCGTCTACCGGGTCCAATTGTGATTCTAAACCATCATCAACTTAAACATACATTAAATCAAAATTGGTCCATATTTTATCTATATTTATCATCCTCTGTAGTCGCCTAGAGTATCGAAGTCTTATCTGTGATGGGTTGTCGCTATTTAACTCTACCGAACGCCATACTGTATAAATATACATATAGGTATCTAAAAGTTTTTTTTATATTTGTATTTCAACTCCTTTGAATCCTTTAAGCATAAACTTAGACCAGGAAGGTGGCGGTGAGATTATGAAAATAACTTTATTTAAATGCAATACCAGTTGTTTTGGAATATTCCAATATTTCTTACCTACAGCAAATTCCGGACGTCTTTTGACAGGAAGAACGGGCGTAAGAAAGTCGTCAGCTTTAACAGAAGCAACATTTACGATATTATACATCATAACTTTAAAACATTAAACATGTGTCGTAATCCAATGTTTAGTGTTTTCTATAAATTTTTAAATTCATATGGAATAATCTATTTCGACTTTAATATAATAAAAACTATTCACTGTCAGAAGTCATAATCGTTTTATAAGATGGCACGATTTTATATGTCTTCAAAAGCCGCGTTTCCCCCAAAGTATTATTATATCCTGTTCCCTAAGAAGGCGCTCCCATACCATTGTGTAGGCTTATCAATCCAAATCTACGCCCTAGGCACTCCTACTTCCATTCATTGAAGATAGAGCCCAATAAACCAACTAATCGCTTCATTTATTGAGCCGTGCCTTAATACACGATCACAATATATCAATTGGTGAGAGCGTTTCAAATAATTCATGTATTTTTGTCTCCATTATTATCAAAAGTTCTATTTAAAATATTTCTTACTGTTATACCAAGTAATTCTTGAAAGATCGTGCTCTGCCACCTGGTCATAAAAAGCTTAGTAATGTACCATACCGACTAATATTATAAACACGAAAGTGAGTTGATTTGTTTGTTACGCTTTCACGCCTTAATTACCGATCATCAATTTTGCATCCACTTTGTCAACGGTACAGAAAAGGACAAATACCTTTCATCCAGTAAAAAGGTTACCGACGGATAGAAATATAATCTGTATGCAAGCAATAAAATAGATAATTAAAAATGAATGACATGGTACCACTTGTAATAAACTCGTTTAACTTATCACGAGGGATAAGGGCGAATATTAATAATTCAATCGCTTTTAATTTATTATTATAAATAAAAACTTGGCCGTGGCGCAATAGTACATCTAAGATATATGCAGTCACTCACACAGAAGGTTCCATGCGATTATGCGCAAAAAAGTTGCTTCACTACTGCAGCGTCAATGTAATAGTGGACATAGCCGACAGATAGAGACAGAACAGACAGGATTGCCCCATTCAAAGGCACCGGATTGAAGTAGTAATTATTTAACAACACTAACAAAGTTATAAGAAAAATTGTTACTAATACAACTAACAAGATATGGACACTTAAGCTGAAATAAATGAATTTATTATTAACTAGCGGCTGCCCGCGACTTCGTCCGCGTGGAATATTGCAACATTATTTTTCTAAAATAAAAGTAGCCTAAGTTACTCCTTATTACATCAGCTACCTGCCAAAAAAAGTCCCGACAAAATGCGCACAGCCATTTCAGAGATTATCCGGAACAAACAGACAGACAGACAGACAAAAATTGTAAAATTGTTATTTTGGTGTATGTACCGTATATATATTTATATGCATGTAGTAAAAAACGGTTATGTCAATATTACAAACAGACACTCCAATTTTATTTATATGTATAGATATTATATACATACACAAAATCATGCCTGCTTTTTTCTCGCGGGGTAGGCAGAGATCACAAATTTCGACTTTCCACAATCCTGACATACATGTCCCGCTTCTTCAACTCTCGTCTGCCTTTTCATACAAAATCGTCGGTTAAGGGTGGATACTTTTGACCTAGCCTGAAAGTTCGCCTTGGTCAGCATTTACCGACTTGCCTATGCATATTTGCCTCATATATTTGTCGTGTTAATCTTCTTTCGTCCATCCTCTCTACATGTCCTAACCATCTAAGCATCCCTTGTTCTATCTTTGTCACTATATCTTTTTAAATATGATTGAATAGACACATAAAAATAAATCTTTATCATATAGCTGTGATGCTAATATTCTGATTGCATAAAAGAAATTCACGAATTCATTCCCGTGACATGTTCACGCATTTGAGATGAACATGTTACTATAACAATGGCGGGTGTGGAGCCTTTGACCCAGTGGCGGAGACCTTGGCAGCTGACCGTGACGATGTGTCCTGCTTCTGAGTATTGTCATGATCTGTTGCCATTTTAGAACACATGTACAATAATGCTAGTGTTATGTAGGAAACAGTAAGTACTACAATGGGGTATGGTGAATCTAAATTAGTACCTTGAGTAATGTTTAACAAATCACATAAGAAGTCGTTTTCTCAAATGTTTGAAGATACATTATTTACTGATTGATTTGTAGTTATTGCAAAATCAAGTTTTCGTAATAAAATAGCAGGATTAGATTGTCACCTTATCAATTATTTGAGAATAAAAATATATATAAAAATTCCGTGTCACAATGTTTCACTGCGATGAACTCCGAAAGTGCTCAACCTATAATGATGTCTTTTTTTTCAACTTTGCTGGATTTGTTCCCACTTAGGACATAGAATAGGTTTCATTTTAATTTATAACACAGCAACGCATGGCTGGACCAAGTTTTACAATAAAAGGCAATAAGAAATATTATTTTTTTTAGCAATGACAAAGTAAGAACATTTTTCAATATTGTGTGATATGTGAGTTATAAATAGTGTCCATGATCGACTTTTAAACCAATTGATAAATATACAATACTATGTATAAATGACTTTGTTGAAATAATTTTAAAACGAATAAGTAGCTTATTTTAAAACTCTTTACTTGGTTTTGGATAGACCTAGGGGTACTGAAGGATGGTGTTAATTGGCGCCTTGATGCTGCCACTTAACTTGCTGGATCGTGATAAATGATAAATCCTTGACGGTTATAAAATATTTAATTACTTGATATAGGTACGAGTTCCTAATTGTATTGACATGACGTGACTAAATTGTGTTAAAATATTAAAATGCTGACGCGGTGACATTCTTTGCGCGGTGTGAACTATTCCACATACAACACTATAACCAAATCTATGTAAATTTTAGTTGGGTACTTTTTTATTTTTGATATTTCGTTCAGAATTAAATTCAAAATTAAATACTTGAATCCATATCTTGTTCATAGTCATAATTAAAGGTTACTAAACCCTTTCGTTAACTAAAAGTGAAATAATCCTAAAGCGGAAGCAAACTTTTTAACTATGAGAATCAATGTTGTCTCATACAAATGGTAATGTCGTATATTTATCTCAACAACGTTAACATCTATGTAAACTTTAATACTTCTCGTTAAGGTTTAAATTCTCTTATTCATAGATTGAGCTAGTTTGTCAGCCTTTGTAAGCCCGTAACTAACGAGAGTTAGTCTAGACATCTAAGTAAAATGAACTCTGTGAACCCTAGAAACTAGCCTCCTCTCGACATAAATCTGATAACAAGCGTGAGGTAAGTCGTTTCATTTAAGCTCGAAACCGTAAATGGTGTTTAAATGGCAAAACACGGCTTCGCATTACCATGCAAACGATGACAAGTAACGCAAAAGGTCTGACATAATTGACTTTAAAAATAGCTAATTTGATTTTGCACTTTAGAATTAAGAAGTTATTTGTGAGTGGTACTTGAGTCTATATATGGGCTTTAAATTGAAATAAGAATTGAGTTTGAAGTTTCTAAAGTTTATTATCTATAGTAAAATCTTACAACTATATTTCCTTATTGTTATTGTAGAATTTCTCCAAATATATCTTTGACTTTCTTTAGTTGCACCATTGTTTTATTCTCATACTCGAGAATTGTTGTTTCAACAACGGAATGAGTAGATTTTCAAGCGGAATAATGCTTTCATTGTTTCATTGGTTATTATTCACGAACTTTTGACAAATTAACCATGGGATCGTTTGATGTTTCATGGTCGTCTTAATCTTTTGTTCTGGCGTTATTTTCACTATGACTAATTATATTTTCAAACAAATTGCACGCTTGATGGGATGTGATAATTAGCCAACTAAGGTTAAACACCTTTGTTTTTGTAATTAATTTCGCTGGTTTGCGAGAATAGCGACGGAACTAAGAACTTTTGATTTTTTCAAACTACTTATTAAATCTTTTATCGCATACCAAAAATGTAATTGTATCTCTTTCGAGCGAACGGTATTTCTATATCTGCGTCGCGTCTCTGTTCACGATAAAGTATCAGAGATTTAAGATCGTTTGGCATATTTAGTTCATTTTGACAGATTTTTGAGTTGCGTTTATATTCTCGCAAATCACCGATTTGTTTCGTTCCTTCTCGAGTGAAGTAGATTCCGAACGATATGATATGAAGTTCATAAACCAAAAAATAGAAAACAAAAATGAAAATAAAGCAAAGTTTTTCATTCTATAAAACAAAGAAAGTAATAAAATAAGTCGATCAATCGTGTTTTTATATTTTTGGTTTCATTTAATGGCAACCTTGTATGTCAATCAAATGTCTATAATTCAAAATAATTGTCAGCTGTCATGTCACTTATTGCTTACGCTTTGGTATACATATTTGCTCTTAGCTTACGCTCAAGCTGATGTGTTTTGATTGCAATTTCGAATTCTTTAACTACGACGTGGCTTTCTTATACGGACTTAATTGTGACCGAATTGGGCTTTTTACGGACTCAGTGGTTACTATCAACTAAATTTATGGACTCTGTGCTCACTATTAACGACGGCTGGCAGTGGAATCAAGGATCACTGTTGCATGATAGTACTTTGGTATATTTGTTGGGCTAGATATGAGTCGAATATATTATCATTAAGGATAATGAAGAAAATATAGATACTTAATGTACAAAAAGTAATTTTTTATATACCTCAATGACTATAATTATATAAAATATAATGATATTTTACACACCACCTCGAGCATAGAACCTAGATAAATTTTTAATTTGCATCACAGTAGGACATGTTTCCTACATTAAAATGTTTGTTTCTACTCTTTCTAAAACAATGGCGTCCTTTTTATTATTTCATTTAGATATCTGACACACTTGAGATTTAAAAACACTCAATTATTATTCTTATATTTGCTGTCCATCCTGGGCCCAAGACACTATGGAGTCCCCTTTCAGTAATTATGTGCATGCAACTCTACTTAACCGATTCGTTGCTGATGGCACGCCTGTCGTGTCATCAATTTTTTTTTCGTGTGGCTTGAGCCACTGAAACCGTGTCATTTTTAAATCGATGATAACTCCTTCAAATCAAGTTTTAGGGAAATCAACCCAGAATCTTCATTTTTCACGTAAATCAAGCTCGCAGCCTTCGTTTCTGTAATTGTACAACCCGGTTACAAAATCTGTGGACCTGATGACGTCACGTCAGCGCTTAGGTACGGTGCACAAAACAAAAGCACGGGGAGGTGACAAGAGAACGGGGAGGGGGCTTGACATTCCAGCGAGGTCCACAGATATTGTAACCGAGTTATATGTAGCAACGAATCGGTTAAAGATAGCCACATGCTGTGGCGCCATCATTACTTAGGTAATAGTCAGTGTTGCTAATTTACTATAACATCATTTTATCTTAAGTTATTTAAAAACAATTGAGCATTTATTTTATTAATAGGTAGGCGCTTGACCACTATCTCGCCTGATGGTAAGCGTCGATGCGATCTAGGATTTGACGCACTTGCCTAGAAGATACCTATTCACTCGTGACTTGAAGACCTCAGAAATCTTGAAACTCAGGCATCTTACCTTTCAATACTGTTGAGCTGTTGTGATACAAGTATATCATTATATCCTTATTGACAAATTCCCCTTATAATCTACTTAGTTTGGCCAATAGGGAATGGTGTCCTTCCCATGAGTCCCATAAGTTGTATGTGTCAAGTTAAGGCAACCTGGACTACGGTTTCCTGACGATATCATTAACGACCTTCTTTCTTCCTGCAGGTTCACAATGAACGGTCTAAACGGTCACAGCAACGGTGAGGTGAACGGCGCCGGCGACATTATCACCCAGAACCAGCAAAAGGGCTGGTGGACCATCGGGCTTATCAACTCGCGGTACCGGTACCTAACTGCGGAGACGTTCGGATTCAAGATCAACGCCAACGGTACCAGCCTCAAGAAGAAACAGATATGGACCTTAGAACCTGCTTCTGGGAATGCAAATGACAGTGAGTGGTATTTGAATAACATTTTTGTTAGATTTAATTTAAGGTATTTTGACAGTTGCAACATTGAATTTTTTATGAAACTAAATGATAATCATTTTATTCCTAATGCACTTAAAATAAGTGCAACATTATTACCTACCATCCATTAGGACGTCTTTTAACTGGCAAGAAGAACGGGCGCAAGAAACTCGCCAGCTTTAATGAAAGTGACGCCATTTATAATACTATACGTACATACATAGAAACAATATTATTCTATCATCTTAAATAAAGCAATCAAGTATTATCTATTTTGAATAAGTAATATTTAAACATTGCTGTGATGTACAAAGTATAATAGACTAAGAAACATAGATATGTATGATAAATAATTTTCGATAATACTAGTCGTTTAAAGTAGACCCATCTCAGGCAGCGCCCGTTCACGAGCATGACGCTCGACCATATCTTAGGGAACGTAACGACCCGCAACTCCACCCAAGACATGTTTTAAGAGAGGATGTCAAATTCCAACTACCTGTTATAGAATCACAGGACTTGTTAGAATAACAGTGATTTTGAAAAGACGTAAAGTATATTAACAAAGACGACACTTATAACCTTTTAAAATTTAGCGCTATTCTCTTGATATATCTGTTTTCCTATATTGTAAGTAGAAAGTGGACGAAATCAATCATGTGCACAATTATGATTTTTAGTTTTCGATCTCAAAGTTTTACCTTAAACTTACAAATATATTTTTAGTAAATAATAACAAACGAAGCATAAAATATAAATAATTGTTTAGTTTGTAATTTTATTATATTTTGCATTTCTAATTATGTCTTTATTGGATAAATTTTAATAGAATAATACTAGAAAAGAACGATTCGGCTCAAAACGGGACTATATCCCGTAACCTTTGGATGTAGCCACTGCTCTCCTTATTGAGCTACCGAACCTAGTGAGCATCTGTCGAATTTTTCTTGAATTTTTCTATTAAAATTTGTCATTAGCGACAGCAATGAATATGCAAAATTTAAATAATCATAAATTTTCATCTTCATTTCAGAGGATATTCCTCTCATTTAACGAAGCAACGCTGTTTTACAGCGTAACAATGCAAATAGTACTAGAAAATTTAAACGGGTGCTCACAAAGCTCAATTGGGAGAGCAGTGGACCAGACATCCAAAGGTTGCGGGTTCGGTCTTGCCTGTGAATCATACGAGCCAAGTCGTAAAAATTATCATAATCTTTTAACGTTTATCTTAATTAGGTTGTAGCGAGTATAATAAAAAGACAATAATATTAAGCACCCGGGCAGTCACTATAGCCATCTGTTTGGGATAAGACGCTGATCACTCAAGTGGTTTAAGTAACTGGACGCCGATAAGGCTAACTTACGCTCTCTTAAAGCGATTCGAGCGTGGGTGGTAATGAACCCAGCGAAGATTTATTAAGAGTCCAGTTCGCTCGTTTCTTAGTCTTACACACATTGGTAGACAACCTTCGTGTGTGTAAAATAAAAGAAGTTCTTTAATTCAATTTTATATCAAGCAATATAATTGCTCTGTTATTATTATTGTTTTTCTTATATTTAATTTTGCATTTAATTAATTAATTTTGTTTTCTATATTTAATTGGCTTACCCGGCCTTCCGTAGCTGTAGCTTAGTTATTATAATTTTCATTATTTTTGTTATAAATAAAATGAAACCTATCCTATGTCCCAAGTCGGAGCAAATCTAGCAAAATGAAAAATAAATCATCGAATTCGGTTGAATAGTTTCGGAGTTTATCGCGGTCAAACACTGTGACACGGAATTGTTTTATTAATTCGCATTAAAAAAAATTGGTTATTAATTAAAATTAAACCTATCCCATGTTCTAAGTTGAAACAAATCCAGCAAAATGAAAAAAAAACATTAAGATTGGTTGCGTAGTTGCGGAGTTCATTGCGGTCATACACTGTGACACGGAATTTTCGAACGAAACTCGGATAGTGGGACCGACATTCTTCTTCTTATTATTTTTTATTAGAAGAGCTTCTTACAACATCACTAAGTCTCGCAGTGTGCCTTTGTTATTATTTTATTAATTATGGGAATGTTGAGGAGCACATGTATTACCTTAGTAATTCTGTGATCACGGTTCCTATAAGGGGGCCAAAAAAGGGTTAAATATAAAAAAACACGAATAAACGCGTCGTTTATCCGGTAAAAGACGGTTTTATT
This sequence comes from Calamotropha paludella, assembly GCA_927399485.1. Taxonomy (NCBI): domain Eukaryota; kingdom Metazoa; phylum Arthropoda; class Insecta; order Lepidoptera; family Crambidae; genus Calamotropha; species Calamotropha paludella. The sequence goes on from OV656812.1 coordinate 27,397,994, forward strand.
AATAGTTTACATTAAACCCAGTTGCAAAATGAAATAGGTTTAAGCTCCTGTTATTTATTTCTTAATTTTCGGAAGACCAATAGCTAAATAAATTACAGTAGGATGTTAACATAATAGTTGAAATAATTTTAAGCACTTAATAATTTAATTTTAACAGGTAAATACAGAAATATAAACACACGGTATACGTTAAATCACAAACAAACAAAAAGTAGAGTAATACCACAGATTAATTACATAAAAATCAACAAATCAACAATCAAAAAGTATCTGTCAAAAAATCACTACTATGGGAAGCGACACTTTGGTGGTTTTGTTTTCTTGCTAAAATAAGTGTTGTCGTGAATATAAGTGCGTAATAAATAATAGTGGATTATTAACCACTTAGTGTTTGTAAACATGCAAGAGAGGTGGCAAATGACACAAAAAAGGCGGAAGTTGTCTTTTCCTGTTCCCTCAAGAAGTCCACGGGGAGGTGTCACTAAAACCCCACACCTTTACAGAAATCTAGGGAAAGGAATATTTTACTGTTCATTTACCATTCATTGATCATTAAAGGATCTCTCATCATCATAAATCATCAAATCTAATTGAGAAAAGAACTGGCAGAATGGCTTAGACCTTCGCTTGTCCCGAAAAGGACGAATAGAAACTACTACTTACTTAATTTCAAAAGTTTATTGACCTTATGTCATAACCATTGTGTATTTACTTTTTATAACGATTTGACCGACACATGGTTATACGTATGACCTCCCAGGGTTCACCATCATCATCTGTGATTACATTAAGGTCAACTTAGGTCGTCGACCTGAATTGCTTTTTAATAAAGTTGCTGGTGGTAATGCACTCTTTAGAAAAGATGTCGGCAAAACATGTGATTCTAGCCGTGTGGTGGCCATAGACTAGAACTAACCATTCATATTTGGGTCGATATACCAAATGAAACGCGCCTAACATTTTGATTAATTTTTGCAGATGACTGTTTTAATCGAAATTCAGCAATCACATTTATTTTTATAGATTTTTTAGTGTTTACTCCTTAATAATTTATTTTCTTATAAAACGCCCGGTATGAAAGTTTTGTTTTTTTATTTTGTGTGCCTGTTCAAAGGCAATCGTTCTTAAGGAGAAAAATCTAGTCGTGCGTCGGAGCTAAAAACCCAAATTTTCACTTTTTTGTTACTATAATGTCTAGAAATATGTGCGATATTTTGTCATTTAAGGCTTGTTTCGGAAAATTAATATTATAACGACGGTTTGGTGCAACGGTAGCGATCCTGCCTTTCGCACCGATGGTCCTGGGTTCGAATCCCGGTAGGGGCAGATATTTGTATGATGAATACGAGCATTTGTACCTGAGTCATGGGTGTTTATATATATTTCTATAAATATTACATATCTATGTATCATAATATATGTATGTGTATCCGTTACCCTAGTATCCATAACACAAGCCTTACTGTACTTACTTTGGACTAGGCTAATTAGTGTGAATGTAGGAAATATTTATTATTATTATTATTTATTTATTATTATTATTATAACTACCATTATTTATTCAAATGTGCATGTTTATTAATTGTATATTTTTTTAATAAATTATTGTCATCTTAACTCATACTAGGTCGTCTACATTAACGAGAGCGAAGACGTGGGTAAAAGCTAGTATATAATAATATTAATTAATTGACAATTATTATTTGCTTTTCTTATCATGCTAGGTGCCATTTTTTTGATTAGGTATTAATTTATTAGATTTTATCAGGTATTGACATTACCTTATTCGATTGTATAGAAAGGGGTTCAAACTCCTCCCCTTCAATCAAGGCGAGGGTCAGACCCGTTGCCAAGGTCCCGTCAGCTGGCTCCCCTCACACCACGATCAATACTGCTTCCTCTCATTCAATCGATTACGAAAACAGGTGAATACTGCACGTGGCAATTAAAAATTACATTTTATATTATTATATTAGGTATATTATTATTGGAGCTAAGTTCCCAGCTTCAATGACGAAATGTATCTGACGCCATAACTCTGAGATCTTAGCTGATTTTCGTTTTTTTTTTGTAATGAATCGAACCATTTCGCAAAAATAAAAAAGTTATCACCAAAACATTGGCTCTATGGAATTTTCCATTGAAACAAAAACCGCGCTTTTTTTGAAAGTTTTCATTCGTATGGAATTTTAAAATTTACTAAACATTATTGATTTTTTTTGTATTACGCTCCGCTCCAATGTATGGTGCCAGCGAAACTTAATGCTAAGTGACTGCATCGACCTAGTAAAACCTGGATTAATGTTGAATTAGTAACAAGTACGATAATGACTATAAAAATAATATTTCTTACATTCACAACAATAAGCCTAGCCAAAAGTAAGCACTGTCTGTCTATTTGTCCTTCTTTTCAAAAACGGTTTGACCGATTTCGATGTAATTTTTTATATGGTAAGAACATGTGATTGCGCAAATGATAGGCTATAGGTATATCATACCGCTGAAAACCTTATAGTCCTAACTAATATTATAAATATAAAAGTGTTTGTTTGTTACACTTTTACGCCTTAACTACTCAATCGATCATCATATAATCTTGCATACCCTTTGCCAGGGGTACAGAAAAGCACATAGGGTACTTTTCATCCAGAAAACAGGTACTGTTCCCGAAGGATATAACTTTTAATCGGTTGTCTACATTAACGTGAGCGAAGCCGTGAGTAAAAGCTAGTAACCAATAAAGTAACAGAACACCATTCTAAAATCTATAAACCCAATACACAATTTATATCCAAAAGAAATTTTAAAATTGATCGATATCTCGGACTATAATGAAGATTTTATAACGGAACCACCGTTACAGTTAGAAGAATTATTGTTTCATCATAATGCAGTTAATAACATGGTCCGCAATTTGGTATAAATGATTGTAGAGTAGTGGAACAAACACGAAATTAATATCCAATGCACTGAGCTTGTTGTTACTATGAAGCAGTTCAATAAACAATCTTTCTCTATCAATTAGGGATAGGTAAAGAATGCCATGGATACTGTAGCTAGCGATTATATAGCGTATTATTTACCTGTGTGTTATTTGTAACGGAATCTTCTAACGCAATTTAGGGGTCTTCAAGTCACGAGTGAATAGGTATCCTATAGGCAAGCGCGTTACATCCTAGATCGCATCGTCGCTTACCATCAGGGGAGATGGTCAAGATTCAGATTATTCTGAAATTTTGCACACTTATCAGGGACCACTGACAATCTATATATTTATAAAATTCCCCGTTTGAAGGCGATGAACTCCGTAACTACTTAACCGATTTTTATGATTTTTTTTTCAATTTACTGGATTCCTCCAACTTAGGACATAAGATAGATTTCATTTTAATTTATAATAAAAAAGAAAGCATGTGTGCAATTCACATGTGGTAGAAGTGAAACCTTCAAAAATAATCCGTACACGTATACAAAATACCACGATTGTTGTGATGCTTTCTCTCAAGCTTTGTACTACGCATGTGTGTGCGCACAAACACGTATTAACACACGTACATAATTCTTCCGATCTCATTTTCTACTACGTCTTTTGTGTGTCTCTTTTTACTTTCAAATCACAACGATGTTAAAGAAGTTTTCACTTCAAAATTATTGGAAAATTATAATAAACGACATGAATTATGAAAATTTCACGTTTCTACAGTAGATCGCACTTAAAAAAAATAATTTTAGTTTATAAAAACTAAAAAAAAATTAATGTCATTGTAAGAAAAGCGTGGAGTACATTGGATAAGTGAAAACATACATTTTAGAACCTTATTCAAAATAATTGTTAACATTTGTAGTAAGGTTTTAATTTCAGGAAACTTAGTTAATTAAATATATTTATGTTTGACATCAAATTTGATATTTTTTATCTTTAAAATAATTTATTTTTATTGTTTAATGTCTTATTAATGGAAATTTAATTATTTTAATTTTTTTTATTCCAGTATTGTAATGTTTTATTTTGATAAGCTTTAATTTTTTTATTTGCTATGCCCTTGCAAGGCGTCAAATGTATACTACCTCATAAATAATAATATTTTTTACATTCACACCATTAATAAATAATAATAATAGACAACATCACACACATTGTTCTGAATCCAAATTAAGTAGCTAAAGCACTTGTGTTATGGAATTCACAAACAACAAAGTTTCCACAACACCCAGACACAAGACAATATAGCAAAGTTCGTTCTCTACATTGACCCGGCCGGAACCGAACCCGGGACTTCGGAGGTTTAAATTCAAATTCTTTCATATCAGGGTAAACAGTTTTTTATTGTAATGTTTAAAATGATCTTGAATAATCTTTGGTCATTTTCAATGCAGGTATGATCTACTTGAGGTCTCATCTCGACAAATATTTGGCCGTGGACTCATTCGGCAACGTGACTTGCGAATCTGAAGAGAAGGAGCCTGGCAGCAAGTTCCAGATCAGGTAAGCATCTCTACACAGAAAAAAGTGGAAATTCTAACAAACATCAATAGGCGCCACCGTTATATGGTTGCTATACCAAAGACAGTTTAAGCGTTTTGGTTCCAATTTAGTAATACGTACCGCTAAAGAGTGGAACTCTTTGCCTGAGTCTGTGTTTTCTGATAAATACCATTTAGGTGTTTTCAATTCGCGAGTGAGTATCTTTTAGGCAAGTGCAAGATACTTGATCGCATCATCGCTTACCACCAGGCTAGATAGCGGTCAAGCGTATTTTCAATAAAAAAGGGTATTTCCAACTAAAAACGAAAACAAAAATCAACAAAATCGGTTGATTAGTTTCGGAGTTCATCGCGGTCGAATACTTTAACAGGGAAATTTTATATATGAAGATATAGATAGATGCTTTTTTTTTATTAGTACAGTGTTCTTAAAGATAGTAACAGCATTTTTAATTAATAATTATTATAACGTAAAATATTTTACCACTTTGTTATTTCTTAGATCTAGTAATTTAATTCGAAGGTCGTTTCGCCATACTTGGTGAGTTAGCAGAGCGTGTCATGAATTGTCTGGTTCGCTAAGCTCATATCTCGTGTAGGAAACAAGGAGCATATTTTTTGCGTCCCCATCGCATACTAATCCGCTGCAGAACTTGACTCACCGGAAGTGAGAGGTTTTTGAACGCGTTCAAAGTTTTATTCGTTTTTTACGATCACTCTTTTTGGTCAATCTGAATTCATTGTTTTATAGAATATCTTTATTTGCATTGAATAGGGTGGTATAAAATGGTGGTACAAAGATCACTAATAATTTTGACGCTTTGTAACATATTTAGCCATGAAAATATAGCATGCAAACTTAATTTTACGTTTGACACAGTTATAAAATGTCTACTAATGTTTTCATTAATATTGAATTAAAAGATTTATCATTTAATAATTCAAGATACAATAAACCTACTCAGCTATAGCGATATTTCACGCCAGGACAGCTTTTAACTCTCTATAAAGCTCAAGTCCGATCTTGCATGGAATATCGCAGCCACCTTTGGGACGGCTCAGCAAAATACCAACTTCCTGCACTGGACACCGTTCAGCGCAGAGCTGAGAGGCTCATCGGTGACAGCAAATTGGTGAAGAGCAAGCTTCACACCTTAGCTCATCGCCGCAAAGTTGCCTGTCTGTACATACTGTACTTTGGAGAGTGTGTTCAAAAGCATTTGCTCATACCGCCATCTCCTTTTTTCCATCGGACATCATCCTTCATAATACGCACATGCTTCTTGTCATGAGTATTGATATACATATAATTCTAAAAATACTTAATATCTCAGTATCATACATGTATGTATATCCGTTACGCTAGTATCCATAAAACAAGCCTTACAGTGCTTACTTTGGGCTAGGCTAATGGTGTGAATGTGAGAAATCTTAATATATATAATTCTTCTGTGAGTGTGTATGTCACTGAACTCCTCCTAAACGGCTGGACCGATTTGAATGATTTTTTTTGTGTGTGTTCAAGGGGATCTGAGAATGGTTTAGATTCACAAATGGTTTAGATCGCCCGGCAGATGGCGCTGCAGTCGGCTCAGCAACGCGTGGCCGGGTCAACTAGTATTATTATATAGAACCGAAATCGGGTGACTACTGTCAGAGGCAAATAGATGATTCTTATATTAAACAAGAGTTTACGATAAGTACAATCGCTATCACAACAATCCATTTATTTGTCGACAAAGGGTTTTTACCAATCTCGTCATCACATCCATTGTTTACCATAATCACACAAAGGGATGGCAAACAATCTCCTGTGTATGAATCACGCCATTCGATAAGTAAATAGAAGGGATGAAAGCATTCTGATTCACCACTGAATCACCGCAGACTGGCTGAAATAACATCGGTCGCTGTCTTTCACGACGATTCATGAAAATTTATGCGCCTTAAGCGTATTGAAAGCGAGACTTGTCACGTAAACTATACTTGAACGAGATATAAGTTTTAAAACTTTTTTACAACAATCTTTAATTATCTCTTGTTAATAAAACAAACTAAAAAGTTAAAACGCCCAAACTCGATGGGATTGTGTCGTTTTATTGCTGAGTTCCTGTTACCAACTTTCAGCTCCAGCATCAGATCATCTCCATGTCATCATATTGCATTGTCACGCGATATAAATATGCATGCAAAATTTCAGCTCAATCTGGAACCGGAAGTAGGTTTTTAACTTGCAAGATTCCATAACAGACACCGAGACAGGTGACAGTCAGTAAATAAAAAAAAAGAATTACACTCTATTAATATCTACATTTTTTATGCATCAAATATTTAACTACCAGATTCTTATATGTAAATAAATTTTTACATTCACATTGTTTTAAACCTCGAACCCTCGTCTAACTATGTGGGCTATTATTATTGTACTGTATGATTTCGTAACATTCACATAGCATCTTCATTCGTGAGGCTATTGAAATCAGGAAACATCCTAATTTCAATAGAGATGAAAGTTGGACTGTTCCATTTGCTTGGGATCCCATAATTAATATCTCCAAACACACACACTGATGTAGTCAGCTCTTCTTGCAAATAATAAAAGTAAGATGCATGTCCATCCCTCTGTCCGAGTTTCTTTCGCCAGTTTTTCTCTTCTCTACCACTATTTCGTAAGTAGGTAGGTACTTACGAAATAGTGGTAGACTCGGTAGTTTACAGTTATCGTATCAATAAAAAAAAGCATGTGTGCAATTCACACGTGGTAGAAGTGAAACCTTTAAAAATAATCCGTACACAAAATAGCACGGTTGTTGTGATGCTTTATCTCAAGCTTTGTACTACGCATGTGCACACAAACACGTATTAACACAAGTACATAATCTTTATAATCCTATAAATTTATGTGTTTGTCTCTTATTACTGTCGCTTTTTCGTTTCATCGACTTTCAAATCACAACGATGTTAAAGAAGATTTCACTTAAAAAAAAAATGATTTATATAAACTTTAATACTCAGGTACGTGCCCGATTACAATATTATGAAGGGATGTATGGCCTTAGTCATCCTGTGATCACGGACCCTGTAAAGGTGATCAGTATTAAAAAGTAAGTATAAGCAAGTATCCGTTGAAAATAGTTTTATTTAAATGTGTAAATATTAAATGTTTTTGTGTAGGTTTAACCGATGTCCTTATAGCGTATTGGTGTGACCAGCTAGGATAGAGGCAGGGGTCGGTTCGATTCCCTTAGAAGTATTTTTTTTTACATAATCGAAATGATTCATAGCTATAGATAAATATCGATCCTTCAAAATAAGTGTTGTTACATTTGTAACTTGTTAGAGGGTTGCGAATTTGGGGTGTCGAAAACACTTACGACCTCGCAATGTCAAGCTTAATTATTGCGCGTTAAAGACTAATTTTGGTTGCTGTTGCATAAATATGAATTAGAGGGATGCGCCTGCAAAATTTTAATGACTGTTTGACGAAGTTATGGCCCTCAAATTGTGTGTGAGGGCCCTCGCTTGGCTTGTTTCATGTCAAGATAAAAGAAAAGATGACAGAGAGATAAATATTTTGAGAAGGAAGGAAACGTATTACGATTTTTGAATGATTATTTATTTATTCAGTACCACATGGTACATATCGCACCTTCGGTGCGACACTGTCACTTATGCAAAAATGTAGTTTTTCAGGAGAAGCATTTAAAACTTTGACACCTCACAAAACAATGACTTAAGAATATATAGATGAGATGAATAGTTTATACTACAACAACTATGCGTACTACAAAAGTAACGTTAAGGCACCAAGTAGAGGTGCTTTAGGACAATTTTTAAATATTTAACTCATTTGTGCATTTTTTGCAAAAGTGACAGTGTCGCACCGGGGGTGCGATATTAATTATTTACAAATTAAATATACATTTTGCCATGGTTCTGATATGCACCACGGATAAGGCATATATATTACATTAATTATATCGCAAAACCATCTTAATACAAATGTAATAAGGTTAAAAATTAAATATTTAACAAAAACGATTTAACCGATTCGTTGCTACATACAATTACCAGAAACGAAGGCTACGTGCTTGATTTACGTGAAAAATCAATATAGTTTTATTCTGGGTAGATTTCCCTAAAATTTCATTAGAAGAAATAATCATCGACTTAAAAATGACATGGCTCCAGTGGCTAGCCCCACGCAAAAGAAAGTGATGGCACGCCAGACGTGCCATCAGCAACGAATCGGTTAAAGCAATTATAATTGTAATGAATTTTTATTCATTAGACATAATTGAAAAATAAGGACAATAATAGTCATAAAGAAACAAAGCACATTACATTAAAAATACATTTTTGAGTTACACATAAATAATCCAATGACGATGAAATTTAAGCTCTGAACCAAGTGAATTGAGTTCAAATCTCAACAACGTAAAATACATTACAAATATACCCTACTTTATTGTACAAACTAATTCACTCGAAACCATCGACATATTTTATTATAACTACGATTGCTGTAATTTGAAGTTTAGAACGTATTAATGTACTATTAAGGTTTAATTAACTTACACTTCTGTCTTTGAACTGCCATTTTGATAATGGCACTGTTCTCTTCGCATAAAGTGCAATGCACCATCGCATTCGATGACATTATGCAGACAAGCTAGAGTGGTGTTGCCAAGTCAACAACCCAACTTACCCTTCTTAAAAGCTATGGTATTTCCACTTCGAAATGCCATGAAAATGTAAAGAAGACATTAAAAAATAATGTCATTGTCATTTAAACAGTTTATTTTTTATCTGAACACAATTGTAATTATTTATTATAATATAATTGAATTAAAATATGATCTTTTGATCCCGCCTTTCGCACCGAAGGTCCTGTGTTCGAGTCCTTGATGGGGCAAATGTTTGATATAACAAGGATTTGTACCCGAGTAATGGGTATTTTTCTATCTTAATATATATAATTCTTCTGTGAGTGTGTATGTCACTGAACTCCTCCTAAACGGCTGGACCGATTTGAATGATTTTTTTTGTGTGTGTTCAAGGGGATCTGAGAATGGTTTAGATTCACAAATGGTTTAGATTCACAAATGGTTTAGATCGCCCGGCAGATGGCGCTGCAGTCGGCACAGCAACGCGTGGCCGGGTCAACTAGTGTTTCTATAATTTTTTATAGAAACATATAAATTTTGTAACTCGAGCTAGGCTCGTTGGTGTAATTTGAGAAGTATTATTATTATATGAAAATTAATGCGTTTGAGGTTCGCAAAATTTGGACATATATAGACTAAACTAATAAATGACCTTTAAAAAAGGGTTGCCACAAATCCTATACCACACACCCCGCGTTTCGTAAATATCTGTACTGTTCCAGTAGAAAAAAGTAAATGCATTTTTATACTTTTTATTATAAAGGATTAAACTGCTAAATTTTGACATCTAAAAGAAATTATATTACTAGAAAAATTCAACTTGTCTCATGTATCAGGCAGAATTCGAACCAACATCCTTTCGCTATCCGGGAGAGTACCCTTTTATTTTATTTTATCATGAATAGGAAAGCGCTTGGTCGCTATCTCGCCTACCCAGAAGATATCTATTCACTCGTGACTTAAAAATACGATTTAGGGGTATCGTATTTATCAGGAAACACAGACTCAGGCAAAGAGTTCCACTCCCTAGCGGTACGTATCACAAACGTTGGAACCAAAACGCTTAGTGCGATTTTTTGGTATATCAACCATATAATGGTGGCGCCTATTTTTAAGTCTGGTTGCCCGATAAAAATGGGGACTGCTGAACAAGGTTGTGCAATTCTGCTGCGCATTCTCCGAAATGTATCCTATAAAAAACGGATAGGCTAGCTACATTTCGGCTATGCTCAAGGCTTTTGAGCTTTAAAAACGTATGTTTCGGGCCCGACACATGATATTGTGTCATGTTGTAATTTATTTATACTAAAATATAATTATTTTAAAGAATGCTAGGTCGATGCAGTCGCTAAGCATAAAGCTTCGCTAGCACATATCGTGGAGCGGAGCGTAATACTAAAAACACAAGTAAAAAGAACCATAATGATAAGTAAGTTTTAAAATTCCATAAGAATGAAAACTTTCAAAAAACCCGCGCTTTTTGTTTCAATGGGAAATCCCATAGCCCCAATGTTTTTTGGTTTTACATTTTTATTTTCCGAATTTCAAAATTCGGGCTTTTGTTTCGATTCCACACAAAAAATATTAAAATCGGTTAAGAACTCGGGAAGTTATGGTGTAATAGACATCGCGTCATTAAACCTGATCCATGGGAGCTCCGCTCCAATAAGAAATCACTTAATCTCCTGTCATCCTCATCGTGCTAAACTAAACGCTTATTTTACGCGTCAATTTCAACCGATTAGATGCGACTGCCTTATTAAAGATGTATTAAATTGCATTATATTCGTTCGTTGCACCAGGAACTGTCATGCAAACGTTCAAATGTAAAAGAAGCTATGGAATGTCAAATAATGTAGTTAAAACTAGTAATATTATATTGAATAAGAAATGTCATAATTTAATCTCTACTATATAAAAGGACTTTGTGGGTTTGTTACCATATATAGTTACTAAAGTTACCATAAGGCTAAGAATAACAGTTTTTATAATCAATTAACGTTACCATAGCAACGCATGGCCGGGTTATACCAGCAACGCGTGGCCGGGTTAGATAGTTTTAATAAAAATATCAACTAAGATGTCATAATTTTCATAATTTACCTTATATATTTTATATTTATATAAATATTAATACCCATTATACAGATCCAAATGCTTGTATTCATCACACATTTATCACTTCCGGGATTCACACTTAGGACATGCGATGCAAAAGGCAGGATCGCTACCGTTGCACCAAAATGTCTACAAATAACTACGCTTATCTGAGCAAACACCAAATTTTTCCCAACTTCCTCTCTTTCCAAGCGGCTCAAATCTGGAACTCCCCTTGTCCAAGACGGACAGACAGACGGACAATTATATCATAGTCAGAACATAATCAACTTAAAATTGATATAGTTTTTTTTTGTATTTATAATTTCGTTTCATTGATATATTTATGTTGAATAATTGGTTATATTGGCATTAATCAACCCTTTTTTTAATTTTTATGCAAAAATTTACGTCCAACGAACTGGGCTAGTCAGCATTTAAATATCTTCAGTTTTCTTATGTAACTTTTCACGTTCTTAGTTTGACGTCAAAGAATTAGTTATTTAGTTAAAATACAAAAAATAATGACGTAAATAGCAACCCACCGAATAAAATAAATTCGGGAAAGGTTTATAAAATTATATCGAATATAAAAGGAAAAGGGTTCTTGAATTCAAAAAATAATTAGCGTAAAACCATCTACAGATTTTCCTGCGTCGATTGGTCTTGATCCCATACCTGTAAGTTCAGTAATTTTGACGTGATTGCGTGTCAAAAGCATTTTCATTATATTTAATTTTTTATAGACATTATGTGTTTTTTACTATGAATATTGTTTGATCTGCACTCTAAGTTGTTTCGCTTCTCTGTTTAGTAACTCACAAACCCTTGGTTGGCTGGAAGAGATCTCTTTTAAAGATAAGCCATATGTTAATGTACTGTTCCACTACTTTATAAGTGCAATAAAGAGTACAATAATAAAAATACCAAACTAACATATATTCGACGCCAAGCATTCCTATAGAAATTGACTTTTCATATGCTTACTCAGCATCTTATCTAAACACAAACATCGAAATATTAAAAAACACAGTTACACAAATTATGATAGAGTTCAAATTTCTTTAACCCCACACAATACGAAGTGGTACGAAAAGATACAAATGCCGTTATAAACGGAAAGTGTATAAAGAGGTAATTGTATGGCTGCGGCATATTCCTTGTCATTGGAGTATTTTAGACTTTACTCGGACATGGTTGTGTCTGGAATCGACCCTGTGTATATACATTTCATGACCGCTTTATAACCTATTTTTGATAATTACTCATACCTATATTTTCCCTAAAGATAACCGTCTCAAACGTCGTTTATATTTTATTGCGAAATTACCACAATCTAAAGAGTATATTAAATCTGGCATTTTCAAGAATATTAAAAGAAAAACAACATATCGTTTACCGGCATTGTCAATTTGACAATCTTTTTTTTATCATTAATAGGAAAGCGCTTGACCGCTGTCTCGCTTGATGGTATTTGAGGCGCTTGCCTAAAGATTCCTTTTCACTAACTTGAAGACCCCTAAATTGTGTTTGGCCGGAAACAGACTTAGGCAAAGCGTTCCACACCTTAGCGGTACGTATTACAAAATTGGAACCAAAACGCTTAGTGCGACTCTTTGGTATATGAACCATATATCGGTGGCGCCTATGAGACTGGTTGTTCGATGAAAAAATGGGGACGGCAGAACAAGGCTGTGCAATTCTGCTGCCCACTCCAAATGGTATCCTATAAAATTGTTGTGAGTTGTTCACAGTGTATCAGAAGACAACAGTGGAAGATGGGCGCTGAAGAACGTGGAGAGGGGCTACTTCTTGGGCTCCAGCTCCGACAAACTGTGCTGCACAGCCAAGGTGCCAGGAGACGCAGAACTGTGGCACGTACACCTGGCTGCCAGGCCTCAGGTAACAGCCCCACAACTGAGGGATATTTTCATTTATTTATTCATTTTCATCATAATCTATTACCAAAAATATGGTAAATATGTATTCGTTAACAATTTATAAGGTAAGCATATTCCACCTTCGTCAGCGGCATAAATTTGTTGTTCAAAATTTATTTAATCCTGACGTTTCGACTCCTTTACAGGAGCCGTGATCACAGAATGATCTTCACAATATTTTGTCAGTCCCCCTGCCCGAGTTTCTTTTGCCAGTTCTTCTAGGAAGGGCCTCCTAATATCCAAACTGGTGGTAGACTCATTAGTGAACACCGTAATCGTAGTGAAAATTTAATAAATAAATAAAATGCAAAACAAAACAATTTTCATTTAATATAAATTTTGACAGTTAAGAACGTGCCCTATTAAAATAATGTAAAGGTAGTAGAAAATATCTGACGAGTATTGCCTTAGTTATCCTGTGATCATGGCTCCTGTAAAGGAGTCGAAACGTCCAGATTAAATATAAATTAAACGCAAAAAACCTAAAATAAGTTGCATTGTTATCGGAATCTGATAAGTGTGTAAATATAGCGTTAAAAGATTCTGTTATAAACAAATATACAAACAAACAGGTCAAGTTAAAAAAAAGCAATAATTCTAAATTATTAATCAAGAAAAACGGTTTTAAAACGCTAAATCTCTGTGAAAGTAGCCAATACCACATCCGCCATTGGATTAATATAACAACAAAAACCTGTAAAGTATTGTCTCTTAACGCTGACTCAGCATTATTGCCAATTTAGCAAAATCATGAGTATTGCGCACCGATCGACGAGAGAAAATGCGCCCGCGCATAACTCTAGCGCTATCATGATTTCATCTCCGTATCGGCGTGATAAAATGCATACGAGACTCCAACTGCAATTTAATTTTAACTTTATTACTATTAAGCTACGTTCTCATTTACTTTTGACTTCAAATTAGCTGTTGTGATAATCCGGTGTTGTAAATGAAACTTCGCTATCTATAGGTGAATTTTACCTGCTATGAAAATAACAGGAGCGGATACTGACCGGCCAAGAATTCGCAGTATACTAGAGATTTAACTGCTGGAATGGTATTTCATATGGCAGTCAATGTAGTAAAAATATCTGGCTTTATTTTTAAGATTCGTATAAAATCTTGAATGTAACTGTAGAAGGTTAGAATTGTTTAATTAGTTTCATGTATGCAGCAATTAACATATATTTATTGACAACTTCTAAGCTTAAAAAAAACAATAAAATAAATAAAAAACAAATCATTTGGATACAAACTTTAATAACATTTTAATTTATTTGAAGTAAATATTGATGTAACTTAAATTAAATTGGCTTTAGGTCACTGTCAACTTATTATAGCGTAGGAAAACCGGCATTCAGCCTTAAAATGTTCAGAAATTTAAACACTTATATTGTAAAAGCAAAAATACAAGGTTTGTTACTTTTTATTCGATTTATAATTGAATCATTTAAACACTTGGTCACAAAAATTTTATATTTTCGGTTATAAAATGTTTATTTACGTTCTGAAGTTTTTCACGTCTTGCAGCATAACAGTTCATTAATAACCGAGTATCTCGTTTAATAACGGAATGTTTTTTATAGTTTGTTCTGTTACTAATAAAATTAAATGTTTTACTGCATCGGACGACATCGACGGAAGTCTCTCCGAATTATTTGAGAACAATATATTTCAATATCCAGACGTACTGCGGGCTACCAACATTTCTTAGTAACCATTCTAACCACTGCTCAACATCTTATATAATGCTTACAGCAAAGGAGTAAAACTCCCTCTCTGTGTTCGTATTTCCGAGTACTTAAAACCTGTCCGTCTTTAAAGACAGGGTGAATAGACTCCATCGCTCCATCGTAGATTCTGTCTAGACCCGGGCTTGATTGGGATCAAGAGCGAACTCGTTCAAAATGAAAATATTAAAATATGATATAACCTAATCTAACCTAACCCCTTTTAGGCACGTGCGGTGGGAACGACAATGGGTTCGGGCCGGTGCACTCTGGGCGCCTTCGTATATAATCTCGTCGGGGATTGTATACGAAGGTGGCTAATAATCCGCCGACACTTTCTCTTCGTTCTCTCGCTTTCCTATCACTCTATCTGTCTACCCTCTTTCTCTCCACCCTCTTTTTCTCCACCCTCTTTTTCTCCACCCGTTTTCACGCTCGGGCGCGAAGTATCTATAGCTTCAACCCCCAGATGTGACTACACACACTAAAAACTTATAATGATGAACGAAACAGTTATCTATGAATAACACGTTTACCTTAGCTTACAAATTTGTTGTTTGTCTGTCCGCTCTTTTCCCCGATCTTTTTCCATTATATATGCGTTACCATAGCAACGCGTTAACCGCAAGTAGTTCGTCTACCGGACGCTAGATGGCGCTAACGGAAAAATATTTAATAATAGAAAAAAATTAAAGAATTTTGTCCACCCATAATTGAACAAATAATATAAAAAAAACCCTTTTAGGTACGGTATCAGTTAGCAAAAAAACAGTCCATTCGTATGAGTGGACGATAAACCACAAAATCAACTGTAAGTTATGTAAACAGTAAGTTGGTATGGATCAATAAAAAATGCAGGGCTATAACTATTTCTATGTTGCAGGTTAACCTCCGTTCCATCGGTCGTAAGCGGTTCGCACACCTGTCAGAATCCCTGGACGAGATCCACGTTGATGCCAACGTGCCCTGGGGTGAGGATACCCTTTTCACATTGGAATTCCGCGCTGACGAGGGCGGCAAGTACGCTTTGCATACATGCAACAACAAATACCTCAGCGCTGGAGGCAAGGTCAGTACCTTAAAACGAATCTGGTATGGTATGAAAGAGTGAATCTCCTCGTATACCTTGGTGTACAAATATTAATTTTTGTAGAAAAGATCTCCACATCTAAACATCAATAGTATCTTAATTCAAAATATTAACACTTACTAATTTCTACTAAAAGAAGAAAAGGAAAAAGAGATGTTAGAAAGAAAAGTGTTAAAAATAATGCTTCGAGTTGCTTAATAATTTGATTGAATAAGTTCGTGGTTAAAAGAACATTTCTTCAAATCTTCCAATGTTAGTTTGACGTTCGCATCAGTCTCGTGGCAGCGGGCGACATATTTATCAAACAATATAGCTGTTTTAATAAACTGGCGAATCATTTCGCATCAAATCGGATGATTATAGACCGCGGGAAATTGTAAGCTTGTGGGACCGGATACGGAAATCTGAGTGAATACCCTCATTTGTGTAACTTGTACGATTATTCCGCTCGAGTTGAAATGTGTTGTAGACGATTTTTGCTCAAGATATTAAGTTAATATCGTAAGTGAAAGTTCAAGGCACCTAGGTCAAAGTAAAAAGCTTTGACGCGTAGATAACATTTTTTAAATTTTGGACGAAGCTTGCTGTTAATTTGTTTTCTTTAATAAACTATTATTTTCTTGTATGTTTTGACAACAATTTATAAATCGATGAACGCCGGCTGCACGCACGAAAAAGTGTAACGTTCCGCCTGAGCCGAGCGTGCAAGCGAGAGCGCGGAACAAGCGATAGCTAACCTAAGCCTTCGACTTGTGGCGCATCTATCTCTCTTCCACTTCATGAAGTGAAAAGTTAATGTGGCTTCCATTGTTTATTAAAACATCTTTATATTAATTTTTGAGCACACTATAGTCATAACATCATCAGTCCTAAGAAATTAAATATTTTTTTATTCAATATAAGCATTTACGATGCTTATATTGAACATCAAAGCTACGGAATGGTTTCGTGACTACGTCGGGAGACCTTGTACCGAGAAAAAGCCGCAAGATACTCGGCAAGAACTGTTTCCCCCTTTTTTGTATGACATTACATATATAATTTTACATTTAAGTAAACTATTATTTTGCTACTAAGACGTATAAGAGATATTTACAATTACACAGGACGGATTTTATACATTAATTATCCGTCTGCAATTAACTCAACTCATTCTTGTCTCTTAAATAATTACCAATCTGGTAATAGCATTTGTTCAGGAGTGCGTTTTTACAACCTTTTTCAGTCAGATTATGTGCAACTTTGTTATAAATAATCGAAACCTCTACCCGACATACCTAGTTGTTATGATTCGGACTGTTTTTCAGCTTCTAGAGACATGCACGGCGGCTTGCCTGTTCAGTGCTGAGTACCACGCTGGTGCGTTGGCTCTTCGAGACTCCGCCGGCGCTTACCTGGCGCCCATCGGCTCCAAGGCCGTGCTGAAGACTCGCTCCACGGCCGTCACACGGGATGAGCTGTTCTCCCTCGAGGATAGCCTTCCTCAAGCCGCTTTCGTCGCTGCACTCAACGAGAAATACGTCTCAGTCAAACAAGGTAAGTACCTAACAAATTTCGTTCATTAATCAAGTGAATTACGTGGTGAAGTTCTAAGGTTCTAACCTATTTCCCTCCCCCTGTCTCTTATAATGGTCATCTATTTTATTACAAAATAATATTTTTTGAAAATATATTTTTAATATAAATTAAATCAAAAACAGTTCGTATTAACCTTTTGACGTGATAAGGGTCTCACCTATCCCTACCCACTTTAATATCACGTGTATTTATTTAAAAAAATATAAACATGAATGAATACCCTGATTTACGTAACTTGTATGATTATTCCGCTCGAGTTGATATGTATTGTAGACAACAATTGCTCAAGATATTAAATTAATATCTCAGAGAAGGTTAAGAATACCTTTGACTAGGAGGTGTCGAGTAGATAATGTTATTTCAGATGAAGCTTGGTGTGGAATTATTTTTATTTTTATAGTAGTGAATTTTACTATATTAACTCAAGACGAAAATATATACCATCTGGATATCCATTAGTACGTAAAATAAATGAATATTGTTAACCTCCCAATTGAAACTTACGTCGTCAAGTATATTCCATTCATCTGTTCTGATAAATATATAATAAAATTCCAAACGAAAAGAATTAAGTGACATTTACAAATAAAATAAACGATTTTTTAACGTCAGAAAAATTATTATGATTTAAAAGAATATAATATATCATAATAATGCATTTAGTACCAATTAATAAGATTTAATATTTTTTAATTTTGTACCGCCAACTTATACAGTTTTGGAGTACAATTTTATAATATTAATAAAAAAAAATCTTTTTGGATATTTTTCAACCAATTATCCGATTCTTTTATTCAAATTCTAGCCTATCAAGCAAATAATTACATATTACAATGTCATTGATGATTGGGTTCGAATCCCAAAAGGGGAAAATTTTTGTGTGATAAATATCATTTACACCTGAGGCATGAATAATATGTGAATATAACATAGCTTAGTGTCCATAACACAAGCCTTTTAAGTACTTACTTTGGGCTAGGCTAATTGGTGTGAATGTAAGAATTATTATGTTAACTTCCTATGGAACAGAGTTTGTGTAATCGGAGCTCATTATCTTTGCAATCAAGCGAACAATGTTATGTTGGCAACGACGCGCGACAGTTTCCGTCGTCCGCTATCGAATGTCGATTACATATTGATTACGGGGTGCGCATACGCAGCAATCGAGTAGATTATTTCCTCAATACAATTGAGTTTTTGAAGGAAAACTTCTTTATGTAAGCTGGTGAATGCATGACTAGAGCGTTACGAAAAGTGTGATCGGACGAGGGGAACGGAAGTTGAGAGGGAGCTATAAGTTAGTGAAGATAGAAAGAGCGAGTTACGTTTCGTATATTACTGTAGGGGCAAGAGAGACAGGTGTGGTATTTTGTATACGTGTACGTATTACTTTTGAAGGTTTCACTTCTGCCACGTGTGAATTGCACACATGCTTTTTTATTTATTTTTTTAAAATTCCATGTTGGGCCCACTTAGTACCTAAGTCAGGTATGGTCCGTTCTTCTACAGTGTCTTTTATTAAATTAAATTACATTTTTAAATTAAAATTTATTTATTTCCGGAATAACCCATATTGTGCTACTAAATCTTATCAAATGTTATAACAAATAAATTGTTTTAAAACAAATTAAAATCATAAATCAATGTCTATCATAAGTAAATTCAAATGAATCAAAATCGTTAAAACTATATATAAATAAATATGTAAATATTTCTTACGTTCACACCAATTAACCTAGCCCAAAGTAAGCACTCTAAGGTTTGTGTTATTGATACTAGGGTAACGGATAGATATACAAACATCCATGACTCAGGTACAAATGCTCGTATTCATCATACAAACATCTGCCCCTTCCGGGATTCGAACCCAGTACTGTCGGTGGGAAAGGCAGGATCGCTACCGTTACACCAAACGGTCGTCAATCGCTATAATTAAAATCATCAAAACTATTAAAATTAATAAAATTGTCAGTACTTATAAAAAAGCGAGTATGGTAACAACAAAAAATCAAATCAGCAGTTTTATAAATTAAACTGCATTTAAATCACATCAAAGTCTGGTTTTGATCATTCTTTTAACCAATGTTTGGTGCAATAATAGCAGTCCTGCCTTTCGCACCGACGGTCATAGGTTCGAGTACCGTGAGGGCCAGATGTTGGTGAGATAAATACGAGCATTTTTACGCGAGTCATATCTATGTTTCCATAAAAAATAAATATCTATGTATCATATATGTATGTCTATCCGTTAGCCTAGTATCCATAACACAAGCCTTACAGTGCTTACTTTGAGCTAGGCTAATTGGTGTGAATGCAATAAATATTATTATTAATATTCTCTCTTGCTTAACCTATTTTCGACTTTAATTCCGACTACTAAAACAGAAAATGATAAATTTTATACTGCCTGCATTCAAATTACAACTAAAGTAAAGGTAATATGAATATTTAGGAGTTTTCGCAAGTTCCGCTAATGGCATTCATCTCCTGCAATTGTTGCATTTCTCTCGGAGGTTATGCTAACTGCAGCATTATGCGCGTACGCAACAGTATTGTGTGGTTCTAAGAACATACCGCCATTGTATATCGAGTCAGTTAGGGGTGTCAATTCTTGAAAACACTTTTTTATACCATAAATAACAATCTTATATTTTTTGTAAGCATTCGTTTTAATTTTATTTTTGTAAGAATAGCTGGAGTGAATTTGATGGTTAATAAATAAATAAATAAATTACGATCAACCAGGATCCTGCCTCAGCATAGGCCACTGCGAGCAGAGATCCACCGCAGCAGCGCTGATATTCTGGCAGGGCCTGAATGGATGACGCCCTACTGATAATATAAATATATGTAATAAAAAATAATAATAAAAAAGTAGAAAAAAATATTGAAACATAAACATTATAAATGTACATATACACATATAAAAAATTACTAAAAAAGGAATACAATAAAAAAATGTGAGTGAATGATGTGATTAGAGAGTGGTGAGGTTAAAAAGCCCGGACACCATCTTTAGTCTAACACTACATATTAGGTGACACAAGGATTTTTTTATCATGTACCATAAAATCTTTTTGAATTCTAACAAAATAACAATAAAATTAAATGAGTATGAATAAAAGTCCACTTTTTGGAGCGAGGCGAGCGAAGCTCCCATGGATCAGTTTCAATGATGAAAAAGTATGATATTATGACTTTTAGTGACGAAAAAGTCTTGATAGTGAAAAGGGAATCTCAGCAAGATCCAGTGGTACAAATATATTTCTAAGCAGTCAATACCTATAACTTAACCTAACCTAACCTTTTTTTTGGTAGAAAGCCGGTTTTATGTTTTATGATTGTTTTTTCTTTTTAAATAAACCTCTTTAATTTCGTAGAACACGATATCTGTTGTTTTACTTTGGTAGAGTGAAGTAGGGGTCATTAGCATATTATGTTAAAAAGTAATCCTGTATTATAGGTACCTACCTAGTTTTAAAGTAAAAATACAGTTAGGTTAGGTTAGGTTATTAAGTTATTATACATTTAGGTAGGTATTTGAAACTGATAAATTTATAGTTTGGCAAGTCTGATTGTTCCTAAGTCTATGGACACAAGCATTGCCACTGTCAACATCGGCCAATCAGAGAGCAGTGTGTTATTTGCCGTATTTAAAAAAAAAACTTAAAATTAAAAGCTCTTCTATGATTGGTCGAACCGTTTAGAATCTTACAAATGGATATCTGAGACGTCGCAAATTGATAAATTTGCGAAAATATGGATGTAAAAAATACAATTTATCTCTCGTTTAGAATCCTAAGAAAGTTTATAATTTTCCTAGGAAATTTATAAACTTGCGGATCTTGTTATTTTCCGTTGACATATACACCGAACTCTCTAGGACTTATATTTTTGAAACATCAATCTGCTCCGCTCCAATATATAGTGCTATGGAAGCACCGACTTAGCGATTGTATTGACCTACTTATCAACCATTAAATATTCATTACAATGTTAATTTTGATACTTAAAAATCAACACATGACACATAAAAAAATGGTCAAATTAAAAAGCCTAACAAAAACCGGACATGCTGGATTATGTCTAATTTGGCCGCAGACGCAAACGAAAAGACTGTGTCCGTCTTTATCCGGACGCCTGGCAACCCTAAATGCGCTTTAGTATGTTACTTTCAGTAAATATTTTGCTTTATTAATGTAAATGGCGTTGCGTTTGTTGTTCTAAATAAAAAAAATATTTGAGTAAAGTATTTATTGATTAAGACATTTATTGGTTGCGTATTATTGCTGAAGTAAAGCTACGTTCACGGGGGCCAGGAATCTGATGGGTAACCAAAATGCCACATTTCTGAGTTACCAGAACAATAACAAGAGTATCCACTCAATTTGTATGTATGTAATGTTTTATTGATCTTCCACAGTGGTTTTCTAAGTCTTTTTAACAATCTAGTACATTATGAGCCCTGTCTGGCAAATTAGAATGAAAATAGGGAATTAAGCACAAAAAGTAATTGCCCATTTTTTTATCTTTTTTTTATTAAACGTTAGGTAAATATTCCGAACTTTTATGCATTTTTACTAATAAAATGCACAGGTGAAAAGATTAAAGACCACACGACTGAAGTAAAAATTCTTTAGTTCCACATATTTATATATATATGTCGGTGTGAACGTCAGGATTTTGGTCCGAACCTTCCGATATCATATGGGCAGAGTAGAAATCGTGCACTGTTGTCATTTTTGGACACAGTATTAAGAACCACGTAGCACGTAACAAACTTGATATAATAAGGTACTTAGCGAAACGTAGGACAGTTCCGTGACGACGGCTACACTTGATGGCGACTCGATCGAAAGTGAATCGGAGCTCGCAGGTTGACAGCATCACGACTCTGTCGAAGCGCGGGAAATCGTAGTTTCTTATGTTCGCCGGCTAGAGGGCGCGCTTGCGTTTCGCTTAGTATCCGTACTCATGACCGGATACGACATCGTAGTTTCTTATGTTCGCCGGCTAGAGAGCTATATATATATATATATATTAACATACGAAACGTAACTCTCTCTCTTTCTGTCTTCACTAACTTAAATCTCCCTCTCAACTTCCGTCCGCCTCGTACCATCACACTTTTCGTAACGCTCCCGTCACGCATTCACCAACGTGCGTAAAGAAGTTTTACTTCAAAATCTAATAAAAAAAATTACTACTGTAACTTATTTTGCCAACCCTGGAATCAGCGTTCGTTGACCTAAGTAAGATGAAGGCATCGCCGGCAAAAGTGATTAAGAAATTGCTGACATGGCCCGGTCAATATAATTTCTGATGTTGTTGCTTCATTACCCGATTGCGCCAAAAGGGGGGTTATGTTTTTTGAGAGTATCTATGTGTAATTGAAGAAGGGTATATATCATACATAGTCACCAAAATGTATTTTTTAATTTGTAAAAGGGAGGATATAACGTTACGTACATTTCTGTGTATAGCAACATCTGCGCAATGGCAACAATGCAGAGATATTATTATTTTAATTTTACTGTTTATGGTATATATGGCAATATATTATTCCATAACTCCGAATAAAAAAAAATTATATGTACCCTTCTACTTCTGCATGATTCAATTGTTTGGCACGAGCTACGGCCTGAGCGGTTCGATTGGATTGTAGCTTCAGAGGTGTCGTTAGATTCATATTTACTGTGAGAGTGACAAGGGGTATATCAAAATAAATAAAAAAACAAAATTTCTGATTTTTGGCGCCTAATTCGAAGGTCTGGCACGCTCTGCAGCCTGAACGACTCGACTAATTCTATCATAATACTTAAAAAACCGCTAAATGAATGATAAATTATGTTTATTTTGCTCAGAAACATGGTAAAATATTAACAGATACAGTGTTTACAATAACGTTCCGCATGTTTTGCCAATTTCTGGCATGCAAAATTATATTATATAAATTTGTTACACTTTTACGCCTTAACTACAAAATCGATCATCATGAAATTTTGCATACACTTTGCCAGAGGTCCAGAATACTGTTCCCGAGTGATAGAAATGTAACAAAAAAATGTCACTCTTTGTTCACCACTAGCGTCACCACCAACGGAACAGTTAAGTTTATTAACAATGTACCGAGTCGTTGACAAACGACCTTTTCAAACTACCTCCTTTAAAAACTATAAAAATACGTAAAACAAACAACGTTTGTAACCCGGCCTCTCTGAAGAGTAGAGCCGCGGGCGAAGGTTATGCTATGAGAGCTTGTGTATATGCGTAGTCACGTCTCAGGATGCAGTTTGAACACTAGCGGAGTTGAAAGGGAATATATTTTAGCTGCAAGACGCGAAGTAAACGATGATATGTTTTTTATCCAATATGGCGTAGCTTTGACGTTTAATTAAACATAATAATAATATTCTATACACTCACACCAATTAGCCTAGCCCAAATTAATCACTGTAAGGCTTGTGTTATGGATACTAGTTTTACGTATATATGTACATACTTATATCATACATAGATATTTTACTTCATTAATTATATATAAATATCCATGTCTAAGGTACAAATGCTCGTATTCATCACACAAAGCCCCTTCCGGGATTCGAACCCAGGACTGTCGGTGCGAAAGGCAGGATCTCAACGTTGCCTCAAATGGTACAGTTTTTAATTTATTTTCATCCGCTTAACTTGGAGCCGCGTAATATGACGCTTATCAACAGTTCTTGTCACGAACAAAGATTCGCTAAGAAATATGGATGGCTCTGTTCGTCACGACTCCGAGCGACGCCGATACGGCTCACGATTCCCTGCATTTTAATGGCCTGTATAGACTTAACTATCGTGCTTGTATCAACTGTGAAAAATCATACTTGTTTATATGTCTAAAATAAACAAAAGAACTAAGCATACATTTTTGAAGATTACTTCTTTTGGCGCGTTTAGGTCATGTGGAGTTGGTCATAAATAGTTATTTATTATACAAGAGTGGAAAGTTCCTTTTTAACCGCGTGCTCGATTTGGATGACCGAGCAAGCGAAGGATTCTAAAGTTGAATCACGAGCGCAGCGAGTGATTCTAAATTAGAATCCTGAGCGTCAGCGAGGGAAACAAACGAGCACAAGGTGAAAAATCTTTCCACTCGAGTGCAATACGTAACTTTTCATCCCACCTCAGCGAGGAAATGACAAAATGAAAAAGAAAACAATTTATAATGACAAAATATTTTTATTTCAATTAAAACACATTAAGATAATCTATAAATTGAAGAAAATAATAAGAAGTAGAAAATAATTAGGAAATATTAAATGTAACGTTGCTACAGTTACTTATGTTAAGTTTAATATTTTTGTTAGGTAATGTTATGTTGGTGTTTGTGAATTGTGCGCTGTTTTGTGGTAAACTATCAGTAATTTTAAATAGTTGTGCCGATTCATTGGATTCTATTGGCGTAAATGTTGGCGAGAGAGGGCTATTGTTTCCAATCTTATGGGGGCTCATTTTAGATGTAGAAGGGCGAGACCAAGAATCTGACAGAGGTTCTTTCAGCGTTATGGCCTCCACGATACTATTACAAATTTTTGATTTACTTTGGATTGAATCCTCTATGTATCCCTCTACAACCGAATTAGACTTCCAGCCTCCATGGCGCTTAAGCGATAGAAGATCAGCCCCTGATTCGGCCAAAAGTGTGGCTGAGGTTCTTCTAAAACAGTGACCGGTGTATAACGGGGGTTCTAAAAGTCCGAGAAAAGTTGCTATTTCTCGTGGAATACTGCCAATTTTATTCTGACCCATAGGTTGTCGGATACACTTTCCGTTGCGATATTGTAGAAAAAATCGTTCAATTGGGGTGTTAGAAGGACGTAAAGCTTGATATTTCTGAACAATGTTTACATATTCCTTGCGAATAACGAAGTTGCGGTCTTTTTTTGTCTTGGTATTTAGTACATTAATTAATAGCAATTCATCAGAATTATGAGAATATTTTGATACGTTATTGACATTAAGTAGTGTAAGTTCATTTGTTCGACATGCTCCGGTTATACCAATAATAAGAACAACCTGTAACAAAAGAAGTATTTATAATCGTAAATAAATTAATCAAATTAAAAATATTGTAAGTACTATGTACAATTTTATCAACAACAAAAAATTACACGTATTGACTTACTTTTGCCGCTAAATATACGGAATCAGGTGCTTTATTAATAAACTTTGCAATTTCAGATGCTGTGAAAACCTTCGATTTTTTTGGCTTATAACCAGATGAGGCTCTTTTTAAAAATGCCACTAATTTATGATAGGTGTCGATATGAACGTCTTTCTTCATCTTAATTGTTAATTTTAGCATTGAATACGTACTCCATAGCGTGCTTGCTTTCTTGGTCTCAGATAATTCTATAAAATATGCCAGCAAAACGTTTTCGGAGAAAGTTTTTGCTCCTTTAGCTAGTCGCCACATGTTAAATATATCGTACTGTTTCAAATACTTCTCTCGTGATTGCTGAGGGAGAAGGCTCATTTGCGCATTATTAACTGTTTCAGTTAACTCAGTTGGCGTTAGATAAACTTCATCGTCGCTAATGTCACTCATTTTAGTTGATTTTTTTGTACAGTTTTTAGGTTATGTTAATTATATTAAGCAATAAAACGTGAAAAACTAGAATGGCGCGAAGCACGCAAATAAAACAAAGAAACCAAGAAGGTTCCAAATTTAAATTTTTTCACAATTTAAAAAGTTCTTATCATAAATTTGGCACCATAGAGGTTACATTAAATAGGTTTAATGACGTTTTGAATTTACAATTATATTGAGTACTCATTATATGTGATGTTCTAAATTCAAATCTACTTTGCCGCTCAAGCGAATAAAATAGAATTTTCCAGCCAGATTTCGTAGCGCAAAATTACACTTTCCGAGGTGGTGGGATGAAAATATAATTAAAAGTGTATATTCATTTCACTGAATAAGTTGACTTATATAGACAATATCCAAAGTATCCAACAAAGTACGTTGATTTTTTATATTTCAATCTATTGTACAAAAATAAATATATTTTTTTTATTTGGCTCGCTACATTGGGTACGATCCATTTATATTATACATACAAAAGCATAAAAATTAACTTACGAGAATTTTCCCTACTCGAAGTAAGCACAGCATACTTAGTTACGACTAACTTATGTACGTAATCTATTTTTAAATTAAAAAATAATAAATTCAATTTAAATTTTACCCCAAAATGAGGAACAAATAATAATAACTAAATAACCATTTTTAAACAATGCTTGGCCGAGGCAAGAGAACTAATAAATATATCAAATTTAAAACGTATAGAATTATAAAACTCACACATACGATACAACGGATAGTGATCACCGAGTCGAGTCTTACACATTGGAAGTGAGAAAGTCTTTCGATTTTGTAGACGACCAGCACTGAAAATCTCAAACGCTCTAAGATGTCGGGATAATCCACAAGACCGTTCACCAATTTACTTAATCAAACCTTTATTGTTCTTTTTCGTAGCTACACCAAAGAAGTTAGTATAACGTCTAACGCTCGTAAATTAAACACACCAATTTTTATACTTAGTTATGTTGTTTATATACCCATAGTACAAACTCAGCTTAGTTTAAGACTAAATAATTGTAGTGAGTTGTCCAATACGTATTTGATGATTTTAAAGGTAAATAAATACAATACATATAGCTACTTATATAAATATAAGAGAAAACATAGAAATAATACACATATGATTTGATTATTGTAACAAATACAGAAAGTGCTCCTCGACTCTTGAGTTTGAATGATAAATTGTTAAGCACTGTTGTAAATAATTATAAAATACGCTTGTAAAAAACAACCACGCCTCCGAGCCCTCATGTTCGATACGAACCCACCTTTCGATATCCGGGCGAGTGCTCTGACCGCTGAGCACCGATGCTGGCAGACGCGTCGAAATTTACAAGAACTAGTATCGTTCCACCAATGTTGAATGTTAGCTACCTTCAACATTGAAAGTAATATTGTTACAAATATGAAACATTGTAATCCGACAAATTACAGATGAAAATGATTAGATTCTATCTGAACTAGTAAACAACAAACGCACGCTAGGCCGCTCTGCTATCATTTGTAACAGCGGCGTAGCGTGCCTTGGGAGGGTAGGCCCTGTATCAAAATTAGTTGAGGGGTAAAGGGGTACCCAAATGAAGGGTAAAGGTTTCTCACAAAAGAAACAAAAATGCTTGCATTAAATAAATATTAATTGATTATAGGTTATCGCTTCCTCCAAACAATTCAAATTAAATGTACCTACACTTTTCTTGCTTTTTTTTTGGCAAATTGATTTATTAAATCATCCATAGCTGAAGACGATTTTAGTTTTTCTACAGTTTCTGCCACTAGAGACAATAGTGACAAGTCTAATATTTTTTTTATAACCTCCTCCCTTTTTTGTTTACTTTTCCTTTTCATAGCTCTACTGGGATATTCTCTTTTCCTTTCACTCATTCTTTTCACAAATCAAACTAATTTACTAATAAATCATCGGAAGAACAAGATTGTATCGTATAACAATATATTCAATCATGCATTACCTACATTTGAAGATTTGCTTAAATATTTTTTGTGTGTTTGTGTACATCGATAGGCATATCGGATTACTAGAGGCCGGATTGTTTTATGTATTTATTAAAAAAATACAGCATTATTATAATTTAGGTGGTTTTATATATTTTAATCGTAGAAGATACAGTCGCATCGCGGGTGTGGCAGCTACAATGTATCGCGGGAGCCACGAGCGCAGTTATTCGCCACAAAAAACCGCACTATTGTAAAGAGTGTGCTTTCTAACGTTTTCTACTGCACGGATGCTTGCCTCGCATTTCGTGCGGACAGATGCCTATAAAATTTTATTAGACAATTAGCCAACGCCCGTCGATTTCCTAGGAGACGACAGAACAAGCACAAGAGTACAGACAGAAGAAATTGTTATAGAAACAAATCAATACTTATATAGATTTTTTATGTATTTGATACCAAGATGGTACGCATGTGACGCAAGTTTACAAATACATAATAATGGTAGGCTAAATGCTACTACCGTTGTAGGTGAAGATAAGCTAAAATCAAAATGTTAAAAGCAACACTAAATACAAAAAAGGAAATAAAATTGTTAACGGTGGTTAAATATGGGAAAATACAAAACAAAACTTTAAAAAGGCGTTATTTAGACAGGAGCTCCTGAAACTGCGAATGCCATCAGAAAAAAGTTTTAACTCTTGTAATCTGGCCATACCATTAATTTTATTTAAATAAAGAAATATTAGAAAACTTTACATACATAAAATGTTCTGGACCCAAGTTAATATAGAAAAGACCGTTTTTTACATTGACCCTGCCGGGAATCGAACCTGGGATCCCGGACCAACATAAAACCTGCATACGAGCCACTCAATCACAGAGGTCGTCAGTTATAATATTTTTCATTTTCATTTTTATAAATTTAACAGTTAGGAACGTGCTCGATTAAAATATTGTGATGGTAAGTAGCACATGTACCATTATCTGAGTCATTCTGTGATCAAAGCTCCTCTAAAGTTATTTTTTTATTTTTTTTTTATTTTTTTTTTATTTTGGCAACAAACAGTCATACATAATTACAATAATTATTGAGAAAACAGTAATAAAAATAAAAGACCTACAGTGCCCAAAATTTACAATAAATTTTAAATAATTCTTACGTGATCAAATCGTGGAAAACAAACATACCTATGGGAAATTAAAAATTACAAAAAAAAAAAAATATCAGTGTGATCATTTCAATAAGTGACAAAACAAGCAATTCGAACTACTACACTTTACCATTTTCATAAGATGAATTTTAACAAATTAGCAAGAAGGAAAAAGAATAACAGTAAATCCATTTAACAGTTTAGTTGACTAGAACTGAGTATGTATATGTTTAAGTTTATCTTTAATACTGCTAAGAGATATGTTAAAAAGATCTACTTCTAACATCCTCTCGTTGTACGTGTTGGTGGAACGATAAAGGAATGTATTTCGGGTGTAATTTTTTAAGCGTTGCGGGGGAACGAATAGTGGTAGTGTACGTGAGGAGCGCACAGGAAGGCGGGCTCGACCTGACAATTGAACGTAGCTGAGGAGCTCTGATGAGTCGATCAATGAGTTTAAGATCTTGAATAGAAAAATTGTGTCAAAACATTATACGGCGATTACAGAGAGTAAGCAAGTTATGTTTGAGCAATGCTTCGTTATACGTAACGTTTATTATGTTGTCGCGATAATTAAGCGACTTTAAGAATTTAAGAATTTCCTTTGAATCTTTTCAATTCTGTTGATGTGAATATTATAACATGGGTTCCAAACAGTGCTACAAAAGTCAAGAATAGAACGAACGAATGAGAAATAAAGAATTTTTAATGTAGTTGTATTTTTAAAAGGTTTACCTATTCTTAGAATGAAGCCCAGCTTACGAAACGCCGCACTAACAATGTGGTCTATATGATGGTTAAATGAAAGCTTTGAATCCATCATGATTCCTAAGTCCCTGATATGGGTCACTCTGTTAATAATGTTGTTATTTATACAATAATCAAAATTAATTTGATTTTTTCTGCGAGTGTAAGAGATAACATGGCATTTACTAACATTAAGGAATAATTGATTCTTTAGACAATAGTCATGTAGCGCATTTATATCGCTTTGTAATTTAATGCAATCATTACGACATGTCACAATTCTATATAGTTTTGTATCATCTGCATATAGTAAGTGATGGCTATGGGTAAAAGCATTACCAATATCGTTAATGTAAAATAAAAACAAAAGTGGACCCAAATGTGAACCTTGTGGAACTCCAGATGGAATAGGAAGAAATTGTGAGGAATACCCTTTAATACAGAGCGCTTGGCTTCTATTTTGGATGTAAGAATGGACCCATCGAAGGAGATTGCCGTGCACACCAGCCTCTGCAAGTTTATTAATGAGCGTATTGTGATTTATTTTGTCAAATGCCCTTGAGAAGTCGGTGTACACGACATCAACCTGAAGATTTTTCTCCATTGCATGCGAGAGAAATTCAGTGAATACCACCATGTTACTATCTACGCTCCTGAGTTTAAGAAAACCATGTTGTTGAGAGGAAATAAAGCTCCGAGCTGCCAATGCTATATCAGAGGTTACCATTTTCTCTAAAATTTTACCAAAAATGCACATCTTTGATATCGGCCGATATTCTGTAATAAGGTGCTTTTGATTGTTTTTTGGAATTGGATTTGGGGTCACCAAAGCTGCCTTCCATTTAGCGGGAAAAATTCCGGTCGCCAAAGATGTTTTAAAAATAATTGTAAGGGGTATAGTGAGTTCTTCGGCACAGTTACGAATAAAAATAGGGTGAATATTATCAGAGCCGGCTCCCTTGTATATATTAACCTGTTTTAATTCTCTTTGGATACGAGTTTATTTTAATTATACAACAAACATTTTAGAATTTTCAATATTATCTTACAGCTTTTAAAATGATGCTAATAATTTATTTATGACAAAGCTCATTATCACTCAAAACAACTTAACATTTTTCTACAAACTTTTTCGCGTAAACCAAGAAATGCTTCAAATAACACAGGAAAACACGGATGAGTGAGCCGACAGCTTGATTACATGCAAATAAGCGGCAAAAAGGCGTTCAAGTTCAACCAATGCACGCCCAATGAAGCGAAACGCAGGGCGCACCGTAACTGTACCTCTTGCAAACTGACAATAGAATTTATCACAATACCAGAGCAGTTTAAAACTTATTTCTCTGCTCAATATAAAAAAGATACAATTTAGAAAGTCTACAACTTTGTCTTGGCTTCCTACAACCTCCTATAACGGAAGACTTTGTAGCGAGAAGCAGCAAGAAACTCAAGGGTTGTGTTTTCTCCCTTAATGTGTCACAGATTTTTTTTAAATTAAGAAAACTTTACTAGCGCTTGTAAAATGCGTTAGATTAATTTACTTTACAAAATATTAATTAGTAGTTATTTTGTCCTTCAAATAATATATTTTTTTAAATTTCTCTAAAGGCAGTTCAGTTACATAGTGTGACACCATATAATAAAATGCAATACTTCCTAAAAATAAGTTTTTGCAATGGCGTAGTTATCTCAGGGGGCCCCGCAGACCCTGACTAGCAAACCTCGTATAGAACTAGCAAAAATTCTCCCATATTTGGAATGTAAATATGATAGGTTGCAACACTTTAAATTTGACAGTAGATTATGACAAATACGTGAATAAACCTTTACGTAATAAACTGGTAGCTTAAACTAAACAGTTTAGTTAGGGCCCCAGTTTTTTTCTACCAGGGCCTTTGGCCACCTTTCTAAGCCTCCGTCTCAAATTTTTTGATATATGTGCGACAAACGCGGAAAATATTCGAAAATAAATGTGTTTGCTAGAACTATTTCAAAAACTACAAGCAATAGAAATATGACTCCTAGACAGAGATGAAAAGAAAATTTTAATTTAACATAATGTATTTAAAACTCAAAATCAGCCCCCTGAGGCTCAGCGACTTTTTAGCTAAGGAGATCTTTGAAGATTGAGTCTTCAAATTAATGCCCTAATGAGTTTTTGGCCACCTCAGGCTAGACATCCAATAATGTGCAGAAGCCTTCCCCAAGAATGAGGGGATTTTGCAAAGCCAATATTTTCTACGGGTGCCGCTCGTTGAGTGAAATATTTTTAATTTATAACCCCTGAATGGCAACGGCTCAGTAGTTCCTACCGAGAACTGTTACATATTTTAAATTAATATTCTACTCCATGCGTTATTAAGATTGTATCTGTTTTGTTCCAGGTGTAGACGTGACCGCGAACCAGGACGAGATATCGTCGCACGAGACGTTCCAGCTGGAGTTCGACTGGGCGACGCGTCGATGGTACATCCGCACCATGCAGGACCGCTACTGGACGCTCGAGACGGGCGGCGGCATCCAGGCCAGTGGCGACAACAAGTCAGTAATACAAAAAAAATATCAACAAACAGTAGGTACCTAATTTTATTGCGGGAAACATCACGACGGCTTCTCATCCAAAATACTGCAATGTCCCAAGATTACCGCTCACCGCCGCAAAGTTACCTGTCTGTCGGTCTTCCACAAGATGTATTTTGAAGTGTGCTCAGGAGCTGTATATGCTCAGTCCGCCATCTCCCTTTTTCCATCGCACATCCAGACGCACTGCGGGCTACCACCCTTTGTTGGTTGCTATTCCTACCTGTCGCACCAAGCGCTTCTCAACATCTTTTATAATGCGCACGGCAAAGGAGTGGAATTCCCTCCCTGCGTCTCTATTTCCGAGTACTGATAACCCGTCCGTTTTTAAGGCCAGAGTGAATAAACACCTTCTGGGTTAACTAGTTCCATCGTATACATCGTTTACAAAGATAGAAAAAGGAATACTTAGATGGTTTAGGCATGTAGAGAGAATGGGCAAAAGAAGATTGACAAAACATGTATATGAGGCAAATGTGCGTGGGCAAGTCGGTAAAGGCAAACTTTCAGGGACCAAATAGAGGATGTCCGGAATAAGGTCAGGTCCAAAAGTATCCTTAACCTACGAGCTTGTATGAAAGGGCTGATGAGAGTTGAGGAAGCGAGAGATGTTTGTCAGGATCGCGGTAAGTCTATGATCTCTGCCTCCCCCTGCGGGAAAAGGGCGTGACTAAGAATATATACTCTAAAAACACAAATTTTATTGTTTGTGTGTTTGTCTGTCCGCTCTTTTTTCATTGTATCAATTAACGTTACCATAGCAACGCGTTACCGGGTCAGCTAGTACTGTTTAATATTGATCTCATCTTTAAAATTTATACTTTCGTTTTTACGTCATTTTTAATTGCTAAGTCTTCATAGACAAAGACAGAACTAGCGGCCCGTCCCGGATTCGTACGGGTATATGGTAAATATTTTTCCGTTAGCGCCATCTAGCGTCCGGTAGACGAACTACTTGCGGTTAACGCGTCGCTATGGTAACGTTATTGATACAATGGAAAAAGAGCGGACAGACAAACACAAAAACCACTGTGATCTTAGATTATAGATTCAGAAGATTTTGTTTTTACATTACTTCCACACCATATTTCTGAGTCACCAGAACAATAACAGGACTTAATTTCTATGTATGGCTGTATATAAAATTGGCTTATGCGTCGACTGAATGCGAAGGAATCTAGTGTTGAAACATGCTGCTGTTTGGTGTAGTATATTGTTTTTGTATGGGTGACGCACAGGTCTTCGAATGCGCTGTTTGACCTGGAGTGGCAGGGCGACGGCGCGGTGGCGTTCCGCGCCAACAACGGCAAGTACCTGATGACCAAGCGCTCCGGGCACCTCTACGCCAACGCCGACTCCATCGACGACAACTGCAAATACTACTTCTATCTCATCAACAGGTCACTATCTCATCCTTGTAAACCTTTCAAACATAATAATTATATTTCTTAACACAACATTAACACCATTTAGCCTAGACCTAAGTAAGCACTATAAGGCTTGTGTTATGGATACGAGGGTAACGAATAGACATACATATATCATACATAAGTAGATAATATTTATAGAAATGTATATAAATTCCCATGACTCAGATACAAATGCTTGTATTTATCACAAAAACATCTGCCCCTTCCGGAACTTTTGGCTTCGAAAGTAGACCGCCCGCTCGACCAAACCGGTCGTCAAAAATAAATGGATTTATATTACAGATTAGATGAGATATTTTTTTATCCATTACCAGCTAGCAAGCTAGATCAAATTATGCCGTTTAAATTACTTGAATGCCTATAATAAGAAAGTCATAAGAAACTATCTGTTCACCACGGTTTTACATGCTGTTAAGATAGCTTAGTTTCTATGGCCCCTATGGATGTAAAATAACCTTAAACAAAACTGGAACTATCAAATGCAAAGGGATTTTTTTTTAATCAGACTGTAGTTCCACAGATTAAACAAGAGATATTTCTCTTGTCTAACGGTTTCAGCGTTATTTTTATACATATTTTAAATATTTTACTTGTCAATCATAACAAACATGTTTCTAAATCCAAAGTAGCTAAATCAGTTGTGTTATAGAAATATTTGTTTTATAAATTACCTGTCCGGGGATCGAACCTTCGCAGTGGCGTCATGAAAACTGTTTTGCACGACACAAGAATATCGTCAAAGCATATAAGTATATATATTGTAATCATTTCCATACTTAGCAAAAGTGTGGTGTCTTACCTTGTGAGATTCGAATCTACGTCGTTATAGCAAACTATTTTTAACAAATTATCTCCGCAGCAAGACCTAGTGATGTATTAAGCTATGTTTGCAAAGTATAAGAGTAAAATGGAGATCGGTCCCCTGTCCTAGTTTCTTTCGCCAGTTCTTATCGGAAGGGCGTCCAAATTTCTGAACTGGTGGTAGACTCAGTAGTTTACAGTAAATGTAAAAAAAACAATTTTGATTTTTATAAAATCATAACAGTTAGGAACGTGTCCGATTACACGTAATATAATATGAAGGTAGTAGCGCATATATGACGACCATTACCTTAGTCATCCTATGATCACGGCTCCTGTAAAGTAGTCGAAACGTCAGGATTAAATATAAATTATGGTCAAGTATCCGTCAAAAAGTAGTTTTAGGGTCAACTCATACTAGAGCAAAGTCGACGCTCATCGAAGCGTCAATCTGAAACCTAACATGCATGTTCACCTATATCTTCACAACATAATACACATATTTCTTCATAATACACTATTTAACATAAAAAGACGCGCGAATTCGTGCGCATTCGACAGAACTCCTATGTGCCTACTGCGCGAATAAATGCGCGCGAATTCGAAAATACGCGGGCATTAGTGAAACTTTGCTTTACATGTAAAGAATTCAACGCTTCGATGCGCTTCGACTCTGCGCTAGTATCAATCGACCCTTATTTAAATGAGTAATGAGAAGTAAATATACATTTTCTATGCTCGGATAATCAATGTTTGACTGTGGTTCCAGGCCGATCCTGGTTCTGAAGTGCGAACAAGGCTTCGTGGGCCCCAAGGGCGTGCGATTGGAGTGCAACAAGGCTAACTACGAAACAATACAGGTGGTGCGTGGACCTAAGGGAGCAGTTTACTTCAAAGGTTTGCTTTTTTGTTTTCCCGGATACGAAAATATCTGATATTTATAAATAAAAATCATAATATATATATATTATATTTATTATACATATCGGATATATCAAATGAAATTAAAGCATTTAATGCTGTTTAATGTCTTTTTTCATAAACTTGTAAGTAAAATGCGGTTTCGAAAAGTTCTTTTTATCAATAAAATGTTTATAATTTATCATCAAAACGATAGCGGGTTTTCAAATACCACTAGCGCCATTTATCGTCAGCGTTTCGCAAAATATGAGTAAAAGCAAGGTGATATGTGTATTTTTGCAACTGGCTACTTAACAGTTGTAAGGAAAAATATGTAATATGTTAAATAACATAGCTCAGTGGTTAATAATAAATATACAATGGTTTTTGCAAAAAATAATCAAAATAATTTTATTTAAAAAATACATCTTTCGTTTTTTTCTTATCTGTGGATACAAGAAAAACGCTGTTTTGTGTGATGTGACGTCATAGCCAGCATGTGTCACATGACCGGCTGTTATCGCGCGAATTCTAAATTGTTGACTAAAACTATAGGTATCAAATAAACTTACGCAATCATCACAATAACTCTTTTGAAACTGTCAAATAGCCAACTTCATGTTGTTAATTATGAGATATCAATGAACACATCTCTCGCTACAGGTCAGAACGGCAAGTACTGGCACGCAGATGGCGAGGGAGTCTCCTGTGATGCCGACAGCCCCCAGGGTTTCCACTTGGAGCTCCGTGAGCCCACGAGGCTGGCAATCCGTGCGGCGGCAGAACGAGCCTACCTGTCTGCGGCCAAGAACGGCAACTTCCGCCTAGCTGGACCAGACCTCTCCTCCGCCACACACTGGGAGTACTAACCGGGCAACCACACCTACCGGTGGCCTGTGGGAATCCCAACATCCCCTACGATTTTTTGAAAACTGGCACCGTTCAATTGAGTTATAACATTTTGTTTTGTAACATATATTAAAAACTAAGACTTGTATGCCGGATTCCCATTTGCCCCGGTGGCAGATAGCATGACTCGTGTAGGAAGACTGCGCTACGGATAAGTTAATTTTTCTGTTGCTTTGATGACGATACTTGGATGTGAGTATTCCTTTACGAGATGTGCGCTACTTAGCTCGTGCTAGTGTTGATTTATAAGCTCTGAAAATACCCGCTGTCTTTGATTTTGACAATGGGTCAATTCGGATATACGAGTCGATCTAAGTTATCCTGTTAATTGATTTATCGTTCGCTACAAAATAAAAAAATATTTAGGTCGGCTCAAAGCCTAGATTTACTTGAAATCTAAAGGCGTCTTAACGAATTCCTTTGGACCTTATTCTCTTCCAATAATGAACTGGTATTGTAAGTCTGCTAGGCGTGAGACTTAATTTCGTTTGAACACAGCAGGTGATCGTTTCAGTTGACGCCATTTTAAACTAAGGTCGCCATTTTGCGTATATACCAAGATGGCGGCCTCCGAACGACCCAAACAGCCGATTCTGGCGGGAATCTGCTGCGAATGGACTTTAAAAACCATAATAAAACCGGAATGTAAGTCAATGAGTGTGTGCATTGTCGTCATACATTTCAGCAATAAAAAAAATAATTCACAAAGGTGTCAACTGGGAGGCACCCGCTTTGCATTTAGTAAGGGTAAGGTGTGTATCGCGCGAGTGGTGCGAATGTGATCATATGAAAATATCGCTTCTCTTTAATTATATTGAATAATCATAGATTATTTCTATTATTTTTAGATCTGCCGTCACTATATTGCTTATTTCGAATTTATATATTTTATTATATGTGACCATCAGTCGTATAGCTTGAAATTATTTATTTTTAGATTTACGGTATCGATATGAAATTTTATATAAATGAACCGGGCACATTGGGGTTTTTTTTCGACAGTATTTATTGGATATTGTAGTGTCTAGTCGATGGATTTGTTTTGTGTATCAACTCCCATTCTCGTATTCCGAACATGTTCTGTGGGTTAGTGAGTGGAACGAGACTGAAGCATACAAATCACATTCGTTGTACCGTAATTAATCTATTAAGTTTACCTCTGGCTTATATCTAGTTATACAAGCTAGTTAAGTTATTGTAAGTAACGTGGTAGGGTTAAGCTCTTCGATGCAGTCGCTTCCATCCATTCCATGCGTTTATACCGACCTACATGGGATTTTGAGACTTTACAATTTTTATACGAGAAGATTTTTTTATAAACTGGTGCATTGTCTTGTATATAAGCGATTTCCATCGTTTCGAGGTGACGACTGTGCCGCAGCGTAAATGTAAGTTTGTTTAGTAATGAACAAATAATTTTTTAATTAAGTAATTTTGTACCGCAATATTCTGATCCTGGAAATTCATATTTGTACGATAATGTCTTTGTAAACTATTAATTAATAAATTATAATCATATTGTAAAATGTTGTTTCATTGTTCTCTCATTTTAGTTTGAAAAATCATTGGGCGGAGTCATTTGTAAACAAAACGCATCAAATGTATTGAAAAACTTATATATTTTAATTAAATAGTTACATTAATCTTTACAGTTTCTCCCTAGCTAGTGACACAAATCAGCATCGATGCATTTTATTGGTCAAAATTAATAATAATATATTAAAAAATAATTTATCTACATAATTGATAAACAAATCGATAACCATTTGAACCTGCTAGTTAATTAATAATTAAAAAGCGAAAAAGTCTCCAATGTTGCCAGTGCGCGATTTAATATGTAAACGTTATAATATAAAACAGATTGAGGGTGTCTATGATAAAAAAATGCCATACACGGAGTGGGCTTACAATGATTTCTGCACTGGCAACATTCGCAGACGAATTAAACAGACACAATTTACCTTATATCGATCAATACTAAACAAATAATGAGGATTGTAAAATTATATCAACACAACATACATACATATATATAAATGGAATATTTTGTACGCAACAAACACGTTGTAAAGCGAAGTATGGGCTGGACGCGGTAAACAAGCATATTTTTAAAATGAACTTGCCTTTATACACCTATTGAATAATACATCCAATACAGATGAAAAAAAAACAGCAACTAATCGATCGACTTGAATACAACGAGTATTCGAGTATTCAAATACTAACCTCAAAAAGGAAAGGACAACAAATTCTCATCAAAAATAAAA
Source organism: Calamotropha paludella (assembly GCA_927399485.1). Lineage (NCBI taxonomy): Eukaryota > Metazoa > Arthropoda > Insecta > Lepidoptera > Crambidae > Calamotropha > Calamotropha paludella. The sequence continues at coordinate 27,436,954 of OV656812.1, forward strand.
GGCAAGCCCATAATACTAGCTCATATTAAAAACCACTTCCATAATATCGATATATTGCTGCAACACTTCGATATTTCAATAGTAAAATATCTTTTCCCCCTCACACAATAAATTAAAGGATTCACTCAATAGAGGAACAATACGTGCAATTTATCGATATCACAAAGGTGTTTGCTACTTAACTCCACATACTGTAAATAAATCACATACAATTATGTTGACTGTCTCCGACTGCGAACGTTGGCGTTACTTTATTAAAACAATATTCAATCATTTATTTACAAAAATCGTCAAAACTAAAAATAAACAATTCATAATTTCCTTTAGTTTGTGTTCTATATTAATAAAAGCAATTTTATCAGAGAAACGACGCGTTACTTCTTGGTTTTTGGGTTCACTGCCTCAAAAGCTGAACCCTTATAGAATCACTTTGTTATCCGTCTGTCTGTCAAGACCCTTTATCGCGGGAACGCGTGGATGTATCAAGTTGAAATTTTAACCATATACACAGTCCACAGAAGCTATGTAAATAATCAAACTTCTAAGTTAACGTAAAAAAAGATACGGTTGATTATGCCGCAAAAAACGTTTAATTTCACTTAGAAGGAATCAAAATTTTGTATGGTACTTTCTGTTGACCAAGAGCTATAAAATTTGATAAGTAATATTTTTTTATATTCAATCTTGACCTTTGAAATCATTTAAGGGAGCAGTGATTACAGAATAATTATAAAAATCAACGTCAATATTTAATATAAAAAAAGGAATAAACATATCGTCAATACAGTAAGTCTTTTAAATGATTAATCGTTTGAGATATCATTGCCAACATTGTAGGAAGGCAACACTGGATCAGTGGTTAAATTAAAAGAAAGTGTTGCCAGTTCGCAGCCGAAACGAGTGGAGGGCGACGCACATTATCACTATTACAAAACTGGTATCTAAGGCACGTTAACAACTTGAGACCATTCACCGTAGTCGCTGCACATAGTTCAGTTGAATATTTATATCATTTAAGCATTTCTTTCAATACTCAATATATAAAAAGAAATTTAACTCCGATTTTTTATTTACATTCAAAAATCATAATTTAAACCAGTACAATTTTAAGTGCCATTTTATTTATTTACATTATTTTTATATACTTCAATATTTTACTGAACTATGTGCGACAGTACAGACTATCAAAAAAGTTATAAAATATTATTTTCAAATAGCAACACTGCGTTTTTAAGTGCACCAACTCGAAGAATTTGTTAACACAATAATTTTCACAACTTTCTTGATAGACTGCATATACCTTGTTGAATAAATAAGTAGCTCCGTCTAACTTAAAAAAAAAGTCTTTTAATTGGCTAAATCATGTCCACGGCGTTAAAACTATTCACAGCACGCTACACATTATTTATTATTGATTGGTCGTCAAAGATTTAACATTAACTTACATTTCTATAATTCATGTGTCAAAATAAAAACATTCTGTTCAATTCAAATTGTCACTTAATTGATTAATTTACAGCTGTTTTTATTTAGACGGAGCCAAGTTTATTTTGTGGCCTATACGACTGTAGGTTCGGTCTAATTTCGCTTAACTTTCACCTGTGAGATTGTTTCTATACAAGAGAAAGAAATATTACAATTTATAATAATGACAAATTCATTACAAAAAAAAATATAGTTTTTTTAGTAATTAAAATTAATAAGGGCCACTTCTAATATTGAAGATAATATTCTTATTTATTTGTTTAGTTTAAAATATTCATAATTTAAAAGGCCAATTTTTTGATCTCGGGATAGTAGTTAACAGTCAGATAACCAATTATCCAGTCAAAGGAAAACGTCACTTGTCACTATAAAACCAAAACAATTCAAATTTGTTTTAAATTGTCAGGTTATTATTTAGTTATTAAAACGTTTGTCATATTTAGAAAAGTAAATACAAGTGATTTTGTTTTAATATCCAAATATGTAAACAAACCGCCTCACAGTTGAAAGTCGACCAGAATCAGCATCCTAATTATATTTAACACAACGTCACAGCGTTATCCAGTCTATGTGAAAAACCTTTTCATTTACATTTAATTCTGTATAACTGTCTTACATTTAATTTGTAAACCTACCACCACGTACGGACAGAAAAGAAACAAAGTTTAATCGGTGTGGCAGCCGACCAGCGCTTTTGCTATCCGTACCGTTTAAAAAACTTGCAAGTTCCATGATTCCCACTCACCACACAAAAAGTTATTTATAAAATAAATGATAAATACAACGATATTTAGATGTTTGGGTGTTAGCTAGTACATCTGTTAGCGATATATAAAATGTCGAATAAATTGTTCATTATATGATCAAAGGAAACATTATTGGTGCTAGCAATACTTGGAGACGTCAGAATTTATTGACAAATAAAATTATTTAAATTATTGTCAAGAAAATAATATTTTTTAACACAGCAGTAAGTCAAGCCTATTAAATTAGTATAAAAAATATATTTAAGACTATCTGTATTATTCATAAAAAAGGATATAGTCATTATTAACAGAAAAAACTATCTTCATTTTTCACGTAAATCAAGCTCGTAGCCTTCGTTTCTTGTTTCTTATAATATATATATATATATTTATGATTTTTATATATTTTTAGCATTTTTCAGCGCTATCATAAATGACAAAAATTATTTTAATAGAAAAAAACAAGAAACAATATTTTCTAACCCGTAACCAACTAGAAAATGTCGACGGGTGTTCACAAGGCTCGTTAGCTCAATTGGGAGAGCTTGGACCGAACATCCAAAGGTTGCAGACTCAATTACCACATGAGCAGAGTTAATTTTTTCTAGTTTTTAAAAATAGAAATGTTTTTATGAATAATACAGTGTATCTATATAATGTTTTTGAATTTTGCCAATTTTGGATTGATGTTAATACTGTATTAGTACTAACTTTTAGGAATTCACCAAGTTAACGCTCAAGCGAGCGGTTATGGTTTTTCACAATAAGGGTATTTGACAGGTTTCACGAAAATATATCAAATTGTTCATTTAAGCATAATACATTTGCTATTTGATTACTTGTTAATTTTAATGAATAAAAAACCCGACAAATCACAAGATATCTTTGTGAGGGTTGCTTAATGTCATGACGTCACTTGCTTGTAAATGAACAGTACAAAAAGATTGACATTCACCGTAAAAAGCAGATGACGTCACTCTAAATTCAGCCAATCCCGTGCATTTTGAAGCACGTGGCGGAACATAGAACTTCAATTATTTAATTAATGTATTCTTAAAAAAAATCATAGATATTTTAATACAATATGTGGGCTAAATTGGTTAAAAAATGCTTACATATTAAACTAACAACAATTATGTTTTTATTGTTGTCAAATACCCTATTGAGTGTAACTATAGAGCAGAGGTTCCCAAACTTTTAGATATAGACCCCCCCACTTATCTGATATTTATTTTTTTATAAATTCATCAACTTCAAATCTATTTATGACAGCTCACATAATGCTTCTTACAATTATTCCGCTGTCTAACCCCCGGGGGTCGATGTTGACCACTTTGGGAATCACTGCTGTTGAGGCACTACAGAAACTTGTTGACGCAATGTCTAGTTGTAATACTGCATAGCATATTCGCTAAGTCTGACATCTCCTTTGTGAAAGGCGAGGCGACTCACCTCGTAGTGGCACGGATTGTCGCGACCAGTGGCATTTAAAACACTAGCGGACTACTAGCCTCGACCCTGAGAACAAATCATTATTGTAAATTGTTTGCATAGAAAAATAGTTAAAAAATTAGACTCAGCTTACAAGTTTCTATTTTTCAGTTACCAAAAGTGTATAAGGGCGAGGCGGACGGAACGTTGAGAGGGAGATATAAGTTAGTGAAGATAGAAAGAATGAGAGAGAGAGTTACGTTTCGTATATCTAATATATATATATATATATATATATATATTATATTGTTTATTTAATAATCCCAAATTCAACGTTAAGCGAGCTCCATATGGAGGGTCTGTTCATGACTACTCGAAAAAAAAAAAAAAAAAAATTCTATCGACATTTTTATGGACATTGCAAAAAGGTTGATTTCCTTCAAAAATTGACACCCCTTAGGATGTTTTTGACCACCATGACCACAATTCTGTGTGTCCTGTAAAAAGTGATACAAGTCGACTTATATCGAATTTGATATTTTTCATGCACCTTCATCAAAAAAATATCCTCTATTTTTCTGTCTAATTAACATTTTGATACAACTCTTATTTGCCGAGATCGTATGGTACATTTAAGGCGGATTAACCTGTTTTGAAAAATAGTTTTGTGGAAATAAATACATGTTGACATGTATTGTCTACAATAATGAAGTCATACATAAAAAAAATGTGTATCTCAAGTAATTTCATTATGCACATATATTTATAACCTTCTTATAAAGTGTCATCTGATACATGTTTCGTTAAGTTATCTGACAACAAAACTATATAACCTGTCACCACTGCTTCACATAAAATGTAATATGATACAACTTATTAAGGATCATCATACACGATAACTCCATTTGGTGTGTTTTGATACAATAAATAGTTTTTTTAAATATCTTTTGTTCTATAGAACGATTTTAAGTAGGAACTTAATCCATAATCTAAGAACACAAATTTGTTGATTGTGTTTGTCTGTCCGCTCTTTTTTCATTGTATATTTTTCCGTTGTATACGCGTTACCATAGCAACGCGTTACCGGGTCAGCTAGTAAATACTCTAAAAACACAAATTTGTTGTTTGTGTGTTTGTCTGTCCGTTCTTTTTCCATCGTATCAATTAACGTTACCATAGCAACGCGTTACCGGGTCAGCTAGTAGTTTATAAACAATACAAAAGTAATACAAACTGTGTTACTATATTTGTATAATGATTATTCTAACAAATTTTATGATTTTTTAAACACAAAAACTACTCTACTGTAAAGTTAAAAAATTTGAGACGTATCAGTTTTCACAGGACGCACAGAATTTTTCCAATATTTCTGAATTTTATTTTGTATTAGCAAGCTAAGTAGCACTACTATCCATCATAATACTCAAATATCTCAGAATGCCTAGTAATGCATGAGAATATCTTGTGAGCAGAGTCGTATATTTTTCTAATAAAAATGTATCATAAATTAGGGGTCGTCCATTAATTTTTACATTCCCCACCCCTATGGTGATACGTGGTGAGGTTCTTATTTATCCCCCTACCCCCTTCTTACATTACGTGTATTTATTTAACTAAAAAAGATATATTTTTTTTAAATATAAACAGATTAAAGAACAGTACCTTATATACATTATAAACCTTTATAAAATATATATATATATATTAATCTGAAAAGCGTTCTCGGACAACGGATTTGCTTGACTGTGTTCAACAGTAATTGTATAAGAAATAATAACACAAAAATATACAAGTGATATGTAACTGTAACCCCCCTCCCCATTGTGAGCCATATCCATAGTGATGTTTTCCGAACCCCCTCCCCTATTTAAACCTCATGTGATTAATGGATGTCCCCTTAAGAAAATTCTTAATAATATATTTTTACGGTATTTCAGATTTTTCATTATTTTTTGACAGTCTTTTATTTCAATATGTAAATTTGACTAATTGTAATGATGATGAATTCCTATTTAACTGATTCATAATAATTTGTTTGTCGAATATACAACTCGGTTGCCATATCTGTGGACCTCGCTGGAATGTCAAGCCCCCTCCCCGTTCTCTTGTCATCTCCCCACGCTCGCCCTGTCGCGTCGGTACGGTTAGCAGTTTCGTTGCCGATACGCGTCGTCTTGTTTGTGTCTTATTACTGCCATATTTTAGATCATTTCATTGTTACGTTTGTACTTTTATTGTTAATTTGTTATTGCTGTTACGTTAAAATATTATTTTTGTTGTTACGTTGAACACTTTCGGTTAAGTTTGGACTAATTTGTTACTGGTTTCCGTTGTTTTAAAGTTCACTTCTACTCCTCAAATATGGGAAAGACTATTCACAGTGAAGCAAGGAACTTAATCCTGAAAGTGCTTAACCAAGATTATTTCATTTATTATTTTACTTGGAATATTTTTATACAGCAGCGGCCGGCGACCGCCGTTAAAAAAGTTACTCAAAAACTATTGAGTATAAAGAAAAAAATCACAAGGATAAAAACGTTGTATTTTACGTTAATTTATCATATAAAACATAAAATTTATCACATAAAAGAATAAATGAGAAAAAGTATAATATATTTTTCATCCCACCACCTCGGAAAGTGTAATTTTGCGCTTCGAAATCTGGCTGGAAAATTCTATTTTATTCGCTTGAGCGGCAAAGTAGATTTGAATTTAGAACATCACATATAATGAGTACTCAATATAATTGTAAATTCAAAACGTCATTAAACCTATTTAATGTAACCTCTATGGTGCCAAATTTATGATAAGAACTTTTTAAATTGTGAAAAAATTTAAATTTGGAACCTTCTTGGTTTCTTTGTTTTATTTGCGTGCTTCGCGCCATTCTAGTTTTTCACGTTTTATTGCTTAATATAATTAACATAACCTAAAAACTGTACAAAAAAATCAACTAAAATGAGTGACATTAGCGACGATGAAGTTTATCTAACGCCAACTGAGTTAACTGAAACAGTTAATAATGCGCAAATGAGCCTTCTCCCTCAGCAATCACGAGAGAAGTATTTGAAACAGTACGATATATTTAACATGTGGCGACTAGCTAAAGGAGCAAAAACTTTCTCCGAAAACGTTTTGCTGGCATATTTTATAGAATTATCTGAGACCAAGAAAGCAAGCACGCTATGGAGTACGTATTCAATGCTAAAATTAACAATTAAGATGAAGAAAGACGTTCATATCGACACCTATCATAAATTAGTGGCATTTTTAAAAAGAGCCTCATCTGGTTATAAGCCAAAAAAATCGAAGGTTTTCACAGCATCTGAAATTGCAAAGTTTATTAATAAAGCACCTGATTCCGTATATTTAGCGGCAAAAGTAAGTCAATACGTGTAATTTTTTGTTGTTGATAAAATTGTACATAGTACTTACAATATTTTTAATTTGATTAATTTATTTACGATTATAAATACTTCTTTTGTTACAGGTTGTTCTTATTATTGGTATAACCGGAGCATGTCGAACAAATGAACTTACACTACTTAATGTCAATAACGTATCAAAATATTCTCATAATTCTGATGAATTGCTATTAATTAATGTACTAAATACCAAGACAAAAAAAGACCGCAACTTCGTTATTCGCAAGGAATATGTAAACATTGTTCAGAAATATCAAGCTTTACGTCCTTCTAACACCCCAATTGAACGATTTTTTCTACAATATCGCAACGGAAAGTGTATCCGACAACCTATGGGTCAGAATAAAATTGGCAGTATTCCACGAGAAATAGCAACTTTTCTCGGACTTTTAGAACCCCCGTTATACACCGGTCACTGTTTTAGAAGAACCTCAGCCACACTTTTGGCCGAATCAGGGGCTGATCTTCTATCGCTTAAGCGCCATGGAGGCTGGAAGTCTAATTCGGTTGTAGAGGGATACATAGAGGATTCAATCCAAAGTAAATCAAAAATTTGTAATAGTATCGTGGAGGCCATAACGCTGAAAGAACCTCTGTCAGATTCTTGGTCTCGCCCTTCTACATCTAAAATGAGCCCCCATAAGATTGGAAACAATAGCCCTCTCTCGCCAACATTTACGCCAATAGAATCCAATGAATCGGCACAACTATTTAAAATTACTGATAGTTTACCACAAAACAGCGCACAATTCACAAACACCAACATAACATTACCTAACAAAAATATTAAACTTAACATAAGTAACTGTAGCAACGTTACATTTAATATTTCCTAATTATTTTCTACTTCTTATTATTTTCTTCAATTTATAGATTATCTTAATGTGTTTTAATTGAAATAAAAATATTTTGTCATTATAAATTGTTTTCTTTTTCATTTTGTCATTTCCTCGCTGAGGTGGGATGAAAAGTTACGTATTGCACTCGAGTGGAAAGATTTTTCACCTTGTGCTCGTTTGTTTCCCTCGCTGACGCTCAGGATTCTAATTTAGAATCACTCGCTGCGCTCGTGATTCAACTTTAGAATCCTTCGCTTGCTCGGTCATCCAAATCGAGCACGCGGTTAAAAAGGAACTTTCCACTCTTGTATAATAAATAACTATTATTTATAGTTCATAATTATTATTGTTTACAATACTTTCCCCATGATGCTTGTTTTGTGAACCGTACCTAAGCGCTGACGTGACGTCATCAGGTCCACAGATATTGTAACCGGGTTGTATCAACAAAATATGTCGGTGTTATCAATTTTTACCATATCGCCCATTTGGTGCAACATTGAAGTAGTAGTTAATTTTGTGTTTTTAAAGGAGAGCAAAATAAATTTTAAACAAATTTTCTTGTTTTATATATTAGCATTACTTTTATATATGACCACAAACATATACTCTTTTTAGCTTCTAGCGAAAACTATAAGAAATACACTTATGTCGATGTTTCTAAGAAATGTTGTCAACCTTTCTGCGTGTTTTGTCATACTTACGTGTAATTGCTTCATTGTTGGACCAAATGAGTGATATGACAAAAACAGGTAAAACCAACATATCTTGTCGATATATTCGACATAAAAATTATTATGAAATAGTGAAATACACGATACTCTCTTTAATAAATTTTGTATGCGCTTGGGATGAGGTGACTGTTATCGGACCAATTTTTTTTTATTTAATATATGTCATAGGAAGTTCTACTGTAATCGACTGACAACCCAAATTTACATTCGCACATCTATTAGATCTCAAAAAAGATGAGTCTCGTAAACAATACTTATTTGCACCGTCTCATTGTATTATGAACGCGGGTGCGTAGTTAATGAATGCATACAACGAATACATTGCTTTTATTGAGATTTTCGCAACCTCAACCGCCACGTTTAGTAGAAATATTTATGAAATTATTAAAAATAAACTCGTTGATTGTGATAACTTAAAAAAAAGATTGTGGGCCGAATTAACAATAAAATATTATTTTTAATTTCAAATGTAAAACGCCTAAACGGTCAAAGGTCAATTTTATAATAATCATTGCCCCATGATAACAGTACTTTTTAATTAGAATTTGGTGTACAATGAGATTGGATATATTTACATTACTTTCTTATGTCTAAAATTACTAATAATTTAGCTGTGAATGTAGTTGTTTGTTGTACCTTGAATAAACTAAAAAAAAAAAGGAATTGATCATAATTACAATTAATTAATCAATTATATTTTATTGTAAATAAATTGATGAAATCATAATCAAAATCAAAATAACTTTATTTCATAGGCCCTTGCGGGCACTTAAAATCGTCAGTTTTACAAAATCAAGAAAATATTCTTCTATAATAAAGATAGCCCGTGCGCTAGCGGCAAGTACATCCGCGGAGTTGATGCCGCGCATGTAATCGTCCCGAGCGACCCGATTTCGAACGTAGGGGCTAACCGGGAAAGAAACTCTTGTGCTAAAACTCTTATAAAATCGCCAAATGTCTTACAAATTGTGTATATTAGAAAACGATTCAGAGAACGAGCAATTCATTTCTTTTAGGTCCACGCATAACTGAGTTTTAGTTAAAATTTTAAATTTATTCATTGACAAGTCATGCATGTTACATGGCAGCGTGTTGTACATTCGTATACAGTGACCTGCAAAGGAGTTGCTTATTTTATGGAGCAAAAAAAATGCTATGAAACAAACATACCCATTCAAGCGGCGGCTAGGAGAGGAACGGGTTGGGCGTGTGTCTTGACTGAGGTGGTGACCATGGAGACTGCGACCGGGGGGCCGGAACGGGGGCCCAGGGGTCCGAGGCCAGGGATCCCGCGTAGCCCGAAGATAGGGCGGCCGACGAGACGGGGGCTGACGAGGGGGGGGCCGAAGCTCCGAAGGGCGGCGAGGCGCTCGGGAAAGTCATACCCGTTAACCCCATCTGCTGTTGCTTCAACTCGTTGATCGATAGCTTGGGCTGAGGAAAAATTTCATTTGTAAATTAATAAATATTATACAATGTATTTCATTTTTGAAGCGAAGCTTCTGTACGGACGTTCGGGCCTCCGTATATAGGCGCTCCCCATGCGGCCACTCTTTCCGTGCTAAGCGTCAGATTTTATCGTTACGTGAGGGGGTTCGATTTAGTGCCGTTACCAAAGATTTCTATAGAATATATAGAACTATTTGACCGTTACACGATATATATAGGAGCCAGCTGCCTCCCCACTTCAATGTGCGTGGCCTTCTGTCTCGCTTTCACTCATGTCAATGTGCATGGCTGGCGTGGCTTTCTATTTCTTACGCTTAGTTTCTGCGATTTATACTATAAAGCTTCGCTTCTTTTTTTTCTGCATTTTTTGGAGTCCAACGTTTTTGTAGAAACAACACGATAACGCGTTTCGAAATACCACTTGCGCCTTTTATCGTCAGTTTCGCAAAATATGAGTAAAATCTTCATTTTATATGTATTTGTGCGATTGACTACTTGACAGCTGTAACGAAAAGAATACGAAATATGGTACATAATATAACTTAGTAGTTTACAATAATTATATTAAGTTTTTTTGCAAAGGAAAATTAAAAGTATCTTATTTTTTGTAAAATAAATCTTTAGTTCATTTTTATCAGCGGGTTACAAGAAGTAAAACACAGGCGGCCATGACTAAGCACTGGATGACGTCACATCATACAAAACAGCGTCTTGTGATATGACGTCATCGCAGGCGCGTCACATCCTAGATCGCATCGTCGCTTACCGTCAGGTGAGATAGTGGTCAAGCGCTTACTTATTTATTATGGCACATCAACATTATATACACAGTACATTAAAATATATATATCATTTCACTTTACATACCTAATGAATGTAACTATAATAGATATGCAAAGCATTACAACAAAAGGTTAATTTGAATGATCTTAAAATTATAAAAAATTACCTATTTACAATAAATAATATGATTGAAATGTAAATGAGTTTTACCGGGGGCGGGGGCGCGAATACGTTCCTTGGGGGCTCCTGCGCGAAGGGGTTGGGGGCTGCGGGGGCGGGGGGCGCGTGTAACAGCCGCTCCAGGTTCACCAGAGACGAGTTCTCGCCCAAAAACGCCGATGGGGACTTCTTCACTCCACCAGGGGTAGGGGTCCCGCTCAGGTTGTTGCCTGTCCATCAAACTACCTTTAAGCGATTCACTTTCCTATTTTAAATACGTCTATACAAAACAACCACATCCGTTGGTCGTCTGCATGAAGGTTATAAGAAGAAGAACGATTGCTACATGCTAAAGCATTAGCCTGCCTGTCCCTGAAAAATTTGTAGAATTTATAGTTCATTTTCCAGCCACCAGCCGCGCTGCCGTCGGTAAGTAGTATTTGGGAAGTAAGCTGTTTATGAGTACAATTAGATGAAGTCAGTTGAATAATGTACAAATTTAACAACTTAGCCTCACTTATTTTGTCCATATTTCTACAGTGCTTGTTCTCCCTCTCTCTAATCTCCATTATCGTCTGGCTCGCAAGCCGGATTTCATGGTAACGCCACTCCGAGATGTCGGGTTCGATCCCCGGCCGGGCAAATGTAGAAAACGACGTTTCTATATTGCCTCGAGTCTGGGTGTCATGATACCCTATCATATTATTATATACCATATTGGCTTGTATAAATTTAAAAAGCATAATTTTAGAATGCATACTTAATCATTTATGTCATATATTATGTTAATGTGTTGCCAAGCCAATGAGTGTTTATTTCTTCTTTCTTTCAAGTTACCTAATGATGTGAGCTCGAAGGGGTCATCGCCAGCAGGTGGTGGCCTCTGGGAGAGCGCATCGAATTGCTGCAGCTCGCCCGGGGAAGGGGACGACACCGTCGACAGCGGAGATTTACTCTGTACACGAGTGTTGCCATGTTAAATGAATTCTTAAAGAAATCCTTCCTTATTTAAAAGGTGGTTAAATAATTAATTCTAACGTTTCAATTGTTTTTTTAGGGAGTCGTGTCCATCTAAACCCAAAGTGAAACAAATCCTTTACTGAATAGAAAATTGACGAACCTTTAAAGCATTTTTTATAGAAGTATTTTTACAAATGATTCTTATGATTTTTATATTTTTGCATTTTTAATGCTATCTTGTATAATTGATTTTTAATAGACAAATATTCAGAAATACAAGAAAAAATTGAAAAAAAAAACAGTACTAGAAAATTTCGATGAATGGTCACAAATAACGATAGCTCAATCGAGACAGCAGTGGACCGAACACCCAAAGATTGTGAGTTCTAGCTCCGCCTTAGAGCAATTTGTGAGCAGAGTCCATTTTTCTATTAAACAATATTCATTCTTTGCACCTAAGAAGATTTAGTCCATACACAGCTTACTCCACCCAAAACAAGTTTATGGTCAGTATTTACTCACCTGAGCGTTGACGAGGGCGAGGGGGGCCCACGGGTCGGCGGGGGCTGCGGGGACGGCGGGGGCCGTCGCCCACGGATCGCGACCGGGGCTGCCCACCCCCGACCAGGCGTCCGATGAGGTCTCCTACAACGCACAACCCTATATCAACCTTATTATCTTACGGATAAAACCACATTTCGATTGAACAACGTCTCAAACGAAAGGGGGCCAAGACAGGATCCACGATGAAACGAGCTAACCCAGAAAGTGCCTATTCACCCTGGCTCTAAAAACTGACGGATATACAGATATGAGTACACATATACTCAGAAATACAGATGCAGGGAGGGAGTTCCACTCGATTGCTGTACGCATTATGAAGGATGTTGCGAAGCGCTTGGTGCGATCAAGAAAAGGTAGCCCGCAGTGTGACATGGCTTGGTCGTATCAGAATACTGATATGGAATAAAGAAAACTACTTCCCGACTCTTAATAATCACTTAACTATGGAAAAGTCACAGCATATGTGTGTATAGTGCATTTAGCAATGCAAATCTTACAAACAACTGTGCTATATTAATAGTATGGAAAACTGAGTTAGCCTAAGAGCTACTGTACTCGATTTCAAAAATATTTATCTACAAATGGACGACTGTTTGGTGCAACGGTAGCGTGCCTGCCTTTCGAACCAACGGTGCTGGCTTCGAATCCCGGAAGGGGCAAATGTTTGTTATGAATACGAGTATTTGTACCTGAGTCATGGGTAATAGATATATTTTTATTAACATTACATATTTATGTATCATATATGTATGTCTATCCGTTACCCTAGTATCCATAACACAAGCCTTACAGTGCTTACTTTGGGCTAGCCTAATTGGTGTGAATGAATATTTTTCAATTTTTGAAGCTGAACTGTATTTTCAAAATTAAATAATAGCACTTAAAAGCATTTAAATATATTTTGATAGCTCTTTTTATTAGTATTTTTCACCTTAAGGGACACTAAAAGTTTCATCAAAATTTATTTCAGATCAAATAAATCCTTGTAGAGGAGATCGTTGTTAGAGACCATATCTCGAAAATGTTGCCGTTTTTTTACTTATACCAATTGCTGATTCCAAATTAAGTGAGCTTTCTACAAACGTACTATAGATATTAACTCCCATGAGACTCGGGAACAAAAACTCATGTTGCAACACAAACATATTTCTTTAAAAGGATTCAAACTTGGAATTTCTAGAGTATAAGCAGAATCGTTACACCAGCCGGCCGTTAAACATGAGTGCGGAGTAGACAGTGTAAAATATATATATATCGATATAGTTTCGTTAAAATATTTGTTCTTTAGTGACAATGGGGCATATAATACTTCCATTTTACCATAAAAATGTAATAGCGACATTATAACAAATAAGTAAGTGACCATGGAATTTTTAAACACAATAGTGTGAAAAAAAATATCTCACTTTTATAACTAGTTTATATTCGGAAAAAAACTAGAAAAATATCAAAATTGACGCCATATTTTTGGAAATGACCGGGATGGAAATACCGTTTGATTGTATATTTAATGAATTCAACTTTGTCTCAATACAAGTAAAACTAATTAGAAACTAACTAGGCAGTCAGGTCTCACAGTTAAATCTGTCGCAGATAGCTTTAAAAAAATCTGTACATTATCTAGCAAAATACTAAATATCACACACACTCTCACCATCGAATCAGAAAATATGCTGAACTCCAAATGCATTGACTGACAAAAGACAAACAAGTTTTATAGAAGTAATGAGTAAATTAAACATATATTAATAAAAAAATATATTATATTAATAATGAATTGTAAAATAATAATTGATAGAAACAGGCATTACTTGGCGGAAGTCCATATCTACACTAATATTATAAAAAGGAAAGATTTGTATTTTTGTACGTTTGAAATGAATAAACTTAAAAACTACTAAGCCGATTTCAAAAATTCTTTCACCATTGGAAAGCTACATTCTCGCTTAGTAACATAGGTTATATTTAAGGCTAGAAAAATTTAAAGAATTTTGTCCACCCGTGCGAAGCCGGGATGGGCCGCTAATTCATAAATAAATCAAAAATATGCACGTAGCGTACTTCTGCAAAAAAAATGCAGTAATAATTTAAATAAAAATCCTGACGTTTCGACTCCTTCACAGGAGCTTTGATCACAAAATGACTAAGGCCTCAGTAATAAATAAGTTGTTTTATTTAAATGTGTAATGTACGCGGAAGTGCAAGAATTATACGCACGCTTGGCTTGGGGAATAAGCTGGTGAATGCGTGCGAGAGAGTTACCATAAGTGTGATTGGGTGAGGCGGATGGAAGTTGAGACGGAGATATAAGTTAGTGAAGATAGAAAGAGAGAGAGAGAGTTACGTTTCGTATATCTAATATATAGATGGAGCTAAAGAAGCTTCACTTCAGTCGTGAGATCTAAAGCACACTCGTTTTTTTATTTATAATTAACATTACCTGTCGCTGCATGGGGGGTGAGGGTAGTCCCCATGGGTCGATTGGCGCTGGCGCTTCCGTCGGGGCCAGGTTCACGTCCAGCAGATCCAGAAGATGCGACTGCTGTGGCGAAGGCTTCTTATCCGTCGTATGAGTCCTGAAGGGAACAGATTATTGTGTGTATAGGAAACCGAAAATAGGCTAAGTCAAATTACAAGAACAACATAAAAGTCACAATTATCTCCGTTGACGTGTATAGGGGGGGCTGATTCCCCCTATACACGTATGCACCTAATACCCCCTATGCCACCCCCAAATTTCGAAATTCTATGATGGACACAAAAATATTGATAACTTCACAACAAAATTATTTAAAAGATATGATTGCCGTAATGTCAGTTTACGAACGAAAATTTTGCATGATAGCGTCATAAATGAAAAATTGCATAGTTTTATGAATTGAATTGAATTATTATCACTGAATTATCATTATTTTGTATAATACAAAGAAAGAGTTAATTTCGATAAAGTAATAAACAATGGAAACCACATTAACTTTTCACTTCATAAGGTGGAAGAGAGACAGATGCGCCATAAGTCGAACGCTAAGGCCGATCGTGCCTCTCTATCGCTTCTACCGCGCTCTCGCTTGCACGATCGGCTCAGGCGGAACTTTACACTTTTTCGTGGATGCAGCCGGTGTTCATCGATTTATAAGACGTTATTACGTCAAAATCAAATAATTATCTACAACCAAGAAATCTAAATACTAATTATAACATACTATAATACAGTACATTCCATTTAGTTACGTTTGAATACACAGCGTCTCGACGCTGACTGTATCACTGAACGTAACGAAATAGTATAGTTATCATGTACTGTGTCACTAATATAAATTTCATAATAAGTGTAAAGTTATTTATGATTTTTGATACTTATCGAAGCTACATATTGACTTGTTCATTAAAAATTGACTCTGTTTAAATTATAGAGTATCATAGGCCTAGATAACCTAGATACGCCAATGCCTAAAAAATATTTATTTCCTATACTTTTGCTCCTATCGCACATTTTAATAACAACAGACTAAACAAGATTATAAATACGTTTCGTTAGTTCAAATATCTCCATTGTCTATCGATGATAAAAGTTTTATAAATAAAAGATAGCATAGGTGAAGCTGTTGTTCTTGTCTTTTCGTTATGTCTAAAGAGATTTGGTATATTAATTATTCTAGTAATATTTCTTTACATATAAAAATGAAGATAAATATATAAAATATTTAAATTATTAAATTTTAATTTATTCTTTAATTGTGGTGATTACTTTAAACTTTATAACTAATATATTAAAATGAATTTCTAACTTCAAACTAACTTACGTAAGTAAACAATTCTGATTTTAGTGTTTTACAAATTATGAAATTTTAGTGAATACCTATTTAATATCAACTCTATGCTACGGTTTGAATATTTTACTATTTACTGTCGGGAATTGAACCAACACTAACGGTAAGGGCGTCACACAAGCGTAGCAGCCGGGCCACCACTCGCTGTACGACCACGCCAGGCGAAGCCGCTGCTCAAGCCTTGTATAGTTAGTGAACAAAATATTTATTTACCAACTGTATGAATATTAAGTGAAGTTTCAGTTTTGTCACCAACAATAATTTCAAAACTGTTTAAACCTGTGCGATCGAATGGATCGCATGCTAGTTTTCGTGATAAATCTACTCCGAAGTCCTAGGTTCGATTTTCGGCATGGTCAAAGTAGAAAGTGAACTTGTCTGTATTGGCTGGGGTCTGGGTGTTGTGGTAACGTTTTTGTTTCCTTATTTTTATAACACAAGTGCATTAGCTACTTACTTGAGTAAAAAAAAGAAAATAATTTAGCCTACAAACTAAATCAAAGTATGCCTATCTTTCACCGACGATAGGTAACCAGAAATGGTGAACTTCTAATATGATATATGGGAAAGTTTGTGCTTTTATGTTTGTAACTCAATCACGCAAAAATAGCTTAACTGGTGGGTTTATTTGGCGTTGACCAGCTCCCATTCCCTACAAACGGGTAGGTATAAATAAAACTTTTACCCCAGAAAGAGAAAGTGAGAAAGAGATAAAACATTAGTATACTGACTGGAAGTCGTTCTGCGACTGGCTGAGCGCGAGCTGAAGACGCACGTCGTCCGATCTTCTGCGGCGCTCGTCCCGTTCCGCCTCCTCCCTGGACATGGCCAGCGCCAGCTGCAGCTGCAGCTCCTCCTCGCCCGCGGTCAGCGGCCGAGCCAGTTCCGCATCACGTCCAGCCCACGCACCGGCACCTCCACTCCCGTTATCCACCTGCCCGTCCACCGGTCTATTACCACTTACAGTCAAGTATTTCAAAAGGCTTAATTCGATATAACCTAACCCAATTTATAATAATATTTGTTACATTCACACCAATTAGCCTAGCCCAAAGTAAGCACTGTAAGGCTAGTGTTATTGATACTAGCGTAACGATTAGACAAACATATATCATACATAAGTAATTCTAATATAAATATATATAAACTAGCTGACCCAGTAATGCGTTGCTATGGTAACGTTAATCGATACAATGGAAAAAGAGCGGACAGACAAACACACAAACAACAAATTTGTGTTCTTAGAGTATATACTAGCGGCCCGTCCCGGCTTCGCGCGGGTGGACAAAAATCTTTAAACTTTTTCTATTATTAAATATTTTTCCGTTAGCGCCTTCTAGCGTCCGGTAGACGAACTACTTGCGGTTGACGCGTTGCTATGGTTACGCATATACAATGGAAAAAGAGCGGACAGACTAACAACAAATTTGTGATCTTATATTATAGATTACCCATGACTCGGGTAAAAATGCTCGCATTTATCACACAAACATCTGCCCATTCAGAGACTTAAAAGCTCAGTGCGAAAGGCAGGATCGCTGCCGTTGCACCAAACGGTCGTCAAACATACATAAATACTTATAATCATGCTTTTTTCCCTCAGGGGTGCCTACCCCTGCCTAGAGATCACGGATTTCCACTTTCCACGATGCTGACATACAACTCTCGCTTCTTCAACTCTCATCAGACTTTTCATACAAGCTCCTCGGTTAAGGATACCTTTTTTCAGGACATCTATTTGGTCCCTGTAAATTCGCCTTGGTCAGCCTTTACCGACTTGCCCATACAGATTTGCCTCACACACTTGTTTTGTCAATCTCTTTTCGTCCATGATCTCCACATGTCCGAACCATCTAAGCAACCTTCTTCTATCTTTGTCACTGTATCTTCTTTCACACCAATTATTGCATCATTTCTTATTTTATCCATGGAATTCACTCCAGCTATGCTTCTTAAAGCTCTCATTTCCACTGCATTAATCATACATTCGTGCTTCTTCTGCCAAACTCAAGAGTCACATCCACACATAAGAGTTGGTACCAACACCCCTCTATGCATAGCCAGCTGTGCCTTTTTTGACACCGTCTAGCTGCACTTAAAAACGTGCATAGCCCCATTAATTCGATTTCTCACATTCACTCTTCTTTCAACATCACTTGTAATTTTATATCAAAGTAAATAATATATTATTTTGATCTTATATTTCATCGCACATCACACGTAGGAATAAAACAACTATTTTACGAATTTACTCATAATTTATCTTATATTTAATCCGACGTTTCGACTTCTTTACAGGTGCCGTGATCACAGGCTGACTATATAAATTTGTATTAAAATTGTATTAAAGCAATTTAGATTTTTATAAAATTAGGAACTTGAATAAATTATTTTAATAAAAAAATAAAACATTTTTTACAGTATTGAAATATTGCATAAAAAAAATGCACAAAATATATAAAATTATAAAACTAAATGGCCTTTTCATCTTAATCGATTGCCCAAACATTTGTAAAAATGTTTCTTTCGAATATGGGAGATTGTTCGTCTCATTGATGAGACAACGCTGGCCTACAGCGTAAAATTAGCAATATACTAGAAAATTTCGAGCCTGGTGTTCACAAGGCTCGGTAGCTCTATTGGGAGAGCATTGGACCGGACTTCCAAAGGTTGTGACTTGTGAGCCGAGTCGATTTTTTCCAGTATTTTTCTATTAAAATAATTTATCTTAGAAGATAGCATTGAAAAAATGCACAAAATATATAAAATTATAAAATATATGACGACCATTGCCTTAGCCAACGTGTGATCACGGCTCCTGTAAAGGATTCGAAACGTTGGATTAAATATAAAATTAATTATGCGCAAAATCCGTAAAAAAGTTGTTTCATTAGATAAAATATTATAAAATTATGAGAAAGAAATGGAACTCTATTTTAAAAAGATTCAAAATGGAGAAGTTGATTTCCTATCATTAAAAGCTTTTTTTTTAAACGATGAAAAATGCAAAATACATATTTGGGTTACGACGCGCTACAGTCGTCCATAAATAATATATAAAAAAAATAATATAACTCATAAGTATATTTAACCCTTTCCTCGCGTCAATTTAAACATTTGTGTAATATAAAATATAAAAAATACTAGAAAATTTCAAAGGGTGCTCTCAAGGGTCGGTAGCTCAATTGGGAGAGCAGTGGACAAGGCACCCAAAGGTTGCAGGTTCGAGTCTCGTCTGAGAATAATTTGTAAGACAAGTTGATTTTTTTTTTATTTTCTATTAATATTTATTATGTTATATTACTATTAAATACAAATAAATAGTCTTGCAGCGGAAGAACAACCACTAAATTTTAAATCATATAGGCAACTTTATGTTTTCTGCGACTGCAGTCCAAATATTATAGAGATATGAAGCTCTTCTTAAATGCTGATGGTTATGAATAAAGCACGCCCTTAACCGGTTTATACAGAAAAATAAACCCATTTAACTTGATGTATACTCAAAGCAAGCAAAGCATTAATGTATTATCAGTTTACTTTAACAATATAAAGTTATATTTTTTATTTTATATAGTTTTATATAGTATTTTGTATAGTCAACGGTATATCAACCTACAAAAAATCACAAAGGAGATGTTCTTTAATATGCCCCCACTTAAAAAGAAAAAAAAATGCTTTTTTTATCGAACTTCTCCGAAACGACTTGACTGATTATTTCGAATAATTATTATAATATTTCTTACATTCACACCAATAAGCTTAGCCCGAAGTAAGCATTGTAAGGCTTGTTATGGATACTAAGTTAACGGATAGACATACATTTATGATACATAGATATGTAATAAATATAAATACCCATGACTCAGGTACAAATGCTCGTATTCAACACACAGACAACTGCCCCTTACGGGATTCGAACCCAAGAACGTCGGCGCGAAAGGATCGCTACCGTTGCATCAAACGTCAATCGTTTAAATTCTAAAAAAATATGAACATATCGGTGTTATTTTAATATTTTTGTTCTCAAATATTAATTAAAAAATTAATGCAACTTTTTACAAATATAAGAAAAATATATTTTGAGTGTTGCTAGCACTACCCTAGAACATTCATATTTAAGAAATTTTAAATACTCAATATCTTTATTAATCCTTAAGGCATTTGAATATTTAACATTAAACGTGAAAATCTCTTTTGCAGCATGAAAATATTGATGAAATTGTATATGCAATAAACTTACATTTGTATATAAAAAAGCATTTAAATTGCAATGAAAAAAGCTCTCCTTTTATCTGTATCAATATCAATGCAGCGGAAATGGATTCAACAAGCTTCGAGATTGCGACTACCATACATGATTTTATCTCAAAATGAAATATAATTATTTGATTTATATACCTCATCTGTGGAAAGTAACGCCGCCTGGTGACAAAACAGAAAACTACAATCATGTATTGTCTTTATAATAAAAAAAATATTAATGTAACTTTTGTTACATGTTAAATGTTTTTAAAAATATTTAAGAAATTATGTCTATATCCATTTAACTGACAATTAAACTGGATAGCAGTAGATTTATTTGAAAACAAAATTATTATTATTTTTGAATCATGTTAGAAAGCTAGATGGTGCAATGGTAACAGCGTGCACCAGTCGTGAAAAGTAAGCAAACTATTGTAAAAGGGGTCATTCATAAATTACTTCACACTTGAAAGGGGGGAGGGTATCTCAGGTCACATGTTAAAATTTAAAATACTGTAACTAGAAATTTAAATGTGAATAATAAACTCGAAAAATATACGAACTCAAGCTACATTTGTTAATAACTAGCGGCCCGTCCCGGCTTCGCGCGGGTGGACAAAATTCTTTAAATTTTTTTCTATTATTAAATATTTTTCCGTTAGCGCCATCTAGCGTCCGGTAGACGAACTACTTGCGGTTAACTCGTTGCTATGGTAACGCGTGTACAATGGAAAAAGAGCGGGAAAAAGAGCGGACATACAAACAACAAATTTGTGATCTTAGAATATAGATTAAGCACTTGAAAAATATGTAACGTCACATCAAGGGGGAGGGGGTTCTCAAATATGACAACTTGTGACAAGGACTAGGAGGGCCTATAATGTCCTAAAATTCGCGTGACGTAATTTACGAATGGCCCCGAAGTAATAATTGGAGACTTTAAATGAGGAAAGTCAATACTTTGGGGGTACTAAGTATACCATTGCTGGGTATACCCATAGACATAGAGAAATATACTGAGCAATATCCGCATTAAATTGACCACTTCACATAGAAAGAGACTGTGCGGCCTATACCTGTCTCATTTCTATGAGTCTGTAGAAACTAGTGATGTGCCGAATATCCGTATTCGTATTTGCGGTTACCTTTTACAGATGATTTACCTTATTAATTTTCAATACATAAATGCCATTCTAGAAAAAGGCGATGAGGAAGCAATGCAAAGCTATTTTTTTTTCTTGAAATCA
The DNA here is from genome assembly GCA_927399485.1 of Calamotropha paludella. Taxonomy (NCBI): domain Eukaryota; kingdom Metazoa; phylum Arthropoda; class Insecta; order Lepidoptera; family Crambidae; genus Calamotropha; species Calamotropha paludella. The sequence goes on from OV656812.1 coordinate 27,458,851, forward strand.
AATATTTGGCACCTTTATATAGCAATCATTTATCATAGTGAGTTATAACCCCTATGTAGGACATAACTCAAAGGTACTAAATCAACATCTTCATAATGAGATCAATCACAAATCTTTGTAATAAGCTTATTTAAACAGGCGCCACCTTTATATGGTTGATATACCAAAGAGAGGCACTAAGCGCTTTGGTTCCACTTTGTGATCCGTGCCGCTAAAGAGTGGAATTCCACACTAAATCTGTGTTTCCTGGCACATACTATTTAGAGGTCTTCAATTCAAGAGTGAATAGATAGCTTTTAGGCAAGCGCATCACATTCTAGATCGCATCATCGCTTACCATCGGGCGAGATAGCGGTCAAACGCTTATCTATTTACAATAAATAAAAATATATATATTCGTCAGCTATCGTTTCAAGGTCACGCACATCGATACTAATTGAGAAAGAACTACCAAGATCCGTATCTATATCCGCGGATCTTGTCACCTAATATCCCTATTCAGATCCGTATCCTCGGATATACATATGTATGTAACGATCCGCCACATCACTAATAGAAAAACACCGCTCCTGCGAATGTATGACGTGGATCAATCAGAATTCAAGAAAGCGACAACTACTGGCAACACAATCGCTTTATCTCTCTCACACTTTCTTGCCATAATTTACTTTGCAGCTGCATAAGGAACACTCGGTCTATTAACATTTGTTACATTAAATCGGTCTTAACAAAATACAATTTGCCTAGAGAATATTGTTCTTTAGATGTAAGGCCACCGTCTGTACTTAGTCATTTTGTCTCTTGTCTTGATTTTGTTGTAGGTGTTTTGTTTGTTATATCATATCACTATTTTTAGAAAAAGTGTTAAATATTTTTTTACAGACATAATATTATCATAAATATACGGAGAAGACACTAAGTATATTAATTTCTAGATTTTAAATTATAAATACCGCCCACTGATCTTTTTTGAAGAATACACTGGTCAGACGTATTCTCTATGTCAATGGGTATACCTAGGACTGATCGCTCGTCAGATGGGAGGAGATCAGGCCAGAGTAAAGAACAACTTACCGGAGGGTAAGATGGACTGGCTGGTGAATCCAGAGCGGCATCACTACCAAACGCACTAGCGGTCTGTGCAAATCGCTGTTTGGCTTTAAGCGCTCGTGTTCTCTCATTCTTCAACCGCTCTTCGTCTTTCAACAGGTTCACCAGCTGCTTCGCTTTCTCGCGAACGTTGAGACCTGCGGAACAACAAAATGAATTCAGACAAGGAACTTAATGATTTCCTGGTGGTACCAAACTATGTATAAAATAATAATATTTTATACATTCACACGAATTAACCTAGCCCATTTCTGAAGTTGTAAGCACGTACTAAGTTAAACTAGCAGAATAACAGCAAGAGGTTATTCCTCGTCGACAGACCGAAGTAAAAAGGGCTCAATTGACAGCAAGGCAAACCTTTTATAACATCAAATGGTGGGGGGAAACCATTATTTACAAATAGCCAATCACCGCAATCGGGCAATTACACGTAATAGTTTAGTGACTTTCAAACACCGTTATACTCATTTAATAAAATTGTACTCATATTCATGATTTCGTTTTGATAATAATAATTACTGAACAATTGCTAGCATGGCTTACAAAAGTAAGCACTGTAAGGCTTGTGTTATGGATACTAAGTTAACGAATAGACATGTATGATACATAGATATGTATTATATGTAGAAATTTATATAAATACCCATGATTCAGTTAAATTGCTCGTATTCAACACACAAACATCTGCCCTTCTGGGATTCGAACCCAGGACCTTCGGTGCGAAAGGAAGTATCGCTCCAAACGGTCGTCGAAACAAAAATATTAAAAATACGTTTAACTTAAAATCTAGCGAGACAGTGTTTTCCGCTAATTTTTTAAATAAAATTAAATATACTTATATAATAATACAATTTTAAATTTCCATAAAAAATGCAATTTACAAACGGTAGCAATCCTGCCTGTTGCGTCGACGGTACCGGGTTCGAGTACCGGATGGGGCGGGTGTTTGTGTGATGAACGTGAGTAAACGTGAGTGAACGTTTATGTATGGTGAATTTATATCCTTCACCTTAGTATCCATAACACAAACCTTACAGTGATTACTTTGGGCTAGATTTATTGGTGTGAATGTAAGAATGAATGAAAAAAAAAGAGAAATTATTTCAGTACCAATAATTGTTACAGCATGGTGGTTGACTCCCTCTATTAAGTGCATAGTGGACCTGTGCAAGGTGGAGTCGCTCTCCTATAAGTATCGAGTAATAAAATACAAGTACTAAAGTCCTAACTAATAATTACGCCGACTAAATAGTATCTCTATGTGTGTATGTGTGCGTGCGCGCTAGTGTGTATGTGTGTACGTAATAACGTTAGGTGACTATTTTTAAGAGATTTCAGTCTCACAATAAATAAATGGTTTCAGCCATTATTATTATTATTAAACGTTTATTGAACCACCTGCACAGACAATTAACTATATATAATGTGACAGACAAACAAACCGGCCGACCTTGCCGGGAGACGAGAGAACAAAAGTTCTCACAACGAGTTGAACAATGGCCGCCTACAATATCTCACATGCTTTGTTACTAAGGGTATTGAACCTTGTCTAGAATGTAGGGTACTGTGATATTATGATAAAAGTACCATAATAATAATAAATCTTACATTCTCACAAATCACCCTAGACCAAAATAAGCACTGTAAAGCTTGTGTTATGGATACTACGGTGACGGATAGACATACATATATGACAAGGCCGTAGCTAGGGGGGAGCATTGTGGGGAAATCACAATGCCCTACCTTAAAAATACCAAAAACTAAGATAAATTAGTATAATTAAATTGTTTTATAATTTTTATATATTTTATGCATTGCATTGCATTCAATGATCTTATAAGATAAATTATTATAAAAGAAAAATACTAGAAAAAATCTACTCGGGTCACAAGTGAATTCTCAGGAATGTGAATCGAACCCGCAACCTTTGGAAATACGGTCCAATGCTTGACTCTTAGGTCAGTGATATACATAGTGATTGATTTAGGAGCCCTTGCTTCGAGGGCAGATCTATTAAATACTTCCGCCCTACCTGTAACTAATGCTGCCCTACCTCAAACTAGACTCTAGCTACAGTCCTGATATATGATAAATAGATAGCTAATATTCATAGAAATATATAGAAATACCCATGAATCAGGTATAAATGCTTGTATTTGGACCGTCGGTACGAAAGACAGGATCGCTACCGTTGCACCAAACCGGTCGTCGAATAAGAGCGAAGAAGTTTGTCAGTTTTAGAAGTATAATAATTTTGATTTTTATATATATTTTTTGGTCACAATCAAATTCTCCCGCCTAAGAATTTACTTGTCGGCCGAGTCGAATTTTTCTAGTATTTTAATATGTAAAAATCATAAATGGCTGTTTCATCACAGTCGTTAAAAATTGTTAAAATGTTTCTTTCGAATACGAGAGGATGTTCCTCTCATTGATGAGAAAACAATTGTTTACAACGAAAAAAGTAGTTAAGTACTAGAAAATTTTGACAGATGTTCATAAGCCTCAGTAGCTCAATTAGAAGAGCATTGGACCGCACATCCAGAGCTCGCTGGTTCGGATCCCGCCTTAGAGTACACGTCTCAAGGACGAGTCGATTTTCTTTAGTATTTTTCTAATAAAATCTTCTTTAAATGTTGATAAAAACCTTTTGCTTATGAATTTTATATTTATATATATATATATATTTTATTAGGAAACACCTTGACACAGGCAAAACCACAAGCATAAAGAACGAGACAAATATATCTCGAGAGCGAGACAACATTTAGACTATGTTCGGAAACCACAATAACATTGTAGCATTTAGCATTATCACTAGCAGTAAATATAATCAACGAACTAATTAGAATTATTCGCGGTCAACGTTTGGTCACAAAACTGACAATGGCGTGAATTAGTTCAATGAATATCATTTAACACGGCGTGTTTATGATGTCTATAGCAGACAGAAATAAAAATAACATTATTCAAATGCACTTCGTTCAACAATTTTGCCTACCACCCATTCAGGACGTCTTTTAACTGACAACAAGAATGGGTGCAAGAAACTCGTCAGCTTTAACAGAAGTAACCACATTCACAACATTATATGTACTCACCATACATCTAGAAAAAACAATATTATCCTATTACCACAATAGTGAAAGTGTTATTATTGATAACGACATAATCGACAAGTATTTTCTTAAAGTATAGATGGCGGTCTGAATACATCCAATGTACAGTCACAAGCATAAAAATGTAAACAGAACCATGTCAGTATAAAAGTAAATTGCTTTATTTTTTTTGCATTTTGCAATGTCATCTTAAATGATAAACTATTTTAATAGATAAATATTAGAAAAAATGGACGCACAAATAGTGCTCAGGCAGGATAATTATATTACGCATCTTAACGGAGCCTAGTTCAGTAACCAAAAAAAATATTGATTTAATTTTATATCTAAAGAGATTTATTGCAAAAAAAAAATTGTCTGGTGTCTGGCGTTACTTGAACCCACATCCCCTTGCTATCTGAGCGAGTACTCTTCTAATTGATCTCCGTATACCGCCGGAGAATAACTTCTCCTCGACTTGTGAGCTGTGTAGATTTATTGAAGCGAAGCTTCTATAGGGACGTGTAGGCACATATAGGTACTCTATCCGTGCTAAGCGTCAGATTTGACTGTTACACAGAAGCGTCAGATTTAGTACAGTTACACAATATATTTTACATGACTTTTATTTAAAGCTTTTTCTCTAGTATAAAAAATACTAAATACTATTAAAATTATCATACATATAAAGTAGCATAGCAAAAATATAAAAATCACGAAATAAGGATAATTATTAATATACAAAAAATTTAATGTACATACTTAACAAAAACCGCTTACATTTGCAAGAAAAAGCTACATCATTGGAAGATATGCATCAGGTGATTTATCAACGTCTTCATCTATTTATTATGTACTTACGTAAAGTAAAGTAGAACTTTCACATATATCTCATTGTTTGTATTATATTGACGTCATCAAGATAATGTACAACACGACTAAAGACAGCACACCGACCGGTAGATAATTTGTTGAAAAATTATAGCGTTTTTCAATCTATGTTACGCGCGGTTTATTTTAAAAGATCGCGTAAAACAGTAGAAGAGTCATGACTCTTCTACTGTTTTTTTACTTTTCTATGATGTAACCAGTACCCTTTTTAAAGTAGTTCACTATTAACAATTTATTTTACTCTAATAAAAGTGTGTAAAATTTATTTTTGAGCCAATTAGACAGATGAATACACAAACAACTGAATTGCAAAGGAGTCGAATTTGTTGATTTCTTTTTTGAAAGTAAAGTTTGCTATAAATCATTAATTACATAAATAAATAAAAAATAAGAATAAAGATTTTGTAAGTGACTGGACTCTATCAGTTCTGAGAGTTTATATCAACGTATAGCTGTTAAAAAAAACTAAACTTTCTAATCTTCTTGCACAGAATCCGCGTTGCAAGGACATTCTCGTTTCAGCCAATTGTCGTCCACTGGTGGACAAAAGCCTATCCCAGGATCTGTACAACGACCGGACCTGTGCTGCCCGCATCTGGGTATCCCGCAACCTTCACCAATTTTCAAACGTTTTCCAATACCTAATAATTATAATAACTCACCTTGGTCCTTCCCTTCCTCCATATACTGAAAATCCTTGAGCGTGTGTATAGCGAAGATGTTCTCCTTACACTGCATTGCCACCTTCTCACTGCCAGTCTTTATCAGATACTCCATGAGGACCAGCGCCTTGTAAACGTGCCGCCAATTCTTGCCGTGGTCGTTGAGCCGCTTCCATATCATCTGCATGATCTCGGTGAACGCCATCACATTGTATGTGAGGTCGGCGATCTCCGCCATTAAGGTGCTGGATGGGCCCCATGGGTCGTTCGAAGTTGCCTCGCGCACTTTCACCTGGAATACACGGGTTACCATGATATTACTGCTAGAACAAATTGATCGGAACTCATTGCATGCAGACGAAACAAGCTATCCTTTTTCTAGAACCTTACATGACAGAATACACATACATACAATAACGGCCTTTTACCATCAAAGCAGGCAGATATCACAGATTTCCACTTTTCACGATCCTGACATACATCTATCGCTTTTTCAATTGTCATCAGACCTTTCATACAAGCTCGTCGGTGAAGGGTGCTTTTGACGCGGGCTTTTTAATGTCATTTTCTTTTTGGTCCCTGAAACTTCTCCTTGGTATAACTTTCCTGGCTTGTCCATTGCATAGTTGCCTCATAAATATGTCAATATCCTTTCGACCCTTCCCTCTACATGACCAACCTATATAAGCATCACTTTTTCTACTTTGCCGCTATATCTTCTACGCTATACCGCTCTCTTATCACGTCATTCCTTATTTTATCCATCATTGTCACACATACTTCCAAAAGCTCTCATTTCCATTGCAGTAATCATACATTTGTACTTATTCTAACAGTACTTTGGTTTACATAACTACAAGACAGATTTCTTTGGTATCAGAGACCAACTCGCACTTGCTTGGTTTTTTTTTCTATTACTGCGCTATCTCAGCCATTTTGAAAGAACATACTTGGGGCAACCACCCGGAAAGCATCCGGTGGAACGCTCCAGGTATCGCTGGTTAGACCAGGTCGAGGATATAAGACACCCACAACGGACTGGCAACAGGTGGCTTAGGATAGGGCAGAATGGCGAAATCTCGTATCAGAGGCCAAAACCATTTTGGATCGTTGAGCCAGCGCAGGAAGTGAGCTGATGGCATTGCACAAGCTCTACACTTACCAGGACATCTTACCAACCGAGAGGTCTTAAGACCGCCCCCACCGAAATCACACGTGGTAAATGCCGCAACGTCACCACAACTGGACTCTGTGGGAGTAGGGTACATCCCTGGAGTTTCAGTTTTAGAGTCCTGCACTTTGGCAGAATGCGTCCTACATATCCTCTCCACAAACCCACGGCAGGTCGAATCTATAAATGATTTTCCCGGGGTAAAAAAAGCGCAGTAAGTATGTACCTGAGCATCAGAGTAGTTGTGCGCGAGATTCTTGATATTCCTTCTTAGCCCCGCCACGTTTACTTGCATTTCGTCCCGACCACGGGGCATCTGGAATACAATATGCTCATTTTCAGAACGACCAATACACGGGACGGGTACGCAACACTACTTATTATACATTAGTTCTCAAACTTTCGTGCCTATCACGCATCTGAACAAAACTTTTTTTACTGAATAAACGATGCGTTTATTTTGTATTTTATACTTAATACTGACATTTCGCCGCCGTCGAACTGCGTCGAAGGCAGTTAAAGTGGAATTTATTTAACGTTTATAAGAATAAATTATTTTAATAGAAAAATACTAGAAAATATCGACTCGGCTCACAAGTGAATTCTCAGGCGGGAAACGAACCCGCATCCTTTGGAAGTCCGGTCCAATGCTGTCCCAATTGAACAACCGAGCCTTAAGAACACCTGTAGAAAAATTTCTAGTACCTTTCTAATTACTTTGTCACTTTATTTTCTAATTCACCTTTAAGCCGAGTCGATTTTTTCTAGTATTTTTCTATCAAAATAATTTATCTTAAAAGATAGCATTAAAAAAATGCTAAAAAAAAATAAATGTAATTTTATTTTACTACAAACGAAAAATACAGTTAATTACGATATTAATCTTCATAAATTCTATTGAAGCGCTTACAGTGCTAAAAATATAAAGCGAAAATGAAATGTAGCAGCGAGAATCAAACCCAAACGTTAGCAAATATGTTATTGAAGCCACACCGTTACATCAAATCTTTATAAGAAACATGACATTATTTTTCAACTTTAACGTATCTCATTTAAATAAACAAAAATAAAGATATTTAGTGCAAACTTGTAATAATGCGGTGTCTTAAATGTTATACTGATTGAGAAAAGGAAGAAGAACAGCAGAGAAGCAGTATTTAGTTCCTACATTTTCGTGTCCACAATTTGAACCACGTAAATCTTTTTGAGGAGCTATAACTGAAGTGTGAACACGTCTTCCAAAAAGGAGCCGATACGTCAGGTTTCAATAAATATGAATGAAAAAAAGAAGTTTCATTAAATATTAACTAGCTGCGTAAGATAAATAATTGAAGTTAGTTATTCGTTTGTCAAAAAACACATTACTGGACAAATTTACATAGTTAAATTTTACTGAATTGTTAGAAATTTAAAAGATATATACTCAAAATTGTGACTCTCAATATAAAACATAAAAGTAATTGTAAATTTCTTTGGTAACAATAGAATAAACAATAGCTGTAACAACGCTTTATTTATATAAAAATCACATGTTAAAATATTATACTTATTAAAACACTTTAATATTAGGAATATCATGTTAGTAAAAAAAACATTAATACATGCAAAAGACACCCCATAAATGGCGTGAAAGGCGAAACAAATCAACGATTTAATTAGGACATTTCAAACTTTGTTGGGACCTAGGTCAGTAGATAATGTAGATAGTAAAGCATCACGTGACATGTTAATCGCCAATGGCTTCCCTTCTGGTAAGGATAACGACTTAAGGACACATTGATCATAAACATGTTGAAGCAGTGAACAAAGAAAAATATATAGGACAAAGATAATTTAGTTCTTAAACTTCCGCGTACATTACAAATTTTAATAAAACTACTTATAACGGATATTTTAGCATACTTTCTATTTTTATAATAGAGATGAAGGTTCCACTATTTTTAAGAGAGGAAATGGCTTACGCAATCCACACCGTTAGGTGGATGGTGGGGTTATATGGGACTCGCCCGTAAGTAGCTTGACAGGCATACCCACTAAAATTCCCCGCTCTACTTCACTTCACCGAGTGGCCTTGTGGGTTCCTTTCAAGTCACTACTATAGACCCTTGCTTGGGATCCCATAATTAATAGATTATTCCAAAGACACATTGGCAAATATTAAAAGTAAGATGGAGGTCGGACCCGCTGTACGAGTTTCTTTCGCCAGTTCTTTTCGGTAGGGTCTCGCAATTTCCGAATTGGTAGTAGACTCATAGTAATCGTAGATACAATAACTAAATAAAATGTATAATAAAACAATTTTGATTTGTATAAATTATTATAACAGTTAGGAACGTGACCGATTAAAATATTGTGAAGGTAAATTATCCTGTGATCACGACCCTAAAAATCAGAATTAAATAAAAAGTATGTGAGAATATCTGTTAAAATTATTTTATTCAATTTGAGCATTTACAATTCCATCTATTATGTTCACTCAATTTGCATAAAAATAAAAAAAAAATCTAGAAAGAAGACAACTTGAAATATCCGAATAATATTAAACCGTCATCAGCAAGCTCTCTTTTCAAAGCAACTGCTAATAGCATGTCTATTAGGGTATATTACAAATAACATTCCTCCGGAAATTAGAAAACCGCCATCAAAGCGATCCGATACAGCAACGCGCAAGTTGTCAGACAAATCTCCCCATAATTTGAAAGAATAATTTATTTTTTTACTAGCTGCCCGGCTAGACTTTGTTGTGTAAATATTATTTAAATATATAAATTTGCAGTTTGGTTTAGTTTAATAAAAAAAAAACAAATAATTTGAGTCGAAAGTACACGTGTTTATTTTTTTTGCATTTTTTTCTTCAATGATAAAGTATTTTTCTATTAATGTTTTATACTCAAATCCGACAAAGTTATTTTGATAAATAATTGGTGACATAAATTTTTTTATATTTCATTATTGATTTTTTTTTTTAAACTGCAATATCAAATTGTAAATAATAATGGTTTTAACTTATATTTATATTTAATAATTAAGCTGTTATTAAATCAGATTGGCTATTACTTGTGCCATATTTTGAAGCCTTATTGCTCTATGACAACTATGTGTATTTCCATTTTTCTTGCATATAGAAAAAAATATACATGTGTGCAATTCACGCGTGGTAGAAGTGAAATCTTCAAAAATAATACGTACACGTATACAAAATACCACGGTTGTTGTGATGGCTTCTTTCAAGCTTTGTACTACGCATGCGCACACAAACACGTATTAACACACGTACATAATGCTTCCTATCTCATTTTCTTCTACGTTAAATCTTATGAATTTATGTGTCTCTTTTTACTGTCGCTATTTCGATTCATCGACTTTCAAACCACTACGATGCTATTATTTAGCATTATTTAGAATTTAACAGTTTTCACTTCTATAAGTAAATAAATATTATATAAAGTAAATAGCTTAAGCACTTGTTATGAAATTCAGAAACAACTATGGAACAACACACCCAAACACGTTCCATATCCACGTTCCATCGTATATAGAAAAGTTAATTTTCTGCATTGACTCGACAGGGGATCGAACCTGGAACTTTGGAGTGGCATCACCATGCAAACCGGTATGCAAGCCACTCGACCACGGTGGTCGCCTATCCTATTCGAATAAGCATCATTATTCTCTGGTTACAAAGTCAGTGCATCACTTTAAATACAATAGGTGTTTTATGGAATTTTGTATCTATTCTATATTCGGTCTAGCAATGATATAACATGCATAAGGGTCTATGCACACTGCGATCGTCGGAAGCGCGTTTTTTACTTTACAGAGCAATTTTTTTGCAAGTCTAAGGGTTTACGCATACTGCGTTCTTTTAAACGCGATTGTCGGCAGCGTGTTTTTGAAGTTAAATTTCTTTACGCACGCTTGATGGAGAGTAAGCTGGCGTGACGAGAGCGTTACGAAAAGTGTGCTAGGCCAAGGCGATCGGAAGTTGACAGGGAGACATAAGTTAGTGAAGATAGAAAGAGAGAGTTACTTTTCGTATATTACTGTAGGAGAAAGAGAGATATTACCTCAGTCGTGGGGTCTAAAGCACACTAGTTTTTTTTTACTAATTTTTTTTTTGCATGTCTAAAGGCCTATGCACACGCTTTTTTAAACACGATCGTCGAACGTCAGCAGTGCGTTTTTTAATTCATAAAGCAATTTTCTGCATGACTAAAAGTCTGACTTTATTTAAAGTGCGATCTCAACGCGCGTTAGAAACGCATCTATCTATACCGATACGAGCGCGAGACTTTATGCAAGTATTCAAAGATAGATCTTTGCTCACCTCATATAAATTCATGCTGAAGTAGCGTTTTACTAGCGTAAGTATCGCGTTTGTATCGATACAATCGCGCATAAGCATCGCTTCTATACCGATTCAAAGCGCGGGATTAAATTTATACAGTTATTCAAAGGTAGAGCATTGAGCACTCACATAAATTTATGTTCAAGCTGCGTTTAACTAAAGAGTAAGGCGTTTATATCAATACAAGAATGCGTCAACGGCGCGTTTAAAAAACGTGATGTGTACATGCTATTAATATAAATAAATATGTACCAAGAGGTGAATAACTTTTCAAGGAGATTTTATCGTTAAAAGATTTCTCTCTGCAATGAAAACATAATTATAAAATCTGTTTTCTCCTTAATACCCTTAATGCTATTTGATTTGGGGCTTAAAATTGGTATCCGTTACAAAAGCAGAAAACAAATTTCTAAAATATGAATTTCATCTACCGAGAAAGTAAACAATATAATATTTTATCAAATAATTTTGATAAGAATATGTATTTTGCTGTGAAAACACTCAATTAGTAAGCGCTTTTTCAATGAAAAAAAAATCATTTTTTTTTATATTGTACTATTATATTACAATAAATAAAGTTAAATTAGCTCACATACAACTCATAATTTTTTTATTAGCTTTTTAAGATAAATAACTTGTAGTTTTATACAATACTAGCGACCCGCCCTGGCTTCGCACGGGCGCAATGCTGATACTAAATATACTACAGAATGTCTTTATAAACAACTTTTTTGTCATTGGTTTTCGTTAATTTACGATACATATTAGAAATTATCAGTGTTTCTTTACTATATTATGCATGTATTATACATATAAACCTTCCTCATGAATCACTTTATCTATTAAAAAAACCGCATCAAAGAATTAACAGCTTACAACAAGATTGTAAGGCTGATTCACCGAAAAACTAAAAAACCATTTTTTTTTTTTTTTTTTTTTTTTTTTTTTTTTTTTTTTTTTGCCTGTAAAGTCGGTTTTACGGGCGAAGATTTTACGTGACAACGTCTTTTTCTCGGTAGAATATTTATTGATATGAATATAATTAAATTGCACAATGCGCGCGGCAGACCGATCATAGTTGAGTGGGAGAGAGACGCAAGGCATTCGGCGGGCCTCTCTCTCGTTCGGTGACTCATCGTAACGTTACCGAGCGTTACACTTTTTCATAAGTGACTCCCAGCCGCAACCTAATTTAAGACGTTGTCACGTCAAAAATAAATAAACTGCGTAACAATTTCTCTTATAATACGTACATATAAAACGTAGAATTCCTTCAGGTGGTATTTTTGTTCGCTCATTGTTTTCATGACTCGTCTCCGGTGTGACGTGTTATAAAGAATTTTTATTTCTGGTGCGCCACTGTTGTAAACAAAGCGGCGTGCTTGTCCGTCTGTACACAGTTTTATTAATAACCGCGGTGAGTGACCCGCCTCTCCAAACATTCGCGACGTTAGCTCAGATAACGGCTATCGCTAATATCGCGATTCTGTGGACTAGATATGCGCAAACTGAGTCCGGACAAAGACTGGAGTTACTCTTATATGCTTCCGAAAAGAGATACATATAATAATAATTTTTCTTACAATCACTTACAATCACACACTAATTAGCCTAGCCCGAAGTAAGCACTGTAAGGCTTGTGTTATGGATACTAGGGTAACAGATAAACATACATATATGGTACATAAATATGTCATATGACATATTTATGTATATAACCCATGACTATGTATAAATATGTCATATAACCCATGACTCAGGTACCTACATATGCTGGTATTCATCACATAAACATCTGCCCCTGCCGGGACTCGAACTCAGGGCCACCGGTGCGAATCGCAGGATCGCTACCGTTGCACCAAACGATCGTCAACCAAGTTAGCATATCCATATCCGCTTACTACATCCGGACTACTAGTCTAATCTTTTTTCTTTTTTTTTTATCGTTTTCACAGAATTATTACATATTGCTTAGTATAATAGCAACAAAATAACCTGTGCTATCTGAAATCAAATAAAATTAAATTTATTAAAATATTACAATAATGTCATTAACCGTATCAAATCCTGAGGCATATCCAGATAACGTATAATTATATTTATCTATATCTACAAGATGTATTAACTCCGGAACAGTCAGCCGTTGATTGGCCAAATTATTTGGAGTTGATTCATGTGCTTTGATTGAATATACTGGATATGCTAAAGAATTTTAAACGGAATGGTTGGATATATTCGGTGTCACCAGGCTGTATCTCAAGAACCGCGATAGCTAGACAGTTGAAATTTTCACAAATTATGTATTTCTATTGCCGCTATAACAAAAAATACTAAAAACGTGCGCGAGTCCGACTCGCACTTGGCCGGTTTTTATTAATTATTCATACCTTTGATATTCGGCTTTTGATACAAAGAGAATATATTTTTAAATGAAGAAATGTTTTTTTATTCGAATGATTTCAAAATGTTTGTTGATTTATACATAATTATAAAAACAGATTGTTTATTTATAACCATTTTACTAGATAAGTCTAGTACGATAGTTATATTACTAATACAGGACATTAAATAATTTATATACCTAATAATATTGCGATACCTTTTTGTCTTGAAATATATCAGAAATTTGAATGTCATATGTATTCATCTATATTCATGCAAATAATATATTAAAAATTCAATTTTTTTTTGTGTGAGTTGACGGAGATTAATTTTTAGCATGAACAAAATAAGAGCCTTTCATTTCAAAAACTGATATTTTTATGAACTTCGGTGTCTACAAACTCGATTTAATCAACAGTTATAAATAGATGCGCGAAAAATTTAATCTGCGCACGCATTCTGCTAATTTGATAACACAACAGACACGGAATCAAATTCACACCGCACAAAATACAATCTGCTAACAATTACAGGACAAATATCAATTAGAGTTGCCAACAGTGCTGTTTTTCCAGGACCATCACCTAGTTCAGCGATTTAAGTTCAGCTGTTAAAAAGAGGCACCTATAGTCCGCGTATAGCGATGTCTCACTTTGACAAGAGATCATGGTAAGACCCCTGGTTTGTCAAAATTCCCTGAGGTATCCTGGATGGTTTTTCAGCATCCTGGTTTTAAAGAAGCCTGATTTTAATAATAATAATTCTTACATTCACACCAACTCCTTGTGGTAAGCTAAATAAATGCTTGTATTAGTAAAGGATCCACATCCGTAGTGCCTCGACGAGGATAGAACTCTGTTCGCTTTGTTCAAAGGTGACATCTCAGCCGTCCTTGGTTTGAATCCCGGAAGGGGCAGATGTTTGTTGTGATGTTTGCTAGTATTTGTGCCTGAGTCATGGGTATTTATATATATTTCTGTATATTACATATATATGTATGTATGTTACCCTAGTATCCATAACACAAGCCTACAGTGCTTACCAGGTTCATTGGTGTTTAATTTCGTTCAACAAAGGAAATTTTGACATAAATTATTTTGCGTTTTATTAATGACATTATTTTATTATGATTATAACTATAGATACTTAATTTAATTTTTAGTTTTTTTGTTGTGTAAATTAAAATATTCGAATGCTCTTACACTGTTATGTACGTGATCCTTATAAAAAATTTCTTCTATTATAATGACATGTAGCCGCATATAAAGCAAATAAAGAATTTGAATTTATCAATCAAAGCGAAACAGTTGTAATACAAACATATTGTGCAAATTAAAATCACATAAAAAAATCTCTTATGTAGACTCACCTTTATAACTCAAATAGCATAAAAAATGGCAGCTACGTATAAATCAGTAATATCAAACAAAAAACCACCAAACAGATGTTAGTCAAACATAAAAACAGTAAAATGTTAATAATACAGTCATTTGGTAGTTTTACCTAGAAAGTAATCTAAGAGTTTTAACCCTAGAGTGCTCGCGCTATGAGCATTTTGCCGCTAGCGGCACAATATTCGTATTATTTTGTACACGATGCATTTGTCATGGTCAAGCGTCCTAGTAGCTGCCCCCCCGTTCCTCACCTCCCTGTTTTAGAAATTAGAGTAAATTCAGTGCGTGGGTTACTGCAGGAAAGAAAGGTTGTCGCAGGTGTGTCGCGTTTGACGGCAAAATGCTCATAGCGCGAGCACTCTAGGGTTAAAAACTGATAATTTTATTCGATGTGCTCTTTCCTAATTTCAACTTTACCTCAAATTTTTGCCGGAAAAGTGGCATCTAACAGCAATTTTTTGACAATATCTCTTTTCCGACAAATTTTACGATAAAAACAGTTACATACAAATTAAACTAGAGACGATTGCTTACAATTTATGTATAAACCTTTTTATTCATAAAGCCAATAATTTTGGCGTACGAGCACCGCAAAGCGTACTCCAACACGCGTTTTCACGGCAAAAATACAAGGTGGCAAAGTCGAAATTCGGAAAGAGCACATTATAACACTTGAATAAAACACTTTTTTACGGATTCTACGCATAATTTATTTTAACCATTATCTGATAATGGTAAACCATTATCTTAGTCATCCTGTGATCACGGGTCCTGTAAAGGAGTCAGGATTAAATATAAAATAAATTATGCGCAAAATCCGTAAAAAAGTGTTTCATTCAAATGTGTTATGTGCGTGGCAGTGTAAATACTAAATTACATTATAACCTATAAAATTACCTGGAAATCTTTCCAGGTGACCACTATTTTTCGAACCAAGTGACTGTATTATATTAGCAGTTAAATTGACAGAATAAAAGTGGATTATCATCGAGCCTTTCTACAACACCAACTTACTTTGCAGTGCAATAAGATGTATTATTTTATTGAACAGCAAACCGTGAGCGACGCCGCGTCTGTTGACAATGTAAATATACAAACACATATAGAAAATATGTAAAGATCGCGACACACACATGCACGAGATATTATTGTTAAATTCATTATTATAATGTATATCATAATATATATGTGTGAAGAACGTAGGCTTGCCAAATGCTCCGTTATTATACGGGTTACCCCGTTTTTTCCGGCTACTCTTAATTCGCTGAATCGAATACGGGGTAACCAAAGTTTCCGTATTTTTATCAATTCGCTGAGCAAAACGTCGGCTAACAATTATATGTCACAAAACAATGTTTTTTTAATTGCCTCCCGTAAAAAAAATTACAACCCGATGTCGGCAACCCTTAAATCACTCAGTAGCAGGTGGCAAACCTAGAAAGACGTGCTGTAGAAACACCATGCCAAATGGATGCGGTGACTATACATGTTTTATCTAACAAGTCCTGATGTTACGACGCTCTTAAGACAAAGCAGAAGAGTTTATTTTTCTTTAAATACACCGGACTTGGAAGACTAATGTTAGTGATGGTACGGTCAGAATATCAATGAAATTACTACGAGTTGAAAAAGTTTGAAAGGGACCTAGTATGATTTCATGCAAATCATACTGCTAATCATAAAAATAACGTGCTCCTTTGTTAACTAAGCATTATTTTTTCTAAAGGAATATTCACTACAATAATATCAAATTTGTCTAAAATATCAGGCGGAATCGAACCCGCTAATCCGAGCGGGTACTCTTTCAGTTGAGCTACCGAAACCTAAGCTTGACCCGTCGAATTTCCCTAAATATTTTTTAAGCTGACACCAGCGCCATCTTTGTCATTGTTTAGATATTAATTTAGTTTACCTAAAAGTCGCTAGATGGCGCTGTGCCATGTTAAATTGAGCTATTTAGTTCCCTACCTCCATAGATATATAATACGTGCAATTGCGCTTAAAAAAATTTTGAGTATAAATTAGAACCATTTGTTTGGTTCGTTAACAGTTATGTTTAAGATGCTACTACAATATCGAATGTTATATTTTTTGTAAATATTCAACAATCGATAGTGATTTGTACTGTAGATATAAAATAACGCATTCTCCTCACTACATGTTTTTACAAGAACATATGATAAATTGAACGTTGGACGAAAAAATAATTTATTTAGTGACACATATGGTTTTTAACTAATAACAAATCACAGCAATGAACTTGTTCTAAATATTTATTCATAGTGATTAATTTAAACATTTATATACATAGATCGTTTATTGCGACATCACATCACGTACATATATTTCAAGTAACTAAAGAAAGGGCAGGGAACCAATTTGTTATGCACGTTTGTGCAGCAGCAAGTAGGGTCAAGGCTCAGTCTTATAGCTAACACAGAAGCAAGTACACTGATTGTAAGCTATCATCCTAACATGAAACGCAGGTAGCTGTCCAATTTTGGTATAAATAAAAAAACACATATTTTTATTAACTAAATATCTAATCTATCTTAATTCAAGAAGTTACTTTAACATGACACTGACAATCCCAAGCAAGTTTTTTTTTACTTTTTTACTGACAGAGACAAAGACACCATTCCATAATTATAACAAACATACAATACAAACAAAAAGAAACAGTTGTGTGTACTTATGTACGCACGTAAGAAGTTATACTTCTTTATCGTAACTAAACAAAGATAACTAATATTATAATTTTATATAAATTATTGTTAACTACCATATATAATTTAAAATCACACACATTCACAATAAGCAGCCAACTTCATCCTGCTGGTTTATTCCATGTCGCTTTTGCGGCCAACTTCAACATGATAATTTTGGGTCACATCTTAAAAATTCACTCTCATCATTTTTTCATAACGCGCCTAAAGAAGTATAACTTCAAAAATTTCATTCTCTTTTTACTTACATACATCACTAATCACTTACACCTACATCATTTTATTTTTACTATATTTTTAATAATTCAAAATAATAATTTATTTTGTTACTTCATTAAAATATATTCCTATTCGTATCTATTAGCTAAGAGTGGCTGAAGGTCCACTTTCGTCGCTATGTTACACCATCTTTAGTGTCCAATGATTATGTCTACGAAAACAGTATGCAAAATAACAATTATGACTATATGATGACATCAAAATTATGAATAACGAGTCATAATAACGTACCTAGAATAATAAAAACTATGTAAATCAAAGAGATCCGAACCTTCAAACAGTAAAAGTAAACTAGATTTTTTCTAAATAAACTCGAAGGTTTGAAATACATTAAATTGAAGCAATCCATTGAATTCATCATTATGAGATCAAAATTATGACTAACACAAGTTATGACAACGTACCTACATCTATCTCCTATATAAATAAAAATCAATGTTTGTATTTATTTGCCTATGCGCTCCGGAACCATTGATCAGATTATGATAAAACTGTTAAATTGTATGCATGCCGAGGAAGGATTATATATATAAGTCAGCGGAAAAGAGCATTGCAAAAAGCTGGATGCAGCTAGTTAGGAATAAAAACTTGATGTGAAGGAAAGGGCTATTAATAGGTCATAATAATTATGACTTACAAATTATGACAACGTACCTACATTAGGAGTAAAAACTTAATGTATCTTTCTTTTTTTTTATGTTGTTACTCTTTTTATTTATATACATCTTTTGTTGTTTTGTGGTTGAGTTTCAAATAAATGTTTTTCTTTCTTTCTATATGTGAATCAAAAGGATCCGATCCTCTAAACAATAAAAGTAACTTATCAATATCATTTTTTTTTATATTAACTCGCCGGTACGAAGTACATTAAATTAAAGCAACCCATATACTTAAAGGTTAATAGTTTACGTAATGCTGTGGCGGCACGTGTGAGGGCACATTAACGAGGGTAGAAGGCGGGGAGGGGGTGAAGCACCACAACACCCAGACAAATCGAACTCGACACTAATGCAAACCAATCGATGGTTACCACGTGGTTTTTGGCACAGACATACACAAATACACATTGCCATTAAGCCATTTATTAATACTAAGGCTTACCAGTTTCTTGGTTCATTATAAAATTTAAACCTTTGACATTTTAATTTATTGTATTTTTATAATTTTTTATATATTTTATGCATTTTCAATGCGATCTTATAAGATAAATTATTATAATAGAAAATACTAGAAAAAATCGACTCGGGTCAAAAGTGAATCTCAGGCGGGAATCGAACCCGCAACCTTTGGAAATCCGGTCCAATGCTCTCCCAATTGAGCTACCGTGTTCGCAAGGCTCGGTTCCCGCCTGAGATTCACTTGTGACCCGAGTCGATTTTTCTAGTATTTTTCTATTATAATAATTTATTGTATTTTGTCATGATTTCGATAAGTTTTTTTGTATTTAGTGACTATGGTTTTTAATACATTTAGTCATTCATTATTTAAATTATCCTTTTATTATTTAATATAGATTTTGACATTCTTTTTAATTACTATTTGTGACTTATATGTGCGTTGGATAAATCTGTAAACTTGCATTGTTTTTGATTAATAATAAATTTATTTTGCTGACATTCCAAGGCAAGGACTATGTGACTTGCGTCATATCTCGTCAATCTTTCAACACTGTTACAGCATCCTACCTGAGGATTCGTAGATGTGGTCGTTATTTTTATGCGTATTTTAAATCTTTTAGACATGTGGCATTGTGAATAAATATACTGTTACCACAGATTACAATAACATAAATAAATAATATTTCTCCCGTTCACACCAATTAGCCTAGCCCTAAAATTACAAGTATTATGTTATAGATACTAGGGTAACGAATAGACATACGTATATGATACATTAATATGTAATATTAATATACATATGTGTAAACACTCATGGCTCAAGTACAAATGCTCGTATTCATCGCACAAACATCTGCCCCTTTCGGGATTCGAACCCAGGACGCGAAAGGCAAGGTCGCTACTGTTGCACCAAACGGTAGTGACTTGACTACACTCGATATATACAAAATTAGGAAATGAAGTCTATTTCTTCGTAGTCGTATAACAGGAAAATACATTTTGGTCCCAAATGTTTTTTGCCATTGATATAACCGATTTATTTATTATACAACAAAGTTCCATTTAGCATAAACAGTGTTAAAGATTAGACCTAGATTTTTAAAGGGTTTGTAATTTCCATTTTCCTGACCAATTTGACTATAATAAACCATACTCCGATTAAACGTTTTCAAGATATAGGATATTCTTATTGTCCATTTATTTATCTGTACGAGCAAACCCGTACATTTTCATATGTTAACGTAATTTGCAAACGTCGCGTCGGCGTAAACGCTGTGTGTTATCGGATATGCATTTAATTGTAATATAAATCAGTAGCAATAAATTACTCGTTGAAATAACATATTTTTATCATATTATCTCCTTTAACTATTTATCGGGACAGTTTCGGGATTATCTAGCAATTAGCAACTGTCAGTGACAATCCGTTTATGTATGGCTCTCTTATTTATTTGTTTTACAATTTTTGTATAGAATTTGTTTTATTTTTCCCAACACTAAAACTGCAGTTAACTGAACAATGTCGCAACAGAGGATTGATAGTTAAAAAAGGTAGTTAAGTTGCAAATGCACAGTTAAGTGTAATATTTATTCTATTAATTTATAAAGCTTTATACACCATAAATATGAAATGATACAAAAGGCGGACTTCATCCTTGCATTCTCTTTCAGTCAACCTTTGGGAAAAACGAAACTTAAAAGCGGAAACTAATATAGATATACTTAAACTTATCAATTCGTCATACTGTTATATATTGCAAATAATTATATTGAATAAATTACAACAATGTGATTATTCGACTTACTATTAGTAATGTATATAGTATGTACTATATAGACAAAGAAATGAATACTTCGTGATATCATCAAAAAGATAACAATGTTATCCTTAGCAAAATAAACTTTCAATAACAATTTCATTGTTCACGGATAGATTTCAGAGTGACGTCACAATTTTTATAGCGAACATATTTATTCTGGCGTTCGTTAGGATTTGCGTGTTACGTATAGGACATTGAACTAGTCTGAGATTATTTATGATTTTAAAGATAACATATGAATGCTAATGTTTTTTTTTTTTAATAAAAAATGACTTTTTGACATATTTTGCGCTTAGTTGATTTTACATTTAATCCTGACGTTTCGACTCCTTTACAGGAGCCGTGATCACAGGATGACTAAGGTTACGGTCGTAATATATTTTCTACCGTGTAGTTGTTGATTTATTTAAATGTGTAATGTGTAAGAACAAGTTATTTGTTTATTTAATATTAACAATGACTAAAGTCAAATTATTATAATAGAAAAATACTAGAAAAAAAACGACTCGGGTCACAAGTGAATTTAACACAAAAGAGGGGAATGCGACATTACGCTCTCTCAAGAAGTCCACAGGAAGGTTTCAGTAAAATCCTACAACTTCGAAACTCAGGGAAAGGGGTTATTCCATGATTCATTCACCATCCATCTACCCATTATTCATAAATAAGCTCTCTTCATCATTCATTCAACATCATTGAATACATCTGAACATCATAAATAAACCAAATACTTACGACTGTACCAAATAGAATGGTAGCACCATCTTTTGATAAAATTTTAAACGAACAAAATAAACAACCAAATAACATGTACAATCATATAAATAAGATGAATTAATGAAGACGCGGCTGTATAGTCGTTGTACTCTTTGCCTTTCCTTATGGGCAAAACTAACAAAAAAATATATCTTTTATACTGTAAACAGTAACTACTATCATGTTTATTTAAAGTAACAAAAATAATAAAAATCAATTAGTATATTATAAAGTAATATTATTGTTCGTACAGGATGCAAAAACAATAGAAGTTATCAAAATGACCATGAAAAGTAGCGAAAAATTGAGAAACTTAAGAGTATAAGAACAACGCTACAGCAAAATCTCACAAAGTAAATGATGTAAATAATAAAAAAAAATCCCATCTAAGGGCTCGAAGCTGTGATTGTTATTCATAAGCGTATGTCAAATCATATAGAAAGATTTCTAGTCAGTGTTTGACCGCGATGAACTCCGAAACTACTCAACCGATTTTAATGTTTTTTTTTTTATTTTGCTGGATTTGTTCTGGCTTAGTACATAGAATAGGTTTAATTTTTAACACAGCAACGCGTGGCCGGTTCCTCTAGCAGTTATTTATATTCGAGCGTATGTGAAACAAAAATATTATATACCGACTAAAATGTCCATTAGTAAATCACCTACCAACCCAAATTAATACAGAATTATTGACAAGAAGTTAATCAAGAGTAAAAGGCTACAATTATTTTCCCCAGGCATGATACGAACCTGGCAATAATTGAGGTTTCAAACATTCGTAGCTAAAGTATATAAACCTTTTAAATTAAATATCACTTAACCTCCAACAAACCTTCAAGCGTAACGAGACAGCGGTGACGTTAAGCGAAAATTTCCGTCTGATCGAATAAGAGAAAAAAATCTAAATTCCTTGTACGGATTCAGCGCGTGCCGACCTGGGTTGAGGGCCGCCAAGGTAGTTTTTAGAAGCCACACAAGGCATCGACCTTGACCCAGTAAAGTAATAAAGGTCGGCGATAACCAAGCGCAGGTTTCAATTGCAAACACTTATAAACGAACTATTCAGAGTGATTCGGGACATTTAAACTGTCCAAGCAGTTTCATTTAGGTTAGTGACAAACTGCGTGTCGAGCGAGCGAAGCCAGAATGCAGATGAAGCGATTTATTTTCTTTAGGTTAAGCGGAGAAATTTTGTTGGTTTGTTGGTTGCTATTCCTACCTGAGGCCCTACCATCACGTCTTATAGCGATTCAAGTTTAGCTGTTAAAAAGAGACGTCACTATAGACCGCGTATAGCGGTGTCTCACTTTGACAATCGAACTTGAATCGCGCTAAAAGATGATGGTAAGCCCTCTGTTCCACCAAGCGCTTTCACAGCAAAGGAGTGGAACTTCGTCCCTGCGTCTGTATTTCCGAGTACTTATAACCCGTCCGTTTTCTAAGCCAGGGTGAATAGGCACCTTTTGGGTTAGTTCGTTCCATAATGGTTTGATTGGCATCAAGAGTGAACCCTCTCGAAATTAAAAATAAAAGAAATTGAACAACTGATCAATTTTTGCTACTAGCTAATACAACGTCCGCGTAAAATTCGGTTTTATTTCGCGCTTCTATCTGACAATAAGAAAAATTCAATCGTCTTCAGTTTATTTACAGTCCAAATTTCTTTAACAAGACATTTACAGTTTTACTTGCTGGTTATATTAAAAGTAGATCGATATGCATTACTGACCCGACAGCAGTTTACGTTCAGTTGGCTGCTAACAACAGCTAGATGGCAAAAACAGTTGGACCTTGGATCGTCACCAGCAGGTTTTAGGCTCTGCCCAGACTTATTTATGTTAATTGGGTCAAAACATGTATTTAAATATATAATGGAATAATTATTTAGACAGAATTTAGAAAAAAAGTATAAGTTTGTATTTAATGAAAAAAAAATATCTTATATAATAATAAATTATGACTAACTTGCGTCAGGTGTTAGATAAGACAATATCTTCTTTATAGATTGTTAGATACTTGTAAAATAACATTCGATGTTATAGATAGAAATACATAAAATTTAAATAGATGGCGCTAACGTTAGCTTAAGGGACTACTGGAAAGAATCAATTGGACTATCAAGATTTCAGTTGCAACTAGAAGAGTACTCGCCTGCATAGCGAGAGGATGTAGGTTCATGTCCCATGCCTGGGGACAAGTCTTTTTTCTAGTAAAAAATTATTACGTATAGTTTATTAGATGATCAGATGTAAAGTCAAATAAAAAGAATCCAGTACATGACTCTGTGAAAGAGGTTCATAAACAAAAATAATATTTGTTAGTTTCACACCAATTAGCCTAGCCCAAATGGCTTGTGTTATGGGAACTAGGATAACGGATAGACCTGTCTAGACATGTGTGTCTATTAGACACGATATGATACATGGATAGTTCATATTTATAGAAATACTAGCTGACCCGGCCCCATTTTTATTTCGGTATTTATTTGCATAAAAAAAAATATTGTTCATGGATCAAATGAAACCTATGTCCTAAGTTGGAACAAATCCAGCAAAATGAAAAAAATCATCAGAATCGGTCGAGTAGTTTCCGAGTTCATCACGGTCAAATACTGTGATATGGAATTTTTATATATTTAGATATATTATTACCCACACACATTCATCACGCAAACATCTACCCCTTCCAGGATTGGAACCCAGGACCGTCGGTGCGAAAGGCAAGTTCGCTACCGATGCACAAACCGTCGTCAAATAAATAGAGTAAGATCCCAGGACCCCCAGACCTAGGTTATTTTAGAAAAGATGAAATTTTGAGGATTTCTTGTCTACTATATAGTTAACAGAGTATGCGTACTTACTAGCTCGAAAGCGGGGCCCTTGCACAGGTAGCGCGAACTAAAGGTGTATAAAAAATAGGTAAAAAAACTTTTTAAGTTAAACGGTTTTATGTTAAACATACATTGCAATGTTTAAGATAAATGTACTAAAAACAAAAAAAAATAAAATAAAATAGATACAGTCGTGGGAATTATAAACATATGCATAGACTAGACTAAAATAAAACCGTGGGGCAGGTCAATTGTCTACAATCGTTGATTAAAATGTTTGTTTTAATTTTGTTTTTATTGTAGACAATTGACGTGCCCCACGGTTTTATTTTAGTCTAGTCTATGCATATGTTTATAATTCCCACGACTGTATCTATTTTTTTTTTTTTTTTTGTTTTTAGTACATTTATCTTAAACATTGCAATGTATGTTTAACATAAAACCGTTTAACTTAAAAAGTTTTTTTACCTATTTTTATTTTCTAGTTTTTAGTTTTTATTTCGCATTCTGTTTAATTCATTTAGTGCTTCATTATTGCAAGGTTTCTTGCCCGTTAGTTTATTGCAGTCCAACTCCTCTATACGTAGTTAAGTTATCCGCCATTTTGTAGAGGCCGCCATCTTGGATTTTAATTTTATATAGTACATTGTATTCTACTGGTTGAGCACTTACATTTGATACCCTTATTGATGGGATTGATAAAACCTACGTTATCCGCCATTTTGTAGCGGCCGCCATCTTGGATATCAATTTTTTATAGTATTTTGTATTCTGCTTGTTGAGCCCTTTCATTTGATACCCATATTGATGGGATTGATAAAACCTACGTTATCCGCCATTTTGTAGCGGCGGCCATCTTGAATGTATAATGATAATGAATAAACATAATTGTATTGTCACCAAAACCCAAAGTGTATACAAAATTTCAGATTAATCGGTTGACGGGAAGAGGGTAAAATTTGAATTACTAAATTTGACCCAAGAATAAATAATAAAACAAACGGGGTGAGCTAAATAAAACCGTTTAAAAACCGTACTCATCTACGTTAAAGTAGAAAGGCTCATATTTAAATATGTTTTTAAGAATATTATCAAAAATTTATATTTATTATTGCCAGACCATTTCCGTGGGCCATTACTTCCGCCAGACGTTATAAAGATTATTTAAAAATTACGTAAACTACGTAATTTTAGCAAGCCTACATTTGACATATATTACTCGTGGTACTATTTAAAAAGTCTTTGTAAGCAGCCAGACCAATCCGACGGGCCAATTATTCTCCCAGACACCTTAAAACTTCCCCTGTGAGTGCGAGCGTGAAGGCATTATTCGCGCGCATTAATGCGAGTGAGAACACTACATGGCTTTATAAAATTGTGTATTTATAAATGAACAATTCAACCGTAAAAATTTGAGAAATTTTGATGCAAGCAGTTTACCACCTTGTAAAAGTGAGCTATTTCAGCAGTTTCGACGAGCAAATTATATTGCAAGTATCTGGAACAATGCTCATGAGAAGCATCCCAGCACCCTCAGTCCTGAGAACAATGGGTGGATACTGAAAGATAGTCAGTATGATTTAAATTGGTTTGATGGTGATCAACTGCCCAGTTTTGTTAGCGACTCACTACAAAATGGATTAGGTATTTTACTTTGTATTTAATTAAGATATTTCTGAAACACAATTTAGTTGTATCCACCATATTTTATTATGTCTCGAGAGGACACAGATTACATGTCGATGTCTATCTATAGACTATATAACATAACATCTATTGTTTTCAATTGTTTTTTTTTAATTAAACTAATCATCAAACTACCTAGCTTATTGGGTAAAAAGGTAACATACATTATTCTTATTTTTTTTTACAATTATTATTATTATTTTATTATTTGTTTATTATTAAATCAGAATATAGGTACTAACTACTATGTTTATTAATGGTAGAATATACTAAGTATTGGCTTAAAATTAAACATTTACAATGGCCTTAACTATTTATCCCGATATCTTACAGGTAATCTTAATTTATTTCTATCTCTTAATTGTCTAGGTTCATTAATGTTGTTTTCAGATACACTATTTTCATTATTTTTATTTTCAGATACATTCTCATTTTTTTTATTAGGCATACTTATTATATGTTTCCTATTTCTTCTATATAACTTTCCCTCATCAGATGTTATCCACCAGGACCTCGGGGTGTGTGCAGGCAAGTACGCCTTACCAGATTTCCATTTGTTACTATGTTAAAACAAAACTTTATCTTTTTCTTTAATATCAACTAATGTTTTACTATTTCTATTATAATAAAACCTTTGCTTGGCCTGATTTTGTTTTATTTTATTTCTAATCACTTGATAATTTATTTTTACAGGTATCAAACTATTTTCTAAAAATATAATTCTGTCTTTTAGGTTCCTATTAAACAATAACTGGGCAGGTGAGTATTCCAATTCTGTTAGTACTGTATTTCTATATTCGAAAAGAAAAATATAGGGATCAACACCAGTTTTATCTGACTTTTTTAGGATATTTTTACATATTTTAACAGCAATCTCAGCAAGACTATGTCCTTGTGGATAATGAGGGCTACTAGTTACAAGATTTATATCAATATCTTTTAAATACATCTTAAACTGATAACTATTTAATGGATTGTTATCAGAAATTAATTTGTCTGGATATCCATGGTAAGAAAATATCAAATTAAATATTTTAATTATACTGCTTATTGTTTTTGATTTTAATTTATACATCTCTATCCATCTCGAGAAATAGTTTATTACAATTAGATATGATTTTCCATGATATTCCATTATATCCGTAGCAATACATGACCAGGGACGTGATGGTACAGGCACACTTAGCATTGGTTGAAAATGATTTTCGAAAGCCTTTACAAGGTCATCGTAATGTTCACATTTTGGTTAGAAAGTGTTGTATATAGAAATGCCCTTTTGTCCTAGTTGGTTTAACAAGATGGCTACTTTGATTTCATCTTTTTCACTTGACTTTTTCGATGCTATCAGAAATATATTAAACGCTTGGTACCACCTCTTCCATTCACTTTTACAGTCCACGGCATCGTAATCAAAATTAGTTGGTGGTTTCTCCATATTTTTTTTTTAACAAGGATTGTCTTTATTTGTTACTTAATATAAAATTTATATTTTAGTAAGAGTTATTTTATAATAAAAACACTGTATTTTACGTTTTTTTTACACCCGACACCATATTTAATTAAGATATTACTGAAACACAATTTAGTTGTATCCACCATATTTTATTATGTCTCGAGAGGACACAGATTACATGTCGATGTCTATCTATAGACTATATAACATAACACTTTGACTTTAATTTATTTTTATATGTTGGGCGCTTTTCGCATTCTCATTAAATTATTTGTCTTTACAGAGGAGCCAAATGACGATAAACATGATGGTGAAGATCAATTGAATATTCAATATGAATGTGAATTTGATGAGGCAAGTAGACACTCGATCAACGAAGACAATGAAGATGAATAGTTTATAACATAAAAGATAATATTTTTTAATCATAATTTGTCAAATGTAACATTTTTAATAAAACATTTAATAAAAAATAATCATAAAATTATTTACACGCCTATTGTTTTTAATTTATTGCATCTAATATCAGTGAATGATCATAACTATATTTATTTATAATTTTAGTCAAGCTCTATAAATAATAAAATCATCATTTCAATCGTCTGTCTTATAAAGTCATGTAGTGTTCTCACTCGCATTAATACGCACGAATAATGCCCTCACGCTCACACTCAAAGGGAAACTTTAAGGTGTCTGGGAGAATAATTGGCCCGTCAAATAGTATCGTAACGTCGGCAAATAGTACCACGAGTAATATATGTCAAATGTAGGCTTGCTAAAATTACGTAGTTTACGTAATTTTTAAATAATCTTTGTAACGTCTGGCGGAAGTAATGGCCCACGGAAATGGTCTGGCAATAATAAATATAAATTTTTGATAATATTTTTAACAACATATTTAAATATGAGCCTTTCTACTTTAACGTAGATGAGTACGGTTTTTTACACCTTTAGTTTGCGCTACCTGTGAAAGGGCCCCGCTTTCGAGCTAGAAAGTACGCATTCTGTATTAACTACATAGTAGACTAGAAATCCTCAAAATTTCATCTTTTCTAAAATGACGTAGGTCTGGGTGCCCTGGGATCTTGGTCTAAAACCCTAATGATAACAAAATGAGAGTCAAGTGTTAATGCTAAAACGAGTTGCGAAATTCACTGGCTGTCACCACCAGAACAGTTCAAGGGCACTCCAATCTATTCAGCTATACAGTACTAAAATCCGACTGCGCACGATTCGTAACTGTACCACAAAAACCAACAACGAAACACGATGCAACTACAACGTAAACTCTAATATTATACCATTAGAGTCAAATTCGTACTCGATTCTATTTGTAATCGGTAAAATAGAAAATTGTCAAGTGATGATAGGTGTGCGGAATCGGACGCGGTAAACTGAGACGTACATTGAACCTCCGTATCGTAATAAGATGTACCAAATGGACACTGAGCGAGCAATGAATTAATTAATTGACTATCTCCGTGGGTGAGGGGCTCGTAAAACGGTTGCCATGGTAACGCTACTCCGAGGTCCCGAGTTTGGTCCCCGGTCGGGACAATGCAGATTTTTTTTCCATATTGGCTCGGGTCTGGGTTATTTATTATTTTATAACATTACTAGCTGACCCTTGCTGTGGAATAAATTAAACCTATCCTATGTTCGAAATCCGAAAAAATCAAGCAAAATAAAAAAAAAAATCATTTAAATCGATTGAGCAGTTGCGGAGTTCATCGCGGTCAAACATTGTGACAGAGAATTTTTATTACGGCCGCGCTTTGCTGTGGCTCAGTTATTATAATTTGCATTTTTTTTATTATATATTAACATGAAAGCTATCCTACGTCACAAGTCGGAACAGATGCAAAAAAATTAAATAAAAAACAACAAAATCGGGTGAGTAGTTTCGGAGTCCATTGTGCTTTGAATGAAGATCATCGTGATAAAGTGATATTTTAAATTTATCAAATTAATAAAATCAAAATATCAAAGTCAATTTATTTTTGGCTCACTGCAACATTATTTGCTTATTCGAGAAACCAACAGCGTTACAAAAAATATACAATTACACATCGGAGATTATTGTAAGGGCAATGACAGGTTTTTATAATTAATTATAAGTAAACTGAACATAATCTACAGACATCTAAAAATAAGATAAACACAAGAGACAAAGCCAAAAAAATATTCTGCCTGGAGGTCCTAACTTAAAAAAAAAACTATATTTTCAAATAAACCACTAAAACAAAGGGGTTGTTAAAGAATATTTTAAAATATAACTTTATGTTAGTAGAGTTTAAGTTAAAAATTGGTTCAGCATTTATGTTTTTGTGGGTAGATTAATATTGCAATGTACTAACTAAACCAGTAACTTAAATAGCACAGGAAAAACTATTATTGTGACTCGTAAACTTTATAGATTATTGGAGGGTGACGACAAGGAAAAGCCGTGAATTCTTCTCGATGACCTTATCAAGAAGCTGAGGAAGTCTGACTTCCTTGTTTTAGCTAAATTATTAGTAAGAATCCATAGGTTCTGAAGAAAGTCAACATTGACAACTGTTTTATCAGTAAACTCTATTGCTAATAGTGTTGTAAAGGATAGAGTCCTAATCTCACCAAAAATGAGACTCGAGTGCTTTTGTAAGACTTTAGTCTTAACCAAAAAAAATTCAAAAAGAAAAAAACAACCACGCCTCCGAGCCCTCAGATGGGATTCGAACCCACGACCTTTCGCAATCCGGGCGACTGCTCTGACCGCTGAGCTACCGAGACGCTGGCAAACGTGTCGAATTTTACAAACGTATTCCAACTTCTACTATGAGCTAGTATCGTTCCACCAATGTTGAACGCTAACTACCTTCAACATTGAAAGTAATATTTTTACAAATATTAAACAATCAATTAAGATGGAACCAGCTATAATTATGTTTTTATTTTATTTTTTTTGCATTCACAATGCAATATTTCTATAAGATATAAAATACGTGTGTAAAAAACAACCACGCCTCCGAGCCCGCCTCCGTTTTACACACGTATTTTATATCTTATAGAAATATTGCATTGTGAATGCAAAAAAAATAAAATAAAAACATTCAAAAAGAAGTTATGACTGCCCTTTTTAAAAAAGCTCCCATCTTTTGTTGAGTTTTGAAACCTGCTTAAATGTACTAAGTATTAAGTAACAGTTTAATTTTAACTGAATGTTTATAGGGGTATAAATATTCGTTGAGGCATAGAGGTAAATATAAATAAAATTAAAAAAATAGCACTATTAAACCACAACCCACAATATGGGTCTTTTTTATTTAAACGGTAGTCTTCTCATTTAAAGCTCCAAACTTAATTTGACTTTAAATAACTTAAAGGACTCTAGTCGCAAAATAAGAACTAGTGAATCTGTTTGGTAAAACAGAAAAAAAAATCAGCGCTATTAAATCAAAACTTACAATATGGGTCTTTTTAATTAAACTATAATCTTCTCAAGCTCAAAACCTAATTTGATTTCAAAGAACCTAAAGGCCTCTTATCGCAAAATAAGAACTAGTGACTCGGTTTGAGTCAAAAGTCTGGAAGGACTTTATAGGACTCATAGTCCGTAAGACTTACATTCACTCCATTTAGTCTATCACGAAGTAAGCACTGTAAGGCTTGTTATTTGCTTAACGGATAAACATACTATATGTCACAAAAATATGTAATATTCATAGAAATATTTAAACACCCATAACTGGGTAAGAATACTCATATACATTACACAAACATTTGCCCCTTCAGGGACTCGAACTAAGGTCCGACATTGCGAAAAGCAGGATCGGTACCGATGCACCAAAATGTCGTCAACCGTTGCATTAATTGGGTCCCTTTAATTAAATTGCAGTGTCCTTCACAAAGCTCCAAATTTAATTTGACTTCAAAGAACTTAAGGTTTGTTCTAACTCATATAGAGTCAAGTCTCAAAGGACTACTTAGGACTCATAGTTCGTAAAACTAATAGTCGCAAGCTCTAAAAAAGACTAACTACAGAGTTATGACTAAATGGAAGTAAAAAAGACTACAGCGAGTTCAACTCGCTAACGAATTGCTCGGCTAACATCGTTCACTGCGTACGTAATATTTATGTGAATACCACTCCATGAATTATGGACGCACAAGGCCCGTCATGCGTCGATCATTCCGTTATGTGGTACGCACATATATACAATGAAGGCAAACGAATGTAAAAAATCCATAACTGGATGGTTAAAGAAACTGAATAATGATCAAATTGAGAAGTTACTATCACACTAATTCACTATTCTACTACACACACACACACACACACACGCACTCAGACAGGCACGTATGCATATGCACCCCATATAAATTAAGTCTGGTTTAAATATTAGTTTGTAAGTTTGTTATCTCTTTTTAAAAATAACGCCGAAAGAAAGATCAGGCTCCTCCTAACACAGGTTTTTATTACTTAAAAGGATGCACCCAACCCTTGTAATGTACAAACCTCAAATTAAAAATAAAGAAACTGTATATTTGTTTTTTGATATGGTACCGAGCAACAAATGCGACCTGACCAAATCTAACAGAGGTATAATTTTATTTACTTGAGAATAATTGGAAATGTTTTTATCTTGATCTTATATGATAGATTTTAATGGAAAAATACTAGAAAAGTTGTTCTCAGACGGGACACAAACCCACAACCTTTGGATGTCCGGTCTATTCCATTGTATTGGTTGTCGACCGTTTAGTGCAAAGGTAGCGATTCTACCTTCTACGCCAAAGGCCAATTCAAACTCGATATTTATGTAATCTATACATTATTCAGTATCCCTAGTACAAACTCGGGTTAGTTTAGGTCTAAACAATTGTTTTAAGTTGTCCGGAATTTATTTATTTATTTATAGACTAGCGACCCGCCCCGGCTTCGCACGGATGCAATGCTATACTATATTATGCATGTATCATACATATAAACTTTCCTCTTGAATTACTCTATCTATTAAAAAAACCGCATCAAAATCCGTTGCCTAGTTTTAAAGCGACTTTGTTTTATACTAGGTATGTAGTTATAATAAAATGTAGTAATATCGAATCATTAGGATGGCAACATCCATATCATATCACTTAGTGCCGACTTAAATACGTTTAATTCCAAAGCCATTTTTATTTAAAAAAATATATCAAAATATTTGAGTACAGTCTACTATATTAAAAGATAAAAATTGAAGGAGCTCCTCCTTCAATTTTTATTTTTTAATATAGTAGACCTTTTGCTTTACTAAAGGCATAGAGAAAGGGTGAATATATCTTAATCGATTGTAAATCAAAATATTTCTTTAGAATGCGAGGATATTCCTCTTATTGATGAAGCAACGCTGCAGCTGGAGAGCATTAGACCGACTATCCAAAGGTTCCGGGTTCGAATCCCGTTTGAGAACAACTTGTGAGCCGACTCTATTTTTTTTATATTTATTGTAAGAGATACTTTATTCAGTAACGCACACAGGTAACTCCTGGTCACCACGCGAGGGCGTTGACTCTGTGCGCCTATTTACTGTGATTTACAACTTCCGCCTATAGATTGTGACGTAGCACTAGAATTTATTGTTTATGGTATTGTGACGCTCTCTTTAAGACTGGCTACGACATTTACGACACCCATGTGTAACGTTATAAGTGGTAGGTGACGTAAATTCTAGGTTTTATTATTGTACCTTTTGCATAGGTGACCGTCCGCTTCTGGAGACCGTCCCTTATATCACTACATAGTATAAAACAAAGTCGCTTTCTTTGTCCCTATATCCCTATGTATGCTTAAATCTTTAAAATTACGCAACGGATTTTGTAGCGGTTTTTTTAATAGATAGAGTAATTCAAGAGGAAGGTTTATATGTATAATACATGCATAATATAGTAGAGCATTGCATCCGTGCGAAGCCGGGGCGGGTCGCTAGTCAGCTATAAATGTAAGATAACATCACATAGGTACATTAGACGTTATTATCGCCACATGACCGAGGAAAGCTGACAAACGATCGTCAAGATTATTTTATCGATCAGTGTAAGTGCTGATGTTCGTTACTTCGAAACGAAATCTATTTGTTTTTATTACCGCCCAAAAGCGCCGATTCACGAGTGAATTAGTCATATTTCTGTGAAAAATTGTGACTAAAGGACATCCGGATGCGAGCAAAACCTAAGACGCTGTGAAACTCATCTATCTATATAAATAAAAATCAATGTTTGTTCTCTATGCGTTCCGAAACCATTGATCAGATTGTGCTGAAACTTTCTTAAGTTGTTGAATGCATGTCAGGGAAGGTTTTATATGTATGGTCAGCAAAAAAGAGCATTGCAAAGCATACTAGTAGTATATGATTGTACGTTTTAAAGCTTGGTATGCCAATTGAAAATAAATGACCTTTGTCTAGCTGGTATAATAGACATCTCAATTTTTTTGACGTGACAACGTCTTATAAATTGGTTTGCCGGGTGACACTTCAAGAAACTGCGTTACGCTCCGCTCACGTTATGCGCTCACAATGAGAGCGAGTGAGAGGCACGCGTCCCTTCCACTCGGGCATGGTTAGCCCGCCTAAGAGCGAGAGAGACAGACATAAAAAGTGGAAGGGACGCGTGCCTATAAATTAATGTTTTAAATATAATTCTTTGTATAAATAAATGTTTTAAATTGTTACTATTATTTCATCCTTCTTCCTACTATACGAATGAATATTCACATTAAAATTATTTTACCACTCAAAGTCGTTGTCACGTAAAACTTTTTTTTATTCAGAATTGGTTCGCGTTTGATCCTAATCAAGCCCGGGGGCAATGACAGAATCCACGATGGAACGAGCTAACCCAGAAGGTGCCTATTCACCCTGGCTTTAAAAACAGACGGGTTATAAGTACTCGGAAATACAGACGCAGGGAGGGTTCCGCTCCTTTGCTGTGCACGTTATAAAAGAAGTCGAGAGGCGCTTGGTGCGACAGGCAGAAATAGTGACCAAGAAAGGGTGGTAGCCCGCAGTGCGTCTGGATGTCCAATGGAAGAAAGGTGATGGCGGTATGAGCATATGTAGCTCCTGAGCAAATGGTGAAAATAATCAAATTCCAAAGACACTAAAAACTTTGCTTGCTTAAATCATAATAATTCTTACACTTACACCTAATTAGCCTAGCCCAAAGTTAGCACTAAGGCTTGTGTTATGGATACTAGGGTTTATTGATCTAGTGATATTCATAGAAATAGATATAAATACCTATGACTCAGGTACAAGTGCTCTTATTCAACACACAAACACCTGCCTCTACCGAGACTCGAACCCAGGACTACAGTGCTAAAGGCAAGATCGTTACAGTTGCACCAAATAGTCGTCAAATTGATAATCTAAGATCACAATTTTGTCGTTTGTCTTTCCGCTCTTTTACCATTGTATACGCGTTACCATAGCAACGCGTTAACCGCAAGTAGTTCGTCTACCGGACGCTAACGGAAAAATATTTAATAACATCCGCAATTATTTTGCATACCCTTTTGTAAAAACAATGTTTCAAAAAATAATCCATCGCATAGAATGTGCCATTATTACGATGAGATTTGCTCTAATTTTGATATATTCGGTTGTTCTAATATATCATTCAAAATATCACTTCTAGAATTATTGTAGAAACATTAACGGTATGTTCAGATAATTTTAAACTTAACTGTAAATTTAGTACAAATATTATTATTAAAATTTGAAAGATTTTATAAAAATGAAGACAGTTATAATTGGACACAGACATACACTTTTTATTGCATTTATTTGTATATATTTTCTATCTGATGCCTGTTATTGTGCCATTGGAAATAAAATAAAAATCTACTTTTTTTGATATATTTGAAGAAATATGGATCAAATAGCCAATGTTTTAAAATCAGGGTTTCATGATATATTAATCAATGAAATTATTAATTTTTTTTACCTATAGTGAGGCAGGTGAATACACCAATAAATGTTAATGGCGAAGCAGTCGAACTAGTTAAATCCACTAAGTTTTTAGGCAATACTTTAGACTCAAGGATGCAACGGGATGCTCATATCGATTCCTTATCGGGTAGACTTAGTTACGCAGCATATGCTGTTAAAATAAGGCTTATGACTGATGTTGGGACGGCAAGAATGTTTTGTTTTGGTTATTTTCATAGTTTCATGACTTATGGGCTGTTGTTGTGGGGCTCAACTGCCAACATTGAAGATATATTTATTCTTCAAAAAATCTATGCAAATATTATGTATTTACGTAAACACACTTTTATAAAAAAGAGCGATATTCATTCAATTAATACACGAAACAAGAATAAATTTGCTGTTCCAAGGTTTAGACTTAAAAAAACAAGAGCCTCATATTTGGGTAGAGGTTCGACTTTTCATAACAAAGTTCTACACAAACTAACTAACCTACTCTTTGAAAAGATAAAAAAAAGGTTGTTAAAAACGCACACATGAACAAAGGCTATTACCATATCGGTGATTATTTAAAAGACAAGAATGCGTGGAGTAAATAACCTTGTTTCTATTTAATATTACTATTTACTATATATTAAACAGAGAGACGGTAACTGTTTAAAATCCGTACTGTGTAATAGTAATTTTCTATTAAAGGGTTTTAAAAAAAATTACTTAAGTCTATAATCTAAGATCACAGTGGTTCGTGTGTTTGTCTGTCCGCTCTTTTCCCATGGTATATGCGTTACCATAGCAACGCGTTAACCGCAAGTAGTTCGTCGACCGGACGCTAGATGGCGCTAACGAAAAATATTTAATAATAGAAAAAATTTAAAGAATTTTGTCCACCCATGCGAAGCCGGGACGGGCCGCTAGTCTATAATCTAAGAACACAAATTTGTTGTTTGTGTGTTTGTCTGTCCGCTCTTTTCCCGCTCTGTTAACATTACCATAGCAACGCGTTACCAGGTCAGCTAGCGTATAACTATGTATGAAAACTTTTATAACTTATGAACAACTTTAAGCTACATTTGAAGCTGCCTTTCTTTTATTTTCTTTGTTGTTTATCCTCTTTCTTTTCTGTCGATCTATCTTTCTGAACTCTTTTTCTTGCTATGTTTTTACTCTATGGTGAGAAGTATCCTTAGCTTCAACCTCCAGACTCATCAACTATTATAATAACTATACGAATCCATAAAAACTTTTCAAATTCGTACCAGTTACCCATTATCTAACAAATAAAAAAAAAAAGCTATGTATATAGTGTAACATAAAAAAGGGAGAAAAATACAGCCCTTGCCGAGTTTCTTGCGCTAGTGGTATTTTATAAAGCGCTATCGTTTTGTTTTTACGAAAACCAATTAGATTGATGTGACCACACTTAAACTAGGCGATGCACTCGCTAAGCATCAAGCTACGCTGGCACCATATATTGGAGCGGAGCGTAATACCTAAAAAAAGAAAAAAATGTTTTTTTGTCTCGATGGGAATTTTTGCGAATTTCAAAATTCGGCCTCCATCACAATCTGGTCCTAATTCTGTTGATTCGATTCCTATATATAACTGGAAACAAAATTTAGTAGGATTGTGGAATTTATTTATTATTCTGAAATTTCATGAAAACTAAAATTGGTAAGCATATTTTTTAATGGTTGGCTTGTGTTATAGATATTAGGGTAACGGACAAATATACATATACGATACATAGATATTTATAGATATATATAAATACCCATGTATCAGATACAAATGCTTCACACAATCATCTGCCCCTAATGGGTCACGATCCCGGGTTCATCACGGTCCTAAAGGCAGAGTCACTACTGTTGCAATTTCGCTGAATTAGTTACTTCTAAAAATATCTAATATTATCAAACAGCTCTATAGAAGCGCTATAATGGAAAAAGCAATATAAATAATAGCTCTAATAATAGCGTTTATACGCTGAAGATCGATAGCGCATGTTGGGTAACCAAGGTCCGCACCGGACGACCTTCAGCTCCACGAGGAATGCTCGCCATATCAGACAGGCTTTATCAGCTGCCGTAAGGAAACTGCATTATGCAGGCAAGATAACTACCACCGAGAATTGATTACACACAAGTTAATTTTAGACGAATTAATTACAAAGTGTGTACTTTCTAATTCAAGTCTTTTATTTTAAGGGAAAAGAAAGCGGCCATCCCGTGTATATGGGTAGTTTAGCTTTATGTGACTGAAAAATAACATAGTGTTCTCCCGAAACAAAATAAAACACATCCTGCCAAAAAAAATCGGTGGTTTATGGTGTCTGAAAATCGATTGTCTCTCAATATCGAGGGATCCCAAATCAGTCATACCAGCGATAGTTTTTTACTATCGATAGTATCGGTACGGTCGACCTATTGCCACGAAACTAGCGATAGTATTGTATGGTACTTTATTATCGAAACTATCAATTTTATGAGTGATTTTAGGTGGGAGTTATTGAATCTTCAATAGTCGATTTTTCTGCGATATTATCTGTGGTTTGGCTTCAAAGGAAAAGGGCCGAAGTCTCGGTCAAAGCCGATGTCTCGGCCAAAGCCGAATGTTTCTAGCAAGCGCCGAAAAAGGATGGCCTTTATTTCTATGTTTTCGTTAAAATACAGCTGGTGCAAAGTGAACTAATTAAAGTGATTTTTCGTAAGAATGTAAAACGCAAAAAACGTATGAATTGAAATAAAAATCTAAGTCTTAACAAATTTTTCAACTATTTTCAGATATTTTTAGGATGCCGTGGTTAGTTTTATTGCATTTTTTTTCTTATTTGAGCGTGTTCTTTTCATGCCAATAATACTTTCGTTTCCTTACGCAATTAGACATATATTTAAAAAATGGATATCTTTAGGATTTAAATAATTAAGTAAGAAAATTAAGTTTTATAGACTTAACCAATTATAGCTCCCATTAAGGTTGTTGTTTTGTCTCCTCTTAGGAACTGTGACGGATGCGCGAGAGCACTATGGTTGTGGCAACACGCGGGCTGTAGGGGTCACACTGCGTATAACTTGCCGTTCGCTATCGCCATAATTACTTAATCAAATCAAGAACGCATACGCAATTAATTATCCACCCTACTAAGATTTATCTACAAATTACAAAGTACACACTCATTGAAATTAAACGACCGTTTGGTGCAACGGTAGCGATCCTGCCTTCCGTACCGACAGTCCTGGATTCGAGTCCTGGTAGAGGCAGGTGTTAGTGTGATGAAAACGAGCACTTGTACCTGAGTCGTAGGTATTTATATATATTTCTATGAATATTACATATTTATGTATCATATATGTGTGTATATCCCTTACCCTAGTATCCGCAACACAAGCCTCATAGTGCTTACTTTGGGCTAGGCTAATTGGTGTGAATGTAAGAATTATTATATATATTATAACTTTACGGAAACCGAAAACTAATTTTTTATCTTTGTTTTCATCATGATATTTTAACCTCATTTTTAGAAGACGTGTAT
Source organism: Calamotropha paludella (assembly GCA_927399485.1). Taxonomy (NCBI): domain Eukaryota; kingdom Metazoa; phylum Arthropoda; class Insecta; order Lepidoptera; family Crambidae; genus Calamotropha; species Calamotropha paludella. The sequence goes on from OV656812.1 coordinate 27,498,056, forward strand.
AAAAACAAATTAATAATTCCTTTATTGGCTTAGCGTTTTTACAATTCCTTTGTAAATAACGTTTACGCCAATTCAAACTTGGCTAAATGCCTGTATCTCAGGAGTCAGCGGCCTCTCATTATTTACAAGAAGTGTTGAGAATGCCAATTAAAAAAACGTACTATGCATTTTATAGAATAGGTTGATATGTTGACTAAACGAAATCCGGTATCGGTATCGATAAACCGCTTACATCTCTAAACATGAAACGAGTTTGTAAACATTATTCTATGAATAATTTATTGTTTTAGAATTAAACAATATACAAGGTAAAAGAAAAACTTTACCTTTGATGTTAACTTTAATGGTACGCTTTGCTGCTAATATACACTCCTTAGATCTTATTTTAGTTACTGACTTTTTGGGAATAACAAACTACTTAAAGAAAGATAAGGGGTTTAAATAAAACAGTCAAACCCATTAACCAGTTTTGTTTATGAAAGGAAGAGAGGAAATGACCAGCTTCCTGTACAATGGGCAACAGGCAATATTTCACATTTTGTTTATATAGGGTATCCAGCGAGAAATTTACTAGTTCTGCAATGCATGCTGCTGTTTGCAAATACTGAGCGAAGCACTACCTCTAGGTAAGGTAGTGCTCACCACCTGACCTTACCTAACCTAACCTTTCAGGTCGCGCCGCCGACCTTCGGCCGCTTACGGGAGCCCGTAGGTGTAAACCTAACTTCACCTTAATCAATTCAAAAGCTGATCACAGCCAAATTGTATGTCCGATTTCAAAACTTTTTTTGCACATTAGTCACGACCACGATGTGAGTTTTGGCGCCAAATTTCATCAATGTAGTATCAGCGGTTTGGCTTTTGAATTTTTTTTTCGGTGATTATTCTTCCATGGTAAAGGCTATAATTTTTTACATAGCCTTTGTCCGTCAGGTTATAATAATGTATGTTCATGCTAAAATTCGTTCGAATCGGTTGAACCGTTAAGTAGCAGGAGGGAGACAAGCGAAATTTGTGAGTTGCCTAAAAGAGAGCTTCACTCTTTCAGAGCTTCGCTCAACAAGTTTAAATTGTGGTTCTTAAAAAATTAGCGGAGTGAGGTTAGGGGAGGGGTACCGCTTGAAGTGTACAATTTGCGGATTCAATAGACGCCATTAATTTATTAATTACTGGTTGAACAATATTTTAAGTGCGGCATTAAATAATAAACAAACATCCTCCAGACGCAAAATAGGCGCTTAATGTCGACGTGTTGTGGATAAATCCCGTATTGGATGAAGAAGAAGTGCGGCGTTTGTGCGCGTCGCGATTTTTGTACGCACTTCATTATTCATCGAATAAATGATGGACCGAGCACGCACATTATCTGGTCGTGGGTGCAAAGGTTTAGGCAAGAAGGCCTATTTTATTCGACATCCCAGAAAGAAAAACATGCCAAGTCTAAAAGATGTTCTAAATGGGTGGTGGGTATAAAATGTTGGACAATTCAAAAGAACTTGATATGAGTTAATTTTTTTATTGCGATAATTTCTTTAGATATAAGTTACTTGCACTTAATATATACATTCCATTATTGATTGGCAACCGCTAAGGGTCCATAGTGGGTTGCATAAATTTAAAAAGCATAATTTTAGAATTGCTTGATTATGAATAAAAAAATACCTAACCTAACCTGCAAAGTATGTCAATTTATGCCTTTTGATTATGCCAATTGAAATTATGTGTTGTGGATGGTTTTCAATCGCTAATCTTATCAACAAATAAAAGTATGAAGTGAAATCAGAATGACTCATACTTATCATAAGAAAGAAATCAATAGAATAATTACAATGCTTAATAAAAATGAAGAATTAAGAAAAAGAAACTGTATTTTTATTTTAAATAGGTTCACTCTTGATTCCAATAAAACCTAGACACGATCTGAGATGGAGCCGGCTACAGAGATGTTTATAATTAATTTTGCATGTTTATTTTGTACCTAAGACTAAATCAATATACAGTACCCTTTACTAATTTAAAATACAAGCATTTAAAAATATAACTTCAGGAAAATAATGATTTATATCAACACATAAGATTAAATACACATAAACTGTCTTCTAATCGAGGAAAATACATTTTGAATGGCTTTTGCCAAATCTCTACTTATGAACCAATTACCTTGCCATCCCTGACACTTAATCAAGGTAATTTGAAACATTATACTTCAGTGCCGATAACGGTTTTCAAATATTAATATACTGTTAATTATAACATTTATTTACATTTTTGTTGCTACTGCAAAAACACTATTTTAACTTTTATTAATTATTAACACTTTTTTATATCAATAGGTGCCATAGATAATATCTAAACAAGTTTTCTTTTTAAACTTAGAATGAGTTTTAGTGATTTTAAAATTTTGGTAGTCAACCAACTTTTTGAAAGGAAACATAAAGAAAATAATAGGAACTAACTAGTAGCTATTTATTTAATGGTAAGAAGAGAAAGTAGAAATTATGTAATTGAGTTAAATTATAAGAATGTATTAAAGAAAGTATTTTTAAAAGTTCTCTTAGTTGATCCACTTTACCTACCTTAGTAACAATGTTAAATATTACATATCCATAAATATTATATATGTCTATACTACATGGTTAGTTTTGATAATTGAATTAGATTGTATATACTCACACAGTGTTAATAAGGAACTTTTTCGCACTTAAACAATAAACAGAACACTGTGACCAAATTTTGTGCACATGTACTGCATGAATAATGGTCTACAATCTGGTGAATCTACCTGATAGCATTATCAAGCAGAGATAATGTTTATCACATCACACTACATTAGCACAAAAGCGAACTAAACACTTGACGTCATAATACAACCACCCAATCCGCGAATAAACACACAACTGACTGAATACATGGATCATCAACTTAGGTTCGCAGGCTGGCGGCCTACATTCAACACGACCTACGATGAGACTACATCATATTGGAAGTAACTTTGCTACGTTCATTACAAGCGCTTTAACTACATGAGGGTGAAGGTCTAAGCTTACAAGCTAACAGAATAGTTTCTCGGTCTAATTGCTATAGAAAGTTAGTGACAGCGAAAATTTGATACAACCAAAAACTTACCAATTGGCAATGACTTGTTAACTTCCTTTAACTGACTTATTTACGTTTGTACATATAAAACATTATAATGTTGTCACGTAGCACAACACAATATCACTCGATTTACTGCATAATTTTGTCAAATTTTTGTCTAAACAAAACACTTTTTGACGAATTGACAAATCGTTTTCATTCGTGACGAAAATCAACATGTCTTCCATCACCTCTTCCGGTCAATGCAATAACATCAATTATTTCAATCAAATATTTTAACTGCTTTCTTCATCATTTATTGAAAAAAAATACAGAGTAGTAATTGAATTCGTAATAATATTATAGAAAATAAATTTCCTGACTAAAGAACAATAAAGTGAATTAAAATGTTCACCGATCAAAAATCATAGACAAAACTTGGACTAGTGTTGGTGTTCAATCCATTGATTCGATACTGTCAATACTATTGATAGTGTTTTGAGCTATAATGATATGAATGCTTAACAACCCCCTTTAAACCCGAGAGCATTATACTAGGCGATGCAATCGCTAAGCACAAAGCTTCGCTAGCACCATATTTTAGAGCGGAGCGTAAAACAAAAAAAAAAGTGAATATCAAAATTCGATACAATCTGATCCTAAATGTGTTGATTCGATTCCACACAAAAATTATTAAAATCGGTTAAAAACTTGGGAAGTTATGGCGTAACGGACATTGCGCCATTGAAGCTGATCCATGGGAGCTACGCTCCAATCATGCGCAAGAGAAATAACGCATTTAATACAAAGCTGGGCTCAAAGGGGTTAAGATCAATTATTGCTGATTGCTTTATGAAAGGTAACACATAGGTTACAATTGTTGCTACATACAGATATAATTGACTTGTAAAATAGAGGTAACACTGTCCATAATATTAAAAGAACAGCTAGAATATAAGATTGATTATATAAATTAATTATAAAAAGTCGGTATACGGGCGAAAGTTTTACGTGACAACGACTTTGAGTGGTAAAATAATTTTAATGTGAATATTCATTCGTATAGTAGGGAGAAGGATGAAATAATAGTAACAATTTAAAACATTTATTTATACAAAGAATTATATTTAAAACATTAATTTATAGGCACGCGTCCCTTCCACTTTTTATGTCTGTCTCTCTCGCTCTTAGGCGGGCTAACCATGCCCGAGTGGAAGGGACGCGTGCCTCTCACTCGCTCTCATTGTGAGCGCATAACGTGAGCGGAGCGTAACGCAGTTTCTTGAAGTGTCACCCGGCAAACCAATTTATAAGACGTTGTCACGTCAAAAGTAAAAATTACAAGTCAACTTACAATAAATTCACCAAAATATTCGACAGACAAAGCCTGATTAAAATATATATTAAGAATTCGGTAATAAACCAAAATTCTATCAGCATTTGCACGTTGTATTTCTATACTGTATTAATTCGTTTTTTAAAGAACTACTAAATAAATATTGTGGTTCTTCTATACTTGTCCCTGTACCGATTAATATCATTGATTTAGTGATCGAGTCAACGCACACGTCCTTCAAGAGCTGAGACAAAATTTTAAAATAAAATAAGTCCAATTAATTGGACTGTGCAGGAACACTGAGAGTTTTGTGACGCATTTATTTCATTATGTCAGCCTATAGAAGTTTTACAGCTTTCAAAGTATGTTATTAATATACATTATACTTTGAGGACATCATAAGGAAATCATTATTATCGAAAAATGCCGGAAACCGAATAAAAATTTAGAAGTAATATTAAAAAATCGTTAAATTTGAATCCATAAAAATGATTTTTACAAGCATTAAATAAAACATAGATATTCATTATCTCAGCTGTAAAAACGTTTACTGCTAAGCTAAACGCAACACCTTTACAAAAAGGGGGAAGAGTTTATTTCATTATTCATTCTTCATATATTGATTATCCTTTATTCATAAATTAACTCTCATCATGATCCATCATCATCTAAACAAGAAATTAAATGATTGAAGACAAGGATGTATGAATTTTGTAACCTTTGCTATCCCTCTCTTATGGGAAAGAAAACTGTAAAGATTTTTTGGCGGGAGTGAAAAACGATTTTTTGGTGGTTTTGTTTTTCTTCTTAAAAGGACATCATTCAGGCTTCATACAAATTTGGGCTAATTCTTTTTTAGCCGGCCAACAAAAAATAATTAAATTTTATCATAGGCATAATTATAATAAACATTTCGTATTATGACAGTAAAGCTCGAAACCTATTGGTTGAGACTATAATCGGTCTCAAAGTATTTATTTTATTACCTACGGCTTGCACCCGGCTTGCGGGGTGAGCTCGTGATTTCCAGGTAATCAGTTATTGTTAATGGTGTGCGAGCGAGAATACGTTACAAGTACATTTACCTGCCGAGAAGTGTGAGCAAGAGGCATAATAGGTATGCGAGCGAGAAGACGTTACAAGTACCTACATTTACCTGCCGAGCTGCAAGTGTGAGCAAGAGGCAAAATACACCTACTTAGTCCTTTTCGTACTTTCGTTCGTTAGTTTTCCATGCAACTCTCGTTACATCGGACGGCTACTTTCACTGTTTTCGTGGTTTTTAACATTGATTTTGTTTTGTTTGTTGTTTTAATTATCGTTGAGTTTTTGTTTTTGTTATACTGTTTTTGTTAATCATGGTACATATGTTGTGTATTAACTGTCGTGAACCATGTGAAGGTCGAAGGACTTACACGTGGATTTCTCGGGAAGAACAGCACATCGACATAGCTCAGATTATTATGGAGGAGCTAATCGCGAGACAGGTATGTAATGCAACCTTTTTTACATTTAAGTCATAACTAGGTACCTACTCTGTGATAATAACAGATCGTCGATATGACATCATGATCAGGACTAGGTGTCGCGTTGAATTGCTGAAGTACCTACCTTCCTTCAATAAAGTAAAATGTATACTTAAGTTCTTTAGTTAGTACTATGAAAGGGTTTTTTTATAAAGTACATAGGCTTACATCAGTGATAGAAATGTAGACAAGAACCTTTGAAGGTATAGGGAAAGATTTTTATTATTATTATTATTTTTAAGTAAGATTTCTACTTACGAGTGTTTATTAGTATTTCATCGACTCTCTGTTACTGCCACGAATTAACTATTTGTTGTTCTTATTTATTTGTTAGTATTTTTATCGGCGCTCTGTACAGATCTTAAGTACCACTTCAATATGGTATAGTGCCCGTCTAAGTTATAGCCGGTTTAAATGTAGGCATTGGCTCTTGCCTACACTCAAAACTATTTCAAAAGTTTTGAAATAGTTAGTTTTGTGTGAGTACGGGCACGAACATGTTATTATTTTTGTTAAGAAGTCCTTTGGGAAAGATTCGTTTGTATTTAACTTGTAGAAGGTGGGTTTACAAAAATTGTTTTTTTTTTTCAGAACGAACCTACCGACGTCATTTGCCGACCTTGCTGGCAAAGAGCTGAGAGGACGTTTCATCGGCGTATACGCGAGAAGCGTCAAGATGATGACGTGTTGCCCGATGAGCCTATTCAGCAACAAAGCCGTAATCATCCAACAATGACCTTAGCAGGATTTGTACGTACTCCAAACTCAACAGTGCACTGCATTTTTTAGCATTGTCAAAATATTACCAGGCTTAGAATACCTAACGATATCATAATTCGTATGATTGGGCGGTACAATCTACTAATACCAGAAAATGCTCGCGTTTGCGGAGAACACTTAGCCCAGAACCTTTGGTATACTCTACCTTTACAAGACAATCTCATAGAAGATTTTACTGCATCTGAAATAGTGAATGCTCTGACGATTATGAGAAATCATATTACAACAGACGTGTTAAACTTCGAGACATACGAAGTCATTAATACAAACGAGTTTCATACTTGGACGGGACTTACTCACGAACAGTTTTCCGATCTACTCGTAAACACATCCAGCCTAAATAATAATCGTCAAAAGAAGACAATACTGGCAAAACTAAGAACAGGAGACTCTAATGCCAGACTTGCTTTAGTGTTTAGAACGAGCGAATCCCGTTTTCAACGAATGTTAGCTCTAGGTCGTGATGCATTGTTGCGTGATTTTGTTCCCTTGCATGTTGGGTTTGACCACATAAACAGGGAACAAGTGGCTCAAAGGAATTTATTAGTACCTGAAACTCTATTTGGCAATCCAGAAAGCCCTTTGCCACAAAGAAATGCTATAATAATAGTCGATGGTACATATATATACAACCAAAAGAGCTCGAACTATTTTTTTCAACGACAAACATATAGTCTTCACAAATATCGAAATCTGACCAAGCCGTTCTTGTTTGTTTGCTGTGACGGTCATATAATTGACGTAACGGGCCCGCACGCCGTTTCAACTTCCGATGCAACAATAATGAATGCAATTATTGAAAATGAGGAGAGCATATTTCATTGGTTTTTCAGACCGGGTGACGTATTTATCTTAGATCGTGGCTTTAGAGACGCGGCCTATCCTTTACAATCACATGGATATACAGTACATATGCCAGAAACGAAAAATGCAAACGAAACGCAACTTACGACGGAACAAGCGAATAAATCCAGACTTGTGACTATATGCCGCTGGGTAGTAGAAATAATCAATGGACCATTTAAAAGAGATTTTCGCTTGTTAAGAATTGTACACAGCAATCGCGCCTTGCATCATATGATGGAATATTTTAAAATCAGTGCAGCTTTATTAAATGCCTATCATGTGTTGATTGTGGACAATGTAAGGGCTCCAATGTATTTAGAAATAATACGGGAAAGGGTTAATGTACCGAATACATTGGCGGATCTGGTGAACAGGGCGAAGGGCGACAGGCTATAAAACACTATTACTGTACATGTAACATTGGCCGAAGAACCATTGGCTGCTGCTCACACGTCATGTGCATTGTGTGGTACATGGGGTTTGCCAGGCACGAGCCAACGATACACATTCCCGCCGAAGGTTTAGAAGATATTATTGTAAGGCCAGGAGAGTTGTAAATATTGAATAAAAATATATGAAATGAAAATAATATGCATTATAATTTATAAAAAACCTGTACATAAACGCCTGCATGGAGAACTAACGAACGAAAGTACCTACGAAAAGGATTAAGTGGGTGTATTTTGCCTCTTGTTAACACTTGTAACTCGGCAGGTAAATGTACTTGCAACGTCCTCTCGCTCGCACACCATTAACAATAACTGTTTACCTGGAAATCACGAACTCACCCCGCAAACCGTAGGTAATAAAATAAATACTTTGAGACTGATTATCATCTTAACCAATAGGTTTCGAGCTTTACTGTCATAATACAAAACGTTCATTATAATTATGCCTATGATAAAATTTAGTTATTTTTTGTTGGCCGGCTAAAAAAAAAATAGCCCAAAATGGGTGATGTCCTTTGCGTTGTGGTACATATTAGTGCATAATATTGGTGGATTATTAATAACTAAGTGTTAGTAAACATTCAAGAGTGTTGGCAAGTGAAATAAAAGCAGTGGAAGTAGTCGTTTCCTCCTGTCTCAAGAAGTCCATGGGGAGGTTTCAGTAACACCCCACACCTTTACTGAAACCTAGAGAAAGGGAAATTTCACTGTTTAGTTATCATTCATTGATCATCTACCATTCATAGATTGGCTTTCATCATCATTCATCATCATCTAATCAAGAAAATCAATAATTGAAGACTAGGTTGTATGGGCTTAGTACCCTTTGCCTGCCCCTATGGGAAAATAACAAAGCAAAAAAAAAAAGAGTAATTAAATAAGTATAAGGAGGTTATGTTTGTGCTTTCTTTTAAAATAGAAAATTATTAAAATCGCAAGAGAATTATTATTAAACTGCACTGGTATAATGGCATTTTCTCCTTCGAGGCTATGTTTATTACATAGAATTGTACAAAATGTTTATTATACGACTTTATCAAAGCGACCAATGGCTTATAAAAGTTCAATATCTCTAGAAACTCTTTATCCAAATAGTTCATTAAAAATAACTACACCAGCTTTTGTAAGTAAATAAGGATTTACTAATACAAATTTATTTATTTTCTCTTGTACTAAAGTTTCATAAATTTCATGTGCAACAAAAAATAATATATCTTTGTTGTGTTTAAAGACTCCAGATCCAAAGGAAAAGTTCTCTGGATTCATTCCCATTGAAAAGTTAGAAATCACATACAGTGCAAGTTCTGGACCTGGAGGCCAAAATGTCAATAAGGTTAGTCATTTACAGAATAATAATTGTACACCTGTAGGTAAATATGAATTCTTTCAAACATGAACATCTTTACAAATTAACAGTTAGTGATTTTAGATCACCAAAACAGAAGCAAGTGTTTTTAAGTACATACCAAGTTAACAAAAAACCTTTTGTATATTCTTGAGTAAAAGTTGGTGTTCATAATTAAAACAAATATAATTTTTATGGAAAACATGATATTTGTGTTGTGCGCAAACATATGCAAATTAAAATACATTTGTTTTAAGTAAACTATGTAATGATATATTAATTTCAGGTCCATACCAAAGTAGATCTAAGATTGAAGCTGAATGATGCAGATTGGATACATCCTGAGATAAGACAGAGATTAATGGAAATGGTAATTATTAATTGTTCAATCATTTTATAATGGTTACAGCTAATATGATGTTGTTTATAATGGCTGCCTATGAAAGTGGTACCTAGATCAGTGGCAAATGTATTTGAGTTTAAAACATAATTCACTACATTTTTAACACTATTATTGTTTAAATAGTTTTCCACAGAATACTTACAAAACAAATGTTAAGTACTGAGCAGGTACATACCTTAATTTGTAACAAATAAATGAGAGGAAACACCTCAACGAGATTTCCTAATAAAAAACACAAGAACAGAGATTACTCACTAATGACTTATACATATATAACATTTTTATACTCCGAAACCTATTTTAATACAATATCATAGGTTATTTATACATGTACAGTAACAAAAAGTTCTTTACCTTCCGTACTAGTTCAACACTGTGTTACGGCAAGGTAAGTTTCTCGCCCTGTAGATAAGGTGCATTATCAGGAATAAATTCACTATGTGGGTGTTCGCACAAATTCAAACAATACAAGCAAGTCAACCTAGATGAAGTCTATACAGCCCTCCTAGGCTGTCGCACTTTCTAGGTGGTTTTTAGTCAGTACAAGTCTGACATAACTGCGAAGCTGAGCCGGAGTATTCATGCAGGATTCACCACTTCCCTCCCCCGCGCCCAGAGGGTACCCAATTTGCCCAGGGGCAAAAAAACTCATGTGACATAATAGATACTTTTATTAAAGATATTTGGACTGTCAAACAATAAAAGGTGTTACTAGTTTAATCTATAGTTTTGGATAATGATAAAATACATTAGCAATAAATAATAAATTTCAGTCAACTCTAATATAGATCAAAACAACTGGGCAGTCAATCTCAATATGAATGAAATAAATGTTCACTTCACACCTTAATTGATTGTGTGAATCAATCAATTTTGAGGTATATGGCTGAGTAGCATTACGTGACAAAATCTGAGTTAAAAGAGACAAGTTTTCACTAGGTATTGTACAGTTTATGATGACAATTAACGATAACTGCATGTATTCAGAGAGATGGTTTCTTCACTGGCATGGGTTCAAAGGTGGTCAAACTTCTTAGGACTAATGTTTTCAATAGTTCTTTACATTTACTACTTTGCAGTAAAGGTACACTAAACTGTCTTTATTTAGTTTTGAAGTATTACTACAATGTGAGCAAAAGATGGTGAACATAAATAAAAGATCATAATGGACTCTAACGGGTACGCAATAGAGTTCTAGAAATGGGCAGGCGCTATAATTAAGTCAAATGGTTAAAAAAATATATAATTATGTTACAAAGTAAGTTTAGATGAGAGATTTGAATTTTCAAGAGCTACCTCTCTTTCTTGGTTGCTATTCCTACCTGTCTCACTTCTCGCTGTCGTGCTTCTCAACATCTTTTATAATGCGTACAACTAAGGAGTGGAACTCCCTGCCTGCGTCTGTATTTCCGAGTACTTATAACCCGTCCGTTTTCAAAGCTAGGCTGAATAGGCACCTTCTGGGTTAGGTTGTTCCATCATGATGCTGTCTGAGCCCCGAGGCTTGATGGCGATCAAGAGCGAACCCATTAAAAAAGTACTATATATAGAAATTCTTATTTATCTGTTACAGCATGGAAAAAAATTAACAAAAGAAGGCTACTTGATCATACGCTCTGACGCAACTCGCTCTCAACAGCTGAACTTGGCTGATTGCATGAGAAAACTGAGGTCTTTGATTAGGGCAGCAGACGTTACAGAGAAGGTGCCCTCACCAGAAACAGAGGAGAGAATTAGGCAAAGGTATACTTTATTGGACTCTAGCTTAAATTTTTCACATATTAGAATTAATCACAGTTTTTAAAGTTATTTAATTGTTAATGTTAGAGTACTTCTTCGGCCGGAAATTAGTCCGTGCTTATTAGTATAGTTTACTGACACATGTTGTGCTTACATCGAGTAGGTTAAAATGTAGTTTGATAAGTTATAAATATAGCTTTAGTTTTTAATTGTGATCATTGTAAACCAGTTGTGTTAGCCTAATAAAAATAATGTGATACATTACAAGAATACTTTTCTTGTACTATTCAGACGTAGGAGATTTTTTTTTACAATGAACGTATTTTATACAGTGTTGTTATAACCAATTATTATTTTTTCTTTATTATTCTTTTTTTTTCGATAAATTAAATAGGAACGAAGTTCCTTATTATAAAAATATTAATTTTATGTTCTATCTGAGGTATAAAAAAAATATTATTCGGGTATACATTTTTTTATTATGACTTTTTTATCGATAAAAAGCAAAGAAACTACTTTACAAAATTATCTTTACATTTTTATTTTATTTATATATATAATTACAGTCATCACGTAGACTTTACATTAGACACTGTATAGCCATCCCACATAGACTACACATAAAAATCTTACGCTTTCTGTTTAACGCAAAAAGTGGAAAGTTATGGCGTGACAGACATTGCGTCATTGAAGCTGATCCATAGGAAAAAAATTAGTGATCCTATAATAGTTTTAAGAGTGATAAAAAATATTTGTAATCGCTCTTAAAGCTATTCTGTCGCTGAATATACTTTTTATTTTCAGACATTTGAAAGCAGCTCGATTACGTGTCGCTGAAAAGAGAGATGCTTCGATCAAGAGATCAATGAGGCAGGCACCTACCAATATAGACTTATGATTTTTCTACTAAATTGGGCATACACATGTGGATTGGCTCGAAGAATTGATTAACAACTTTATTGAAAGACAATGGGGTTCAAAATTCAATGATAAAAACAGATGTTAGTGTACTAACCATACATTATAAAGTGTTTTGTAAGACTTGAACAAATGCTGAAATATTTGAATTCAATCGATTCACTCAATTATACATAGATTTAATTAAATCTCTCTCTTATATTAAAATAATTTTCTTAATTGTTCTGAACGTGTTTTTTGTATTTTGTTTTCATTATTTATGGATTATAATTGCGACTGAAAACTAAAGTCGTTTAAACACATTCAATATATTATATACTCTGTGGTTAGTACATCTGTTTTTAGTCTGTGCAGACAGGCTACCAACTGACCGGTTTCTTAATTCCATCAAAAATCTTCGAGCCTAATCCTTGTTATTTTAGCTGTTTTCATAGTTAGTTGAATACATTTTTATTTAATTTTTGTTGTTTTCTATTATTTACATAAATTGCCTTTTTCCGTTTTTTTTTATAATGATTTTTTGCTCAATATCTTGTCAGCGCTTTAGCATTCCTTACTAGTGTTTTGTAATTGTCTCTGTGTTATTTATTATATATCTCTGGAAACATTGTTGTTATATGTATATTCAATATGTTTTGTGTTTATACACAACACATTTATCTAACAAGGGATATTTTGGCGTTTACAACGAAATTTGACCAAAAAATAACAAAAAAGCATCAAATATTAATTTTAACTGTTGACTAAAAATGTGTAAATATAAAAAAAGTTTGTCATCTAAAATTATGTATGTTTTCCTCGAAAATAAATAAACAAAATGTAGTGAGATGTAAAATTCCAGTCAGTTCTACCATAGAGAACAGGTAATAGCAAGTAATAGCAATGATTCCTACTAGTTCCACTATTATGCGACGTGTTATAGCATAGTACTAATGAGAAAAAAAATCATTAGTTCTACAATGGAACTGCTTCACAGAACAGTTAAAAAGAGTAGAAGTCGCAATGCAAGACGCGATCTCTTCAAGGAAACCAGCGTAACTTTAAGCATCTTTAAATCGCAATAATATTCTGAATGGTGAGAAAAACTGAAAAGGTTAGGGCATATATCACAAAATGATTTATTATATCATATTCTACCATTTTGGCATATTGATAAGGTCCATAATAAATAACAGCTTCCTTTGTTCTAGTACCGCTTTTGGGTACAAGATGGCGTTATAGTTATGCTAATAGCAGCACTGCTTTAAGCGTACTGTACCCTGCAACCACACGCTTTTTTTACTTTTCTGTGAACTGCTTAGTAGAACAAGTGGGATAAAAGGGAAAATTTGGTTCTTCCTGCGGATTCATTATAGCGCCTACAAATATTTCGTAGCAATATCTCTTTTGTGCGTTGTTGCTATACAAAATGTAACAAAGTCAGTTAAGTTTCAAAACTGCTATTAAAACAGCTAAAATAACAATTATTTTGACAGAAAAATACTAAGTATAGTCAGTAGTACATAAATAATATGTTACCGACTGTGTTTATTGTTTTTATGTCGAGTGTGCCCAATTTAGGTAAAAAAAGTCCCAAAAATAATTAGTATGTAACATTTTTCATTGAAATTATAATAAATGGAGGGAAAATTATAAATACATATTTCGCTTCATAACCTACTCTAAAGTATTGTAAAATTAGTTATGGATATATTTTATTTATCTGTAGTAATTTAAATGTCATAGGTCTTATAAATACAATAACTGCATTATTGAAATTTTAGTAGGCAAATTGTTATCATACCAATTTTACACAGAGCAGCGGCGGTAACATCTGAAATTGTACCTATAATTTTTTTCAAAGTAATTTAAACTTTTTCCGTTTATAGATAAGGTTTAAGATATGTATCATAACATAAGGTATAAGATAGTTCATAATACTTCCTCAAGATGATTTTAATAAATGTGAAAAATGCTTGACATTTTTAATTTTTGCACGAATTCTGTGCTCTTTTTCTTTGTATTTTTAGTATATTTAACATCATATATATAATATTATTAGGACAAATAAAAGCCAGCAATTTTATTGTTTTTAATAAATAAATTGGATATTTCCTATTATTATAAGTAAATATCTGACCGCTTTAGGTAAAAGGACGTCTATACAACAATTAATTCATAGCTAGCTTGGTGATGTCTAATTATATAAGATTGTATGCTTAATAATAAATAAATAAACGGACTATTCACACAGAAGAATTGCTTTATTTTACAACGCGTCAACATGATCGCTGCCTCCATTCTAATATAACATTTATAACGCAGATTTAAAGATCCAATGTTTGTAACGATTGCAAAAATTAAATTCCATCTACATTGTAGGCTGTATCGCGTTTGCCATATCGGAGAACTTCATTTTATAATAAATTCAATGCCTTAATTAATTAAAAATTTGAGTTAGAGACTCCTCGTTTCATCCTCTTAATTAGAATAAATAAATATTTCTTACAATCACACCAATTAGCCTAGCCTAAAGTAAGCACTGTAAGGCTGGTGTTATGGATACTAGGGTAACGGATATACATACATATATGATACGTAAATATGTAATATTTAAAGAAATATATATAGGTATAAACGCTCGTATTCATCACATAAACATCTTCGCTATCGTTGCACCAAACGGTCGTCTAAAATAAGCTTAAATGAGACAAAAATATACTTCATTATCAGTGTGAAATGATTACTGAAGGTGAGATTTATCTCTGTAACATAAATTCGTTGACAGAGTAGAACGCTTCTTGGATAAGATATTTTTTAATTTTTCTTTGAAAGCATTTATATTAGATTCTTTTTTAATTGCAATTGGGATTTTACTAAAATTAAGATGGATCATAACAATAATCGTTTTTGTGACACATAGGTGCTTATATAAAGATGGTATACAAATAATTTGTTTAGCTGATTAATGGACTATTAAACTCTTTTACTTAGGTTTTGGGTGTTTACGTGCAAACTAACTTATACCATAGCTTACATTACCATTTCCATCTCGTTACTTATAGCACAGCTTATACTATTTTATAATATCTTTACATGGCGAATTGCCCTTTGCCCAGAGCCAGAACTGTGACTAGAATTCTAAAAAAGGAAACCACGTGTTGTCATGGCAACGCGTCCATTTTAATCAACAATAGGAAAAGGGATTTGTTTCAGATAAAAAATTCTATTGTTTGGAATCAATTTATGTTTCTAGAATAAGTCGTACATATATATTTATTGTTTATTAAATTCGATGTCAACATGTCATATAGAGATTTACGGAGTAAGTTCATGCATTTGATTACTGTTTTACTTATTTAGAACAAGAAAGCATACGTGTCTAAATATGATTAATAAGTTTTATATTTTTTTTATATATTTTATGCATTTTCAATGCGATCTTATAAGATAAATTATTATAATAGAAAAATACTAGAAAAGATATTTAAGAAAAGAAGAAATATTTAAGAAGAAAGAAAAGATAAAAGTAGTTTTCTATTATAATAATTTATGATTAATAAGCTTAAAATAGAATTTTATTTTATTTTTAATGGGTTCTTAGTTAGTAGTTAACCCTTAAGATGTCTATTCACCCGGCTTTGAAAAAGGACGGGTTATATGTACTTGGAAATACAGACGCAGGGAGGAAGTTCCACTTCTTTACTCTGAGCTTTATAAAAGATTTTTTTGGAATGTGTTCGCTCTTGATCCTAATCAAGTCCGGGGGCTAAGATAGGATCCACGATGAAACGAGCTAACCCAGAAGGGACCTATTCACCCTGGCCTTAAAAACGGACGGGCTATAAGTAGGTACTCGGAAATAAAGACGCAGGGAGGGAGTTCCACTCCTTTACTGTGCACATTATAAAAGCTGTTGGGATGCGCTTGGCGTGACAGTTAGGACTGATAACCGAGGGATGGTGGTAGCCCGCGGTGCGTCTATGTTAGATGGAAAAGAAGATGTCTCGCAA
Organism: Calamotropha paludella; assembly: GCA_927399485.1. NCBI lineage: Eukaryota > Metazoa > Arthropoda > Insecta > Lepidoptera > Crambidae > Calamotropha > Calamotropha paludella. Next base: position 27,514,469 of record OV656812.1, read on the forward strand.
ATTAAAATAATCATAATTTTCCTCACTTAAGATTTCAGCGAAGCGATGCGCACCTTGGGTTTTCCCAAGCAGATTTCATTGGAGAGCTTCCGCATCCCCAACTGGGAGCTGGTGGAGGAATGTCTCCAATGGTTGGCAGCACGCGTAGAGCCAGACGCGGTGCTGCCTGGCGGCCGGAAGTCCGCAGAACAGCGTGTTGCCATGATCACCCATGCTGTAGCGCTGTTTGTAAGTAGGGAACTATTATAGCTGTTCATTAATGTGGAGTTTAATAGAGGAGTAGGGTGACCCGAGATTACATATGTTAAGCAACTTTTCTAAGGAACATGCACAGGATGGGTGACCGAAGAATCTTCATCCTTCTTGCTTTGGAAATGCATTAACGTTCGTTAGCATATACCGATCTGCACCAGGCTCGCGAGTCGAGTAGCTCACTCTTTCATAAGTCTTTTCACTCATAGCGTACCTATTTCTCGTACTCGAGGATGTTCCTCTCATTGATGAAACAACGCTGGCCTACAGTGTAAAATCAGAAAGGTACTAGAAAATTTCGACGAGTGTTCACAAGGCTCGGTAGCTCAATTGGGAGAGCATTGGACCGGATTTCCAAAGGTTGCGGGTTCGATTTTCGCCTGAGAATCCACTTGCGACCCGAGTCGATTTTTTCTAGTATTTTTCTATTATAATAATTTATCTGATAAGATCGCATTGAAAAATGCGAATTGGTTTTAGAATGGAGGGGTAGCTTGCTACGCTACTGCTAGAATGTGAAGATACATGGCCTACCTAAGCCCTTTTCATCTCCAAACTCTCTAAACAAATCGTAAGCAGGAGGTTTGCGTACTTTAACCTTAAATACCATTGTCGTGTATCATCTCTCGAAAAAATATGTTTTTGAAAGTTTTTATAGGAAAACCTTGCTACAATTTTGTCCACTCAACTCTTCTCGAAACCCAAAATCTTGTTGTCCTAGACTTTTCACTCTCAAAACTACTTATGACTATTGATTTTTGAATTTCCATTCTGTCCTATCCATTATCCCTTTCCTAACGTTTTAATTTTTAATTTAATTTTGCTTGCGTATCGTCTCAGCCACCAAATATCTCCACAATGACCGGTCCTGCGCTGCTCGCATCCAGGTGCTTCCCGTGCCCTTCACCAGAACGTCGGTCCAGCGAGTAGGAGGACTGCCTACGGTACGTCTTCCGGTCCGTGGTCACCACTCGAGAACTTTTCTGGCCCAACGGCCATCAGTTCTACGAGCTATGTGCCTTGTCCTCTGCCATTAAGTTTGCCAATAGTGCGGGCTATGTCGGTTACTTTGGTTCTCCTACGGATCTCCTCATTTCTGATTCGATCACGAGGGACCTTGCGTATAATATACGTAATTTTTGACTGAAGTCCTCTCCTGTTTTTCCAGCATTCCCGCGCTAACCTTAAACTTAATGGTAAAAAGCTGTACGGTGCAGACGGTTGGGCCGTACGCGAACTGCTGAAGGTGGCGACTCTACTCCGTGCAGCACTGGAATCTCCGCCACCAGACGACCAGCAAGGTGAAGCCGGGACTCCAAGCTATGACGTCACCAGCCGTGTAAGTTAATAATAGACTTGGCAGTGTCCAAGGCAAAGTTTTGTAATTTACTCCCATAAGCTATAAAATACGCCTGTAAAAAACAACTAAACATCCGAACCCACAGATGGGATTCGAACCCACGACCTTTCGTTATTCGGGCGAGTGCCCTGACCTCTGAGCTACTGAGACGCTGGCAAACGCGTCGAAATTACAAACGTATTTCAACTTTACTATGAGCTAGTATTGTTATTGTTAAAGGTAGTTAGCGTTCGAACTCCGCCACGATCTAGTCCTAAACCTGTTGGTTCGATTCATTAAAAAAATACGAAAATTGGCTATGAACTCAGAGTTGTGGCAACACTGGACACGTGTTCATTTCTTGAAGGACACTAAGTCGTCCTACAATAATGATAATTTTAAAAATTAATAACTACTTGGCAGTCCACGGTAGCAATTGTTACCGATAGCCAACACCCCTCGTCAGTCCCTGGTAGCAATTTCTACCATATTCAAATTTCCAAGTGGCCTGCTGTTTTTTTTAAATCACGATAAGTTTTTGAGTTACAGAGATCCAAATATTCTGTGGTGGATTATTTATTTAATCAGCTATACGGCAGTATTGTTTTTTGGCCCTAACTTCATTATTTAGCCAGAAAATGGCATTTTTATTCAATGGCACAATTCGCGCAGCATTCGGACTGTTGAGAGGGGTGGAGCGTGCGGTAGTGGACTGACAAGTGGATAATATAAGTACTGACAAAGTTTTTAAGATATTTTATTACTAGCATTATAGACACACGCCTGAAATAAATGATTATATTTATTATTTTTACATATAAATTTTTTCAACAACATCTGCTTAAATAAGACAATCGCTTATCCCCGAACAAAAAGCCATGCCAAGACTGCAGTTATACTTACCTGGTAATTTAATATCATTCAATTGAATAATATCAAGAATTGTCTTTATGATTAATCTAGAATGAATTATTAACTCTCTAATGTCAATATACATTTTATTTACAGTTGGGAGAGATCAAACAAGCCCGAGCATTGGCAACAGACATCACGGCTCAAGGGGCTTACTTATATGACTTGTTGGCTAAGGAAGCTGAAAACAAGGTAAATGTCTATAATATTTTTTGTAGTAACACTTTTTGCATGCGTGACGAGAGCGTTACGAAAGTGTGATCGGGCGAGGCGGACGGAAGTTGAGAGGGAGATATAAGTTAGTATATTACTGTAGGCGCAAGAGAGAGAGGTGCGAGCACACATTTTCTTTCTCTCCTCTCTTTTAGCCAGTTGATCTATAATCTAAGATCACAGTGGTTTGTGTTTGTCTGTCCGCCCTTTTTCCCGCTCTTTTTCCATTGTATCAATAACGTTACCATAGCAACGCGTTAACCGCAAGGAGTTCTTCTACCGGACGCTAGATGGCGCTAACGAAAAAATATTTAATAATAGAAAAAATTTAAAGAATTTTGTCCACCCGTACGAAGCCGGGACGGGCCGTTAGTATATATATATAGATGGAGCTAAAGAAGTTTTACTTGAGTCGTGTGGTCTAAAGCACACTCGATTTTTTATATTTATACTTTATATCAGGAACTTCGTGAGCAAGCTCTCTCTCGCCCTTTGGATATGTCAGCGATGGAAGCTGCTCTTCGACGAGCCTTGGATGCTGTGGCGGCCAAAGTATCGTCGGCTCGCGATCAGATCGATAACGTTGCAGCAAGTGAGGCTGCCCTTGATTCTAAGCTGGAACGCCGCAGAGCTGAGTTGCTTCGAGCTGAGAAAAGGCTGCATACGGTGCAAAAGATAAAGTAAGTTAAAATGAAAATAACTTTATTCAAATGCACTTACAATAAGTTGTTTTAAATCGTCCAACAATTTTAGCTACTATCCGTTCAGGGTGTCTTCTAACTGACAAGAAGGATTAGAGCAAAAAATTCTTCAGCTTTAACAGAAGTAACATTTACAATATTATACGCCGTCACCATACATAATACACAAAAAAACGAAATTATTATATTATCACAATAATAGTAGTGTTATGGTTTCATTACATCGTTGATTACAACAAAGTCGACAAGTTTTAAGTAAGTATCCTTAAATATTGCAATAATATACAGAGAATAAACGACAAATTTAAGAAAGCAACAAACGCGAATGTTATATTTTGTCCCACAAGAGTTACGAAAATAGCAGTCTGGAAATTAATTATCTATATGGTAAGCATAAAAAATATTGTCGAATAATCGACATGTCATTTTAGTTACCTTCCATTTTGATTGATTTAACTAAGAAAGTATTTATATATTTATTTTATTTACTTAGTAAACTTCTAAAGGAAACAACTTTATCTCATAGGACTGTCAGGTAATGCTGGTAGTAATTTCTGTTTAAAAGTCCTACAATATATTTTGATGTAGGCCAGCGTATCAGGGCGAGCTGACAGCGTTGGAAGGGGAGATCGAGCAGCTTTGGGAACAGTACGTGTTGCGGTATCGCTGCGTGGAAGCACTCAAGCATCAGCTCAGCGTGCTGGAGGGAGCTCAGGCTGAAGTAATTCCCCTGCACTAGTCATATAGTTTATTGGAACATGATGGTTACTAACTAGCAAATTGGTGTCCACTGCAGCAGCTCATTAGTGACAGCAAGTGGATGAAGAGCAAGATTCACACCTTGCTCACCGTCGTAAAGTAGCTTGTCTGTCTGTCTTCTACAGAATGTACTTTGGAGAGTGTGCTCAGGAGCTGCATTTGCTCATACCGGCATATCCCTTCTTTCATCGGATATTTTATTTAGCCAGGTGTAAGAAATATCATTTTCTCCCTCTTCAAGTACGTAGGAATACTGCTGACATCATATATTTTAGTAAAATTATAAGTAATTTAATAGACTCACCGCAGCTACTTGGTGAAATTCGTTTCAGAATCCCAACAAAGAGCATACGTAATCATCGTCCCATACTAGTCCCGACGTATAAAAGTAACTATCGCAAAAACTCCTTTTTCTGCAGGGCTGGTGCATTCTTGAACGATTTTTCAAGCTTGAACCCCTCGGTAGACATATTTAACACAAATCCCGCGATTATAAGGCAGTTGATGGCCAACTCATATTTTAACAAATAATATTAATATGTGCTACTATTAGTGATGTTCTCTTTTTATTTTGTTTTGTTTCTTCTAAATTGGTGTTAATTTCTTATTTTACCTGTGAAAACTTGTAAATGGCTTTTAGATTTTATAAAATATGTTTAGATTATTTATGTTTACAGCTGTAAGTTTTCCAATCAAAATAAATAAATAAAATAAATAAATATCCATATCACACTTTCTTGGTTGCTACTCCTGCCTGTCTCACCAAGCGCTTCTCAACATCTTTCATAATGCGCACAGCAAAGGGGTGGAACGACCTACTTTCATCTGTATTTCCGAGTACTTATGGCGCGTCTGTTTTCAAGGCCAGGACGAATAGGCACCTTCTGAGTTAGCTCATTCCATCGTGGATTCTGTCTTGGCCAGCGGGCTTGATTGGAATCAAGAGCGAACGCATTCTAAATAAAAAAACAGAAGCTGTTATAAAATAAAATAGTACAAGATATAAAATACGTGTGTAAAAAACAACCACGCCTCCGAGCCCTCAGATGGGATCCCATCTGAGGGCTCGGAGGCGTGGTTGTTTTTTACACACGTATTTTATATCTTATAGAAATATTGCATTGTGAATGCAAAATTAAATAAAAACATAAAATAGTACGTTTAATTTACGTAAGGCTCCGAATGGGGCGATGCCAATCTAGTAAGGTTCAATCCGGCAAAGACCAAGGCGTGTCTTTTCTACGCTAAAAGGAGTCCTTTCAACTTGACTCCTACTTTCCGAGGTGTATCCGTGCCGATCACTGACCATCTTGAGCTTTTAGGTATGTCTTTGTCACCAACTGTCAATTTTGGCTCTTTCATTGAGAGCAAGGCTCAAGTGGCTTCAAAAAAACTTGGCATTCTGGCGAAGGTGAGAAAATACTTCACACCGGAACAGTTGCTCATCCTTTACCAAGCACAAGTTCGATCGTGTATGGAGTATTGTTCTCATCTTTGTGGCGGTTCCGTCCGATACCAGCTCCAGACGCTTGAGTTCATAGAGGGGAGGGCCAAGAGGCTCATCGGCAATGAAGATTTTTTCTATAAAAAGCTCAAAAGCCTTGAGCATAGACGGAAGGTAGCAAGCCTATCCGTATTTTATAGGATACATTTCGGAGAGTGTGCAGCTGAATTGTACAATCTTCTTCCGCCATCCCCATTTTATCATCGGACAACTAGACTTACAAATTGGCGACACCGTTATATGGTGGATATACCAAGGAGTCGCACTTAGCGTTTTGGTTCCAATTTTGTGATACGTACCGCTAAGGAGTGGAACTCTTTGCCTGAGTCTGTGTTTCCTGACAAATACAATTTAGGAGTCTTCAACTCACGAGTAAATAGGTACCTTCTAGGCAAGCGCGTCACATCCTAGATCACATCTACGCTTACCATCAGGCGAGATGGTGGTCAAGCGCATGCCTATTTTCAATAAAAAAAAAAAAAAGTCTTTTGTCTCGTGTTTCTTTTAGTTGCTCTTTGACTGATTAGTAGACACAAGGTGCATTAAAAGTACCTAGTATATCACGTTGTTATAGTTGTTTGTTTGGTTTTGGTCTAGTTGATTCATTCTATCCTGGCTAGAGACGGAAGCACATTTACACCAGCTTATCTGTACCAGTGACGGGTTAGGTATCTGTTAGGTTAATGAAAAATGGAAAAATTCTAAAATAGATCACAGATCTTACATCGTATCTCGTATTTCGTAGTTCCTGGTAAAGCTGGAAGTTACCAATTTGGAAACGGATGGTCACAGCTACACTTCCCTGCCTATCACACGCTTGCTTGTTGCGATACAAGGAGATGTCACTACAATGCTAATTAGTGCTTGTAGTAATAGAGATTTTGTAAGAATACTGAACGGCTCGAGTCGAGGCATTGATGATCAGTTTACGAGGTGAAATGTGTGCTAATTTAATTCCATCTCTTGTGTCAAAACTTCTATTTTTCGTTTTTTTAGGCGGCAGAAGAACAACAGGCTGCAATAATGCAGCTCATCCACAAATATGAAGCTGAGGATGTTTTAGGCAAGCTCAGTGACTCAGGTAGGAGTTTATGCTCTTACGGTATATTTATTAAAAGGCTTATATAATAAACTAAGTACTACTTAACCAAACGCGTCTGTAGCCCATGTAGAGTCCGCGTGCAATCATTACCCTAGTGTCCTCTAGTAAGCGCGTGGATAAAATGGAATGCCTACTAATAACAGCAGATTACCACAGACTGTCAAAATTCACCAATGGATATTAAACTCTATAGTTTGAAAATTAAATTGAAAATCGATTAAACTTTGCCAGTTTTGGATGTCATGATGTGCTGACTGACTGTATTTAAAATTATACAGGTTAAACACCCCTACCAAGCCATAAAATACACATGTCTATATAGATGTTAGGTATATCAATGTCATAAATTTAAGTTGTAAACAAAACTACTTTATTTTCTCACTCGATCAGCTGATCGATCATTTTGTATAGAGTTCATTTATGATTTCCATTTAGTGACATTGAAGTGATTGAAAGTGTTCGGCGCGGCCTAGGATCGCGGCACCTCTGCACCATAGGTAAAGACGCTTTTGTACTTAACAATACTACATACTGATGATGATCTCGAATATTTGTCAGAGGATACAGATTCCAGCGATGACGCGAAGGATTTGAGTGAAGCGACGCAGCCCCGGCCAGCTACCAGACCCAGGACGAGGCTGAGAATTAAAACAGCTGGTAAGTTGCTTTCCAACAAAAACCAGAATTGGTGACAGTCACTAGGGTTCTCTTTGGGTAAATAATTAAAAATGAAATAGTTTTGAGGCCTCGGCTAACTCTCTTTGGGGAGACAGGAGCTGTTGCTTTAATCTTGTCTTCGTAATCTCAATAGTGTTTTTAACTTTTCAGAGACTAGATCTGCTGGGTTGGTTCTCCGAAATGGGCAATGCAGTTGACCGCGATGAATTCCGAAACTACTTAATCGATTTTGATATTTTTCTTTTCATTTTGCTGAATTTATTCCAACTTAGGACAAACGATAGGTTTCATTTTAATTTATAATAAAAAATGTTGTTAAATATAATAACTGAGCCACAGCAACGCATGCCCGGGTCAGCTAGTTTTTCAAAAAAAATAATATTTGATCAAAATTTTAGCTCCTTTATCCTTTGCACTTTTGTTTTATTAACTGAAAGCCACATGACAGACATGACATCAATAAAATCGTCTTTTTATAAAACTTTAAACTTTATGAAAGCCGAATACTTCGATTATTGACGCTTTAAGACTGAATCGTGAACTGAGCCAGATTGTCTAATGTGAACATGATTAGATTTCACCAAACCGAGGTTGGACCGCGAACGAGCCGTGATCGACTTTATAGTGTGGATACTTAAATGTGCGGCAGCCGTCCGACACGAAACGTCTAAGTTGAAAGAGCCTTAAAAAGTAGAACTATAATTTGTTCGTATCGTTTGCACAGGAGTGGCGGCGGCAGAAGCGCGTCGAGTTTTCGGCAACATGGCGGCCTCCTCCGATATACGCGACGACGACGACTCACATTCCGATTCCGACTTCTCCGATGCACAGATATACGGTATATTTAATATTTGTTATTCAAGATATTAATAGAGTTGTACTTGCGCGGCCGCGTTTCCTCGCTTATATAAAACCTATACAGCCTTTCTAGGCTATGGCACTTCCTAGATGGTGTTTAGTCAGTACGAGACTGACATAACTTCGAAGCCGGGTCGGGGTATCAATGAGGATTCACCGCCCCCCTTCCCCTGCCCAAGTTGCATGGAGAGTGCAAAAAAAGGTAAATAATTACACACACGAAAACCCTAATAAGCATTCACTGTGCTGAAGAATAGCTCTAATTTATTAATTATGTATTAACACAGTAGATTAAAATTAATTGACAAACACAATTTGTTTAGTCCAACAAACATTGTTGAGAATTCATCTGTAACTCTTTGCCTGAGTCTGTTTCTTGATAAATATAATTTAGGGGTTCAAGTCACCAGTGAATAGGTATCTTCTAGACAAGCGCGTCACATCCTAGATCGTATCGTCGCTTACCATTAGACGAGAAAATGGTCAAGCACATACCTATTGAGGATAATTTTTTTAACTGTTATTAATGTACTTGACCAGAATCTATCGTCTCTTTATTGGTATCACATTTATTTATGACGTCATTTGACATGTTCGGCAAAGTAGGATAGCACAATCCTGAGGTTTCGTATAAGGCGTCAAATGGTACTGGAGATAATAATCATAGATCACAAAATGGGCAGCAGCTTTTTCCGAATTATGGTCTTTTATTGCGATTGCCAAACTGCTTGCTAAGCATGAAGATAATGGTAATACCACCATTTTATCTGGAAATTTCCATCCAGCAGTAGACGCCTTTAAAGTTTTTTTTACCGTGATTATCGCTATCTCCACTGATGGTAAGCGATGAGGCGATCTAGGATGTGACGCGCCTGCCTAGAAGATATCTATTCACTCGTAACTTGAAGATTCCTAAATTGTATTTATCAGGAAATACAGACTCAGGCAAACAGTTTCACTCATTAGCGGTACGGATTACAAAATTGGAACCAAAACGCTAAGTGCGTCTCTTCAGTATATCAACCATATATCGGTAACGCCTATTTGTAAGTCTGGTTGTCCGATGAAAAAATGGGGACGGCGCGACACGGCTGCGCAATTCTGCTGCACAGTCTGAAATGTATTTTTAAAAACGGATAGGCTAGCTACCATCCGTCTTTGTTACAGCTTATTATTAAAAAGATCGTCATTGCCGATAAGTTTCTTAGCCCTCGACTCGGTGGATTTAAGCGTCTGGAATTGATAATGGACGAAACCGTCCCAAAGATGAGAACAGTACTCCATACACGATCAAACTTGCGCTAGGTAATAATAATAATGGATTCGGAATAAGCAGGTAGACCACCAGGGCTGGTTGGGTGGTTATTAAGAGAGATTTCTTCACTTCCAGGTGCCACTGAGGGTTCGCGGTGGACCAGACCACGTCCGGCCACGCGCACTTTGCCTAGCACTGGCCACGACCACGGCATCGACCATGACCACGATGAATTCGCTGACCTTATCGAGGGTGTGTATAATCTGCCCAAAAAATGGGTGAAGTTAACATATCTCATAACTCATATGTCGTCGTTGCGACTTTAAGACCTCCTATGTGTAAAATTCATTTTTACGAGATAATCGATAAAAAGTGTCTACTGAAAAAATGTGAAGAAACTATCTACGAGTATAACATATTTGTTGGAGTTAGTTTTTTCACATTTTTTCAGTAAATACTTTTTATCGATTATCTCGTTCGAGCTACAGAAGGCTAGTTGATGGAGTGACAAGTGCGTGAGGTCCTATTTTTTTAGGTGACGCCATTAGTGAAACGCCCTTTAAAAACATAGATTATTTCTAATGTCAAACTCGTTATTTATAGCTCAATCGTCAATTTTTTATAGAATTTTCCAATTAACAAAATATTTGAGATATCAATTCAATTTAATATTTTAGCAGACCAAAAGTAGATACAAAGGTGATGTTAAAAAAGTCCACTAATGACCCTGAATGGTTTGCCTTATTATTATTTTTTCTCTTTTCAACAGAAGTAACTAAAGCACTTATTACTGAACAACAGCGACATTACAACACCCAGTTCCGAGGCAATATAGAAAAATAAGTACATTGACCCGGCCGGGGAAATTAATATAACACTCAACCACGGAGCTCGTCTTTGATCTATAATCTTTTATATACCTAATTGATGTAAAGAAATAAATGATAGAAAAAAATCTTCTTGTCTCAAGTGTACACGATTTCTTTGGATATAAAAACCTTTATACATATTTTTTTATCAGAAAATCATTAGGTCCGCAAATATGTATACATTCGTAGCAATGTTTGTGTATGCGTGTTGTCAGGCGTGGAGGACTTGGAGGGCGAGGGTTCGCTGGGCAGCTCGTCGGAGAGCGAGCTGCGGCTCACCAGCGCGAGGCCCAGCGCTGCGCCAGGGCGTGCCTCCGCGCTCAGCGACAACGAGTTCTAAAGAGCACAGGCACACAAGCATTTAGATACAGAAGCATTTAGGCACAAGTACACGAACAGAATCCTTTAGGCACACAAGCATTAAAACAAGCACACGGACACAAGCATTTAGGCACAAGCTCACGGACACAAGAATTTAGGTACACAAGCACACGGACACAAGCATTTAGACACACAAGCATTTAGACGCAAGCATTTAGGCACACAAGCATTTAGGCACAAAGAACACATGGTCACATAGCCACTCGGAATCCTATTATTATTATAAATGATAAAATTTGTATATTTGTAACTCAATCTCGCTAAAACGGCTGACCTGATTTTCATAAGATTTGGTACATTTGTAGTTTGGGATACTTCTTCTCCCAGAAAATTGAAGTGTACCATGGAGCGATAAAGGCTTTCTCTGACAAACGGAATACTAGGCAGGTGTCCACATCACCGGTAGTGACGTGAAAAATATTTTTTTTAAAGAAAAATGCTTTTGAAATATTTTGAATCCACTTTTTATTTTACAATAATGGTTAAACTAGTAAAACAATATAAATAATCTGCCTCATAACTTATCATTGTTCAATACCTATTATAAAGTAGAGAGAGTAAAGTTTGAAATATATCAACATTTTTGTGTTTGAGTTCAAATTTTTAAACAGACTTTATAATTAAGACAATAAAGTCTGGATTTAAAATGTTAAATTTAACGAGATAAAGACGTTTGCATAATTAACAATTTTTAATAAGCTCTGATATTGTCCGCATGCATGTACACTTTTGCACAAAATGAACACACACATAAATGCATTTTCATTTTAATTCATAAGAAATTAAAGAGGCTATATATAATTTTACTTAGTAAAATATTTTATCGAGGTGCAGGTATAAAAAGACAACAATATATTTTTGTGTATTTCGTTTATTACACGTCAATAACAAGCGCTGAAATTCCAATAAAAATTTACAAAATAAATATATTATTTCTCTTATTTCAATCGTTATAAAATTCGTTGACTGACGTATTCCAATACTGACCTACACGAGAAGACTATGATAAGGTTTCATCATGGAAATTCTAAGCAATAACTATAAATTTGTATGTACATTACTTAAAGAAATTACAATAAGCCTTAAACTGTACAAGATTTCGAACTGACAACATTAAATTTATTATTGTTTTTGGAAATTTTGTTTTTTTTATAATTAAGTCAAACAAAACAAAGTACAATTGTCATTTTTCCATTATTAATTTAATGAGTTTTAAGTATTATTATACATTATAATTTTCAATTGTTATCACTTACACTATCCCTGTATTCGTGTGTTTTGTTGTGTATGTAGTGTGTTTGTGTGTGTTAGTAATTATTTATTGAATATAATCATATATCTATAATCAAATTATGATGTAGGTAGAAATGGAACGGGCTTGTCCTACCATACATTATAATTTGTATAACAGAGCTAACATGTTCAAATGTTCGATCAAGCTCCCAAAAAGGAACGAAAAAAACATAATTTGTAGTAGTTTCAATTTCAAAACACTAGGTAATTATTTATATTTATTTATTTCCTGCATATCACATTACAAAAAAAAAGGTGGAACATTGAATGAGGTATACATGTGACGCCCTGCAAGGGCACAGCAACATTAATCAACTAAGCCATCAACTTATAAAAACACAATATAACAAAATTAACATTAATAAATAATTACTTAAATTAAAATTAATTACCGTTTGTATTGTTTGAAACTATACTTTTTTATAGTATATCGTAGGAGTATTGTTGATTTCATTTTAGAATTACTGGAAAATATTCATATTGCATCGCGAGGCATAAAATGGAGTGTACATGTTGCTATTAAAAAAAATGTAACGAATACAGTGTGATAACCTGTGAGCTGTCAATGTTAAAAAGGTTTGAAATATTAGCTATTGAGCCTTTATCAAAATATTTTTATTCTTTTATCAAATATCTCAGATTAATGAATCAAAACAATGTGGTTCGTAAATTAAATGTTGTCAATGTCGATATGTATTTAGCAATTAAATTACAAGTAATAAAAATAAGTAATTACACAGATATTACATTTATTCCCGGTTTTACCCATACCTTAGCGGAGACATTTTGAAAAAGTTTTAAAATCTCTTAAGTCACTAACAGTAAAAATTATAGTAATAATAAGTAATAAATATGATATTTAAACTAAAATTTAACACTATACAATGCCATATCTTGTATATATTTTTTAAAAATTCGGCAGAGTACACCTTCGTCATCACTAAATGACTATATTTTATCATTATTTAATATAATATATTTCTTAGTGTGTATAGTAAAAAAAAAATAGAAATAATTTCTATTTGGCAACACATCCCTATCATAAGACATCTAATACGGTAACAAAAAAAAGCTTTTTGTTATTAGTTGCAACACTGAACTAATTTATTTGTTGCAGTGGTATGCAATTCAAACTATTCAATGTTTTATTATTCAATAAGGTATTTAAATATAATGAAAATATAGATTAAACTTTTGTTACTTTACAGTGAATATCTTTTAAAACCAATTCAGCTTACACATAATTTATAATAAATATAATTTCTGAAAGATTTTTTTAAATAAAATAAATAAAATTACATGATCGGCGTCTGTTAGCTAATAAGTCGCTAGCCATAAAATATTTTTATGAGCGAAAATCCCGGAAAATACTTATAAAAGGAAAATGCTTATATAAATCTCCTGATCAATGGTTTCGGAGCGCAAGCATTGATTTTTATTTATATATAGAAATATTTTCTTTTTAGAAATATTTAAAAAAAATCTTAAAAATATGATTCCTTAAAAGGTCGAAAGATATTTTTTTTACATATGCTCAATCAATCCCATGCGACGTTTAAGCTAGCGTATCAGGGTATTGATCTTTTCACCACGATCCTATCGATTGTATCTTGAAAATAGATTAATATAAGTTTATTAATTATTTATTTTATTAAGACACAAACCAAAAATTATAATATTAACGATAATCCAAAAATGTAATAACTGAATGCACGAAGAAAATTTTAAACATTTTATCCAATAATAAGATAAGTATTTAAACCAATTTAGACACCTCAATCACTAATAAATATGTAATATTATTAAGATAACATGAACGTATATAAACAATTGATTTTTTTTATAAAAAAAATAAAGTGCTAATAAACATACGACCTGAAAACACATTTTCAAAAAGTTAGCAAAAAGTGATTATTTTTACCGGGTGTTTTTTTTTAAATACATTTTCATTATTGAAAATATCAGTTATTTGGGCCCTTTTGATATTCCATATATATTAACAATTAAGTCTGTATATATAAGTAGTGCAAGCAATATATGTTTTATTTAAAACTATTTTCGCAGACATATAAAAATAGTTTATATCTTATATGATTGTGTTACAAATTAATATTAACCTTATGGTTTTTGTTATTTACAATCAGATATGAGTTTTATTGTTTAAATTTTCTTACTACTTTTTTTAAAAAGTCTATAATTTTACTTGCCAGAATAAAAAAATAAAACTTACCTAATACTTATAGAAAAACTTAATTTTTGATGTTATTTATACAAAAGCAGTATTGACTGCGTAAAACAGCATTTCGAATCGCGCTCAAGTAACAAAAAAACTTAATAAATAAATGGTTACGCTTAAATTAACTAAGAACAACAATAAACAGTGAGCGAATTTATAAATTGGTCATTAAAAATATATGTACAGGCGACGTCACATCAGAGTAAAAAACGAAAGCCATGCTCTTTTTTTAAAGAAATGTCCAAAAGATCTGGCAGCTTCTTCGGCCAACGTTTAAGTATAGCTATCCAACGAGGAAACGCTGCCTTTTGGGAACCTTTTGAACAGCAGCGGTGAGGGTGGTTTTTCACGTTTTTGGTTTAGTTTTTTTGTTGTTATACGAGTATCTAGATATAATTAATATATTATATTTCTGTTCTGATATAAATCGACATAGAGCAATATTAATTTAAATAATATTCAAATATATTAATTCAATTTTTTTTTCTACTTTTAAATATGTCTCCTTTTAAATATCAATAAATATATCAAAATACTTGTGTTAGAAGGCTCTGCTCTTCATATAACTGATACTTAACTAGAATTAACACAAGTCGCGATAGATGTTTATCTGGATACCTGGGTTTCATGATAATGGAAATAATTTCATGATTTTTCTTTTTTTACTCAAATTAGATTGCAAACTCTTTGCATATAAACCCTGTATTTTGCTGATATGTTTGCAAAATTAATTGTAACTTAATGTATTAAACAATAAATAAATTGATGGTTTGGACATCTACAGAGGATGGAGGAAAGAAGATTAACAAGACAAATATATGAGGCAATCGTGCATGGGCAAGTCGGTAACGGCAGAGCAAGGCGAATTTTCAGGGACCAAATAGAGAATGTCTTGAAAAAGTCCAGGTGTTGATGAAAAGGCTGATGAGTGTTGAAGAAGCTAGAGATGTATGTCGGGATCGTGGTAAGTGGAAATCTGTGATCCCTGCGTGATTTGATTTTATGTATGTATGTAACAAATAAATAAAATGGCGTCGCCTGTACATATGTAAACGACATAATTTGGCACCGATTAGGTACACTGGACTTTGTTTCAATTGTACAAACACTAGAAATAAGTTAGCTCCTAAAGTTAAATTCTAGATAAGTTATAAATCTATCTAAAGACTATTCATAACAAATTAAATTAAATCTGATAGAGGAAACTTAGATTAAAAGCTAGTATATACGTTCCCGTCTAAATAGGAAACTAAGACTACGTTCGCAGGGTAAATATAACACAGATATTTGACGATATTACTCAAGATTACAATCCTTTTGTTAGTAAAGTGCTGGATAGTTTAACGCTAAGCTCTTAACCATGATTACGTACATTGTTCTGAACTCAAGTAGCTAAAGAAACTGTGTTATGGAATTCGAAAACAATAACAGAACCACAATATTCAGACACGGGCGAATATAGAAAAGTTATAAATAAAGTAATGAATTAACGAATGAATGCATGACTGAATGAGTGAATGAGCGAACGTATACATAAATGAACGAATGAGTGGATGAATGAATAAGCGAAAGAATGAATATCTGAGTGAATGAATGAGTTGCTAAAAGTTCGTTTTTCTACATTGACCCGGCCGATGATCGAATCCGGGACCATGGAGTGTTGTTGCGTATGCGAGCCACTCGACCACGGAGATTTACATCAATTTATCGAATAACTAATTTAGAACAATTAATTATGTTGCTTGAAATGAAAATATTACGGATATCGAAACCATTTTTCTGGACTCTGTGAATGCAAGATGAATAAGGCATTTATAATTATGGTTGCTATAAGTGATATGTGAGACCAATCGTTAGCCAACATAGATTATAAAAAAGTAACGGCTTTTCTATATCCGCAACAAGTTTAATTTCAAAGACAAATAAATGTATAGGAGCTATTTAAGTTTTCTTAAATCTATTGAATTTTTATTGATGACTAATACTTTTTACTAAAGTATTAAATCAGTAACAAATCTTATTAAAGTTCTTAAATGTTAATAATGTTTTCTATTATTATTGCCTGGTTTGACCACTTCTTTTATAAATTATTGGGTATGTAAATTAAAAAGAAAATAGGTTTTTTTACTCCCACTAAATGTCAATATCAATATATTTTATAAAGTATTTGTTAATTTTACTAGAAGAATTGTCTGCTATGAACTTGCATGTATTTTGCGATCTAAACGATAGCTTTTGATAATAATTTATAATGAAATGAATAAAGTATCTTTCTCGTTTAATAATTTGATTATATATGAATGAAACGAAGCTTAGCTTCTATAGGGATGTTCGGGCCGCTCGCATATAGGTGTTCGCCGCGCGTGCACTAAATCCGTGCTAAGCGTCATATTTTACCGTTACACAGGTGCGTCAGATGTCGTACCTTTACACGATACTCAGTGTGCGTGGCCTTCTGTCTCGCTTTCACTCATGTCAGTGAGCGTGACTGGCGTGGTTTTCTATCTCTTTTTCGCTTTATACTATAAAGCTTCGCTTCTTTTGGGCGTTCTTAGACGGAACTGCTTTTATCATTGCTAGATTACTAAACCATGGCTTAAGCGTTCTAGTGAATGTTAATTACTAAACTTTCGTTAATCAAGTGGGTTATTTCAGGAACTAAAGCTAAAGTTAGTAGTGACGTCATTATTTACAAAGTATATTAATTATCATGTTAAGTTTGGTATGATATGTGTACACCGTTATTCTAAAGCTATAAAGTATTAAAGTTTTTATGGATAACTTAAGTAGTTGACGGTATGTAAATCTACCATAAGTAAAGATAGTTCTTTTTGGTAGATCAACTTACCATTTCTAAGTTTTACAAACTGTATTTTAAAAAACAAGGGAAGGTGCAGTCAACGATACTTGGATATACAAAATGTTGAAATTTCCTCACTGATAGTCACTTTACTATCAGTGGTGAAAAAAATTCTATCTAACATATACAATCAATCTATGTTTATTTCCCAGAATATGGTAACAGATGATCTTAATCAATTACATTCCAACATATACTATTGATCATGTCGACGTAAATATATCGTCTAGTAATTAGTATCATTAAACTCGTCACATAATAATTTAATAACGTAAATAAAATGTCAAAACATTGATATTAGTAGAATAAAATTTGAGGATTTAAACTAATTCTTAATTAATTGATAGTTTAACTCTTCAATGACTGCACTTCAAAATAAAATTTTAATTCCACTCCTTAAATGTAAGTAACATACATAAATGACGAACCTTAATTGAGCATACAAAATAATTCTTACATGTCTAAAAAAATCTAGAGAATTTGGTTGAGTAACCTGGGAATACCGGGATCCAGTATCAGATATGCTATTTAAGGAGCAGTAAGTAATCTGAAATTAATCAAAGCATAACTTGTTTTATTCTGGATAGGCCGTTAATCAATAAACTTTTTTGCGTCCTAGATGTCGCTAGTTTGGTACTGTTGTTTGTAAAGCCCGAAACAGCAGGTAGTTTAGCTTACGTAGAGCAAGTCTAAAACACATGAGCGCAATATATATGCCTGTGTTTCTCAATATAATTACGATAGCCAACAGCGCCCGTTTTGGGTGCCCTCTACCTGAGGGCCTTTGCACACTGTTTTGTTCAGAAACTTACATCGCCAGCGTATTATTTTAGCCCCATAGCAATTGTTTGGCATGTCTAACGCTTTTGAGTTGATAAAAACGCGGGTTAGCATAGAATCTGTACCGATTCAAGCGTGAAGACTGAAATTATACAGGTTTTCAAAGGTAGATCTTTGAACAACTATATAAAGTCATAGTCGAGCTGCGTTTGATCATAAGTATCGCGTTTGTCGACGCGTTAAAAAACGTGGTATGCAAAGGCTCTCGAATTTAATAGTACCTAGATCTTTTTTAAACGAAGAATATCATAGCAGCAAACTATCCAGAATATTACCAAAACAAAAATATTAGCTTTCTTCTGCAAAATCTTAGCAAGGTGCACCGCCAGCCCGCGGTCAAATAAATATAGAAACTGTTGATTTAGTGCTTGGTATTGCACGGTCTAACAGCTGCTGATGATGCTCCTTGTGGGGGCAAAACACGTGTAGAGTAGTTGGTGCACGGTGTCTGCGGTTTCTGCATTTATTTGTTTGCACCTTGCTTGGATTTTGCGGAAGTAAGCTACATTTTTTTTTACTATGGACTTCCGATTAGTAACGCCTGATTCTTTCAAATATCCAGAAAATATCCAAGTAATGCGATAAAAATCTACATATGTTCAAGGCGAATCCGAGCAGTACTTTGCTTGCCACGAGTGATACAGGCGACCTAAACGAGGAAAAAAGTCGACATATCAGAAAAATGGTTTCCGAGAGAGGTTTCTCATAGCCTCTTAACTACCAGTAGGATATGAGTCTGTAGAAAATTGCTGAGTGGAGTTTAGGCGGTAGCTTGGGAGTGCGCTGTATCGCTGGAGGTGGAGGTGCTGCCGAGTGAGTCGTGGCTCTCCGCCGCGTGTCGGCTTTCGTCGCACACCGCGATAAATTGTTCCGCGTAGGCCCTGCCAAAGAATTTTGAGGTTAGAGTTGTACTATTCAATATTTGATAGCAACATCCTCGGAAAAATAGTTATGGGAAAATAGAGTCTATATATAGAAAATAGAGGCAACTGTTAAAATAACTGACTTAGTTCAGTTTGTTGGTGTAACGGTGACCGTTTGCAACGGTAGCGATATAAATAAAAATCAATGTTTTTAGTCTGTTCCCTATGAGTTCCCAAACCACTGATCAGATTTTGATGAAACTTTGTTAAGTTGTTGTAAGCATACCAGGAAAATCAACAAAAAAGTGCATTGCAAAGCATGCTGGGTGCAGCTAGTTTATAACTTAAATTAGTTTATAGTATAAGTAAGTTAGGCGTTGTTTCTATTTATTATTAATATTTTTGTAATAAGAGATGGTAAGTATAACATCCGTTTTGTGTAATTTTTCTTATACATCTTGGTATTACAAGAAAAGTTTACTTAAATGTATGTAATATAACGGGCTCTTATTAAATAAAAAATCTATACTAATATTATAAAGCTGAAGAGTTTGTTTGGTTGAACGCGTTAATCTCAGGAACTACTGGTCCGATTTGAAAAATTCTTTCAGTGTTAGATGGCCCATTTATCGAGGAAGGCTATAGGCTATATATCATTTAACATATAATATCTGAGCCACAGCAACGCGTGGCCGGGTAGGCTAGTATTTTATATTATTTTTAGAACATTCACCTGTCTAGGCCGGTGTATGTCCGCTTGAGGTCGGCGTCGGAAAGTCGGTCGCGCTCCGCTCGCCGCTTGCGGTGTATCCTTTCGAGGGAGCGTGTCAGCTTCGAGTCTCGGTCGCGTTCGTCGCGACGCCGTCGCTCGGCACGACGCTCGCGGGGTGACCGCCGCCTTCGGAATCGCTGCAGAGGAAGCAAGACGTGAATGTGACATGGCTCAAAAGACAAGTCTCCGAGCCATAAATTCTTAAAAATCCTTTTTTTAGCCAGATGTAAATGATATATAAATAAAAATTTATTGCACTAAAAGTACAGGTGAGTAAGTACATTTAACAGAGGTCCCTAAACTAGGCAGTGCTTGTATCTTGGGAGACCAATTTACCGATTTGTTGCCTTGCGATCCGAATTCTGAATGCCTACTGAAAGAAATAAAAAAAAACAAATCGGAGACAAATCAATAACTAAACTATGGAAAAGCAAAAATCAAAGTGAAATTTAAATATACCTAAAAAAAAGTGTAAGGCAAGTGAAACAAAACAGCGGAAGCTGTCTCCAAAAGTCAACGGGGTGATAAAACGCCCCATCTTTACTGAAACCTAGGGAAAGGGATTATTTAATTGTTCATTCATCACCCATTAATTATATATCATTAAGATATAAATTAGCTCTCATCATCGTTCATAATCAAAATGTACTATTGAATATTAAGACATGGCTTAAAGGACCACAGAAAAATCTAAAAAGGTTTGTAAAAAATATAAAAAAATGCATCACTCAGAGACTACTGGACTCCCTCTTTACCATATATTTAGGGACAGCTATTATATATTACTATGTATTAAAAAGAGATTATAACAATCTTTTTATAAAACAAAAATAAAAAATGGAAATAATCTCGTTATAATTAACATTAATATATGTAACTGACCAGGAAAGTTGAAAACCATTATATATATATATATATATATATATATATATATATATTTATCTAAACGGCAGGCGGGGTCACTGAAATTAGCTAGCTAGCTTTTTTGAATTTAAATAATAAAATATAGTAAGGTTACTAACAGCGTCGTGCAGCGGATAGTAGAGGCGTGTGGGCGGCGGGTAGTGCGCGGGCGGTAGAGGTAACGTCGCATACCGCGGCGGTACCATCACACCCACTGGAACCCGGCTCAACTGAAACAATCACATTTAACGCATTTAATTTATTTGTTAACCAAATTAAGGAGCAGAGCCTCCGACAAATAAATCTGCGATAGGATAGCCTGGTGGCGTTAAGATAGGGTCAGTTGTTATAGATATTCCTACCTATCGCACCAAGCGCTTCAACATCATTTATAATGCGCACAGCAAAGGAGTGGAACTCCCTCCCTGCGTCTGTATTTCCGAGTACTTATAACCCGTCCGTTTTTAAAGCCAAAGCGAATAGGCATAGGGTTAGCTCATTCCATCGTGGATCCTGTCTTGGCGTCCAGGCTTGATTGGGATCAAGAGCTAAACCATTTAAAAAATCCTAAATACTCTGAGTGGACGTAAGGGGGATAGGGGTTTGCCGTAATAGAAGTAGAGGAGTTTTTAATTTTTGAATTAACAAACGTAATTAAATTCACCAAGAGTTTTTGTTACAATGAGAAATTTCATAGAGCCAATGTTTTTAGATCATAACTTTTTTGATATTGCGAATTTTAAAATTCATGCTCGTCATTCCGTCACGATCTAGTCCTAAGCCTGTTGGTTTCATTCATTACAAAAAATACGAAAATCGATTAAGAAGTCATAGAGTTACGGATCCACGGGAGCTTCTCCATAGCTGCTTTTTCTTCTTCTGCTCCGCTCCAAAAATCATAGAATGTAGTGAATGTTTTGTAGGACGTTGCTGACAGAACTGATATTATTTATTTTTCTCTTGTCCCCATATTCTAAATACCTCATATTTTTATCATTAATACGTTTTTGCTGCAGTACAGTGCGGTTCATCCAGGAAACTTGTCGACCTGCACTTGCACCCAATCCTGACGCGCTACAACTTTAGTCTTTATCCATTATATGCAATATAACAAGAATTGAGGATACAGAGGATCGGCTAAATGTGTGTCGATACACCTTTAAACATACTGACATACAAACGCGCTGTTGTTACGCTGCGCACGTGCAATCGACGTGTTCACGCGAAATTTCCCATTTGACATTTCCTATAAACAAGGATGTGGTAAATGCAATGTTTTTCCTTCTATTTTAAATATTAATAATATTTCCTACATTCACACCAATTAGCCTAACCCAAAGTAAGCACTGTAAGGCTTGTGTTATGGATACTAGGGTAACATACAATAGTACAATATATATAAATATCCATGACTCACGTCTGTCTAGCCAACAGTGCCCATATGAATGTCAAGCAATTACATTTAGGTGTCAGTGCAAGAAATCTTACATATATTAAAATCTCGTGTACCGATGTATATTTTGGGTAAACTCGGAAACTACTGAACGGATTTTCATCAAACTTCGTAACTGTTATTCGATCTAACTTAAAACATAGGAAAGGTTTTTATAACACAGCAACGCGTGGCCGGGTCAGCTAGTATTATTATATAGTGGGAGCGGAGCGAGCGAAGCTCCCATAGATCAGCTTCTATGGCGCAATGTCTGTTACGCCATAACTTCCCAAGTTCTTAACCGATTTTGATATTTTTTGTGTGAAATCGAATCAACACATTTAGGACCAGATTGTAACAATTTTGAAATTCGTAAAAATAAAAAAATTATGACCAAAAAACATTAGCTCTATGGATTTCCCATTGAAAATAAATGCGCGCGCTTTTTGAAAGTTTTAATTCTTATGGAATTTTAAAATTCACTAAACTATTGTTTTTTTTTTTATTTCTATAACTCTCCCCTCAAATATATGGTGCTAGCGCAACTTTATGCTTAGTGACTGTATCGACCTAGTTATTAGATTGATTGAATAATTATTGAATTAATAGATAATAACTAAACGGATAAGAGGCGAATACAGAGATCGAACCAACTGTTGCATTTTCCCATGTCTTACCGCAGTGGAGCATGCGTGAGGTCATTTGACTTAAAGCTAAAACTACATTCTACTAATCCATATAAACCTCTAGTGGAAACTTACATTCCATGCATGTAAATAAGTTCATGTTTAAACAGTGCGTTTGGAATGGGGAAGTTGTCAAACGTCAGTACTGATCGTGACATCGCAGATTAAGATTGAGCTCGTTACTGTGTTTGATTTATAAGTACATTTTGTCGTTTAAAAGTGTTTGAAACGTTTTTGTCATTGTTAAGATTAGATCCAAGTTAATTAGTAATCGTTGAAGAATATTAATTAAATTTAACTGAAGGAACACCAGACACAACATAACGGCTGTTTGGTGCAACGGTAGCGATGCTGCCTTTCGCACCGACGGTCCTGGGTTCGAATCCGAATTGGAGATGTTTGTGTGATGAATACGAGCACTTGTACCTGAGCCATGGGTGTTTATATATACTTCTATGAATATTACATATCTATGTATCATATATATACAAGCCTTACAGTGCTTACCTAGTTTAGAATGTAAATGTATGTAAATAAGTGAATGTAAGAAATATTTATTTATTTTTATTTACAATTCATATTAAATTTATGTGTAGTGTAATAATATCATATAATAATAATATAATTGTAATAAAACATTTTTGATAAATGTAATAAAAATATAATACTTAAAATATCTTTATAATAGCGTCATCCTCTCTTCTGCTACACCCAACAGTTATAAAATCTCACTCACCATTTAAAATTCTTTTAGTTACCAATAAGTATGTACTTAATATTATTTATTCTTGCTTTTTATGATTTAAGGGACTGAAATAATTGAATAAAACCAAAACGGAGTATTAAAGTATTAATTTAAATAAGAATAAAATGTAACTTATAAAGACCATAATGACGATTAGGAACGTACCTACCGTGTGTTTTCTTTGAATAGAAATGTTCTATTTTAAAACGCTTTTCCACGCAGAAATTAAAAGACTAAGATTATTAGAGGATGTTAATTACAAGCCATTTTTGGAATTGTGATACTTTATTCATTGGTAATGCTCTGATGTCAATGGGCAATTTATTATAAATACGCTTTGTTGAGGACCTCCGTAGCTCTCGTGTCGGCGATGTCAGACGCTCGCCCGCCATGTTTTGACATTGCCCGCTTCTCATGGTAATCTCGTTTTCTACCGATTAAGAATTTCTATTCGTTTAATATTAATGTACTTAGGATCCCACATGTATATTTTACTCGCATGCATAATATTTATAAAGCATTACTTATACTTTCCAAGACTACTTTTCAAGTCTTTGACCAGTGTGTGTTGCCACTGCCAGTGATGACGTCCGGAGACGCGGTCCTTACTATGGGCTTCATAAGAAGGCTCAAGGGGCGATAGAGAGTGCTATGCATGGAGTTTTCCTACGTGGTCGAATCAGAAATGAGATCTATAGGAGAACCAAGTAACCGACATAGCCTGCAGGATTGCCAAACTTAAGTGGCAGTGCGCGAGGCACATAGGTCGTAGAACCATGCCCTGCCCACACAAACACAAAAATGCCACCAATTTTTTTTATTGGAGCGGAGCGAACGAAGTGAGCGAAGCTCCCATGGATCAGCTTCAATGACGAAATGTCTGTTACGCCATAACTTCCAGAGTTCCCAACCGATTTTAATATTTTTTGTGTGGAATCGAATCAAGAGGTTTAGGACCAGATTGTGACGGAGCCCGAATTTTGAAATTCGCAAAAGCTCTTATCGAAACAAAAAAATTTTTTTTAGGTAGGTACTACGCTCTGCTCCAATATATGGTGCCAGCGTAGCTTTATGCTTAGCGACTGCATCGCCTAGTATATTTATGCTTTTATCGTTATCATTCTTGTTCACCGTAAATATATTGTAATTTTCTTTATTAATTTCCTTTTCCTTTTTTCGATTCTTCGGCTGCGACTTACGTTTTTAGATCAGTGGAGCTCAGTATTATATAATACTAGTTATTTATTAATCCTTACAAACACACTTATATCAGCAACACCCCTAAAGGCGTCGACAAAAATGATTTTGACTTTTGTCATGTGTCCTATGATGATAGAAATTCTGTCTAAACAGAATCAATAGGTAGGTATATGTAAATGGTCCAGCGATATAATTCTCCACCTTCGCGTAGCTGGTGATCAGCAATTTGCTTCGGAATGCGGTTCACCTTTCCCTCGTTCACCGCAGATATTTGCATTGGTAACACGTTCGGTGTTTGTAGGTAACGTTCTAATAAACAATAAAAGATAATAAAATTAAAACCGACTTGACATTTTTTATTTGAATGGGTTCGCTCTTGATCCCAAGCCGGGGGCCAAGACAGGATCAACGATGGAACGAGTTAACCCAGAAGGTGCCTATTCACTCTGGCATTAAATACGGACGAGTTATAAGTACTCGGCAATACAGACGCAGGGAGGGAGTTCCACTCTTTTACTGTGCGCATTATGAAAGATATTGAGAAGCGCTTGGTGCGACAGGTAGGCATAGCAACCAAGAAAGGGTAGCTCGCATGATGCTTATACCGTCATGTGTTGAAGAGTTATCGTTCGATCGTTTACAGACTCCGGGTTCCCAGGATCAATTCCTGGACGAGTTAATGTATCTAAGAAATGAACTTTTCTGTATTGTCTTGGGTCTGGGTTTGTTACATCGTCATTGATTCTTAATTCCATAACGCAAGTGACTTAGCTACTTAACTTGGGTTCAGAACAGTGTATGTGGTCACAAGGCTCGGTAGCTCAATTGGGAGGGAAGTGGACCGGCCATCTAAAGGTTACGGGTCCGAGTCCCGCTTGAGAATAACTTGTGAGCCGATGCGATTTTTTCTAGTATTTTTCTATTAAAATAAATTATTTTATATTAATTCCTGCAAATCGTCTCCTTAGCAGGAGCTATGCTCAAGAACCCTGTAAAGGTGGTTTCATAGTTAGTTTTTTAATCACCTATCCGGCAGTCAGTTCTTACGGAAGTTGTTTGATCTCCGTAATCATTTGCCAAACTCGTCATCGAACGCACAGAATAGAGAAAGTTGTCTTTTTAAAAACTAGCTGTTCTTATGTTTTTCTGATTGGTTTGAACAGTAACCCATGTGCATACAACTAAATTCATAGACACACACACAGTCTAAAATGACCTGATTCACTGTCAGATGACATTTAATGAAACCTTAGAATGTATGGCTGTTCCTTGCGGCTAACTACAGACGGTTAGAAATGAACTGTGTAACTAGGAAATTCTCACCTGCCATTTGCTATAAGAGCCTGTAATAAGTCTCTTGTAAGGAATTAAAATAAAAGACCTCCAAGTGCTTTCCAGTAAGAGTTTTACTAAAGACTAGCTGCACCCGGCAAGCTTTGCTATGCTCTTTTTTACTGACTATACATATAACCTGCTCTGGCATACATATAACAACTCAACAAAGTTTCATCGCAATCATCACATTGATTTTTATTTATCAACAATAATGTTGCACTTATAAATACAGATATCTTGTCTATATTTTTCTCAGACTGTATTTATACCTTTCGAAATTGCTTAGATTGATAACGACACACAACAAAAGCGTAGAATAAATATTAGCAAAAGCATTCTAGTATCGTGACATTTGATAACTGATTTTATTAATTATAAGTAGGTCATTGAAAGAGTCGAGATAAATATTTTGACTAGAAATATTTCGTTACATTGTTTCACTTTAGCGCGCAAAGCCTTTGTTCGATTTTATCAAAAAAAAATCTCTTGACTTGTTGACGAACTCCGTAGTCGAGTGGATTGTATATCGGTTTCCATGGTAACGCTACTCCGTGGTCCCAGATTTGATGTCCAACCAGGTCAATGAGGAAAACAAGCTTTTTTGAGTTGTTGAACCGTCTTGATGAACAGGTAAATTTTAGATACTTGTATTCACAACAAAGTATGTGATACAAAATACAAAATATTTTATTTAAAAAAAACAAGTTACAAGAATGCTATGGATTGGAATCCCCTTTTAAGCTCATAGGCTTGTGTCAGGAGACTCCACTCTTCCATGAAAGCTAGCGTTTATTTATTCAGGTTGGTAAGTATTTATAAATATTCTTTATAATTAAATATTTTAAAGAACGACTAAATATGTGTGGTATAGTTTATGTCTGTTTTTGGGTGTGTGCGCGTGTCTGCTTGCATGCGTTTGTGCGCCTAGTTGTGTGTGCGTGTGTGAGTTTGGGTATGAGCGTATGTATTTAGGTGTGTGTATGTGATATTGTACATACATACATAAAATCACGCCTTTTTCCCGCAGGGTTTGACTGTGATCAGAGATTTCCACTTATCACGATCCAGACATACATCTCTCGCTTCTTCAACTCTCATCAGCCTTTTCATACAAGCTCGTCGGTCAAGGGTAATTTTGACCTGGCCTTTTTTCAGGACATCTTCTATTTGGTTCCTAAAAGTTCACCTTGGCCTTACCGACGTGCCCATGCACATTTGCCTCATAAACTTGTTTTGTCAATCTCCTGTCTATCCTGTATATCTCTACGTGTCCAAACCATCTAAGTAATCTTTTTCTATCTTTGTCATATCTTCTTCCACACCATGTAATATTGTCTTATATTATTTTAAACATACTGTAGAGTCGCTAACTCTGCATAAGATGCTATTATGATCTTAAGTTAATGTTCTACGATGACGTAAATTAATGTTCGAAAGGATGTGCGGGAAAATGTTTAAGACGTGTGTCACCGATAATTGTTTTATTGCCACTGTTATAAAAGCGTTCAATTAAATATTTACAGCGTTAGCATAAAATAAATATACCTAATTATGAAGTTAATACATATTGTAGGAGCTCGCTCATACACATACTTATGTAGAAATTAAGTGTGAGTATATTTATAGTAATTTATTTATGGAATAGATAAAATAGATGCAAAATATAATAAATAATAATAATATGTCTTACATTCACACGATTAAGCCTATCCCCAAATAAGAACTGTAATGCTTGTGTTATGGATACTAGGGTAACGAATAGACATACATATATTACACATAAACATGTAATATTTATAGAAATATATATAAAAACCCATGAATCAAATAAAAATGCTCGTATTCATCACGCAAACATTTGCCCCTTCCGGGACTCGAACCTAGGACCGTCGGTGCGAAAGATAAGATTGCTACGGTCCGGTGCAATCTGGTACGGTGCACCTAACATCTGCTTTTTTCTTATGTTTTATTTCATTAATACCAGAACATAATTTATTACACTGAGTTACTAAGGTGTCCTAAGTGTTACAAAAAGTGTTTTAAAAACAATAGGTATATTCTCCTCAATGATTCAGCGAAAAGAAAGATTACGCAAAACTAGTTGTTCAACTTTTCTACGTTAGAATTTTCACGTGCAACAATTTTGCTAGTGTGATTCAGGTTTCCTTTATAAAGACTTCACTAACGTTTGTATTTTTATATGATCCTGCATTTCTTCTTTTAACTTTTAATAGCTTAGTTTATGCCTAAACAATTGTTGTAAGTTGTCTGGAATTTATTTATATTTTTTATTTAAAGAAATTATAAGCAGGACTTGTACCCACATTCCCGTCTCGGATGCTCAATCGGAGGAATACTCGCCCTGATTGCGAGGAGACGTAGGTTTGAATCCTGCCTGAAACCTATAACAAGTTGTTTTTTTTTTGGAATATTTTTTTAGATATGAAAATCTTGCAGGTAAATAATTAGATAACATTTTTTTATAAATTTGAATTATTAGTCACTTAATTCATTCAAGTGCAATACTTGTTGCGAGTCAAGTTTGTTTGTTCCACCTGTATCGCATTCCGCGTCGGGCATAGAGAGCGATTAGTCAGCTCAGCTCATAACCACAGACGTCAACAGACGAACAGAGACTAAAAAATATTTTAATTTAGGAACTGTCATATTACGATTTATTACTATGTTATTACTTATTAGACGACCGTTTTGGTCGAGTGGGTGTGACTCTACTTTCTAAGCCAAACGGTTTTGGGTTCGAGTCCCGGAAGGGGCAGAAGTTTGTGTAATGAAAAGGAGCATTGGTACCTGGGTCTTGGGTATATATATGTATTTCTATTAATATAACTTATCTTTATATATAAAAATACTCTGTCACAGTGTTTGTCCGCGATGAACTTTTTTTTATTGCAAATTATAGAAACTGTGTTATAGCAATGAGTGGCTTGGTCAGTTAGTTGATTATATATGTATGTCTATCTAGCTTGAGGGATCCCACCAAGGTGTTAAGAGGGACATCGCGGTGGTTTAGTGGGTAGGCCCCTGCAGACCAACTCGACGAACACTTATCGTCGGGTAGGAGTGCAGGAGTGAGTCCCACATAACGTCCGCCGTTCTCCCAGCGGCGGCGTATGCGTAACGGATTCTAATTATAAAGCATAATAATACACCGTGTAAAAAAAAGCTAATTGGTGTGAATGTAAAATAAAAACTGTATGTGCAGATAAAGAAGTTTTACTTCAGTTGTGTGGTCTAAGTCCCACTTGTTTTTTTTTTCCAAAGTTTTTTCAGCTATAAAAATCTATTACAAAATGTATCTTAGTCTCTGTTATTTTTCTACATCTGTGACAAACTGAATCGCCCAATGTTATTGTGTTGGTCGGTATTCTAAATGCCACTGGAACCAGTCCAATGAAATTCTAATGCAGATACACTAAGTAGCGAATCACAGATCAGCAATGTTTAAAATCATACCGATGTTAAGTGATTTTTTTACTCTTAAAAAAAAAACACTTACAACACTTACAAAACTAGACACTCACTATCTCTCACGCACGCACACACGCACACTTGCACACAAAAAATATACACACACTAGTGGTAAAATCTTTTTTCTTTGTTTGTACTTTAATTTAAATATTTTTATGTCTTCTTTATCTCTTGTTTGATAATAAATTTAGTTTATTTCTTAGGAAATTACATCTTAACTGTGACAGATAGGCGATAATATAATTCGTATATGAGAACTAGCCAAGTCGGATCTTAGGCTACAATATATTATCCTAAGTTATAAGAAGAAATGATATTTTATGTTGTTATAAATAAATTTCAGGACTGACCATTGAACTTGGCACCCATTTAGATCTCACTTCTATTGTCGTTGATGTCAATAACCAAGGTACATATCATAATATTAAACTTGGCTCTCATTTCATATTTATGTTTTTGATGGGATATATCATACATAAATAAGTAATATTAATAGAAATATATATAAATACCCATGACTCAGGTAAAAATGCTCGTATTAATCACACAAACTTCTGCCCCTTCCGGGATTTGAACCCAGGACCGTCGTTGCGAAAGGCAGCATCGCTACCGTTGCACTAAACTTCCAAACGCTTTACATAGCTTTCTTTGTTTTTCGTCTATTCGGCGGAGTGGCGATAGCCTTGGGGGCGGTGCCCCGTGGCAAAAGATACAATCTCTGGACCAGTTATGCTTCATTGTTTGCTTATTACCAATGATAAAACGCTGATCAGAGTCGATTATTTTAAATTGCTCAATTTCATATCTCCGTATCGCATGAAATGAAGTAATATTGTCAAAGACAAAAATATTATTTTTTTATTCAATAACCTTAGATTTTGTGGATGTATATAACGATAATGTAAGATATGTTTGTGTTTTTATATAATTACTAGCTAACCCGGAATATAGAAAAAGAGCGGGAAAAAGAGTGGACAGACAAACACACAAACAACAAATTTGTGCTCTTAGATTATAGATTACAGTTTCTATAATAATATATCTGTTTGACGACCGTTTAGTGCAACGGTAGCGATCCTGCCTTTCGCACCGACGGTACTTGGTTCCCCTTGGTGCCCCTACCGGGGGGCGGATGTTTGTATGACGAATACGAGAATTTGTACCTGAGTCATTGGTGTTTATATATATTTCTATGAATATAACATATCTATGTATCATATATGTATGTCTATCCGTTACTCTAGTTTCCATAACACAAGCCTTAAAGTGCTTACTTTGGGCTAGGCTAATTGGTGTGAACGTAGGAAATATTTATTTATTTATATCTGTGCATTAAGTTGCATTTGGTTGCTCACGATAATTAAAATAATATTAGCGTGTACCACCTATAACTGTGTCTGTACTCAAATCTCCGGTTGACTAGTAGATAATGCTTGATGGCATTGAGTCCGTTATGTACATTTTTATGTGCAATTGATAATAAATATTACTATGTAACGGCCAGCTGGTTTAATGGAAGCGATCCTGCCTGCTGCACCGACGGTTCTGGCTTCTAATCCTAGTAGAGGCATATGATTGAAACAAAAAAATATTTATATTTAAATATTTATTTATTTATTATGTGATGAACATAAGAATTCGTCCCCTAGTTATTGGTGTTTAACCTCTTTATTAGAGCGGAGCGAGCGAAGCTCCCATGGAACAGCTTCAATGACAAAATGTATGTGACGCCATAACTCTACGAGTTCTTTGCCAATTTTCGTATTTTTTGTAATGAATCGATCCAAAAGGACTAGATAGTGACGGACCCGAATTTGGAAATTTGCTAAAATAAAAAAGTATGTGTGCAATTCTCACGTGGTAGAGGTGAAACCGTCAAAAATACCACGGTTGTTGTGATGCCTTTTCTCAAGCTTTGTACTACGCACGCGCACACAAACACGTATTAACACACGTACATAATGCTTCCTATCTCGTTTTTTTCTACGTTAAATCTTATGAATTTATGTGTGTCTCTTTTTTACTGTCGCTTTTTCTTTTCATCGACTTTCAAATCACTACGATGCTAAAGAAATTATCACTTCAAAAGTTATGACCAAAAATCAATGGCTCTACGGGAATTCCCATTAAAACCAAACGCGCCCGCTTTTTAAAGGTTTTTATTCTTATGGAATTTCAAAATATACTAAACATTATTGAATTTTATTAGTTTTTTAGTATTACGCTCTGCTCCAATATATGGTGCAAGCGAAGCTTAATGCTTAGCGACTGCATCAAAATAGTACACTGTACTAGCTGACCCGGCCACGCGTTGCTGTTTTACAAATTAAAATGAAACATATCCTATGCCCTAAGTCGGAACAAATCCAGCAAATCCGGTTGAGTAGTTACAGAGTTCATTCCGGTCAAACATTGTGACAGGGATTTATTTTATATATTATTCTGTGTATTTAGTACAAGATTATGTGTAGGTTGAGACTAAGTTATTCTTAAGTGTCCGTATTTTAAAAGAGTATTTATGTTTTAAGTAAAACGCTTATCGTATAAACGAAGCGTTTGTTTTTGTCATAATAAAATATAAACTTAATATTCATGTTATCAATTGTTACATTAATTAAGAGTGATATTGTGTATATATTGTATTAAATATTAATGTATTAAAAAAACACACACAATTAAAAAATAAAACAGATAAATATGACGACAAATCTCATTAACAGTCAAAAGTTCTCGTCAGTAGACTTAAGCATAGACGGAAGGTAGCAAAGCCTATCCGAATTGTATAGGATACATTTCGGAGAGTGTGCAGCTGAATTGCACAACCTTGTTCCGCCGTCCCCATTTTTCAACTTAGATTAGACAACCAGACTTACCAATAGGCGACGTCATTATATGATAGATATACCAAAGAGCACTGAGCGTTTTAGTTCCAATTTTGTGATACGTACCGCCAAAGAGTGGAACTCTTTGCCTGAGTTTGTGTTTCCTGACAAATACAATTTAGGGTCTTCAAGTTAAGAGTGTCGCTTACCATCAGGCGAGGTGAAGCGCATGTCTATTTTCTGTAAAATAATCAGCAGGGGATTTCACCAAGGCACATTAAGAAATTTCAAAAAAGAATAAACCTTAGTATTATTTTTACACTTTAAAATACTTTCATTTAAATGCAACTTTTATAACTACAGTAAGTAGTTCTTCCGTCGTAGATTAAAATCATTAAATCTTTGGGACTGAGGAACGGGTGACCTTGACTCCGTTCACTTGCGATTTTAACTATTTTCCCAAAGTGATGAGCAGTTTAAAACCTCATGCATTAAGGAAATAAAGCTAATTTGCTTTGTGTTATACAAAGAAAAAGTCGACACAGTTTACGCGTATTTCGTGTAATTAAGAGCGTTAACTTCGCATCACTTTTTCAACTTTCAAGTTCAATTATTTTAAAAATAAGGAAAATCTTCTTGTTTTCCAAGTGAACGTCAAAATTTTGGATGTGTCTGGAAGCTTTTCTTAATGTCTAGTTTTCGAAATTCATATTTCATTGTGTTCACACAACACTTGGCATAATTCGATAAACATTGCTGTTTCTATTAGGTTAGATATTTTGAAGTTCTACTTATTTTAGCGCCTTTGGGAAAAATTATGATAGTGAATTTGAACGATGCGCGCCCACCGACACCTAAAAGCAACAGGATGAAGTTGGCCGCTCATTATTTCAAGTTTCAACTATAATTATTTCAACTATATTCATACGTAATTAAACATGTGTATCTGTGATTTTAAATTATATACGGTGGTTTATAATAATTTGTGTAATATTATAATAAAAAAATTATATTATATAATAATACTAGTTGACCCAGCCACGCGTTGCTGTGTTATAAATTAAAATCAAACCTATCCTATCTCCTAAGTTGGAACAAATCCACAATTATCAAAATCGGTTTAGTAGTTTCAGAGTTTATTCAGAACATACATTGTGACACAAAATTTTTATATCTATAAGATAACGATTTTATATAACAATCATGGTAAAAGTGGCTTTTATATTATAACCTTTTTTAAGTGCCTTTATTTGAGGTTAACTGTCGCTATGTATTCTTTGTATTTGTTAAAAATATAAATTTTGTATTTATTATTGGATAAATAGTATACTTTTAAAGCCTTTTTCAGTTAATTGTACTTTTTAATGAAATCGTTATGAATTGCATTTAATGTCTTTTTAAAAAATAATTCTTTTCACAAACAAAGAGTAGGTACTGGCACACAGGAGGAAATATTTTTTTGTTACGCTAAAGAAGTACATACATATAACTTCTTAAGTGCGTGCAACATACACGGTTATTTTCTATAACCAGCCAGCAAGCTGAATCAAATTATACTTAAACTTTATGCACTAAATGACCAACAGGGCTAAAAACTCAACTAGTCCCTTTTATTTATTTTATTAGTCAGCAAATTCACTATTTCTTTTTAAAACAGGTTTTCGACCTGCAAAAAAGGTCTACAGAGCTGAAATATTTATTATAGTTTTACAGTTTTATTACAGTTTCGATTCTCTATGGAGGCATATGATTTATGAGGCGGTGGCGGATTGAATGGGAAATGATGGTTTCTAGGACCACCGGCTTGGATACTAACAGCGGTCCGTTAGACCACACAAGGGGTAGCAAACCTGTGGGACGCGAGCACCTAATAGCCTATAGTTATATTTCTTACATTCACACCAATTAGCCTAGGTCAAAAGTAAGCGCTGTAAGGCTTGTGTTATGGATACTAGGGTAACGGATAGACATACATATATGATACATAATTATTTAATATTTATAAATATATACATTATCTCCTAGCATGTCCAGTTTCGGCATTTTTGTGTTATAATTTGAGCATTAGTTTAATTATGGGTAAAATTATTAATTTACCTAGCGGCCCGTCTCGGCTTCGCACGGGTGGACAAAATTCTTTAATTTTTTCTATTATTAAATATTTTTCCGTTAGCGCCATCTAGCGTCCGGTAGACGAACTAATTCGGTTGACGCGTTGCTATGGTAGCGCATATACAATGGAAAAAGAGCGGACAGACAAACACACAAACGACTGTGATCTTAGATTATAGATTTGTTTTAATTGTAATATCGCTTTTTGCTATGTCATAGGAATATAAATACCCATGACTCAGGTACATAAGCTCGAGACTCGAACCCAGGAACGTCGCTAGCGTTGCATCAAACGGTCGTATGTATTTTGATTTTGATTCTAATAAGTATCTCTCTAAAAACAAAATGATCATAAAATGATCATTTCGTTTTTAGATAAAAATGATCAAAAATGATACTATAACTGCGTCAACGCGCATCCACAGCATCGCGTTCACATAAAAGCTCGTAATCCTTGATTTAGGTAATGTGGTATTTGGACTCCAAAGTTCTAAAAAACTAACTAACACACGCCTCGAAAATATTTTCTGAATAACGCAGCATACAAAGTTCTTGCATTATTAAAATAATACAACTAATCAAGGGATTTTTGCGAATAATTTATATATAATCCTGACGTTTCAACTCCTTCACAGGAGCCGTGATCACAGGACGATTAAGGCTGTAAAAGGAGTCGAAACGTCAAGATTAAATATAATTTATGCGCAAAAAAAACTGAAATAAGTTATTTTATTTAAATATGTAATGTGCGTGGAAGTGTATGAACTAAATATGTTCTTGCTATATCCTTACCTAAATGCTTCGGTAAACATGAAATTTCGCGTATACGTGTGATGTCGCCGTGCATTGCTCTACAGATGGGTCTATGATGCAGAGACATCTAGCGAATTTTTGGGAAGACACTAATACAAAATCACAACACCTCATTTTAATATAGCTCATAATTGAATGAATTTAAAGATTGATTTTAAGAATGTTTGATTGTAAGTTTGTTTGTTATGCTTTCATGCAAAAACTACTAAACCGATCATCATGAAACTTCGTACATATATTCTTGGAGGTATTAAAAGTAACATAGGATACTTTTTATTGTAAAAAAAAAATGCGGGTGAAGCCGCGGGTAAAAGCTAGTTATTATATAAAAATATATATATTTAAATAAAAGAAATTTTTAACGGATATTTGCGTCTACTTTATTTATTTTGGCTGATGAAACATAGATGATTGACATCGGGTGAAGCTAAGCTGTGTTATGTTAAATTAGATTTTGTTTGCAAATGATTATTTTTATAGCGAGAAATGTTGTGCCAGTGCGCATCTATGATTTTAGTGTAAAAATTCCTGTAGTTCAGGTTAGGTTAGGTTAGGTTACCTATTGTATTGATTTTTGAATGATTGTAATTTTACATACATTAACAATGAGAAGTATTTCCTATAATTAACAGATAGATCGAATTATTTATTCGTCTAAGTTACATAAAGCGTAGATCGTCCCTAAAGCAGGCATATTGCTTTGTTGGCTGCAACGAAACGCAAATAATCGCATTTCGAAACCCAACGATTGGGAAAAAACTGACTCGCTGTGTACGTGACCGGATTATTTAGTCTGTATTAAAGAAATCTTTAAATAGAATTGTAAAATTACGTACAGTACAGAATCATGTATGTTTAATGTTATTGTGCTTGATGAATTTGAAAAACAAAATATTTTTTTTACATTCTCACTTATTAGCCTATCTCAAAGTAAGCACTGTAAGGCTTGTTTTATGGATACAGGGTAACGGATAGACATACATACATCATACATAAATATGTAATATTGATAGAAATATATATAAACATTCCGGGATTCGGGACCCAGGACCGTCGGTGCGTAAGGCAGGATCACTACCGTTGCACCAAACGGTCGTCGAATGATTTGGCAAAAGTTGAAAAAATGGATATAATTCTCACTTTTATAGTTTTCCATTATCAATGCTATATTTTCTGATAAATTGAGATGTAAAAGACAAGA
This sequence comes from Calamotropha paludella, assembly GCA_927399485.1. Lineage (NCBI taxonomy): Eukaryota > Metazoa > Arthropoda > Insecta > Lepidoptera > Crambidae > Calamotropha > Calamotropha paludella. The sequence continues at coordinate 27,550,894 of OV656812.1, forward strand.
AAAAATCAACTTGGCTCACAAGATACTCTCAGGCGGGACTTGGACATGAAATCCTTTGATGTCCACTCCACTGCTCTCACAATTGAGCTACCGAGCTTTGTGAGCACCCATCGAAATATTCTTGCACTTTTTTCGTTTTAACGCTGTGGGCCACCGTTGCTTCATCAATGAGAGGAATATCCTCGCATTCGAAAGAATATTTTTACAAATGTTTTGACATCCGAATAAGATGAAATGTTATCAATGCTATTTGGTATGATGAATTTTAATAGGAAAATAATTTTCACGTGGGACTTGAACCGGCAACCTTTAGATATCCGGTCCAATACAAAAATATGAAAATCATAATTAAAAGGCTTTAATTTTAGATTATTTTTATTAAAACAATTTTAACACCTCAGATTAAAAGTGGAATGATTATATATTTGCAATTAAAAACCTTTTTTTAGAATTAATTTCTTAATTATAATATGATAATACAACCTTCCGTTTATCATGGAACCTTCAGATCGTTTGGTTAAAAAGACGATTATTCAGATTTCATGTGAATCAAGAAAAAGCTGAGTAGAGTATAGTATGACGTGACATTAAAACTTATTCTATTTGATGCATCTCGTTGAAGTCTTTTGTTTGGAGAATCTTGATCTTGACTGGCAACAAATATTGCATAACTACCAGTACGACTAGGGTTGCCAATTTTACAGTGTTAAAAAAAACAGGAAGTACAATAATTTTATGTGTTTTAAATACAAATACGCAACTTATCTATTTATTCTTATTTGCTACAGCTTCAGGTGCACAATTTAAACTTATGAGTTTATTTTTATTCAGAATGGGTTCGCTGATGATTGCTCTTAATCCCAATCAAGCCCGGGTGATTGGTATCAAGAGCCGAGACAGAATCCAAGATGAAACGAGCTAACCCAGAAGGTGCCTATTCACCCTGGCTTTAAAAACGGACGGGTTATAAGTACTCGGAAATACAGACGCAGGGGAGGAGTTCAAGTAAAATATTAAAATACATTATTATTGCTGGTTCCACTTAAATCGAATGTTTAATATTTGTAAAAATATTACTTTCGACGTTGAGGATAGTTAACTTTCAACATTGGTGGAACGATACTAGTTCATAGTAGAAGTTGAAATACGTTTGTAAATTTCGACTCGTCTGCTAGCGTCTCGGTAGCTCAGCGGTCAGAGCACTCGCCCTGATAGCGAAAGGTCGTAGGTTCGAATCCCACCTGAGGGCTTGGAGGCGTGGTTGTTTTGTATAGCCGTATTTTATATATTATTGAATATGGCATTCTGAATGTATTTTTTTTAACGGTATATGTAGCAACCCTTGATATGTCGTACCTAGCATATGGAAGAGAAGTTTGCTGCCAAGCGGAACCTGCGCCGGCGCCGGTGCGTCGAATTAACATATTCATCCAAATAAAACCCTATCACTTTCGCCGTGACGGAACGTCTCTACATGACGTCATGGCGACGAACTCGAGATGAGTTCTTTTATTTTCGATATTTTTTGTGTAACAAAACTCAAAATACTCTGTCGGTCTTCTACAGAATGTATTTTGGAGAGTGCGCTCAGGAACTGCATATGCTCATACCGCAATCTCCCTTTTTCCATCGGACATCCAGACGCTCTGCGGGTTACCCCTCTTCTTGATTGCTGTTCCTAACTGTCGCACCAATCGCTTCATGGCGAAAGTGATAGGGTTTGGTATGGTACCATCGTTGTTTCTGCATTTTATAACACAAGTATTTTAGTTACTTAACTTGGGTTCAGAACAATTCTCATTTTCTCTAATCTAAATATATCTTTGGTGTCACAGTGTTTGTCCGTAATGAACTCCGAAACTACTCAAACGATTTTAATGTTTTTCTTTCAATTTGCTGGATTTGTTCCAACTCAGAACATAGAATGGGTTTCATTTTAATTTATAACGAAAACTTTTTTCTATGCCAATATATTGAGTTACAGCGATGCGTGGCCGAGTAAGCTAGTATTTATTTATATTTGTCTACGATTCTTGTTCTGTCATCCAACGGTAGCGAAAAATTATGTAAATTACGTACTTGTGTTGTCATTAAGATCTTAAAATAATTAGTTTATGCAGAAACAATTGAATAATTAAGTTGTTGTGGAGACATCCACATTCATATACTCGGCGATTACGTAAGTACAAAAATAACTTGTCAGTTAACGGAATGGGTTGCACAAGGCATGCCTTTCTTTCGCCCACTGTTCGTCAGTTAGATAATGCGAAAGTTGTTCAGCTTATTACGGTGGACACAACAACGTTGTCAGATGCCGGCATTCGTGTTACAGTCCCATCCGATATAATCAGAAATTAAATGGTTGTATCATCTTAATTGATTGTCAAAACATTTGTTTTCCGAATGAGAGTGTCGACCGTTTGGTGCAACGTTAGCGATGCTGCCTTTCACACCGAAGGTCCTCGGTTCGGGTCCCGGTAGGGGCAGATGTTTATGTGATGAATATGATTATTAGTACCTGCGTAATGAGTATTTATATATATTTCTTTGAATATTACATATTTATGTGTCATATTTTATAGCTAAGGAGTGGAACTCTTTGCCTGAGTCTGTGTTTCCTGACAAATACAATTTAGGGGTCTTCAAGTCACGAGTGAATAGGTATCTTCTAGGCAAGCGCGTCACATCCTAGATCGCATCGACGCTTACCATCAGGCGAGATAGTGGTCAAGCGCATGCCTATTTTCTATAAAAAAAAAAAAAAACTATCAGTAACCTTAGTATCCATAACACAAGCCTTACAGTGCTTATCTTGGGCTAGGCTAATTGATCTGAATGTAAGAAAATAATTTATTATTTTCCTCTCATTGAAGAAGCAACGTTGGCCTACAGCGTAAAAAAGTACTAATCGTCAGGTGCACACAGAACGCCTTAGCTCAATTGGGAGAGCAGTCGACCGGATATCCAAAAATTGCGAGTTTGAGTCCTGTCCTGTGAGCAGATACGATTTTTTCTAGTATTTTATTAATAATAATTTATCATAAAATATGTATGGTTTTTTGCGGTTTATTGCATTACTGTTGGCTGAAAACTCTTCACCGAATAGTGTTATTTTGTTTTACAATATTCTTTAATGTCCCCGATAGATTCAGCTTAAAATAAAAACGAAATAGGTTTAAGTTCAATTTTATATGGCTAGCTTGTAATAGAACAAAGTTATTAAACATTAAGGATCTTGATATATAAAATTGGAGAGTGTGCTCAGGAGCTGCATGTTCTCATACCGCCATCTTCCTTTTTCCGGACATTCAGACGCACTGAGGGCTACCACCCTTTTTTGGTTTCTATTCCTACCTGTTGCACCAAGCGCTTCTCAACATCTTTCATAATACGCACAGCAAAGGAGTGGAACTCCCTCCCTGCGTCTGTATTTCCGAGTACTTATAACCCGTCCCTTTTTAGAGCCAGGGTGAATAGTCACCTTCTGGGTTAGCTCGTTCCATCGTGGATCCTGTCTTGGCACTCACGCTTGATTGGGATCAAGAGCGAACCCATCCTAGATAAAAAAATGTATATATAATCGTTCGGCGAAACAATCTTTCGCTGTAGAAAATTTCGTTGAACAGTTTTTAGCATTTTTTTACAAAATGGGGACTTGTTTTTTATAGGTTTTCACCATCTATTTCTTACTTGTGAATCGTTAAGTTGAATAAATATAACAATAGCAAGAATTACGATAAAGTTGGTGCATCCGCTGTGTTGTAAAATTGCAGCTGATTTAAACTGTATTTTGTAACTTTTTATTTCTGATGATTTCAAACCTTTACATTTTGAAATGACAGATTATAGTAATAATAATCATAAGACAACCTCACATACCATGTTCTGAACCGAAGTTAAGTAGCTAAAACACTTGTTATGGAATTAAGAAACAACGACGGTGAATGCGCCGGTCTTCAATCCTTTGTGAAGGCTTGGAAATTGATACTACAGAATGACTTGGATCGTACTATTATATTAAAATAACAATTAATAAAATTATATTTCGGAATAATGATGTGCTCCACTCTGTAGTCAAATGCGCCTTGCTTCTGTTTCTCGCCGTTGCCGCCGAAACGCCGATGCTTGCCGAGTTGGCAGGATCAGGCGTTTATCGGGCCTGAACATCCCCCCCCTCCCCCTCGAAGTCCTCGGCGGGATTTTGAGAAGAAGTTGTAACAGGCAGCAGGCAAAGATTGTGTACCGCTCGACGAAGTTGCGACGTCCACCACCCTCGACACGCCATCGGAACCCGGATATAATTTGTGGACCCGAGCCATGCGCCATTTTAAAGGAGGTGTGTTGGTGTCCTTAGTGACGACTAAATTTCCCTCTTTCAGTCCGCTTTGATTGACTCGCCATTTTAGTTTCTGCTGCAGTTCGCTTAAGTATTCATGTCTTCAACGCTCCCAGAAGTGCTGCCGCATCATCTCCAGGTGCTGGTAGCGATTAAGGCGGCTTGGATTTTCTTGTAAAAGACATGTTGAAGGTAGCGAAGTGAGCGGGCTACCGATCAGGAAGTGCGCTGGAGTCAAGGGACAAAGGTCATTTGGATCGGAAGAAAGAGGAGTCAGGGGTCTGGAATTTAAGATGGCTTCGACTTGTATAAAGAGGGTAGATCCTCGAACGTCAAATGTTTGTCACCCACACAACAACCAGACGCGTGCCAATGTAAAAAGTTCGTTTTCTACATTGATCGGACCGGGAATGGAACCCGGGGCTTCGGAGTGGCGTTACAATGGATAAAGTATGCGAGCCACGGAGGCCGTCTTCCGCAAAACATGTAATATGCATCGTCGGCCTGTCTGCAAATGAATGCAATATGCCCAAACGCCAGATAAACTGTACTGAGGCCCTACCATGATCTCTTAGCGTGATGCAAGTTCGACTGTCAAAATGAGCCACCACTACACGCGGTCTTTACTGGCATCTCTCTTTAACAGTCGAACTTGAATCGCATTAACAGGTGATGGTAGACCTCTGTACTTATTAATCGAAACTGAAACTAATTTATCTATTTTTAAAGGTCTACATTACATTTTGTGAACAACTTCTTTTTTAACTCTTTTCGCAATCCATCATACCTGATGATCTTTAAGTTGAATAAATATAACAATAGAAAGAATTACGGTACAATTGGTGCATCCGTTGTGTTGAAAAATTGCTGCATTTTGTAACATTTCATTTCAGACGATTTTGTTACTATCTGATGGAGTGAAATTAGCGACTTAAATTGGGTTTAAAACAATGTATTTGACTTGTCTAATCTATAATCTAACATCACAGTTGTTTGTGTGTTTGTCTGTCCGCTCCTTTTCCCGCTCTTTGTCCATTGTATACGTGTTACCATAGCAACGCGTTAACCGCAAGTAGTTCGTCTACCGGACGCTAGATGGCGCTAACGGAAAAATATTTAATAAAAGAAAAAATTTAAAGAATTTTGTCCACCCGTGCGAAGCCGGGACGGGCCGCTAGTATTTATTTATTTATACTTATAACCTAACAGATTATTTCCAAAATTGTCTCTATTTTATACGGCTTTATCATTTTACTAAAAGATTCTACCGACTTTGATTCAACAAGGCCAATTATATCCAACTCATTTCAAGCACAGTTACAATCTCATTGTTATTCGTCAACTCCGAACGTAATGATAGCTTCAGTATCGTATAAATGAACGTTTAATTTTTTTTATTCGACATTTCCTCGATTTGATCGATCGAAACGTTGTTTACAACAAAGCGAAGTATAAAATTTCGTTTTGGCCATCTGTAAACGTAGAAATAGATGCAAAAAAATAACATGAAACCGCAGACTTTCGCTTACGAAGTGTACGGACAAATGTCGACGGATAGAAAGCAACATTTTTAAAAATAAAGTTATATGTATTCTGTTTTAAGTATCTATATAATAGCGTTACTGTTATAAATGAAACCTATCCTATGTTCTAAGTTGGAACAAATCCAGTAAAATGCAAAAAGAATAATTAAAATCGGTTGAGTAGTTTCGGAGTTCATTGCGGTCAAACACTATAAAGTCCATCAAATCTAAGAAGTACCGTTTGACGTTTCATGTTTTTCAAACAGATATAACTTTGTTTAAGCGTAACTTATTCAAATTCGATAACCTTTTTCGTAAAACCATGGATTTATAAAGGTTTTATTATTGGATCTAAAAATGTACAATTCTTAATATCTAAATGTAATTGAAAACTTTCAAACAAAGCAAAATAAATAATATTTACACAATAAATAAGTTCTAATAGTTCTATTCTTGACCTCATTGCAAAGTCACATAGTTAGGGCACTGCTCCTAGTGTTGCGACTCTTCGGAATCAATTGTGTACGAAAAAATCGTGTACATTATTCGGAAAATCGAATTTATTACTTTCAAATTATCAATTAACGACTTTGTAAAAATACATGACAGATGACAAAATGGTCAAATTTGATGCCTCGTTCCATAATCTACTCAGATTACGATGTTATAAGCGCTAGAAGCGCTTATGGCCAATGTCAGACCACGGCCAGAAAGCGAATTTTCGACGTAATGTTTAGGGGTAGAGCGCAATTTAATTTTTGTATAATTTCACGTTACTGCTCGTTCGCATAATGCATTTAATACATAGGTACCCTAAAATAAATTAATTTAATTATTTTCAAATAAATCTATATAGGCGAAATAGCTCCAGAAAAAAGATTTTTTTTATCAGACAACACTGCCGACCACAAGCGCACGCGGTCCCCCTCGCCCGCGTCAGCAGTCTCTCGCCATCTTGGAAGCTGACTGTGCGCGTACCTACTTTCTCGTTTGTTTTTTACAATTTGTGACTTGGCTATTACTTTTCTGGACTCTGAACTAAGCAAGTGTTTATTAATCATGTCGAAAAGAGGACGTACTTTGAACAGCCAGGCTCGTGAATTGGTGGTGAAATTACACGAGTATTTTGAGCGTGAATGTCAAAATGGTGGAGCTCTACTGCCAGTTACACAAGTTCGGGATCGCGTCGGTGAAGCTCTCGGTATTGGTAGCCGCACCGTCGGCAAAATATTAAGTGAAAAATATGGGCCTTCGGGGAGTGACAGTAACGTACTTCACACGCCGAAAAAAAGGAAAAGAACTAAACCTGTGACAGGTATCGATGACTTCGATAGCCATGCTATTAGAAACCATATCTATGGTTATTATACAAGAGGCGAATTTCCAACATTGGCAAAGTTATGTGCAACTTTAGAAGATGCCGGGCTGTACAGGGGAAGCATAGAGTCGTTGAGAACGATAATAACAGGAATTGGCTTCAGATACAAAAAAGTTGACAAACGAAAAATTGTTATGGAGCGACATGACATAATTATGCAGCGACTAACATTCCTGCGCGAAGTAAAACAAATTATAAACTGGGATAATGTAATATTTTTGGACGAAACATGGCTAAATTCCAACCACTCTGTGCCGAAAACATGGACAGATGATTCTGAAGCTTCGTGCTCGAAAGTGCCGATAGGGAAAGGTGGACGCCTCATTATATGCCATGCTGGATCAGCGTCTGCAGGTTTCGTGGAAAATTCATTATTAGCTTTCCAATCTAAAAGCACAAAAGAGTATCATGAAGAAATGGACGCGGAAAGGTTCCAAGAGTGGTTCTTAAATTTACTAACGAATATCCCTCCTAACAGCACAATTATAATGGATAATGCCCCATACCACTCTGTGCAAATTGATAAAGCACCAACATCAGCCAATAAGAAAGCAGATTTGGTGGCATGGCTGCAAAGAAAAGGAGTGGAAGCCGACATGTCACTATTAAAAGCTGAATTGTTACATTTAGTGAAATTGCATAAACCACCAAGACCGACTTATGCTATTGACCAATTAGCCGAAGAACACGGGCACAAAGTCATACGACTTCCTCCGTATCATTGCCAATATAATGCCATTGAACTGATTTGGGCCCAAGTTAAAGGTAATACTTTATAATATAATAATATTTTTTAGTAGTTGATTATATTAAACAAGAACTTGTTCTTAATAAGCTGAAATATTATATTGTGAATTGAGATTTTCCGTTAAGTACAGTAATACTATAAAACATTACCCTTCTTCTTCGCAGTTGTGTAAAATTGTACATTACCAAACAAAATATTGCAAGATTAGCTTAACACATTTTGTAGCCACATAACACGAGTGCCTCCAGCTTTTATAATTTAAAAAATAGTCTAAGTCTCCCACCTAAAAATTATATAATTGTTTTACAGGTTATGCAGCAAGACACAACACAAAACCACCCTTCAGTGTCAAGAAAATGAAAGGCTTATTAAAGGAAGCATGTGCGCAAGTTACACAAGAAGATTGGTCAAAAGTAGTAGAAAAAACAAAGAAAATAATAATGGACGACTTCGACAGAGACGTAAAATTCGACGATTTCATGGATAATCAACTAGTCATTAATTTAAATGACTATGATGACGAGGACGACAATGATTCCAGTATTAGTAGTGAATAAAAAAATATCCTAAACATTACTTTTATTTAAATGCTTCGACTTCGACCTTTAGAACCTTAAGATTTTTTCGGTATTATATCCTCAGATTACTAGTAAAACCTAAATTTACCAATAAACAACCTTTTACAATAACTTATTTAAAAAATATAGGAAAAGAGTACAGAGAAATAATATCTTAAATTTCGGATATTATGGTCATTGATCTCTTAAAATTCGGATATTATAGTAATCGATCTCTTAAAATTCAGATATCATAGTAATCGATTTTTTTAAACCCATCCCTATTATTCTATTTGTCAGAACTGTCAAACGGTACTTCTTAGATTTGATGGACTGTAATAAAGGATTTTTATATATATAGATAACTAGCCGACCCGACCACGCGTTGCTATGTCTATATTTACTATTTATTAAAATATATATAAATACCCATGACTCAGGTAGAAAAGGTTGCATTCATCACACAAACATTTGCCCTTTCCGGAACTCGAATCCAGGAATGTGTGCAAAGTTTAATGATGATCAGTTGAGTAGTTAAAGCGTGAAAACTCAGTTTTATATTTATAATATTAGTAAGGATAATTTTTTTTTAATTTTGATTGAGATTATAATTTTTTATTCTCTTATTTTATTTTATAAATATTATATGATCTGCACTCTAAAGTTGTCCCGCTTACCTGTTTAATCACCCACATACCCTTGGTTGGCTGGAAGAGATCTCTTTTAGAGATAAGCCCACCATTGCTCACTAATATGATAATGTCCTGTTTAATTACTTAATATGTGCAATAAGTAGTATAATAATACAAAATTTCATTAAATTAAATAAATATCTTTTTAGCGGTGTTTTAAGGTGTTCTTATGACTGATGTCGTTTCCGTAAAGTAGGTAATTATCTGTTTTATTAAAAATAGTTGACAATGCATTAAACACTTTATTAATATTCCCGTTTACACCTCTTGGTAAGCTAGATGCTCGTCTTACAAGTAGATAAACGTAAAAGACATCGGAGAGAATCGAACACGGTGCGCTTGAGTTTAAAGTTGACATCAACCACTTTCTCTTTGTGTAGGAAAATTTTAAGTACATATACATCTGCAAGACGACAAACAACAACGCAAAGCATGAAACATCAATGCACAATAATAGTAGGAAAGATAATTTAGTTTTGAATTATTTTTTGAAATAGTTTAATGATCATATATTTTCTATAACTATTTTATCTGTTTTTTTTTTCAAACATTTTTGATATATTAAGTTTATTCATTTAAATATGTACCTACTTTCCTATTCTGGTAATAATAGTCAGGAACCGTCGCTACTTTTGAGGATTTGTAAGAATTTGTGAGTCACCTCAGTTGTGAGAAGACACTGATTGCCGAAACACAGGTACAATCCTAGCTCGGCAGTCAGGGACTTCATTCATTTTTGTAAAATGTCAAAATTGTGGAATAAATGATTATTATTATTATCGGCAATATCGCGTTCGAAAATGCTTTCTCAACGCTCAATCAAAACCACACATCGTCCTTGTGACAAAGATGTGTGCAGACGATAATGAGCCTTAAGGTGATCAGCTTTTTTATATAATTTACTTATGAGAAGTGACAATAGATCGAATCTGTTGTAAACAGAGTTTGTTTTTATATTAACCGTATGATAAGATCAAGACAACCGTTGTCGACTTGTTAATACGCTGCCGTTGCATTGTTCGACGCAACTTACATTTTTATTAATGCAACCAGTTTTCGTAAGATAATATCTAGTTGACATGTTGTAATCTTGACACAGGAAATAGTTTTGTTTTTTACGAGAGCGAGCAATTTAATCCTGTTTGTTACGCAATTGTTTATCGGTTCGTTATATTTCTACAAAACATTCCACTATCACAGATTACGGAAGTCATTTACCAGACTATGCTCTTTTAAGAAGGAAGGAAAGATAGAAATAGAGAACAAAACAAGAATGGGGGAGAAAATAAGAGAGACACACAAAGGGGACGTAAACAACAATCAACATTACGATTAATAATATTATAATATATAATTATGTATTATTATAGGTAATCATATTGTCAAATGCTTAGGTAACAAAATAAAATATGAAGGCATCATTGTGGGAACAATCTTACCTAAGTCTCTGTGCACATCAGTATATAGAACTGAATTTGTGAAATTGTTTTTGGATATAATGTCTTAATCTTCATACGTTTAACAAGTTATCAACGAGGCGTATTGAACTTTGACAGTTATTATATTAAACGTTAATATCATAGCCAAATAGGTACATATTTAAAAACGGTCCTTTTGTCGTGTAACCGGGTTCATTTGTAAATATGATATAACTTATTACTGGCTGGTGAGGCTGACGAAGTTGTCAATTTAACTACTCTTAATTTGATAAATTTATAATTTTTAAAGCACACTGCCTTACAAAATCTATGAATTTAACAAATAAATGGTAGTTCATTGACCTAACTCGCCGTTCTTCTATTTTTATTTTTTTCAAGATCCGATCACGAAGTCAGCTAACCCAGAAGGTGCCTATTCACCCTGGCATTGAAAAGGGTTATAAGGGTTAAAAGTACTCGGAAACACAGATGTAGGGAGGGTGTACCACTCTTTTGCTGTGCGCATTATAAAAGATGTTGAGCAGCGCCTAGTGTGACAGGTAGGAATAGCAACCAAGAAAGGGTAATAGCCAGCAGTGCGTCTGGATGTTCGATGGAAGAAGGGAGATGGCGGTATAAAAATATAAATTTACATATTTTGTAAGGCAACACTTGAGCCGTACAAAATATATGAATGTATTAAATAAAGAGTAGTTCAATTGACTTAACTCGCTCTTCCCTATAGCAAGCAATGTGCTAGAAGGCTAGCAATGCGCGCGCGCATTGCGCTGATGCAACACGGTGCAAAGTGCTGATTAATGATCGCTATCCGTCACTATTGCATGTGATAACAACCGGAACATAACTATTTCGACATCGCAGACTTACCACTAAATAAGTTGAGTATACTGTTCTTCTTATTGTGTGATTTCTGTATACAATGTGTCCCGTCACCAGTGTCGGAGCCTCGGGAGCCTTTAATGGTGTGAAATATGGCATTTTTTATCGACAAATTGCCCCTCAAATTTTGTTTTTCTCTTAGGGCCGCCATTTTGTTTTCTTGGTAATCAAGACCTGGGCTCTCATACTAATTCGACCGCCACTACTCATGTAAATGTCCTATCAACATTAAAAAGGTGTCATTTGATAGCTAAACATGTAGACCACAGTTACACAGCCTACAGCAGTTGTTTCAATTGCCATGGAATAAAAAATTGAAAAAAATAATTAAAGATAAACAAATGGGTTCTATTTTGAGTATTTTTTAATTATTGGCTTTTTGAGAAAAAACCAAATTTGAAGGGCAATTTGTCGATAAAAAATGCCATATTTCATACCGTTAAAGGCTCCGACACTGGTGACGGGACACATTGTATATAATGTTAATACATACCTATAATAACGCCTTTTTAGTAGGTAGGTAGGTAGGCAGAGATCACAGATTTCCACTTTCCACGATCCTGACATACATCTTTCGCTTCTCCAACTCTCTTCAGACCTTTCGTACAAGTTCGTCGGTTAAGGGTACTTTTGACCTGGCCTTTTTTCAGGACAGGAACTCCCCTGAATGTTAATGAATTCCCAAATATGAAAAAAAAATTATGTTATTGTACTCCTAGTATTTTTACTAACATTGCTTATTATGATCATTCGAATTCAATTATGATGTTGTTTATTCATTATTATATTACTAGTTTGAACTGCATGCCGTATTATTTCACATTATATAGCTTCTTACATTTTAACGTTTGCTTGCCAGTGACCTAAACAAGTGAATATGATGCAATTTTATACATCTTTGGTACCGTGATTACTTGCAAACAAATGAATAAGTACAAAAATAAAGCTGTTAGTTTTCTATATGTGGTGGGAAAACTTCGGAAGCATTGATTTATTAGAAAAAAAGCATGTGTGCAATTCACACGTGGTAGATGTGCAACCTTCAAAATAATACGTACACCTATAGAAAATACCACGGTTGTTATGATGCCCTCTCTCAAACTTTGTACTACGCATGCGCTCATTAACACGTATTAACATAAGTACATAATGCTTCCTATCTCATTTTCTCCTACGTTGAATCTTATGAACCTTATTTATGTGTCTGTCTCTTTTTCGTTATATTGACTTTCAAATCACAACGATGCTAAAGAAGTTTTCACTTCAAAATATATATCCTTATCTCACCTGCTCTGTATACCAAATTATTCCAAATGATCAATGAGCTAAATTAAATTTAGACCAATTATTTTAGGCGAATTGAAGAGCATCAAATTTCATTGAGTATGCCAAGAAAAGCATAAGAAAAGTAACACAAAGTAATAGGAATGAAAAATTTAAGAAATGAAATCAGTAATAAGCAATAGGCAGACAATATTATTAGGAAAGTAATAATATTAATAATAGGAAATATATATAGAAAACTATGAAAGAATTGTAAAAAGGGAAAAAAATGTAAAAAAACAAAGAGAAGAAGCAAAAATCCATTGTTATAAAGAAGCGGATAAGGTACCCAAAACAAAGAAAAAAAAACGAAAGAAAAAGTCCTGCTATAAAGTGGGGAGTAGTTACTAAAAAAAAAAAACAGGTTACACTCCCGGAGTGCCGACAGAAGTGAAAACATGAACATTAACGTTGTGCATTTTTGATATTTTGGAATGGTTAGGGAATAATTTCGCACGAATTGCTTAAATTATCAGTATAAAAGTACTATCATTCATGTGGTATAATACATGTTTACCCATTTAGAGTAAATTAGAATTTAACCATTTTTACCCATCTCAAAAAATGCAAAACGCCGCTAAAGAAGTTTTCACTTCAAAAAAAAATCGAAGAGCAGCCAACGGATGTAGCTTGGGTAGTCCGCAGCCAAATTTACTTAGTTCGTTGGTCGAAGCGGCGCGCCTACAATCTGTTTCGGTCGACCTTTGCCGACCGCCGACAGCGATGTTGCTCAACACTATGATTGGTCTGGTAACTACATACGGACCTATTTATTGCTTATTTCGAATGTATTAAGAAATAAAACTAAGCAGAATTTGTAAATAATAATAGTATTTTCTGACATGACTAACATTTCGAATCCTTTACAGGAACCGTGATCACAGGATGACTAAGGCAATGGTCGTCACATATTTTCTACTACATTCATAATTTAATCGGGCATGTCCCTAACTGTTAAAATTAAGTTCGGAAATTAGGAGGCCCTTCCGAGAAGAACTGGCGAAAGAAACTCGGGCAGGGAAGATCGACCTCCATCTAAATAAGTTGTTTATTTAAATGTGCGCGGAAGTGTAAGATTTATGTAATATCTTGATCTTATCTTTATCTAAATATTGATGTAATATCTTTTCATTGAATGGTATTCACTTCTTTTTCTTTTTCTTCTTCTTCTTCTTCTCTCCAATTAATGAAGGCTGGACACCAGCCTTGAAAACCCTGGCGAGGTGAAACAGTTCCGCGGCACTCTTGACTCCTGTCCACTCGCGGATGTTTCGAAGCCACGTCTTTCCGACGACCTACTCGACATTTCCCCGCAATTTTGCCCATCATAAGTTGCAGTAGATCGTATCTCTCGTGTCTGAAGACATGACCCTGGTAGGCCAATTTTCTTGTTTTGATGGTCTGCATCAACTTCCGAGTTTGACCGACACGTTTTAGAACCTTAACATTGGTAATTTTATGAGTCCAGCTGGTGGAGTCAGTAAGTCCACATTTCAAAAGCCTCAATACGTTTTTCAAAGATCTTCTTCACTAAAAAATTGTAATTTTCTGGAACTGATCGATTATTTTATGCGCTAACCAGAAAGAAAACAGTAGGCTTACACCGAGAAGAATTATTTCAAAATAATTTTCCTCATAAGAGATAAGTAATAATACCAATAGTTACTTGTTAATATATTTGTTTTCTTAATATTGCCAACCTTAACAGCGCGAGCCATAAAACTACAAGCTTATTACACGGTTCTTGTAATCGTTAAATGTTTGTTTGCGTCTGTTTCCAAATAAGTAACTTTTGTTTTAAAGATGGGTTTGCCAGGCATCTTCTAAAGCAAAGGGAAGGGAAAACGTTGTCAAAAATCGCGCTTTCATTTAACTAGCTTTTATTTATTATATTTTAAAGCGAAGTTTCTATACGGGGATGCGGGCCGCTTGTATATAGACCTTCCATTCGTCGCGCGGCCACTTTATCCGTGCTAAACGTCAGATTTGTCTGTTACACGAGAGCGTCAGATTTAGTACCGTTACTAGTCAGCTGCCTCCCCACCTCAGTGTGCGTGGTCTTCTGTCTCGCTTTCACTCATGGCTGGCGTGGCTTTCTATCTCTTTTTCCCTTCTTTTGGGCGTCCCTAGACGGCACTGTTTCTTTGGTATTCAAAAATTTAACTGTTGAATTTTTATGTCTAATGAAATGATTATTCGGATAAATTCAACTTGTCTTTGGTGTCAGGCGGGACTCGAACCCAAATAAATTCGTTATCCGGTCGAGTACTCTTCCAAATGAGCTAACAACATAATTGAGCGAGGCAATTCTAAAACAAGCACATTACTTTTGCTGACTGGGATTGTTTCACCACTCATTTTTTACTTTTATTTTAAAAGGGATTATAATAGGTGACATAAGGCCAGTCTTCCGAACTTCGAAACTACTCAACCGATTTAGATGATTTTCTTTTTATTTTGCATGAATTTGTTTCAACTTAGCTAGTTTTTATTATATAATCTACAATCAACATTCTTTTAAAAATAATAATTGTATATCGATTAGTCTAATCATAATGTATCAAAGTAATTATAATATATAACTTCACACGTTTTGACAAGGTCGGCATTTACAAATATTTTAAATAAAACAATAGCTGGTAATGACCATATCGCTTGAAAACAATAACCTGTATATATTTATCAGGTTGTATTAAACCAGTTTTGATAAGATCGCGATCGAAGTGATGGATTTATTACGGCCCGTGGGAAGGCTGAATATTGGGTGTTAAATTGCGCAATTTATTGCAACAAACATTATGGAATGAATTGTCATCTTTTATTAACAGGTTGAATATATTCTTTCGATTTTATCTTTAAAGTAGTTATTACTAAAATAACAAATCAAATCATTAATGAGAGGTATTTAAGAACATTTACGAGGGGAGAGTACTGGTTTTCCTGATACACAGGCTGCGGACTAGTTCAGATACCAGTATTTCCACCATCTTATAATTGTCAACATTACTGCATAGTAGCAATTACTTTATTTGTAAAGAAATTGTGTGGAAAAGAAATAAAAGAAGAAAGAAAGTCATAATTTATTAACATGAACAAATATTATAATAACGATAAGGTAAAAATTTTAAGTCATGTGATCTGCCTGCTAGGTAGGCGTGCAAATTTTAATTATTTTACAATCTAATGAAAAGCAAATGGTATGTCAAAACTACTAATTTTACAATCAATTAAATTTATCTCATTTTATAATGTATAAATAATAAACGTAATTTAACAAGAGAAGCGATAAAAAAATTGGCCAGATGGCATTCTATTGCTGCCTGTTTCAACCTCTTTGATTTAGAATTTACTTCGAATGTATGATGTTGGTTTGCATACTAATTCGCTCTTTTCTATGTAAAATGTGGAACTAGCGCCATCTGTTATACGAAGTGTTAATCTTATAGTAGGGAATAGCAAAGTGATACGCGCGAAAAGAAGAAAGCCTTTAACAAAGCCGCCAAGTCCTGCAAAAAGGTTGTAAAAAGAGCTCGCTTCGATCACATAGGCCGCATTGGGAAGAAGCTTGCCTTTTACCCTTCGGGTAGTAAAGCGTTTTGGTCCCTGTCTAAGTCGATCGAGGGTAACTTCTGCCGTTCCTCAGTGCCTCCCTTGCTGAAACCTGACGGATCATTGGCACACACGGCCAAGGAAAAGGCCGATATATTTGCCGAATTATTTGCCGAAAGTTCGCGTTTGGATCCTGGCAATGCTGTACCTTCCGGTTTGTCAAGATGTGGGACTTTTATGTCTGAAATTCGTATAAGACAAACCGAAGTCAGAAAGGCATTGCGGGAACTGGACGTGAATAAAGCCAGTGGTCCGGATGGTATATCAGCCATAGTACTAAGGACTTGCGCTCCTGAGTTAGCTCCGGTATTGACACGCCTATATCGGTTATCTATGGCTAAAGGAGTGCCAGTCCTGGAAGCTGGCCAACGTGCAACCTGGGCCTAAAAAGGGCAGTCGTGCTGACCCTATCAATTACAGGCCCATCTCGGTCACGTCCATTATCTGCAAGATAATGGAACGTGTACTGAACCACAGGCTCCTGTCGTATCTAGAAGAAAATTACCTCCTTAGTGACCGGCAATATGGGTTTCGCCGGAACCGGTCTACTGGAGATCTTCTAGCATACGCCACTTACATGTGGAGCGAAGCCATCGAGAGGCACGGTGAGGCGCTTGCCGTCTCTCTTGATATCTCGAAGGCTTTTGATAGTGTGTGGCATGAGGGCCTTATTGGCAAGCTTCCATCATATGGTCTTCCCACTGGTTTGTGTGTCTGGATATCGGACTTCTTGAGAGAGTCATTGACGGCAGCTCGTCTGACCATTTGGCTATCAAAGCCGGCGTCCATCAGGGTTCCGTTCTCTCTGCAACACTTTTTCTGCTGCATATAAATGACCTGCTGTTGCCCAGTATTTTGGGGTACGCAGATGACAGCACTGTTGTAGAGACCTATATGTCTGATGCACGAGCCAGTGCTGAACAGATCCAGCGTCATAGAGAGGCGATGGTTAGTCGCATGAACCTATCTCTGCAGGCTGTCATTATTGTCTAAATTTCGTCTTTGTTGTTTTTTTCGTCTTTGTTTTTACTGTTTTTAATGACAGAATTTTATACAACCTCTAAAAATTTATGATTTTTGAATCTTTGACGACACCAGTGCAAAATGTAACATAATAATAACAGTGGCGTTCCGGGAGTGCTGACAAATGTGAAAAATTTCAACCAACAAAATAGCACAATTCTTACTTTTTAAATGTAAAATAATTTAAGAATTGACGCAGAAAAAATAAACGGTCAATATCTTTGAATTTAGAAATAAAAACTGTTTGGAATATAGTAGGTATTTATATTTTCTTTTTATACTGACAAAAGCGGTGTCGGTAACAGTGTCCCGAGTTCAATGGTTTTTTCCCATATCAAAAAATGTCCAACGCGCCTAAAGAAGTTTTCAGTTCAACAAATTCTTTACGAGTTTCTACTAACTAAATATTTCTTAAACTAATTAAAACTGCAACTTAGAATGCGGTTAGACGTTGCAACATCAAATTGCAAGTAATATGCTTAAAAGTGCCATAAATGGTTAGACTAGGTAAGGTGCCTTCGTTTTAAATGTACTAAGTGAATGTTAAGAACCGAGCCCAAAGGTTAGGCTTAAAGTAGGTTTTCGCAACGGAAATGGCGTAAAAAATATATTTAAAGATCAAATATGCAGAAACTCTTTGTTAATACTCAATAGTTTATTGTATTATCGCCGAAAGTTTGGTGGAATAGTGATCCTATCTTGCGCACCTACGGTCTTGGATTCGAGTCCGGAATGGGTTGATGTATCCATAATACAAGCGTTACAGTGCTAACTTAAGGCTAGGCTAATTGGTGTAATTGTAAGAATTTTTATTATTCAGTCATATCCTAGATCGCATGGTCGCTTAGCATCAGGCGAGATAGCGGTCAAGTGCTTTCCTATTTGCCATGAAAAATATGTATCATATATGTATGTCTATCCGTTATCTTAGTATCCATAACACAAGCCTAATAGTTGCTTACATATTGCGTTATCCATTCAGGTCCTGCCAGAATATCAGCGCTGCTGCGGCGGATCTCTGCTCGCAGCGGCCTATGCCGAGGCAGGGTCCTGGTTGATCGTAAGTTTAAGACTGATTATTAATTTAGTTATTTTTAAACACAATTGCTTTTTTATGTTGTTGTTGTTTGTATTATTTTTTTATGATTAACCTTTGATCAATTCTTTCTTTCTCTCTTACTTTGGGCTAGGCTAATTGGTGTGAATGTAAGAAACATTATTAATATTTACAACTGCATTAGCCGTCCTTATTTACGAATAATTATTTTAATGTCTTACTGCGCTAGTATCTGAGAGCATCTTAGACTTCAGCAATATGGAGGCCTTCTAGAATGCGAAGGCAGGTGAAAGGGACTGCCCTAACGACACCCGAGCGCTGGACAAGTACTGCCTAACACACAAATCTTAAGGAAACATGTTATATACATTCTTGCCATTTGTCGAATAATCATTCTTTAGAACTTGTTTCTTTCCTTTTTCCATCGGATATCCAGACGCACTGCGGACTACCATCCTTTCTTGGTTGCTATTCCTACCTGTCGCTCCAAGCGCTTCTCAACATCTTTTATAATGCGCACAGCAAAGGAGTGAAACTCCCTCCCTGCGTCTCTATTTCCGAGTACTTATAACCCGTCCGTTTTTAGAGCCGGGGTGAATAGGCACCTTCTGGGCTAGCTCGTTCCATCGTAGATCCTGTCTTGGCCCCTGGATTTGACTGGGATCAAGAGTAAACCCATTCATAATAATAAAAAAACTATCCTTATATCGATCGCCTGGAATTCCTCAATGATGGAATATACGGTTTTCCCGTCAATGGAAACGCCTTCGGGAGAATCAGCTTTAACCTACCAGTTTCTAATACAAAAGTGTAGGCTGTCTAGTGCAACAGTAGTGACTGAACCTCTTTTTCTGACCCACAGTGAAAAATCCTTTTATGATCCAATTCACCACGGGTTGACGTGAATAATTCTACCGTGGATATTGTATTGTAACTGACTATTTTATTTGCGAACTAATTTGAGTTAAACTGAAGATAGACTTACAATTTTTATAATAATACTAGCGGCCTGTCCCGGTTTCGCACGGGTGGACAGAATTCTTTAATTTTTTTCTATTATTAAATATTTTTCCGTTAGCGCCATCTAGCGTCCGGTAGACGAACTACTTGCGGTTAACGTGTTGCTATGGTAACGCATATACAATGGAAAAAGACCGGGAAAAAGAGCGGACAGACAAACAACAAATATGTGATCTTAGATTATAGATTGCACGCTGTTCAACAGTATAATAAAATAATTATAATTAAAAACAGCGACCATTTTATAATAAAGGAATTTAAATACCTTCTGCGCCAAAATCACGCGTTCAAATCCTATTTTATGAAGTAAGCATTTGTTCTCTATAATTTTTTTTTATTATGTTACAAACAGTTGCACATACAACAACAAAGAAACTTCAAATGAAGCCCACTACTTAATACAAAGTATGAACTGCACTCTGCTCGCAGATTCTACAAGATTCTTTTGTGCCCAACCGATTGTCCATACTAATCTAAACTGAATAGAATTATAATACTTTATTCCTAAGACTATGGTTTGCAAGATGGTAACGGTACCCTGTGTTTGTAAAAATATGTTGTGTTGGATATTAGTGCGTTAGAATGGTGGATTATTAACCACAAAGTGTTTATGAACATGCACGAGTGTTGGCAAGTGGAATAAAATAGAGGAAGTTGTCTTCTCACGCCTTCTCTAGAAGTCTACGGGTCTAGAAGGTTTGAGTAAAACCTGGCATTTTTACTGAAATTAAGGACAAGGGATATATTTTATTACTCGTTCATCATCCATTAATCACATATCATTCATAAATTAACTGGCATCATCGTTTATCATCATTAGAAAAGACAATTCTAATATTAAGACATGGTTTAAAGGATTTAAGGGCCAATCCATAGTTATGTATATTGTAAGGTTGTCTGGAAGAGATCGCTCTGAGCGATAAGACCGCCCATTGTAACACTATTTTAAGTTTTCTCTTGTTATCTTATTATTTCAATGTGGTGTTATCAATAAAGTGTTTTGTATTGTATTGTATTGTATGTCACACGAATTTTGGACTTTTTAACACCTCCTTGTCACAGATTGTCCCGTTTTTAGAACCCCTCCCTGATGTTACATCACAAATTTTTCAATAGCATGTATTTGGAAAAAATCAAGAGAAAACTGTAATTTTTTTTTCTCATTTACCTACTCAAACCCATATCAGTCAGAACTCTCGTGAATATTCGTATCTCACATTTCAACGCCTTTTTCGAAGTTGGATGTTGTTGCGAGAGAAATAATCTTATAGAGAGAGTGCTAAAGTATTACCAATGTAGATTGCGTTCGTAAATTTTTGGAGTATTTTATTCCATATTTGGCGTTTTAGTATTTTAAATTTTAACATTTGACAACACAAACCTTTTGACACTTTCTGTGGAAAGCAGTATATTTTTATTCAATATAAATTTCAGACGCTAAATAGCTTGAGTTTTTGGGTACCTAGGGGTATAGCATTTTGGTATGTTTCCATTTTGAATTTTTACACTTCCACTCAACGTAACTAAACTGCACATTTAATAATACAAGAAAGTATTATAAATATAAAAAATATAACATTTAGAGGGAGATAAAACAGCAATTACTGAGTATTTTGCGGCTTCTTCTTGGTACAATGTTTAATGACGAAAAATTTGGACATGGCGTAGCTGTTAACAAATTTATAGGCTCATATTGGAGAAGCCTAGCGCATTCCTAAAGTAGACGGAAGAAAATAAGACGCGAGTCGTATAAAAAGGCAGGCGCTTGACTACTATCTCGCCTGATGGTAAGCGACGATGCGATCTAGGATGTAAGCGCTTGCCTAGAAGATACCCATTTACTCGTGACTTGAAGACCCCTAAATTGTATTTATCAGGAAACTCAGTGTGTGAATAACATTGTGTTTTTTGGTTAATGTTAAAATGAATTTGTGCTGATTTCATCTTATCTCATTTTAAGCGAACGTATTTGTTTTATGTGAATAAATATCTTTAAAGCTGTATGTTATAATTCTTTTTCGGTCGCCAGTACTAGTTCGTGACTGTTCCGCGAGCGAAACACGCGAACCTTTCGACATTTTCTAAACTAATATTGCCCAAGCAGTATCGCAGTGGGAACCATTCAAAGAACTAAGTTTCAATACTGTACGAATGATAGCAATCGGCAATATTTATTTTAAGTTAATGGGTAAATAACTTATAAATTGAAATATTAAAAACCTAAATAAAAATAACAACTGTAATAATGTGCAATCGCCTGGATTGTCCAGAGCTCGTAAAAAGATGGTGCTGTGTTCCAAATCCATCGCGCTGTACTATACACCACCCTTCGCACTTTTATCCCATAAGACTAAAGATGCAGGGTAATAGATACGACCTGTACGTTAATACATAAGTAAGTGCGAGTCGTCGTGCTACAGAGTTTGATAAGTTTTAGGTAATCATATTATAAGAAATGCAATTTGAGCAATAAAGTCAGTGCTAATTACGCACTCGTTGGAATAGGTTATTATCATTTAAACTTTTCCGTCTATAAATCCAGTTATTTTGAATTAAATCATCTTAGGATACCCTACATAAGTAATAATAAAGGCTGTCGTATTCCATCTGTTGTCGGCTTTAATCCAAGTTCTATCCTCTCCCATGTACTACGTACATTAAACAACACAATCGTTTAGCCTAACACTAGCGATAAATATATTAATAATATATTTAAATAAAATAACTTATTTAGGGTTTTTTTGCGCATAAAGGAGCCGTGATCACAGGCTTCCTGTAAAGAAGTTTTCGTGAAGTTTAATTACCAAGACTTGATAGCGCAGACAACAAATACTTTTAAACTTTATCGTAGACATATATATATATATATATATATATATATATCTATTTGCGGAAAAGCTATGTAGCTATTTGAACAATTTATAAACAAATATCAACGAAATATGAGTAAGTAGAATAAGTAAGTTTATTTATGATAAATATTTAAACCATCACACCATAATAATACGAGGCTTGGTGTTGTAATGATGGTGTAATCTCTGTGCTTATAAGAAATAATATTTGCGCGATGACCGCTTGCGCAAGGTGGCTAAAGTTCATGGCGGCGTTATGCGCACACGCAGCGTCTGCGAACAGAACCTATAGACTTTGCAGACAACCAAATATTACGTATACTGCGATGAAACAAGAATAAACTTGCTGTTCCAAGGTTCAGGCTTCAAAATACAAGTGCCACATTTTTGGGTGGAGGTTTGACTTTTTATAACAAAGTTGCACACAAGCTCACTGAACTACCATTTGAAAAGTTTAAAAAGGTTGTTAAAAACGCTATGTATATAAAGTAACACATAAAAAAGTAAAAAAAATAGAAGTAAAAAAAGATTTAAAAAAACACGTTTTTATAAGCCGACTAAAAAGAAGAAAATATATTTTTCCCAGAATTGTGAATGAAAATTCTTTTCCCGGAATGATAAAAATTTTAAAGATATATGTTCAAAAACTATGATGTAATATGACTAAAAACGTGGGGCGGTCGGTTTCCACGATGAACTCCGAAACTACTCAACCGATTTTGATAAATTTTATTTCAATTTGCCGGATTTATTCCTAATTAGGACATAGGATAGGTTTCATTTTAATGTATAACACAGCAATGCGCGGCCGGATATATAAAAATCATAGAAGCAAATTTTACACTTTGCTTTAATGTAAACTCTTTAGAATAATGTGATGTTTTTGGGTTTACGTCTATAAGCGCCTGAGTGTTAAAAGTAACAGATGTCGAAATAGCATGTTTGCGGCGAATGGCAATGCCAGTCAATCATTAAGTGGAATAACAAATTAATGAGCGTTTGACGTGTTATAACGATATACGAAGATAGTTTAAAAAATATTCGGTCTTAGGAATCTGGAAAACTCTCTTAAGATACTATACTTAAATATAATATTATTTGATAACATTATTATTATTATTATAAGTTAAGGCACTTGAGTTTTGAAATTCAAAAATCCAGCAAAATTAAGAAATAATCATCAAAATCGGTTCAGTAGTTTTGGAGTTCATCGCGGTTAAACATTGTGACTGGGATTTTTTATATGTACTAAAATGTATCAAAAAATAGGAACATTTGCATTCACAAGAGAAGTGCAGTAGCTTTAATTTTTTACAGAATTCTAATTCTTATTTGAATCTTAATAATTTTCTAAGACAGTTAATGATCGCGTGATCGCATTTTATAATAAACCGTATAATGATATCGCAAAAAATATGAATGTTAGTAATTAGTGAAGTAAATCGCATGATAATTATTTTGAATTACACATCAATACACTCTGAAAAGACATGAGAGTGCATCGGCCTCTGTAAAGCAACTGGTAGTTTGTGAATCTGCTAACGGTACCATACATAATATAGTCATACATATTAGTAATGGTGCGTTCATATCGAAGTTACTTTTTGCTGAGAAACATTTTAAAACACGATAAGAAAACAGTGACAAATATCTTAAAATAGAACACTTTCTATGGTTATTTACATTATTACATTTTTAATTATATTTAGAAGCTTATTTACATAGGATGATCTATCATATATATATATATATATATATATATATATATATATATATATATATATATATATATATATATATATTTAATAACTTTTACGTCCAATTGTTTATCACGTCTGACTAATTTAATCAAAAGCATAATTACCAATAGAGTATAGAATAGTTCCCTAAACATATCAAGAGATGGCGCTACTAGTTACTATAACAAATAAAAATAAAGGATAATAAGATTGGGCAGCTTTATAAATAAGTTTTATTATATATAACGTTAATATAGGAGAGTTACAAATAAATCAATTTAGCCATTTCTATACATGGCCTGTGTCTTTATGTTACTATAATTTAAAAGTATTTGCAGAAAAATTTACTACATTATATAAGATTGTTATTATTATAATATTTGTTTAGTTTTTTATCAGTACTTAATGACCAATTATTGTTTTAGCAATTTGACTTATTGAAGTGAAAACTTCTTAAGCATCGTTGTGATTTGAAAGTCGATGAACGAAAAAGCGACAGTCAAAAGAGACAGACACATAACTGTCTCTTTTGACTGTCGCTTTTTCGATCTATTCCGTTCTAATACCAAAAACTAATACCAATGGTATTTGTTTATTATCGTAATTGATATTCTTTTCCGAACGAATACCAAATTTTAAATATTTCAATGAAGTACTTAATCTATTCCCAACGAATACCAAAACATAACTTTTGGTACAGTCACAGAAACAGTTTAATTTGCTTTTTAATATTATGATCGTAATTACGCAAGATCGTTACGGCTAGTAGTAGTTATGGCTAGTGGTTATTTAAGTAATACGAAGTACCTTTATTATTGTAATAGCTGTAAGTTTTCCTAAGAAATAAAGATAAAAGTAAAATAAGTAATGCAATCATAAATCTTAACAAATTCACTTCATTTCGGTATTTTTACTTACGACCAACTAAATGAATTACATTTCAAAATTTTTTTACCTGCACAAAAAGGTGAGTTTGCCTATTGTTTTCAAATTCGAAGCAACCAATCACAGTCAAGCGCCGCCGTGCAAACAAAGCGCTAGAATGTTTTATTGTTTTTGTGGAATAAACTTTAAGGCAATGAAATAAGGTCCGTTTACCTTAGACTCATTTTGTGCGTGCACAAATTGTTATTATTTATTTATATTAACTGGCTCTGAGGGATATGATCCTTAGTAGGTACTTTCCTGTGCAGTGGTACGCGCGCAGTGATATGTATTAAGTGAGTATTTATTTGTAATTTTTCGATGGTTTCATTTATTTAATTTGTTTTGTTTGTAAAATATTGTTTGATTTATATAGTATATATTGCCTAATTTTAAAAAGATAATAATTAGAGGCAACTAGTGTGAAAATTCTGAGTATAAATCCACATTTAAGTTAACTCTAAGTTAGTTAGTTAAGTATGTATTTTTTTTAGAAATGTCTGATGAGGCTGGTAATCTGCCTTCCACATCTTCGGAAAACACAGGAGAATTGAGTTTTATAAAAAGAAATGGTGGCTCGGTGCTGTTAAGAGCCGGTTACCAATATACTAAAAAAAGAGAAAATAAAAATGGATGGAGCCATTGGAGATGCGTGAAGATTAAGGAGTGCAGTGGATCATTGCAATTAAAGGTGTGTAACCATAAACCATATAATTAAATTATTGTTAGATCAGTCATACAGTATTTTAATAAGAATATTATTTTGGTCCCTGCAGGATGGCCATATTTCCAATGAGAGAAATCATAGCTGCGAGCCCGATGAAGTTAATAACATAATGTTAAAAAAGCTCAATGACTTTCGAGAAACAGTCGTAAAGTCTGATTTCACCCCAATACCAAGACTTTACAATAAATTCAAATCGCAGTTCTGTAATAGTGAAATGAATTTGGTGAAAAATATCCCATTGTTTAGTAATTTTAAAACAAAATTATATGAAGCAAGAAACAGGGAAGCTGGTGTGTCTAAAATAAAGTGCAAGTCAGTCGATGAAGTGGAAATTCCTTTACAATTTCAAAATTTTGTATTTTATGATCATAGAGATGGGTCTAACAACCGATTAATAATTTTATCTACTCCCAATCAACTGGCGCAAATTCATAAACTTAAAATATTTCAGTGTGACGGAACGTTCGATTGCTGCCCTGCGCCATTTGTACAGCTTTATACCATACACGGAGATCTTGGAAGTGACGAAGATCATACTCGCATAATTCCTCTGATTTATGTGTTACTAAACAATAAAAAAGAAGAAACCTACAAAACCTTATTTGAAATTTTAAAACAAAAAATTCCTGAATGGGATCCTTCAAAATTTTTGACAGATTTTGAACAAGCCGCAATGAACGCCATTTCGACTGTCTTTCCATCAGTTGTGCTAAAGGGGTGTTATTTTCACTATTCCAAAAATGTATGGAAGAAAGCAAAACAATTAAATCTAACAAAAAATTCTATCACCCGGAGACATGTAAGACTTTCATCTTTACTGCCTTTACTTCCACGACAATTTATATCTGAAGGCTGGTGCTACATTATGGAAGACACCACTGATACAGAAGCAATTAAACATTTTAATAATTACATGGTGTCACAATGGCTAGAAGATGAGAGTTTTGTAGACATTTGGTGTGTTCATGGTGAACGTCATCGAACCACAAATGCCACAGAATCTTGGCATTTAAAACTAAACACGACTGTGCCGAAAAACGCAAATTTATATCAGCTTCTGATAGCACTGAAAGAGGACGCAGACTTACAAATAGTGGTTGCTACTCAGATCGAGGAAAATGCACCACCTGTGAAGCGATGTGCAGCAGAAACTGTAATAAAAAATCAGTGGATCAAATATGTAACTGACCAACTGGTTGACCAAAAAATTACCGTTGGTCACTGCCTGGAAAAATTAAAAATTAGTTATTAGTTGCCGAAAAATTTTAAATTAAGATTGTTACCAAAAATTTGATAATTTTACAAAGTAAAAAATATAGATATACCTATATTAATAATAAATATATATAAATATAAAAATAAGATAAGTATATATTTGTTATACTTATAAAAAGTAGATTTTCTGATCTATTTATAATAGGACTCTAAGTTAAGATTAGTTATTATGATTGTCATGCCAAAAATTATATAATTTTTACTAAAGTTTAAAAGTAGCTTATTTTTTGTTATATTCAGTGTTTTTTGTTATTTTGTAATAATTAGACTCTAGTAATGATTGTCATGCCAAAAATTTGATTATTTATTATTCGTAAAAAAGTTGATGTTTTTGTAGTATTTTTGTAGTAGTTGATGTTTAGTAGACCGTCTGATATTTTATAATCGTTTTGATATTTGATAATTTTTAGTAAATAAGTACATACTTTAAATAATATTAATCGTTGATCGTTTGTGATATTCTTTAATTGTTACATTTTGAAGACTAAAATGAATAACTGTGATTTGTTGATAAAGCTTCATTTTTAGGTATATAGGCATTTATGCAATTACATAGGTCAGACTGTTATTATAATAATTAACCATAAGTTTTCCTCCTACACTTAGATTTGTTTAATAAGACTGATTCTGATTAAATAAACCCTACTTAAAATCACATTTAAAAGCATTTTTATTTCTGACTGTATCTCATTCTATTTAACTTATTTTGGGATTCGTTTATGAGTGGTATTCGTCCGGAATAGAAAATTATTTACGATAATAAACAAATACCATTGGTATTAGTTTTTGGTATTAGAACGGAATTCATCGCTTTTTCGTTCATCGACTTTCAAATCACAACGATGCTTAAGAAGTTTTCACTTCAATAAGTCAAATTGCTAAAACAATAATTGGTCATTAAGTACTGATAAAAAACTAAACAAATATTATAATAATAATTCATAAGATTTAACGTAGGAAAAAATTAGTTAGGAAGAATTATGTACGTGTGTTAATACGTGTTTGTGTGCGTATGTGTAGTACAAAGCTTGTATTTTGCATTTTGTATACCTGTACGTATTATTTTTTAAGGTTTCACTTTTTGATATTATTAATAACGCAATTTGACATAATAATTAATTCCTACTTATTATGTACTATACTATGAATAAAAATTTTAAATTGTAATTTTTATTCTAATTTATTGAATTGATTTGATTTGTATTTCAGACCTCCGACGAAATATGCTGAGCTACTTTAATTTTAATAACATCTTTTGTATTATGACCATATATTAGGTAATAAAATATCTCTATCTTATCTTATCTAGACCGTTTGGTATTCTGCCTCACAATCTGACGGTCCTGGGTGCGAGTCCCAGAAGGGGTAATGTTTTTGTGATGAATACGAGCATTTGTACCTGAGTCATGGGTAGATACATACATTTCTATTAAAGTCACTTATTAATGTATGTCTATCCTTTACCCTGACATCCATAATTTTGTATTAACTTTATAAAAGACTGAGAAGGGCGATGTTGATAGCTGTGACACAGTTTTTACTAGTACAGCTGTCAACGTATAATATGTATGTGTCATCTTGTATATTTTAAATAAATAAATGATTTGATTTGATTTGATTTGAAGACTTACAGTGCTTACTTTAGGATAGGCTAATTGGTGAGAATGTAAATAATATTAATGAATTGTTTTGATTTGCAAGTCGGAACTCCGGCAAAATATGCTGAGCTTATTTCAGACAGTAAAATATCGTTATCTTAACTAGCTAACCCGGCCACGCGTTGCTGGTATGGTAACAAACACACAAAGTATTGTCATAATATAATGTATGATCTTATCTTTATATTTGTTTTTTAATGTTATCCGTTAACGTTTACTCGACTGAAGGTAAGTTAACTGTGGATACACCTTTAGTGAGTGCGTTGTACGGCACTTACTCATTGCTTTTGGGATAAAAGGGTGATTAAAATAACATTTAATCATAGAATTCCCTCCGGTATGATTGACGTGTATTTTCAATGACCTTTCGAAATAATTGGATACGCATGATTATTTACGCTGATTTTTTTCCGCTACAAAAATGTTTTAGTGGTAATTGGTGAGTGTTACCATTTTGTAATGTCATCAACACAAACATGTTTATTGCATGTCAATTGCAAATGACGGTGGTGTATAGAAAATGGAGCAATTACGTGATGCTTTGTAAGGGCATGGCAACATTTTGGTAACATTATTACTAGTAAATTAGGTTTTCAATTATTAAACATTACTATGTAAATGCATTCTAAATTATAACACTTTTTTTTTCTATGAAATAAATAAATTAAAATAATAATTTTGAATCGTCCAACATTTTTACCTACCACATATTTACGAGGTCTTTTAACTGAGAAGCAGCAGAAGCAGAAGAAGGCGCAAGAAACTAGTCAGCTTTAACAGAAGTAACGACCTTTACAATATTATACGTCGTCACCATAGATAATTCACAAAAAAACAATTTTATTCTATTATCACAATAATAATAATATTTACCACATTCACACTTGTGTTATGGAAACTAGGGTAACGGATAGACATACATATGTGATACATAGATTTGTAATATTTATAGAAAAATATATATAAATATTCATACTTAGGTACAAGTACTCGTATTCATGACACAAACATCTCCCCCTTCCGGGAATGAAACCCAGGACCGTCGGTTCAAAAGGCAGAATCGCTACTGTTGTACCAAACTTTGAATCTAAAGTAAGCAAATTCATACGAAATTATTGTGAAGTGTAAAGGGTCGGTGT
The DNA here is from genome assembly GCA_927399485.1 of Calamotropha paludella. NCBI lineage: Eukaryota > Metazoa > Arthropoda > Insecta > Lepidoptera > Crambidae > Calamotropha > Calamotropha paludella. The sequence goes on from OV656812.1 coordinate 27,580,792, forward strand.
TTTTTAACTCTGCAGGTCACTACAGTATTTATTATGTTTACCATTGCTCTATCCCTATAATAGTTATTTATTATACAAGAGTGGAAAGTTCCTTTTTAACCGCGTGCTCGATTTGGATGACCGAGCAAGCGAAGGATTCTAAAGTTGAATCACGAGCGCAGCGAGTGATTCTAAATTAGAATCCTGAGCGTCAGCGAGGGAAACAAACGAGCACAAGGTGAAAAATCTTTCCACTCGAGTGCAATACGTAACTTTTCATCCCACCTCAGCGAGGAAATGACAAAATGAAAAAGAAAACAATTTATAATGACAAAACAATTTAAAAAGTTCTTATCATAAATTTGGCACCATAGAGGTTACATTAAATAGGTTTAATGACGTTTTGAATTTACAATTATATTGAGTACTCATTATATGTGATGTTCTAAATTCAAATCTACTTTGCCGCTCAAGCGAATAAAATAGAATTTTCCAGCCAGATTTCGAAGCGCAAAATTACACTTTCCGAGGTGGTGGGATGAAAAATATATTATTTTATTATCATAATCATTAAAACGCCATGACAAATCGATCACGAGCATACGACTATGTTAGTTTTTCGATTAATTTTATTTGATTGTCGTGACTTTGTTTATATAGTGATACTCGTATTAAGCCTGTTAGACATAAAAATAACAGATTTAATTATAAGCTTAGCATCTTAATTGAAGTGTTATAGAAGAAGGTCAGACATTAGAAGATAGGAAATCGTTTTAATAATTATTAGGTACAATTTGATCCCTACGTCACGTTGATACGTTTCGCTTTAATCGCCAATGAATTTAAATATTAAAATCGTTTTATAACGTTTTTTTTAATGTTTGCTTAATTTAATATATTAAATAAAAGTAATATAAAGTACAAAAACAACAAAAACAATGTTATGGACCCTCAAACATAAAAAGAGTTAAAATAAATGAAGCTCAATTTCAGGTTGCGTTTAAAAAAAACGACGGGTTGCACTCCTTGAATTGCAAAACTTGAATTTTAACGTTGTGCAGTTTTTAAAATTTTGAAATGGTTAAGGAATAATTTCGCACGAATTGAATGATCAGTATAAAAGTGCTATCATTTATGTGGTAAAATACAATATTCATTTATTGCGCTATCGTATACAAACATGTCAACAAACACACCAAGTCGTGTTCGTTGCATTTTTTTGTGCGCATGTGCAGGATTTTGCACATGCGCAATGAATAAAATCAGTTGAACGCATGCGTTCTCATGACATTACCTGCCATTTTAAAATTTCATAATGACAGTTTAAAAAAAAAAATAATGTAACTGTCACTATGAAGTTTAAAAATGACACGACTATACGCACATCGCGCAAGCGCCCTACGCCGTCTTACGAATTTTCGATCAGGTTACGTGTCCTGACGCGAGTTTAGAAATTTTTACCCATTCCAAAAAAAGTACACAGCGCCGCTCAAGAAGTTTTCACTTCAAAAATGATTAAAAATAGCCAACCGAACCCGGCTTAAACATCCGCCATTTTGGCGCGCTAAGGCGGTTCACACACTAAAGATGCGTCCCGCCGCGGTGAGCGTAGCAACAGAAAACGCGCCCCCGCGCAGAGGCGCAGATCTGCCTAACTTAGCGGTGTAATCTGCTTCTCCGCGCAGATTTTCAATACAAGTTGACCCTACTTTTTCACGCCCCGCGCTCCCGCGCAGAATGTGCGCGCGTGGCGCCTACCCGCGCGTTCCCGCGTCGGCAGTGTGTTGTCATAGGCGTGTTTTCTATATTAATTGAGATTCTTGCATACAATAATAAAATCTGCGGCCACGCACTACGCGACGGGGCGCGGTGCAGTGTGTTAACCGCCTAAGTGTGACGCCATAATCTTTGAGAACAAATAAACAAGTGGAGTTTAGGTTGAAGAAGTATTGTGTTCAGATACAATTTTTCAGTGAAATTTACAGTTGTCATAGACTTTGACGTCACATTTGTTTTGACCAATGGCGTCAAATTTCAAATACTTAATTCCCTCGGCAATACCTTTCTTATTTTTTTTTTAAATTAATCCTAATAAAAATATTGATGAAGACACAATTCTAAAGTAATAAAATATTTGACTTTTATTTGAATCACACATATTCCGTATTGGTGTATAGGTCAACTAGCTTTTACCCGTGGCTTCACCCGCAATTTTTGTTTTCTATAAAAGTTCAGTAAAAAGTCTTATGTTACTTCTAATACCTCTAAGAATATATGTACGAAGTTTCATGATGATCGGTTTAGTAGTTTTTGCGTGAAAGCTTAACAAAAAAACTTACATTCACATTTATAATATTAGTAGGGATTGCGTTGCAAAGCAAAGAACTCATGAATATACCGGAAGTTGCCTGTCTGTCAGTCTTCTATAGTTGTATTTTGGAGAGTGTGCTCAGGAACTGCATATGCTCATACGGCCATCAGCGTTCTTTCATCGGACATCCAGACGCACTGCGGGCTACCATCCTTTCTTGGTTGCTATTCCAACTTGTCGCACCAAGCGCTTCTCAACTTCTTCTATAATGTGTACAGCAAAGAAGTGGAACTTCCTCCCTGAGTCTGTATTTCCAAGTACTTACAACCCGTCTGTTTTTAAAGCCAGGGTGAATAGGCACCTTCTGGGTTAGCTCGTTCCATCGTGGATCCTGTCTTGGCCTCCGGGCTCGATCGGGATCAAGAGCGAACCCATTCTAAGAAAAGAATATAATAAACGACGTCCTGTTTACTCAAATGGCTCACGTAACGATTTCCATGCTAATGCCACTCCGGGTTCGATCCCTGGCCGGGTCAATTTAAAAACGATTTTTCCATATTGGCTCGGGTCTTGGTGTTGTGATACCGTCGTTGTTTCTGAATTCCATAACACAGGTGCTTTAGCTACTTTGTTTCAATACAATGTATGTAATGTTGTCTAATATTTATTTATTTTATTTAAATGCGAAAAGCATTTAAACTTAAGTGATTTAAAGTCGTGTTCTGTGAAGTGTGTTAAGAAAACTTGAGGTGATTGCGGAAGACACCGGCTGCGAGGCTAGTCTTCCTGTTTGCATAGATTTGTTTCGCAAAATCACCGTAGCACTAGAAATACTTATGACTATTTTGACAATTCCTACACGTTTCGTGAAGACGAGGCTACTAAAATATATATGAATTACTAGCTGACCCGGCCACGAGTTGCTGTGTTATGTTATAAATTAAAAGAAACCTCTCCTATGGTAAGCTAAATATGTGTTTCTCAACCTTACCTTCTAAATATGCATTTATCGCAAATAAAAAATATCGTATCTTATTTTATCTTATGTCCTAAGTCGGAACAAATCCAGCAAACTGAAAAAATATCAAAATCGGGAGAGTAGTTTAGGAGTTCGTCGCGGTCAAACACTGCGACAGGGAATGTGTGTATATATATTAGATGATGTAAAGTAAAATTGCAACTATACGGTAAAATATTTGCCAATTAATATTGAATTTTTTATTTTTTTTATTTTAGATTGAAAATCTGTTTGTTCGAGTGTCGATGTTTGACCGAGATGAACTCCAAAACTACTGAACCGATTTTGATGTTTTTTTTTATTTTACTGGATATGTTCCGACTTAGGACATAGGATAGGTTTCATTTTAAATTATTACACCGCAACGCGTGGCCTGGTCAGCTAGTCTAGTTTAGCTAGTTTCACACACACACAGTGTTTGACCGCGATGAACTCCGAAACTACTCAACCAATTTTGATTTTTTTTTTCATTTATTTCGTTTTGTTCCAACTTAGGACAAAGGCTAGGTTTCATTTTAATTTATAATAAAAAAATGCAAATTATAATAACTGAGTCACAGCACCGCGTGGGCGGTGCTGAATATATAAAAATTCAGTGTCACAGTGTTAGACCGCGATGAACTTTGAAAAAACTTAACCGATTTTGACGATTTTTTCCTTCATTTTGCTGGATTTGTTCCTACTTTGGACATAGGATAGGTTTCATTTATAATACACCAACGCGTGGATTGGTCTGCTAGTGTAAAATGAAATTGCAACTATATAGTACAGTATTTGGCAATTAATATTGAACTTTAAAACGATTTGATATAAAGTTTTAAATACGCATATAAAAACAACAACATCTCAGATTATACACACAAAAAGATAAAAAATAATATACAATCTTCTTTAAGCCATAACACCGACATATATCTTAAGAAAACTATGTGTCAAGTATGCCATTTAGATCACTATCGTCCGAAATATATCACTTGGCATCTAAAGTTTCATGTCAATGTTGTTTACCACACGTAAAATATTAATAAGGTCGAGTTTCCCATAGCACACGATAGTATGTTGTACACTGTACATGTTTCATTTTGCCGTGTAACAAAAAACCTGTGAACGGCATATCTGTCTGTCACAGCGTGGTTTAGAAAGAGTTTCGTGTTATTTCTTGAAAATGTTTCTTAACTACGCATAACAGCGTTTGCGTTTTAGAAAGATAGTGTTGCTGTGTGTGTCGCAAATTGGTTTATAAACACGCTTTTATTAACTTCACCTGTAAGTTTGTTTGTAACGGAATATTCCACCCATTTTTACTCATTTCAAAATGGTTCATATTGGAAAGAAAAGAAAGAAAGAAAAAAAAATAAGGGACGAACAATTTGAATAAAATTAAAACTAATGTGTGGGGTCACCAAATATCCTGCCTCAGCATTTTTGCCTCTGTGTCCTTCAGAATAGACACAGAGGCGCTGTTATTCTGACAGGGTTCAGACCAGTGACAAAAAAACTTAAAAAACTTAAATTGGTTAAATAAATTAAAAAGGATTATTTTTAAATGTATACTGATTAAAAGGCATAATTCGATATTCGTTGTTGCCTGGTAATGAATAAGAAAATACCTAACCCAACCTTACCAGCAATATATATCAATTAATGCCTTTTGATGAGTATGCCAACTTTATGGCAATTGAAATTATACGTTGCGAAAGGTTTTCCTTCAATACGTCAGATAAATAAAAATTTTGCATACTTATCAATAACCAATCACAACACAATTAAAAAAATAATCGGATAAAATTTGATAACAAAATTTAAAAATACGATGACTGAAAAAGTTATAATTGACATGAGTTATGAAAAAATCTACGTTTCTAAAGTAGATAGAACTAAAAAATTAAACATAAATTATAGTTAAAAAAAAAACTTAAAAAACACACTTTCATGGTTAATCGAATTAAAAAGTACAACAATCAATATAACAATTAAGTAATTAACTAAAAAAATAATGTCATTTTAAGAAAAGCGCGAAGTGCAATGGTAGCGATCCTGCCTTTTGGACCGACAGTCCTGGGTTCAAATTACGGAAGAGGCAGATGTTTGTGTGATAAATACACGCATTGATACCTGATTCATGGGTATTATTAAAATTTCTATTAATAAATATTACTTATTTATGTCAATTCGTTACCCTTGTACCTATCTAAAACACAAGCCATACAGTCCTCACTTTGGGCTAGGCTAATTGGTATAAAAGTAAGAAATAATAAATTTCACGTTCCTTTTAAATGATTTCGTTTCCTTTTTAAAGTTGCATAAAATTAGTATTCATAATTTTATATTTTGACGAGTTAAAATTGATCTATGAAACGGTAGCGTTTCACTAAATGATCGAATGCAAAAAAAATGGCATAAAAATATTATCCACCTACTTATGCAGTAACAATATATATCATTGATATTTCCTGAGTGGCCACATGATTGTAGTCAGGTGCAGTCGCATTGCTGCAACGTTCTGCGGTCTCACTGCAGTTGCACAATGCGTTCGCCACAAACTGTCGACACCGGCGTGCAGTGAATGAAACGCGAGAGTAATGACTTCTTACAGCTTATAAGTTCACTATTGAACCTAACCTGGATTGGGTAACCACTATGTGGCTGGGGTGACACAAAAAAAAACTTTAGCACTATAGAATTATGATACAGATTGCATTCTATATTTAAATTTGATTTTGGGCATTATTTATTTTACATTTAATCCTGACGTTTCAACTCACACTCACACCAATTAGCCTATCCCAAAGTAAGCACCGTAAGGTTTGTGTTATGGATACTAGGGTAACGGATAGATATACATATATGATACATAGATATGTAATATTTATAGAAATATATATAAATACAGATGAATCAGGTACAAATGCTCATATACATCACTCAAACATCTGCCCCTTCTGAGACTCGAACCCAAGACCGTTGGTGTGGAAGGCAGGATCGCTACCGTTGCACCAAATGTTCGTCCAATAAACCCTGCATTGAAACCTTTAGGGTACGTAACCATAAAGAGCTTCCTCGTATTTGTCTGCAGGCTACCACCCTTTCTTGGTTGGTATTCCTACCTGCGCACCAAGCGCTTCTCAACATCATTTATAATGCGCACAGCAAAAGAGTGGAACTCCCTACCCGCGCCTGTGTTTCCGAGTACTTATAACCCGTCCGTTTTTAAAGCCAGGGTGTATAGGCACCTTCTGGGTTAGCTCGTTCCATCGTGGATTCTGTCTTGGCCCCCGGGCTTGATACGGATCAAGAGCGAACCTATTCAAAATAGAAAAGATAAGTTTTTACTGTAACAAATGAGATGCGCACTTGCGCTACGTTCAAACAAGGCTTGTGAACACCTTGGCTTGATATGTGCTACATAATTTGTATGCAATCAGCGGTTACTTTGAGGGCATCAACTCTAACAAAACGACTGACTGGTCGAAGATAAATTACCGAACGATTCGCATGTATACGTGATTTGGCAGTCACCGGCTGTTCTCAAGGCGAATGACTATTATGTGTAATCATGGTCTAATAGCTTAATTATTTATTTTTTATTTTCTTTTATGTTTATTTATTTAGAATGGGTTCGCTCTTGATCTCAATCGAGCCCGGGGGCCAAGACAGAATCCACGATGGAACGAGGTAACCCCGAAGGTGACTATTCACCCTGGCCTTGAAAAGGGACGGGTTATAATATAAGTACTCGGAAATACAGACGCAGGGAGGGAATTCCACTCCTTTCGATGTCGAAGAAACAAACATAATGTTATAATATAATACATAATGAACTTAAACACTAAAACAGTACATTACCCTAGTTGCCAAAACTCGTTAAAATCTTAATTTAGTTGACTAAAAGTAATGATAATATTTCTTACATACACTCCAATTAGCCTAGACCAAAGTAAGCGATGTAAGAGGATCACTGCAGTTGCACAAAACGTTATATATATAAAGATAGATAGATATGTTTATTTAGATATGTTTTATGTTGTACATAATTATACATTACCATTATACAATCATAGAAAATAAAAAAATAAAATAAATAATTTCATGACACAACCAACATAGGCTGTGTGCAGCAGCAGGAATAGGGTCAAGCCTTGATGCAAAAAAATTCACCCGGGAATAGGTGAAGCACCGATTTTCAGCCATCACCCTGGCTGATGAGGGCGTAAGTGATATGAATAAATGCAAGCCAGTATCATATATGTACAATTGAATTGTCAAAGAGAGTGGAGTTAGAAAAAAAAGGAAATAAATAAAAAATGCTCGAGAAAATTAGATTAGATTAGATAATTATAATACAATTAATGGGTACAGAATGTTAAAAAAAAACAATAAAAAATAGTGGGGTCAGGAAGCAATTATATAAATGTAAATAAATAAAACAATATAATACTACTTAAATTACAATGGTATTAAGTAGATATTATGGAGAGGAAAAATAAGATAAAACACCGTGGCTCCATTAGGCGACACCAAGTTGCTGTAGTTGTAATAGGTGGTACTTCAGTTTTTTTCTGAGGATAAACAAGTTGGAAAAATCTCTCACTTCCACTCTTTAGCGTTTGGGATCACAAACCAAAACGCTTAGCAAATTGTCTTTGGTATACCTAATGGTGGTGCCTATTTCTAAGTCGTTGTCCGATGAAAAAATGGGGACGTTGGAATAACTATTGGGTAAATATCGTTTAAGATTTAGATTTACTTTTGCTAGTTACAACCCTTCACTAACTTCACTAAGTTATTTTAAGTTATTTAAGCAATAAAATACTATAGAAATAAACGTAATTGTTCAGGCTAGGATAATATAATGATCAGAAAAATTTATAAAATTTTTGGGTGTTTGATTCGGACTATATCGAACCTTATGTGTTTGTTTATTTTTTTTTTAGGTTGTGCCTATCTCGATATATATATACCTGGGGTCATTAAAGTCCATTCAGTATTATTTCCCGTCGGGCAAAAGTATATTTAGTTTATAAAATTAATTTCGTTTCGAATAGATCTAGTTAAAGTCAGTACTTTGAACGGATATTTGGTAAGAACACAGGGTACTTTTCCTCTCGGTATCCCACGATATTAATATGCTAAATAATTCAATATTATTTTAATGATTATGACTTTATGTAAATTTTTACTGAAATAACTAATAATTTAAGTATATTAATACTGTTTAATTTATAGTAATGTTATTAAGTTTGTTCAATACTATTATTCAAATATTTAAATGAACCTTTGCTTTACTCGAGAAGAGTAATTAATTACGTAAGTACCCTTCTAGTATTAAGATCATATATAATATTAATTTGCAATCAAATAAATTCGCGGGACATAGCTAGTTTATTAATAAAATATACTTAAATATATGTATGTTGATTAATAAGAGAGCAATTCCCTAACTTAATTAATATTTTCGCCCTAATTAACAAGTCTGTTTAACCTTTAAACAACACGCGACCAAGCGTATCATAGAACAATCATTAAATAGTTCTAACTGCCCCGCTATCTCGTCTCGACACAGACTCGAACCGTGAGAACATTCCAGACAATCCCAGAACTTCAAAGCTTATACAATCGACTGCAAAGTAATAATTACATATCAATAAAACTCTATAGCATCGACATAAGCACTATATTCCCTTAAAACCTTGCATAATAACGAATCTATTACTTTGTTAGTACTAACTCGGGTTATTTATTGGCGTCCTAGAGTTACGGTTAAACTAACTGCTTCATTTAACTTGGAACCGGACGCAGTTTTATGCGGTTTTGTGCATTTTGTTTGACGTTTGCGGTTAGAGTCACTCACTGTTGTTAATGAAGTTAGGAGTCTGGAAAGCCGGACTTACCTGAAACAAAAAGGCATAAATTCAATACAATGCAAAATCTATACAACTCTATAAATCTGTAGTCATTGTCTGTGTTTTTTTGACAAATTTTGTGATAAATTTCGTTTTATGACTCACTGATACTAATTCTATTATTTTTTTAAATTTTGCCTGTCTGTTTGTATGTCTTTCAAGTCAAGAACGAATTGACTGATTTTGATGAAAATTGGTATATAGTTAAAACATGTAATTGCGCAACTGATAGACTATATATCATATCGGTAAAAACTTTATCTATCTGTATGTCCTTTAATAAGTCAAGAACGGGTTGAGCGATTTCGATGAAATTTGGTATACAGTAAGAACACGTAATTACTTAAATGATAGGCTATATATCATATCGGCGAAAATCTTATGGTAATAATTAATATTATAAATACGAAAGTGAGTTTGTATGTTACACTTTCACGCCTTAACTGCTCAATCGATCATCATGAAATATTGCATACACTTTGCCAGGGGTACAGAAAAGTACATAAGGTACCTTTTATAAAAAAATCCTGTTTTCGAGGGTAATATAACTATAATAAATATAACTTTTAATCGGTTGTCTACATTAACGCGAGCGAAGCCACGTGAAAAAGTTTATATAATATATAACCATTTGTGTAAATTATCATATTTTTTGTTATTTATGAATTTCACTTTGGATTTTAAAATTTATAGAAATTTTTACTGGAAAAAGGTGTCCCGCTAACTAACGAGACAATTTGATTTTTTTCTTGTAATAATTTTATATGTCTGTATATGTGACGTTATGTGAAATTTGTCATTTTATGACTATTTTTCATTGCAAAATATAGTATAATTACATTAAGTTAAAAGAGATTCCTCGTTTTGATTAAAGTATAAAAAATAAAAAAAATACATAACTGCTCTATCTGATATGGTCTTGCATTGAAGTACATGACATTCAATATTCAATATTTTAAATGCCGGTATATTTTCAAATTAACTGATGACATCATAAGGTATGCTGTTCAACAAAGATAAGATAAGATATCATCATTTATTTGCAAGCAAACACGGTAGAAAAGCTATTACAAAAGATTATAGATGATCATGTATTGCACCAGGTATTGGCACGCAAATATTACATAATTAGTTGTAATAACAATAATAAAAAAACGGCCAAGTGCGAGTCGGACTCGCGCACTAAGGGTTCCGTACTATTGATGAGTAAATAATAGTAGGTAGACATATTTCATAAAGTAAAAATACAACTGAGTATTTTGTGAATATTTCAAGTGCAGGTACATTATTGATATCGAGCAAAAAAAGGGCAAAAAATCGCGTTTGATGTATGGGAGCTCCCTTAAATATTTATTTTATTTTGTTTTTAGTATTTGTTGTTATAGCGGCAACAGAAATACATAATTTGTGAAAATTTCAACTGTCTAGCTATTGCGGTTCTTGAGATACAACCTGGTGACGGACAGACAGCGAAGTCTTAGTAATAGGGTCCCATTTTACCCTTTGGGTACGGAACCCTAAAAATCACATTACAAAATTACAAATAAAAGCAACCAATGATAACGAAACTCGAAATAATATTTTCAACCTAAACTATTTTAAACTCACTCTTTTAGACTCACATTACAGAATTTAATTAGGGAGCCATTCATAACGCATAATTTCGATTGACATAAAGTCACGCGGTATACTAATCAAAAGACATAAATTGACGTACATTGCAGGTTAAGTTAGGTATTTTTTATCCATTACCAGCCAGCAAGCTATTTTAAATTATGCCAAATTATTAGTATGCTTTCTAAAATTATGCCTTTGAAATTTCTGCGAAAAAATGTAGAGCCTTTTAATTAACATTTATATTGCTGTTCTTTGTTACAACTTCAAGTTCTGTAGGCGTGTTTAGCCCGATAAAGAGTTTATTTCACTAAAATGTATTTGTTTAATCTGTATTTGATAGAAATTGTATTAATTTTATGTCAATAAAGAAATTACATAAAAACATGCTGACGTTTCGACTCCTTTATAGGAGCTGTGATCAGAGGATGGCTAAGGTACTGGAGGATGCATGAAGGTGAGTAGCACTTTTCAATATTTTCATCAGGCACGTTCCTGACTATTAAATCTAGATAAATAAACTTGTTTGTATTTCTTTGGGCCTTATTATATCTACGATAATTGTAAACTACTGAGTCTACTATCAGTTCGGAAATTGTAAGGCAGTTCTGAAGGTGTTCAATGCAGTTAGAATAATTTGACATTTTGCAGTAAGAATATGAGTGGTTTACTGTAACAAAGTATAGTTTACAGACATTGTGACGTGGTTTCAGTAATTAAAAAACTTCTTAAATAATTTAATTCATCCTTACGTTTCAAATGTTTTTTTTCGCATTATTGAAAATATCTATTTATCTTATTTATGTATGTATATAGACCGAGACCTTAGAAGGTCTTGGTAGCTGAATTGGATGACTACTCGCCCGGATAGCGAGGGACTATGGGTATGGATTCGAGGGAATATGGGCGCGCGATCGATCTTGAGTTGAGACATGTTTCGACTTACATTGCGCGGCGGGTATTTCTTTTGTTTTGTTTTAGTTTAATGTGACACTGGGAGCATAGATAACGCTTGTGTTTGGTATTGGTACATGAGTTTAAAAAAATGTCTACAAAGAAGTTAAGTAGTGTGTAAACCGGATCTATTTTAAATAATTGTGGACCGTCAGGATCTCGGCAATCGGCGTCGCTAGTGCGCCTTACCCTTTGCCTGAAAGAATTTTATCTATAAATTTAAAATTAATAATACGTATAATATATACAGATATCAGGCACATCACTAGTTCGAACCCACGACCTTTCGCTATCCGGGCGAATGCTCTCACCGCTGAGCTACCGAAACGCGTCTCGGGTCTTGGTTTCGAATCCTACCTGAGGGCTCAGAGGCGTAGTCGTTTTTTACATGCGTATTTTATATCTTATAGAAATATGGTATTGTGAATGCAAAAAATAAAATTAAAACATTACTTATATGTACTTTTATATCAAAAAGGTGGTTTGTCTTGTTTATCACTTGCTATTACGGGGACCACTCTCGCTGTAGAAATCGAAAGCGACGCGACGGGATGTCGGCGCGGGCGCACGCTGTGGCGTACAGATTTGATTCTACCATGGTTATATTACGCAAAACCATATAAGATACCACAGGTGAGAAAATGCAGTAGCTTATAACACACGTAATATATTTTGAGAACATAAATAATAAATAATATTAGACATCACATACAATTGTTCTTAACACAAGTTTAGTAGCTGAAGCACTTGTGTTATGGAATTCAGGAACAATGATGGTACAATAACACCCAGAGCCGAGGCATTGTAGAAAAGTTCGTTTTCTACATAGTCTTGGCCGGATATCGAACCTGGGACCACAAAGGTCGTGGTGAACATAGGATTTTTAAAGATAATACCTTTTTAGGAAGTCACGTTTTTATCTAAAATGGCAGGGAAATTTTTGTTCGAAATTTCTTGCATGAAACGAGACCGAAAGTGTTCTGTTTCTGCCAAATCTTGAGAATTCTTGCTTTGAAACTACTTGAGAAATAATTATTGATTTTTCAACTATGATCCTACATAACCAGCTCCTATTCAAACTTGCTGGTCCACCCGAATGTAGATTCCACATTTATTTATTAGAGTCGTATATTTACTTTTTCACGGTGGAATAGTTGCTCAATCTTTACCTAGCGCAAATTTGATCGTGTATGGAGTACTATTCGCATCTTTGAGACAGTTCCGCCCAATACCAGCTCCAGACACTTGAGCCCAACGAGAGAAGGGCCAACAAACTCATCGGCAATGATGATCTTTTTATTAATAAGCTGAAAAACCTTGAGCATAGACGGAAGGTAGCTAGTCTATCCGTGTTATGTAGGAGTGTGCAGCAGAATTGCAGAACCTTGTACGCCGTCTCCATTTTTTTCATCGAACAACCAGACTTACAAATAGGTGCCACCTTTATACGGCTGATATACCTGATGATTCCAATTTCATAATCCGTACCGCTAAAGAGTGGAACTCTTTGCCTGAGTCTGTGTTTCCTGACAAATACAATTTAGGGGTCTTCAAGTAACTAGTGAATAGGCGGCGCGTCACATATTTGTCCTCAAAATTGATATTTGGACTCACAATGCACTGTTGTATCATAACCTTGTCGGAAATTGCTTCTAATCGGGCGGGGATAATGCACCCTTTTTCCCACTATTCCCACATTCCCCAGCAAATTGCTCCTTGGCCAGCCGTTTCGATTACGCAGATCACGAACGCACTAGGATCTGTCGATGTTATTTCACTCGATAGAAAATATGGGAAGCAATTTCAAATAAAAAAAGTAGATTATAAAACTTAAAACCGACTTCAAAACTGTAATTTATTAAATAATAAAGAAATAGGAAGTAAATTATGTTTTATGTTTAAAAATATCTAAAAGAACATACACCAACAATTTCGATGTTAGCCTACCAAGTGTCAACGTTTATTCCAAATATTGAGGCACTTTTGCAATCCGAATTTTAGTTTTTGAGATATACGGGAACATATATGTAGGTAGACCGCTTAAATGAGTGTTTGCCCGTGCGGTACAGGGGCGCGGGGGTACGGTGATAAAGGGGATTGAGTGAGGAGCGGGCGGCAGGAGCGCATAGTGCGCCCCCTCCCCCTTTTCCGTACCCCCATTTGTCGCCGTACCCCCGCGCCGCTCTATGTGAATATGTCGACCTATACATAGACTGACTTGAATTACCAAGTTTGACTCCCAAGTTTAGAAGCTGTTAGAGACCAGCATATAAAAAAACTGCAGTTCCGGCAATATAATATTATACATACGGGTCGAATTCATAACCTCTGAACAGAGAAAAAACATCCCTCTTTTTGGGGAAAATTGCCGTCCACCATTGGTTATTTTTCCACTGAAATGATGAACTAAAAAATAATTATTAAACCTATCATGTTTGTTTGGCTATTGAGGTTAAATCTATTTATTTCTATTTCAGATCACAACTAGGTCGATGCAGTCGTTAAGCATAAAGATTCGCGAGCACCATATATTGGAGCCGAGCATAATAGTAAAATAAAAAATAAATTAGTCAATTTGAAAATTCCATAACATTGAAAACTTTCTTAAAGCGTGCGCTTTTTGTTTCAATGGAAAATCCCATAGAGTCAAAGTTTTTTGGTCATAACTTTTTTATTTTTGCGAATTTGATAATATTCGGGCTCCGTCACGATTAAGTCCTAAACCTGTTGGTTCGATTCATTACAAAAAATACGAAAATCGGCTAAGAACTCATAGAGTTATGGCGTCACACACATTTCGTCGTTGAAGCTGATCCATGGGAGCTTCGCTCTCTCCGCTCCAATAATTTTAGTTTCTTTGGATTACTGTGGAACTTTTTTATGCTGACTGGTTTAGTATACTCAAGTTTCCAAAATGTCGAGATGTGTTCTTAGTAAAAATATTAATTTTAAATTGGCTTGTTTTTAAATAGAAAAATTTGTAAGACTTGAGGAAAATTAATTTGCGGAATATTCTAAGCATTTTACATAATCATTACTCGTAAGATAAAATAATTCCCATAGATATATGAAATGGGTAATCTTTCCCATCTTGAAAGCTCACCAAAAGTAACAATAGCGTATGGCTTATGAAACTGCACCGTTCGGTGTGACAAATCTACGTCTTCCGCGGTGCAGTCTCTCGTAATGACGTTAGTTTACGCAACGTCACGAGATGGCTTCAGCTGTCACAGTTCACACACATTCAGAAGGTAAACTCAGATTTTCTGTGGTCAGTAATTCAAACAGGTATTATAAAACTGGAGGTTATAACCATATATCTCCTGTAGATCATAAAATGGGCATGAGTATTTTCCGAATTATAGTCCTTTATTGTGATCGTACCGGCGAAGCATAAACAAATAAATATTTCTTAGATACACACCAATTAGTCGTGCCCAAAGTAAGCACTGTAAGGCTCGTGTTATGGATACTAGGGTAACGGATAGACATTCATATCTTATATATAGATATGTAATGTTCATAGAAATATATATAAACACCCATGACTCAGGTACAAAAGCTCGTATTCATCATACAAACATCTTGCCCCTTCCGGGATTCGAACTCAGGACCGTCGGTATGAGAAGCAGGATGGTTACCGTTGCACCAAACGGTCATGAATCATGAAGATCAATTAAAGGCTTTTTATTTAAAACTTTCGTCAAGCGGTGAAAGCTTTTCCGCTGAGGTGAGGAAAAGTATCTTTGCTTGTCAAATGTTAAAGAACGCACGATAGAATATAGGATGATATTGTTTTGTGTGTTTTATATAATCACAGCTCACCTTGCAATATGAAAATAAAAAATAACCAGCTCTTGCAAAAGTTTTTTTTAGATTATTAGTGCGATAATAAGAACCCTAGTAAGACACAACAATAAATTTATCAAATTAAAATGTTGTGATTAAATCATTATCTTCCTTTTAAAAAGAAAAGAAAATGTCAAAGTTATACTGTTCCAATAATAATGTTAATAGAAAAAAACTGAAATACCCTGTAAATAAATCGAGATAAATAAAGAAAACACATACACATATTATCCAATAAGCTAAAGTTACAAACATGCAGCTAAGCAGTTATCGGGAAAGGTATAAGCTTTATAATTTATTTACAAATAAATTATTATTATTATAAAATTATTTACTTAAAAAAGTATATATCTAGTTCTTACATTCCCTCGCTCATAACACATTTGAATAAAATAACTTTTTTTACGGATTTCGCGCATAATTTATTTTATATTTAAATCTGACCTATCTAGTCCCTTATAGGAGCCGTGATCGCAGGATGTAGACAAATCCGTAAAAAAATTGTTTTATTAAAAAGTTTACGACAATATTCCGAACATATCTTACTGAGACTATCAGTTAATTGTGCTATGTAAGAAGTCAAATTGTTCATTCCAAAATGGCCGTGTCACGAGGGAAACAAACATTATCAAATCAGTGATTGTGAAAACATAATTGTTAGTTGTTCGTGTAATATTACGATTACGGTTAGCAAACTAAGCCGAAACCAAGTGGATTTTCCGCTTAAATTGTAGCCTCAAATAGGGAAGTAAATTTTAGTTAATTTATGCGTTTTTATTATAATTGAAAAAGGAAGACATATGGTTACCAACCAATTTTCATCCAGACAAAGGATTGTTTGAAAAATAAAAACAAAGAACTAATAATGGGTACATTAACACGTAATTCACAGAGCAGACAATCAAACGTTTCCCAATAGATGAAAAAAACAACGATTATATTCCCATTGGCAATGAATAGACTTGTGACAGCGTGTGTAGTTTTTGCACACCCCATCTGGTCATAAGGTAGTCTTTCCACTGATATAACGCGAGTAAGCTAATTAAAAATAACAAATATCGCACACTTTGGTCTAATAAAACATTAATAAATTTAATCCGGCCGGTTCCGTACAAACTTTTAGTTAAGTAAAAAAATTACGTTTGTTGTATGGGAGCCCTCCTTAAATATTTATTTTATTTTAATGTTATTATTTATTATTAAAGTGAAAATACAACTGTGTATTTTGTAAATATTTCAAGTGCCTACCTGTTGCTATTATTGATATCAACCAAAAAAGGGCAAAAAATGCGTTTGCTGTGTGGGAGCCCCCATTAAATATTTATTTTATTTTGTTGTTATAGCGGCAACAGAAATACATAATTTGTGAAAATTTCAACTGTCTAGCTATCGCGGTTCTTGAGATACAGCCTGGTGACAGACAGACGGACGGACAGGCAGCGAAGTCTTAGTAATAGGGTCCCGTTTTTACCCTTTGGGTACGGAACCCTAAAACGGGTCAAATGTAAGGTATATAAATATAGATTTAGACTTCAAAAGACAGGAGGCTCTTTCTTGGGGAAAGGTATAGCACTGTTTAATAAAGTTCCACAAAGTATAGTAGATTTGCCTTATCATAAGTTTAAAATGTATGTTAAAAATAAGCTCATGTCCAAAGGTTATTACAAGGTCAACGACTATTTAATAGATCGCGATGCATGGAAGTAATATGTGTCATTTCAACATGACACTATTTATTACAGGTTGTAACATACAGCATTAGCATTTTTTAATTTTTTAAAACTAATTTATTACTGGTAGATAAGAGTATGACATGCTCTCTTAATACATTTCTTGGGTGGTGGCATGTGGTGCGGATCGTTACGTTCCCTAAGATATGGTTGAGCGAAGCGATGGCTGTATCATGCGTCATGCTCGTGAACGGGTGCTGCCTTGGGAAATGGGTCTGCTCTAACCTTCAGTATTCAGTATTGGCTAAACTAAACATAAATCTTGTTGTTTTCTTAAATTTGTCGTTTATTCCCTGTATGTTATTGCAATGTTCAGGGATACTTACTTTAAGTAAGTACAGATACTTGTTGACTTTGTTGTAATCAACGAAACAACGAAATTATGATATCATAACACTATTAGTATTGTCATAACAAAATAATTATGTTTTTTTTTTTTTGTGGATTGTGTATGGTGACGACGTATTATATTGTAAATGTCGTTACTTCTGTTAAAGCTGACGAGTTTCTTGCGCCCATTCTTCTTGTCAGTTAAAAGACGTCCTGAATGGGTGGTAGGAAAAAATGTTGGACGATTCAAAACTACTTATTTTTAAGTGCATTTGAATAAAGTTATTTTCATTTCATTTCATTTCATTTCATATTTTATTGATAATAATTTAATAAAGAAAACATAAATAAAATGGTTTTTAGTCAGTATGGGCAAATGCCCATGAATGCGTTGTAAATACAACGCACTCATTGAAAGTTAACAAATACTAAGCTACTACAAATAAGTCAACATAATAAGTCCTATGTTGGTAGACCTTGTACCCACCGAGAAAAAGCTGCAAGAAACTCGGCAAGGACTACATTTTTTTCTCTTTGAATATGTGTTACAGAATTTCCCTATTCAAGGAAACTTTTCTAGCGATACTAAAGATAGATCAGAAAAATAGATTTTACAAAATTGACATTTATTATTTGTACATATTGTCTCAATCACTTAAAACCTAGAGGTTTAGATTGCAAACAATATTGTTTCACATTACCACTTGTCAGTCCACGGTAGCAATTGTTGCCGATAGCAAACACCCCTTGTCAGTCCGTGGTAGCAATTGCTATTATATTTCCTAACTTACCGTTTCAAGTGTTTAGAATAGGATTTGTTTTTGGAGTATACTCCTTTAGAATTAATTTTCATATAAGGGGCACGATATAAAAAAAACTGAAGATTAAAATTTAGTGATCCAATGATAGCGTTACGTTTTTGTGAACACCTTTCATTTTTAATTAAGATTTGGGTTTTTATTTTATGTGCCTGTTCAAAAACAATCGTTCTTATGGAGTAAACTCCAGTCGTGCAGAGGAGCTTAAACACAGGTTTTTTATTTATTTAAGAACATCAATATTTGTTTTCGACTTAAGCTGAGCTTTAGAGTGAGAATATTCAAACTATTCTCGGTAAATCTATGATCAGAATATCCTTTATAAGCGTAGTCATAGATATATTAAGTTGATCAGTGGAACGAATGCCTTAGCGGAGACAATGTGTGGCGAGTGCATCGCACCTTTTCTTCAATACAAATGGCGCGAATGAAACCCCCAGTGTCCACAATACCGGAAGTAACTGGGACGGGGAATTCAGTTTTAAGATTAATCGGTTTTTTAAATATTTTTGGTGTTGTGTATATTAATAAAATTGATGTAATTTTTATATAAACATAGCCTTAATATACCATATTTCTAATAATCATTGAAATATTTAACATTCATGTAAACTAAAATATATCAAATATTATTAGAAATACTGTTAAAACGGTTAAAAAATTATGAGGTAGTATAAATCTTTTTTATATCTTAATAATTAAAATAGGACAAAATAAAAAAAAAATCCGACAAATGTGTACGCGTTATATGTGACATGAAATATTAAAAAAATAAATGATGTGGATCTTTAGACTTGTCATATAAGTTTAACCTAATTACATATTTATAAGCTCGAATTTTATGTGTTATAGATCACCAGATATCTAAAATAAGATTTTATTTTATTAATTTAATTGGTAGTTTATATCTTTCATATTTTAATCCTGTAATTTTCCTCAAGTTTTCATTCATAATCAGAGTCACCCTACTGCATAGGCTTTCCCAACGCAAGCAGTCAATGCCCGTTGTTATCAGCCGCCTCGCTGTTATCTGTTGCGGTGTTTTTATTTTGAGTTGCACATACATTTTGTTACTTATCTATAGATTCTTTGTATAAAGTAATGAAGGGTGTTCATTAGCCGCCCTTAATTAAAGTAACTAATGCATTAAAGTAATGAAGGATAGCTACCCTTAATTCAAATAACTAATGCATGTGATAGGCGATTTGTAATAAAAAAAAATTGATTGTCTGTAAAGTCAGTTTACGGACGATAATTTTACGAGATAGCGTCATAAGAAAACATTGATAAAAATTGAAGGCTAGGCTGTATGGGCTTTGTACCTTTTGCCTCCCCTAAAGAAAAACTTAACAAAAAAAGAATAAGATTAAATAATCGACAAACAGTATGGAATCACTACGTTTCAATAAACTATATAACAGAAAAAGGAATGCACGTATCTGATTATTGTGGAACATAATAATGTTACGCAACGAAGCGCCTGCAGGCGGCGGGCGCTAGCCGTACAAGTGGTTGGCGGGCTCTCTAGAAACGTACCAATTACGGGCGACTTTCACCAGCGCGCCACTGGACGCAATCCGGAACTACGAATGGTACATCCACCATTCGATCGATTTAATTTTATATTACAGCTTCACATAAGCGTTCGATTAGGAAGTTTCAAGAGGGCTATTGGTGGTAGAACTAGAGGAGTAGCTAGGAAACTAAAGGTCTGTGATCCTGGCTCTTCTTAATGAGTCGAAACAAAAATAAACCGCATAAAAGTGGTTTTACTTAAAGGAATCATCCTTTAAGTAAGTTTATTTATATCAAAACAACAATTATTTCATAATATTTCTAAAGAAATGTCAAGGAATATTTTAATCCTGATATTGAGAAGCGTAGAAAAGGTTAGTCCGAGCTTGGGGCGGTATTTCATAACAAGTTCCATTTAATTGGTAATGCTGCACTTGGATTATCCCGCACGGGTGTAGCGAGTGCAGTATAATTTTGCTGTCATCGGCTGATCCCTTGTACATTATCTCTGTAATTGGATCGTACACGCGGAGTAGACAGACATATCTTATGTTAAAGTAAAGAAAAATTGGAAGATTGAGATTACTGTAACTCCCTCCCTGCGTCTATATTTCCGAGTACTTATAATCCATCCCTTTTTAAAGCCAGGGTGAATAGGCACCTTCTGGGTTAGTTCGTTCCATCTTGGCCCCCGGGCTTGTTTGGGGTTCAAGAGCGAACACATTAAAAATAATAATAATAATAATAATATTAGTCAACATCGCATACATTGTTCTGAACCCAAGTAGCTAAAGCACGTAAGTAATGGAATTCAGAAACAACGAAGGTGAAAAAACACGCAAACGAGTCAACATAGGAAAAATTGTTTTCTAAATTGACCCGGACGGAGATCGAAGCCACTGAATGGACAAGGAGGTCGTCAAAATAAATAGTTCAAATCAGTAAGATGTTCCTAGAAAACAAATTACTATACTTTGTCCAATGTAGGATGATACTTTTGACAGGTGTCACTTCCTTATTGCTACGTACTAAGGTTGCGTTTGTTTCCTTATTTTTGGCTTGACATTGCAATAGCAACTTTATACCCTCTATATAGGTGTCAACTGTCAAAAGTATCATCCTACATTGGACAAAGTATAGAAGAGCTCTTGCAAACGAGCTACCGAGACATTGATAGACCATATGAATTTTGTTCTTTAAAGCTAGCGTTTTTCCAGTATTAGAGTCTTTGTTACATAAAATAAAATAGTGTTACATTTCCCGTCAATTTTAATTTTTCGAGCTGTCTCATGTCACTTTTGACTTTTGACCACTGGCAACACTGGAGGGAAACCCCATCTGTGATGGTACAAAGGAAATTAATGAAACTGAACGTATACTAAAGGCATGAACATAAATTATGCAATCACTATGTTTTGGCATGATAATGATAAATGACTAAATGCTTTTTATTCAACTATGCCACGGCTTCATAAGTCTTACGACGAGATACCTTGTACTGAGAAGCTGCAACGATCTCGGAAAGTGCTGGTTTTATCTCCTTTTAATGTTTTACAGATTTTTTTTAAATTTAGGAAACTTTTCTTGCGTTTGTAATAAT
The DNA here is from genome assembly GCA_927399485.1 of Calamotropha paludella. NCBI lineage: Eukaryota > Metazoa > Arthropoda > Insecta > Lepidoptera > Crambidae > Calamotropha > Calamotropha paludella. The sequence goes on from OV656812.1 coordinate 27,602,413, forward strand.
GCATTAGAACTTAACAAAACATTAATTAGAAGTTCTTAAAGCAAAGACCATTAACTGTTGTGGAATAAATGCAAAAACTTGAATGGAAGAATCGAAATAATATTGTAAATAAGTTATCTGATCATATCGGAGGAGTAGAAGATGTTAAATAAAACTGGAGAGGTTTCATCCCGCAGTCACGAGTATTGAATTAATATTTCTTTTAATAAATAGGCGATGATTTTCTTCTTAATGCTAAGTATGCATTTTAAAGCGTTTTGAATTCGTCACGGGTGGGTGAGAGCCTCAGTAATCTGCCGTTTACGGCATGTGAGAATTCAGTTAACCAGAATGACGCGGTGAAAAGTTAACAATATCCGTATCATCTAAAAACTCGTTAAAATATTCACTGAATTTAACATTTTGTTTAGAAAAATCAACATTAGTGTTGTAAAATTTAAGCAAGGATGAAGGCCAAGGCAGTGATTATATAAAACTGACCAAAAATGACTACATAAAAAATCAATCCGATATTTATACGATTCGATATATAATCGATATACATATATCGATCAATCTAACTTATTCTTTCAAATACTCTGTAAATTTTATTTAATAAGTCCAAATTGGAATCACAATTCAATTGAAAAAATAAATATTTTTCCTTTTTTATGGTGTTCCACACAACTCTAACCGATCCGTTGCGACATAAAATTACCAGAAACGAAGGCTACGAGCTTGATTTACGTGAAAAACGAAGATAGTTTTATTCCGGGTAGATTTCTCTAAAACTTAATTTGAAGGAGTTATCACCGATTTAAAAATGACACGGCTCTAGTGGCTAACGCCACTCGCAAAAAAAGTGATGGCACGGCAGACGTGCCATTCACAACGAATCGGTTAAAATGATTTGATTTTAATAGTTTATTGATAAATAAACTAATGTATATAACTAACTTATATTGTTTACAAACGAAATTAATACAATTATAAAACTAAATACATTTGGTCGATGAAATGCTGGTACGGCGCAATGCATGGTTAGTCACCGTACAATTTTATTAATTTTCAAGTAAAGTGCGGATGCGGAGAGTTCGAGGGATTGGGTTATGGTTAAAAATAAAAGAAATAACGCGTTTAAAAATACCACTAGCGCCATCGAACGTCAGCGTTTCGCAAAATATTATAAACTATTTATCGTTTTAACCAAATCTGTGTGATTAAGTTGTACTAAATTATTATTGAATAGTCAGTTCATTGAAAAGCCGGATTGATAAGCTAGTTATAAGTAAGTGTTATGACTAAAAAGCATCGATGGTTATCCGAATTTCCGCTAAAAAATGGCGACCGGATATAGACGGGATATAAAACTCTACATTCTGTTTCGATTTTGAAATTTCAAGCAGTGTAATGCCACTAATAATTGTAAAAAGAAATGTCATCGCTTTTTATCGGAAAACTGTTGATTCAAGAGACCTCCAAAATATGAGTAAAAGCGAATTTTATGTAAGTATTTGTAGTATTGATAATGGAAATATATATTGTATATATATCACGAAAAACTCTGAAATAAATTAATCTATTTACTTGATACCATTAAAATATTAAAGATTGTTTCATAATGCCAGCTATCATTTAAAACACGTGCTAACATGTCTGCCACTGTGCACCGCAATCAAAAGTATTTTCCTTCTCATTCTTACACGTATTGACATCTCTATCGCACACTTTGCGGCTCCTTTGATCCACCGCTAATTGCGCACTTTCCCGACGGAAGCTGCGCCATTATTCCATTAATCTATGGTCTACGCTCAAACCAAAGACAAGGCGGCTCTCTCCCTAATGCTTGTATGTCAATCAATATAGGCCAATTAAAACGCGGGTGGATAGGTACAAAAGGATTTTGCCGTACCTAATTTAGTGTTCTGAATCTATAAAATCTATAATAGAAATTTTAATTAATAGGTTTGGACAACTCCAACAATCATTTACTTCTGCGCACATTACACATTTAAATAAAACAACTTATTTTGGATTTTTTACGCATCATTTATATTTTATCCTGACGTTTCGACTCCTTTTCCGGAGCCGTGATTCCAGATTGACTAAGGCAATGGTCAACATATATATTCTACTACCTTGACAATATTTTAATCGGGCACGTTCCTATCCTAACTGCTTATATATAAATAATTAACCCTAAAAAAGTTATTTAAACCACAACAGTTATATAATCCCAAAATGCTGAGCCTGTACGAACTAGGGTAAAAAATTGATATGCATATATGATATATAGATATTTAATATTCATAGAAATATATACCAATAAATATCCATGACTTAGGTACAAAAGCTTCCGTACCAAAGGGTCATACTAAGCGTTTTGGTTCCAATTTTGTCATACGCACCGCTAAGGAGTGCAACTCTTTGGCTGAGTCCGGGTTACCTGACAAATACAATTTAGGGGTCTTCAAGTCACGAGTGAATAGATATCTTCTAGGTAAGCGTGCCACATCCTCACATCTTCGTGATGCGATCGTGATAATGGTCTAGCGCCTGCCTATTTACAAAAAAAAATGCTTATAAAATTTCTCAGTGAAACGGTAAAAAGTATATCAATAAGAAATTTCAAATTGTGGTAGGCTTCAATTTTTTTGTTACGTCAATGGGCGATCGTGACTACGAAAATATCAAGAATAACAAAAAAAATATTCGTTTTTATAACTACAATAGCTGTAGGTTATGATGCGAATGTAGCGGCTCATTTTTTGCGTGACTTGTAGCGAGGCGCACGCGACCTGCGTCCGTTAGACATTGATAATTTAATTTTATAACTGGTTATAAGTTATAGTTAAAAACGTAAAATACGCTTCTAATTTTTTTACAGGCGTATTTTATGTCTTTTAGATAATTGCTAAGCTAGCTTCTTTTCAGTGCTTTTTATAATTAACTTTGTAACTTTTAGTATTTCATTATCAATAGGATAAGACGATTTGTTTTGTATTTTTTTGTGTCTTCTGCTCCCAACTTTCAGTAAGGCAGCACCGTATCGATGCTACCGTAAAAATGTAACATTAGCTTTTAAGGTGTATGTCTTATTGGTTGTTCTAATAAAAAAATTAAAAGAAATGTATTGAATATAGCATTGTGAATGCAAAAAAATTGAAACATTAAAATACGCTTTAATAAAAAGTAAAAAATATATTTCAATATAATAATTAAGTAATAAACAAAAAAAGAAATGTTGTTTATATATTTTTTAATTTATTTCTTCATTTATTACCCAGATTTCTATTTTTATGTCGAAATGCAGAGTTAGTGTAAGAAGAATGTCGTACACAGCAGCCGACGATTTTTCCCCACCCTTGGGCTTTAGTTCCAGAAGGGGCAGATGTTTATGTGATTAATACAAGCATTTGTACCTGAGTCATGGGTATTAATATATATATTTCTATAAATATTACTTATTTATGTATGATAAATGTATGTATATCCGTTACCCTGGATATTTATGTTTTCAATATTGAATTACTGGGACACAATGGGTTGAAAATAATAAAAACAAGTATTAAATGATAGGTTTTTTAATGCAGTTTTTGAAATTACATACCATATTTAGGTTCGGAAAATAATGTCTTTGAGATGACGTCCTTCTTGCTGCATACAAATTTGGATCCTCTTCTGAAAATTACGGACTGAATTCTCCAAAATTTCATTTGGCACAGCTTCGATTTCCTGACGAATGGAATTCTTAAGGTCATCGAGTGTGCGAGGCTTGTTGATGTACACTCTTGATTTCAAATATCCTCACAAAAAGAAGTCACATATTGACAGGTCGGGTGAGCGAGGGGGCCAGTGACTGCCCACAACGAACACACGATGTTGTACGCTCCAACGCTCCATAGCGACTGAAACGGCATTGTTGTAGCCGTCTGCCAACATTTGTTCAAGGTCAATGCCCCCTCCCGTTGCCGCGTACTAGCAGTTCGAAAAACATGCGTTTCCTCTGCACCACCTTGTATAACACAAGCCTTACAATACTTACTTTGGTCTTAAATTGTATTTTTTTTATCAAATATTAATATTTTTAGCTATAAATATAAAATTTCCCTGTCACAGTGTTTGACCACGATTATCTCCGAAACTACTCAACCGATTTTGATGATTTTTGGAACGAAGTCCCTTATGGGGCGTTGCGGAGGGGTACCCTAGCCGGGAAAAAACGTCTGTAGCGTTAGAAAATGTGTATGATTTTTATGTATAGTCTATGTGGGATGGCTATACAGTGCCTATGTTTAATCTACATGACTGTCATTATAGATTTTTATAAATCATTGTAAATAAAATAACGGTGTTAAGATAATTTTGTAAAGTAGTTTCTTTGCTTTTTATCGATAAAAATATAACAGAAAAATGTATACCCCAATAATTATTTTCTTTATACCTCGAATAGAACTAAAAATTTATATTTTTCTAATAAGGAACTTTCTTTTCTATTCTTTTCATTTTACTGAATCTGTACCGACTTAGGACATAGGATAGGTTTCATTTTAATTCACAATAAATTATAAACGGATATGTCGTTAAATTTGAGTTCTGCTGTCCACTAAGTTACATAAGCATCAAACAGTTTCAATATTTCGTCAAGTAATTGTAATATAATAATTTAAAATATAATAACTGAACCACAGCAACGTTAGATACAAAAATCAATAAGTTAAATGACGAATATAGTTATTTATTACATAAGGCTGGAAAATTGGGATTTGGCTGCGAGTCACTTCTATTGAATTCTATGATTTAAGGAACTAAAATAACTTAATAAAACCGAAACAGTACTATAGTATTAATTTAAGTAATAATAAAATTTAACTTTTAAAGACTATAATGACGATTCGGAACGTACCATGTGTGTTTTTCTTGAAATAGATATATTCTCATTTTTAAACATAATTCTAATTTTCCACGCTAACTGATAAAACGCAATTTTTCACGCAGAAATTGAATGACAAACTAAACTTTTCCGAGCGTGTCAGGTGAAAAATATAATAATTAGCATTAGTTTCGTTAGTTGTCTCTTAAGACACTCTTAAGTGGAAGGATTTCGTGCTATCCTACTTTACTGGACACTAAATGAATTAATACTAGAGCAACAACAAAAGCCAAAGACTTGTCAAACCTTTTTGTATAGGTAAAAAAGCAAAGCAGTAATTATGCGGAATGTTTGGTTATGTATACAAAGTTTTTTGTGCACAGATTAAAAATAAACTTGCGTCGCTGTTTTCAATTGTTTTAGCAAAGTTAATCGTTTACAGATTATATATCGTCTAGTCCTTGACTTTCAATTAATATCAATGATTTTATCTACTCATTTGTTGAGATTAGTATTAAATAAAATATAATGTATTGTTTATGATTAATTAATATATCATTTCACTTCTGCCTGTCTGTCGATCTTCTACAGACTGTACTTTGGACTGTGCTCAGCAGTTGCATTTGCTCTCATCTCCCTTTTTCATCGGACATCCAGACGCTCTGCGGGCTACCACCCTTTCTTGGTTGCTATTCCTAACTGTCGCACCAAGCGCTTCTCAACATCCTTCATGAGAGTGGAACTCCCTCCCTGCGTCAATATTTCCGTGTATTTATAACCGGTCCGTTCTTAAAGCCAGGGTGAATAGGCACCTTCTAGGTAAGCTCGCTCCATCGTAGATATGTCTTGGCCCCCGATCTTGATTGGAATCAAGAGCGAACCCATTCAAGATAAAAAAACAAAATTATTTTTCCGTAAGCAAAGTTTGTAGAAGACGAATAAGTAATTATAAAAATTTCTTACATTCACACCGATTAGTCTAGCTCAAAGTAAGCACTGTGAGGCTTGTGTTATGGATACTAGGGTAACGGATAGACATACATATATGATACAAATATATGTAATATTCATAGAAATATAATAACAACCATGACTCAGGTACAAATGCTCGCATTCATCATACAAAAATCTGCCACTTACAGGATTCGAACCCAAGACCATCGATGCGAAAGGCAGGATCGCTACCGTTACACCAAACGGTCGTCTTAGAAGTCACAATATAGAAAATATTAAGTTCCTCTATGCAGGCCAGTCATGCGTACATTAATACTCATAGTAAACGCCGAGCGGATGTCAGAGTTGTGGAAACAGATTTAATTGTGCGTCTGACTGCGCCTGCGCATCCAAGAATGGTAACTGGGTTCCGCTCCGCTTACCACCAACATAATGAGTGCAACATTTAGCCATAATGCCCTTCAATTACTAACTGTATCTCTGACGTTGACGAGTAAACAAATGTTTGTCTCATCAGCTTTTCCCATCATCTGGATTTGTTAAAATGAGCGAATTAAAATTCATTTATTTCGGGAATAACCCATATCGTGTTAGTAATAATAATCCTGACATGAAGTTGAAAGATTAGGATTAATTGTTCAATTTCAATAATGGGATTGGAAAGGGTAAGGTAATTTTCTTTAATACAAATCTGACCTGCGGGTACTACAATCTAAATTTACTTATGATTTACCTTTAAATTACTTTAAACATTCTCCTTCTGGGACTCCAATCCAGGACCTCTAGTGCGAACGGTAGATTTTCTACAGTTACACCAAAAATGTCCTTAAAGTTAACATAAAATTGATAAATATGATTCCTCATGTTTATTTAAATCATATACAGACTTTACATTCGTTACCACTCGCTGTCACTCTCGGTGTGAATAGAGCCTTATTTAACAGCTACAACGGCGATTTACATAACAACTTAACTGATACTATATACCTAGTATGAATAACTTGAGATAAGCTGGGCCCATCTCAAAAGACAGTGAAACCGCTTAAAAAGCGTGACTCATTAATATTTATTAGGCGATTTTAGCGGGATATATCGAGCGGAGTCGGGCGGCATGTCTAACTCAGACCCAGTGGCCTACTATTTAGGCATGAGAATAGTTTCTTAATTGTTATTCTTGACCTGTTTGACCGAGTGGATTTAATTTCGTATTGTCCTACTGACGAGCAAAAGCTTTTCACGTAAACATAAACTTGATACGTTTATACTGTAAAATCCATGACTTAACGGGGTAGCACGATTGGGGCAATCGAGAGACGAAAGGTTGTCAGACAAGTAATTTATTAAATTTAAATCAATCTGATGATCACAGTGTTTGACCGCCATGAACTCCGAAACCACTTAACCGATATTGATGATATTTTTTTTACTTTGCTGGATTTGTTTCCATTTAGGTCATAGGATAGGTTAAATTTAATTTATAATACACGAACGCATGGCCGGGTCAGCTAATATAGTATATAAAAATCTCATGTCCCAATGTTTGTTACTGAAATCGTCCGAAACGGCTTGACTGGTTCTTATGATTTTTTTTTGTATATTTGTTAGGTCTGAGAATAAGTTGGAGGTTATTTTTTAATCCTATATATTATATACTCCTATGTGATAAAGGTGGCCTTCTATGTGCGTAGGAAGTCGCAGGCAACAGCAAGTATATATATATATATATATATATATATATATATATAGTTTATTTTACCATGAATAGGTAAGCGTTTGACCGCTATCTCGTCTAGGATGTAACGCGCCTGCCTAGAAGATACTTATTCAATCGTGACTTGAAGACCCTCAAATTGTATGTGTCAGGAAACATAGACTCAGGCAAAGAGTTCCACTCTTTAGCGGTACGAATCACAAAATTGGAACCAAAACGCTTAGTGTGGCTCTTTGGTATACCAACCATATAACTGTGGCGCCTATTTGTAACTTTGGTTGTCCGATGAAAAAATGAGGACGAAGGGACAAGGCTGTGTAATTTTGCTGCACACTCTCTGAAATGTATCCTAAACGGACGAAAAAACGGTCAAGCTTCCGATAATAAAGATTGTCATTGTTGATGAGCTTATATGTATATTAAAAAATATCACATGCAATAAGCCGACCGAAGACCATCAGTTGAGATGTCAACTTTAACCCAAACGGACAGAGTTCGGATCCTCGCCGATGTACTACGGACGTGAACTCACTCGTAGCAACAAGGGTCAAAAGACGTCTTAAATGGGTAACAAGTATCAAATCGCTTCTATCCAAATCTTGTACATACACTGAGATAATAATGAGATGTCTAAAAAATATACTACGAAAATTTTGTAATATACAGAGAAACAAATAAGATTGATAACAAATTGGTGGTAGGTAAAATACTGGTCGATTCAAAACAAATTATATTAAGTGCTTTGAAAAAAGTTTCTTTTTATTTTCATTTCATTCGTTCATCCGTTCATTTTCATTTTAAACCTTTAAATTACCATGAGGGGTATTTAAAAAAAGAGGAATGCATTGTTCTTAACTCGAGCTAAGTAGTTAAAGCACTGACAATGACGGTATCACAACATCCAGATTCGTACCAATAAAGAAAAGTTCGTTTTCTAATTTGACTCTGCCGGAGACTGAACCCGGAGTCTCGGAGTGGTGTCACCGTAAAAATCGGTAGTAAGCCACTGGACCAGAGGCCATCTAGATTTAAGGGCTTTGAAGATTACCTCTCACATATGAACAAACAAAATAATATATCTATTTATAATATTATAAAATTTTCTTAAAGTTACAAATGTCTATCTCAAGATATCTTTTGGGTTTTGCACCTTTATCTTTTCAAAAATCAATCAAACATATGTCAAGCAGTAGATACCGCGAGTATAATCGTAAGGTTGGGCTCGGTCACCTGCCGTCGGAATCCGGGCCAAGGATGGGGCGTCGACCCCAGCTTGTTTTGATCTTGTTGAGCTCCAGTCACACCCGGGCGAGACAGCGATGCAGGAGCGGCAATGAAGCTAAATTAATCCTTACTAATATTATATCCTTACTAATATTATAAATCGGAAAGTGAGTTTGTTTGTTTGTTTGTTCCGCTTTCACGCCGTAACTACTGAACCGATTGCTTTGAAATTTTGCAGACGTAAAGATAAAAGTCCGGATTAAATAATAGGGTACTTTTTATCCTGAAAAAAATGATATTCCCGAGGAAAAACAAAAATATTGTTTACTTGATGGATGGATTGTAGATGGCGCTGTGTGTCGTTTAAAACAACGTAAAATATTGCAAACGAATATAAACATGTAAATTTAGAAGCTAAATGATACGATAATGAATCCCCGAAAATGAGGAATTCCCGAGGGATGACGTACAATTTGTTTTATCGTCTAAACTGTTTTTTTTACATCTACTTATATGTTGCAAACGAATATGAACATGTAAATTTTGAAGCTAAATGATACGAAAATGAATCCTCGAAAATGAGGAATTCTCGAGGGATGACGTACAATTTGTTTTATCGTGTAAATTGTTTTTTTTACATCTACTTATCCTGAAATCACTAAAGTCAACGAATTACTAATTGGTATAAGTATTAGTTACGTTATTTAGTTCTTGAGGTAGGCGATAGATGGCGCTGGGTGTTTTTTAAAACGTGGTAACGAAGTGTTTTTTTTAAGATACGTAAGAAGTGGAATGAATTATATTCAGCGTTACATCGCGCTTCTTAGATTTTTCCGTGGGAATGAGAAGTTTTCTTATAGTTGTGCCTTATACCGCAATATAACCGAATTCCACGCGGGCGAAGCCGCGGGCGGAAAGCTAGTCCAAATATAATTGGAATTTGTTTCTATGATATTTTACAACAAGAGGATACAGCAGACTTTGTCTTGTCCGATTCCATTTATTTTTAATCTAAAACTAACAGGGATCTACTCAAATTTGAAATTTCACATCAAAAGTGGCCCAGAAGAATATATATATATATGTCACAATAATAATTATATCGAAGAAATTTTATTAATAATTGGCGATACAAAAAGAACTAGAGAGAAATCATCAAGTTAAGGTAAAATGACCTTCACTAGTCTCAGCATATTTCGTACACACGTATTTAAAAGCGTATTAAGAAAAATATTTTATTGAAAAGCGACTTATTTTACTAATTTCCGATAAAATTAATAAACCTATTTCATCTTAAAAATATCTATAAATTAAAGCGCTGATAAAACAAAAAATATATTATTCAGTGTTTTATGTCATGGCTCTGTTATTACTATGACTAATTCTGAAATATTTTTCTTATTATTTAAGCATTAAATTATTAGATTTCTTATCAAAAGAAATTATTACTGGAAAAAAATCTACTTGTCTCAGGGTTCAGATCTGTCAACGTAACGGTAGCTCAATCGGAATATTAATTTGTAATTAAAATTGTATTAATGGCTTTTTACCTTTACATTTATGTAAAGTAAAATAAACAAACAGTTTTAAAGTAGAATACGGTATCTATTATCGCTCGCCGTCTCTTTCATCGCCCCTGTATTACCGATGGTATAATCCTGCACAACTGAGCTTAAGCGAGATTGTTCGCGCTGATCGCACCTATAGATACTGTCAAAGTCACTCGTGGGCAATTGTTTTTATAATTAACTGGTTCTAATGATTGTTTTAGCTGATCGACGAGTTGCGTACCCATTACAGAATGTAAATGATTTTGACAACGTTTTAGATTATAATTTAGATGGTGCTAATGTTTATAAACTGTTCAAAATGATTGATACATTTGCTTAAACTTTTATAATCAATACAGAGGTAAATTTCAATAGAAAAATATTAGAACAACAAAAACGTTCAGTCATTGAAATATAATTTTAACTGAAAGAATATAATCTGTGCACATTACACATTCAAATGAAACAACTTTTTTACGGTTTTTGCGTACAATTTATATTACATTCTGAGGTTTTGACTCCTTTACAGAAGCCGTGATCTCAGGATTCTGTGATGTTATGAGCAAAAACCGTAAAAAAGTTGTTTTATTTAGAAAAATACTAGATCAATGATTCAACCATTGGACGTCAGGTCCAATGCTATCCCTTTTGAGCTACAGAGCCTTGTGAACACCCGTCGAAATTTTCTAGTACTTTCCTACTAATTACGCTGTAGGCTGTCTCATCAATGAGAAGAACTTCCTTGTTTGGACAATCGATTAAGATGAATCACTCATTTTGTTTTATGATGATTTTTTGTGAGCTACGTCAATTTTTTCTAGTATTTTTCTATTAAAATAATTTATCAGAATTAAAATAAATTTATTGCTTAAAACTGTTACAGGTTGTTAAATATAGATTATTAATATCAACAGTTTCATTAACAGGCATGCAACATTCATTAAAATTATGATTAAAGCAAAAGTGCACATACTTTCAAATTGTGTTCAAATCGCAATATTCGTGCAGGGTATTAAATACATTAGCCTAAATAACCAGCTTTTTAAGTTTCGCTTAAAATGACCATCTAATGCTTTGATATCAGAAGCCAATTGATTAAAAACTTTAGTGCCATATATAAAAGTACTCTTGTAATAGACATTATTTGGGAGCCATTCATAACGCATAATTTCCATTGACATATGGTATACTAATCAAAAGGCATAAATTGACATATATTGCAGGTCAGGTTAGGTCAGGTCATTTTTTATTCATTGCCAGTCAGCTAGTTATTTCAAATTATGCCAAAGGATGTTATGTATAATAATATTACGATTTAAAAAGTTTTGCGAAAAAAGGTACAACCTCATTATTAACATAAGGACAGTTTACATTATATTTATTACGTTTATTAATACTCAATATTTTATTGCTCTCCCACAATGTTTGTTTTTTTATGGTCCTTAAACAGTAATTTATGTAAGCACATTATGGACCATGTAGGGCACAGCAAATTAGGAGAAAGAGGTCGCTAATTTTTTAATTGTCTAAAATATCATTCAAATAATCAAATGGTTTTAATTTTTGTAAATCATTAACGTTACTTAGATCCATTTATTAACTCTTTTAAAATGTTTAAAACATCAATTATTCTATATCATAAAAGATAACATTGAAAAACGCATGTCAAAATATTTAGACCCGATTGAATATTAACCACTGAGTCCACAGACACAGGTAACCGTGTAACCAGGTCAACCTCTTCATAATCACAAATTCGACGCATTAATAAAGAGTAGCGAAAATCGAATAAAACCTGTTCCCTCTAAACAGTTTATTGTATCCAGAATGAGCAAAGTCAGAACCGTAAATAATGGTTATAGTTCGTAAGGTCACCAAAACCCGTTAATCGCATACCGAACATCGGATATTTCACGTCAATGAAACTAACCTGTTTGGCACATAGTGTTACCAGTAGGAAATAGACGAAATCTAACATTTTCATAAATAAGTTACATTATATTATTTTATACTGTGGCTGTGTTATAAATTAAAATTACACCTATCCTATGTCCTAAGTTGGAACAAATCCAGCAAAATTACTATAAAAATGCGTTTTGTTATATTTTAGTAAGTGCAAAAAATGCTTCTTATTAAAAATCAGTAATTTTACTTATACCTATTTTATCTACTGATACTGATAATAATTTTTATTTAGATTGTTTAAAATTTTGACATTGTATTTATTTTTATGCCACAATTAAATATTTTTTTACAATAACTTTACTTACTTGTGTTTTACAATAAATACATTTTGGTTAAATTTGATTCGCTAAATTTAATTTTAAGTCAACCGGCTAGATATCGGCGTCTTGTTGAGTGCGTTTTCGTACCCTACTGAAGCAGCAGTGTTGACTTAGAGGTTCGCAGCAGAAAGCATTAAAGGCCGATCGCCTAAATGAGTGTCCGCTCATGTACAGCTATAAGGAGGATCGGGTGAGGAGTTTTTTCCGTACCGCCCCTTTGTCACTGCACCCCCGCGCCCCTGTACCGCGCGGGCGTACACGGGAATGGACTGATTAAATTATTTTTGTCTTGTGGTTTTTTATATATTTTTAATAGTTATATAATAGTGTCATTTAGAGTCGTGTAACATGTAAGTAACGTGAAAGGGTCAAAAATAAAAAAATTTACAAAAGCAACATTCTGGCAACACTGTTCGACATATTAATTTGAATGGCCTCAGTTAATTTGTGAGAAAATAAAAGTTGTGACGTGCCTTTTGACTAACTGTGTCGCGTTAACTTTCATTTAATGTCCCAACTAATATAAAAGTTATCTTTACCTTATGATAATACTAGCTTTCCGCCCGCGGCTTCGCCCGCGTGGAATTCGGTTATATTGCGGTATAAAGCACAACTATAAGAAAACTTCTCATTCCCACGGAAAAATCTAAGAAGCGCGATGTAACGCTGGATACAATTAGTTGTTAAACCAAAACTGAATGGTACACTATATTATATGTTTTCCCTTGTGGAGCAAAAACATGCAGATTTTGCAGGATGATGCAGATAAAACACATCGTTACCATGTTTTAAAAAACACCCAGCGCCATCTATCGCATACCTCAAGAACTAAATAACGTAACTAATACTTATACCAATTAGTAATTCGTTGACTTTAGTGATTTCAGGATAAGTAGATGTAAAAAAACAATTTAGACGATAAAACAACGTACGTCATCCCTCGAGAATTCCTCATTTTCGAGGATTCATTTTCGTATCATTTAGCTTCTAAATTTACATGTTTATATTCGTTTGCAATATTTTACGTTGTTTTAAACGACACACAGCGCCATCTACAATCCATCCATCAAGTAAACAATATTTTTGTTTTTCCTCGGGAATATCAATATTTTCCAGGATAAAAAGTACCCTATTATTTAATCCGGACTTTTATCTTTACGTCTGCAAAATTTCAAAGCAATCGGTTCAGTAGTTACGGCGTGAAAGCAGAACAAACAAACAAACAAACAAACTCACTTTCCGATTTATAATATTACTAGCTTTCCGCCCGCGGCTTCGCCCGCGTGGAATTCGGTTATATTGCGGTATAAAGCAAAACTATAAGAAAACTTCTCATTCCCTCGGAAAAATCTAAGAAGCGCGATGTAACGCTGGATACAATTAGTTGTTAAACCAAAACTGAATGGTACACTATATTATATGTTTTCCCTTGTGGAGCAAAAACATGCAGATTTTGGACACCCAGCGCCATCTATCGCTTACCTCAAGAACTAAATAGCGTAAGCTATCATTCCACTTCTTATATATTTAAAAAAACACATCGTTACCATGTTTTAAAAAACACCCAGCGCCATCTATCGCATACCTCAAGAACTAAATAACGTAACTAATACTTATACCAATTAGTAATTCGTTGACTTTAGTGATTTCAGGATAAGTAGATGTAAAAAAAACAATTTAGACGATAAAACTAATTGTACGTCATCCCTCGAGAATTCCTCATTTTCGAGGATTCATTTTCGTATCATTTAGCTTCAAAATTTACATGTTCATATTCGTCTGCAACATATAAGTAGATGTAAAAAAAAAACCGTTTAGACGATAAAACAAATTGTACGTCATCCCTCGGGAATTCCTCATTTACGGGGATTCATTATCGTATCGTTTGCAATATTTTACCTTGTTTTAAACGACACACAGCGCCATCTACAATCCATCCATCAAGCAAACAATATTTTTGTTTTTCCTCGGGAATATCATTTTTTTCCAGGATAAAAAGTACCCTATTATTTAATCCGGACTTTTATCTTTAGGTCTGCAAAATTTCAAAGCAATCGGTTCAGTAGTTACGGCGTGAAAGCGGAACAAACAAACAAACATTTATAATATTAGTAAGGATTATAGTAAGGATAGTAAGGATGACTAGTCGGATTAGAAACATTCTTTGTGAATTCAAAAGCTTATTTCTTTATAAAAAATTATGGTTTCATTATCTATATAAATAAATCAGATTGTGATGAAATTATGTTAAATTTTTGTACTCATGCCTGGGAAGGTTTATATGCTGGGTCAAAAAAGGAAAGGTTTATATGTACAGTCAGCGAAACAGATAAGCAAAAAAGAGCATTCCAAAGGATGCCGGGTGCAGCTAGTCTACATAAACTAAATTCAGTGTTCGAATGTTTGTTTCCTATGTGTTTATTATATATATTGTGTATTATATATATAACATATATATTTACAAATATGAACATAAAAATATCTCCTTTTTACTCATATTTTCGATAGATAAATAATAATAATAAATATTTCCTACATTCACACCAATTAACCTAGCCCAAAGTAAGCACTTTAAGGCTTGTGTTTTGGATACTAGGGTAACGAATAGACATACATATATCATACATAAATAAGTAATAGTCATAGAAATATATACAAACATCCATGACTCAGGTACAAATGCTTATATTCATCATACAAACATCTGCCCCTTCCGGGATTCGAACCCAGGACCGTCGGTGCGAAAGGCAGGATCGCTACCGTTGCACCAAACGGTCATCAAAGATGATCGTTTTGTTTTTACGAAAACATTGGATAGTAGATATACATATACATTTAATATTAATAGAACATCTGCCCCTTTCGTAGTTCAACTTGAACCTCGTTCAAATTCTGAACAGCCAATTTTCGCCGTTTAAGGTTAAACGGGTTCAAGAGCTGTCAGTCATTACAGTTTTTTCCTAACATTAAATGACTTTGATATTTTCATTGTATGATAAAGAAAAGAGCTTTAAACGAAAGTTTCGATGATGAGTATTTTATTATTCGTCGACCAAGACTGCACATTTTAATCTAATACCAACTTTCGTAAACGCGATCAAAATGTAGCTGGTAGATAAAACAACTTTTTGACGGTTTTTGCGCATAATTTATATTGTATTATATTTAGTTTTAAACAATTAATAACTAAATAAAATGCGAAATAAAACAATTTTGATTTTTATATATTTTAACAGTTATGAACGTGCCCGATTAAAATATTGTGAAGGTAGTATGTATAAATATTATTGCCTTTGTCATCCTGTGGATATATTAATTATGTGCAAATCGTAAAAAAGTTGTTTTCTTTAAATGTATAATGTGCTCAGTAGTGTAAGAATTAAATGTGGTAAAATCTGTGTGAAGTAAACGGAGATCAAAATTGTCATTTGAACTTAGTTAAAGTTAAACTAACTTTAATTTGGTTTTATAAGAAAATGGTTACATAACCATTAAGAGTGTTGTAAAATTTAAAGAGTAAGAAACAACACTAAGCGAAAGAAATTAATGATACGTGGTGGGTCGGAGGTCGAGGGCGGCCGACGAGAACCGAGCATTGCCGAGAGGAACCGGAGTATTGTTCTGTGATAAAACAAATCCAAGTATCTGTAAAACAATGGTTTCAATAATACAAGGTGTCTCAAAAGAAAGTTCACATTTAAATCTTTTTTTTAAAGAAAAGTCTTAGCTTTATTGAAAATTTTTTTATTTTATATTGAAGTACACTGTTTGGGAATTTATTTTTTAAAAATAACATCGTCCAAATGTAAACCGTTGCGCTCTCGGCATTCATTTAGTCGGGCACTAAAATTGCCTATGACAGCTCGGCAGGTAGTCTCCGTGATGGCTGCCATTTCATGACGGATATTTTCTTTTAATTGTGCCAGGGAAGTCGGTTTATTAGCGTAAACTTTTGATTTGACATAACCCCACAGGAAAAAATCCATAGGCGTTAAATCGGGACTCCGTGGAGGCCAATTTATGTCACCTCGCCTGGAGATTAATTTGTTCGGAAAAATTTCTCGAACTCGAGGCAGAGATCTGTTGGACGTGTGTGAAGTTGCCCCATCCTGCTGGAACCATGTTCTTTGGTTGTAACCAGGAAAGTTTTGCAGTTGGGGTACGAAAAACTCGTCTAACATCTCCACATAACGCTCTGAATTCACTGTGAGTGTGCGTCCCCTTGCATCTTCAAAAAAGTAAGGGCCGATAATTCCTCGCGCCGACATCGCTGCCCATACGGTGACTTTGGGTGAATGTAGCGGTTTCTGATGTTTTTGTTTTGGGTTGGTTGCACTCCAGTAACGACAATTTTGCTTGTTTACATGCCCATTCAGGTGAAAATGGGCTTCATCGGAAAACAAGATGTTGGTGAATGTTGGAAAACGCTCAATCATCTGATTTACAAAGGCAAGCCTCTGACCAGCATCTTGAGGCTTCAGTTCTTGCACTAACTGAATTTTGTACGGGTGCAGCTTTAAATCTTTGTGTAAAATGCGGCATAATGAAGATCTGTGCACATTTAAAGCAACAGCACGCTTCCGAATCGAGAGGTTTGGATCATCTCGAATAGACTGAGTAACACTGTCCACGTTTTCGGCTGTTCTTGATGTTCTTGGCCGCCCAGATTTTGGTTTCTCCAGAGTTGACCCAGTCTCTTCAAACTTCTTAACCCATTTTGCAATGAGTCGAGTGCTAGGCGCATCATTTAAGTGACGAATATGTCGAATACTGCAGAATTTTCTACGCGCTACAGTCGCCGAATTACCGTTTTTGTAAAACTCACGTACGCACAACGCACGGTCCGCACCAGAGAAACGCTCCATAGCGAAGAAATTCCCAAGAGCCAGACTACCGACTGACATACCCCCCGCGCCCCTCAGAATAGTTGCTTTCGCGTAATAAAATAAGCAAATGTGAACTTACTTTTGAGACACCTTGTATTAAGCTACATTTGCTCATGCCAACATATCCCTTTTTCCATAAGATATCTAGACGCACTGCAGGCTAACATTCTTTTTATGGTTGCTATTCCCACCTGTCCCAACAAGCGCTTTTAAATATAATTTATTCATTTATTTGCAAGCAAACACGGCACAAAAGATTAAGAAAATTGCATCATATTCACGTGTGGCACGCAAACGTTAAATGTAAAAAGCTATACAATGTGTCCCGTCACCAGTGTCGGAGCCTTTAATGGTGTGAAATATGGCATTTTTTATCGACAAATTGCCCCTCAAATTTTATATTTCTTTTACGGTTATAAAATGGCCGCCATTTTGTTTTCTTGGTAACCCAGACCTGGGCTCTCATACTAATTCGACCACCACTACTCATGTAAATGTCCTGTCAACATTAAAAAGGTGTCATTTGATAGCTAAACATGTATACAGCAGTTACACAGCCATCATGTTTCAATTCTCATGGAATAAAGAATAGAAAAAAATAATTAAAGAAAAACAAATTGATTCTTTTTTGTGTATTTTTTAATTATTGGATTTTTGAGAAAAACCAAATTTGAGAGGCAATTTGTCGATAAAAATGCCATATTTCACATCATTAAAGGCTCCGTCACTGGTGACGGGACACATTGTATAATGTCAAATAATGATCGGCATGCAATTAAAACTAGTAATATAATAATGAATAACAAATGTCATAATTAAATTCTAATAAAAATATCACTACAATGTCAAAATTTTTATAATGAAATACTAATAATAATTATAAGCAATGTCACAATTAAATTCAAATAATAATAATAAAATAAGCAATGTTAATAAAAATGTTGTTTTATCAATGAGAAGAACATCCTCTCGTATTCGAAAGAAACAACGCTGGCCTACAGCGTAAAATCAGAAGAGTACTAGAAAATTTCGACGAGTGTCGATCGCAAAGCTCAGTAGCTCAATTGGGAGAGCATTGGACCGGATTTTCAAAGGTTGCAGGTTCGATTCCCACCTTAGAATTCACTTGTTACCCGAGTCGACTTTTTCTAGTATTTTTCTATTATAAAAATCATTATTTTTTCTATGATTACATTAACCTTATTTTAATTATTAAATAATATACTTTATAATGTATTTTATATTATTTTTGCATTCATAATGCAATATTTTTATAAGGTATAAATTACGACTGCAAAAGCCCATCGCAGCCACCCACCAGAGGGCTCGGAGGCGTAATTGTTTTTAGAGGCGTACTTAATGTCTAATATATTTTATATTTAAACGCATATTGTATCACGTTTCATTTACACATCCACATCCCGGAAATAGATCAAAGTAAGCCCGGAAATGTCTGCTTTGAAATTGGCAAGCTCAGTAGCGAGTGTGGTGGCTTTCGTTCCGCGCTGTTCCGCTCTCGTCCGCCACGGTCCGCCGCGGCCACTAACCACCACTCCCAGCCACCACTAACTGACGGCTCCTTATTATAGTTAATGACACGCTAAGTTTACTTTTAAGCCTAGTTAACGTCGTTTTCTTTGCATTGCTTTCAATGGCAAAGTGTCGCCATATTGAATAATTCGAGATAAAATCTAGATTAGTTGCGCATTTGATTTTGTTTTTAGGGTTCCGTACCCAAAGCGTCAAAACGGGACCCTATTACTAAGACTTCGCTGTCTGTCCGTCCGTCTGTGTTGTTGAAAAGACAAAATTTCTGGGTATTACATTAGATTCACGACTACAATGGGACCCTCACATTGAGGCCTTGTCAAGTAGACTCAGTTCTGCGGCATATGCTGTAAAAAAAATAAGGCTTTTAACTAATATTGAAACGGCAAGGTTAATTTATTTTAGTTATTTTCATAGTGTAATGTCTTATGGGTTGTTGTTGTGGGGCTCAGCTGCTAATATTGAAAGCATTTTTGTATTACAGAAAAGAGCTGCCCGCGCAATATACAGCCTTCGGCCTCGGTATTCTCTCAGAGACTTTTTAAAGAAATTAAGACAGGAGGCTCTTTCTTGGGGAAAGGTATAGCACTGTTTAATAAAGTTCCACAAAGTATAGTAGATTTGCCTTATCATAAATTTAAAATATATGTAAAAAATAAGCTCATGTCCAAAGTTTATTACAAGGTCAACGACTATTTAATAGATCGCCATGTATGGAAGTAATATGTGTCATTTCAACATGACATTATTTATTACAGGTTGTATCATACAACATAAGCATTTGTTAATTTTTTAAAACTAATTTATTACTGGTAGTTAGAGTATGACATGCTCTCTTAATACATTTCTTGGGTGGTGGCATGTGGTGCGGATCGTTACGTTCCCTAAGATATTCGTTGTAATCAACGAAATAATGATATCACAACACTATTAGTATAGTCATAACAAAATAATTTTGTTTTTTTTTGTGGATTGTGTATGGTGACGACGTATTATATTGTAAATGTCGTTACTTCTGTTAAAGCTGACGAGTTTCTTGCGCCCATTCTTCTTGCCAGTTAAAAGACGTCCTGAATGGGTGGTAGGTAAAAATGTTGGACGATTCAAAACTACTTATTTTGAAGTGTATTTGAATAAAGTTTTTTTCATTTTCATTTTCGTCTGTCTGTCACCAGGCTGTATTTCAAGAACCGCGATAGCTAGACATTTAAAATTTTCACAAATTATGTATTTCTGTTGCCACTATAACAACAAATACTAAAAACAAAATAAAATAAATATTTAGGGGGCTCCCATACATCAAACGTTTTTACTTAAATAAAAGTTTGAACAAAATCCTTCGTGCGCGAGTCCGACTCGCACTTGGCAGATTTTCATTTTTAATTTTTTTCTATTTATTGAACTCTTTGCACTAGTCTGTATTACCTGATAAATACAATTAAGGGTTCTTCAAGTCAAAAGGGAATAGGTATCTTCTAGGCAGGCTCGTAACATCCTAGATCGCATTGTCGCTTACCATCAGGTCAGATAGCGGTCAAGCGCTTACTTTATGAAAAAAAAAAAATTGGTTGCCTGTAAAGTCGGTATACGGGCGAAAGTTTTACGTGACAACGACTTTGAGTGGTAAAATAATTTTAATGTGAATATTCATTCGTATAGTAGGAAGAAGGATGAAATAATAGTAACAATTTAAAACATTTATTTATACAAAGAATTATATTTAAAAAAAATTGTTTGCCTGTAAAGTCGGTATACGGGCGAAAGTTTTACGTGACAACGACTTTGAGTGGTAAAATAATTTAAATGTGAATATTCATTCGTATAGTAGGAAGAAGGATGAAATAATAGTAACAATTTAAAACATTTATTTATACAAAGAATTATATTTAAAACATTAATTTATAGGCACGCGTCCCTTCCACTTTTTATGTCTGTCTCTCTCGCTCTTAGGCGGGCTAACCATGCCCGAGTGGAAGGGACGCGTGCCTCTCACTCGCTCTCATTGTGAGCGCATAACGTGAGCGGAGCGTAACGCAGTTTCTTGAAGTGTCACCCGGCAAACCAATTTATAAGACGTTGTCACGTCAAAAGGTTAATACATAAATTGTAGGAAATCGTTTCCAGTTAAATTTTGAATATAACTGTGTTTATCGTAAAATGAGTTGGAGAGGAGATTATGTAAAAAAACTGCGTTAAGGCGCCATTTTTAGGCAGAAATACGAGGTGGCAAAGTCAAAATTCGGGAAGAGCACATCAAAATTCCAGGTAAAACTACGAAATAATAATAATATAAGTATTTAATTTCTCTTCACAATAAAAGGCTTAGGTCTAAAAAGTTTTTGCGACTAAATGACCGTTATATTAAAGATTTGTATTGATATTAAAGTATTATAGTTTTACCTAAGCCTATAAGAACAGTCTTTGAACACATGGAGCAATATAAAAATATGCAATTAAAATGAAACTTACGTCCTGTGTTTGTATTTTTTTTACTCTGTCAGTAAGGGGTTGGTAAGAGCCAACTCAATCATTTCAAACCCTTAAAAATATGTTTTCTTAAATACTGAATTATTTTTGTCTTTCAATATTTTAAAATGTGTTTTACCTATAAATACATAAATATATAACTATATTGCTTAGATCCCAAACTAACTAGCTAAAGCGCGTTGTCCACAAATACCCACACTTATGACAATAGTTTGTTTTCTACTGTGACCACATCAGGAAGCGAAATGAACCATACAGATCGTGATATAAAAAAAACATTCAATGATATTTTTTAAACACGCTTCTGCTGAAAAAAAAATGAAAACTTAAATTCCATCCAAATTATTTTAAGAATGATTGACTTTTATAATGGTTTTTTCTTGTCAATTCCATCTTAAACCCGCTAAAAGAAAATAAATCAGTTTAACGCGAGTGATTTCACGCCGATTTCGTTGTATGCTTTTTTGTCAATATTTTTAAAACGTTGCACAGTGACTTGGTTCGATCTTTTTATTGGCGCTCGGTTATAATCTCCGATTCACAATATGTCATAAAAAGTGTGAGGATGAGCGGAGCAACCTTCACTTTCGGTGACACGGTTTAAATCCTCGCAGTGGAAACGATTACTGAAGCTCACGAAAAATACAAGGGCACACAATGGTTTCTTATTTGAGAAAAGATGCTCCCATTTAGTTCTTACATCCACGTGCACATTTCACATTTAAATAAAACAATTATTTGACGGATACTAGCGCACACTTTATACTTAATGTTGACTAATTTGTAATAGTCGTCATATATTTTCTACTACCTAGACAATATTTTAATCGGGCACGTTCCTAATTGCTAAAAATTTTTTTTAGGTATAAATCGATTTGTTTAATTTTTAAATTTTATTTAGTTATTAAATTCTCACTACGATTACATTGTATACTATTGAGTCTACTACCAGTTCGGAAACTGGGCCCTTCCGAGGAAAACTGGCGAAAGAAACTCGGGCAGGGGGACCGACCTCCATCTTACTGTTATGTTTTCTAACTATTAAAATTTATACAAATCAAATTGTTTTATTTTAAAATTTATTTAGTTATCAAATTACGATAACAGTGTGCACTACTGAGTCTACCACCAGTTCGGAAATTGGGAGGTCCTTCTTAGAAAAACTGGCTAAAGAAATTCCATCTTACTTTTATTAAGTGCAAAAATAAAAGTAAGATGGAATTAAATATTGTAATAATTTCTTGGAATTTAAACGAAATTTAGAAGAAAGAGTAAGCCCTGTAACATACCCTCGTTAGATATCTCCATCTTAATAAAAGGATTGTCAGGCAAATTGTTGAATCCACGTTGACTATGCATTCTTAAAAAATTAAAGGAACCCATTTAAATCGTTGAAGCAAACTCGTTCTGCTGTTAGGATAGTATCGGTTGCCAGGCAGCAATTATAATTGCCTCGACGAGCGTTAGCTAATGTTACTGTTATCTGTGGGTTTGTTGTTAACCGCACGGAACTTCCTGTACAGGCAGCAGCAAAATCTAACTAATTAAATTAATAACTAAAATGGGAGAAATAAATGAAATATGTCAACTATTTTTTTAAGATCGGTTCCAGCCTCAATATTCAAAATAAACATTGTCGCTTACTACGACTACCAAGTATCGAATTATACTATTCAATAATATATATGTATATATACATTATGTAAGTAATCTTTATATATAGAAATTCCATTGACACAGGGTAGGTTTCATTTTAATTCGTATCATAACACAGCAACGCGTGGCCGGGTCAGTTGGTGTAAGTATAAATTATGGTAAACGGGACGGCGCGATAGTAAATAAATAAAAGTTTTCATATAAAATTGTCTTATCAGAAATAAGCAACAAAAACATTGAACAGTCTCATAGATTACATAGGAAACTTACAAATTTTTCATCTCACGTTATGTTTTTAAGGCAAACGTCAATCATAAATCGTGTTACACACTCATTTGTTCATTCCAATGTTGTCTTTTTAATTATAACTTATATACATCAAAACGTTATAAGTACGCCCCTGCGCGGACTTATCACTGTTACACAACGGAAACATATCAACTGCGCACGCGACGTTTACCTACGCGAGGAGGGTTGTCACACCTTTAAACCGAAAAGCCGGACAGATCTGCCAGTTTAACCGGACATTTGGGTAAAAAGGAAGAGCACCCTTATTTTTTATTGATGTATATAATTTTACTTTTTACATTCACAATGCCATACGTTTATAAAACAACCATGCTCCTGAGCACTCAGGTAGTTCCTGAAGGCGTTGTTTTTTAAATGCGTATTTCATATCTTAGGATAAGTTGTTTTTTTTTAAATGCTATATTACATCGTCTTAAAGTGTAATGAATAATATAATAATTAATTTGCCAGGATATGGTACAACTCTAGTTTTATACAAAATACTACAGAACAATACGGCCTATTGAATTCGTCGACGTGCAAATATTTTCAAAATTACATATATCCAATTTAATAAGTGAAATGTCACTCTAAATCTTGTAATTATTATTAATTAAGAATTGGATTATTTTAACCAATACAAATGAAAAATATTATGATGAATTCTAATTGAAAAGAATTATTATATTGATGTCAAAAAGTGCAATATCATACTAAATCAAGTCATTAAATATCGAACCCATAAATTATGTAATAACTAATAATGATCAAACAATAAAATTTTATGAATAGGTAATATCACCGATACACGGTAATCAATATTAATAATAATAGAAATCAATAATAGAAATAGCTTCGCATTCGAAAATTTTTTTCTACATATGTTTGGACAATCGATTAAGATGAAACAGCCGTTTAATTTATGATTTTTATATTTTCGCATTTTCAATGCTATATAATGCTCATATATAATATTACAAATTATATTTGAAAAACCGACTTGACTTATAAGTTATTCTTAAACGGAACTCGAACCTTTCGGGGGTTCGGTCTACTGCTCTTGTTATTTAGCTACCGAGCCTTGTAAGCATCCGTCAATTTCTTTTTTCAATTTCTTTTTTCGATAAAAGTTTATCAATGTTTTAGTAGTGTATTTTATTTGAATCCTCTTTATTTTAAGGACCTTTAATTTTTTAAACATGCTAGTTCCATCGAAACTTATAAACTATTTAACAAACTATGTTATCTAGCTAACTTAACCTATTCGTAGAGGCTAAAATATAGAGCATCATAGCTGAACTCGAGCAAGGTTTAGCTAGGATGCTCCTTAATATGCCGACATCATCTGTTTTCTGTTTGAAAACATTACATAATACCCCTTTTTCATTTTTCATTTTTTGCATTCTTACATAATGTGCTGAATGTCATCTTTAGTGCCACTTACATCACAATTAGGTGATATTGCTTTTTTCATTAGAAAAACAAACTTTTTAGACGGGAAATGACCTGAACGCAGTCGATGAGGTAGTACAATAATTTTCTTTTTAAGTTAACTGTTAAGCTGGGTATTGACGGTCAGTTTTTCGCGTCAGTTGAACTGACATCCATCCAAAATTAGATCATGAGTGTCGAATCGTCACTCCAGAGTTTAACTGACGACACGCCACGAAATTTTCCACGACTACAATAATCCAACCCGTCGCGTCGAGCCAAACTGCCCGTCAATGTGTGTTCGTCTTTCTTTCTTGTTTTTTGGTGAGTATATAGCAACAAACAGTAGCCGCAGTAAGAATTAATATTTCTTC
The DNA here is from genome assembly GCA_927399485.1 of Calamotropha paludella. Classification (NCBI taxonomy): domain Eukaryota; kingdom Metazoa; phylum Arthropoda; class Insecta; order Lepidoptera; family Crambidae; genus Calamotropha; species Calamotropha paludella. The sequence goes on from OV656812.1 coordinate 27,627,659, forward strand.
TTCGGAATATGAATTCTTTTTTTTTCAAGTAGTACACCCGGCCGATCGAAAACTGGAGAGCCGGAGTGACGCCAGTGAGTGGGGAAATCTAGTTGGCCTAAAACATTTGGAGTAGCGCCACAGTTTTCGTCTAGACTGACGCGAAAAACTGACCGTCAATGTCCAACTAAACTAAACCAGAGAACACGCGGAGGCTCGCACTGAATGATCTTGTACCAAATTCCCTTTTCTTTCTATTATTTACCAATTAGATATTTTGTGAAAGTCCAGCGTAATAATAGTGGTAATAAAAAGTGCCGGTGCAATGTTTTCAACAACTCATAATTCTATTGTTACAAAGTCAATTACCGACCAATAAATCGATAACAGTCGATAATTCCAATCAACACGCTGCGGCTTTGATCGATCGATTATATTTATCGATTTGGCGTCTAAATTGAGACTTCAGTTTTGTTATTGTCTATTAGACAAGATCACATAAATTGTTTTGAATCACATAAAAAGTTTGTGTTATGGTAATCAGAAACAATAACGGTACTACATCACCCAGACCCGAACAAATATAGATAAGTTAGTTTTGTACAATGACCCAATGCCTATAATTACACTTTTATGCCTATAATTTCCGAAAGTAAGTACTAGTTTCGGTTTCATTTGAAATCAAGACCTTTAGGTATTTCTAGAAACCATTTTTTTACAATAAATAGTTTTTTTATTTTAACGAGATTATTACCTATTTACGAAAAATAATACCATTTTAGGGTTCCGTACCCAAAGGGTAAAAACGGGACCCTATTACTGAGACTTCGCTGTCTGTCTGTCACCAGGCTGTATCTCAAGTACTGCGATAGCTAGACAGTTGAAATTATCACAAAATATGTATTTCTGTTGCCGCTATAACAACAAATACTACAAGCAAAATAAAATAAATATTTAAGGGGGGCTCCCATACAACAAACGTAATTTTTTCAACAGGCAATCAATAATGGCAACAGGTAGGCATTTGAAATATTCACAAGATACTCGGTTGTATTTTTAATTTAATAATAAATAATAAAATTAAATAAAACAAATATTTCTAAAAGTTTGTACGGAACCCTTCGTGCGCGAGTCCGACTCGCACATGGCCGGTTTTTATTTACGAAGTACAAAACTTCAGTTCTCCCGTAACGATGGTGCAACGTAATATTGGAGCAACAATAATAAAAATATTATGTAACCTCGTTTTAATTGTTACTCAAGCTATTAACGATTGATTGGAATTAATAACCATATCTATCTATATAATTATATAAAAATTCTCTGTCACAGTGTTTGACGGTTATAAACTCGGAAACTACTCAACCGATATGTATGATTTTTTTTATTTTGCTGGATCTGTTCCGATTTAGAACATTGGATATATTTTATTATAAATTATAATAACAAAATCCATATTAAAATAATTAAGCCACAGCAACGCGTGGCCCCTTCAGCTAATTTATATATAGACTTCTTTTTAATTTTATAAAATTTATTCTTTGATATTCTGCAACTTAGTAGAAATACAGTTTTTCCTTTTTATTTTCTTTCATCATAATCAAGGTTTACTAAAGCCATCTTAAAGCAATTTTTCGTGTTTACAACTAAATATAAGTTGTATTATGTGTATTCAACAGATAGCAATTTAATTGAAAAAAAAGTTTAAGCGTCTAGCTTAATGTGTTGTCGAGTGTACTACAACGGTCTAAAATAACATATACTATCATTTAAGTTACTGCCATTAGCTATAATTAAGTATCTTAGGTTTTGGTTAGACAAATAATAATCGTACTTCAACATCCCATAAAAAAGACATCAACGCGCCACGTATTCAAACTTATTATTTTAATTAACGGATAAGCATTTATTTGCTAACCTTAAAATAGAACTGACATTTTAATTAGTACATAACTCTTAATAAGATGTATGCCCCGTGGAACTGTGTCACATTACATCAATTAATTATTTCTATATCGTTGTCTCTCTGCATTCAGCTGATTGAGTGTGACATGGTTCTAAATGGTGTAAATATCTTATAACTGATGACTGTACATATGTATATAATGACAAAAATCAAAATTTTATCCAGACATATCTAATTAAATCAGTGATATTTTTTTTCTGATAAGTACGCAGGTAAATTCTTATTTCAATATATTTAAAGAACAAGATACTACGTTTATTTTTACCATGTTTTCAAATTTTTTAAGTCACTTTGTTTTCAATATTTTCACATTGTAAATTATTCGCTTAAACATTTTTGTGCATGTCGAGGCGCGCCTTTAATTAAGGCGTCACTTTGAAATGTGTCTCATAAAATAAGTCGTAGTAGTCCGTGTGTAACAACCCAACACAAAAAAGTTTCGTTTTGCGCACCGATACTGTAAGCATCGTTTGTCGTGAGCAGTTCCTAGTAAATAGTTTGCTGACAGTGGTATCGATATCGAGTGTAATAAAAGGAGAGCGACACGCCTCCCCATAACATCCAACCACAAAAAAATTCAATTCTTCTGGGTAATATGAGGTAGTCCAGTGTTAGAGAATATAGTAGACAGTACTACTTACCGTGCTGTGCTGGTGCGGCGGTGCTGGTAGTAGCACGACTGGCGGTGGGGGACGAGTTCCACGCCTTGCCCGTACTCCAGCTCCCGGAGGTGCCTGCTGCCGCCCTAGCCAATGGGATACCAGCTTCTCCTTACTATTGGCGCTCCCATATTCTGGAGGTTCCTCCTAAACAAATAGATGAGACTAAAATTTCTATCACATTATCTTAAGAAATACTAATAAAATCACTTTAGACAGAGGATGTGGGAGTTTCGGCATTCAGGACAGACATATTTCTTTCTTTTCTTAAGCTACAAAATGGATAGTACTTGTAGAGCTCACCGTGCCGTGGAAAACTAATATACCTAAAAACCACGCGATGAAGCAAAACAAATAGTATGAATTCCTAAATGAATAAACAAAAAACGGTTATTTAGCTAACTTATATGCTGTAGGAGTAGGAGTGAAAGGTATACCCACAAAATCTCTATATAACCTGTTGAAAAACCTTGGTTTGTCCACAACTGCAGTAATTTATATACTAGAGAGTGTTTCTCTTTCTACCACACGGTGGACACGACGGACCCGTCACACGCACGGTGAATCCAAGGAATACAAAGAAGTTCGTCTCTCATGAAAATAAGTTAGATGCCCTGAATTTTTTACGTGATAAAAAAGTGAGGTTAAAAAGTATAGTTGACATGTAAAACAATTTTAACTAGATAAAAATGCTAGTTGTTTAAGATGGGACTTGAACCCATAACCCATTTATGCAAATGCCTATGCAAAAGCTACAATGAGTAAAAAAATCACTTAACTGTTTGCAATAAATTGTATATCGGTTTATTTTATACCTGTACTCTAATATTGCGGTTATTAATACGGTAATAATACTAAATCTTACCTTTCCTTTCTTATTCAGTGTCTTCAATTTGCCTTCCAAGTCTTTACAGAGATCGTGTTTCTCGTCCTTTCTTAGCTCATCGACGTGTACCACGTAAGGCTGTGTTTTGAAAGCCTCGAACTGGTTGTGGTCGTACGGTTGCCGCGCACGGAAGCACGGGCAGACTCGTCGGGAGAGATGGTAGATGCTGGCTACGCACACCAAGCAGTGGGCGGTGGCGATGATCAGCACCGCAATGTTAGCCAGCACCGGAGTCCATGCTAGCATCTCATCCTATTGAAAGAGAAAAACAATTCTATTACACAAAAATTCCTTCAGTCCCAAGACATTTGAAAAGATCTTTGTTAATGACTAGTGGCCCGTCCCGGCTTCGCACGGGTGGACAAAATTCTTTGATTTTTCTATTATTAAATATTTTCCCTTTAGCGCCATCTAGCGTCCGGTAGACGAACTACTTGCGATAAACGCGTTGCTATGGTAACGCATATGCAATGTAAAAAGAGCGGGAAAAAGAGTGGACAGACAAACAACAAATATGTGATCTTAGATTATGGATAAGATATAAAATACGCTCGTTAAAAACAACTACGCTTCCGAGACCCTCGTTAGGATTCGAACCCACGACATTTCGTTATCTGGGCGACTGCTCTGACTGCTCAGCCACCGAAACGTTGGCAGACGCGTCGTAATTGACAAAATTATTTCATTTATTTCAAATCTACTTTGAACTAGTATCGTAGCATATTTTCAAAATAATCTTTCATTAATAAAATAAAAACAAATGGCAACCATTAATCAGGAAACCGGTAAAACTAAATGTAACGAGTTTAAATAGTTTGCAGGTAAATGATAAAATTATTTAATCTAATGAAGAAATAGCTAGCACGTTAGAGATTTTTTTTGTAAAGTACCAATTATTTATTTATTTATAACAGAGATAGTACACAGCACAAATAGCATTGCTTAAAACAATTTTTACATTTAATTTTGTAGGCCAATTACGACTATCCAACGATTTACAAATCCGGGCTCGAAATATTGGAGATATTATCACCATAACAAAATAAAAACTTCATAATAGATAACATTCCAAATCACAAGAACAACAATGAAAACAAAATCAAGTAAGAAAAAAAAAGTATTGATACCCAAGGGAAGCCTTACTCGTGCAGCGGATATTAATATTATTTTATAAATTAAACTAGCGGCCCGTCCCGGCTTCGCACGGGTGGACAAAATTATTATTAATTTAATTTTTTCTGTTATTAAATATTTTTCCGTTAGCGCCATCTAGCGTCCGGTAGACGAACTACTTGCGGTTAACGCGCTGCTACGGTAACGTCCATAGTATCAATAAACAATGGAAAAAGAGCGGACGGACAAACACACGGACCACTGTGATCTTAGATTATAGATTACATACATATTGTATAATAATACTACAATACATACATACAACTTTAGGAAATATAAATAATAACTAATATGAAATAAATAAATGTATATTATGTATGAATGATACTATTGATACCTAGTCCCAAAAAAGAAAATGAAGAAAACGATAAAAAGGATTAACATTGGACCTGATTCTCGTACTCACCACCTTCACAGCAAAAACAAATAAACACCCATATTAGTAATGGTTATTTATTATGTTCACTAAGAATCTAACTCGTTTTCTAACTATGGAGATGCCTTTCTTGTGTCACGTATTGTTAACCGCAATAACTTTTGACTTAAGACCCACTTATGAGCGACATAATTAAAACAAATTAATCCATAAATATAAAAAAGACAAAAGATCTATAGGGCTTTTCAACTTATTTTATTTTAATAATTGCTTCCATTGTTCCACAACTTGCCTTTATTTTTAATAGATGTAGGTATAGATTAACACTCCCTGTTTCCAAAGGACAATACCGATTTGTGACCGGCCATGTACAAGAATGAAATTATTACTATTTCAATTTAAAAATAAAATTACATTTTATAACGTATGGAACTTCTCTAAAAGCATATTACGAATCTAAAAACCAATAAAAAGTTGTGTGTTTACTAAGCACTCCCTTGTAATATTGTTTTACTGCGCCATAGCTTTGGATATCAGCATTTTTCCTTTATTTTTGATCAATATATTTACATACCTAAATAAACATTTAAATAAATATATGTAAAATATATACATATATTAATAGCCTAAATATGTTACTTTTCCCTTTTATAAGGAAATAATATATTATCATGTCACCGTTTGAGACCAAAAGCGCTATGAGCCAAACGACAGTGTTTTTATTTAAAAAAATGACGTATGGTTAGCGTCGTTGAAAGTATTTTGTACTATTGTATAATTGTACTATTCTTTAGAAATATAGAAATTATAGTAATATAAGTTATTTACGGGATTGTTACCATGTTCCTTGTTATTGAGTTTCCGATATTTCCTATCGCTCCGTGATCATGACACTTGCAACAGTGCCGAAATATCGGAAACTCAATAACAAGGTACATGGTAACAATCCCGTAAATAACTTATATTACTATAATGTTAGTGACCATGAAAGTCTAAAACAATATAGAAATTGTCTTATTGTAGCTAGTATAGCTCGCTAACCGATAAATTATTTATAGCCATAGCCCCACGCGAATATGTGGAAAATGGACCAAATAATTTGTTGTATTAACTGAGGTATTTATTTTATTAGGAGAACGCATAAGAAGACATTCCATATCAACAATATCTAAAGAACATGACTTTTCTTCTGGCCGAATAGTTAATCATCATCATCATCATCATCATATCAGCCGTACGACGCCCACAGCTGGACATAGCCCTCCCCCAAGTATCTCCACAACAATCGGTCCTGTGCTGCTCGCATCCAGCGTTTTCCCGCGACCTTAATCAGATCGTCGGTCCACCTCGTAGCGGGCCTACCCACTGAGCGTCGTCCAGCACGCGGTCGCCATTCGAGAACCTTTCCGCCCCAACGGCCATCAGTTCTCCTTGCTATGTGTCCTGCCCATTGCCATTTCAGCTTCGCAATTCTTTGAGTTATGTCGGCGGTTTTTGTTCTCCTACGGATCTCCTCATTTCTGATTCGATCGCGTAGGGAAACGCCAAGCATAGCTCTCTCCATTGCCCGCTGGGCGACCTTGAGCCTTCTTACAAGACCTATGGTGAGCGACCACGTTTCACTGCCATAAGTCATCACTGGCAACACACACTGGTTAAAGACTTTCGTCTTAAGACTCTGAGGTATTTTGGACGCGAAAATGTATCGCAGCTTCCCGAACGCTGCCCACCCGAGCTGGATTCGATGAGAGATCTCTTTCTCGAAGTTGGACTTACCTAACTGTATTGTATGTCCTAGGTAAACATAGTGGTCAACAACTTCGAGTGGAACGTTACACTCGAATGGTTAATTTAACTTAAATTTAAATTTCAGGTAAATTATCAACGGTTTAGTTACAGATGCTTGCATACACACACACACACACACTATTTGGATATAAATATTAAATATATTTCTGTATGTCCTCAAAAATAAAATGTTTTGTATAGTTTGTAAACAAATATTGGATTTTGTTTGTGGTGGCTGTCATGATTCCATTAAAAGATTCATTGCAACCAACTCAAGAGAAAGACAATATAGGCATGCCAGTGTTTATTTTGGTTGTGGAAGATCTGTTGGTTGTGCTAGAAGACATTGGAAAGCAGTGCACAAACATCCGTTGCTTCATACTGGCATCATCGCAGAAATGTAAGTACTGCCTATATCTGCCACTATTATTATTACTTAATCTGCTAATATTATTGTCATAGTTTCTTAAACGGTTGCCATGTGTGAGGTGTTGCATCTGGCCAGAAATCTCTTTATGAATCTTTGTAATACATTTTTCTATGTCATTGACCTTTCTCCTATTTAGTTGTTCATTGACACCTTTTTTATGAATGTTCACATATGTATAATTAACATTTAATTAATCATATATGGAATGTGATTATTAAAAGTACACAAAATATTGCCACAACTTTAAATAAAGCACTTTCATTATTTTACAGGTGAGACCGGCTAACTTTCTTTGTCATGCTTGCTTTGTGGGAGCTAATAGAGAAATAGTAAGAATATAACTGATTTAAATATTGTGATGGTAGTAGAACATATATGACAACCATTGCCTTAATCATCCTGTCATCATGGCTCCTCTAAAGAAGTATAAACATCACGGCTCCTTTAAAGAAGTCGAAACGTCTTGATTAAATATAAATTATGCGCTAAAAACTAAGAAAAAGTTGTTTTATTTACCGCAGGTATTTTATTTTAAGAACTGCCTTATTTGATTATATCCAGTGTATTAAACCATTTATTCCTAATTGAATATTGGAAACTTAACAACATATAAGAGTACTATACATAAAGAGAAGAAAATATGAGAACTAATAACTTGCGATGTTTTATTAAAAACAATGAATTATAGCAATTTCCTCTTTCCTTTTGCAATTTAAAGCTAAGTTTATAAAAATCAGGTATGTGTGATCAGAAACAACTGATTTTTATGAATTTAGTTTAATGTAAAAACAAGTATGTTTTTGCATTGATAAAAAGACTCCAGTCTCGGCCTACCCCTCCTACAGGACGGACGTGAGCTGTATGTATGCATGTAACAAGACTCAAGTATGTACCTACGGGAAACCATTACATTGCACGATGAATAATTGTTAGTTTAACAATGGATAAAAAACTAGGAGGTATCTTCATAAATGTAAATCTCTAAACCAGTCATGAGTCATGAAAAGAATATGTTTATAGTCACAATATTGTTTTATTAGATTCCTTTACACGATAAGTATGAGATAAGATAAATAATAGGCAAAATACTGATACAAGTATTATAAAATCGATATAGTTGGGTTATGTTTTCAGAAAAGTTAGTTTTTCTCCATAACAAATCTGAAAATTAAACTGAAACCCAACGAATTCTTAATCTAGAAGGCTTAAGCTGCTTATATTTATTTGTATCGTCTCGTCGTACATTTCCGGTCACAAGTCCATACAAAAATCGGCATTGTCCTTCAGTGAAATACGCCGAAAATGTTCCTCTTACAACTTGCGTGCGTCATCATAGTCATCATAAAAACAATACTTGCAAGTATTTTTTAGACCTGGTTTTTGGCGCTGGTAAATTTTACCTTACGGACCAGGTAGCCATGGTATTGAATTTCGCGAGTACGACTCATGCCTTATAAATAGCCATGAGTTAGGTATATAATTATATATGTTTGTGTTTTCATCACACATTCACACAAACATCTGTCCCTTCCGGGAATTGAACTCAGGACCGTTGATGCAAAAAGGCATACAACGGTCGTCAAAAATTTCAGAAATGAAGAAATTTTAAGTAATAAACTTTTCTAATCACTTTCGGTTATACACAAATGCAATGACCCATTTAGCTATTGCGATTCAACGGAGTACAGCGCCATCTCATAATTAAATTTGGTACTAACATATTCTGTTGTTTGAAATACAAGTATTTTTTAATTTAACATTCTATTTTATTTATTCATATATTTATATTTCATTCATATATTTATATTTCATTATATTATATATTACTAGCTTTTACCCGCCTTAAGTCAAGTCTATGTTAGTATGAAATAAAAAGTGTTTATGTTTTATGTTTGAATCGCATACGCCAGGTGACCTGCAGGCACTAAGGTAAACTAGTGGTACTTCCCAAAAAGGGATCTACGAGGCCAAACGATAACGTGACATATAGCGGAGATTTAGTGGGTAAGTTCCCGGTGCTAAATGACTCATCCAAAGTGATGACTCCTGTAGCACTGGTTTCCAGGCCCCTTACTCTTAAAAAATGCAATAGGAGCATTTAAAAAGCGTGTATTGAACGTCAAAGCTACGCATTGACTTCGAAAGGCCTACGTCGGTAGACCTTGTACCAAGAAAAAGCTGAACTCGGCAAGGACTGTGTTTTTCTCCCTTTTTATGTGTTACATTACACAGTAATACTTTTTTTATTGAAAAAATCGATCGCAAGATTTGACCCAAACAAACAAACATACAAGAAAGCAAGTTAAGAAAAACGTGGTAAACATGCGCTTAACCACTATCTCGCCTGATGGTAAGCGACGATGTGATCTAGGATGTGACTCGCTTGTTTAAAAGATACCTATTCACTGGTGACTTGAAGACCCATAAATTGTATTTGTCAGCAAACACAGACTCAGGCAAAGAGTTCCAATCCTTAGCGGTACGTATCACAAAATTGGAACTAAAACGCTTAGTGCGACAACTTGGTATATCTACCGTATAAAGATGTCGCCTATTGGTGAGTCTGGTTGGTCGATGAAAAAATGGGTACGGCGGAACAAGGTTGTGCAATTCTGTTGCACACTGCTGAAAAGATAGAGGGCGCCTCTCCCACGTAAACAATACAGCTCCGTATTTTTTGGTATAAAAAGTAATTAAATAGTGTTTCCGCTGTAACTATACTGTGCTTTGATTACCAGTAAAGTGACTCACATGTGAGAGTGTTATCTCTACAAAAACCAAAGGATTTATTGGTAAAAAATTGAAAACAAGACTGATGTAAATAAAGTGTAAATAGTAATATAAGTTATTTACGGGATTGCTACCATGTACCTTGTTTTGTTGTTGGTAGCAATCCCGTAAATAACTTATATTACTATAATGTTAGTGACCATGAAAGTTTAAAACAATATAAAGTGTAAATAATTTAAAAATAGCTATTATAACTGTGTAAACGATTATAAAAAGTGCCTTTAAAAGTATAATACAAATAAATTGTGATAATCAACCGTAAAAACTGACTTAATACAGTGCTTGACGAAAAATATAAACAATTTAATTCCCCGGTACAATTGCAAATATACCTTCGCCAACTGAATAGTTTTCGTAGTGCCGCTACTTGATACTAGGTGGCGCTACATGTTTAAAACTGCTTTGAAAATACAAAAATAAAATACTTTAAAGAAATAAATAATAAATACAAATATATCTCGAATTCACCAGAAAAATAATTATATATTAAAAATGGCGTGTGTGGGATGTTATCAAAAGCTCCCAAAATATGAATGCTTAATTTGTTCACTATGCAGCGACACTTATGATTTGCAGTACGCTAATGTATCCACTCAGCGCTTCTATAATACATTAAAGGGTGATCATAGAAGGCAATAGAAATGCCAAGCTTGCCATTGTAATATGCCGAAAACTGGTAATGTGGATACACCAGTACGCAAAAAGAAATCACGTAAAAGAAAAATTTACTTTTAAATTTACTTAGTGATATAATAATGTCAATACTGAAAGAACAAAGTCCATTGTAAGTGAGCTGCAGACCGCTATCTAATTTGAGGTGACAAGAGCTATTTTAAAATTGAAAGAGGATATTAAACTAGAATTAAATTTACATACGCAAGAAAATAACGAAAGAAAATGTGAGATTAAAAAAATATGTGTCGAAATGGAAAAATTAAAAGAAGAAAATGAAAAACTTAAGAAAGAAACACAATTATTTCTTTATTAGTTTCTTTATCAATATATAGGAACAAAAATAAAGACTACTACTAATAGTTAAAATTAAAAAAATAATAAACCACAAAAAGATTGGCTAACAACTGGCTTAAAAAAATCCTGTAAGAATTTTTAGCAATCTTTGGTAGATTGCTAAAAATTCTTTTGAATCAATCCAACGACAAAACTTTAAGGAAATATTTTAATAAATATTCCCAAATATTAAAAAGAAGCATTAGAATATCCAAGAAAAAAGAATACATAAGACGAATTAACAAATCTGATAACAATTATAAAACTATGTGGTGCATAGTTAATGAAAAGACTGGTTAAAATAATAATACAGATATCAATTGCCCATTCAAGGTAATCAATATATTTAATGAACATTACTCCAATATCGGCAAAACAGCAAATAGCGAGAATTTGGTTGAAACTATAAAATCAATTAAAAATGAACATAGTTGTGGCATTGATGAGATTCCCTCTATACTTATTAAACGGCGTATTTTTGAAAAAGCAATGTACCTTCAGTTACTAGCATTTTTAGAAAAATACAATATTTTAGATGACAGCCAAATGGCTTTAGAAAATCGAGATCCACTACACTGGCAGTTTACAATTATATTCAAACAGCGGTGCAACTTATAAACGATAAAAATGTTGCAATCGGTATATTACTGGACATGAAAAAAGTATATGAAAAAGTGTCTTATCGGATAATTTTATCAAAACTATACGGTTCGGGAATTCGTGGTTACATCTTAGAATGGTTTAAATCATATTTAACGATTAGGAAACAACTCGTACAAATAGAGTACTATGAAGATAATACGTTCCGAACAAGCTACCGTGAATTGGTCCATTTCACAGGGAAGTCATATTATTTTTACCAGTTATCAATTCTATGACTGTCTCATCATAGTGAAAACCATATTAATTAAACAACCTTTTACAACGTTTCATTTAAAATTTCAAGAATTTAAAGGTGATCAACCTTTTAATTATGAAATGAAAAAGAGAGATTTGTTAGGTTTTTTCGGTTCATCTCAGTACAAGGTCTCCTGCCGTAGATTTACGAACCGATGGCGAAGCTTCTTGACCTTCATAAGCTATTGCAACCATCCTCAACCTCAAATTATTAGTATGAAATTCAGCTCTATAATTTTCGAAAGAAATTAAATATATTTAAGTAGATATTTTGCATGGTTGTGTCGGTAACGAACCCCATCAGACTGTTCTTGTAATAGTCTTGTATCTGTGTGGTTTCTGTGACCTATGTCCTTCTTATATATCATATATCACATAATTCTATTCACAATACAGAGCCATAGTGTGCGACCAAATTCGAGCGTTTTCAAATATCGAACGTATAGTAGTAGTTACATTATGCGAATTGAAGTTAAAATAAGTTTACCGTTTATTAAGAACGTCTTATACCTGACAATGAAATGTCGGGTGCAAGAAACTCGTCAACTTTAATAGAAGTAATGACATTGTCACGATATATAAGCCACAAAAAATATTTTAATATCACATTAATTAATGATGTTATATTATGTTTTTATTACATCGTTGATTACAAAAAAGATGATAAGATCTAATCAGTGGGCCTAATTAATACGCAGATTTTCTTTTTTCCAACGGACATCCAGAAGCACTGCGGGCTACCACCTTTTCTTGGTTGCTATTCCTACCTGTCGCACTAAGTGCTTCTCGACATCTTTCATAATGCGCACAGCAATGGAGTGGAACTCCCTCCCTGCGTCTGTATTTCCGAGTACTTATAATCTGTCCGTTTTCAGGCAGCTTCTGGGTTAGCTCGTTCCATCGTGGAACGAACGAATCAAGAGCGAACCCGATCAAATTAAATAAAAAATCTATTTCTAAGACAACAAGTCAGTAGTAAATAAGTATACTTTATCATTGCTATGACACACAGACAAAAAGGTCAAGTTAAAAAAAACAAAGTTGAATCTTACTTAGAGGTAATTGTCAATGATACTTGTGCTTCAAATAGACCCATCTTCCAAGGCAGCATCCGTTCACAAGCATGACGCATAAACGAGACATTATATACAAAGTAAACCTATAATCAGTTTTATTTTTAGATGTAAACAAGAATAAAAACGATTTATAACGCTGTTGGTTTCCAATAGAAAAAAAAGTATTCTCAAAGACCTTATGAATTTATTAATATTAGCTTCTGCTTTTAGGTATTTGTGCAAATGTATTTACCTCATCTGTGCGGTAATAAGTACATCGTTAAGGACCGTTCATCGTAGAAGCGATGCCGAGGGGTCGGCGACCGAAGCCTTTTAACACTCATTTGTTTTATTGTCATCTCAGCGGTACTCTCGCGAAACAATCACCCGACCAATTGGCTACCGGAATTTTTATGACTTTAAAATCACATCTTATATTAATTTTAATCATGTTTTTTAGCTCTAAGCCTCGTTTTCCTAACCTAGTCCAAAGTAAGCACTGTAAGGCTTGTGTTATGTATACTAAGGTAACGAAGTGGCTGGTTATAGTATGTTTAATATCGAGATAAGTCCAATTACATCATCTGCTGTGTCCTCGACCTGCGTCTGCGCACACACAGGTGGTCGGTAAATGCCGGATGTTTACAATTCCCTCATTATACTTGACGAACGTTTGAAGCTACGGCCTGCACCACGGTCCTGGGTTCGAGACCCGAATGGAGCAAATATTCGTGTGATGAATACGAGCATTAGTACTTGAGTCATGGGTATTTATTTGTTTATATAAATATTACATATCTATGTATAATATATGTATGTCTATCCGTTACCGTAGTATCCATAACACTAACCTTACAGTGCTTACTGTGGGCTAGGCTAATTAGTGTGAATGTAAGAAATATTATTATGATTATTAGGGTTCCGTTTTTACCGTTTGGGGTACGGAACGGAAAATGTAGCAAACGTAGAGAAAACTTTAGATTATCATAAATAAATTTAAAACTGAATAAAAATAAAAAGCAATAAATAAAACTCGACCAAGATCTATTCGTTATTATGTTTATATCCTACAGCTACATTATGATTGGTGATTTAATGCTTGTTACGAGAGTGGAGTATTCGCACCTTTCTTTGACGCTTAGAGCCTAAGGCTAATACGCAACCCTGCCATAGAAAAAAGCAATGACTACTCCAGGAAAATACTTTTAGAAAGGCGGAAGCTCTTCTTCCAGGTCTAGCGGTCTTTGCCCGAGGACAAAGTTCATATCATTACAGTTAAAAATATTTATAAGACTTAGGTAATACTAAAATAATAACTTAATTAATACTTGATTTAAATATTTTTCATTGGACCAGAAATCTACACTGTAACTTTTATTTGTAAAATCTATTTCTATTTTGTGTTGGTCAATAAATGTTTTTTTCTCTCTCTCTCTCTCTCTCTCTCTCTCTCTAAAGGTTGCGGATTCAATTCCCGCCTGAGAATTTACTTGTGCGCCGAATCGATTTCTTTCTAGTATTTTCCTATTAAACATATTTTTTCATTTTGAAGTGAAGCTTCTAGACGTTCGGGCCACTTGTATATAGGCGCTAGACGCACGTGTTCGTGCTAAACGTCAAATATTACCGTTGCACAAGAGCGTCAGATTTAATACCGTTACACGATATATATAGGAGCCAGCTGCCTCCCCGCCTCAGTGTGCGTGGCCTTCTGTCTCGCTTTCAGTCATGTCAGTGGCTTTCTATCTCCTTTTATACCCTATGCATCCACGCCAGTCACTTTTTTTAACGCTTAGTTCCTGCATTTTATAGTACTAGGCGATGCAGTCGCTAAGCATAAAGCTACACTAGCACCATATATTGGAGCGGAGCGTAATACCTAAAAAAAGAAAAAGTTTTTTTTTGTACCGATGGGAATTTCTGCGATTTTCAAAATTCGGGCTCCGTCACAATCTGGTCCTCAACCTGTTGATTCAATTCCACACAAAAAATATTAAAATCGGTCAAGAACTCGGGAAGTGATGGCGTAAGAGACATTGCGCCATTGAAGCTGATCCATGGGAGCTTCGCTCGCTCCGCTCCAATAAAACTTCCCTTCTTTCGGGCGTCCCTAGAGCGCACTGTTATTTATATATATTGTCTTAATTTTTTTTAATGGTTTCACTCTTGATCCTAACATTAAGCCCAGGGGCCAAGACAGGATCCACGATAGAACGAGCTAGAACGACGCCTTTATTCCTTAAGGGCAGATTTACGCTTTCTGTCTGAGGTTCTCATAGGCCGGCCATGTCAGCGCGTATAAGATTAAATTACAAATAACATTCGTATGTCGCTATTAACCAGCCGCGACCAAACCTGAGAGTATAATCGTGACTTCAAATAATGAAAACTTCCGAAGATGGGCGTCATGATGCAACACTTTGTCAAGGCTGGTACCCTCATTATACTCGTATTATCATTATACTCGCCTCTAATAGTTGGCATCAAAGACATTCAACTTTTTGCTTAATTACTAGCTACAACTTTATACGAGTAATACCCGTATCACTTGTTACAAAAATAATCGTAATAATATTTTTTACACAAACAGCAATAAGCGTAGCCTAAAGTAGGCACTGTAAGGCTTGAGTTATGGATACTAGGGTCACCGATACACATACATATATGATACATATAAATAATTTATCAAAAAGATAACATTTAAAATGCATAAAATATGTAAAAAACATACTATCTCTTATAGTATTTTTACTGTTACATTTCAAATGAAAGATAAGGATTTATTAAGTATTTTAACAATTAGCTGTACTCAGTGTGCTTGCTTTGCAATGCTCTTTTTTGCTGATTACATATATAAACCTTCCATGGTATGTTTACAACAACTTAACAAAGTTTCATCACAATCTGATTAATGGTTTTAATTCATACATACATTTAATACATAGGGAACAAACGAACATTGATTTTTGTATATATAAAATCCGTGTTACAATGTTTGACCGCGATGAACTCTGAAACTACTCAACCGATTTGTATGACATTTTCTTCATATTGCTGGATTTATTCCAACTTAGGATATAGGATAGGTTTCATTTTAATTTATAAAACAGCAACGCGTTGACAAGTCAGCTAGTAGAATAAAATATAGATGCGATAAAAACACTAGTCGAAAACAGTCAATGTAACTTAACTCCACCAGTCGCCTTACAATATAATTTTATGCTATAGCCTGTCACGTGAGTCTGATATTATGCCATTGCGTAACATTAAAACATACATCACAAACTCCACCTAGAAAATCACAATTAATATTGCACTACAACTTTTATTCACTCCACTTTATAATACTGTTTTCTCTACGCACCAGAAAAGGTTCGGTGCAGCCATAGTGAGATTTAATTGAGTACAGCGCCATCATTTAGCACATTTTTTAACTAAAATGTTTATATTAAATAAAATAGACACAACGATAACACTATTGTAAATGCTAAATTACACTGTCAAATATAAAATAAATAGCGCCTACGCGTTTTGAAACACTGTCTCTAAAACAAGTACGTAAAAATACTTTTATGTGCTATTAATTGTACATATTTATGTAACGAAAACTATTTTTGACAGATAATAACACATACATAAAGTAGCTTAAGCACTTTTGTTATGGAATCCAGAAACAAAGACTATACCACAACACCTCGATCCTAGCCAATACAGAAAAATTTGATATCTTCATTGCCCTGACCAGGGATAGAAACCTCGGAAAACCTTTACCATATAAACCTGTATGCGATCCACTCAACCATAGAGGTCGAGAAGTAGCCAAAATTGATATATAACACCGTCTCTTCTTGTATGTAAAAATTAACATAACTATTAAATAGCCGAATCAAACTAGATCTAAGATTTGATCCGATATTAGCTAACACTTGCGACTAACAAGTGCCATTAATTCGCAACCGGTTCAGACTCGACAACCTTCTTGGTAAAAGGAATAGAAGGTTCCGGAAGGTTGATCCAATTATCTCAAGACCGTTGCATCTTAAATGGCGTAAAAGCCTTATCAATCAGGTTTATCGGAAACGTAATCCTTAATCCATAATCTTGGAACCTTTGATGTACCTTTATATTATCTCAGGTGTTTAATGCAACACGAACCAGTAACCTCTCGTTACCCATCTGCCGAATCGATTGCTCTGCCGAATGAGCTACCGTGGCGACAGAACTGCTGATATTTTTTTTTATCGTGAATAGGAAAGCGCTTGACCGCTATCTCGCCTGATGGTAAGCGATGATGTGATCTAGGGTGTAACGCGCTTGCCTAGAAGATACCTATTCACTCGTGACTTGAAGACCCCTAAATTGTATTTATCAGCGAAGAGTTCCACTCTTTAGCGGTACGGATTACAGAGTTGGAAAATATTTTAAAGTATTTCTAAGGTGAGCAGCAGCGCCATCTTTTAATATTCTGGTGAACTATACATTGTTTGTATCAAATAAATCAATTAATAATGAAGAAACTATCGTGTAATTATTACATTTGTCATCTAAGCAATAAATGTTAAAATTTTGTATGTAAAGCAATTTTACTAGAAATATTTAGTGTCAGCTGTCAAGTGTGGTACAAAAAAACATAAAGAGATGGCGCTGACTGTTCAGCTTGGGAAAGCTAAGAAAAATCTGTTTTAGGAACCATGTTGACAATAATTTGCATTCTTTCGTATGATTCTAACGGTTCTACTTCAAATTCTACGTCAGTGCACACCACAGATATCTGCCATACAAATTGTATGTGAACAACTCATCTTTCACGGGATTCACATCCTTTTTCTCCCACTACTCAAACGATTGGTGCAGTAATATTTTAATATAAAAGTTACTAAAAGATATTGTTTGAAAGTATCAATTATGTTTTGAACGTTTACCTCTGAATAAATGTCAATTACAGAATATGCATTTTCCAAGTCCAGCGTCAATAATTTAAAGCTTAAAGTAATAGAGAAAATATTAGAAAAAACAATTACTCGTAATTATTTCTTTACATATAAAAATCTAGAAGTAAGACAAGATGCTTTAATAACCAAAACTATATTATAATATTTAACTCAACCAACTCTGTACTAAATCTTTCTGATACACGTTTTACATTGATATCTTATGCAAATTGCGTAACACCGCCGCAAGCAATGCTAATCAAATGTCAGTAATCAGATCTCCGAACGAGATATCCTCTGTACAGGTTACAGGTTCGATGTCCGACGGGTGCATTACGCGGTCTATTAAATGTGCCGCAAAAACAATCAGCGCTTGAGCGGGCCCACTAACGAATGCTGTGTAACAGGAAGCGACGATGAAGGTTACTTTTTATCAGCAATAAAAAATAACTTTATTCAAAGGCACTTAAAATTTGTTGTTTTGAATCGTCCAACATTTTTAGCACCCATTCAGGGCGTTTTTTAACTGACATGAAGATCGGACGCAAGAAAGTCATCAGTTTTAACAGAAGTAACGACATTTACAATATTATACGTCGTCACCATACATAATCCAGAGAAAATAGTATTATTCTATTATCAAAATAATAAGCATTGTTTGTATATTGCAGTTATGTATGCTGTGTAAAAATTCGTTTTCATTTTAATTGGAGAGTACTGCAGCCTTTGCGTACTTGCAGCCTAGTATCCATAACACAAGCCTTACAGTGCTTACTTTGGGCTAGGCTAATTGGTGTGAATGTAAAAAATATGATTATGATTATTTGTTCTGTTGTTTTCATTTTTAAGAATGTTTCAAAAATATTGCTTTAGTATCGAATTTTTTATTTTACTTCTACGGTAAACATAAATGTATATAACTAAAAAATACTACGAAATCTAACACCAACCCAAGATCACCTCTTAAAATCAGCGTTTCATCACATGATCAGATTCATTAATTCATTTATTTGCAAGCAAACACGGTACGAAGGATGTATTAAATGGCATTATGTTCACGTGTTGCACCAGCTACTGGCATGCAAACGTTAAAATGTAATAGAAGCTAGCTTTAAAAACGGTCGGGTTATAAGTACTCGGAAACAGACGCAGAGAGTC
Organism: Calamotropha paludella; assembly: GCA_927399485.1. Classification (NCBI taxonomy): domain Eukaryota; kingdom Metazoa; phylum Arthropoda; class Insecta; order Lepidoptera; family Crambidae; genus Calamotropha; species Calamotropha paludella. The sequence continues at coordinate 27,646,755 of OV656812.1, forward strand.
CCACTCCTTTAATGTGCGCATTATAAAAGAAGTTGAGAAACGTTTGGTGCGATAGATAGGAATAGCAACCAAGAAAGGGTGGTAGCCCACAGTGCGTCTGGATGTCCGATGGAAGAAGGGTGATGGCGGTATGAGCATATGTAGCTCCTGAGCACACTGTCCAAAATACAATCTGTAGAAGACCGACAGACAGGCAACTTTGCGGCGGTGACGTAAGGTTGGAATTAGTAAATAATGATTTATTTGAATATAATAATAATAATTTGAATGTGTAATGTGCGCGAAAGTGCATAATAATAAGACATAAATATTGTCTGTAATTTAATTATTAAATACCTCGAAAGTAGGAGGTGCGTGTGGTGGGGAACGTGCTGAATCTCGCTGTAAGCCTGTAGCAGCCAAAACAGCAGCGCTGTTACCACACGCCAAACACAGCAGCGATAGCGCCAGGAAAGCTGTCAGCAGTGGGCTACTGTGGACAAAAATTCATATTATAACATAAAAAAACAATAATATTTCTGTGAGGAAATATCTGGACTCCAAAATTGATAAAATATTTAATTTAAATATTTGACTTGATGTAATGACCAATTACGTTTTAATAATTTTAGCCTGAGTCTGTGTTTCCAGATTAATAATAGGGGTTAAAGTATGAAATTGCCGTTTTATTGCAATAGGTTCTTTGAATTGACATAGAATCTTCATGGTTTGAGGTTTTCGAATGAAACTTTTTTTAAATGGTTTCTATGATGTTCTTTTTTTAAAAAATGTAAAACATTTGAATATCGACTTTCAATTGTTTTTGTTATTCAATTTAGACAAGAAAGATGGATACTGCGAAAATTCGAGTTATTTTTGAATACGAGTTCCGACGCGGAACTAACGCGGCAGAAACAGCCCGCAATATCAATGCTGCGTTTGGAGAGGGGTCTACTAATGAACGCACCGTGCGATTTTGGTTTAAACGCTTTCGTGATGGAAATTTCGACTTAAAGAACGAGCCACGAGGAAGACCGCCCACACAGGTAAATAACGATGAATTAAGAGAGATAGTGGAAGCCGATCCTAGTCAAAGTACCCAGGAATTAGCGGCATGGTTTAACGTTACCTTACCCACAATATTGACTCACTTGCGTCAAATCAATAAAATAAAAAAATACGAAAAATGGGTGCCTCATGATTTGACTGATCTGCAGAAAGAAACGCGTGTTGAAACTTGTGTTGCCTTGTTGAACCGGTACAGAAATGAAGGAATATTGGATCGAATTGTAACATGTGATGAAAAGTGGATTCTTTATGATAACCGGAAAAGAAAAATGCAATGGCTGACCCCAGGTCAAATGCCACAACAGTGTCCTAAAGCAAAACTTACCAATAAAAAGGTAATGGTAACTGTTTGGTGGTCTCAGCATGGTGTTATTCACTATAGTTTTCTCCGATCTGGTCAAGCAATAACGGCAGATGTCTATTGTGCCGAACTCCGAACCATGTTGACAAAACTAGCAGTAAAACAGCCCCGACTCATGAATCGATCTTCACCATTATTGCTCCACGACAACGCGAGACCTCACACAGCACGAGAAACCATTTTGACCCTTCAGGAACTGCAGTTAGAAACCATTCGTCATCCTCCGTATTCACCAGACCTTGCTCCAACGGACTACCATTTTTTTCGTGATTTGGACAATTATCTACGTGACAAGAAGTTTTCTTCCCAGGAGGCAGTACAAAATGCTTTCACACAGTTTGTGCAGTCTAGATCGTCGGAATTCTATCGCAAAGGCATTAATGACCTTCCCATTAGATGGCAGCAATGTATAGATAATAATGGCAACTATTTTGATTAAATAAATTTGTTAAAAATTTAAAAAATAAACAATATAGATTTTCAGTACAAATCGGCAATTTCATACTTTAACCCCTAATACAATTTAGGGGTCTTCAAGTCACGAGTGAATAGGTATCTTCTAGGCAGGCGCGTGATATCCTAGATCGCATCGTCGTTTACCATGAGGCAAGATAGCGGTCGAGCGCTTACCTATTCATCATAAAAAATATATAATTTGTGATAATGTTTAATTGTGTTTTGTTATAACGATATAAAATAATGAAAAAAAACAAGCATGCCTGATGTTGATAAGAGAGACGGACAGATTTACAAAAATATAACCTATACTTAGTTTTCCGTGAATAAATAATTTGATTTTATTAAAGTAAGCACTGCGAGGCTTCTGTTGTGAATGCTTGAAAGACATACATACACATAAATAAATAACATTAATAGAAATATATATTAATATCCAATACTAGGTACAAATGCATTATTCACACAAACAACTGCCCCTACCGGGACTCGAACCCTGGTAAAGGTAATAAAGGCAGGATGTAGCTATCCTGCGCTGCACCAAACAGTCGTAAAATAAATCTATTAAACATTGTACTGCACTGAAGTTGAGTAGCTAAAGTACTTGTGTTATGGAATCTATAATCTAAGGTCACAAATTTGTTGTTTGTCTGTCCGCTCTTTTCCCCGCTCTTTTCCCATTGTATACGTGTTACCATAGCAACGCGTTAACCGCAAGTAGTTCGTCTACCGGACGCTAGATGGCGCTAGCGGAAAAATATTTAATAATAGAAATAATTTAAAGAATTTTGTCCACCCGTGCGAAGCCGAGACGGCCCGCTAGTTCATAAACAACGACGGCACCACACACAGAACCTTACCGAAAAATACTAGAAACAATCGACTCGGCTCGAAAATTTATTTTTCGGCAGGACTCGAACCCGCAACCTTTAGATTTCCAGTCCACTCTTCTCTCAAATTAACTAGCGAGCCTTGTGAACACCCGTCAAAATTTTCTAATGTTTTTTACTTTTATGATAAATTTTAAAAGACAAAACAAGGTGTTCTCAGGCGGGAGTCGAACTTCCGGTAGCTCTATTGGTAGATCAGTGGACCGAAAATCCAAAGGCATTGGGTTCCTATAAAATTTGATTTTTCGGTTAAAGGTTTAAAATTTATTATTAAAATTTATCATCGAAATTGCAAAAGTTAGTTCTCTGTACATCTGCTAGATTTATGTGGCATTATTCTATTTATAACTTTTTTATGTTGATAAATAAAAAGTTTCATATTTAGTTCTTACACTAACGCGCACATAACATATTTAAATTAAACATTTTTTTACGGATTTTGCGCATAATTTATACTTAATCCTGACGTTACGACTCCTTTACATAATCACAGGATGACTAAGGCAGTGGTCGTCATATATTTTCTACTCCCTTTACAATATTTTAATCGGGCACGTTCCTAACTGTTGAAATTTATATAAACCAAAATTGTTTATTTTGCATTCTATTTAATTAATTTCACTACGATTATTGTCTACTATCAGTTTGAAAATCGGAAAGCCCTACGGAGAAGAACTGGCGAAAGAAACTCGGGCAAGGAGACCAACCTCCATATTACTTTTATTATCTATCCCTACTAATATTATAAATGTGAGTGTTAGTTTGTTATGCTTTCACGCAAAAAGTACTAAACCGATCATCATGAAACTTCGTACATATATTCTAAGAGGTATTAAAAGTAACATAGGATACTTTTTATATAAAAAAAATGTATGTCAAGAAATCTCAGAATGCGGGCGAAGCCGCGGTTTTTAACCGCGCTAATATTATATAAAAATTCCCTGTCACAATGTTTGATCGCGATGAACTCGGAAACTGCTAAACCGACTTTGTTGATATTTACTTCATTTTGCTGGATTTGTTCCTACTTATATTTCATTTTAATTTATAACACAGCAACGCTTGGCCGGATTTCATATAAATTATGCGCACAGTTGTTTAATTCAAAGTTTCAGTTCAAAATCGATAAAAAAGTATTTCAATGTCACTGTTTACGCGACTATAAGTTCTAAACAAATAAAATTCCCTTATATTCCAGCTGTGTACATACAAAACACGGTCCTGTCAATATATTAGCGAAGAGCCATCGGCAGGTCGTGTGGCTTGGGACGACGACCGACGATGCTTTCACCAAAGTCAATTACTGTATCCACTATCATAATTGCCCATCTATATGTTGCGTATTCTCTTTATAATTATTTAGAGAAGAAAGTCAGGCTGGAATGAATGGAAAAATTGTACCATTACCAGCGTATGTAGAGCGAAGATCAAAATGATTTTATTACCGCATGTAATATAGTGATAATTAAAGACATTATGGGTATCCACATCAGTTTTATTATATAAATATGCGCTATTTATTCACATAAAATAAACTTTTACGCATAATATTAATTTGACATAACTACTGTGAGCATAAATATACTATTCTTAAGCATTACTTTGTGAACGCATAATGATATCAAAGCGTTAAAGATAGTAATGTCTACAGAAAACAGTATGTCAAAAATAAAAATTATGTCCAATCTTTAAATATGCCTAATTGCCTAGCTTATGCCATATTATATTCTTAAAATATTTTATACTTACGGTAGAAACTAATATGAGAGAAAAAGGTTATATTACAGTATTGGCTAGAAAATAAAACAGACGATGACAATGAGGCATTATAAACAAAAACATGGGTTAACAACAAAGTTGGGCGTAATCAACTACTTTTGTAATCAGATTAATAATCAGATTGAAAATAATCATGACTACTTTTAATCAGATTAAAGTAATCGTGATTACTTTTAATCAAGATTACATATGTAATCTTTAATCTTGATTACAGTAGTCATTAATCTAAATTACATGATTATTAATAACATTATATGAATTATGATTTAGGAATTAATGAATATAACTTATATTCTATTGAGTTGCCATTAATTATCACAATTTGTTTGTAGCTACAAATTGAATAGTTGGCTTTATTGTATGAAAAAATATACCTACGATTCGTAAGACGCGCGGTAAGGGTGCGGAGGACATCGTATGATTACGATTACTGATTGATAATCATTTTTTTAAGATTCCAACTATTAGTTTTAAATAATCATAAAGTATTCAAGATTACAATTACAGTTTGAAAAACTTTTTTTTTTAGGTTCCAACTATTAGTTTTAATAAATCATAAAGTATTCAAGATTACGATTACAGTTTGAAAAACATTTTTTTAAGGTTCCAACTATTAGTTTTAATTAATCATAAAGTATTCAAGATTACGATTACAGTTTGAAAAACTTTTTTTAAGGTTCCAACTATTAGTTTTAATTAATCATAAAGTATTCAAGATTACGATTACAGTTTGAAAAACTTTTTTTTAATTAATGTCTGTAATCTGTAATTGTGATTGAAGATCACACATTGTAATCGTAATCCTTAATCATTAATCTGATTACTTTTTGCCCAAGTCTGGTTAACAACGCATAGGTATATATCTGATTAAACCATTATCATCACAAACATCGAAAGTACGCACAATCAAATGATCAAATGATATAAAGTTAAATAGTACTGTTCAATTAAATATGTAACTCATTTCTTAATAGAGAGCGGGGGAAAAATGAAACCTATTCTATGTCCTAAGTCGGAACAAATCCAGCAAAATGAAAAAAGAGGTCATCTCGGTCAAAAACTTTGACAGGTTATTTTTATAAATATATAGAAAAATATATTGTTTTTCGCATTGCCTGTAATTGACTCGATGTCATTGTGTAATTATAATGTGATGTCAAAAATAAAAGTTGTTTTTGCATAACCGAAATGCATAATCATATCTGCTAACATTCACGTTCACCAAATTATTATTTCTGACAAAAAATTTACAGACTATATCAAGTGTCCGTTATATAAGAACACGCATTTGCTTACATAATTTGTCAATCAAGTCTAGCATAATTTAAATTTCAGAAAGACTGGACAGTCTTTGGTTTTTGATGTCTATTAAAAAAGTTAAATCTCTCTTTAATTACCGTAAATCTTACTTTAATCAAGCCCGGGGGCCAAGACAGGATCTACCATGAAACGAGCTAACCCAGAAAGTAAGGAGAGAGTTCCACTCCTTTGCTGTGAGCATTATGAAAGATGTTAAGAAGCGCTTGTTTGGAAGCGCGCGACAGGTAGGATAGGCACCAAGAAAGGGTGGTAGCCCGCAGTACGTCTGGATGTCCGATGGAAAAGGGAGATAGCGGTATGAGCACATGGAGCTGTTGAGCACACTCTCCAAAATACTCTCTGTAGAAGACCGACAGACAGGTAACTTTGCGGTGGAGAGCTAAGGTGTGAAGCTTGTTTGAATTTAGTATTAAAATTTCTCTTAAAGAAAGGAAGGTACTGCTGCCATTTAGCTACCTGTTTTTGCAAACTGAATCTTAAAAAAACAAGATTTTTAACGCTTAGTTCCTAAGTTTAAAGATAACATCGCAAGGATCCAAATGGCATTTTTCAATCAAATCTATCTCTAATATTTTTTTTATAATGTTTATTAAAATTTAAAGATGACTGAATAATAAGGGGGGTTGTTATTTTCCATATTTGCGCCCGGGGGTTGAGGCTAGGGATACCTCTCACGCTAGAACGAAATCAAATCAGGGAAAAGATAGAAAGCAGAATGAGTGATAACAGAAACAGGAAGTCTATCTCTAATTAGATCTATCTCTCATTGTATACGTCAAGAAACACAGACTCAGGCAAAAATTTATTAAAATTTTATAATAATAAATAAATAACTAATAACTAATATTTCCCACAGTCAAACAAATTAGCCTAGCCCAAAGTAAGCACTGTAAGGCTTGTGTTATGGATACTAGGGTAACGGATAGACATACTTATAGGATACATAGATATGTAATATTCATAGTAATATATATGAATATCCATGACTCAGGTACAAATGCTCGTATTCATCGTACAAACATCTGCCCCTTCCGGGATTCGAACCCAGGACTGCTGGCACGAAAGGTAGGATCGCTACCGTTGCACCATACGGTCCTAAATAATATAAGTAATGAATATTTCTTACATTCACACCAATTAGCCTAGCCCAAAGTAAATACTGTAAGGTTATGGATACTAGGGTAACGGATAGACATACATGTATGATACATAATAGATATTTAACATTCATAGAAATATATAAACACCCATGACTCAGTTACAAATGTTCGTATTCATCATACAAACATCTGCCCCTTCCGGGATTCGAAACCAGGACCGTCGGTGCGAACGGCAGGATCGCTACCTGTGAAACGGTCAAAACTTTAACACCCATATGAAAACGAACCTAATTTTATACTTTGTGTGCTATCAATACAAGGGTCAAGATAATTCATCTTACAAAAGTAGCCTTTTAAAGAATTGGCATTTGAAGTGTCCATTTCGCGGCCAATTAAAAATCGACCACATAAGGAAGGCTTAGGGCCCACATTCTCTTGATGTAACCTTCCAGTGTGGAACTATAAGGTGAAAGCCGCAGCTATCGTCTCTATGCACAAGCATTTCTCACTAAACGGTCATTAACGTCTTCGTCGTGAAAAGCTGCAAATTCATTAGAGTATTTCTAGTTTCACAGATATGTTGTTACTGAAATTTATACCCTAATGATTAGCAAATAAAGGTTGAGTAGCTTTCTCATCAGTTTTCAAGCTACTCTGAGGTCCGGGGTTCGATTTCCGGTCAATGTAGAAAAACGAAGTTTCGTCTAGGTGTTGCAGTACCGTCGTTGTTTCTGAACACAAATGTTTAAGCTATACTTAACTTGGGTTCAGAACAAAGTAACTGAAGTCGCCTTATATATTCAATAAAATATTAAAGGTTTCATCGACATCAAATAAAAAGTTGTCTGGATGGGTGATCTTAACGATTCTTGAATTCTTCTTATACAATTCTTGAACTAAATAACGAATTACGCATTTATTTTTAAATTCATTTCATCAGACATATGTAGATACAATTTTAAACTTTTTTAAGCAAAGAAATCTAATTTTTCCAAGTGTTTTTTAAGCTGACGCCAGCTCCGACTCCATGTTCTTTTTTATTAGACAGGTCTGTTAAGGTTCGGTTGCTTAATGGTTAAAGCAGACTGTAAGGTAGATGTCTCACACCTGAGTCTCTCATATCTCTTAGTATTTTTAACACTGAGTAAGTAGATACTACGTATTACTTTATTTTCTTCAATTGTATTTTGAAACTATATAATATATCATTGAATATAGATTACCGTTTGGTGCAACGGAAGCGATCCTGCCTTTCGCACCGACGGTCCTGGGTTCGAATGCCGGTAGGGACAGATGTTTGTGTGATCAATACGAGCATTTGTACCGGAGTCGTATATATAAATATATATTTCAATAAATATAACATCTCTACATATGTATAATATATCTATCCGTTATCCTAGTATCCATAACACAAATCTTATATAGTGCTTAATTTGGGCTAGGCTAATTGGTGTGAATGTACAGTTTTAATAAATAATAATAATAGATAAATGTCTGCATCTTGGTGGGTATAAATCTCCTATCTATTCATCCAACAATAAATGCATGAATGCAATGTTCTCATAAACCTTATTCTGTCAAAATAACGCGCGATGCATCAAACTACGGCCTGATAAGCTCTTGGAGCGGTATTTACTGATGCGTTGACGCGTAAGACGCATGCCGCGTGCGCGTCACGGTACGCGAGCGCATCGTATAGGGCTGTCGAAAGCATCGAAAAAAATTGAATAAAAATTGGCTTTTAAATCGGTACGTACTTACTGAAATACGGCCTTCTATGTACGTTCTTATAGGTAAATTAAGGAAACTTTAATAATTAACATTTCTTAAAGAAATTATAACCTACAAGTTCATTTGAATAAAACATTTTTTTACGGATTTTGCGTACGTTTTATTTTATATTTAATCCTGACGTTTCGACTCCTTTACAGGACACAGATCACAGGATGACTAAGATCATGGTCGTCATATATTTTCTACTACCTTCACAATATTTTAATCGGGCACGTTCCTAATTGATAAATTTTTTATATAAAAAAAATTATTTTATTTTTTCTATTTTCATTTTAAATTCAATTTTTCTTAAGGCGTCAAACGGGAGTCTAACGTACATCCCCTTGATAATCTGGCGAGCGTCTTCCAAAAGTTTCACTAGGTAATGGTCGTCATACGTGTTTTACTACACACAAAATTTGAGTCGGGCACGGCAAATGAAAATAAATAAAAATGCATAATAAATCATTTCTTTTAAAGTTTTTGTCATTCAATAAAGATCTAGCAGTTTTTCTTAACTATTTAAATGACAAAAAATAATATCATTTTATACTTGCTACTATTACCATTAGGACGTTTACAATGATCGTAACTTCAGGCGATCGTCGAGTATGACGCGTTGATGTCTTTTACAAGAGTTCACTCGGCTCTCGAATACAGCGCAGATTTTGATGTTGGAATTGGTAGGAAAAAGTCTTTTTCTATATCAATAAAAATAAATGTTTATATGTGTACCCTACGCGTCCCGATTATTATTATTATTATCATTATCATTATTATTATTATTATGTATTTTTATCCGTTACGCTAATATCCATAACACAAGCCTTACAGTACTTTGGGCTAGGCTAATCGGTGTGAATGTAAGAAATATTATTGTTATTATTATCTAATGAAAATAACTTATATTCAAAGATTTTTTACCGTATAGGTATGCGCTTGACCTCTATCTCGCCTGATGGTAAACGACAATGCGATCTAGGATGTGACGCGCCTGCTTAGAAAATACCTATTCACTCGTGACTTGAAGACCCTTAATTTATCAGGAAACACAGACTCAAGCAAAGAATTCCACTCTTTAGCGGTACAGATCACAAAACTCTTAATGCGAGACTTTGGTATATCAACCATATAATAGTGGCGCCATCTGTAAATCTAGTTGTAAATGAAAAAATGGGGATTCAGGTACAAACGCTCGTAATCATCACTCAAATATCCCCTTTCAATTTGTGGGCAACCCTGTACACGGAAGTAGTTCGATCCACTGGTGCAAGCATCTCTACGCAGCGACTATCTGCTAATTACTTTTGCCGAGAACGCGACGACCAGTACTCTTCTTCCACCGTGAGCTTCATTTAGGAAGGAAACTGTGCATTTACTACAAATATTATTTGAAGGTATATCAAAAACAAGCAAAATATTTAACACACAGAAGGACAATTAAGTGATCGTATAAGATTTCCTTTGAATGTAATTGTAAAGGAACTGAATAAAGAGATTGAAATATATACGTAGGTATATGTAAATTCCTGTCACATTCTTCAACCACGATGAACTCCGAAATTACTGAACTAATTTTAATGTTTTTTTTTTCGTTTTGCTGGATTTGTTCCAACTTAGGACATGGTATAGGTTTCATTTCAATTTATAATATTTTTATTAGCAAATTATAATAATAAGACATAGCAACGCATGGCCGGGTCAGCTAGTCTATATAAAAATGCCCTGTATATATGTATGTAAATAGCCTTTGGCCGCGATGAACTCCGAACTTACTTAACCGATTATAATGTTTTTTTTTTTGCTGGATTTGTTCCCACTTTGGACATAGGATAGGTTTAATTTTAATTTATGATAGTGAAAAAATATTGCAAATTATAATAATCGAGCCACAGCAATATGTGGCCAGGTCAGCTAGTGTATATACAGAAAGAGACATCAGTTTTTTCCCCGAGACGATAGCTTAGATGAAGCCTGTACTGCCTTCCTAGTCTATGTCACTTTCTCGGTGGCCTTTAGTCAGTCCGAGTCTGACATGAGTTATGTCGGTAAAGTTAAAAAGCCAGGCCGGAGTAACCATGCAGAATTCACCACCTCCCTCCCCCGCGTCCGTAGGGTGCCAAAGATGCCCGAGGCGCAAAAAAAAAGAGTTTTTCCCGCCTAAAATAAATAATTTTTTTCGAGTAAAACTTTTTTTAGATATAAAAATCTAGTGATACAATTATAAAAAATAATTATAATTAGAAAATTTATTTCCAAGCTTTGCTGCAACTTATTACCAAGCTCGCACAAATCGTAAGTGTCGATGTGACTTTATAAATTTCTACAAATTACGCGCTTTTGTAAACAAATACTACAAATATTGAATTATATTGGCGGCAGTTCAATAAAACGATAGCGATCCTACCTAATGCGCCAAAGGTTTGAATCCTGGTAAGGAACAATTACGTGATTAGCACATGAAATTGTTTTTTCGCGTCATGGTTCGCGTTCGCTACTTACAATAAATATTATTTATTGTAAGTAGCGAGGAATTTATTACAATTTCTTTATTATATCATTCACTGTTTGTGTATGTTTGTTTAGTGAGCGAGCGAAACCAAGAGTTCACTTTAGCATTATATAAATCTATCTATCTTGATATATATAAATTAGGTGTCACGTTGTTTGTCCGCGATGGACTCCTAAACTACTTAACCGATTATGATGTTTTTTTTTCATTTTACTGGGTTTGTTCCGACTTAGCACATAGGATAGGTTTTGTTTTAATTATAATAAAAAAAATGCAAATTGTAATAACTGAGTCGGGTCAGCTAGTATACTTTTTTTAAAAATCGGACATACATTCTACAGTGATAATATCAATGATTTTGTTATAAGAAACTACATAATAATAACTTCGCCGAGACTTTGTATGCTGATTGAGCCCTTGTAAAAGACATCAACGCGTCGTACTCAATTCATTCATTAATTTCCAAAAAAAATTGCTCGTAAGTATATCATAAGTGCAACAAACTATAACAGGGAATCACAACATGCATGTAACACAATTCATCGTTTATAGTTACGGACTATAATTAATAGTAATAATATTAGCTAAAAACAAAGGCAAACATAAGAAGATAAGTAATTATAACGTACTAGTCAGGTAATTTCTAGTCATTCCCTAGACAGAGAAGACCCTGGATAAAAAGTCACAATATGGATCAATTCCTCGTTATAACTTTAAACAAATATTAAATTTGTACCTAACATAGAATTCAATCTATGCTCACTTTATTGTTTTCATGCTGAGTATTAAAAAGTCAAACTAATATCATATAATGCACCTAAAAGAATGTTAAGTGATATCATTACACAATATTATTAATATTAATTAATAAAAAATTGATGACTTTTTGGTGAAACGGTAGCCTTTCGCACCGACGATCCTGGGTCCCGGAAAGTAATCTTTATGTGACAAAAATATGATCATTTATACCTGAGTCATAGGTATTTATATATATATTTCTATGAGTATTACTTATTTATGTATTATATAAGTCTATCCGTTACCCTAGTAACCATAACACAAGCCTTACAGTGTTTTCTTTGGGCTAGGCTAATTGCTGTGGGATACATTAATATTATGAATGTATTTTTGGCTTCACAATATCATATGTTATAAGATTTAAAATATGCTTCTAAAGCTCAACCACATTACTGAGCCTTCAGTTAGAATGAGATTCAGTTGTTTTTATATGCGTATTTCAAATGTTATAAAACTTTTTTATATTAAGTTTTTTCATTCTTGTCAACGACCAAATAATTATATTAAAAGTGAGAACTGTTTATTACTCATTGCAGTAATTTTCGTGAACTTAATTTTCACTTAAAGAAAGTATTTTCACTTGATATTGCTACGTGTCTCTTGCGCCGACGCAGTTTCACGGTCATGGCCGCCACTTTATTGCTCATTGTTACCAAAATAAATAGAACTCATATGAGTTTTTTTAATTCATTTCTACGGTAATTTGAGTTTTATTATAAAATTATTGACAGTAACTAACGAAAAGATTTATGATTATTGATATATTGCAGATGTTATGTTACTTAATATTATTACGTCACATGCTCGTAAATAAACTAAAAAAACTCACGTGGTCGAAATCATGTAATTTTATTTATTTAAATAATGACTTCTTATAAAAATCGAATATATAATAAAATAATGTGTGTGCTAAATTGGTAATCTGAGATTTATTATAAAACCATTGACGGTAAGTAACGACATGATTTATAATTATTGAAATATTTCAGATACTTTTATTCATGTAACTTAATGTTATTACGTCACATGCTTGTAAACAGACCGTAAAAAAAGTTACGTGATTTACAATACCATATTTCTATAAATTATAAAATATGCCTGTAAAAACAACCACGCCTCCAAACCCTCAGGTGGGATTCGAAACCACGACCTTTCGCTTTACGAACGAGTGTACATTAAAAAACATACCACCAATGTTGAAAGTTAACTACCTTCAACATCGAAAGTAATATTTTTACAAATATCAAAGATTCGATTAAAATGGAACCAGCTATAATAATGTATTTTTATTTTTATTATTTCATATTTATATAAGACTAGCTGACCCAGCCACGCATTGCTGTTATTAGTGGAACCTATCCTATGTCCAAAGTCAAAACAAATCTAGCAAAATGAAAAAAACAAACATCAAAATCGATTGAGTAGTTTCGGAGTTCATCGCGGTTTATTCAATATTTTATTTGTAGTTAAATATATTATTATAATAGCTAGCCTTTTACTATTTAGTATGTTCCAAAGATGGTCGGTTAACTTCCGAGATGAATTCCGTCAATTAAGTATTACTAGAGGCCGCCGGCGCGCAGCCATCGGCGGAGAAAGCCACATACCCATCCACAGCGGACTTTCATCCACACAGCGAGTTACTCTGCTATCACCGGCGTATTATCGTACTTTGTTTCATTACATTTCAAATTATTGCCAGTGTCTACTATCCTTACATTTGTCGTTTATTCTCTGTATATTATTGCAATGTTTAAGGATAAAATAGTTACTTGTTGACTTTGTTGTAATCAACGATGTAATGAAACCATAACACTTATATTATTGTGATAACAGAATAATATTGTTTTTGTGGTTTATGTAAAGTGAGAACGGATAATATTGTAAATTTCGTTACTTCTGTTAATGCTGACGAGTTTCTTACGCCTGTACTTCTTGTCAGTTAAGGCGCCCTGAATGGATGGTAGATAAAAATTGTTGGACGGTTCAAAACAACGTTATTTGAATAAAGTTATTTTCATTTCAAATTTATTAATGTATGCGTCAGTAGGTGAGTCTTAGTTTACGGACAAACCAATACTTACACAGCTGTAGTTACAATGGTTACACAGCTGTTAGCAAATTATAAAGCTGTGATTATATTTATTTTTCAAATAAAATAAATAGTAACTAATTTGATAAAAAGTTTGCTAAACCTCAAATTCATTTTGTGTATTTAATGCCTACATTTAATGTATAAAAACCACTTTCGATCTGTCTCAGAAACATATTTCCATTACTTGTAGTTTTTGAAGTAGTTAGCAATTAAGTTTTTGCTATTTATTATATTCCGCTTTTTATTATCTTAAAAATGATTTTGTGGCTTAGCCGACCTTTAAGCTAATGAATAGCAGATTGGACGTAAGATTTGAAGTAAGTAACAACATCTTTATCATTGTTGTTCGCAGAATAAACTATTTTATTTACACAATCGCATTTAATAAACTCTACATCGTCATCTAACGTCGATTTCATCTCTACTATATATTTCAAACTACAATATTTAAAAAGTAAACAAAGTTATCTACTTTGTATTCAATGTTCTCTATCAAACCTTAATTTTGTAGACCTAAAAATTAAATTTAATAAGAAATGCTATTTAAATTTAAAATTAGAGGTGACTACCAAAATTGTTAACTTTCTGAAGATGTTTAATTGATTGTTACTTTAGATATGTTTTATACCAGATTCTTATTTACAACAAAACAACTAAATTATAAAGAAATGTTAGAGAAACAAACTTTTCATGGGATATCTATAAAAATCATTAATGTGATATCTCTAATTTAAAGTAAAAGTCAAAGTGATTAAAAGAAAACAGAAACAAACATCTCTAAATCTCCTTTCTTTAAATAATTTCATTTTGCCTTTTGAATAATGGCGTGGCTATAGTTTGAAACAAGCTTTTAGAAGTGTGTTTTCATTAGTCTATTTCTTATGTGTATAAATGTATTCACTGTAATTGTTTTAATGGCAAGTGTAAAGATCTCAGATCCACCGGTGCCTGTAAGAAAGTAACCATTGAAACCGATGTTTATTTGTTTTGTCGTTACGCAACACTATCGAAGTTGGTTAATTCGTCCAATGATACGCCTTTTACACGTTTCAGCCACGATTATAAAAGCATGTCGAATGTTGTACGTGTGACATGTAATTGCAAGGCTAACGTATGCTATATGGCTGTTTCTATTGCGGCCTTACGTCTGATTTCATTGCAGCGTTGACATGATATGATGAAACACTTGATATGACGGAATTTCGATTCAACAGCCAGGTTGAATTCGAACCCATTTATTTTTGTTTTGATTGAATGATTTCATTATTAAATAACGTTGTAACAACTGATTGATCACGTAAGGATAAAGTGAGGCAGCGATTCCCATTTTTATTTTGTTTAGTGCAAAGATAAACCAACAAAAATTTCGTGTTTCTCTGACAATCAGCTGATTCGCTCTTTCTAAGTTTTTATAAGAAAACAATTTGTTTACGATCTACATTTCTTGCAATTAAAGGGCTCTTCGAAAAGATGAGAATGAAAAAAAGGTGTTATGGGGCCTTTATTCAAAGACGAACATACCTGTTCCCGTTATTGAGTCCATAGCAATCATTGATGCCAGCAAGAACTCCAACAACGCCAGTGACCACGGCAATACAACCAGCCCACAGTCCAGCACCGACCCTCGATAGGGCGGCGCCCTTCACCACACCAACCGCTCCAGCACCCACCAGTAATGCCCCCAGTACCACTTGCAACAAACCCAGAACGACCACCAGTCTTCTGCCCCCTGTATCCTCGGTGCCTGCCTCAACACTTTTTGAACTAACACTTTTGTTCTTTACATCCTGCGGCGTTTTGCAGATCAGCTGTTCTGTTGAGTCCTCGGATTTGAGGCTCGAAACAGTCGCGGTGGCATCGGGGCCGGGGCGAGCGTCCGCCATGCCGGATCATGCCGTGTACAGTTGTCAGCGATAACGTGCGTCTCGCGCAACGGCTCGCGCAACACTGAGCCAACGAGAAAGTTCGGAAATTGAAATAGATGTGCGTGGAAACGCAGGTCTGATGTTATAATAATGTAACCTGTTTCATTTCCTACATTTGGAGATTTTTTTTAAATTTCAAACTTAACTTATTATAATAATTGTTACACTCACATCTTACCCTAGCACAAGGTAAGCACTGTAGGGCTTGTGTTATGAATACTGGGGTAACGGATAGACAAACATATATGATACATATCGATGGCGAAGTGCCAATAACATCTAACTGCTAAATTCAAAAAAATACACCAGCTGAAATTTTTTTTTAAATTTCTGGACATGTAAAAAAGTATTTCAAAAATTTGCTTATTTTTATCTTGGTGCACTTGCAATTGATAATACGCTTAGGAAATTTCATTAAAACATGCTAATAACGAATTTCAGTAAGGAGGTCTTGGCACTTCGCCGTCGATATGTAGTACTTTTAGAAATATATATAAAATACCCATGACTCAGGTACAAATGATCGTAAACATTTATAAAAATCTGCCCCTTCCAAGACTCGAAACCAGGACCGGCGACGGTGCTAAAGGCAGGATCGCTACCGTTGTCAACTCACAAGACTGTGCCTGTCTGATGGTCCAAGTGTTCTTCTTTGGACTGTTTGGATAAAAAGCACAGAATGAAATTGGAACAATGTTCTGTATATTTGACGACCGTTTGGTGCAACGATAGCGATTCTGACTTTTGCACCGACAGTACTTGGTTCGAGACTCGATGGGGGCAGATTTTTGTGTGATAAATTATGAGCAATGGACAACCTCCGTGGTCCAGTGGCTCACATACCGGTTTTCATGGCAAACCCGTCCGGGGTTTGCAACGGGCTCAATGTAGAAAACAAACTTTTTTATATTGGCTCGAGTCTGGGTGTTGTGGTACCGTCGTTGTTCTGAATTCCATAACACAAGTGGTTTACCTACTTGGGTTTAGAACAATGTATTTTATATTGTTTTAAACTTTCATGGTCACTAACATTATAGTCATATAAGTATGCGCTTGCAACAGTGCCTAAATATCGGAAACTCACTTAAAATGAGGTACATGGTAACAATTCCGTATATTACTTTTATTACTATAATGGATTTTATGTTATCTAATATTTATTTATTTCCTAAGCAACAAAATTATTTTCGTGATAATAAAAAAAATAATAATATGTATTTTTACCTGAGTCATGAGTATATATATATATATACATATATATATATATATATATATATATAAATTATGTGTCACATTGTTTGTCCGCGATGGACTCCTAAGCTACTTAACTTTGATCAAACTTCGTAACTATCTGTTATTTGATCTAACTTAAAAGATAAAACTAAAAACTATCCTATCTCTTCAGTTGGACCAAATTACACATAAATACCAACTTTCGTCAACATCGGTTGAGTTGGTGAAGAGTTCACTGGGAACATACATTGTGACACTGGATTTTTATATACATATTGAGATATGTATGTATATATTTCTGTATCTATTATCGACGACTTGTAACGCTTAAATAAAAAAAGAAATCCCAAATATAATTACTGAAATAAAAAATACCTTTTTACACACTCCATTCGCAACTGCATCCGAATTTTTAGCGCCTGAATTAACCGTATCAAATTATGATTTGCATTTGAAAATGTTTTCAAAATAACTATTACTTTTTATTGAAAATTCCTTTGAAATAAGTCCATAATATAAAGATTTGAATATTCATTCTTAAGACCGGTAATATTGCTTTACCTTTAAAAAACATGTAATGGATGTTGGCTTGCCAGAGACGCAACATAGGTAATATCTCAGAACAATAACTAAAGCTATAGAAGCCGCGCTAAAATAAAAACTGTATTACAGCTCTCGTATTCACTTAAAGTAATCTAACATACATGGGTAAGAGCGAAATAGACAACAATTGTAAGGTTTTATTTTCACGTCATTGTCACAAACTCTCAAAGTACAAATGTCAAATGGTTGTAATTTGGTTGTATTTTATACTACCAAATTAAAAGTACGTCTTTGATGAACGTTGTTTCTGAAGTAAGACCAAATTCAATGCGGTTGTATTACAGTGGCCGAACAGCTTTGTGAGCGGCTAGCGTGAAATTATATTATTTTACAAGGAAGTTCGTGATAAAATAACAGGAAAGTGTGCATATAGACGCTTCAGACATCTTAGAGTCCGCGTCCAGGATGGCTTGTGTTGTTCCAGACTGCAAGTCTCATATATCACGCAAAGAAAATACGGATGAGGGGTTATCATTTCATCGGTGAGTTTTGTTTCTAAATTCTATTATTTTGACAATATAACAACGGTATATGCAGAAAATTGTAGTAAATTAATATTACAAATAGATTTCTCCATGAGTTTTGGTTTAAATTGTCTTATTTTCATGCCTTCTGTTTTGTATATGATAGTATGATAGTGATGTGTTTTTTGTTATCGATGTCAACATTTTTGGTTTTCACTTTTTGCTTTAGTTTTCCCAAAGATTAACCTATTACAACTGAATGGATACGCCGTATATCAAGGATCAATTGGACAACGAAAGCGCACAGTCACATTTGTTCGAAAAATTTTAGACTACATTCATTTGAGCCACATGAAAAAATTTCATTTCGGCGGCTGAAAGCAAATGATAACATTACATTTACAGAACATGCAATTGCTCCTTTTTTATTCCAAACATTATCTTAGTCTTGCTATGTCATATAATTATTTCGATCCTACCAATAAATATTCAGATTTTTAATTAACAATTTGGCAGCGTGTATCCCAAATAATAATGATAGCTTATTTACAATTATATTTTTGTGTTTCAGAAACCACTATCGCATTAAGAAGGAATTATGAACCACCAAGTAAACGCCCCAAATCTATGACCACAGTTGAAACAAATACTGATTCCGATATCTCTGAACTGATATCTAATTTACAGAAAATTATAGCAGATTATAAAAACCAAATTGGAATATTAAAAAAAGAGTTAGAAAGGGTTAAAAAGACCAGCAAGTGACGTCTTCGCAAAATAAACACTAACAAAGAGAACATTTAGGAGCAACGCGAAGAAATCTCAACTCTATAACATATTGGTAGAAAAATTGAAACAAGAATATGTTCGAGCCGAATACTTTTAGAGTGTAAAAGAGTAAACAAAAATGACAAAAATTCGTGGCGAGAATTGAACTCAATTCCGGAAACAGCGTTTAAAAAATGTTTTGATGATTGGATTAAGTTAGCGTAAGTGTATCGTTTCTGAAGGAGCATACTTTGAAGGTGATAAAATAAATTTGGATGAATAACAAACATTGTGTATATTATTGATCTTTTCCCGGTACTTTCTTGACAAAGTAGTATATAAAAATATGAAAATAATAAGTAAATATGTATAAAATAATAGTTGATTAATTTAAATTAAATAATCGGTTAATTTTCTTTTAAAATTTTTCCTCCTTTTTTAATCTATACCTATAAAAAATATAATGTTGAATGCAGTGTTCACTAATGTACTGCTTGAGATCTAACTTAAAATAGAAACATGTAGAAGCCTGGTTTCTCTAGATACTGAAGACTGCAAATCTAATAAATAAATTGGTTCGGGTCCAAAATTCTACTCATGAATACTGCATTATAAAATGTTCATATTGCAGATTCTACACGTGTTTATTATGACACATTACCGTCCGTTCTAGTGTCATATACGTACCAACAGCATAATTTTTTTTTAGATGTTTTTAATTTTATTTTTATCGATAGTAATATCGATGCCGTTACATCACTGACGTAAGGGAAACTAGTGACTACCTTATAAATTACGAAACAAAATCTGTATACTTATTTCTTTCTTACACATTTACAACTGTATAAGTCAAAATAGTACGAACTAACGTATTGTGTTGTTATTTTAGCACGGCTTCTATAGCTTTAGTTATTGTTCTGAGGGTAATATACACACTATTATGACATTTACACAATGTCAAATATATATTCAGTGCGTATTTAGAAAGATCATATTAATCCTCAGAGTATTAATCTCATCTCAGTTTGACCATAGACTTTACAGAGTTGAACCATAAACAAAAAAATATGAACAGGTGTGTGTATAGATACACGCGGCAGTGTGTATAATTTAATTATAATTAATCTAATGTTTTTGTAATGCATATTATATTAAAAATAATATTATATTCCTGCACTTCTTTTTCATGTAATCTTTAACTGACCTTTAAAAAAATATGTACTTAAAAAAACAATCATGTCATCTAAATAAATAAAAATCAATGTTTGTATGTTTGTGACCGATACGTTCCGAAACCATTAATCAAATTAAATTATTACAATAGAAATTTATCTTATAAGATCGCATTGAAAATGCATAAAATATATAAAAAATTATAAAACTATAATGGCTGTTTCATCTTAATCGAATGACCAAACATTTGTAAAAATGTTTCTTTCGAATACGAGAGGATGTTCCTCTCATTGATGAAACAACGCTGGCCTACAGCGTAAAATCAGGAAGGTACTAGACAATTTCGACGAGTGTTCGCAAGGCTCGGTAGCTCAATTGGGAGAGCATTGGACCGGATTTCCAAAGGTTGCGGGTTCGATTCCCGCCTGAGAATTCACTTGTGACCCGAGTCGATTTTTTCTAGTATTTTTCTATTATAATAATTTATCTTATAAGATCGCATTGAAAATGCATAAAATATATAAAAAATTATAAAACATTAATCAAATTGTAATGAAACTTTATTTAGTTGTTGTATGCATGCCAGGGAAGGTTTATAAATATAATCAGCACAAAAGAGCATTGCAAAGCATGCCGGGAGCAGCTAGTTTCAATTTAAAAATAATGCTATGATTACTTATATTATATTTTTATGTTAGTGTGAGTTTTTGTGTGTGTATGTTGTAGAGTTCAAATTGTAACAATAAGTATAAGCTTATTTCGTAAAGCAAAAAAATTAACCGTATTATTATGAACTCATGAGAAATGCTTTATTTAAAAACAATACATTAATACAATAAATTGTCCTAAAACCATGAATGAAACGAAATCGTTAAAGTGTGCCGGCGATGTTCGCACGCGCTACAAACGGACGCGCCGCCACCTGCTGGCAGCTGCCCGCCTGCGCACGCGCAGCAAGTGATATTCACTATCAAAGGATATTCTATCGATATTTTTTTTAATAAGTATAAGACAACATCATATACATTTTACGATTTTTATTCCTATATTTATTGTATTTTTCAATGCTATCTCTTATAATAAATATTTTAATGAAATATATACAAAAAAATCAACTCGGCTCACAAGTGGATTCCCAGGATATTCCTAAAAAAAGGCAAAAAATGTATAAAAATAATAAAACTAATTGCCTTCTTCATCTTAATCGATGGGCAGAACATTTGTAAAAAAATTCTTTCGAATACGAGAGGATGTTCCTCTGTTTTATGAAACAACGCTAGCCTATAGCATAAAAAGTGGTAATGTACTAGAAAATTTTGACAGGTGTTCACAAAGGTTCCAAAAAGGTTGCGGGTTCGGTTTCCGCCTGAGAATTTACCCCACTCCTTTATGCATCACACAATTAGAAACATCCACGCTTACGCATAAAAACATGTACACTCACAAACACACACCATACTCATATTTATAATCAATGATTGGTCAAATTTTTATATTATATAGGTATATTAGATTTTGAAAACTAGAGCAGAACCGGTAGCTCCTTCGTAGATATCGGTTCTGTATATTGGCTGATTCATATGGGATCCCTAATATAAATAAAGCAACTTGTCAAACACTAATTCGTAATTTTAATAAACTGTAATTTATAATAAATTTTAATCACTCATTAACAAAAGAAATGAAAACCAATTTAATTAACCTTTTTTAATTGAACTGACAATTACACGCTTATTTTAATTTGAACTAAATTGTAATTTTCTAACTGTAATTCTAAACTGATTAATACTTAAATCAGAACCAATTTTTGAATTAACCTAGAGATAGAGTTTTTGCATAACAACCGTATCGCAACAACATCCGAAGTGAACAGAACTGGTCTCTGCCCGTTCGGCCGTCGAGTGAACTGCCCCACCCCA
This sequence comes from Calamotropha paludella, assembly GCA_927399485.1. Lineage (NCBI taxonomy): Eukaryota > Metazoa > Arthropoda > Insecta > Lepidoptera > Crambidae > Calamotropha > Calamotropha paludella. The sequence goes on from OV656812.1 coordinate 27,668,974, forward strand.
CTTGCTGCTACTTGAGACGTGGGCCAATGGTGTTGCGTTGACGTTACAATCAATTGAGTTACTTATAAGTTAGATAAGAGTTCTTTTAAATGAATGAATTTAGTTAACAATACAAATAAATTGATTAGAGATAGATTTTAGCTTATAGAAAGCTTAATTAACTTACTTGTCAAAATGTCATCTATTTACACGTTTTGTTGTAAGCACTTTTATTTGAAATAATTGAAAACAGGACAGGTTGAAATGGATACAAAACTGCTATTGATCATTTTAAATCTTACTTCTATGACTTAAATGCTTATAATAAATTTAACAATTTATTTAAAACATTGTGATTCATGCTTGCGGCGACATATATAGTTTTTGTTCCAAATTATTGTTTGAATTATGTTGTCTTTACTACTATTTTTTAACTTTGTAAAAAACGTACCGGAATTAAAAAGGCAGGAGTGGCCTTTAATACGGGTTTTTTATAAAAAAAAAATTATCTCCGGCTCAAGTCTTCCACATAAATGATATTCCTACTATTATGTATTTGTAGATTTAGACTGATGTTTCATCTTTATGTGAATGAGAAATAAATATTTAAAAAGAATGTGAATGTATGTGACTATGAGTGTTTAAAATAAGATGAAAGTAATCCTGTTCTTATAGTTAACATTACATATTGTCACGTGTCTGATTAAATCAAGTAAACCTTGTAAACATAGAAGGAAAAAGTAAACCGTCATTTTCGAGTTTTAGCTTCTTCCGACATAATGTGTATTATACACGATGCTACGGTATAAATCTATATATATAAACATTCTCTGTCACAGTGTTTAACCGCAATGAACTCCGAAACTACTTAACCCATTATGGTGTTTTTTTAATTTACTGGGCTCCCATTAGGGACAAAGAATAGGTTTCATTTGGATTTATAATCATCATAAAAACACACACCCACGCACACACAAACTCTCACGTAACACACACACACGTGATTATTGCATGTACGTCACTAAAATACAACTGAACAAGACAGAAACCTGAGGAGCCTGCCTATCATAACACAGGCAGATCAATAACCACTTTTAAAAAATAAATTGTTGGAATAAAAAATATTATCACTAATTATTATTGTCACATATTAAACAACGTGAAAGTTATAACTATCGATAGCAAGCCCACCCATACTTCGACATCACTAAATTCAAGCGCCAGTGAAAGCGCCCCCTCCCCTCTCCTCTCGCCCCTTGCCCATATGTTTCTTGGAGCTATCATGCTCAGATTGTGTTCCTTCATCAGCATATTCTACAAGAAAGGCGTCACGCATGGAACGACGAATATCTTTGCATGGAGTGGACCATAAAGTACTGTCAATAGCATATCAAGTTTAACAGTGCTAAAACGTTACGAAAATATAATTTATAGTTATGTAATTATATAAGAATAGAAATTTTGTTATCATTAAATTTTATTATTTTTAATTTGATGCTAATACGTAAGTTTATTTAGTCACAGGTTTACATAACCAACACAAATGCTAAATAAAACAATTTTATTTGTATTTTTATATATATTTCTATAAATACTAAATACTACCCTAACCCACCCTATGTCTTATGTCGAAATAAATCCATCAAAATGAAAAAATATCACCAACATCGGTTGAGCAGTTTCGGAGTTCATCGGGGCCAAACATTGTGACACGGTATTCTTACATATAAAGGCTGTTCATTCTAACTTGTCCTATTTTGTAAACAATCTTGGCACAACTTTTTAACAAAATCACCCATTTAAAAATAAAATAATAACAAAGTCAAATAATCTTTTTCAATAAATAGTTATTATAGACTGAAACCTATTGAATCTAGTTATCAGTTTATTTTTAATGCTGCATTTTCAATAAAATGGAGTGCCAAGATTGTTTACCAAATAGGACAAGTTAGGATGAATAGACTGTACACGAGTATGTCTATCCGTTACCCTTGTATCCATAACACAAGCCTTACAGTGCTTATTTTGGGCTGGGCGCATTGGTGTGAATGTAAGAAATATTATTATTATTATTAAAACATATTTATTGTTATAAACTGTCATGGTCACTTATATTAGTATTAATTAAAACTTAATTAACTTAAATTAAATTGTGGCTCTAATATTCTGTGACGTTCGTTCTTCCGAGATGATGGCACATGCAACTACACCGAAACATCGGAGCAAAAAAAAAAACATCATTACTATCCCGTTTCAATTAATACTATTAAAATCTGTGAATAACCGTAAAATAGACGTTATAATATTTCACAGAAAACAAGAGTTTATGATGCAAGATATGTATGTCAGGATCTTGGTAAGTGGAAATCTGTGATCTCTGCCTACCCCTAGGGGAAGGGGAAGGGGGAAAGGTGTGATTTTATGTATGTAAATATGTAAAAAACAAGGACACATCTAAAATAATATGTTACGAAAAAATTCCTTTAGACTTTTTATTTGTTGACGACTGTTTGGTGCAACGGTAGCGATCCTGTCTTTTGCACCGATAGTCCTGGGTTCGAGTCTCGGAAAAACAAATGTTGGTGTGATGAATACGAGCATTTGTATCTTAGTCATGGGTTTTTTATATATATTTCTATATTATATATCTATGTATCATTTATGTATGTCTATCCGTTACCCTAGTAGAATAGAATTTATTATTTGTGAAACATAGGTAAAATATGATTATCATTGGTGTTAAGGTAATTATTACAGTATCACTACATTTCCACCTTTGTCAAGGTATACAAATATCAATAGTATGTTTTAAATATCACATTAAAATAAAAAATGTCAATATACAAATAAAATTAAAATCAAATAAAATAAAATAAAATCATGTCTAACTAATTTAATCCTTTGTCATTTAAATATTCTGTAATCGAATAGTAAGCCTTATCTAACAATAGTGACATCAGACGTTTCTTAAATTGTGTGTTTGGTAAACTCTTAAAGCTATTGGGGATTTTGTTGTATATTCTGGGAGCCATACCAAAAAAGCTATTATTCATCAGCTCTGTCTTACAACCTATAGAACATAGTCTGTTTCCATGCCTATGGGATTTCTTTGTATTTCTTTCAGAGAATGTAACAAACTGGTGCTGATTTTGTCTTACGTACATTGCCACTTCGTAAATATACAGAGAAGGTAGAGTTAGTATTTTCAACTTTTTAAAAACTGGCTTACAACTGTCAGTGGAGTTGAGCCCTGTCATAGCTCTTAAACATCTTTTTTGGGTTTTAAATATTATAGACTTGTTTACCGAATTACCCCAAAATATAATTCCATATCGTAAAATCGATTCTACGTAACCATTATAGGCTGTCACAACACACTCTGTATTTGAAACTTTAGAAAGTCTATTTAAAGCATATACGACACTATTTAGCCTCTTACATAAACTTTCAGCGTGGAATTTCCAATTCAATTGGTAATCTAAAATCAAACCTAGAAATTTGGTTTCGGATGCAGTATCAATGATTTCATTATTACATTTTAATATAACACTTGGAACTACAGTGTTTTGTCTAAAGTGCATAATTTTAGATTTTTTATTATTCAGAATTAAATTATTATTTTCTAACCATGTCTTTATTGTTTTAAATGCGTCATTTATTTCATTTTCATATGTCATACTGCTATTGTATTTTACTAGAACGGTGACGTCATCTGCAAATAATACTGTAGGATAGTCACACGATTTAGGAAGATCATTTATGTAAGCAATAAACAACAAAGGCCCCAAAATACTACCCTGGGGTACGCCCGACTCTACGTCTCTACATAGAGATAAATATTGCTTTTGAATGTTTGTTTTTTACAAAATTTAGAAATTAAGGTATACTGCTTTCTGTTACTGAGATAACTCTCTATTAACTTATGAGTAGTACCTCTTATTCCATATGCATAGAGCTTAGATAATAAAAGTTTGTGCTCTACATAATCGAATGCGCTGGTCATATCCATATAAATTGCACAAATGTGTTGTCTTTTATCTATGGAGGGCATAACTAATTCCAAAAGTCTGTGAATGACCTTAATTGTATTTTTATTATTGCGTAAACCAAATTGTTCCTTTGTTAATAAATTATATTTCTCAAGAAACTTGTATATATGTTCATAAATTACTTTTTCAAATATTTTCGAAAATACATTTAATTGAGCAATCGGTCTGTAATTTTTATATCTGTAGTCTCACCCTTTTTATGAATGGGTTTTATAATAGAAGTTTTCAAGTGATCAGGAAATGTTCCACTTGCCAAGGTTAAATTTATTAAGTGAGTAAGAGGCGGTGCTAATGTAATAGAACAGTTTTTTATAATCTTTGTGGGTATTCCATCGGTTCTTACACTGTTCGTGTTATTTAAGGATCGTATGATCTTTAAAGTTTGATCGATTGCAATAGGTGACATAAATATTGAATTTCCTATTTGTGACGGCAGTGAGTTATATGTATTACAAGTTTTCAAGTTTTTTGAGAAATCCACAAAATGATCATTAAATGCATTTGCTATATTCTTAGCATAGTGTATTCGGCTACCATCTTTTAGAATATATTGTAGAGTCTCCGAAGGATATTGGTTCTTGTTTTTATTTATGATCTGCCATGTCGCTTTAGACTTATTTGCCGCATTTTTCATAAAGTAACTATTCTGTACACGCTGTGTTAAGTTTATTATTTTTTTGTAGCGTTGTGAATAGCTCTTAAGTATCTGCTTATTTAATAATGTAGGAGAAGATCGATAGTTCCAGAGTAACTGCCGTTTCTTTTTACTGCAAATACGAATACCTCTTGAAATCCATTTTTGATTTCCTTCTACTGGTTATGGTTGTAAGTTTGTATGGAAAACATAATAGTATCCATACCACAAGCCTTACAGTGCTTACTTTGGGCCAGGCCGATTGGTGTGAATGTAAGAAATATTATTATTACTATTTTAATTAAAAAAGTATTTCATCCTTTTCTGACTTCAAGAAACGTGGGAGTTTTTCAATATGGCCAACTACAGGTTCTTAGATTGTGATGTGATTTGTGACTAGAAGGGCTGAGGTTAAGCAAATCAAAAGTCTTTTTACACACTTAATTGCTTTTAGTAATTTTTAGGGTTCTGTTTCTTTTTCTCAGGAACGCGTGGACGTATCAAGCTGAAATTTATATCAAATACTCAGGTCTACTGTCCCTTGGAGCTGTGATAAAATCAAACTTCTAAGCCAATGCAATCAAAAGATACAGCCGTCTATGCCGCAAAACTCTACAAATTTCCACAATGGCAAGGGAATCAAAAACTACAGGGTACTTCCCGTGAACTCAGAATCTTGAAATTTGGTACGAAGCAACGTCTTATAGCACATATAAAGGAAAAATTGCGAAAGCCGTAAATTTTTAGTTACATCATATAATAAAAATGTTTTACGGAACCCCTTGGCCGGTTTTTCACTAGTGTTAAGAGTGATTGGGACTAATTAGCTAAATATATTAGGACACATAGCCTAAATGTTAGTTCTTAAATATGCAAACGTTATTATTCGCTTTTGACTAAATATTGGTACAATAAACCTTAACACTTAGAAAATAAGGTAAGAATTTAAAGTTTACATATTTGAAAACTTATGCGTTTCTATCACTCGTTAAATACTTGTTACATATTAATGATTTTTTAAGGTTTTTCCGTAAAAGAAAGCAAATGGTACAAATCTCATACTGAATCTTTGATGTTGAGTATATAGAATAAATGTCATGTTATATTAGACCCAAATGAAGTAGGTAGCAGGCAAACAACGATTGTACTATTCTGTTCTGTATATTAATCTGGGACATCATAGTGGCATCAACAATACAAGTATTATAATTAAATTCAAAAAGAAGTTTGGGAAAACCACTTTTTGTAGTTGAGAGTTAAGAATCTAGTAATGTACTCCTGGGTTACGGATTCGATCCCGAACGGGATTTCTCGAATATTATATTTATATTAAGTTTCAACATGGGTTTCTAAACACCTCTCCCTTTGAATGTTATTCCCGATACGTCGTTTTTATTGTTTTATTAATAAAATACTAATATAAGATATAAAATAAGCGTGTAAAAAATAATTACGTCTCCGAGCCCTCAGGTGGGATTCGAACCCACGACCTTTCGCTATCCGACTATGCAAAAAATTTAAAAAAACAAATACTAACATACCTACAAGATTTGAATAAAACAACATTTTTACGGATTTTGCGCATAATTTATTTTATATTTAATCCTGACGTTTGTGTTTTATTCAAATGTAAGTAAAGTGTAACAACTAAATATACTTATAAGAATTTTATATCTTATAAGTATATTTAGTTGTTACACTTTACTTACATGCATGCATTTAAAAAACGACCACGCCTCCGAACCGTAGTTAGCGTTCAACATTGGTGGAACGATACTAGCTCATAATAGAAGCTGAAATACGTTTATAAATGACGCGTCTGTCAGCGTCTCGGTAGCGGTCAGAGCATTCGCCCGGATTGCGAAAGGTCGTAAATTCGAATCCCACCTGAGGACTAGGGGGCGGGCGTGGTCTTTTTACATACGTATTTTTTAGAAATATAGAAATATAGAATAATAAATTCATAAAATAAAATGTAATACATTACTTATATACTTTATAATAATATTGCATAAAACTCTGATTAAATCGATTAAGTAACAAGGTAAAAGTTTTTAATAATAAAAGACGTTTTAATGCATGAGACCGCTTAGTGCACTTTAATCATAGTGTTTAGACATAGAAAATATGTAGCTAAAACAGTAAGTTAACTACGAACAATTGATCGAAATTAACGCACACAAACGCACCTCAAGTCAGTCCGTGACTGGTCAAATGAATGAAGAAAATAACTTCATTCAAATGCACTTAAAATATGTTGTTATGGATCGTCCAACATTTTTTACCTACCATTCAGGACGTTTTTTAACTGACAAGAAGGCTGTAATCAAACTATTACACTACTATTACTGTGATAACAGAATATTTTTGTTTTTTTTGTGGATGATGTTTGGTGACGACGTATAATATTGTAAATGTCGTTACTTCTGGTAAAGCTGACGAGTTTCTTACGCCCATTCTTCTTGTCGGTTAAAAAGACGTTCTGAATGGGTGGTAGTAAAAATGTTAAATGATCCAAAATAATTTATAAGTGTATTTGAATAAAGTTATTTTCATAATCATCGTTCATATAAAAAAGTAATCATAAACACATACAATGTTTTTTCATAAATACTGATAGCTACTGGTGGACTGTATTAAACTGCGATATGAAAATATAATGGAAACACGGTGATTTTACGATAATAATAGTAATTTATTAATATTCACAATATAATTAAACAGACCTGTCAGCTAGACACACAAAACAAAACAAACTACGAGACAGAAAAGAAGATGAAAAAGTATCAAAAAGGTAGAATCATATAAAATAATATAAAAAAGGTTTGCGTATCAGCCAGTCGCCAACATACCGGACCCCCAGTGTGGAACACTAACAACCGGTGGCTACTGGCTCATCCGCAGCCTCCAGTAAAATACATTTTCGGGCCGGTCGGCGCAGCACGCCGCCGCGGGTGCGGATGTCTGCTACGCGGACCGCTCCGTCGGGACCTAAAAAGACCTTCACTACCCTCCCTAGCGGCCACAAGCCTCGAGGCAGGGTAGGGTCGGCTATCAGCACCACATCACCTTCGCCAAGCTTTACATATCTGCTCGTTGCTTCCCTGGGGCGTAGCGTTGGTAAATATTCGCGAAGCCATCTCGTCCAAAAGTGGTCCGCTAGCCGAAGCGTTTTTCGCCAGTCAGATCGTCGTGTTATGTCATCATCTGTCAATGAGGCGGTCCACGGAGCAACTGACGAGGAGCCCAAGAGGAAATGAAATGGTGTTATGGCCTCTGGCGAGTCAGGGGAAGCTGGAACATAGGTGAGCGGTCTCGAATTGCGGTCTCGCTTCGGCCTCTAGAAGGAACGTTGACAGCACCTCTTCTTTCAGTGACTGGTTTTTGAGACAGGATCTGAGTGCCGCTTTTACTGTGCGCACGAGTCGCTCCCAGGAGCCTCCCATAAATGGAGAAGCTGGTGGAATGAAGCGCCACTTGATCTTGTGGTTCGTGGCGTATTCCTCCACAGAATCATCATGCAGGCGGCGTAGCTCGCGGGAGGCTCCGACGAAGTTGGTCCCGTTGTCGGAATATATGGTGGAAGGTGACCCTCTGCGGGCAATGAAGCGGCGTAGACTCATAATTGCGGCGTCCGATGAGAGTGAGTTCACGACTTCTAGGTGTACCGCCCTTGACGTCAAACAGGTGTACAGTGCGACATACCGCTTTTCTTTGCGCCTGTGTATGGTCACCAGGATCGGTCCAAAATAGTCGACGCCCACGTGGGTGAACGGCCTCTTATGGTGGTCTAGACGCTCAACTGGTAAGTCCCCGGCTCGAGTCTGTATGGTCTGGCTCTTCCACCTGCGACACTGAGGGCAGGAGTTGGACACGCTGCGTATGGTACCTCTGGCTCGTAGTATCCAATATTTCTGCCGGAGCTCGTTCAATACAATCTCGTTGAACTGGTGTGCTACTTTCACGTGTTCATATTGGATCAGGAGCCTGGTAACGTGATGACGGCCATCGAGAATGGCAGGTGACTTAGTTTCCTCGTTGAGACCTGGCGCGGCGCTTATTCGTGTGTTCAGCCTCAAAATCCCTTCGTCGTCTAGTATGGGATCGAGTTTAAAGATCCGACTGTTCTTGGAAAGCGGCTTTGAAGAACGCAAGGCTGACGCTTCCTCGGTAAAACTCTCCATCTGCGCATACTGGACCACCATCTTCTCGGCTTCGATGATATCTGCTGCGTGAAGTTGGTAAGGTGACGTGGTGCTATCTAAAAATAATTTAGAATTTTGCAGTATTGGTCGAGATAATTTGCGCCGGAATAACCGCGCGCCCTGGAGAACACGGGCGGTGGTGCGAAGCAAACGCAACCATGAACTGAAACGCGTCGGATTCGGTACTGAACTTGAAGATGATATGTCAAGGAGTAGAATCACCAGGTCCGACTTGAGTTCAAGATCTGGTGACGACTCTTCCGTGACGATTGTGCACTCGGTCGGCCAGGTGTTTGGTGACTCCGTAAGGAACATTGGCCCTGTAAACCATCTATGAGTCGCGGTGAGATTACTTTTTTTCGGCTTAGTAGCATCATCGGCCACGTTGAGAGAGGTAGGGATCCACCGCCAATGTGACGGATTTGTGGTCTCCAGTATCTCTCCCAACCTATGCGCTACGAACGGCTTGTATGTGCGGGCGTCGCTCCGTATCCACTTTAAGACTGTGGACGAGTCTGTCCAGAACATGATAGCGGAAGGTTTAAAACGGTGTGCCTTTAAAATTGTTTGAGCAAAACGCGTTGCTATTACCGCGGCCTGAAGTTCTAACCGCGGGATCGAGATTGGCTTAAGGGGAGAGACTCGTGCCTTGCTACCAATGAGACTCGTGGATACGGAGCCATCGCTATAACTAAAGCGCCAGTAGGCGACGCATGCATATGCTTGCTCACCTCCATCAGCCACCAAGTGTAGCTGAACGTCGAACGTATCCGGCTTAGACATGTACCAGCGAGGGATTTTCACGGTAGCTGCGACTTGCAATTGCGCGTACCAGTCGATGCATTCGCTTACGTACACGTCAGGTACGGGTGTGTCCCAATCGACGCCTGCCCGCCACAGTTTCTGTATTATAATTCGTCCCCAGATGACGACTGGCATTAGTAAGCCAAGAGGATCGTAGATTTTCATGACGTTTGATAATAGATTGCGCTTCGTTAAAATGTCAGTCGATATCTGAGGTGCAGCGCGAAACCCGAGTGAATCCTGAAGCGGGTTCCATTTCACACCCAACACGCCCACTTCCGTGCACGGTGGCAGGTACACATCAGAGGTTGCGTCACTACGTAGTTCCTTGGGCACCAAGGCCAGTGCCGCTGGGTCGTTTGAGGTCCACGCTCGCATCTCAAAACCACAAGCTTTGTGTACCGTTACTATATCGGCGGCTACTTGAGCAGCGTCTGTAGTGGTGGAATAGCTTCCGAGGTAGTCGTCCATGTAATGGTTCTCTATTATTTCTTTGCAGGCGGAGGGGTAGTCGGCTTCCAGCATTCTTGCATTTTTGTTTTTAATGTGCAGTGCAATAAACGGGCTGGAGACTGCCCCAAAGATCATGGCTGACATCCGGTACTCTTTGAGATTGCCGTCTGCATCTCGCCATAGGAAACGTTGGGCGTCTCTATCCCTCGCAGATATTTTAATTTGTGGAAACATCTCTTTGATGTCGCCATTCAGTGCTACGGCTCCCTCACGGAAACGAAATAAAATATCTAGGAGCGAGCATAATAAATCTGGACCTTGTAGGAGCAGCTTGTTGAGACTTACTCCTTTCGTGGCGGCGGCTGCGTCGTGAACCGCCCTCAACTTCTTCTTCTGCGGATGAAAAACACCAAAAATTGGTAGGTACCAACGAACAGAACCGTCCGTATTAACGTAGGAAGCATTGGAGCCAAGACGTTTATGATAGGTCTTAGGGTCGCACTCTTCAGCGTAGCCCTTGTTTATGATGTCGTTGATGAATTGATGGAAGGCGTTAGCGAATGAATGATCTTTAGACATCTGGCGTTCGAGTGCTTTGAACCGTGACAGTGCCTGCGGGTAACTATCAGGTATGATTTTAGGCAGGTCTACCCTCCAGGGCAGTCCTACCTCAAAATGGCCATTTTCGAGCTGACGAGCCGAAGAGTCGATAATGTTTAGAGCTCGTTGGTCTTCCTCGTTTGGACTAGGTGTTCTTTTCGAGATACCTAAAGCATCAATGTCGTATTGGCTTTTCAGAAGGGTGTCCAGGTCATCGTCAACGAAATTCACAAACTCTAACGGCTTAGAGGAGATGGAGTACGCTCCATGGAGCACCCAACCTAGCAGGGTTCTAGACGCAACGGGTTCATTCCTTTTCCCGCATTTTAACTCGTGACTTATGGACAAATGCCAGTCAGGTGCGCCGATGAGCACGGTCGGAGAAGCGTCAGGGTACGAAAGAGCGTCGGTTAAATCGCTAAGATGGCCGTAATCCATAAAGTTGATTTTATCGGGGTGCTGTGCACGCAGTCCTAATGGTTTAATGGCTCGTGCGTCTTTCACCAAGTAACGGTCCGTTAGATTACGACCGCGAATATAAAAATCAACGAAACTTACGTCAAGTTCTTTTGTCATACCACTGACGCCTTCAATACGAAGGTGCTCCTGACAGGTTGGCTTAGCTCCGATGCGTGCTGCTATGTCTCCATCAATAAGGGTCGCTGTGCTGCCCTCGTCGAGAAGCGCAGTCGTCTCGAACTCACCGTCGGGGCCTTCGAGTACAACTGGGACCACTTTCAGCAGACCACGGGGACGTGAAGATGCCGGTGATAGTCCTGTAGCATTAATCATGTGATCAAAGGTGTTTGCAATTTTATCGACTGGTTGGGACTCGTTGTCTACGCCACTTTTGTCGATAGGGTTGGAGGTAGGAAAAGATATGGGAGTAGGGGAGGTCTGCGTGGTGTTGCACTGTCCACTTGGAAGCGTCTTCCCACCAAAGCTACATGGCGGTGTGCCATGGAGAAGTGCGTTGTGACGCCTTAAACAACCGTCAACTCCGCAACATTTAGCACGGCATTTGTTCCAAGTATGGGGCGCGGACTTCATACAACGGTAACACACTCTGGCCTCTCGAACCCAGCGCCACCTGTCGTCAACCGTGAGGCGCAAAAATTTTTTACACGTTTTTAGATCATGTGCCCCTTGTTGACAGTACGTACACTGCTCGGATGACTTGAGGTTGGATACCGTGGCGTGTACCGCTTCCTTCCTTAAATGAAATTTCGAATGCCGTTGTGCCACTGGGGTCAGTGTCTTAAATGAGCTATCGAAGACAAAATTAAATTTTAATTGCTTGTCAGCTTCAGAAAGAAGAAAGAGTGACAATAGTTCCAATCTTGATATATTTCGTTCGCCTGATTCGGAAGTTGTGGCGAAATCTGTGAAACGAGCCCTAGTGTGTTCGCTCAGTTTGACCAAAACGCACCGAAAAAGTTCTGGTGACGATAGGTAGTCGTATTGTTTGAGCAATCTTAAGGTCATTATAAAGTTTCGCAATTTGTTCGCTAGATTATTCAAATCATGGGGAGAACTTAGCTTAGATGTGTTTCGTAGCTCAGCGACCTCGCGCGCCACCAGGAGTTCCGGCCTTGCGTACGTCCGTTCCAGGGAGGACATAATTTCCTCGGGGTCTGCGGAGGTCCAAATGAGTGACGCGACCGATTGGTACGCTTGGCCACGAATCGCGTTGTTCAAGCGCTCTACGTTCTCTGAAGCAGAAAAGTTAGACTTTGATCTCTCAAAACTACTTTTAAATGCCATCCATTGACCAGAGTCACCTGAGAATGTAGGAAGTTCGGGTTTCTTTGGTCTATTGGAAAGTGCATTAATGGCATGTGAAAGTTTGGTTATTGGGTCTATAGAGATATTATCAGATGGTTGTTGTGTCACCGTGTCACCGTAGTTGTTGTTGACCGTTGTAAGAGGGGGTTTCGTGGTGACAGCTGGGGCCTCACCGGGTACCATTGCATGGTCGAAATCGATGTCTGCATTTTGTTCCGAAACCCACGTTGCGGTACGTTTCTCTGCGTTACAGTTAGAAAAGTACGAACTACGAGATGAGTGTGACTTAACTTTCAGGGCGGCGAGTTTAGCTTGGAGCTCCGTGTGCTCTGCCTCGGCTTCGAGGCGGGCGAGCTTGAGCTGACGGTCGTGTTCGCGTTTAACCTGTTCACGTTCACGCTCTGCATGTTGTCGCGCTAGCTCGCGTTCACGCTCTGCATGTTGTCGCGCTAGCTCGCGTTCACGCTCGACTTGTCGTCGCATTGTTTCAGCTTCGAGAGCTAGTTTCTGCACACGAAAATCTGTCGATGTGCGTGAGGAGTGGGTGTGCTTGCTGCGCGATTGCTGACTATGAACGCTACAAACGTGTGTGGATGGTGCTTTAGCGTTGCCTTCGTTATGCGAATCAGGGTGGGCAATTGTGCAATCGGCGGCGGGACCGGGTTGAGCCTCGGCAAAAAAAGGTGTGCGCGCCGTTTGCATGCCCGTACTACGTGGCAACGAGAAAGCATCGTCATCTATTGTGGCTGAAACCGGCCGGACGCTGCGCGGTGAACGTTCGCGACGTCCGTGCTGCGTCCGCTCGGCTTCTGCAGCCGCCAGGTCTGCCTTTTTCTTGTTACGTGTTTCCACCATAATTAAAATGAGATATGTACGAAATGTAACTACGAAATGCAAATTTCAAAATTTAAATGAAAATTTTTAAATGACGTGAAAATTTTTGACAAATGTTATTTACGATGCTGAAATTTACTTACGGCAAGAATGGACCAAAATGATAGCTACTGGTGGACTGTATTAAACTGCGATATGAAAATATAATGGAAACACGGTGATTTTACGATAATAATAGTAATTTATTAATATTCACAATATAATTAAACAGACCTGTCAGCTAGACACACAAAACAAAACAAACTACGAGACAGAAAAGAAGATGAAAAAGTATCAAAAAGGTAGAATCATATAAAATAATATAAAAAAGGTTTGCGTATCAGCCAGTCGCCAACAAATACTTATGTTAATTTTTAAACTACTGATTTAGTTCATTATAAAACCAAAATAAATAAAGAAAAAGAAAGCATGTGCGCATTTCACACGTGGTAAAAGTGAAACCTTCAAAAATAATACGTATACAAAATACCACGGTTATTGTGATGCCTTCTCTCAAGCTATGTGCTACACATGAGCACACAAACACGTATTAATACACGTAGAACGCTGAGGCCCACACAAACTCCCACTGTGCCTTGGTAAACATCAGTGGAGAGGGTACGAAGCTGAGCACAAAGAGAACCACGAACATAAGAGACACTTAATGATGCTTCCCATCTCATATTCTCCTACGTTAAATTTTGTGAATTTATGTGTCTGTCTCTTTTTACTGTCGCTTTCTCGTCTTTTTTTCGTTTCTTCGACTTTCAAATCACAACGATGCTAAAGAAGTTTTCACTTCAAAAAAAATAACAGTGCCACCCCTAACACTCTTAACGAACTTAGGTATTTATCTCAACAAATAAACCTAGGTTAGATACTGCTTTTACTATTTTACTATTTTACTATGGTTTACACGACTACACTATAAGAGGATATTGGACCCAGCGCAATCCCAATTACATCACATTTAGCGCACATGAATTCTTGCATAAGTTACACATAAGGGCTGTGACACCTCAATGGGCGATACGCAATCACTTTCACCGATTGTACATTTAAGGGTTGTCACAACACAAATGAATATTCATAACATAATGAAACTGGTATTAAGCGGTATCTTACGCGATGATGGAAAAAGACCGAATGGCAAGTGGCATGCCATACGGTCTTTTTCGTCTGGCGACAAGGTTTATCATTGATTTAGAATACGACCTGTGTCGATAGTCTGGCACCATCACATGTTACGAAAGCATTATTAACTATTGTATGCCAGGATTAACTTTTAATGAAATAATGAAAAAAGCTGTCAAACATAAATACAATGAAAACACTAATTTAATCATTTTAATTGGTAATGTAAACAAAGAAAATTTGCTTAAATATTGTAATATACTGGGTACCCTAAATATCAAAAAAATTGTTATGTTTACATTCCCCTATAGCAGCAGTCTGCCACAGGCGGAAAATAATTATAGATATCATTTAAATGTATCATTAACTACTATGGCACATTATAATAGCCAATTTCATATAATTGATATTAATAAATATATAAAGAAATTTTATATGACAAAGGATAAATACTATCTGCCTACTTATTATAAAAGACAAATAGCTATATCGCTATCTTATTTTTTTAAACAATTAGCCAATAACTTGGCTAGTAAAACTGCTGCTTCTATTGAGCAGTATAATATTGACATTAATTATTCGACTTTGGAATTAGTTCCAAATAATTGTTTATTAAAATCTAAACATAATATTTTAAATTAATTTATGAGACAATAGAGGAGTCCTCTGGCCCTATAGTGACAAAAGAAAAGTCTTCCTATTTGAATATTGTTCATCAAAATATACAAGGCTTCTCTGGCAAGGATTTAGAATTAAGTCTCTATTTAAATTATGAAAATATTGATGTGTTATGTGTAACTGAGCATTGGCTTAAGAATTACGAATTGATGACCAACATAGATAATTATAAAATTGTAAGCTCGTTTACTAGAAAATCAGCCAAAAGAGGTGGCTCTATGATAATTTTACATGAGTCAATACAATGTAAGGAACGCAAAGATATAGTATCCAAATCAATAGAACGTATTATTGAATGTATTATTGAATGAATTGAATCATGTGTGGAACTAGACAAAATAGTTATTGTATTGCCGCTATGGAGGAAGTACTAAGAATAACTTGCAACAAAAATAAAAAAGTGATTGTATGTGGGGATTTCAATATAAATATTCTTGATTCAACACATCTCTCGGGTGGGTTCCTAAATTTATTTAAATCTTTTAATTTATTTAATGTATTTAATGAACCGACCCGAATTACTCCCACATGCGCCACTTGTTTAGACAATATTTTTTGTAATAATAAAATACTTAAAAAAACAATAATTAACTGCATTAAATCCGACCACAGCGGCCAATTTGCCTCTATTGAGTACCATCACGTTTCTTCGAAACGCGAAATAACTTGTAGACCATTATCTAAACATTGTATAGATAAATTCGGATACAATGTAAGTAACAAACTTGCAACTCTACCGGTCTCTAACTTTGAAACTAATAGTCTTTGTAATCATTTGTTTCATATAATTAATAATGAATTTAGCAATATATTTAGACAAAGGGTATTTAAAAAAGATAATGTTAAAAAGAAATTTAGTGATTGGGTTACACCTGGAATTTATAAAAGCAGAAGGAAATTATATGAACTTTATGCTTTAAAATCTACCTCCAGTGATACTAGCTTTATTGAATATGTAAAGAAATATTCTAAAACATTTAAAAAAGTATGTTCTCTTGCTAAATCTATGTACATAGCTAACAAAATTAAGTTATCAGAGAACAAAATAAAGACTACATGGAATATAATTAATAAAGAAGCAGGCAAAAGCAAATCTCAAATACAATCTTTTTCACTAGAAATTAACAAAAATATCGTAAGATCTGACAAAGTTGTTGCTGGTGTTTTTCAGGATTTTTTTTTCTATATTACCATTAGAAACTACAAGTTCCCTACGTTCGTGTCCTAATATTGCTGCTGCCCTCCTAGAATCGAGTGTTGATAGGTGCAATGTAAATTTTAATTTTACACACATTAATAGTGAAAACATTTTTAAAGCATTTAAAACTATTCGTATTAAAAAAACAGAAGATTTATGGGGTATGTCAACTAATAATATTAAATCAATAATTGACATAATTGCGCCTTACTTAGCTTATATTTTTAATAATAGTGTTGACGAGGGGGTATTCCCACACTTAATGAAACATAGTAAATTAGTTCCCCTTTTCAAATCTGGAGAAAAAAATGATCCCGCTAACTTTCGACCTATATCTATATTACCAATGTTCAGTAAAATTTTTGAAAAAATTATCTATATGCAGTTATTGGCTCACTTTACCGATACTAAAATTTTTCACAAAAATCAATTCGGTTTTTCTAAAGGTAAAAGTACTACTGATGCTGGAGTTGCACTTATTAAACACATACTTGATGCTTGGGAGGGCAAGCAAGATGTAATTGGCATCTTTTGCGACCTTTCTAAGGCGTTCGATTGCGTTGATTACCGCACGCTATTAAAAAAGTTGGAACATTATGGTGTCTCTGATATGTCAAAGAGCCTATTACAGTCGTATTTGTCAAATAGAATTCATAAAGTTGTTATTAATAAGAGTGAGTCTGCTGGAGCCCCCATAACTATGGGCGTGCCCCAAGGATCAATATTAGGGCCCTTACTTTTTTTGATCTATATTAATGACCTTCCTTACTATGTTAAAAATCTATGTGAGACAGTGCTATTTGCAGATGACACTTCCTTAGTTTTTAAAGTCTCTCGACACGATGATTGCTCTGACAATGTAAATAGTACGCTATCAAAAGTTTTAGAATGGTTCACCAGTAACAATTTATCACTAAATTCAAAGAAAACAAAGTGCATACAATTTACGTTACCGAATGTAAGGAGGGTTGACCTACTTATAAAGTTGAATGATAAAGTAGTCGAATTTGTTGAAAAGACAAAAAATCTGGGTATTACATTAGATTCACGACTACAATAGGACCCTCACATTGAGGCCTTGTCAAGTAGACTCAGTTCTGCGGCATACGCTGTAAAAAAATAAGGCTTTTAACTAATATTGAAACGGCAAGGTTAATTTATTTTAGTTATTTTCATAGTGTAATGTCTTATGGGTTGCTGTTGTGGGGCTCAGCTGCTAATATTGAAAGCATTTTTGTATTACAGAAAAGAGCTGTCCGCGCAATATACAACCTTCGGCCTCGGTATTCTCTCAGAGACTTTTTTAAGGAAATTAATATTCTTACTGTGGCGGGACAGTACATTTATGAGAATATAATTTATGTACGAAAACACTACAATACTTTTGTCAAAAATAGCGACGTACATTGCTTTAACACCAGAAATAAGAATAGACTTGCCGTTCCAAGATTTAGACTTCAAAAGACAGGAGGCTCTTTCTTGGGGAAAGGAATAGCACTGTTTAATAAAGTTCCACAAAGTATAGTAGATTTGCCTTATCATAAATTTAAAATATATGTAAAAAATAAGCTCATGTCCAAAGTTTATTACAAGGTCAACGACTATTTAATAGATCGCGATGCATGGAAGTAATATGTGTCATTTCAACATGACATTATTTATTACAGGTTGTATCATACAACATTAGCATTTGTTAATTTTTTAAAACTAATTTATTACTGGTAGTTAGAGTATGACATGCTCTCTTAATACATTTCTTGGGTGGTGGCATGTGGTGCGGATCGTTACGTTCCCTAAGATATGGTTGAGCGAAGCGATGGCTGTATCATGCGTCATGCTCGTGAACGGGTGCTGCCTTGGGAAATGGGTCTGCTTTAACCTTCAGTATTATTGACTAATACTAAACATAAATCTTGTTGCTTTCTTAAATTTGTCGTTTATTCCCTGTATGTTATTGCAATGTTCAGGGATACTTACTTTAAGTAAGTACAGATACTTGTTGACTTTGTTGTAATCAACGAAATAATGATATCATAACACTATTAGTATTGTCATAACATAATAATTTTGTTTTTTTTTTGTGGATTGTGTATGGTGACGACGTATTATATTGTAAATGTCGTTACTTCTGTTAAAGCTGACGAGTTTCTTGCGCCCACTCTTCTTGTCAGTTAAAAGACGTCCTGAATGGGTGGTAGGTAAAAATGTTGGACGATTCAAAACTACTTATTTTTAAGTGCATTTGAATAAAGTTATTTTCATTTTCATTCATTTTCATTTTCATTTTTTCATTTGTAGCCGTTACATCGAAGGAAACCGGGGGCTGCAGCAGCTGCAGAAAGTTGCAAAGTTCGAGCCCTTGCAAACATTTACGTCTTTGTTCTCTTCGGTGTGGAGACTATGGGTTCATGAGGCCCGAAAGCAAAGCTCTTTTTTCAAGAAATGACGTTTAATTGAAGCGACTGGGAACAAAAGATCTGGCACTTTTAAAGACGTCCGTGGTCGAGTGGCTCACACACCGATTGTCATGGTATAGCCATTCCGAGTTGCCGAGTTCCATCCTCGGCCAGGTCAATGAAACCTGATTTTCTATATTAGTTCGGGTCTGAGTATTGTGGTAGCTCATCGTCGCAAAGTTGCCTGTCTGTCGGTCTTCTACAGACTGTACTTTGGAGAGTGTGCTCAGGAGCTGAACTTGATCATACCGCCTTCTCCTTTTTTCCATCGGACATCCAGACGCACCGCGGGCTATCACTCTTTCTTGGTTGCTATTCCTACCTGTTGCACCGAGCGCTTTGTAACATTCTTTATAATGCGCACAGCAAAGGAGTGGAACTCCCTCCGTGCGTCTGTATTTGCGAGAACTTATAACCTGTTCATTTTCAAAGCCAGAGTGAATAGGCACCTTCCGGGTTAGCTTGTTCCGTCGTGGATCCTGTCTTAGCCTCAAAGCTTGAGTGAGATCAAGAGCGAACCTATTCTAAATGTTAAAAAATGCCTTCTGATTTCCATAACAGAAGTGCGTTAGCTACTTAACTTAGGTTGGAACAATGGATGCTATGTTGTATTTATTACTTACTAGCTTTCCGCCCGCGGCTTCGCCCGCGTGGAATTCGGTTATATTGCGGTATAAATCACAACTATAAGAAAACTTCTCATTCCCACGGAAAAATCTAAGAAGCGCGATGTAAAGCTGGATACAATTAGTTGTTAAACCAAAACTGAATGGTACACTATATTATATGTTTTCCCTTGTGGAGCAAAAACATGCAGATTTTGGGCACTGGAAACCCGGGAACACGCTACATAGAGCTGACCATGCGAAAAACAATGTTTTTCCAAGCTATCATTCCACTTCTTATGTATTTTAAAAAACACATCGTTACCATGTTTTAAAAAACACCCAGCGCCATCTATCGCATACCTCAAGAACTAAATAACGTAACTAATACTTATACCAATTAGTAATTCGTTGACTTTAGTGATTTCAGGATAAGTAGATGTAAAAAAAACAATTTAGACGATAAAACAAATTGTACGTCATCCCTCAAGAATTCCTCATTTTCGAGGATTCATTATCGTATCATTTTACCTTGTTTTAAACGACACACAGCGCCATCTACAATCCATCCATCAAGCAAACAATATTTTTGTTTTTCCTCGGGAATATCAATTTTTTCAGGATAAAAAGTACCCTATTATTTAATCCGGACTTTTATCTTTACGTCTGCAAAATTTCTAAGCAATCGGTTCAGTAGTTACGGCGTGAAAGCGGAACAAACAAACAAACAAACTCACTTTCCGATTTATGATACATATTAGTAAGGATTTATAATCACTATTATAGACTATCGATAGTAAACATCAATAGCTGCCCGTGCGCAGGTGGGCAGCGGCAATAATAGTTCCTGTAGACCACCAAAGTGGCAAAAGTGTTTTCCGAGTTATGATCTTTCTCTGCGATCTCCAACCCTGCCAAGCATAGGTGGAGATTATAGCCGAATTCCCCTTTTTCAGGGGAGCCCTCCATGCAGGGCAGTCATTCGACTAGAATGATACCTATATTATATGCTTTTATTTACTTTCACTTGTCCCGATGTCTGTAATAAAAATTTGCAAGTTAAACTTGACGCACTTGCCGATTTCCGATTGACCTGAAATTTTACATTCATATGTATATCACGTGACAATGCAATATTATAATGACATGGAGCGGATCTGATGCTGGAGCTGAAAGGTGGCCATTGGAACTCCGCAATAAAACGACACAACCTCATCGAGTTTGGGCTCGTTTGATTCGTAATGACAATTGCTTTGGTTCTATATGGTAACCAGTTTGTTTCGCTTTTTAACTTTTTAGTTCGTTTATTAACATGTAATAACATACGCTTTTATTTGTCTTTTTTTAATAGAATCTTGGCAATGGCGAACAATACAGTTCACAATTTATTACACAAAATATCGATATGTTACAGTCAAAACTCATAACGAGTCAAAACCACTTTTGACTGCAAAAATTAGGCAAAAGTACTTTTGACCAACGACCTTAGTTAATAACATTTATGACTGATTTTCGCAGTCAAAAGTGGTTTTAACTAAGGGCATCGGTCAAAGGTACTTTTAACTGCAAAAAACAGTCAAAAGTGGTATTGCCTGATTTAAAATTTAGATTGTCAGTCAAAACTCATAAACACCTCACGGTGGTTAAGTTAGGTTATTCTCTTTTTATTATTGATCTAAATCAAAATCTCAATCTAATGAAAATATGTTATTTGGAAATATTGATGCTATCCTTGAAAAAGTTATTAAACACATAAAATACAACTCCTTAGTGGTTGACGCATGAATTTTGCAACACGTACAAAAGAGACTAATACGTTACACTGTAACCTAAAATATTGTAGCAGAAATTGGAATTCAAAGAAAATGAGTGGAAACGAAAAGAATGAACGCTTTTTATTAAGGCTTCAAACTTTAGAAGAAATAAAGAATAGTCATTATAAGGTAATGGCAAAGAAAGAATTTGAAAAATTTGTAATTGAGGTGGAAGACGCAAAATTTGCGGAAAAAAAGAAAAAAATAAAAATTCCCACTCCAAGAAGTTTTGACTAATATTCTTAGTCAGAACCACTTTTAACTAAAACAATTTGGTCACAAACACTATTACCCAATATTTCGCAGTTAAAAGTACTTTTGACCAACGTCCTCAGTTAAAACCACTTTTGACTGCGAAAATCAGTTAAAAGTGGTTTTAACTGGTTATGAGTTATGACTGTAACAGATAAATATATTAATATGAAGACGGTCTCGACCTTTTATTGCAACGCTACCATTTCTGTCTTTCATAACAACGGTCCTGGGTTCGAGTCCCGGAAGGGCCAGATGTTTGTGTGATGAACACAAGCATTTGTACCTGAATCAAAGGTATTGATGTATATTTATATACATATCAAATATCTTTGTATTATATTATATCTTTGTCTATCCATTATCCTAGTATCCATAACACAAGCATTACAGTGCTTACTTTGGGTCAGACTAATTATTGCGTTTGAATATAAGTATTTCAATTTACTGGATTAGTTGCGCATTTAATTTTGTTATTTATATTTAATCCTGGCGTTTACACTCATTACACAAACCATGGACATATGAAAAATTGAATCGATAACACATTCAATTATCGATTTGGATCTTTGTAAAAACTATTACTAATCAGTATACATGAGAGCTCCAGCCAAATGATTTCTTGCTTTTTGCTTCTTTGTTTGTAAATTTGCAGGTGTCGTATATCTACTCCACACACCGGAAAATATAATTAACTATATAAATATACGGCAATCTCTACACGAGACGGCTTGCTGTACTTATTTGTGCAGGTGCGCAGGCGCAGGGGCGTAGGTTAACGCCTTAGATTTATATCTAAGGCGTTAACCTACGCCCCATATTATTATTAATATGTCTTACATTCACACCAATTAGCCTAGATCAAATTAAGCACTCGTAAGTCTTGTGTTATATATAGGATAATGAAATATCAAATACACATATACATAAATATTAGGTATAAGGGTCAGTTCTTGAGTAATTTCTTTTCTTCATTTGTTGATGAAGCATGAACAGTAAAATATATTTTTCCATAGGTTTCAGTAAATGTGTGGGGTTTTACTGAAACATCCCTTCTGGACTTCTTGCTTTGTTAGACTTGCCAACACTTGTATGTTCACAAACGCTTAGTGATTAATAATCCACCATTATTACGCACTGATATCCACCACAACACAAATTGTAACAAGGGAAACAAAACCACCAACGTGACGCTTCCCGCTCCCGCCAAAAAGTCCTTACCATAAGTTATAGAAAACGGAACAAGTAATCCAAAAAAAAAAGAAAAATGTTCTACCATAAAGCAGGGTGCAGCTGCAACCGTTTCCGCTTGGAAGCGGTGTGCAGAAGTGTCTGCCTAGGGCGGACCTCCACCGATGGGGCCGCGGTAGTGTCCGCGAGGTTTCCCGTGACCCCATCCGGTGCCACTGCACTGTCGAGATACTCGTCATCAGAAGATGACCAGTTGTACGACACTCCAGTGCCACCAAGGTGACCGGAGGGACATCTTGGAGTTTTTAGTGGGTAGGCCCCTGCGCACCAATCTGACGAGCTTATATCGTCAGATAGGCCCGCGGGGGAGAGTCCCACATAACTTCCGCCGCGTTCCCAGCAGCGGAAGTCTGGTCATGCATTTTCTCCAAGTAAAAAAAAATAAATGGGTGCAGCTGCAACACTTGAAAGAATGTTTGTTGCAACATCGCTTACCGAATATATTAAATTTACAGTAAATAATATAATTATGTAAACGATTTATTTATTCCACAAGTTGAAATAGGATAGTATTACTATGGATAGAAAAGATAGAGAGGATGGACGAGAGTAGATTAACAAGACAAACATATGAGGCAAACGTACATGGGCAAGTCGATAATTGCAAACCAAGGGGAACTTTCAGGGACCAAATAGAGGTGTCCTGAAAAAATGCCAGTTCAAAAGTACCCTTAACCGACGAGCTTGTATGAAAAGGCTGATGAGAGTTGAAGAAGCGAGAGATATATATCAGGATCGTGGTAAGTGGAAATCTGTGACTTTATGTATATGTATGTTTTATGGATAGTTTAATACAAACCTTTTTATTGGATCAGCTTCAATGGCGCAATGTCTGTTACGCCATAACTTCCCGAGGCAAACGTACATGGGCAAGTCGATAATTGCAAACCAAGGGGAACTTTCAGGGACCAAATAGAGGTGTCCTGAAAAAATGCCAGTTCAAAAGTACCCTTAACCGACGAGCTTGTATGAAAAGGCTGATGAGAGTTGAAGAAGCGAGAGATATATATCAGGATCGTGGTAAGTGGAAATCTGTGACTTTATGTATATGTATGTTTTATGGATAGTTTAATACAAACCTTTTTATTGGATCAGCTTCAATGGCGCAATGTCTGTTACGCCATAACTTCCCGAGGCAAACGTACATGGGCAAGTCGATAATTGCAAACCAAGGGGAACTTTCAGGGACCAAATAGAGGTGTCCTGAAAAAATGCCAGTTCAAAAGTACCCTTAACCGACGAGCTTGTATGAAAAGGCTGATGAGAGTTGAAGAAGCGAGAGATATATATCAGGATCGTGGTAAGTGGAAATCTGTGACTTTATGTATATGTATGTTTTATGGATAGTTTAATACAAACCTTTTTATTGGATCAGCTTCAATGGCGCAATGTCTGTTACGCCATAACTTCCCGAGTTCTTAACCGATTTTAATATTTTTGTGTGGAATCGAATCAACAGGTTTAGGACCAGATTGCAACGGAGCCCGAATTTTGAAATTCGCAAAAATTCTCATCGAATAAAAAAAATCTTTTTTTAGGTATTACGCTCCGCTCCAATATATGGTGTTAGCGTAGCTTTATGCTTAGCGACTGCATCGCCTAGTATATTTACTGTGTTCTTTGTTTACGTCTAGCTGTACCTGGCATGATTTTTAAAGCTTTTTGACGTGACAATGTCTTATTATTATTATTATAAATCGATGAACAGCAGCTGCATGACGTTCCGCCTGAGCCGAGTCTGCAAGCGAGAGCGCGGAACAAGCGACGATCGGCCTAAGCGTTCGACTTGTGGCGCATCTGTCTCTCTTCCACTTCATGAAGTGAAAAGTTAATGTGGTTTCCATTGTTTGTTACAGCAACCTTAATGTTAATTTATCAAAAAAATAATAATTTTCAATTAACTCCTTTGTATTATACAAAATAATGATAATTCAGTGATAATAATTCAATTCAAAAAGGATTGCAATTTTTTATCAATGTTTTCTTATGACGCTATCACGTAAAATTTTCGTCCGTAAACTGACTTTACAGACAACCATTTTTTTGCTGACTATATATGTGAACTTACTGTAACATGTATAGAACAACTTACCAAAGTTTCGTCTAAACTCATAGACTACTTTTTGAGTATTTGTGAAACTAACAAATGTACGTAAACCTTTTATATATAAAAAGAAGAATATTTGACTTTTCCTACATCTAATTATATAAAAACTAGCTTCCGCCCGCGGCTTCGCCCGCGTGGTGTTTTGATAAAAATTAACTTATGTTCTTTTTCAGATTTCAGACTATCCATATCCAATTTTGTAACAAACGGCTCAGCAAATTAGCCGTGAAACAAATATTTACACAGTTACAGTAAATTAATTTGAATATTAATGATTATACTAAAAGATCGGTATAGATTTGGGTATAGCATTTGATTGAAAGAGAGTAGGTATGTTTAAAAAAATTAAAAAATATCTTTTTACAGTAGGTATAAGGTACCTATGTATTCCATTAAGTGGCAGAAAGTACCTAGGAAAATCTATTGGTCCCTTATGTCCAAGAGACACTTTACAGGGGCCAGCGTCACGTTGTGTACAAAAATATTTTAAAATGACCTAATTTAAAACATTTTTGTACACAACGTTTGCTGTTTTGTTATTATTTGTTAAAATGTGGAGATTGTTTGGACTCGACACTCGCGAGCAGGCCACGTACAGTTGGCCATGCGAAAAACAGTTTTTCTCTAAATGGACACCTGCTACTTTAAGTGTTTGATCCGTTCCGTTCCGTTCGAATTTCGGGAATTCCGTTTGTAGAATTTCACCCCCACAGTGTTAAAAATTTCAAAATGCTAGAACAAACGATTTTTGTTTCTTATTTAGTGCCTAAATACAAAATGTCATGTTTTTATCTTCAAAATGACGAACTTCATACAAACTTTCAACCCCTATTGAATCCCCCCTCACAGGTCGAAATTTCAAAAACGCTACAACAAATTGTTTTTTTATTTCTTATCAAGTTCCTAAATATAAAGTTTCATAGTTTTATCCCCAAAAATGACAAAATCCCATACAAACTTTCAACCCTTATTTCACCCCCTCACTGGTCGAAATTTCAAAAACGCTAGAACAAATGTTTAATTATATCTTATCAAGTGCTTAAATATAAAGTTTCATGGTTTTATCTTTTAAAATTAAGAAATCCCATACAAACTTTCAACCCCTATTTCAACGTCTTCATCCCTTTTTTTCGCAATAAAAGGTAGCCTATGTTCTTTCTCAGGGACTAAAGATTGTCTGTGCCAAATTTCATCAAAATCGGTTGAGAGGTTTAAGCGGTAAAGCGTAGCAGACAGACAGACAGACAGAGTTACTTTCGCATTTATAATATTAGTAGGGATGTCATGTTATTCACTCCATTTGCTGGTTTAGTCATATCTAATAATTGTTCAGCAATTACTATTTTGTTTCGCTACTGTTGCACTGTATAGTAGCGATCCTGCCTTACTTACCGACGGTGCTGTGTTCGAACCCCATCAGGGGCAGATGTTTGTGCAATTAACATGAGCATTAGTACCTGAGTCATGGGTTTATTGGAGCGGAGCGAGCGAAGCTCCCATGGATCAGCTTCAATGGCGCAATGTCTGTTACGCCATAGCTTCCCGAGCTCTTAACTGATTTTACTTTTTGTGTGGAATCAAATCAACAGGTTTACGACCAGATTGTGACGGAGCTCGAATTATTTTGAAATTCGCAAAAATTCCCACCGAAACAAAAAAAATATATTTTTTTAGGTATTACGCTCCGCTCCAATATATGGTGCTAGCGTAGCTTTATGCTTAGCGACTGCATCGCCTAGTATACAGGGTGTCCCAAAAACGACACGTCACAGTGACACTGGGGTTAGGCCAGCACAAGAGGCATCGAATAAGCCTAACATGACCTCAGTAAAAGTTGCTCGGTTTTCAAGATATTGTCAATTTAAACTTTTTCAAAATTTTCACGTTTTTTAACGTGTTCAGTGCTAGCATTACGTTAGATAGCCCTCAGGTTTCGATTTTTCTTTTGTACTCTTGTTGCGAATAGTTGCTTAAGATGATAGAAGTGTTATTTCGTTGATAACTAATGTAAAATGTGGAAAAATACTGGATTGAACTTGAAAAAATTGAACAACGAAAAATTACTTTCAACTTTGATCACTTGCCGTGAAAAAAAATTCAAAGAAACTAAATGAGCAAATAACGTTAAAAACTTGCATGTCTTATGCTTATTCCAAAATGGTATAACACATGTGTCTTATTTTAATATTATACGATTTTTTAATGCTTCACTAATACTAGGAACCCCGGAAGCTACCGCTAGCAGGTAAAAAAATAATGTCACGCGCAACGATAAGGCATTGTTATTGTTATCTATTAGCTTTTTTGTTTGTCAAATGCATGAGAATGAAAGATAAGGATAGTTTATTACCCTTTTGTCGGCTAGATATTGTAAGCAAATAGCTTTGTTTTTGACGTACGTGTCGTTATCATCTTTTCAAAGAAATGGAGAAGAAAGAGGGGTTGTAGTTTTAATTCTTATGGCCCTGCACTGCAAATCAAGTTGTTACGACAGTTCGTTACCTTGCGTTTCGTACGACAACCGTGTTAATCTCTGCGTTCCTTGTTTCCGTGTATTCCTTAATTTAAATCGACTTGGCTTTTCTCTGGACTCTGATTTCTGTTTTGAACGACAACTCGGCGCTCTGTTGGACACTGATATTGCTTTACGGAACTGTCTTATTAACGATGGCAAATCGTGGTACCCAATACACTCACCGTGACTACTCGGACATGCACTTGATTTACGGCGAAACCAGGCAGGTTTCCAATCGAGGCAATGTTTCGTACAACGCAAGATTGGCTGCAAGATTATACTCCGAAAGATATCCAATCCGTAATCCGACGACTTACGAAGTGATCTTAAGAGTTGTGAACGCTTATCGTGATGGCAGATTACCTGGAGTGAGTCACTCAGAAGGAAGACCTCGGACTGTTGACGACAACGTGGTGTTAGAGCAAGTACGAGAGGAGCCAGGAACTTCAGTGCGAATTATTGAACGCCGCACTGGTGTTCCCAAATCTTCGGCACATCGAATTTTAAAACGCCACAAATACCATCCCTACCATATCCAACGCGTCCAAACACTGCTTCCGGCGGACTACGCTGCGCGTGTCCAGTTTTGCCGGACAATGATTCAGAAATGGAGAGAAAATCCAAATTTCTTCAATGAAGTGTTATGGAGCGACGAATCAGCCTGCAAAAGGGATGGGTATATCAATTTGCACAACATCCATAGCTGGCAATTAGACAACCCACATGAAAAAAGAGAAGACCGATCACAGTACCAATTTAAAATTAATCTGTGGACGGGAATTTTCAACGGTCAAATATTGGGACCGGTCGAGTTGCCGCCTGTTCTGAATGGACAAAATTATTTAGAACATTTGCGAAACAACCTTCCTGTATTATTGGAAGATACTCCGTTGGCGCTGAGACGAAGGATGTGGTTCCAACAAGATGGCTGCCCAGCACACTATGCCTTACCAGTACGTCAGTACCTAAGCAACGCATTCCCCGAAAGATGGATTGGGCGACAGGGGCCAATTTCATGGCCACCGCGTTCCCCGGATCTAAATCCCTTAGATTTCTTTTATTGGGGTTGTCTAAAAGACAAAGTTTATGCGAAACCAATAAGATCCGAAGAAGAGTTACGGCGACGTGTATTCGATGCAGCTCGCACCATATCAGAAATCAGCTTAAGAACATTGAGCCGTAATTTTATTAGGCGATGTCACTTATGTATTAGAGTTCAAGGGAGACAGTTCGAGCATTTACTGTAAACTTATTAAACCAATAAGATACATGTGTTATACCATTTTGGAATTGGCATAACACATGCAAGTTTTTAAAGTTATTTGCTCATTTAGTTTCTTTGAAATTTTTTTCACGGCAAGTGATCAAAGTTGAAAGTTATTTTTCGTTGTTCAATTTTTTTCAAGTTCAATCCAGTATTTTTCCACATTTTACATAAGTTGTCAACGAAATAACACTTCTATCATCTTAAGCAACTATTCGCAACAAGAGTGCAAAAGAAAAATGGAAACCTGAGGGCTATCTAACATAATGCTAGCACTGAACATGTTAAGAAACTTGAAAATTTAGAAAAAGTTTAAATTGGAAATATCTTGAAAACCGAGCAACTTTTACTGAGGTCATGTTAGGCTTGTTCGATGCCTCTTGTGCTGGCCTAACTCCAGTGTCACTGTGACGTGTCGTTTTTGGGACACCCTGTATATAAATATTTCGAGAAATATTACTAAATATACTAAACAAAAGAATAACATAGGAACAAATAAGTTTGGTCAACAAAAGATATGATATTAACATAATGGGGGTATAACATAACAGCTGTCTATCTTTAGCTTTCTCCTTCATTGATTGGATGTTCTTTAAAGCCGAATCTCTAGATACCCTAAGATGTTCGTTTAGGTCTTTTAAATCGTCACAAGCCGTGTAGTCCGCCATCGTTTTCATATGATGTATATATTCAACGGATTTCGATAGAGTTCTTGTTATTTGAATAAGTGGATTTAGTAAATGTTCAGTGGGTTCTGATATTAAAGATTGATTATGTGATTTTGAAAGTTCTGGAATTTGATTTTGTGATTGATTATGATACTAGTATCACACACACAAAATCAAGATTTAGACTGAGATAGGGCTCGTCATGTGTTGATGTTGACGAATCGCGCAATTGTCTCTCACAGACTGGATGTGTATGTGGGTGCATTTGTTGATATAGGATTTTGATTAGTATTATTTTTATTCAAATTGCATGTTCTGCATGGCGTTGCGAAGTTCTGGGACCGTATCTTGTCTCGACATATGTATCGGGGCACTAGAGTAATATGGCGAAGCGGTTCTCAAGGTGGTGCCTGTTTCTTCGGCCGCTGAATAGTTTAAATTGTCGACGGGAACTGAGAAGGTTGTTGCTCCCATTTGTCGTTCAATTTGTTGGTTCCTAAGGTTATTATTATAGACCCCTTTTCTACATTCCGCAATGAAGTGCCCTGGTATTTTTGCAGTAATTGCACGTTTTGGTTTGCCTTAAGACATTATATTGGGGGACTGCGGGCGATGTTCCCTGGCTAGACGGCGGAGGTCGGCGTGGGACGTTACCGTATGCAGCGGGTGCGCTACTATTTTTACATAGAATTTGACGAGCTTGGTTCATATTTTGTATTTTTACCTCTTTGATTGCAAAGTTTTCTGCATACAACACGTCATTTTTGTTTGCCTAAAGCATCTAATTTATTGGTTTCTACCCAGATTGGGCTACTAGAGCTATTGGAGAGGTGATCTTTATGTGGTCAATATTGTTTTTTGTAAGTATTTGTATTTAAAATATAGAGGTATGTCTTTAAAAAACTTTAGTTGAATGTGAAATGATATATTATTGGTAGAAATGTTAAATTCTTTCTATAGTTTCTAATAATACCTACTAGTTTGTAATCTAGCTATAAGTATCAATTACTTTGTATGTGATGTGACATATTTGTAAACTTCGGATGAATAAAAATAATTTAATATATTATTGTCGGCTTTAATTGAATGGTTACCTGAAATGAAACACAGAAAAATTGATAAAATAATATTTATTTAATCATCAGATGGACATAATAATATCCTAGGAAACTTAAAATGTGACTTATATACACATTATTAATATATATTTAATTGTTTAACAGAATTAACTAATTATTGTTAACAAGCATTACTTAATCATAAAATAAATGGTCAACAATTAACAAGGAAACAACATTCTTATAATAAATACATCAAGTTGTATTATCATTAACAAATAAATAGCCTACATTCTTATATTAATTACATCAATAACATCAATTTTAAAGTAATTTATAATGACCCCAAGTTAATGTGTCAGTGGAATTTTGTAAAATGTATCGTTTGGTATCTTCATAGAATAGACTAATTTAATTGATTTTTTGTGTGAATATTACATGTTTTATAGATCCAAACCTATGCATCGCCAAGATTTTATTGTTGCAATTGTGTAGACAAGATCGATAATCTTCTATGCGTAATGTTTTAGTAACACCATTTATTAACACCTTTTTCTTTAGCTGTCACCGTATTATCCATACTAATTGCATACATTTTCGACCTCAAACCGACAATCCATAATTTTTCCATTATTTTCATCTTTAAATATGCCTATTTTCTTTTTATTTAATCTAGGAAACCCAAACATATAATCAGTGGGGTAATCAGAAGTATCAAAATATATTTGTATAACAGGTTTTATATCTTTGTACAAGTCTTATGCAATAACATGGTAAATTAAACTGTCTGTGTCGGTATATAAAAGGTTTAAATTGTCATTATATTTCATAAGTTTTGGATAAATCTAATACACGGAAACCTAAATATATAGGTTTATTATAAGTTGAACAGCCACTAGATTTTCAGAAACAACATTAACATAGCTTCCCAACTACAGTCCGTTTTTTTTAGCATTAGAAAGAACAAAATTCGGGTATTTTATTGTACACATATAATGTAACAAACAAAACGTAACATCGTGAAAAGTTTACACTAAAAAATACCTTAAGAAGCAGAAGTTGCAAACTTGTGGAACGAAACGTTGGTCAGTTTGACACGACAAAATTAAAAAGTACATGCCGATGTTGTAATACATACCATATTAGGTGATTTTTAAAACGGCCGCTTAACATGGCCGCCATTTGCAACAATACCGGCAAATGTCGACGTCACTGGCATCACGAAAGCGATTGCAAGTATCTGTTTTGACTATTTTCACTATTTTCTTTGGTTTATTGTTTAGTTTCTATTGTTTTTGTTGAAATTTTTTGTTAAAAGTTTTTGTTGTTATTTGTTATTTAATCTGTTCAACAATGGACGAGCCTGAAGCCGGTCCAAGTGGACTCCAGCACAAGGTTGGTCACCACTGCTTCTTTATTTACATAATTTCTAATGCTAAAAAAAACGGACTATAAGCCCGGGTGAAGAGTAGTAATGTGCAGGATCTAAGCCATATGTACTAATACAAACATCGCAGCAATTTTCAAAAATGTCTGTGAAAAGCAAAACATCCGTTTTGAGATATAAATTAGAGTAATCTAACATGTTTTTACATTTGAATTATTTCCAAACTCAAAAGCGAAAAACGTGTGCATGTTTGTAATATTCATGTGACACGTAAGTCTCAGTCAAACAACTGTAAAAATATTTTTACTCTGGTAAGAATGTTGAATTTAAATAGTCAAATGATGTCATAAACTGATAAGGAAAGTTTCTTTCCGTAGTAGAATTTTGAATCCCTCTGGTTGCAGGTTTTGTTTTGATAGTTCGCGAAACTGATTTTCTTCAAGATTTTCTGCAAGTTGAATTTAATCTAGAAAGATTACTGGATATAAATTTAAAGATTCTAAAAATCTTCAATAAATAACTTGACCATTTATATTTAACTTCTTAGGGAATGATATATATGTGTTTTCTTTTTTCTGTGGAACAATCTCAATATCTCCATTTTTAATATTCAAAGAATATATAAAATGGGCTTCCGGTGTGGTGGATAAGACTATCCCTAAGTAGTTTTTCCGGGCCTGGATGGGAGAAGCTTTGACGTGTGGTTTAGGACTGGTAACGGGATGGCGGTGAACAGCTCGCATCCACAGCCTTTGTGGGTGTTAGTGTAATTTCTGTTTGTGTTTGTTTTTGTTTTTGGGGGTGATGGCGTCGCAGATAGACTCATCCGCAATCAAGTCCCGCATCTGGTTGATCGTTAGTCTGCGGGCAACGGCCTGTGCATTTTTGATCGAGATGGCCCTTCTGAGACTGCCTGTTTTGATATTTTTTGAAACTGCCTTTAAGTTGGGCTAAGTTTCATTTCATAGTTCGCTCGGTCCTTTTGATAGCCCACTAGCCCTTTTCGGGCGAGAAGCCACTGCTCGGTGTTTGGCAGCTGGCACCGGTGTATATGATAGTCTGCTTGGCCCTGCTTTGCCGTGATCCGTCTTTGTTTGGGTTTTGGGATTGAATTTGCATGGATAAGGGGGGAAGGCTGTTATTCTCTCCATCTCTCCAGTCTCCTTGACACCCGAGGACCCATGTCCGATTGTGTTTACTGGTAATGGCGAATTTCCGGACATTGCGACGCTGTGATAGCCCAGACAATTAACATATTCTAGTAATACTAAGTTTTTATTATTTTAAGATTGGTAGTAGCTAAATTCGTTACTTATTTTAATATTCTTACCTCTAGAACTGTGATTGTAGTCAAAATTGGAGTTATACTATTTTTTTTTTTTTTTTGTGATGTTCTTGTTTTGGGGGAGGCGAGAAGTGAGGGAGGGGTTGAGGTGGGTCCCGTAGGGGGGGTTAGATGTGAGGGGTGGCGGGTGGGGAGCAAGGGGGCGATGAGGAAGAGGGCGGGGTTATCTCTGGTTGAGTGGGGGTGGTCTGGAATGTTGATCCCACTTTCGAAGATCTGTGCTTTGTACCTCCTCTCATTCAGGAGATCCCTCAAACCTGGTCCGCAGCGTGATCAGCGAAATCAGGTGTCTTCAGCACTGGTCATACAAACTCCTCGAGCCATCGGAGGTGTCTTGAGGTTAGGCCGCCTCGTGGTGTGACGTTTTCGGCGGCGCCAAAGTTTCGGCGCGTGTAACCTCAATTGCTTAAATTTTGTGTGGAAAAACTTGTACCTTCCGACGGCTGTATCTCCTCCCAGGATGGCGCTATCCCCGTGGTTTCAATTGCCGGATATTCCTGCCAGGAGTGGGATTCGCCGCAATAATTGCAGCTTTGGTCCTTCTCCTTGCAGAGGGCTCTTGTATGTCCAAAGCCGGTGATCTCCACCGTCGATTTACCTAGACCTATGGACCACCCCCGCTTCCGTTAGGCACTTATATAGTAAAGGTAACACCTCCAGCACTGGATGGCATTGTAGATTATTGCGCGCTCGCTTGCGGTAGCTTACCGACATATTTTTGGTGTCCTCTGCCATTTTTCTTATTTTGGGCCTGCAGGTTCTCCAGGAGTTCTTTGTTTGTGTGGTAAGCCATTAAATTGTCAATCCTTACAAGTGGGTTTGAAGTTTTGCCTTTTTCTACTTTTAAAGTTGCTGTTTTAGTAAGTTGGACCTTGACTCTTTTTGCACTGTACTCGTTTCCGAAGCTCATCACCACCTTGTGGTTCTTTGCCTTGCGGACTCTGTCCACTAGGATGTCAAATCCCTTGAAGTCCAAAGACGATCTAATCGTTTCGATTACCTTATCCCCGGTGTTAGTCGAGTCGGTTGATGTACCGATGATCGTATGCTTAGGCCTTGTAGGGGGTTCCGACGAGCCGCTACGGCCGCGTGGGTGGTGCCGGTTGTTTTGTGTTTGTGGGCGCGAGTGCCTTTTTGTTTGTCTTGAGGCTGGAGTTAAACCACACGAGTGTATTATTAAGGACTTTCGATTGGCTGGCCACCTCTGCCACATCTGCCCTCAGAGGAGTTATCATCTCCTCCAGATGAGTGGCCGTTTCAGAGATGGCCAGCTCAGCTCCAATGCCCCGGGGTCCTGATGGTATTGGACCACTCGTGTAGGCAACATCCTTTACCTCTTCTATCTCCTTGAGGATGTCTTTCGTCCTCGACTTAAGTGCCGTTCTTTCGTGGCCCCTCTAGCGCTACGGAGCCAATTTTAATATACCTTTGCTGTGGGCTATGTTACGGCAGAGATCGTTAAGGTCGAGAAGGGTTAAGGGATCGCGACAGTGTCTCCGGAGGGTCACTGGTCGTCTGACACCTTTAATGGAAAGCGCAAGTTTCGGCCGTACCTGGTTCAGGAGTTCTCTCGATCTTGAGTCGGTGCTGGTGCCGAAGGTGTGGTAGACTTCAAAGTTGGAGTTGGCCTTTACCCTTCGGGTGGTTGAAGGGTTCTGGTGTAAGGCCTCTTAAAGCGCTGAGTTATCATCATGACCACTGGTTAGGTTAGGTTAGGTTGAATCCATGCTGTCACACTATTTTATACGAATAACGCACCTTAAAGTAAATTTAATCAAAAAAAAAATTAATTAATTATTATTAAGTAATTTCAATCACCTGACTGATTTTACGTCCACTCAGTTCAAAGGGCTATGTTACAATCCGCTAACTAGTTGGACGTTGAGTGACGCTTGGTCAATCGACGTTCGGCCTAGTCATTCAAATAAATTTCGTCATTAAATGAACGCGCTAGTCATTCAATAAAATAGCAGATTCAGCCAGATGACGGCGACATATATACTTTCCATAAAATGTTTTGAACAATTGAAACCACTATAAGATTTGTATGATGATAAGTGGTCATCATATGAACACCTTTTTATATAATAATCGTAGCTGTAAATTTCATGTTCTTCTAAATTAGTGGTAGAGGATAGTTTTGGGTTTGGATGACATGAAGAAATTGGTTTTAAAAATGCTTCAGTATCAGCATAAATAACAAACCGTATTCGTAACTGCCTTAGATATATATCGGAATGAATTTTATCAGATTACTCTTTATGCCCAAACCAGTTTTTTTTTGTTTTCGATGAACTGGGAAGAGTTGTACAGATGTGATTACAATCAATTTGTTGATTTTGTCTCAATCTTTCATTTGAAGTAAAATATAGAAGACAACAATCGCATAAAAATATTTGGTGATGGTCGCTGGATAATTGTCGAGTGTTCGTTATTACTGTTTGCAATATACAAAAGATTTGTGTGTCTTTTCATCCTGTTTTTGGTAAAATAGAGTGGACCTACTATATTGTTACGTTTACATTCTTCCGAACACTCTAAACCAAAACGTTTATACTAATGTTATTATTATTCTCAACTTTAAAAATATCTTAACTTTAACTGGGTATGGTACATTTTTAAAATTTAGTTTATTTTGATTTTTTAAATAAGAATATACGATCGATCGATACGTACGATCAATATGATATTGAACGGGATATAAAGCTGAAAGTAACGCCCATTTAAGGCATTCATGATCGTTATTTTTTCTTGGTTTCTTTCTTGGTTTTAATATGTAATGGTAAATCCATATAAGTTGAACCACGTAAAGGATTGAATTTGTTAACATTCATTTCCAAGAACTTAATTTTTTTAAATGGCCAACTATGTCATTTTTCAAATTTAGATATTTTAGTTTAAATAGTCTGTTTAAAAACAAAATAAGGATCTAAATTATCTCCTATTGAAATGGTGTTATTAGAAGTTTAAAAATCAAATTAATTTTCAAGAGCTTTAGTTTTCTGCACAAAATATGCATATACAATAAAATCGACTTTTATGAATGTGAGTTCTTTTAAACAATCATCAATCAGTTTTGAAATCGGAACCTTTCACGGAATCAAAGAATAACTCAGGTGTTTCAAGAATTGAAGCATCCTCTTGTTGAGGTGAAACAATGCGATACGATAAAATTCATGATCCGAAAGCTGTATCAAGTACCATAACATTTTAACATTTATGTTGAGTAAGTAAACTTTTTTTCCTGAGTATATTACTTCGTAAATGATTTGAAAAGTATCTTCTACTCACCATAACATCACACACATCACACTTTACTTTGTCTGTGTCTATTGGATATTGGTTTTTCGATGATGAAGATGATGGTTTACCCAAAACATTTCTCTTAATACCTCTACCTCTACCAGTTTGAATTAAAAGGCTTTAACAACGGAAATTTTTTTTTTATAACAGTACTAGTATACATAGCAAAACTCAAATAAAAAAGAGAATAGATTTCAAGTTCGCTAATACTCACAGGTTTAGGTTTTCAACCACCTTAAAAGACATAAGAACGACATAAGAAGAAGAACGCATCCTGCCCACGTATATCATGAATATGTCGCAGCCAACTGGTTAAAATAGCCGTTCAATCAAGCAGCTAACCCTTTGACTGAACAACGCCATTCAACCACACGTCTAACTTTTTAATTGAATATTTGAGTCGCTCAAAACGTTCAACACTACAGCTGATTCAAAAGCCGCCGTTTAATTGAATTAGTTCAGCGCTCACCACCGCGGCGCTAGGTGCGTTTTGTTTTCAATATGGCGTCAACTAGCCGTTGTTTGTGATTGTTTCAATATATTTTTCGGAAAGAAAGTAGTAAATATACGTCACTAGTGTTATTAAAGTGACAGAAATTATGGGGGCACTTACGAGTGATACGAGTGAAGTTGATTAGGTTAGGTTAAACTTTAAAAAAAAAGAAACAGGTTAGGTTAAACTTAATCCAAGAATAATCTCCCAAGAAATTACAAAAAGTTTTCCTATTCTCTCAAATTACATACTAAATTAATGGTCACCTTAGTTAATTTGCCATTTAACCAGTTGGCTAAGCGTCGTCTAGCTGTAGTGTTGAACGTTGTAGTCAACAAGTCGGCTAAACGACGTATAGCCGTGTGATTGAATCGCGTTGTTCAGTCAAAGGGCTAGCTGTTTGATTGAACGGCTATTTTAACCAGTTGGCTGCGACAGATACACTCCAACACTTCACATTGCTCTATAGCCTCTGAGTTCAAAAAACAGTCACTCTCATTAACACTAATGACTACACATTAAAATAATTACAACATAAAGTGATCCACAAGCTTGAATTCATGGAAATGATGAGTTGTTGAAAAATACTTTTAAAATCTTTGGTGTTTGCAATTTCCTTGGTAATAGAGTAAATGAGCTCCTTGTTTGTAATTATTATCAGAGTCCTTTGAATAATATTTTATTCTGACATCTGCATGTTTTCAATGGTCACTGTTGGGAATCTTCGCTAACTTCTAACAGTGGCGGCTGATTTCTTCGGTTTCCTTAGTTGTTGAAAACTACGAAGTGAAGTTAGATATTATGAGGTTACATATAAGAGTACCTATCTAGTATCATAATGTCATTAGCGACAAGGCCGGTCAGTGAAGAAGTGATTAGTAAATGAAGACAACAGTAGTAAGAAGTCATTAACAAAATAAGAGGTCATTAATAAATCAAGTAGCACCAAATTAGAGAAATATCTATCTCGAAAACGGTAAGACATATGAAGCTGGGACCCAGCGCAATCGCTCCAAATGGGGCTTTACTTTTTTTCCTTTTTTTTGTGATTCAGTACCCCAATAACGTCCAAATTCACACGGTGACCTCGGTGGTCTAGAACCGGTGAATGCCCACTACTATTTTACAATACTTCAAGAGGCGTACATCTTAAATTATATCACTATATTAATCACGAGTTTTAAATAATAATACCACACAGCTTTAATAATATGACATAGGTAGTACAAATTATTAAAAATCAACACTGTGCACCGCTCAAGGACTATGATGGACGACACACACATGACTGTGTTAGGGCCGACGCATAGATAAGCGAGTAAGGTACATATGCAAGAAAATAACACAGAGTCGTGCGCACCTAGAAGTGAAATCTAATTCAAATATTGATGTTTTCAATTTTATGACAATAGTTGTAACAACTTAAAAATTGAATGTTATTAATGATAAGGTGTCACTTTCACTATTTTAAGACTCGGAGAAACCCATATAGGTCGACCGCTTAAATGAGTGTTCGACCGCGCGGTACAGGGCTGCGGGTGTGCGGCGACATAGGGGGGTACGGAAAAAAGGGGAAGAGGGCGCACTATGCGCACCTGCCGCCCGCTCCTCACTCGATCCCTCGATCATATGATCATTAAGTATAATTCTTTGTGACACATTTCAGGGACTTACTAGTTAAGTCATCAATAATTAAACTACTTTTTCTAAATTACTAAATCTTATTTGAAGTTTAATCCTGTATAGAAGTTGAATGTTTTTAGCAAATATATGATTAGGTACTAATTATGAAAAAATATATTTTTTTACGTGCCAAGTATCACAGCAACATTTACTATCATTATATTTTAACAACTGTAATTAACAACAATCAACTCGCCTTCCTAGTTTAAAACTTAACTTTTGAACATATAAAACTGACAAGTTTAAAATATGAATTTATAATAATTTGTCTCTGAACAGTTAAAATACCTCTTCATTCAATATGTAAAGGTTTGAAGACAAGTATATCCCTCATGTCTCTAAAATTAGATTACATAAATAACAAAAAACTTACTATTAGGTACCTATAAACTACTTTCTACAGTATATACACACACTTATATACTAATCTATACACTTATTACAAACTGAAAATAAATTAACATTTGACCAAACGTAATTTTGTCATTTCACACTATATCTCTTAGACAAATAATTAAAGTCCTCCTTAATAAAATCAGAAGCTCGCTCGGCAATCATGACGATGGATGCGGCGATGTTACCGCGGATGGGGGCAGGCATGGCGCTAGCGTCGACCACGCGCAGCCCTCCTACTCCGCGCACCTTTAGATCGCTATTCAACACGGCGCCCATCGCCGCTGTGCCTCCTGCGTGCCACGCCGATAGACCAAACGCCCGCACGTAACACCGTACCGCCTCTACCCCGCTTGTCCCCTTACACACCTCTATACCCAAATCAACAACATGAGCTGCATGTTTTCGCAAGTAACTCGTATTCACTAACGAGTGCACTACCTGCATCACCTCCGGGTAATTGTCCAAATCCCTCGAATCCCTAAACGTTCCGGAATTAATCATCGGATCGACCTCGGGATCTTTAGACGCCAATTGCACGTAGCCTCTTGATAAGGAGCTTAAATTGACCAATGCGAAGGATAGCAGCTCTTTCTCTTCATTAATAGCAGCTAGTTTTTCACAGATATAATTCTTGAAGTTTAAAATGGTCTCACACGCTACTTGGAAATTGGAGTTCTTAGGAACACAAGATGGGTAGACGGCGAAGTCTGGAACGGTGTTATCTGTGGTTTCGCTCACTGATATATATAGGCCCATTGTGTCAGAAGAGGCAAGGGCACCCGACCGATTATACAAATATTTTATCACTTCCATATGCTCCTGCGGCTTGTAAGAATAGCACAAATTTGTATCGGCTGCCAGGTACGTCAACACCATCGCGTGATCATGTAATGTCTCACCCACGGGCAACTCATGCCTTACTTCTATGCCCACATCCTCCAAGTGTCGCTTCGGCCCGATGCCCGAAAGCATCAACAACTTGGGGGTATTAAACACCCCAGCTGACAGTATAATTTCCAGATTGGCGTAGTAAACGTGCGTCTCCTCGCCTCTTGTGACTTGTATTCCATAGGCCGTTTTATTGGAATTTAATAATATTTTAGTCACAACAGAGTTTCTTAAAACAAAAAGGTTACCCTGGTGTTTACTTCTTCTTTCACTGATGAAAACTGTGGCGCTACTTTCCCGATGTCCATCACGAATCGTGTGCAGGAAGCGCCCAGCGCCAAACTTACCAGGGTACGTCATGTCGTTGACTATATCATATCCTAGTTCGTTAAATGCTTCAAGAAATACTTCTACTTCATCTGAGCGATGCTGCGATCTGCTGACTGCCATCTCACCTTCAGTCGAGTGATACGCCATAAGGACGGGGTCGTTGAGGATCTTTTCGTCGGTGAGATGTTCGGACTTTTTGTAGTATTCGAGAACGGTCTTCCAGTTCCAGGATGGATCGTCAGTGGCTGCGACCCAGGCTTCGAAGTCTTTAGGGAAGCCGCGAGCGTATACCATATCGTTGCCGGAACCGGAGCCTCCGAGCATCCGTCCACATGGCTGTGGCTGCAGGGATTCCGTCAGTGCTGAGCTCGTCTCCCCATCCGTCACCGAGGTGAAGTTCCAGTCGTTTAAGCCACCTTTCCAATCACCTTTAAAAGCAGGAATCTGTTGGAAAAATTGCGAATTACAATAAAAGTCACAATAACGTCGATCAGCCCTCACACTGGGCTGACCATAAATTTATCTTCAAAATCGATGACATTGGTCTATAAGCACCCACTTACTTATTACTTTATGTTATCCATTTTTAATTGTATAATATTGTTACGAGGCCATGATTGCACAAGTCATGTACCTCCAACTAATGAGACCGCCACTATGCCAAGCTCGATACAAGGAAGTTAGTGGACATCAAGAAAAACTTTTCAGATTCTGGCAGAGAACTTCAATAATTTCAATAAAAACTTTGCCGAACACGACCAAAACATTAGCAATTTCCAAGTGAATGTGGTTTGTAAAGATTGAGCAGACAATCAAGTCAAGTATGAGCGTTATATTGATTAGAAAAGGCGGTCTTGATAGCACTTCTTTTTGGAAGGCTGATTGGTGCCAGTTTGAAGCTGTCAAAGAAGCCAACCAGGGGACAGATCAACACGCGCTTACCTCACTATTAATGGATCTGAGGGACTGCGCCACATCGTCATTGAAGTGATGGGTGAAAATGCGAGATATTTGGACGTAATGGAAGTCTTAAAGTCACGCTACGGAAACACATTCTTGAAGCAAGCGTGTAAAGCTTTATACTCAAAAACTCATATACAACTCAAAGACCGTATACAGCGCAGCAGTGAAAGCCTTCAACAGTAGGGTTTCAAAATGAAAGTTGGTTCGAAAGGCTTACAGGTCTAAGCCATCATAAGTCGATTTCTCTTTAAGCGTTTATTGATGGCATAAAAGATTTGATAAAAGTAGCTGTGAGCCCACCACAAAACCATCAAGGAGGCACTGTTACACGCTTTGGAAGTATGGGAAAATGTGCGTGGTGAGAAAACACACCTACAGTTAATAGTACCAAGATCAAACATCAAACATGTTATCACTTAGGCGAAAGATTTTATTGGATACACTGAAGAGAGGATGAAAGGAATGATGTCTACAATGTACCGTGAAAGGACGGCATATACGGAATACAGCAGAATTTAAACCTTATATCAGCGGTGTAACGTGGAAACCGATCACAGTAAATAGACTAAGTCGAACTCCAGCATCAGAAATTAAGAATATTCAAGTATTTGAGGAAGGTATACTGGTGTGGTTGCATAATAAGGACTAATAATAGCTTTAGTAAATACCTAATACTGGCTAATAAACAAACGACCAGACTTACAAAAACGGCGCCACCGTTTTTGTTCCAATTTTGTAATCCGTACCGCTAAAGATTGGTCTTTGCTTGCGTCTGTGTTTCCTGATAAATACAATTTAGGGGTCTTCAAGTCACGAGTGAATAGGTATCTTTTAGGCAGGTGCGTCACAACCTAGATCGCATCGTCGCTTGCCATTAGGCGAGATAACGGTCAAACGCTTTCCTATTTACAATTTAAAAAAAATGTAATATTAGACCAGCACTATTGTATTCATGATGATATGTACCTTTACTTATACGTGAATCTGTTTATGGTCCAGTTTATGAATAATCAAAGACGTAAAATTATCTCAGCTTCAGGTATATTAGGATCGACCCTACAAAGTAATTAAGAAAATCAATGACGTGGCATATCGCATACAAAAAGCTCCAGGAATATACTGCGACGGTATTTAAGAGTTAATTCTTGATAAATGTATACCGGAAAAAAGCGCCCTCTGTAAAAGTTTATTAGACAATTGGAGTCAATTAGAGCTTTTTTTTGGTTGAAAGGTTTTTAACTATGAGTACGTTATTTTAGTAAAAATATCTTGAAATAAATAAATTATTTTTTTGTGTATCCAACCCCACAATATTCTGTTTATTTCTTGTATTAAATTGAATGATTACAGTGTATATTTATGTTTTCTTTTCTGCCCTATTTAGGTTTAATTTTCTACCCTACTAGTGATGCCTATCGGCAGTTAAGCAGATGGTTTTTAGGTAGAAATCAATAATTCAATTAGTAAAAGATCTATTATTAATTTTAACAATAAAAATACGACAAAAGTGTTTTGTGAAAATGACTTTTAAAGTATTATAAATAACCAAATGGATAATAAATTATATTAACATTTAATAATGTTTGAATAAGTGAAATAAAATAACCAATATTAGAAACTGAGATGACTAGTTTTTAACTAGCGCGGCGCTGCGATCGCTTCGATGAAGCCTATACAGCCTTCCTAGGCTATGGCACTTACTAGGTGGTGTTAAGTCAGTACGAGTCTGACATAACCTCTCGGCCGCCCGGTGTATCCATGATGGATTCACCACCTCCCTCCCCCGGGTTCGGTGGGTGCCCACGTCACTAAGGGCGCAAAAAAAACCTGAGATTTAGAGAGAATTATTTGATAAATAAATTTAATATAGCTCTCAGTGCATTAAAATACATAGCTGATAGCAAAAATTAATAAGTCCATCTTGAATTGTATAGTGATTTATTATTCGATATGTCGGGATCGATCATTAAAACGCCAATAAAGAATGCTTTGATGCACAAACTATATTTAATTTAAACTATATTTAATTACTACAAGCCATCTATATTAAAAATTACAATCAATATACATGACGGCCAACGTCAAGAAAAAAGCTTCTCTCGTTTTTTTTTTAAACAAAAGTAATTCTTCTTTTAACCAAGCAGGTTGCGTGATGCGTCACTACAATATACAATAATTTTGTCTTTTTTTCTCTCCAAATGTTACCTTCTCGTAGGTTAAACAGAAAAAACACAAAAAATATTTTTTTATTATTGTATAGAAGAAAAGAAAAGGCTAAAATAGCCTTCATGAAAAGATAGATCAACAAAAAAGAAGATAAACTTAATATTAAAAAACACAACTTGATAAATAAAATGACTTCATTAAAACAAAACATTTTATCTAGATAAGTGTGAATGTCTGTTATTCTGTGGATTGAAAAATATATACGGTACGTAATTAGTTCTAGTTTCTGTGATAAGCTTAAACGCTATTCAAAAGTAGACCAGAAAATAGATCATTAGAAGTTGCAAGTTATATATGATGAAAGAAGAGTTTTTTTTGATGAAATATTTTGCATAAACCGTTGCAACGGTAGCGATCCTGCCTTTCGCACCGAAGGTCCTGGGTTCGAGTCCCGGAAGGTGCAGATATTTGTGTGATGAATACGAGCATTTGTACCTGAGTCATGGGAATTATATATATTTCTATAAATATTACATATCTAAGTATCATATACCCCAGTATCCATAACGCAAGCCTTACAGTGCTTACTTTGGGCTAGGCTAATTGGTGTGAATGTAACAAATATTATTATTATTATTACATCTTATCTTCTTATCAACTGTTTCAGTGGAAATATTCACTCTTGACTTTATCATAATCTAAAGTGCGTGCCGCGGCATACTGGTGTAAAAAAGGTAAAGTGATTTGAATTAAGATTACCTACTTTTACCACAATAAAAACCATAAAAAGGCAAAGCCTCAGGACGATCGATGAAGAGCCCTGTCTCCTATTAGTCATTAGTAAAATAAAAATATGTAGCTTACTTCCGCAAAACTCAAGCAGTGTGCACAGCCCGCCCGCCCGCAAATAAATGCAGGAACCGCACACACCGGCACCTTCACCAACTACTCTACACATGTAGTCACTTAGTCACTTAGTGCTCGTTATTGCACGGTCTAACAATTTCTGATGATGCTCCGTGTGCCCCCACACGGTAGAAAAAATAAAAATATTACTTTAGATGTTGAAAACAGTTAGCGTTCAACATTGGTGGAACGATACTAGCTCATAGCAGAAGTTGAAATACGTTTGTAAATTTCGACACGTTTGCCAGCGTCTCTGTAGCTCAACGGTCAGAGCACTCGCCCGGATAGTGAAAGGTCGCGAAAGGCCCACCAGAGGGCTCGGAGGCGTAGTTGTCTTTTACACACGTATTTTATACCTTATAAAGGCTGATTGTCCATTTCAGTTATTTACAATTTGGAAGGTGCATACCTTCCAAATTGTTCCATTATCAAAATATACCTTGTCACAATGAGTTTGGTCTAAGGGATAGAACGACTATAAATGACGATAGTTACGAGGGTGGAAAAATTGGTCATAATTACCTGAGCTACACATCAGTCAACAAGTCAATCCGGAAGAAAATTTGCAACATGGAGAAAATTGAGTTTCGCGCAGTCATCAAGTTCCTTACCAAACAAGAAAAACCTCCACAGACTATTTTGGAAGAGATGTCTTCCAAAATAGTCTGTAGTCCCAATAATGAAAAAAGAGCTTCAAGGGAAGAAATT
Organism: Calamotropha paludella; assembly: GCA_927399485.1. Classification (NCBI taxonomy): domain Eukaryota; kingdom Metazoa; phylum Arthropoda; class Insecta; order Lepidoptera; family Crambidae; genus Calamotropha; species Calamotropha paludella. Next base: position 27,713,924 of record OV656812.1, read on the forward strand.
TTCAAGCGATGAAGAAGTGAAGAGCGCAATTTCGACCTATTTTGACGACAAAGAGAAGGTATTAATAGATTAATTGATAGTTCTAATAAATGTATTAGAGTTAAGGGGGAATACATTGAGAAGGAAAAATAATTTTGTGATTTATTCCTTACTTTTTACCCTCCATTCCGCGAACTTTTTGACCCACCCTCGTACGTAAACAACTGGGCACACCCTTATCGGATATAGGGTTATCAGAACCGTACTATAGGATCAAGGTCGACAAAACACTGGCCTTGTTGTTTATAGTATTTTAAATATCGCTTGATTAGGATGACGGTTCTCAATAAAACTGACAACACAACCTTGTACTAACATATGATTTATATTGGGCCAAGGAGAATCATTATCTGACATGTTAACTAATTTAATTAATAAAGAGCTTTACTACACACAATCGACATAATAACATTATAGTTCTTACACTTACGCACTTATTACATATTTCAATAAAACTTTACCGGATTATTATTGTTTTTTAATTTCCCAAATCTTAGTTTTTGTGTTGTGGCTTTTTCCATTTCTCACAGAAATTTCGCTCAATATACAGGAAAAATACAGGAAGTACTACGTTAAAAATACTCAAGGATTTGTCCAAAATTTGATGGCTACTTTCTTTCTGGATCCTAAAAACAACATAACACGTTATTAACACAACGGGTTATTAAAATATCTATATATTAATGTTGGATCTTGTGATCACGGCTCCTGTAAAGGAGTCCAAACGCCAGGATTAAATTTAAAAAAAATTAAACCCGTCAATAATGAGCTTAAAGAGATTTTATTATAATATGAGTATAATTATGTAAAATTCATAGAAAACAGTTCATAGTAAATCAGGCATATAAATAAAAGTAATTATTTTTTAAAGTCTCTATAAGGTTATGTCACAAAAATTTGAGTGATTAAAAACAAATCGATAAATGTTACTGTATCGACTAAAACAATAATTAATTTATTATTGTTCATGAAAAAATGCCTGTTTAAAGAAATTATTACAAGATGAATTTCAGCTCGTCTCAGGCAGATGATAGAGACAGCTAGCTTTTATATATATAAAAAGCATGTGTGCAATTCACACGTGGTAGAAGTGAAACCTTCAAAAATAATACGTACTCGTATACAAAATACCGCGGTTGTTGTGATGCCTTCTCTCAAACACGTATTAACACACGTACATAATGCTTCCTATCTCATTTTCTCCTACGTTAAATCTTATGAATTTATGTGTCTGTCTCTTTTTACTGCCGCTTTTTCGTTTCATCGACTTTCAAATCACGATGATGCTAAAGAAATTTTCACTTTAAAACAAGCAGTTAGATGCTCAATTTAAAAAATATAACTAACTACCTATCTATTACTTTCCCTAAAAATCTTGTTGTTTTTGCTATTGGCAACACTTGAGCGCATCAATCAGATACGTCATCTTGTTTGTTTGACAGCTGTCGTTCTAATCAAGAAAAAAGTAGCCATCAAAATTTAAACGATCCTTTGGGTTCCATTAACGCACTACCTCGTGTATCTCTCACTACTAGACATTTGCTGAATTTCTGTGAGAAACGGAAAAAGCCACTATACCAAGAATTGAATTTGAATGAAAGTGTTATTAACACTATAATAACATTTTCTTTCTATTTCAAACTAATTACGAATTCACTTTCAATCTGATTTAGTGTTATTTTAACGTTTGCTATTAATAGTATCATTATTAATTTTAATTACAGTTTTATTAGAATTATAATTATAATTAGTGTTACTGGCAATCATAAATTATAAATATTTAAAATGGTTAGGTAGGTAAGATAGTTCAAATGCATTATGTGACTGCTTTGCATTAATGAGACATTTCAAAATGAATCCTGTTTTTATTAAGTTTATTTATTCATAGAGTGTACTTATTGTTGGCTGTTCCAATAAATAAATAAAAAATATTAAATAATACAGAATTCAAATTATTTTATTTTCAAAAAACTAAATAGGTACAATTATTTTAGAAATTGGAATCCCCCACTTAAGCTTATTGGCTTGTGTCACTCCACTCTTCCATAAAATCAAGTATGTATTTTACTCCCTTTTTTTGAGTTGGTAATTATTTTTTTAAACATTCATTATAATTGGAGCGAAGCGAGCGAAGCTTCAATGTATGTAACGCCATAATTCTATGAGTTCTTAGCTGATTTTTGTATTTTTTTGTAATGAATCGAACTAATAGGGTTTGGACTAGTCCGAGTTTTGAAATTCGCCAAAATAATAAAATTACGACCAAATAACATTGGCTCTATGGGATGAGCAGATAAAAAAGAAACTTTTTTCAAGCTGCATCATATAGGTACACAGAACTCTTTAGAGCTTATATTTTTGAAACCACCAATCCGCAATATATAGAGCTAGTGCAGCTGTATGCTTAACGACTGCATCGACCTAGTTATTTTAGTTTCTGTAAGGCTATATTTAGTTTAATAAAGAGTACGTACGCTAGCCTCCGTGGGCGGGTCAGCACCAGCTTCGACTAGCAGCACGGTGACGTCAAGTTGCTGCGCCAACCTCGCCGCCACCACCGAACCTGCAGTGCCTCCACCAACCACGATGAAGTCGAAACGGGACTGGTCTGTAAAAAGTACAAGAGCAAGAATTTGTTACTAGAAAAAAAAAGCCCTGCTAGGGACGCCCGAAAGAAGAGAAGCTTTATAGTATAAATAGAGACAGGAATAAAACAACTTTTTTACGATTTATTTTATATTTAATCCCGACGTTTCGACTTCTTTACAGGAGCCGTGATCACAGGATAAATAAAATAACGTTTGCGAATAATAACAAGAAAATGGAGGTAGGTCCCCTACCCCTTGCCCGAGTTTCTTTGGCCAGTTCTTCTCAGCCTCCAGTAGTATTCAATGTAAACGTAGTGAAAATTTAATAACTAAATAAAATGTAAAATAAAACAATATGATTTATATAAATTTTTATACGTGCCCTATTAAAATATTGTGAGGACCTACCGTTACCTTAGTCGTCCTTTAATCACGGCTCCTGTAAAAGAGTCGAAACGTTAGAATTAAATGTAAAATAAATTATGCGCAAAATCCGTAAAATAGTTGTTTTATTCAAACGTGTAATGTGCGCGGAAGTGTAGGAACTAAATAAGAGCTGCCATGATTTGCATTTTTAGTTCTAACTCAAATGATTAATTATTTATTAGAAAAATACTAGAAAAAATCAACTCAGCTCAAAAGCTATGTTCTCAGGCGGAATTCGAACATAAAATGAATATCGAAAATAACTTATAAGCCTAGTCGACTTTTCTAATATTCTTCTATGAAAATATTTTATCCTTTATTGTAAAGTTAACAATTAATTGCAAGTTGAAGTAAAGTTTACGACTTGTTAATTTTTAATCACATTCGATGTTCTGCAAGTGCGATAATTACTAAACCTTGGCAACCTTGATTGCAATAACCATTTTGCCAACGGTACTAAATCTAATGCTCGCGGCGAGCCATCTCTTAATGTTTCAGGTACTAATACCTAAAATATCGAATGTAATTGGTATCCAAGAGTTAATAAACATTTTTTTATTGTTAGTTTAGCCCTTAACATCATTTCGCTATTTGGGGTTGTGGGTTCGACTCCCGCCTAACAATGGATTTTTTTCGAGTAATCATTTATTTCGTCAGAAAATGTAGACACAGAGAGAGAGAGAGAGAGAGAGAGAACATATGTACGAAACAGCTGAAAAGTGAAACTTTCTGTAAAATGAGTAATGAATGTCATTATGGACTTATTTGAATTGTTTTATTTTATGCCTGGGCTAAACAGACTATTTTATCTTTTTGAGTAGCTGAACAAACGCAGATGTTTTTAAGTACAACGGCAATTTAAAACTGCCATTGATTTTAAAAATTTCCTGAAAGAAATAGTTTATTAAGAATTTATTTATTTTTTTACTATCTCTATCTTATATCTAATTCTTAATAAGCTAAGATTATAAAATATCTCCAATGACTATATATACATTGTGTTGATAGATGACGTGAGTGCAATATAGTGCACATATTTTTTTTTTATATAAAGTTCCTACGTTTACTGTTTGTGTATGAAAAAAGTACAAATATTGAAATCTCGGAAAGGGGCAAATGTTTCTGTGATGATTACGAGCATTTGTAACAGAGTCATAGGTGTTTATATATATTTCTATAAATATTACATATCTATGTATTATATATGTTTATGTCTATCCGTTACCCTAGTATCCATAACACAAGCCTTAAAGTGCTTACTTTGGGCTTGGCTTATTGGTGTAAGAAATATGATAATTATTTTAATTTACATCATATATAAATGTTATGGTCTCGATAGCTAATGTTATATGTTTTTTCTGTAATTGTTTCCTTGTCGTAGTTTGTGTCTTGTAACTGTTCCTTAAATAAATAAACAAATCCCATCGTCTTAAAATAAAAGATAAGTAGCTAGACTCATCCTATTCGTTATTTTTAAATAACAGTTCGCTATGATAAATTTATCGCGAACTCAAGAAAAGACACCTGTCATTGTAAATATGTGACAGTAGATTTAACAGAGATTAAGCTTTTGTGGAAATATCTATATCACTTCATTGATAAGCGGTTAACTAATCAGCCGTTTTGATATCAGTCGTTGACCCCAATGTTATCAGAAAAATATTTTAGAAGTATTTAATAAAAAATAACTTTGTGTAACAAATATATATTTATACAATCGTGTTCTAACAACTACTTATTGATATAATTTACTACCGCTTGGTGCAAAGATAGCGGTCCTGCATCTGGCACTGATGGTCCTGGGTTTGAGTCCCAGATGGGGCAAATGTTTGTTGTTTTTTTTATTTAGAATGGGTTCCCTCTTGATCCCAATCAAGCCCGGGGCCAAGACAGGATCCACGATTGAACGAGCGAATCCAGAAAGTGCCTATTCACATTGGCTTTAAAAATGGACAGGTTATAAGTTCTCGGAAATACAGACGCAGGGAGGGAGTTACAATCCTTTGCTGTGCGCATTATGAAAGATCTTGAGAAGCGCTTGGTGCGACAGGTAGGAATAGCAACCAAGAAAAGGTGGTAGCCCGCAGTGCGTGTTGTGTGATGAATGCGAGCACCTGTACCTGAGTCTTGAGTGTTTTCATGAGAAGCATTTAAAGTTAGACCGACTACCCCAGCTCCGGTGACGATCGACGCGAGGTAGCGAGATAATGGAGTGCACATACACAATACCTACACACATCAAATCCACAACTCCGCAACATAATCTTCTATATTATCTTGTGTAATAAATAAAAATAAAATCAAAATATTTTGAGTATTCTTTAATTAATTAAATATCTAATTGAAGCTTATTACCTAGTCTTTTTATTTATACATGTCAAGATTTTAGTGTGAATATAAATTTATTATTATTTTAATATAAAAATAATGACATAGATTATATTTCACACAACGTCAATATTTTTTTCGTTTGGACGTGAGTTGCAATTTTTTTTATTAAATAAAAGCGGGTGTTTACGGTTTTCTCTCACAATTCACGTCTCAAACGAAACTACGTGCTAAGCTAAATATTGTAAAAAATACAATAAAGTTAGGAATTTCCTTCAAAGGAGTCTTTTACAATCTTGCCCAAACGTAGCGTAAAATTATTTAAAATGTAAAATGTATTTAAACTTCATACTCAAATATTATTTCGAATGATTTCCTTGTAATTTTTTTATGTTGCATGCCCTTCAAGGGTGAATGTGACTTGTATCTTTTATTTACGATAAAATTAATATGTTTATGATTAGAATTTAGTCTATATTGTATTGTAAGATTAGACCAAGCGTAACGACTATAGGATCACGTAGGCACTGTTGGCAACATAATAAATTATACAATTTTTAACCTCGCTATAAAAATAAGCTGTTGCAAACAAAATCCAAATAAATTTTTTACAACCTTACTTTATCCGATGTCTATTAAAATTTATAATCAACTTCCAGAATACCTAAAAGCGGAAACAAATATTGATAAATTCATTACGTCTTCCAAAAACTTATTAATAAGGGGTTCCGTAACTAAAGGGTAAAAACGGGACCCTATTACTAAGACTTCGCTGTCTGTCCGTCCGTCTGTCAGTAAACAAGCTGTATCTCAAGAACCCCAAGAAGAAGAAGAAGCTATACAGTTGAAATTTTCACAAATTATGTATTTCTGTTGCCGCTATAACAACAAATACTAAAATCAAAGTAAAACAAAAATTTAAGGGGGGCTCCCATACAACAAACTCGATTTTTTTGGCCTTTTTTTCTTGATATCAATATTGGCAACAGGTAGGCACTTGAAATATTCACAAAATACTCAGTTGCATTTTACTGTAGGTAATAATAAATAATAAAATAAAAATAAATTTAAGGGGGGCTGCCATACAACAAACGTGATTTTTTACTCAACTTAAAGTTTGAACGGAACCTCTCGTGCGCGAGTCCGGCTCGCACTTAGCCGGTTTTTACAAAAAGTTAATTTCTATTTGTGTTATGGGATTCAGAAGTAATTTGTACAAAATCGAACAGTGATTGAAAAAGAAACAACTATATCATTATTCAATTGATACCATAACACCCCGACCTGGGATCATGTATAAAGGTTTGTTTTCTTTATCGACCCGGCCAGTAATCAAATCCAGGATATTAGGTATACCACATGCTAGTGATTAAATATTTTATTAAATTTTGTTATGCGAGTTAGGATTTAATTAATTAATAATAAGGCTGCATTTGCTCATACCGCCGCGCCGTCTCCCTTTTTCGACGGGCGGACTGCGGGCTACCACCGTTTCTTGGTTGCTATCCCTACCTGTCGCACCAAGCGCTGCTCAACATCTTTCATAATGCGCACAGCAAAGAAGTGAAACTCCGTGCCTGCACCTGTATTTCCGAGTACACATAACCCGTTTTTAAAGCCAGGGTGAATAGCCACCTTCTGGGATAGCTCGTTCCATAGTAGATCCTGTCTTTCGCCCCCGGGCTTTGATAGGGATCAAGTGTGAACCCATTTAAAAAACACATCAAACTGTAATCGTGTTTAAAATCTATAATCTAAGATCACAGTTGTTTGTGTGTTTGCCTGTCCGCTCTTTTTCCATTGTATCGATAACGTTACCATAGCAACGCGTTAACCGCAAGTAGTACGTCTACCGGACGCTAGATGGCGCTAACGGAAAAATATTTAATAATAGAAAAAAAATAAAGAATTTTGTCCACCCGTGCGAAGCCAGGACAGGCCAACACTACGTACGACGGGACAACAATAATAATAAACTTCGTACAACTCACACCACTTTTTAGTCCCAAACTAAGAATAGGTTGTACCTACTGTGTGTACTTAATGACGTATAGCAACGGTAGTGACCGTACCTTGTGCGGCAAAGGCTCCAGATTCGAATCCTGGTAGGGGCATATGTTTTTGTGATGAACACAAGAATTTGTTTCCAAGTCATAGCCAGTTTATACACTTGTTTGTAATGCTTGTTGTGAATTGTCCAGAATTTATTTATTTTATAATTTGGTTTCTTTAACTTAATAAATGGGGTTATGTACTTGTGTTATAAAATTCAGAAAAAGTCAGTTTTCTACTTCGACCAGGCCGGGGAACGAACCCAGAACCTTGTAATAGCGTTACCATGATAAACGGAATGCGAGCCACTGGACCACTGAGGTCATTATATATAATACATAAATAAGTAAATAAAAACCACGATTCGAGAGCAAATGCTTATCACACGAATGCACCCATCAGGATTCGAACCCACAACGATCGGTGCAGTAAGCAAGATCGCTACCGTTGCACCAACCGGTGGTCTATACCGGACATATAATAATAATATTTCTTACATTCACACCAAATAGCCTAACTCAAGATAAGCACTGTAAGGCTTGTGTTATGTTTATATATAATAGGATAAATTAAACATAGATGGTATTTTACATGGATGATACATGCAAACGCTCGTATTCATCACACAAACGTCTGCACCTTCTGGGTCTCGAACCCGGTACTGTCGGTCCGAAAGGCAGGTTAACTACAGTTACAACAAACGGTGGTCACGTTCAAAGACAGATAAACAATATGGCAGGTAGGCAATAATCGTAACAAGTGTCGAGAAAATAAAAGTGTGGAACATAGAAAAAGCAGCTACCCTTCTATTGTTGTAAAATTGATTAATAATCTACCAACTGATATACAAAATTTAGATATGAGAAAGTCAAAAGATAAACTTACGTTATGTCTTAAATAGAAGTGTTATTATACTGTAAACGAATATTGAAAGAAAGTGTGTGACATTATTTTTGAATATTAAAATCATAATGAATTTATACTCACACTGAAATCATGACATGTATAAATAAAAGTACTATGACAGATAACCTTCACCAATACATTTATGGAAAATTCAACCTTATTCCAAACATTTTATGATACACTTTTGCATCTCCGTTGCCTGGATCAACGTGTTTTATTCACACTTAATTACTTAAGAACAATCCTGTATCTATCGTATTCTATAAATGTTGTGAAGTTAGGCACATGTATGACGACCATTACCTTAGTCAGCCTGTGATCAACTTCACGATTAAATACAAAGTAGGCGCATGTATCCAATAAAAACAAAGCATGCGTGTACTTCTGTACACGCGGCAGAAGTTACACTTTTATATTAAATTTTTGAATTAGATATCTTGAAGTTAGCCTTTTCACTTTAACAGCTAACCTCATGGTATCGAAAAATTTCACCTTCAATGCGCCTAAAGAACTAAAACTTCAAAAATGTTTTATTTAAATGTGTAATGTGTGCGGAAGTGTAAGAACTATAAAAATTATTGAAGTTATACTTCTTTAGGCGCGTAATGAAAATATGATGAGAGTGAAATTTTAAGATGCGCGCGCATCACTGTAACACGAAATAATATAATGTACTTACTTAACACCACAGGTTGTTCTGGCCATGGCTCCCGTATCATGCATTGGGCCACGGCGAAGAAGTGCAGTGCCGATGCAACTGCACTCCCAAACGTGGAACCGCCTGATGCGCACACGTGCGCCGCCACCGGAGTCACCATACGTACTGAAGATAACTCGAAAAAACAAACTTTAATCACAGCTGTTCCGTACGGCCGTGAATGGATACCTGGCAGATATTGAGTTTATATCACACTTATATTCAAACAAATGTGACACAGAATAAAAATTATCTTATCTCTTTTTTTGTTACACTACTGTGGATAAAGCGTATAAATCTGAAACATGAAAGAAATAAATTATTAATATTTTATTATTAAGCCATTTTATAATGATAATTAATCTGCTTTTGACAATTGTTGTGTCTCTGATATTTTGACACAGTTGAATGCGTCATCTTCACGAAATATCACATCCATCCGCAAATCTTCAGTTCTTCCGCAACGATATGCATCTGAATATTTAACGCTCAAAAATAGAAAAAAAAACATGTATGCAATTCACACGCGGGAGAAGTGAAACCTTCAAAAATAATACGTACACGTACGAGTATACAAAATACCACGGTTGTTGTGATGCCTTCTGTCAAGCTTTGTACTACGCACACAAACACGTATTAACACACGTACAAAATGCTTCCTATCTAATTTTCTCCTACGCTTAATCTTATGAATTTATGTGTCTCTCTTTTTTACTGTCGCATTTTCGTTTCATCGACTTTCAAATCACAACGATGCTAAAGAAGTCACTTCAAAAACAAATTCATAATCTCGTTTCGCACAGGTATCTAACACTAATGTTACTGATGGATAACGAAAGAAGATTAACAAGACAGATATATGAGGCAAATGTGCATGGACAAGTCGGTAACGGCAGTCCAAGGCGAACTTTCAGGGACCAAATAGAGGATGTCCAGAAAAAAGGCCAGGTCAAAAGTACCCTTAACCGACAAGCTTGTATGAAAAGGCTGATGAGAGTTGAAGAGGCGAGAGATGTCAGGATCATGGTAAGTGGAAATCTGTTATCTCTACCTACCCTTGAGGTAGAAAGACGTGATGATATTACTGATGGAAAGAATACTAAGTCTGTTCTACTACTCAATTACCATTTTATTTTCTATAATTATTTTATTGTGGTATATGTATACAATAAGTTACAGCAAGCTATTTTATGTCATACTAGCAATTTTTTTTTTCAATAAAAAGTATCCTATGTTACCTCTAATACCTCCAAGAATATATTTACGAAGTTTCATGATGATCGGTTTAGTAGTTTTTGCGTGAAAGCATAACAAACAAACTTTACATTCACATTTATAATATTAGTAGGATTTACTGATCGATCAAATGACGTATTACGTTTCACTTTTCGGTTACTATATCAACATGTAACATATAATAAACTAGATATTAATATAAGTGAGTATTTTAATTTAACGCTACCTCAGCAACACCCTTCATCTCTAGATTATTATAATCAGTTAGTTTCAATACAGAACAACTTTTTCTTATCAACGTAAATAAAAACTAGCGGCCCGTCCCGGCTTTGCATGGGTGGACAAAATTCTTTAATTATTTTCTATTATTAAATATTTTTCCGTTAGCGCCTTCTAGCGTCCGGTAGACAAACTACTTGCAGTTAACGCGTTGCTATGGTAACGCGTATACAATGGAAAAAGAGCGGGAAAAAGAGCGGACAGGCAAACAACAAAGTTGTGATCTTAGATTTATAGATTATCAAAAGATACATTTATGGAATTAATACTATTCTGTAATAATCTCACCCCTTTATTCACAGGGAAAAGTTTTATACCTTAATTTAAGTTTTAAAAATTCTATTTTGATCATTTGATAAATTGATTTTTTTAATGTTTTGGCAATTTGATTTTTTTAATTAAATAAAAATTATAAATGAAACTAGAATACCATATACATACTAATATCGTTTCTTACGTTTCGTCACGGGTAGTCGACGGGGATATGTGAGGACTCCCCTCTGCTATAGCGCACGGAACGTAGGCAAGGGATACCATATTAAAACCCCTGGGCTGTAACAATAAGTAATATTTTGCAGGCAACCTTTGGTGGGCAGGAGAGTAAGCTTTCAAATAGTCCAGGTCAGTCAATGGTGCTTAATAAAAAAATAAAATATTATACTATAAATAAATGAACATACATATACATATATAGTATGTTAATAAAATTTATACCAAAATATAACTACATAAAAAATATAAGTTATCCCAGGAATAAATAACTACAGACAACTTCTAGTCAAGTTTGACTTTTTTTTTTTCAGATAAGCTCAATTTTTTTTTAAATTAAAAGACTATGAATCAGACTTTTTGGCGGGAGCGGGAAACGTCACGTTGGCGGTTTTGTTTCTCTTGTTGAAATTTGTGTTGTTGTGGATATTAGTGCGTATAACGGTGGATTATTAATTTACCACTAAGTGTTTGTGAACACACAAGAGTGTTGGCAAGTATAACAAAGCAGCGGAAGTTGTCTTTTCCTGCTCTCTCAAGAAGTCCACGGGGAGGTTTCAGCAAAACCCCACATATTTACTCAAACCTAGGAAAAAATATATTTTACTGTTCATTCATCATTAATTTAAGAAATTACTCGAGAACTAGCAATTATACATACTTAACACTGGCTAAATGCACAAATCGTGCAAGCCACAATTAAGAAAAAAAAAACTGATCTCTTTTCTCTATAATATAACTTAATCAATAAAAATAATGGCACTTACCAAAATACAATGTTGTAATTAGAAAAGCTATGTTATCAGTATGGCTTGTCCCGACCTTACATTTACGTAATTGCTCTAGAACCACGTGTGAGATGGCCTACTTAGGATAGCTAACTACTATTCTATTACAAGCATCAAATTATCTTTTATATGTAAATAGATAAAAGAACCGCTTTTGAAACCGGTTACATATATAAACAAAAGGTTAATAAACATACCCACTTTTGTCTTATTCTGAAAACTGTTTTAAAAATGCTCCTATTTTAAAGACAATAAGATCGCAATTGTAGCTAAAATGTATATTTTGATTTACTGCATCTTTTTATGATTTGATTACAAAAATAATTAATTTGGGTCCTGTAAATATTTGAATTAATTGCTGTATTTTAAAGTTACTAACATAGTGTTAAATTTACTAACAAATATGGAATATGGATGGAATTTACGATCTGATATATGTATTTCTTGAAGTGAAAACTTCTTTAGCGGCGGCGGCGTTGTGCACTTTTTGGGATGGGTCATATTTTTTTTTTTAGTTTTTATATATTTTATACATTTTTCAATGCGTTCCTACAAGATAAATTATTATAATAGAAAAATACTAGAAAAAATCGACTCGTGTCACAAGTGAATTCACAGGCGGAAATTTTCCTTCTCCGACATATACATATATACATACATATATAAATACCCATGACTCAGGACAAATGCTCGTATTCATCACACATACATCTGCCCCATCCGGGACTTGAACCCAGGACCGTCGCTACCGTTTTGAACCGAACGATCGCCATCTTATCGAATTCCATCAACAACACTCACAACATTTCTTTATCTTATTAAAGTCTTATAAATAAAATTGCTAATAAACTGCGAGCACCTTTGATGCTACCGCAGTTCTAACAAAATCTTTTATAGATTTTTATTTAAGATTTTTATTTATTTCTGCATTTAAAATTGTTATCTTATATGATTAATTAATTAATAAAAAAAATACTAGAAGGAATCATCTACTCGGCTCACAAGGTTTTCTCAGGCGGGAATCAAACCCGCAACCTTGGCATTTTTGATGCTCTCCCAATTGAGCTACCGAGCCTTGTAAATACCGTTCTATATTATACGCTGTATTCTAGCGTTGTCTCATCAATGAAAGGAACATCCTCTCGTATTCGAAAGAAACATTTTTAACAAATGCTTAGACGATCAATTAAGATGAAACAGCCGTTTATTTTATGATTTTTATATTTTTAGAATAACTTGAGCAGAGCCGATTTTTTCCAGTATTTTTCAAGCATGCATAATAATTTATTAATTATAGTATTTAGTACTTTTCATTTCGACTACTGTTTCGTACAATGGTAGCGAACCTGCCTTCTCCACCGACGGCCCTAAATTCGAGTCCCGGATGAGGCAGATGTTTGTATGATGAATAATAAAAAAATTGAATTTGTACCTGTTTTTCTTATGTATAATTCTGCGAATATTAATAACATATGTATCTCTCTTTGTTTCGTGAACGTGTTATTTTTGAAGGTTTCACTAGAAGTGAACTCACTACGTGTGAATTGTATACATGCTTTTTTATATTATACCTGACGTGTCGACTCCTTCATCGTAAACGCGTATTGTATAATAAATCCTTTAAAACTGGTTTTATTAAAATTAAAAATAGTTTTAAAAAATAAATAATACAATACCTTGTTCTTTCTGGTCTTGCTTGATGACATTTTTCTTAAGTTGTTGCCTGGAAAAGTGTACATTCATTGTTTTATTTTATTATTGTTTTAATTTATCGTGGTATTAAATAATATTATTCAAAACAAGGTTTTTACTTGATAATTTTTTTTTACTTTATTTTGTGGTTATGGTATTTGGATGCAGTTACAAACGTTTTCTTTACGAAAGAACAGTATTTTGATGGAGACGTGGCGGTCTACTCGCCATCGCAGTCTTTATCACACTTAAAACGCTAACTGATAATTATAACATATGTTTAATTAGAGTTTGGTGTAGGGATTTTAGCGGTATCCGAATAGAGTGTTCTGAACACTGTTTTTCATATCTGTTTTAAAAATTAAACAGAAAAAAACTGTAACACTTTGAATCTGTTTTAGAAAATACCGCTTCATAAGTGTTAATATCTGTTACAGTCAATAAGGTTCACATTGGCATGACTATGCGACAGCTCACTAATGATTTGGGTACTTTGAAATGTCTTTGTTGGTATACTCTGTATACACATAGATAGTTAAACGTAAAACAGTTTCTAACAGATTGGTAACAGAAAACATTATATCTGTTACACTTTTATTAGTGTTCGACGCAAAACAGGTTCAAAACACCCAAATAAGTGATACAGGAATAATTCTATAACAGATTCAATGTGTAACCCTTATGAAAGTGTATCCTTATGAATGTGTTTTTGAATCCCTGGTTTGGTGTTTTGTATAACTTTGATCCGTTACAACTACAAATTGTGAATGTAGTTGTTCATACCATCAATAAAAAAACTACACCCAAACATAGGGTTCTCAAAAATGGTAAAAATTTCGTTTTGAAATAAAAACAAAATACCCTTTTGATATATCCAAGTAATTAGAAGTAGTTAAAAATGCAAATAATTAAAAAAACGAGAGTACATGTTAAAATAAAATGAAGCAAAGAATTGAAATAATGAATTTATGACAAGAAAAAGGTCTCGGGTGTAAAGCGCGACTCGAACCCACACTAGGTGAGTACCAAAGTAGATAATATACAGAGACACCACTTAGTACAAGAAAATGGTTACACCCTAAAACTGGTTATTCAACTGGCTATATTGCTTTCCTTCTATTTTACGATAGATGACACTAGTGAGAACACAAATAACACGATACGTATTGCCATCTAGTGAGACACTAAGAATACGGTTATCGCTTGTTGTTGTTAGATGGCGCTTCGTTATAGCCTACTCACAGACGTTGGTGGATGCGTAATCAATCGAAGTTTCGTATGTCAGTAACAGTACCTACATTAAAATATCTTTATTCACGGTCGCGGGGTTTAACGTTCCAAAAATATGCCGCGAATATAGAAACTGTGAATATGGAATGGTAATTAGTATGGAATCATAGGGGATGCGTTACAAGTTACAAAATAAAACGAATATTTATAAAAATAAAATCAATTTGAGCTGTAGCATTATAAATTTACCTTTTAAGAGTAAGGCTCCTTTCCATAAATCGATCAGCTTTCATGATCACAAAGTTAATTTGCGTATAAACCTTCACTCAGACTTTTTAAATTTAATGTAGGTATTCCTTACCAAGCGGACCTATGAGTAGTTCGATCCTCGTCGATGTACTACGAACGTAGAACCACTCTATTACCACGAGGGGTAATATTCTTTTTTTAACTTGCTTTTGTATTGTGTCGGTAAGGTTTGTTTTAATTGACATTAGTCCACTTGGTCAAATCTTTCATGAAAGCCGCCTGGGCATATACCAGAACTCAAATAATGCCGCTACTTTAATAAAAGACTGAATCTCTTTCTATTTACTGTTTTCATCCTCGAATAATGAAATTTTTAGCCGCGAATACAGGAACTGTGTTGCAATTTTTTCTCTCTCGGATAAGGAAACCGTGAATGGGGAACTTTTACTGTATTGACGGAACATTGCGAACGATTTTAGGAAACCACTTTCTTAGCTATTCTAACTATGTATTTTTTACTCATGTTTGGCTCAGGTTTACGAACGTGTCGCGTATTATACCTATTTGGAAAATTGTTTTTTTGTTTCAAATGAAACTAAAAAAAAAACTTTCTAGTTTATTCCTTTGTTATCAGGTCAGGGCCAGGTGACGTGATCCTGGAGAAATTGAGGGAAATAAAATATTAGAGGCACACCTATCGAGATTTAGGTATTTTAAATAGTAACTGGTGCAGTTGTTACTGAAAACACCCGTGGCCGTAATAGGTATGGTTGCATTTTATTGACGGACAAAACATTTGTCACTATCACATGTACGTACCTACTTTTCAGTGACTGAGAGTTATTTTATTCGTCGATAAAATGTCGACCATCTCAAAGGGTTTCAGGATTTCATGATTGGGCCTACTAATGTACTTCCGATTGGTCTAACATAGCACAGTGTTTTATGGAACCAAAAAAATTTACACAATACAAATTGAGGTTTTTACATAAATATATTATTTATACCCTAAAAAAGCATGAGTTCAATTCCCAGAAGTCTAACTCCAATACTTTTTGAGAAAAAAAATCATGAACTTATCGTGACCTTTGACCTATGAAATCTAAAATATTTTTTATAAAATGAATAGAGAGTGAATAGAATAGTAGTTTATGAAATTGGTACATAATGAGGGGTGTAAAACCTAGTTATGTGCAGTTTCATACAATACTTTATCTAATCTCATACATTGAATATATCAAATAAAAGATAGAGATTGATACAGTTTATTTATTGGTTATTGTAAGTGTTAACATTTTGTATATTACAATGACTTTACTGGTAGTAGATTAAGAGTGACTGCTGCTGCAGTCTCTAAAATGTCGGGCGGCGTTAAATTTTCTTCACTTTCAGTATCAGATATTTTAATAAACAATAATAATTATCCAGCGAAACACAACAAAGAATTGCAAGAAAACGTATTATAGCGCCAAAATTTCCGATATCACCGCGCATGCGCCAAAGCGTGCTCAGCCACAGATAAAAAATGAAAAAAATGAAACAGTGCTATACGAATTGGCGCAGTATTATATCAATGGTCTGTAATCAAAACGTAATGAAAAAAAAAATATTATAACATTATTTTGTTAGACAAATAGTGTTGTATTAATTTTTTTTAATTTCATTACGATATACTATTTGTAAAGTTCGTCAATATAAACTCGTTTTGAGTTTAATATTTTGAATTTTACGATGTGAGAGTAGTTAAAAGAATATATATTTTAATAAATACTAGCGACCCGCCCCGGCTTCGCACGGATGCAATGCTCTACTATATTATGCATGTATTATACATATAAACCTTCCTCTTGAATTACTCTATATATTTAAAAAAACCGCATCAATATCCGTTGCGTTGTTTTAAAGATTTAAGCATACAAAGGGATATAGGGACAGAGAAAGCGACTTTGATTTATACTATGTAGTGATGAGTGAATCGGACATAATCACACGCATATAAACGCGTTTCTTTAGCTTAAAAATCCATTGGTTTGGGAGCAGCATTTTTTTTATTTCGTATTTATTATTTTCTCTCCCTAAAAACGAAAAAGTGGAAACTACAACTTAAATAGAAATATACATAAATGAGCCACGTCCCACTATTGCGGCGATTAGAATATATTCATTTTAAAATTTTTATGCTAGGGTTGTCACCGAACATGATCTCGACGAAAATTTTTTAAATATTAATATGTGTATTATTTTTGAACGAGAACATCGATTTTCGGGTCTGGGTGTTAACTGTTAATTGTTTGTTTTGTGTGTTTCGGAGACCCAATTAGACACAAGTTCATGCCTGCTTGCTTCTAAGGTTTTTTGTTACAAAAATAGGTACATACCTGTTAACCGATTTATGCCCACGACTTTGTACTATGCTTTTATTTTCTGATCGAATGCAATTTTTTTTAAAGATGCGATCAACTGATTAGATTGATTTGTATGAGAAGTTACTTTTTCGCGGGGTCACAGACCCATGGCACCGTATTGCCTCAGCAGGGGCTTACCCAACCTACTGAGAGCCATAGCCAAAGACTATACCTCACCGGGCCCATCTCAGCCACTGGTAAAATTATTAAAGCCTTCGCCACTAGTATTTTTTCGAGCGATGTAGAAAGGCACAATAACCCTACTTCTAAAGCGGCAAAGCCACAACCTTATACGCCTAAAGAAGCTCTTAATATGATAATAGATAGACAGTTAAGTGACATGTAAACAAATAAGGGCAGATCTTAATAGGAGAGGATACCCAGCCTATCCACCTCATTACAAGGGGACTGAGTCCTGAAATAAATTCTGGCGTCAAGTTAAAGTAGACGTGGTGCACAAAAAAGGTGCCAGCAGGTGATGAGATTTACCTAGATCGATTTTAAAATCGAATGAATTTCTAAATCTAAAATTTCATCACAATCGTTAGACCCGTTTCCGAGAAACCAATTACATACCAACATATTTATATAGGTACATGCAAGAATTGCTCGTTTAAAGTATAGGATGTGTGTATATGTGTTAAATTATTTCAATCAACATAGTTTATTTTTTCGACCATTTGGCGTGTAAGGTATAAAATTAAAGATGTGGTCGAACATACATAAAGTATTCCTATATTATCACATCTACATTAGGTAGGTAGTATATGTAAGTATATTGTATTCGTCTATAAGTGTTGTTAATTTATTCAATTCATTGACGGTATCAATTAACAAACAAAAAATGAAACATTTTCATTTAACACATAGTTGATCTTTGTGACAACCCCAGATCATGAAAGTTAACCTTTGTGTAAATTCTATCATAACTTCTTAAAACCGCAAAAGTGGGATTTGGTTTATAGAACCTTTCTATACTAAATCCAGGTTCCACTTTTGCCGATATTTGGAGAAAAAAAATAAAATCAAAATTTAAAAAAATACGTATTACTCAGAAAGTAGGACACTTATGAATAAAATAAAATTACGACATTTTGCCTTCAATAATTCATTATCAAGTGGCAAATATCTCATGGACAGATATGGAACCTTTTTGGATAGAAGAGAGATGGAAGTCTTTTGAAGAAATTAAATTGTTATTTTTTATATGCGCAAATTTTAAAAACTTTACTACTTCATATAGTTTTTTACTGAAAAAAGTGATTTGGAAATTGAACTCTTGCCTTTATTAGGTTATAAATAATCGATTTATGCAAAAACCTTAAGGTGTAAATTATTTTGTTTCCATAAAACACGCCATCTAGCGTTACAATTGCAAAACACTTCGTAAGCCTCATAGCTGAAAAGCAGTCACATGTAGCCTATACTTTCGTATTCTCAATTGATTATTTATGGTGTTTCTTATCTTCAAATTTAGGAGTCGAATTAAGGTCGATGTGAAGTTGTATATATAAAATATGCTAGTCTTTATTTTAATCTCAATATTTCTACTTAATTCGTCTTATTTCTAAACATGTGAAATGTTATAATTTACAAATGTTAATGGTAGTGACATCTATTGCGGTTTTTTAGAATTAAAAAACTCTTGTATGAAATGGTACCCCATGGTGAGTACTCATATAATTGAGCTACCGAGATATTTAGATTCAGTTAAATGTTGATATAAAAAAATAGCATAATATAATAGTATAAATTTTGCAGACATAATAAAACAAATATCACTAATATTATTACCATTATTGGAACGGTATTTTAGTACCTTATTGTAATCAGGCCCATCTAGCGGCTGTTTAAAGAACTGCTTATCTGTCCGATAACTAATAAACCGAGCTTTATGTATTCAGAAACGCATTGATTGATAAACGGCGTTTATCGTTTCCATAACTTTAACGGGCCAATAGCTAATGGGGATTTAACTAGTGACTTCAGAAACCGGGCATAAGTTGTTTCGTCTCATTCTTAAACAAAATTACGCATAATTTAGCATTACTTTTATCATTGACTAGCGGCCTGTGCCGGTTTCGCATTGAGGGACAAAATTCTTTAAATTGTTTCTAGCATTAAATATAGCCTGAATGTAGCTTTCCAATGGTGAAAGAATTTTGGAAATCGGCTAAGTAGTTTTAAGCCTTACAATGCTTACTTTGGGTTACGCTAATTGGAGTCATTGTAAGAATTATTATTTATTATAAAAAATAAAAAGTGTTATAATTTTTCATAAATGTTAGATAGCAGGTATTCACGTATTTATTTACTAACAATGTGGAAGCACGTAGCAATTTAAAGTTTGACTTAAGTAATATCATTTAATATACAACCAAATTACTTACTTTATTTATTTATATCATTATCATATCATTAGTATTGTCACATGGGTATTCTTCTAGTCATTTTTATCAAATCGTAACCACTCACAAAAATTACACACAAGTTTTATAAAAATATACTTACGGTATTTAATTTGGTAACTCCTCGAAATGAATTGCACCACTTCAGTACAAACAGTACAGATAAACTATTTTCTTATAATAAATATAAAGGTAAGTGATCTGATGTACCACGATTGTAACCTAAAAATAAGTGTGTGTGTGTATGTTAAGACCGCTTGTCTTTGACAAGTGCAGGCACAGAAAATAATAAAAGAAAACCACAAAATAAAAGTGAAATGTGCGCACGATAGGTTGCGCACAAAAACGTAACATTGTCATTCTATCACAAAATTTTACTCTTCATAATTTTTTCATACCGGACACCTTATATGAAAATCAATTCATAAGGATCCTTCAATCTATCGTCTAAAAATCTTTAGATCTATCGTCAAACTTGTCTAATCCTATGCTATTAGATATATGAAATTTTAACAAAACACGCTTAACAAGTTGACTTGAATATTAGAAAGAATGTGGGTAGATATAAAGAAAAAAAAAACAGTAGCACTACAGTGCCGACAGAATTGAGAAAAGTCAACGAACAAAATTAGCACAATTCTTTCTTTTTAAATGAATAGGTTAAGAATCGACGCAAAGAAATAAACGGCTAATATCTTTGAATTTAGAAATAAAAACTTTTTGAATTATAGTATTTATGTTTTCTTTTTATACTGTGTCGCGAGTTTAATGGCTTTTTCCCATCTCAAAATATGCCCAAAAAAGTTTTCACCTCAATAATTTTTTTCACATAATGAACTAGGCGATGCAGTTGATTCGATTCCACACAAAAAATATTAAAATCGGTTAAGAACTCGGGAAGTTATGGCGTAACAGACATTGCGCCATTGAAGCTGATCCATTGGAGCTTCGCTCGCTTCGCTCGCTTCGCTCGCTCCGCTCCAAAAAACTGATCATTAAATGACAGTTCTGGCATCGATTCAATTTCTTGGTAAACGGCTCACTTATGATTTAGCCAATGTCTAGTTGAAGGAGGGATTGAAGTATTGTTTATGTTTGTTCGGTTGTCAACTCTGCTTGGAACGCAAACAGGGACATATATGTATGTATATGTAAATCTGTACTGGCTTTATAAGATGGAAATAAAAAGGGTCTGTTAAGATACTATTTACCAGTATAACGATCGCAACAAAAAACAATTACAAACAAAAAACAATCACAAACATGCAATACAGTACGTCAACAGTACAGAAAACAAGGATTTTTTAACTAATTCTGATTTTTCTATCATAAACACAATAAAAAAAAATAAAAAAAAAATTATTTGGTACTAACACAGGACTAACATAAAATACAAAGACAGTACATAGATTAAAAAAACGAAACTAAACGAAAATAAAACAAAATAGAACAATTATGATAAACTTAACACTTTAAACAAAAAAAAAAATAAAAAAATCTTAATATGTCGTCGTCTGTACCAAATGGGTGACCAATAATTCATATTTATGTCAGCTTGAGAGCTAACGCTGATTTTCAATTGCCGTCCATTTCTTTTTCTTTTGGCAAATGGACGCCCCGCGGAGCATGGCATGTAAACAGTACAATCAAAAACTACAATCATCATGTAATAATGAAAAGTTTAGCTCAGATACTAAGATATATTATATACTAGATACTCTAATATCAATTACTCCAATCGCAGGCAATGAGCAGAAGGTATTGTATAATTTTGAGATATTTATTTTATTTCCTATACGAAACACCTATATACGTGAGTGGACCAAACAAGTAAAAATAAATATTGAATTGTTAGAATGCATACCATCCACTCTTTTTTTTTATTTAGGATGGGTTTGCTCTTGATCCCAATCAAGCCCGGGGGCCATGACAGAGTCCACGATGGAACGAGCTAACCCAAAAGGTGCCTATTCACCCTGGCTTTGAAAATAGACGGGTTATAAGTTCTCGGAAATACAGACGTAGGGAGGGAGTTCCACTCCTTTACTGTGCGCGTTATGAAGGATGTTGAAAAGCGCTTAGTGTGACAGGTAGGAATATCAACCAAGAAAGTGTGGTAGCCTGCAGTGCGTCTGGATGTCCGATGTAAAAAAAGAGATGGCGGTATGAGTAGATGCAGCTCTTGAGCACACTCTCCAAAGTACAGTCTGTAGAAGACCGCCAGACAGGCAACTTTGCGGCGATGAGCTAAGGTGTAAAGCTTGCTCTTCACCAATTTGTTGTCCCCGATGAGGCTCTCAGCTCTGCGCTGAATCGTGTCCAGTGCAGCAAGTTGGTATTTTGCTGAGCCATCCCAAAGGTGGCTGCAATATTCCATGCAAGATCGGACTTGAGCTTTATAGAGTGGTAAAAGCTGTCCTGGCGTGAAATATCGCTTGACCTTATTTAGGACGCCCAGCATTCTGGCTGCAATTTGAGCTTTGGATTCGATGTTGGCGCCGAAGTTGAGGTCTTGGAAATCCATGCCAAGAAGCTCGAGTCTGTCGGTCACAGGTACAGATGAACCTCGGAAAGTAAGAGTGAGGTGGAAGGAACTCCTTTTTGCCGTGAAAAGACACGCTTGTGTTTTGGAGGCGTTGAAATTAACGAGATTACTATCACCCCACTGGGAAACGTAGTTTAGCCTCTGGTTTATTCGCTCAACCATGGCCTCTCATGAACATCACGTCGTCGTAATGTAAAAAACAACTACGCCTCCGAGCCCTCGAGCCGAGGCGTAGTTGTTTTTTATGTCATGTCGGTTCAATTTTACCTTATGCTTTATTTTATCATTTACTTAATTTATCTTATTTTATATTAAATTAATGTTAATTGGATGGGGGTGATACAATAATATATACGTTAAACCGAAATCGGGAAGTTTTATGTAATATTCACAATACACCTAGTCTTGCCATAAATATTGTAAGATAGAAAAAACATTTTTTTTAACCGCTTAAAACATTTATTACTTTTACACTATGTTAGTTTAGTACATAAATATAAAACAATTAAAAATATATAAAGCTTATTCGAAGTGGTCTCCATTGGCTGCAATACAGTCCTTTAAACGATTAGGCCAGTTATCAATAGTAGCACGCACTCTTTCCATGGGAAAATTCTTCACTGCCAATCGTATAGACTGTTTTAGGGACTCCAAATTATCATGGCGTTTAGAGCAAGCTGTACTCTCTAAAATTGACCATAAATCATAGTCTAGTGGATTAAGATCGGGACTAGACGACGGCCAGTCTTCAGCTCTGATGAAGTCCGAAACGTTCGCTTCTAACCAAGACTGCGTGGAACGAGCTTTATGACCCGGCGCCGAGTCTTGCTGGAAGGACCATACTTGGTTATTGAACATGGTGATGTTAAGGGGCCCTACTACCTTCTCAAGAATGGTATCTTGATATACTTGTGCCGATGTTTTGATACCTTTTTCACAAAAATATGGCTCAGTCACTCCTTCATAGCTAACACCCCACCAAACCATCACTGAACTCGGATAATGTCCACATTGCACTCTGTCGACTAATTAGGAAGCTTCCTTAGAGCTTTGAGCATAAATACGGTCATTTTGTTTGATAAAATGTTGCTCTATTGTAAAAATTTTCTCATCCGTAAACAAAATTTTTCTGTGACCTCCCTTTGCTTACCGCTTCAGTAGTTGTTTCGATTTTACCACCCTATTCTTCTTTAAATTATCAGTTAAGAAGTGACCAGTGCATCTCTTATAGGCTGCAAGTCCTAAGTCATCTTTTAAAATACTTGACATGGTTCCAGGTGCTATCTTCATTTCCCGAGGTAAAATCTTTTGCTTTCGGACAGGATTTCTTCGAATTCTTTCCCTTACTGCTTTGACCACCTTTTTCGTACGAACACTACGTGGACGGCCAGATCTTTTTCTATCACAAACAGAGGAAGTCTCATTGTACCTACTAATAGCCCGGTACACAAACATTTTACTAATACCAAGGGTATGGAGAGTTTTAAAAATTGCATTTGGCTCCATACCTGCTTTGTGTAATGCAATCACAGCGATTCGGTTCTCTTTATCACCCCACTCCATTTTAATATCGCAAAATATTATAAAATGTATTGGCGCCAAAATGAGAAAACACAATGAACAACCGTATAAAAATGACAGATTCGAAATTCAAATATAATATTTTTTTATTTTTTAGTGTAACAGTATTTATGGCCAGACTAAGTAAATACATAGCCTCTGTACACAGTTTTTTGAGATCTGCGGTGCGTAGCCTCTCTGCACAGCTCTCTGTTTGCGAGCAGTTCCCGTCTAGACACCGGCTCTCAACAACCACCAAACATACCTCGCTGTGATTCTTTGATGTCGGAGATCACAATTCACAATAAGCAGGTCCGTAGAGTCTTACTTAGTCTGGACGTCAATAAGGCCAGTGGTCTTGATGGCATACCAGCAAGAGTGCTGAGGTACTGTGCGCCTGAGTTGTCTCCTGTGCTAACACGCTTGTATCGCCTCTCTCTCTCAAGACAAAAACCGTCCCAAAATCCTGGAAGCTTGCCAATGTGCAACCAATACCCAAAAAGGGTAGTCGTGCCGACCCATGCAATTACCGACCGATCGTCATCACTTCCATACTCTGTAAGGTTATGGAAAGAGTGCTGAATAGCAAGTTGCTCTCATACCTAGAAGACAACGATCTCCTCAGTGACCGGCAATATGGCTTTTGCCGAGGACGCTAAACTGGGGATCTTCTAGTTTATGTAACACATTGCTGGGTCGAGGCCCTTGAGATGCACGGCGAAGCAGGTACAGACAGGGTCTGGCACGCTAGTCTGCTGCGCAAGCTTCCTGCGTACGGTATCCCCACTGACTTTTGCAATTGGATAGCCGACTTCCTGACTGAACGATCGATCAGAGTAGTTGTCGATGGCTGCTTCTCTGACTCAGTAGCTATTGATGCCGAAGTTTCTCAGGGGTCTGTTCTTTCTGCGATACATTTCCTGATGCACATCAATGACCTGTTAATACCAGGAATTGTTGGGGATGCAGACGACAGTACTGTTGTAGAGAGATACCTGTCTAGCGCAAAAGCCAGCGACGACGACGTGATGTTCATGAGAGAGGCCATGGTTGAGCGAATAAACCAGAGGCTAAACTACGTTTCCCAGTGGGGTGATAGTAATCTCGTTAATTTCAACGCCTCCAAAACACAAGCGTGTCTTTTCACGGCAAAAAGGAGTTCCTTCCACCTCACTCTTACTTTCCGAGGTTCATCTGTACCTGTGACCGACAGACTCGAGCTTCTTGGCATGGATTTCCAAGACCTCAACTTCGGCGCCAACATCGAATCCAAAGCTCAAATTGCAGCCAGAATGCTGGGCGTCCTAAATAAGGTCAAGCGATATTTCACGCCAGGA
The DNA here is from genome assembly GCA_927399485.1 of Calamotropha paludella. Classification (NCBI taxonomy): domain Eukaryota; kingdom Metazoa; phylum Arthropoda; class Insecta; order Lepidoptera; family Crambidae; genus Calamotropha; species Calamotropha paludella. The sequence continues at coordinate 27,739,178 of OV656812.1, forward strand.
CAGCTTTTACCACTCTATAAAGCTCAAGTCCGATCTTGCATGGAATATTGCAGCCACCTTTGGGATGGCTCAGCAAAATACCAACTTGCTGCACTGGACACGATTCAGCGCAGAGCTGAGAGCCTCATCGGGGACAACAAATTGGTGAAGAGCAAGCTTTACACCTTAGCTCATCGCCGCAAAGTTGCCTGTCTGGCGGTCTTCTACAGACTGTACTTTGGAGAGTGTGCTCAAGAGCTGCATCTACTCATACCGCCATCTCTTTTTTTACATCGGACATCCAGACGCACTGCAGGCTACCACACTTTCTTGGTTGATATTCCTACCTGTCACACTAAGCGCTTTTCAACATCCTTCATAACGCGCACAGTAAAGGAGTGGAACTCCCTCCCTACGTCTGTATTTCCGAGAACTTATAACCCGTCTATTTTCAAAGCCAGGGTGAATAGGCACCTTTTGGGTTAGCTCGTTCCATCGTGGACTCTGTCATGGCCCCCGGGCTTGATTGGGATCAAGAGCAAACCCATCCTAAATAAAAAAAAAGAGTGGATGGTATGCATTCTAACAATTCAATATTTATTAATTTAATATAAAATAAGATAAATTAAGTAAATGATAAAATAAAGCATAAGGTAAAATTGAACCGACATGACATTGGTATTTTTTTAATATACGATATATGTAACATTAAATTTACTTATTCCTTTTCAGTTCCATATGTACGTACATACACACACGCACACGCGCACACACACACACACACACATACGCACTCTCACACACACTCTCACACATGCACACATTCACACTCATACTCACACACTCAAACTCACACACACACTTACACACAAACTACAGTCCATAATAAGATATAAAATACGTATGTAAAAAACAACTACGCCTCCGAGCCCTCGAGCCGAGGCGTAGTTGTTTTTTACATACGTATTTTATATCTTATAGAAATATTGCATTGTCAATGCAAAAAATTAAATTAAAAACATAATTATAGCTGGTTCCATCTTAATCGATTGTTTAATATTTGTAAAAATATTACTTTCGATGTTGAAGGTAGTTAGCGTTCAACATTGGTGGAACGATACTAGCTTATAGTAGAAGTTGAAATACGTTCGTAAAATTCGACACGTTTGCCAGCGTCTCGGTAGCTCAGCTGGTCAGAGCAGTCGCCCGGATAGCGAAAGGTCATGGGTTCGAATCCCATCTGAGGGCTCGGAGGCGTAGTTGTTTTTTACATACGTATTTTATATCTTATAGAAATATTGCATTGTCAATGCAAAAAATTAAATTAAAAACATAATTATAGCTGGTTCCATCTTAATCGATTGTTTAATATTTGTAAAAATATTACTTTCGATGTTGAAGGTAGTTAGCGTTCAACATTGGTGGAACGATACTAGCTTATAGTAGAAGTTGAAATACGTTCGTAAAATTCGACACGTTTGCCAGCGTCTCGGTAGCTCAGCTGGTCAGAGCAGTCGCCCGGATAGCGAAAGGTCATGGGTTCGAATCCCATCTGAGGGCTCGGAGGCGTAGTTGTTTTTTACATACGTATTTTATATCTTATAGAAATATTGCATTGTCAATGCAAAAAATTAAATTAAAAACATAATTATAGCTGGTTCCATCTTAATCGATTGTTTAATATTTGTAAAAATATTACTTTCGATGTTGAAGGTAGTTAGCGTTCAACATTGGTGGAACGATACTAGCTTATAGTAGAAGTTGAAATACGTTCGTAAAATTCGACACGTTTGCCAGCGTCTCGGTAGCTCAGCTGGTCAGAGCAGTCGCCCGGATAGCGAAAGGTCATGGGTTCGAATCCCATCTGAGGGCTCGGAGGCGTAGTTGTTTTTTACATACGTATTTTATATCTTATAGAAATATTGCATTGTCAATGCAAAAAATTAAATTAAAAACATAATTATAGCTGGTTCCATCTTAATCGATTGTTTAATATTTGTAAAAATATTACTTTCGATGTTGAAGGTAGTTAGCGTTCAACATTGGTGGAACGATACTAGCTTATAGTAGAAGTTGAAATACGTTCGTAAAATTCGACACGTTTGCCAGCGTCTCGGTAGCTCAGCTGGTCAGAGCAGTCGCCCGGATAGCGAAAGGTCATGGGTTCGAATCCCATCTGAGGGCTCGGAGGCGTAGTTGTTTTTTACATACGTATTTTATATCTTTTAGAAATATTGTATTGTCAATGCAAAAAATTAAATTAAAAACATACAGTCCATAATATCGTTTATTAATGTTTTTGGCTTTCATTTTTCAGGACTGGAAACAAGAGAGATAAACAAAAAATTAAACAAGGAAAAACAAAGCCCATGCCGAATGCTGTAGTCGTCACTCCGCACGCATAACCTACCAACCTGTGACACGGTGCAGCAATAGAGACAAAAGACCACACTGCTGAGTATATCCACACATGTACAATATCCGTGTTATTTGTTATTCCATACATTCGATGGCTACCAAAATCAATAAATAAATATTAGCAAGAATGCTTGAGACTTTCTTTTTTGCTCTCCTGAAAACTTGAATAATAACATACGACATTATGCTTTTTAGACCCAGATTGTCATGAGTATGTATTTTTGTTAATAAACGCCTGTATAACATAAATAGCAACTCTGCTTATTTCTACTATAGTTGCTAACGCATAAGTTTAGGAGCAATTCTCTAGGAAAAACAGTAACAGTAAATTGTAAGGAAATAATTTTATGTTTATACATGCTTTGTTTATTATATCGGATAAATAATAAACACAAAAGGTACATTGGTTTGTTTTATATTTGGGAAGATTGAGCATCATACCATCATACATATATATAAGTCGCAATGCTGCAGAGTATATAGTGCTTCCTCGACATAAACAAGTGCCTTTTCTAATAAATTACATTAGTGGTACATTTAATCTAGTTATTAGTACTCACTTATCCGTGAACGTGCTGAAGAGCACAAAGCAAATGAACATAATCTAGTCAATTTATTAATTAGTAGAGTACCTAACACAATTTGATTAAACTTATGTAATATGAAGTCCATTAGCCTACAATGTTAGCCAACTTCTGCTGTAACACAATACTGATCAGTATTAATCAATTTATCAAATGTATTAAAAAATAATAGAAAAGATAAACTCTGCTCACAAGTTGGGAGAGCAGTGGAACGGTCATCCAAAGATTACAGGTTCGAGTCAAGCCCGAGAACAACTTTTATTTCGTATGGATTTTTCTAGTATTTTCCTATTAAGATTAATCATATAAGATAGCATTAAAATGCAAAAATATAAACAAAATTGCTTTTGAGGCTGTAGTTTTATTGCCGAGCACCTATGACCACCTTCCAGTTCCAGCATCAGATCAACTCCATGTCATCATAATATTGTATTGTCACGTGATATACATATGCATGAAAATTTCAACTCAATCGAAAGGGAAGTGGGTCAAATTTAACTTACAAGATTTCATTACAGACACCGGGACAGGTAAAAATAAATGAAAGCTTTGAAAATCAAACCTCTAAGCTGTAAGTGAATTGCAATAAAAATGTTATGATTATCATTTTTAAGTAACAGTTTCTTCAATTTACGTGAAATTTCAAGCCAAAAAATGATTTATAAAGAAACTAACATTATTACCCTACATATCTAATTTTGGCGGTAAAATAAAAAGTTATTTTTAGTTTAAAAGTTTAATTTATTCATTATTTAATTTATTACACCATTTGTTGGACCAATTTAAACCTACCTAATTTCTATATATTTATAACTAACACAACTAACTTACACAAAAAATATCATTGTCATAATTAATTCAATTTTTTTAATTACAAACTTAACAATAACAAAGGAATCTAAACTATTTGTTTAACTTGAATTATTACCGCGACAAATTAAATTATAAAAATTCTTTAACACTATTTATTACATAAGCTGGTCACGATTAACAGACAATATAAATTTAATTAGTTTAATGCGAAATTGTAAATGATATTATAATGTCGATTGTATATAAACTTAAAAGAAAAAATATTAACATAGTTAGCACGGGAACGCTCAGTTTTTACGGAACTTAAAAATTGGCGCAGTAACTGTTTAAATGTCTATCACAATAAGTCTGAACTAGGATCACTGTCGTTATAAATAATAACATTAAAAATGAGCCGGTTTTCACAACACATAAGATATCCTGTAATACAACAGTAATCCCAATTCCAAGACTCAGTATGTTGAATGATAAAAATAATTTTTCTACATCGCGAACAAGAAAACTTAATTTCAGCATTCGTCACAGCTCTCGAATACTTACGTCACAGTGAGCTTAGTGTGCTCCAAAGAGGTGAATTCGCGTTGTAACTTTAAACTATTGAAAATGTTCGCATACCCATGCTACTCGATTCTACAACAATTACGTCAGCATGTTTCACTTTGGCTTAAATTCAATAAAAAAAAATACATTGGAAATCGAATAAAAAAATATAAAATTGCAGTAAACGCCATGTCATATCACAACTTAAAATCGTAGTTTAGACGTGGTCTAGAGTAGAAAGTTGTAAGATAAATAGGCGGAGTCCTGCCTGATGAAGTCGAAGGCCCTCTCCGCTATCATGATGGCGGGGGCGTCGATGTTGCCGCGCACGGGCGTCGGCATGGCGCTAGCGTCGGCAACGCGGAGCCCGTCCACTCCGCGCACTCGCAGGTCCTTGTTCAGAACCGAACCCAGAGGCGCCGTTCCCCCCGTTCGCCACGCCGACATACCTAAAGCCAGCGCGTAACAACGAGCCATTTCCATCCCACTCTTGCCCTTGCACTCCTCCAACTCCAAATCCACCACGGAAGCCCCCTTCTTTTTTAGGTAAGATGTGTTGGTGAGCCTGTATACGATCTCCATAACCTCCGGGTAGCCCACCAAGTCCTGCAGATCCTTAAAGGTCCCTGTGTTTATCTTCGGGTTGACGTTGGGATTGGTGGACGCCAATTTCACGAAGCCCCGTGACGCGGGGTTCAAATTTAGGATTGCGAAGGACAGCAACTCCTTCTCCTTGTTTATAGCGCCGAGTTTAGCACATATGTACTTTTTGTAGTTCAAAATTTTCTCGCACGACTCTTGGAAGTTGGAGTTCTTCGGGATGCACACGGGGTAGATGGCAAAATCAGGAACTGTTGTGTCGGTGCTATCTGATAGCGACATGTAGACCCCCATGCTGTCCGAGGAAGCGAGGGCACCCGACCGGTCGTACAGGTATTTTATCGTCTCCATGTGCTCCTCATTCTTATTGTAGGAGCACAACTTGGTGTCCGCCGTCATGTAAGTCAGCACCATCGCGTGGTCGTGGAGAGATTCGCCCACGGGCAAATCTTGTCTCACATCTATACCCATTTCCTTCAAATGTTGCTTGGGCCCGATTCCCGATAGCATCAACAATTTTGGGGTATTGAAAGCACCAGCCGTCAGTATTATTTCTAGATCAGCATAATAAACGTGCGATTCTTTTCCCCTCGTTACTTGTATAGCGTAAGCGGTTTTATTGGAGTTTAAGTGCACTTTGGTGACGAAAGCGTTTCTTAATACGAAAAGGTTACCCTGGAATTCGCTCTTTCTTCTGGTGATATAGGCAGAGGCGCTGCTCTCTCGTCGCCCATTCCGAATGGTGTGTAGAAAGCGTCCAGCGCCAAATTTTTTTGGGTAAGTCATGTCATTGACTATGTCGAATCCTACTTCATTGAACAATTTGAGGAATACTTCGACTTCTTTCGCCTTGTGGTGTGGCCCGCTCACCATCATCGGTCCCTGGTCAGAATGGTATGCCATAAGACTAGGATCGTTAAGGATAGTTTCATCGGTGAGATGTTCCGACTTCTTAAAGTATTGTAGGACCGTATCCCAGTTCCAGGATTCGTCGTCGACAGCCGCAGCCCAGGCTTGATAATCCTTGGGGAAGCCACGAGTGTAGATCATGTCATTACCGGAAGCAGAGCCACCGAGCATCCGACCTCGTGGCTGCCGCTGAAGACCGCCCTCTAGGGCGGTGCTAGCCTGCGAGTCAGTCACCGACGTGAAATTCCAATCATATGAGCCGGTCTTCAATAAGTCCTTGTATGCCGGGATCTGGTGAAAAGATAAGGCGTTCAAAACTGAGAGTTCTAAAATCCCACATACCGTCAAAGGCACACCATCCTGCCCAAAAGTGACAAATTTGATCATTCGACTTTCAACTTTAAGACCAAACACATTTGGAAAATTTTATAGTTGGTGATAGGTTGATGTGCCTAAGGCAACGTATAAAAAGTTTAATTTTTGTTGCATTCTTCCATTTTCTCTAATGGACCAGAAAGAAGTAGAGAGAAATAAATTTTAAACTGTAAATTTCAATGTCGTAAAAAGTAAAGATTTAAAAAGATTAAAATATCAGCGAGCAAACAAAATAATCATAACTTCTATAGGAATTTTCTTTTTTCCAAAATTAAAGAAATGTATCAAATTAATCCCGCTTTTCAAAACTGGAAAAAGAGTGAACAATCCCTATGTTACCAGTGCTCAGCAATTTTGTTAAAAGTAATACTATTTATAATTATTCGCACACTTTACCACTAATAAATTCTTTGTTGAAAAACAATTTGGTTTTCTAAAGATAAAATATTTTTTTATTAATTATTTTAAAGAAAGTACTAGAAAAAATCGATTCGGCTCCCAAGTGAATTCTCCGGCGGGAATTAACTTTTTTTAAATATTTTTATAGAGAAATTTAATGTAGCCTTATGAGCCTGAGCCGGTTAAGGTATACATATAATAATAACATAAATTTCTCACTAACACCAATTAGCCTAGTCAAAAGTGAGCACTACAAGGCTTGTGTTATGGATACTAGAATAACGCGTGTCTGTGGCTGAGTTATTATGATTTGCAATATTTTTTTATTGTCCTAAGTTGAAAAAAAATTAGCAAAATGAAGAAAAAAAATCAAAATCAGTGGAGTAGTTACAGAGATCATCGCGGTCAAACACTTAGACAGGAAATTTTTATATATATAGATATCCATGACTCAGGCACAAATGCTCGTATTCATCACACAAACATCTGCCCCATCCGAGTCTTGGATTCAAGTCCCGGTTAGGGCAGATGTTTCATCAAACGGTCGCCAAAGGTATGAAGGTTGACATAGCACTGGCCTATAAAATGCGCGTGTTAAAAACAACTACGCCTCCAAGCCCTCAGGTGGGATTCGAACCCACGACCTTTCGCTCGTGCTTCTTAGTCTTTAAGGAGAGTACTTACATAAGCCTCCGTGGGAGGGTCGCCGCCAGCCTCGACCAGCAGGACGGTGACGTCACGCAGCTGCGCCAACCTCGCTGCCAGCACCGCACCTGATGTTCCACCGCCCACCACGATGAAGTCGAAACGGGACTCGTCTGCGAACATGCTCTTATGTTACCAATCCGTTCTCCAGGGGTGACCACGATAACACGGCGAAGCTATGGTCACTGGTGACGATATGAGTGTGGGCAACAGGGGTGGGTCACTCATTGGACGTGTTTAATGTTGTTTTTTTTTTATCGTGAATAGGAAAGCGCTTGCCTAGAAGATACCTATTCACTGGTGGACTTTAAGACCCCTAAATTGTATTTATCAGGAAACACAGACAATATCAGCAAAGAGTAGGAAGGATTATTTATTCCTTCGATGATTTGATCATAACAAAACCCAAATAAATGTTAATTTATAAGAACTGTAATATTTATACGATAAAATACGCCTGTAACCACGCCTCAAGAGTCCTCAGGTGGGATTTGTACCCACGACGTTGCATTAATATACGGAGAATAAACGACAAAATTGTCAACAGTAAGTTACTTAATATATCAGATAGTAAATAGTACTCACTATACACCACAGGCTGTTCAGGCCACGGCTCGCGTATCATGCATTGGGCCACGGCGAAGAAGTGCAGTGCGGCCGCCACTGCATTCCCCACCGTGGTGCCGCCCGTGGCACACACGTGCATCCCCATTGAAACTACCATATTCTGTTGAAAAAAAAATTATATTAATACACGTAACTAGATTGGTGCAGTCGCTAAGCATAAAGCTTCGTTAGAACCATATAATGGAGCGAACGTAATACTAGACTAAAAAGAATTCAATAATGTAAATGTTAAATCCATAAGTATGAAAACTTTTAAAAAGCATTCGCTTTTTGTTTTTTGGTCATAACTTTTTATTTTTGTGAATTTCAATTTTCAAACTTCAAAACTCCGTCACAATCTGGTCCTTAACGTGTTGATTCGATTCCATACAAAAAAATATTAAAATCGGTTAAAAACTAGGGAAATTATAATATAAATAATAATAATAATAAATATTTCTTACAATCGCACCAATTAGCCTAACCCAAAGTATGCACAGGCGTGTGTTGTGGATACTATGGTAACCGATAAGCATACATACTATATCATACATAAAAAAGTAATATTAATAGAGATATATAAATAGCCATGACTCTGGTGTAAATACTTGTATTCATCCTACAAACATCTGCCCCTTCCGGGATTCGAATCCAGGACCGTCGGTGAGAAAGGCAGGATCGCTAACCTTGCACAAAGCCAATTACATAATTGGACGCTGATAAATTTATTGATGTAGCTATTCTGATAATACTTTAAGTTTTTAACATTAAGTAAGAGTTAAAACTACGTAAAAAAAACTTTATTCTTAAAAATTCACAAAAGCAGATTTAATAAGCTTTTGACAGACTTCAAAAAAACGTGGTTTGTATGTTTATCCAAACCAGCTTCTAGATATTGGTTCCAAATTTCATAAGTGTATGTACGTTTGTCACCACGTATCTACTGGTATTAAACTGTGAAAGAAAGAGAAAAGATTTTTTACAGTTACTAAGAAAACATGTCGCGGACATAACAGCATAATTCTAAAACATACATATTAAAACAGAAACCAAAGAATTCATTGAGTAAAGATGATCGACTCACTTAGTTTTCAATTAAAAATTAAATTTAAAAAAAAAGAAATAAAAATATTTATTTTATTAATTAAATATTTTTAAAGGGGGAAATTGAACCGGTCAATATTAAGTACTAAGTGACATCGTTTATTCCAAATATTGAAATATTAAAAATACACACATTAATTAAATATTGTTTTTATATTAAATATAATCGTATTTTGAACGTACGAAATGAACAAAAAATACTTAAATAACTTATCAAATAGAACAACAAAATATTTCAAAAGTAATGTAGATATGAATGAAGAAATAAAATATGTTTTTGTATCGAGACGCCGTAGTAGCCTTAGTCTTACCCGGTTTGCTAGAAGGTGGTGGGTTCAAATCAGACTAAAGGAGATATCAACAGTTTCTATATCATTCTAATTATTTATATCTGAAAGAATTTTGTAAGAAATGTAATGTAAGAAAGAAATGTAATTAAAATAAAAAATCGGTCGTTCTTGAATTTTGTATGCAAATCACATTACGCTAGTAAGTATATTTCATCCATTTGTATTTTCCATCATGAATAAATATATTTTCTTGAATATTTGAATACATTGCATAGCTTTTAAAGATGCTTTAATGAACATAAATAAGAAATGAATTAAATGATAAAATGAGTTTAATTATTAAATCTTTATTAATTTTAAGACTATTGGTAAAAAGAAAAGGTTATCTACAAACGGCAGTAGCTATTAAAAACTCCATTTTAATTTTATTTCTCACCTACCCATCTTTTCGAAAATATTCACAAGTAGCGTTGTTCAAATATGTTATTTACTTTAATTGCTACGTTTAATAAGGCATTTCAGTTAATATTAATTTGAGAAAGAAACAGCACAAGGAAACCATTTTTTAATAAAAATATAAAAGTTCAGTTAATATAAGTAAACCTGTTATATTTTTTATGAATATTTATTACAATTTTTGTGGGTTAACTTTATGCACTCCTAAACTTTAGTTTAATAATATTTCTCCATAAATCCATCGAGGAAAATAGGAGATTAGTTAGATAAAAAATAGTAATTGATCGTCAAAATAATACAATTGGCCACCTAACCTTACTTTAAATTACCAATTGTATTTTTTAGGTGATCATTTATTATTTTTTTGAGGATAATTTAAATATTTCCCAATATTTAATGTAAAAAAGGTATAACATGTAAAAAAAGGTAAACGTATTACATACTTTTATCTATGAGAAATTAGTTTGACGGTAGATCGTTATGACGTTAAGTATCCTGTCTAAATATGATAAATTTAAGTAAAAAAATCACACACAAGTTATTCTCAGGCAAAACTTGTCAGGTTTTTTAGTATTATTCTATTAAAACTTACGCAAAAAATCTTTGAAAATATAAAAATCATTAATCGTGTCTACATTCTAAAAATCCTGGGTTTGAATCCTAGTAGGGACATACGACTTTGTGATAAGCATATTTTCCACAGCCGATTATTAACATACCTAATTAATTTATATTTGTTATTTAGTATCAATTTCACAAACTTTACTTAGTATAGAAATGGGGTGCATAATTTAGATATATTTCATGATTCTCTCTCTGTCTATTTATGAGAAAAAGCCTCAGAAATTGCTTGGATTGGAGTTTCTTCTGAACAGTCTGGTCTTTCTACTAGTTTTGTTACTTGTTAGGATTTTAAAAAATTACAATCGCGAGGTCGTGAATTAGAATTATTTATTTCAACCGTTGTATTTATAGATAGCTGTTCTTAGTATTAGTCTAGTACCACAATGGGTAGGTCTGTTAAATTTTAAAAAAATGGTTAAAGTAAATAAGTTAAACGGTTTAAGTAAAAAGAAACATTATGAAGAGTAAATAATATTATTAGAGCAAAATTTTTAGGTAACTACCAGAAATCACCACTTGATTTACATTTTTTGGGTTTTTTTTCAACTTTTTATATGTTTACGTATATTTTCTCATTCTATTTAGTTAATTCAGTGCCTCATTATTACAAGGTTACCCATATTAAAGATAATGAAACATGAAATCCGCCATTTTGTGGTGGCGGCCATCTTTGGTTTACTGAACATGCAAATTGGTATTTTCATAAAAACTAAAGGTTTGAATAAAATTCTATCCCAATTGAAAGGGGGTTAAATTTTAATTACTTAATTATACAAACAGAGCAATCTAAATAAAACCTTTTAATAAAATAAACTTCTTCATTAAGTCATTTTTACTATAAATTATCTATGACACGTGTTTCAAACTACAAACCAAATTTTACTCCAAAAATCGTCACTGTACAAAATACGACCAGTTAATCGTTCAATCTATATTGTTGAAAAACTATTTATATATTTAATAGGACAATCCACAAGATATGAACAAATATAAGTTCTGGTTTACTTAAAGGTCGTCACGACATGCACGTGGGCTACACGTGCATGTCGTGACGACCAATTATAATAATTTAAATATATAATATAATCATTTAAAAACAAATGAAAATGGGATAGAATTTTAAATTAATGTTTTAGTACCATTATTAATATAAATAAATGAAATATAAATATAAAGAAATATAAACGAACATCCTAATTATTTTATAAAGATTGTAACTAAATTTTTGAGCTAAATGTTAGCTAAGCCCTTGCCAATGATCGTTGCCACGTGCCCCACCACGCTATCGAAAAGTACAGAAACTAACCAGGAAATCAAATGAAACACGGATTCATTACATCGACATCGCTGGTATTTCAATGAGAAATATATATAAATTCAAATTAAAATGGTAGAAAACTGAACATTACCGATTATCAGCCACGTGGTTGATCTTTGAAAATGTGTGAAAAAAACTATCTAATCGAAATAAGATAATATAATTCAATAATAAAAATAGACCGCGATTTGTAATTCCTAATTAAAAAAATAAATTTAGCTCACCTGTTTTTTTTTCAATGTGTGCTTGCTAACTTCTGGGAGACGTGTTGCCGCTGAGCCGTGGGTGTGAACAATGATCTCAGAGGACTGTGTGGTCATTGACTAAACGTAGTAATTTGAGGGTAGTTGAATTTTGCATAATCACTATGCCGCCAACTTATTTTTACAATTGCTAATGGCGCTAGTGTGCAGTTTTATTATTAACAATATACTCAAATGAAACGTAATCATAATTACTAACGTACTATAACTACGTAACTACGTAATTACACTTTGCACTAAAGTAATTAAGGATAATTAAATTAAAATAACCATAACAGTTTAAGACGAAAAGCAATTTATCAAGTATTCAGTTCCAATAATGTACATAGTTAACTTGGTTTGTATCTCTACTATAACGCTAACACAAGATACCCTCAAATGTTAACAATTAACCATAAGGTACGGCAAACAAAAGTAGTACCTATTTTTTACTCTATGATTAACCTACATATTTTTTTACTTTTTCTTGGATGTTATTTACAATTATTATTGTTATACATCAGACAATATCACATTCATAATCGGATTGTTTTTTGTCTTTCTTCTTTTCTAAAATATTTTAACGTCTACATCATTATGGAAAATACTATAGATCTGACAAAATTATTTATACAAAACAATTTGCATACTCAGTATTTGCATATATATATTTCTCTTCTATTTTATTTAATGTTCTGAACTCAATAGGTTTCTCGCATGTTTTTTTTATTGTATAAATCATTAAATCAAGTCCTTTTTAATAGAAAAAAAAACTTAAAAAAAAAAAAGAATTAATTTTTGTTAAAAAAAATATTTTGTTGGGTCAGTGCATTAAACGTAATTTAATCAGCCGCCATTTTCACGCGCTTTGAATGACGTAACGTGACATAACTTGCCACGTTACTATGGGTGAATCTAGATACATTGTAATTAGGGCATGGAATACCGAAATGATTTTTATACCGGTATTGATACCGGTATTGAAATTGCAATAACCGGTATACCGAAATTTCGATATTTTTTCAGTATTTTTAAGTACTGTTACTATATAATTACTATTTAAATGATTACAATAACGTTGGTAAGTCTTGTTCCGGAAGAGCGATTAAAACAGTTTTCGACGCTTTATGGCTCCCTAGAAACCACAAAACGAGTTATTAATAAAGGGGATTTAAAAATACTAAAGTAAAAAGGGTATGACTGCCTATTTATATTGTTTCATTGGCACAAATATCACAATCACATAGATAATAAATCAGTGTTATTCTCTAATAATAATCAGGCAGATTCAAAAATAATCAGACAATTTATCAGATTAAATTAATTAATTTAATTTTGTTGGTGTGATTATGATTGCCGCTTAAGAGCATAGCGCTTACATCTGTTTCTGCCGTATTGTGTTCGTACGTGCGCGAGTGCCGACAGCAATTTATTGGTAGGAGTAAAACATTATTAGACGAACAACTAAAAGCAGTATCACTAAATACTACCTAAATACTTGCTATATGCAATTATGCATGCAATTGCGTAGTGATTTTCTAATAATCGAGACTTTTCGCGATTGTCATAATTAGAGACCAGATTATATGCAACATAGAAAGCTTGGTATATGCATGCAAATATGCATGAAAAATGCTTGAAATATGCACGAAAATTGGCAGAATATGCGAAATTAAATTATAAATTTTAGTATTCCCCAAAAAAAGAGAAAAGTAAGTATTCATTTTTTATTTCAAAATCAGCGTATAATTAGTAAATAATTTTTTGATAGGCGATAATAGGTACAGTAACATAATATGACATTTAAATTATTTATAATTTTTGTAAACGTTAGCAATTAAATATTTTTCTAAATTTTCAGTGGTAAGATTATGACTACGATCATTTAGAATATTTTTGTAAGTGGAAAAGGTTCGCTCCACATCCACTGAGGTAACTGGGCAGAATTTGAACTTGGGTGCTATGTTAGTACTTATAGTTTCTGGCAAAAGTTGACAATTTGACACAAACTTTGAAAACCTGGGTTATTGTTCAATATGTTTTCAAACTACGCCTTTGTAGTAGGCGAGCGCGACGTTCTTCTGTCTCTTTCATTTTATTATCGTAACTGTCAAAACAAAAGACGCGCGCGGCTACTGACTGCGTTCCGAAATGTAGTAAAAAGTTACAATTATTACTCAATAGCTAAGCCCTTATATTTTGTGACTATTATTAAATTTGGTCGCATTTCGGAATGTAGGGTGAGTGAAAAATAGGGTAAATGTATCGATAATATGCATCATAACTAGATCTTAGGTAAAATATGCTATTACCGCTAAGAATAGCTAAAATATGCAAATGCATATGTGAATATGCAAATGCATATAATCCGGTCTCTAGTCATAATTATTATATTATTATGAAAACTCATCTGCATTATGAACCTCACTATAAACCAAAACCACCTTTATTCACCTTAACCACCTTTACCACCTTTAACCACCCTTGCGAAAATAGATATTTATTGATACCGAAAATACGGTATTTTATCCTCAAATACCAATATCAAAATACCGAAAAATTTTATCGGTATACCGGTATTTCGATATACCGGTATACCGGTTTCCATACCCTAATTGTAATGTTGCCGGCAAACGCATGGCTTCATGTCATGTAACGTCATAACCAATGGGAAGGCGCTCAATTTGTTTTGAAATTAACTTTCGTTTAGGCATAATTTTTAACCGAAAAAAAAAATATTTCTTAAAAAATATAAAAATTATCAATTTTAAGGAATGCCGTCAGTTTATTACATATTTGAAGAATATTAAAAAAAAATACTAGATTTTCTTTAAATTACATGCAAGAAACCTATTTAAGAAGCTATAGCACTTGTGTCATAAGATGTTCCCACAGAGCAGTTACATAACGTTAGAAAATGTTAGATTATATTTGTTGTCTAAGTTTTTAACAAATTGTAATAATAGTTGGGCATAGACGGAAGGTAGCTAGCTTATCCGTTTTTTATACACTCGGCGTCAAAAAAATCGCACCTCTAAGAAAATCACGTTCAAATGGCATTAACTCTGGATATGCACATGCAGTCGTATTAATTATAATTTTATTTAAAAGGTTACTTAATTAACTTAATAAAAAAACATTATTTTTCATTATCAAATAAAACCTAAAGCAACAAATAAAGGGTCACAAAAATTCTAAGGAAATTTTGCTGCTCGGGAGAGTCGCGAGTTGCGCTAACTTTGTGGGTATAAAGAGGTCAACACGGGTTCAATGTGGGTCATTCGCTATTAAACCGTTGAAGGGGACACACGCACTGATTTTACTGAAGAAAGAACATCTGGAAAATGGACACTACAGCTGATGAGGCCGCTCAAGTGGTTGCACTACTGCAAGCAGGGGTGCGGCAGTGTGATGTCGCCCGGCAACTGAATCTGAGCCGTTTTTCGGTTCGTAGAGTCTACCAGCGCTTTTTAGAGACCGGTGGCTATATCCGGCGACATGGGTCCGGTAGACGTCGCTGCACTTCGGAAAGAGACGACCGGTTCGTTGTGTCGTACTCTTTGAGAAATCGCTTCTCAAACGCTGTTCAGCTGCAACAGGAGCTCCAGGCAGTTCGCAGACGCACCGTGAGTGTATCCACGGTTAGAAGAAGACTGAAGGAGAAGAACATAGCAGCCCGCAGAGCTGCTACAGGTCCAAAATTGACTGCAGCGCACCGACGAGCCCGCTTGCAGTTTGCTCGCGACCACGTCGATTGGACCATTGAGCAGTGGGGAGCTGTTCTCTTCTCAGACGAGACACGAGTGTGTCTTTTCTGCAACGACCGACGAAGAAGAGTATACCGGAGGCAGGGTGAACGTTTCGCTCAAGCCTGCATCCAGGAGACGGTGGAATATGGAGGCGGATCCTGCATGTTCTGGGGCGGTATGTCGGCTGCCGGCAAAACCGACCTGGTCTGCGTCTCCCGGACCGGAGGTGCTCGCGGACAAGGGTCGCTGACTGCGCGCCGCTATATCACAGAGATCCTGGATGTGCATGTGGTCCCTTTTGCCGAATCTTTTGGCGAGGGGTTCACATTAATGCACGACAACGCTCGCGCACACACTGCAGCCATCGTGAACGACTTCCTGCGGAGGTCCCAAATTCCTGTGATGCAGTGGCCAGCGAGAAGTCCTGATCTGAATCCGATAGAGCACCTCTGGGACCATCTTAAACGTAAGGTTCGATCTCGGGATCCGGCTCCTTCGACTCTAGAGGAACTCCAAACCGCGGTGATTGAAGAATGGGGTCTTATCCCTCAAGAAGAGCTCCTGAAGTTGGTGAGGTCTATGAGGGACCGTATGGAAGCCGTCATCAGGGCAAGGGGGGGTAACACTAGATTTTGAGTTAATTTTAAGACACTTTTTGTACATTTTTTTTGTAAATTATCGATTATTAATTAGGACTTAATTAAGATTTTTTATTATTTTTCAAATTTTTATGCTTTTTGTATAATTTTAATTAAAAAAAAGATTGCACTTAATTGTTGTTTGATGCTCCTTTTTGTTACCTTTCTAATGATACCTAACACTATCCTCTATATAAGGTTTAGGAATTTTTGAATAAGATTTTTATAAGGTGCGATTTTTTTGACGCCGAGTTTAGTATACATTTCGGAGAGTGTGCAGCAGAATTGCACAAACTTGTTCCACCATTCCCATTTCTTCTTCGGACAACCAGACTTAGGTACAAATAGGCGCCACCGTTATATGGTTGATATACCCAAGAGTCGCACTAAGCGTTTTGGTACCAATTTTGTAAAGAGTGAGACTCTTTGTCTGAGTCTGTATTTCCTGACAAATACAATGTATGAGTCTTCAAGTCACGAGTAAATCTTCTAGGCAGCCACGTCACGTCCTAGATCGCATCGTCGCTTACCATCAGGCGAATTAGCGGTCAAGCGCTAACCTATTTATAGCATTTTTGGGTCAGTTCAGTTCAGTTTGGGTCTGTCTTTCGAGGAAGATTTCCCCCCGTTGTCGATCGGATGATGTCATGTTGTTATAAGTTGAATAACATCACTAATGTTATTCAACTTATAACAACATGACATCATCCGATCGACAACGGGGGGAAATCTTCCTCGAAAGACAGACCCAAACTGAACTGAACTGACCCAAAATGCTATACAATGTTATACAACGACTTGAACCAGTGTAGGAGCCTTTGCTCCTTTGTTAGGTTATAAAGTTAACAGATAACATTCTTAACATGCTATAGCAAAATTTTACACACTGTTATAAAACGTTAGCGTGCTACACAATGTTTAATAACGTTTTCTAATCCCTGTAGATATTTTTTTAAATTTTGAATGGGTTCACTCTTGATCCCAATCAAGCCCAGGAGCCAAGACAGCATCCACAATGGAACGAGCTTACCCAGAAGGTGCTATTCACCCTGGCTTTAAAAACGGGTGGGTTATAAGTACTCGGAAATACAGACGCCCATGCGTCACGGGAGTTCCACTCCTTTGCTGTGCTCATTATAAATGATGTTGAGAAGCGCTTGGTGCGACAGGTAGGAATAGCAACCAAGAAAGGGTGGTAGCCCGCAGTGCGTCTGGATGTCCGATGGAAAAAAGGAGATGGCGGTATGAGCATATGCAGCTCCTCAGCACACTCTCCGAAATGCAGTCTGTAGAAGACCGACAGACGGGCAACTTTGCGGCGGTGAGCTAAGGTGTGAAGCTTGCTTCTAACCAATTCGTTGTCGCCAATGCACGGTGGTCCCGTCCCGCGTCAAAGGGAGAGTGATGAAAACCTCCTAAAATTGTTTTTAACCATTCTTTCTCATTGGGAATGAAGTAGAATATTAAAAATATATATGTTTGATTAAATACAAACAAATTTATTGAAATAAAAAATAAATTATATTATATTATATTATATCATATCATATCATATCATATCATATCATAGCATAGCATAGCATAGCATATCATATCCTATCATATCATATCATATCATATCATATTATATTATATTATATTGACGACCGTTTGGTGCAACGGTAGCGATCCTGCCTTTCGCACCGATGGTCCTGGGTTCAAATCCCAGGGGCAGATATTTGTATGATGAATATGAGCATTTGTACCTGAGTCATGGGTGTTTATATATATTTCTATAAGTATTACATATCCATGTATCATATATGTATGTCTATCCGTTACCCTAGTATCCATAACACAAGCCTTACTATGCTTACTTTGGGCTAGGCTAATTGGTGTGAATGAAGGAAATATTTTATTTTTTTATTTATTTAAACATATACAAAAGAAATGTCAAAATTGTATGCAATTTTTTAACCGACTTCAAAAAAGGAGGAGGTTTCTCAATTCGACCATAATATAGGCTTTTTTTATGTTTGTTCGAGGATAAATTCGTCGTTTATGAACCGATGTTGATGATGCTTTTTTATTGGAAAGCAGATATTTCAAGGGTAAGGAAATCAGGGTTTGATGATGGCTGACCAGAGAAATCGAGGGTAACTTTCAAAAATCGTAAGGTAGTCACCCTTACGATTTTGCGGTTTTTTTTTCATTATTAATAAGTATTTTTTATATTATTTTTTAATAATTTAAAGAACTACAATTTAATATAATTTAAAAAATATAATTTAATACAATTTAATAAAGGTCTGGAGTTGATCTGATGATGGAGCCGAGAGTAGTTTTTGAGCTCCTCTGGTGTTTCATTTTTTTCTCTTCTTATTAGCTTTTTTTAATTTTGTCTAATCGTTTCCGTCTATCTATTTCCGTCTCAGGTAGCCGTCGTCTCCTTATTCAAGAAGCATCCTTGCTCAGTACTCATTACTTAAAATCGTAAAAAAAATATTTTTTAGCAGATAAGTAAACTACAAAGCAAAAAATAAATTTACTTCTCCCAAACTAATACGTATTTTCATTAAAATAAATATAAATGATTAAATAATTATTTTATAATTTTAAAGTCGGTGCCAAGTAAATGCTACAACAACCTTACTACTTTATCAAATTACTAAGTACACACAATATTATTAAATATATCAGAGCAATTACAAAACAGTAACAGTATTAGAAAAATATATGAATCGGTACCTACTAACTATCATAGTAACTTTTAAATATTATGTACCTAAGTACTGGCTTACAAACTACTAGTAAATGAAAACAAATTATGAAAGAAAACTGAATACAACTAAGATATATAGTAGCTATTTCCATAACAAATGTACTCAAGATATAAATGTTAGATATAAAAAAGGGAAGGGAGGCTTAGTTGTGCTTATACGCGGTCGCCCAGTGCGGATAATTACCACAGAATAGATATTTCGTGATAATAACCTACTAATATTATCGTCAATTGTTAGAAAGATTGATAATATCTCTACACAATTATTGTTTTACTTGGCACCGACTTCAAAATTATAAAATAATTAGTTCAGCCAATTTCGTACTAAAATACAATTAATTGTTGTAAATTTAAGAAATTATTAATAATTAAAGCTAAATGTATAATCCTAGTACATAAAAATAAAATATATAATCTTATAATTGAACATAAAATTGTGCGATAACTTGGCAATACTAAACAAAGTAAACAATATTAAGAGCTTTCCAAATAAAGAGTTAAAAATGAACATGCAGCTTAAAACTTCAATAAATCTGTAACTTCCTTAGACAGAAGGCTCTTTTTCTTTCGAGGAAGTTTCCGAAGACCAGTTATAAAGGTGTCTGAACTCAGTAAAAGTCGGTTAATCAAGTCTGTATTTGTAATTTTGCATGACATTTTTCGAGTAAAATCTCATCTATATAGCTTTAAATGGAAGACTGTACCACGGATATTCTTCAACTAATTGACGCGCGGTTACCAAAGAATATTTTTTAAACCTATCGCAATCAATATTAAATCACGATGATAAAGCTTGTAAAATAATTCTACATCTATCAAGTAAATCTTTACGTACACCTGTAATTTCAGCCTAGACGACAGAACAAGAAAAAATTGGTTGCCTGTAAAGTCGGTATACGGGCGAAAATTTTACGTGACAACGACTTTGAGTGGTAAAATAATTTAAATGTGAATATTCATTCGTATAGTAGGAAGAAGGATGAAATAATAGTAACAATTTAAAACATTTATTTATACAAAGAATTATATTTAAAACATTAATTTATAGGCACGCGTCCCTTCCACTTTTTATGTCTGTCTCTCTCGCTCTTAGGCGGGCTAACCATGCCCGAGTGGAAGGGACGCGTGCCTCTCACTCGCTCTCATTGTAAGCGCATAACGTGAGCGGAGCGTAACGCAGTTTCTTGAAGTGTCACCCGGCAAACCAATTTATAAGACGTTGTCGCGTCAAAAAATTTCGTGTCGTATTACCGTCGTTCGATTCCGCCAGGTGACGCTTAACAACTAAACCGAACAGTTAAAACACGTAGTTTCCTATCTGCTTACATTTTTTTCTTCTCTTCTGACCTGACCTGACACTTCTTAATATTAATCCTATACGAGAGATCACTAAAATATTCAGAGAACCGAATCCAAGAATGTAAAGGAGACAATCAAAACTGATAACGAGCTTCTTGGATTGGCTTTTGCAAACAAACATCTATTTTATTCATCTCCTATGTAGTAGCTCAACATAAATAAAACTTAGAAGACGATGAGTCGCTTAATTCACTACATATTTTACCGTCTGCCATAGTCAGTTGCAAAGAATGTTCAATATTCGATTTAATTCATGGTCTTTGAAATTAAAAGTAATAGGATGTAAATGTTAATTTTCTCCCTAAAATGCTCTTCCTCTTCCTTAGATACTGTAGAAGTTTTCTTTCAAAAATTGAACACGAATACGCATATAGTATCTGGCAGAGCAAGGGCGAGGGTTTTTCCACAAAACAATATGATTTGAAGAATTCGGTTCTGTTTTAAATGCTAATTGATGTGGAACATAAGAGGTCGCAAATAAACTACCGTCATCTTGTAATGTTGAATCCGAAAAGCTTTGCTTGTACTCGCTATGACCCGTGCTATCGTCAAATCCCCATTTACCGGTCAAAATCAATGTATTCGAAGTATTCGAGAAACAGTATGATCTAATAAATTTTGTAACTCTATTTCGCAAGTACGATCTGAAACTGATATGTTCTCTGGGTAACACTTTTTTTTTGCAGTTAAAACACTTTGATATGACTGTAAAATATCACACGAAGTTTTAGTGTTCTCAAGATTTTTAATCAATAAATATTGGTGCTTGGTGAGCTTAGCTTCAAGAATAAGCGACAATACTTCGTCAGCGCTTACAGCCATATCTGAATGACTACTATTAAATTGACCCGAAGAGTTAAGCAGTGTGTTTACAACTGAGGGATCTACTTCTGACAATTCTGTTTATCGTCTACGTCTTGACCGTGAACCAAGATCGGAAAAGACGTTTTTGGGCCGCCCTACGTCGTGGGACGGCCCCGGTTGTTCCTGCTGTAAATGGCACTTTTCAACACTTCTAGTCAGTTCTAGATATGCAATTACATCTAACCAATTAGAATAATTACTTTAAAATCTTCTTTTAGTACGTGCTGTCTCAACCCAGAAATTGTTAATACTTTTACATAAATTAACAATTCGACATGATAAACGTTCTATATCTACATTTTCAACATCATTAAGAGACGTTAAAAATACATTTAAAATATATTTTTATGATCGAACGGTTTTTGCGAACACCACAGCTCAAAAAAAATGACTCACCGAAAAGGATCATATTATTATTGTACCTGAAATGTAAAATATAAAATAAATATCAAATTCGTAGCAAATGCTACGAAGCATGTACGACATCGTAGCAGGCAGTACGGCCGCGTGGGCAAATCGGGGCAAAAAAAATATGTTTCTCATAAAATTCACATATGTTCCTACACGATCCGCTGTAAATGGATGCAAAATTTTGTAGGTCTCGATAAAGTCGCAGCAACGAAAAAATAAACTTCAAAAAGGGTTGTATTGTAGGGACACCCACATAAAATGAAAATTATAATATATAGATGAGTAAAACTTAATAATTTACAAAACACTTACCCTGTTATTGAAATTCCATCATACACAAACAACAAAACAATTAGCGTTTTTTAGAAATCACCAAAACAAATACACCTTGGATAAGTCACCGATAAGCAGTGAACAATAACAATGAGATGCGTTTACTTCAGAGGTCAATTAATAAGTGATAACTGGGATAAATAGCCCTGATATTTATACCACTAGGTAGGCAGGAACAGGTGACAGATAGGGCTACCTGCATTGGCAATATTCACCAGAGAGCTTTAGGGGTTTTGGCCTATGGCGGTACCACCGTGCAATGAGCCTCTCAGCATATCAGAAGCGACGCTACCACACACAAACCCGAATCAATGAAGAAAAGCATTTTTTTTCTATATTGAGCCGGCCGGAAATCTAACCCCGGATTTCGGAGTGTCACTATTAAAACTGGCATGCACGATACTCGAAAAAGCTAGTAAGTTTATAGAACAAAAATAAAATATTGAAAAGTAAAAACATAGAAACTTAAACAAAACTTTATTGTTGTTTCAGCATGGATGAACTTTGTTTTTTTCCATTTACTCTAGCACGAAATAGTCATTATAAAAAAATGTATGTTACCCAAAATTAAACATAAATAATTATCTTTGACAGTAGTTAAGTTAGCAGCAGGGTGATTAAGGTTTAAATAAAAACACGACTGTTACTACATGGAGCTAGGCAGGAACTGGCGTTTAATTTGAAATTGTGTTTACACGAACCTTAACCTAACATCTTATCTTAAGTGCTTATTACTAAGAACTACGCTATGCATGGAATAACAATGGGCCTTATGTCTATGTAACTCCTTCTCCCTAAAGAGTAAGCCTCGCCGATGTCGATGGCTGCGGTGAAGTTGTTGGCAACGGATGCAACTGTAACTGCTCCGATGACTCACAGGCTTCAGCTGTGGATGTTGAACCTCGATGTGTAGTTTTCAGCTTTCAATGGATGATAGCGCCGACGTGAACCAGAGCCATCATTACGTAAATTATTGAGAAATTTTCCTGGTTTTTAAGTCTTTCGATTAGTTTATGTATTTCATCTAATTTTATATTTTTCAGATCAATGTGCGCTTGCAGTTTATTGTTACCTGATTTGTAGATATGGGGTTACGGGATCGTATGATATGATTGCAATGATGTATTCAAAACTTCTACATGTCATTTATCATTGACAGAAATAAGGTTGACGCCAGTGAGTTTTCACTATTTGTTCACCTTTTGTTGTAACGATTTAACTATTTTCTATTATTTGATGCATGCATATAGGTGCAGTTTTGCGGCTGCTGATGCTAAACTAATCTAAGAACTAATCTAAACTAATATAAGGCCAATAAAGGTGTTTCTTTCTTTCTTTCTTTCTTTCTTTCTAAGAATGCTGTCTTCAGAAACACTAGTTGTATTCAACTGGAGGTGTTTACATATTTGCTCATCTGGCTCGTTTGGGTAAATATATTCTTCACTGCCCAAGACAAGGTATGGGTTTTTGGATACTAATACTAAGTTATCATTATTTGGAATTGAGAACAAGTGGAGTAATGTATAGGGATGGAGAGGTACAATAGGTATTTCTAATGTAATATTCATTGTTTCGTTAGTACTAAGATTTTACAGTGATTGCTTTTTCCAATAAGTGTAAACAATACAATATAGGTTCAAATGGTAGTTTATTTAATGCTAACTTATTATTATTTAAGCTAATTATTTTAACAAATACATTGAGTCTTTAATACCAGGTTGTAAGATGCCTAAGTGGGCATATAAAATTAAAGAGTTGCTGAAGGCACTTGTCAATTTGTACATAAATATTAACATTGTTTAACCTTTGCTCTTAAATTTAAGTTTTGAGGTAAGTATGCCGGATTTGATTTTGATTGATTTAATTATTTTTTTTATAGTCCTGCATGAAATCCTTCATTAATCTAACATTATCTTACTGTCCCTATTGCGTTAATTGGTTTAACTGTTCAAATGGTTTTTCAAATAAAAAGGTCCTGGTCTAGATTTCCTGTTATTGTTTATACAATAGATAAGACCACGCTTATATCTATGTTTATATTTGTTCCGAATACCAATCTGTTCTATATAAACTAAACGTTAGTGATTCATTGCGTCCTTACTTACTATAAGGATAACTTTATCAAAAACTACAATAACATCTGTATATAATTGACATAAACTAGGTTTGTAAGTACATATACTATCTATTTTAAGTTGAACATTAGCTTCCTTTAGGACTAATATACCATTTGTGCTTTCCACAGGCTCTATTAAGGAGCTGCCTCCGGTGAACCAGAGCACTTCAAAGACGATTGTAATCCTGTAAAAGTTTCAAGTCGTCTTAGCATTTTGAAATGTGCTCTGATTGATTTGGCGTTAACATGTTTGCCTATAATTTCTGCAATTTGTTCTGGGTGAATCCTAATGATAGTATACCGGCCTTTGTATCTACGTTCTAGCTTATTATTCCGAGCCGTTTTCACTACTTGTTTAAATACTTTGTCACCTACTTTGAATCTCGGTATTTCTGTACCTAAGTGACGTTTTTCTATTATGTTGTGTTTTTCTGATGAGACTTTGGCGGTCACAAGTTTTTGAACATTTTCCATTATTTGCCTATGTTTATTGGTGTATTCTTAGTAATATTCTTTTTCCAAATATAATTCTAAGGGATTTCTGCTTTTTGTATGACCATATAGAAGTTTAAATGGAGTAAAATCTGTCGCTGAGTGGATAGTATTATTATAAGCTATCATTGCGTATTTCATTAGCTTTGCTGGCTCGTCTTTATCAGTTATCCTTTGGATTATGATCATTTCGCCTAAAGTTGAATGAAGGCACTCGATAGGTGAAATAGAGTTCGGATTGTAAGGTGTTGTAAAATGTATATGTATATTGCATATTTCACTTATTACCTCATTATTGAATTTTGGGTCAGAGTCTGTCGTGATTTTATTAGGTATGCCTGTTATAGAGAATATCAGTAGCAAGGCTTCAGCTATATGAATGCTGGTGATTGCCGTTAGGGGTAAAGCTTGCGCATATTTAGTGAAGTTATCTATTACAGTTCAAAAAGTTATACCACTTATAATGTATAAATCCATGTACATATGTTCCATGGGTTTGTTTAGCGTGTCTTTACTTTTCAAATTTTTTTCACTTTTATTGATAAATTTTTGTACAAAGAACATATTTGTCCAGTGATAATTACGATGAAGCTTTTTATCAGTTTCTTGGATACCGCGGTGTATAGTTTTTCCCTCGTGATATTTTTGTACCAAATTTTCCTGTTCGGATTTGCTATCTATTAACGTAACTCTTGAAACACAACGTATTAGCTTAGGTCCTCTATAGTTAAAAACTGATTTATATAATTTACTGAATGTTTTATAAACACCTTCGTGATAAAGATAACAGAAGTAACGATTACATTTATATTAGAATGGGTTAATAAATTAATGATTACTGATTAAAAATACACGATAATAATAATGCAATACATGATAGTAATAATCAAATTAAATGCACACTTAATAAATTAATACACTTAAAATATAAATTTAAGTATGTATAAAATATAATAATTTAAAATGTTATCGTAAATTGTTGTGAAGGGTGCTCCCCCTCTCATCCAAATTGCTGTGCCCGATAGGGTCCACAATGACCTTCAAACCTATTGTTCTAACATCCTTATGTACACTGTGGTTTTACTGAAATCTGGGTACTATAAAACTATCTGGGGGCATTCATAAGAACGTCCTTACATTTATTATTATTATTTGACGACCGTTTGGTGCAATGGTAGCGATCCCGCGTTTCGCACCGACGGTCCTGGGTTCGAATCCCGGAAGGGGCAGATGTTTGTGTGATGAATACGAGCATTTGTACCTGAGTCATGGGTATTATTTATATATATTTCTATTAATATTACTTATTTATGTATCATATATGTATGTCTATCCGTTATCCTAGTATCCAGGTTAATTGGTGTGAATGTAAGAAAATATTATTATTTATTGAAAGATTCTATAAATTCTGGCGTATGAGTTACTTTACTATTCTTTTCTAAACAAGCTGTTATTGGTTTGGTTAATGTGGCAACATCTTGAATAAATTTTATGTAGTATCCTACTAAAGCAAGGAAAGATTTAGTTTCTGTTTGATTGGTGGGAATTGGGAATTTTCTAATGGCTACGATCTTTTTTTAGTTCGGTTGTACTCCCTCGCTTGTAATTACATGCCCTAGAAATTTAACTTGTTTTTGTAAAAATTCAGATTTGCCCAATTGGATTTTCAAATTGTGATTTCTGATCTATTAAATACTTTGTTCAGTGTATTAATATGGCACTGTAATGAGGTATTATATATTACTACATGATCTAAATATGCCATTACATTGTGAAGGCCTCTAAATACCGCATCTATCAGTCTTTGGAAGTTGCTCGTTACGTTTTTAAGACCAAACGGCATTCTTAAGAACTCGTAATGTCTGCATGCTGTTGAGAAGGCCGTTTTCTCAATACCCTCACTATGCATTTCCACTTGGTGATAGCCTGTCTAAAAGTCTTAAATTGTAAAGTACTGTGCTCTTCCTAGTCTATCTAAGATGTCGTTAATGTTAGGTAATGGGTACTTGTCCTCTATTATAGTTTCGTTAAGACGTCGATAGTCTATTACAAGACGCCACTTTGATTGACCCGAGGCATCAGCCTTTTTAGGTACTACTATATGTACTGGACTCAGATCAAGTTGTGTTGTAATAAGTTATCAATTTGTTTTTGTATTTCCTCACGTTGTTGCGACGCTTGGCATTAATTGCGAATGTAATTAGGGCTTTCGTCTATCAAGCGTAACTTGTGTTTTATTTTATGAGTAAATGTCAAAGGAACTGCATCAGAATAAAAAGTATCTCTGTAATTATAACATAATCTTTGTATTTCGCTATTTTCTCAAAAGTTTATGTGACCTGTTCGAAGCCTATAAAGATTTTTGTTAAGTCTCTATTTCTAAGCGCTCGCGGAGTTAACTTTATATTGCATTTTTTTTCAAATTTCAGTTTGCTAGGGTGTTTGTTTATAACAGATGCAAGAAATCTGCCTTGTTGAACCAATACATACACGGCTGGTAGTGTTAAATAATTGTTTAAAATTTGCTCCTCGAGTAAATAATCGCCCTCTACATAATTACATATAAATTCAAACATTTTCTCGGTTTTAGGTTGGATGCTAAGGTCTGATTTAATATCACGTCTCAATGGTATTTGAGTATATTCAGTTATTCAAACCATTTCTTTTATATCGATGGTACTACTTAACGGAACTAACAGGTCAATCCCTATCAATCCTTTGAAATCTTTATCAAAGTCAAACACAAGGATTTATGCGTTTGATTACCTTTAAATATTTCGGGTAACGGAACATAAACGACTGTATTGTGTTCTTTAAGCCGTAAGCAGTTTTGGTAATATTAAACTCTTGCGAAATAGCTGACTGTAGGTGTTTGAATTGCTTTATTACATCCGGACTAATCAAAGACTGTGAGGCCCCTGTATCAACTAGAAACCGTCCACCTAATTACTCGATATGAATATAAGGTAAGTGGTTGTGATTATTAATATTTATATAAACTATGTTTTTACGACGTACGATCCGGTTTCTACTTGAAAATCCGAACAAACGTTTTCTGTGGGCATTAATTTCGCTCTCATGCTATGTAAGCACACTATATTGTTCACATGACACAGTGACTTCATTATTTTCGTCGGTTTGCGGTTTTTGATAATGAACAGACTTGTAATCTTGTTTTAATGATTGAGTATCACGTGTGAAATTTGATCTTAAGAGTGGTGCTACGCCTGGACGCGGCACAAGCAACTGCGTTCTATTGTTATTACTGTTTACTCTAGGCTGAAACGACGGCCTGGGTTGCGGTATTTTAAAAATAGGTTGCATTGCATCCACGTTGCTACGACGATGCTTCAACCGTAGTTCTTCTTGTTTTACTTGTATCAAAACTTTGTCTATTGAAGTAGAGCCTTGCATACGTACACCTAAAGATATAAGAGGGTCTAACTGGTCTAGAAATATATTAATTGCCATTTCCTCATACTAATCCCGTTTGTTTCGGACGCAATTTATTAATGTGTAAGTTATTTCGCCAAATTGTTCTATTGAACTATTATTTTTGTGTAAATTAGTTCTTGTAGGTACCAATTAAATGGAATTTATTGCAGGCCAAGTGCTAAAATCATTATTTTCAGATAAAGCCTCTACTGCTTTTCCAGTCAATTTATTCGGTTATCGGGGCAATCGATTATTTTAAATACGTTTTCCACACTTTTTATATAAAATTGAAGGGTTTTACTGTTACCATCAAAGGTCGGCAATAAAAAGGACAAATTTTGGTAATCAATCGCGACTTTGCCAGTTTTGACATCAAGGTTTTTTTATTTATCTTTACTCTTACTTATTTACTTCTTACTTACTTACTCATATATATATATACTAGCTGATCCGGCCACGCGTTGCTGTGTTATGAATTAGAAAAAGAAAAAAAAACTGTCCTTTCTCTTCATTATCATCATCATATCAGCCGTACGACGCCCACTGCTGGACATAGGCCTCCCCCAAGGATCTCCACAACGATCGGTCCTGTGCTGCCCGCATCCAGCGTTTTCCCGCGACCTTAACCAGATCGTCGGTCCACCTCGTAGCGGGCCTACCCACTGAGCGTCGTCCGGCACGCGATCGCCATTCGAGCACCTTTCCGCCCCAACGGCCATCGGTTCTCCTTGCTATGTGTCCTGCCCATTGCCATTTCAGCTTCGCAATTCTTTGAGCTATGTCGGCGGTTTTTGTTCTCCTACGGATCTCCACATTTCTGATTCGATCGCGTAGGGAAACACCAAGCATAGCTCTCTCCATTGCCCGCTGGGCGACCTTGAGCCTTCTTACGAGACCCATAGTGAACGACCACGTTTCACTGCTATAAGTCATCACTGGCAACACACACTGGTTAAAGACTTTCGTCTTAAGGCACTGAGGTATTTTGGACGCGAAAATGTATCGCAGCTTCCCGAACGCTGCCCACCCGAGTTGGATTCGACGAGAGATCTCTTTCTCGAAGTTGGACTTACTTTTTTTTTTTTTTTTTTTTTTTTTTTTTTTTTTTTTTTTTTTTCGCAGAAAATGGCATTACGCATTCCATCGAGTCGGGAGAACACGATGGATATGTGGGACTCTCCTCCATGCCTCTACCCGGCCGAGTGCCCGGTAAAGGCTTGGAGGCCTACCCACTAAAAACTGCGGCGAAGTTGGACTTACCTAACTGTATGTCCCAGGTAAACATAATGGTCAACAACTTCGAGTGTAACGTTCCCAGCATTTACTGGAGCGGGTGTAACATGGGCGTTGGACATAATTTTCCATGTTCATCTTAAGACCCACTCGTTGGGATGCGTTACTGAGATCTTCGAGCATGGTGCTCAGGTCTTCCAAGGTCTCAGCCATTAGGACCACATCATCGGCAAACCGAAGATGCGTCAGGTACTCGCCGTTAATGTTGATGCCAAGTCCATTCCAGTCCAGAAGCTTAAAAATATCCTCCAACGCAGCAGTGAACAGTTTCGGAAAGATAACGTCTCCCTGTCTCACTCCTCGCTGCAGTTGGATAGGATTAGAGCTCTGGCTCTGTACTCGGACCGACATGGTGGCGTTCTGGTACAGGCACCTTAACACTTCGATATACCTGTAGTCCACTTGGCACCTCTGGAGAGACTGCAACACCGCCCAAGTCTCGATCGAATCAAAGGCCTTCTCATAGTCCACAAACGCCAAGCAAAGTGACCGATTATACTCTTCGGTCTTCTGTATAACCTGCCGCAGCGTATGAATGTGGTCTATGGTGCTAAAGCCTTTTCGGAAACCGGCTTGTTCGGGAGGTTGGAAGTCGTCAAACCTGCGAGCAAGACGATTCGTAATGACCCTCGAAAACAGCTTGTAGACATGGCTCAGAAGCGAGATGGGTGGGGATCCCAGGGGGAGTGGGGATTCTTCAGTAGGGTTTTATCGCCCTTTTTGAAGAACAAAATCACCTCGCTTCTGCTCCATGCCTTCGGCGTTTTGCCCTGGACGATGACAGAATTGATGAGCTTCTGGAGGACTTTAAGTACCGGCGTGCCGCCCGCTCTCAGCAACTCTGTTGTAATTCCGTCATCTCCCGCCGCCTTGTTGTTTTTTAGCTGTTTGAGGGCCATTCTAATCTCGTACAGGCTGACGTCCGGGATATCTTCGGTATAGTGTCGGGTAAGCTTGGCTCTAGGATCTCGAGCTCTGCTTTGGCCTGGTGTGATACTGGAATACAGCTGCCTATAGAAACTCTCAATCTCTCTCAGGATTTCAGGAGTCGATGAAATGATACTGCCGTTCTCAGTTTTCAGCCTCGTCAGTTGACTTTGCCCAATAGACAGATCTCTAGCGAACACTTTGGAGCCTTTGTTCCGCTCTATGGCCTCTTTAATACGCTCGGTATTAAATTGGCGAAGGTCGCTCGTCAGCGACTTCGAGATCTGTCTATTAAGCTGTCTATAACGTAGGGCATCCGCTGAGTCTTGCAGTCTCATTTCATGTTTCTTATCCATGAGTTCGAGTGTATGTGCGGAGAGTTTCTTCAATTTGGGACGGTGGGTTTTGAAGTATTTTGACCCTACTGTACGGACAGCATCTACCACCAGGTCGTTCAGATCGTCCACATCTATGCTGTTATCAAGGGTCTCGAAGCGGTTCTGGAGCTCGAGCTGAAAGCGCTCGGGGTTTTGAATCTGGGTCGGCACTGGTCGGAGCGTAGATTTTATCAGTCGCGATCTTTCAAGCTTCACGTTGATATTCAATGTGCCTCTTACCAGTCGGTGATCGCTCCCTGTCTTAACAGCGTTGATCACAGAGACGTCATTGAATATTTGCTTCCTCGTTGACATGATAAAATCGATCTCATTTTTGACCTTGCCGTCGGGACTTATCCAGGTCCATTTGCGAGTTACGGGCTTTCTGAAGAAGGAGTTCATCATATAGAGGTTCTCCCTCTCCATAAAGTCCGCCAGCATCTGGCCTCTGTCGTTCCGTTCCCCAAATCCAAATTGCCCCACTTTCAACTCGTCACCGCAGCGCTTCCCCAACTTTGCATTGAAGTCCCCCATCACAACCGTGTAGTGGGATTTGTGACTATGTATGGCCCTAGAAATCTCCTCATAAATAGCCTCCACTTCGTCATCGTCGTGTTTCGAGGTTGGAGCGTATACCTGGATGACCGTCAACGAATACCGTGACGATATTCTGAGTACCAAGTATGCCACTCTGCTGGAAACACTACCGTTGGATAGCACGTTGTTGACGAGGGACTTGTGGACGATAAACCCGACACCACCCACGGACAGTTGGTCGCCCTCCCGGAAGTACAGCAAGTTACCGGAGTCCAAAATTATCGTGTCCTCTCCCTCTCTTCGGACTTCAGAAAACCCGATGACGTCCCAGTGTAACTTGCCGATAACTTCTTCCAACTCTGTAATTTTCGCGTTGGTTCTCAATGTGCGCGTGTTATAAGTTGCCAGGTCCAGTCGTCGGTGTTGGTAGCCACAACCTACCCGGGGATTCTTCGCACCCCCTGCCGCACCGTTACCATAGCCGCTACCGTAGCTAGGAATGGTTTGGCTGCCGGGGACTAGGGGCCGTTTCTTTGTGTGCCTATCCATAAGGGGTTTTCCCATAATCGCCACGCTTGGCAGGCGGGTTGGCGATCGCAGTATGACCCGTACGCATAAAGAGATGCTGCTGCCCATCTCCTTAGGTGAGGTTTCCCTTAGTCGGCTCTCACGACACCCACGGGATGAGAGGGGAGTAGTGCTATTCTAGGCCGGCACTACACGGCACTATTCCTACTCCTTTCTCTTCAGTTGGACCAAATTACACAAATACCAACTTTCATCAATATCGGTCGGAGAGTTCACTGGGAACATACATTGTGACACTGGATTTTTATATATTAAGAAGATGAAGCTCGCTCCTACCGCCGCGACCCGTTACACAAAAATAATCCTTATAGCATGATTCAGTATTCACGTGCGACGGCGCGATGGCTTATCTCATGTATAAGTTTGGTGTTTCTATACCGATTTCTATGATTCTTTTTTTATTGAATAGGTAATAATGTTAACTTTTTTAAATGAATGAGAGTATTATAAACGTAAGAATAAACAAATATAATCAGAATGCTCCGAACTGCTAAGCTATCAGGAGTTACACGTGTTATTGTGAGTCAACCATAAAAGATAGACATATGCTGTTGCAGGATATTTTTTTGGCAATTTTATGTAAAATATTTCCGTCATACATGATTTATATGTAACTTTAACCATTAAGGCTGCACACGCGACGGAAGCTTAAAAAATGGAGAAACTTCTCCCGTTTTCCCAAAATTTCCCTTCACTACTCTGCTCCTATTGATTGTAGCGTGATGAAAAGTATAATACAACCTGCCCAGGAGTATGAAGAATAATTGTACCAAGTTTCGTTAAAATCCGTCGAGTAGTTTTTGTTTCTATAAGGAACATACAGACAGACAGACAAAAATTTACCTATGTAACTTTAACCATAAAGGCTGCACACGCGACGGTAGCTTAAAAAATGGAGTAACTTCTCCCGTTTTCCCAAAATTTCCCTTCACTACTCTGCTCCTATTGATTGTAGCGTGATGAAAAGTATACTACAACCTGCCCAGGAGTATGAAGAATAATTGTACCAAGTTTCGTTAAAATCCCTCGAGTAGTTTTTGTTTCTATAAGGAACATACAGACAGACACAGACAGACAGACAGACAGACAAAAATTTTACTGATTGCATTTTTGGCATCAGTATCGATCACTAATCACCCCCTGATAGTTATTTTGAAAATATATTTCATGTACGGAATTGACCTCTACAGATTTATTATAAGTATAGATAAGAAGATCTACAATACGCTATTATAAAAGTAAGTTCCTAATGTAGCACTTAATACTATAATTATTGTAATACACATACACGCACAATAATATAATACAAAGTTATTAAAAAAAACTAAATCTTCGGTTTTAGAGACTTGGGCGTACCTATAATGTTAATATTTACCCCACAATCCTAGACCTGGTGAGCTCAGCTGCCTCGTTACAATTAAAGGAACACTTCGCGGTAATTTATCTAAGTAGTTCAGTCTTCGTGCTTATTAATTTTTGCTGTCAATGGTTCTTTTTGGAATCGCGACATTGACACAAGGTAATCGTTTACGCGGGTCGAACTCTTCGAGCGCGATTCTACCGACTGCGCCAGTTAATTCAGCAGCAGGAGAATTAAGGTTTAAATAAAAACACGATGGTTGCTACAGGGAGCTAGGCAGGAACTGGCGTTTAATTTGAAATTGTGTTTACACGAACCTTAACCTAACG
This sequence comes from Calamotropha paludella, assembly GCA_927399485.1. NCBI lineage: Eukaryota > Metazoa > Arthropoda > Insecta > Lepidoptera > Crambidae > Calamotropha > Calamotropha paludella. The sequence goes on from OV656812.1 coordinate 27,772,709, forward strand.
TCTTATCTTAAGTGCTTATTACTAAGAACTAGGCTTTGCATGGAAGAACAATGGTTTATTATATATATATGAATGTTTATGTTATATGTTTATTATGAATTTTATGGCGCTTTTGTGTCTCCGGACCATAAAGTTTCGGTTCAGTACAAACGTTAAAGTTAATATTTTTATGATAGATCTTAACGCTGAGGAAATAAGGACTGAATCATTATATCAGGCATTTAAGTGTTTGATTTTTATATGAAAAGAGACCATTACTAAAAAAATTCAACTTGTCTTGTGTGTCACATCCGCTCAATATCTTGGGGAGTACTCTTCAAAGAGTTCTATCGATAGAGTAGACAAGGGGTCTATGAAGCAAGCACGCGATACTTCGAAGATCACCTGTCCTTCTCACTCTTATATTGCTCTCGCACTTGCAGGGTCTCCCCTTCTCCACCGTAATTGTTACTTTCACGGAGTTGTGAAAATTAAATCGGCGCGCTTATTAAAGTTCGTAATCGTGCGAGCGAGAGAACACGCTATTGTGCGAGAAGGACAGATGATCCGCCAAGTATCGCGCTGGAGGCTGAGTACTCTACTCTATATATAAAAGTCTTTGGTACTCTTACGATTGAACTGCGGCAACCTTGAGAGACTCATCGAACTTTTCCAAGTATTTCTTAAGCTGACTCCAGCGCCACCTCTTCACGTTCTAGGTACTACCTACAACATCGAACTTTTAAAAGTATCCACTAATCGAGTAAGCGGCGCGACAGCTTTAAAAATTATTGATTGATTAACAGAAATTAATTTCATCATATTGTATCGCTATAAATAACCATTATTTCTCAACAATAATATACATATATTTATATGTTCAATAACTAATCAATAAAGTCATATCACATATACCTATTTTTATACTTGAACTAACGTATAATAATGTTCCTTTATTTTACATCAATTAGCCTAATCCAATTGTTATACATACTAAGGTTACAGATAGACATACATATATGAAACATATATATGTAATATTCATAGAGATATATATAATCAGGTGCAAATGCTCCCATTCATCACACAAACATCTCTTCCGGGATTCGAATCCAGAAGGAAAATAAAATAGTGTTACCAGCCTTAAGTCAAAATGAACATATTTTTGAGCTATTCACTCAAAATTGTTTAAAGTATCTTCACATGCACACCTAGAGTACTTTATAATATATACTGAAGTACATGTTACCGCCAATTGTCTAGCCGTATTCATATTTTTTTACTAAAGATACATAATAATCAACATTGAGAGATTGAGACTAAGAAAGTGGGTAGTGCTTTAAAGTACCTTTATCTCATGTAAATTGGCTGTCGGCCCAAGCTATTAGGTACTAACGCATACACTCACAGTACCTACTAACAATTCTTTATCCCACACATGTTATCGCTAAAAAAATAAGTAGCATCTGGGGCCCTAGCATCTTGCTCCAATAGCTAAATTAACTGTGTAGCTTTAATAAAAGTCAATGTATGACAAAATAATCTTAATAAAGTTGCAACTTAAAAATGGAAGAACTTTATGGTCGAATTCACTAACTACACTATCACTGGGCATCCAAAGACAAAATAAAATGAAAAAAAGATAGCATGTGTGCAATTCACACGTGGTAGAAGTGAAACATTCAAAAATAATACGTACACGTATACAAAATACCACGGTTTTTGTGATACCTTCTCTCAAGCTTTGTACTACGCATGCGCACATAAACACGTATTAACACACCTACATAATGCTTCCTATCTCATTTTCTCCAACGTTAAATCTTATGAATTTATCTGTCTGTCTTTACTGTCGCTTTATCTTTTCATCGACTTTCAAATCACAACGATGCTAAAGAACTTTTCACTTCAATAAAAACCATATCGATATTATAAGTCGTTGGTAGCGATGGTACCTATGTGAAAAAGCGAGGTGCGTCGTGTAAGTACGATAATTCGGAACACGAAGTGACAGATTAGCCAGCAGCTCGGGGCAATCCAAACGACTAGATAATAATCAAAATACCTTAATAAAGTGCAAAAATATATATTTTTTACAGAATAAAACATCACATTACTTAAACTATATGCCCATACATGATTTGATTTTCATAATTAAGTATATCTTCAATCTGTACTTGTAGAACTTTCTTTGGTAAACTGAAATAAAAGAAAGCAGCTATTAGACAATTAAATAAACCAGAACTTGACAAAATTAGGTTATTTTTGACGTGACAACGTCTTATAAATTGGTTTGCCGGGTGACACTTCAAGAAACTGCGTTACGCTCCGCTCACGTTATGCGCTCACAATGAGAGCGAGTGAGAGGCACGCGTCCCTTCCACTCGGGCATGGTTAGCCCGCCTAAGAGCGAGAGAGACAGACATAAAAAGTGGAAGGGACGCGTGCCTATAAATTAATGTTTTAAATATAATTCTTTGTATAAATAAATGTTTTAAATTGTTACTATTATTTCATCCTTCTTCCTACTATACGAATGAATATTCACATTAAAATTATTTTACCACTCAAAGTCGTTGTCACGTAAAACTTTCGCCCGTATACCGACTTTACAGGCAACCAATTTTTTTTTACAGCATAAAAGTAAGAGAACACTTTGGAGATTTATGAATATAATTCTTTGAAAATATACAAATTTTCACAGGGTATAATGGGCAGTTTGATTTTTACTCTTTAACTTAGCACATTTCCAATAAAAAAAATCAATCTGTTATGTACCTTCAATATCAAATGGGGCGAAAAAGGGCAAATGCCATTCTGCCTTAAGTTTAGAATTATAAATATTTTAATGGTGTAAAGTCTGATAGAAAATAAAAAACACTTATTTATTTTGTGTCTAATATACCTAAGTAGTAAAAAAACGTTTATTACGATCTGTCAATTAACAGTATTAAACGGTAAATTACCATTATTATTATCACCAATTGTTAACACAGTATAGCGCCAGTATTGGATATATTTTTACACATATAAATCATACTAACTGCCTGATAATAAGTGGTTACCTTGCGTAAATTAAGAACACTAGAATAGGATAAGAATATTCTATAAATTCATTAAATATCAACTAAATATTATCATATCATAAATTTAAATAAAAAATATACTACAAAAAATCAACACGGCTCAAAAGCTATTCTCGGGTGGAAGTCGAACCCGCAACTTCCTATTGACCGCACCGCAGCAACTTTAAAGTCTCATAGCTTCTTAATTTTTAAACATATTTTAATTAAACTTTTACACTATTTATTCATTATATTTATATTTTTTGATCAATGCATAAGAAAAACATCAAATCTTCTCCATTCCGCGTTATTGATTCTATCGATATAGATTCAGGCATCACTTGCAGAGAGTCCATATCCATCCATAAAACAAAATAATAATACGGACCGACTATCAGAGCTGGATATTCGCCGGTGTAACAACGCCTGATGATTTGTGTGGGGACGAAAGTTGGTGAAGGGGCAAATTGTATACATTTCTTGGTATCTGCAGATATTTGCTATTTATGCCTTTTTTATTTAATTATAATGGGTTCGCTCTTAATCCCAACCAAGCATTGGGGCCAGACAGCGCGGCAGATAGGAATAACAACCAAGAATAGCTGGTAGCCCGCAGTGCGTCTGTATACCCGAAGAAAGGAAATTGAAATGTGACATATGAATAGGCACCTTGCGGGTTAGCTCGTTCCATCGTGGATCCTGTTGGTGGATCCTGATCGGAAGCAAGATATTTTAGTTTTATACATGGACAAGTAGAAACTTTGGTAACTCAAAGCCTTTTTCTATGAACCTTAGGGCTCAGCCAGACTTTACACGCCACACGAAAATGTTAGTAATGGGAATATCTGCAAACTCACCGTTTCCACGGGACAAACACCGAAATGCCCTAAAAGTATAGACCCGTGCTCCAGCCCCAGACAACAGTAGACCGTCGTCACCTTTGATCCCGGCATGTGCAGTTTGTAGTACCTGTCACAGACAATAGTGGCTTTTGTAGTCTTTTAAAACATGTTCACGTTTACAAGCTGATTGTTTTAATACCAGGGCAAAACAAGGAATGGAGTATTTTCTTGACTTCGGAAGTTTTGATTAAACTTCTATATAGATGTGATCTGAAAGGAATCGTATTGTTACCTGTGTTATATTTAAAGGGTATTGAATGTACATGTGTGATGTCTCAAACCAAAGTAACTTCTCTTGGATATCTCAACTTCAAGGAATACGACATACTGTAATTAAAAACCTGGCATCCTAATTATGGTTAATCTATATTTCACAGCTCTTGAAAGGTTCAGTAATTTAATCATTTTACTTCTTATTAAAAATTGACATTGAAAACAAAGATAGTATAGATGTGAGCAGCGGATCCCGCTTCCTGTGGATTTTAAGTCACGACCAAGAGCAAATGGTAGGTTAACAATCTTCAATTAACATTTCAAAAGGGATAGAAATCCGCAAGAACCTGGATTGCCGACGGTGCCTAGATTTCAAGATGTATAACGGTTAACTTGTTAAAAAGATGTGGTGTTGTGTCTACTATACTACGGGTGCTTTGTTGGTTAAGCTTGAAGCGTGATTTTCATCAACTATCATTGATAAGTTTAAGATTCCGGTCATCCCAAAGAATAAACGATAATCTTTAAATCTCAATGTATTAAGAAAAGACACGATTTGTTTAATAAGGCTAAAACGAAGGTTATTGACAAATGCATTACAGTTGGACCATCGTATGAACGTCCCTTGCCTTCTATACAACATGCAAACTGTAAAGAAAGAGCTAATCTAACTTGGAGGCAAGTCACAATAAATCTTCCAGGTCACAGTGACGACAGCTCTATTTGAGCTGCGTAACTGCCCAACACCTCACATAGTATAGTGACAATTCGTAATGCACATTATTCAAATGCACTATAATTACTTCCTATATAAAAGTAACATTTCATAATTTTAATAAAAAAGAAATTATTAATTATAGAACCATGAAAATCTATAATAACTTACCTCACTTTCCAATCGTAAGAATTCTCCACAGGAATATAAAAGTCTGGCTCGTTTAGCAATAAATATTTTTGCATATTTGTAAATGCAATGTCGGATATATTTAGCGGATAAAGATACACAATGGCAGAAGACATCTGGTCATCGTGGTCTTCTGTGGGAATCGTTCGACCAACGAGGTTCACTTCCTGATTTTCCTTTATTGCATTTTGTATCGTAAGTTTTATATTTAATGTTTGATTTTCGCAACCAAACAAGCTTTTAGTGACCACACAGAATACTAGTGAATCTGAACAGGTGAAATCGCAATGGAACAACCTCATAGTACGGCGACGAAATGGCACAAGCTTGTCACATGGGTTCAACTTCAGACAGGAGCCACCGATAAAACTGTCTTCGAAATATACCTCGAGACAATCGCGCTCATCGGCCTCAAATGCAAGTTCATAACGTGTCACCGGGGTGTGACCTGAACGCCTTAGGTTGATATTAATCGATGTCCAAGTCATGGACTTGCGTGACGCACGTGGACTAACTTTCTTCTTTTCTTTCTTACTTGACTCTGATTTTAGACTATCAGTATCTTCAATTTGTATGCTGACTTGACGTGAAAGCGGTTTTTTATATGTAACTTTATTTTCCTTCGTAGAGACTTCGTTTCCTTCTGAATGTGTATTTTCATCTTCGCCTTTATGCTTAAGCTTAAAAATGTGCCTGAAAACATCTTTTATTTTACTTTTCATGCTTTGATGTTTCCCTTGTTCCGTTATATCTGTGGTAGACGATTTGGTTTCTAATATGACATCTGAGTCAGTGATTAATCTTTTTGACTGGGTTACAAGTTCCATTTCTTCCTTGCTAGTGGTTGCTTTTTCTTCGATGTACTTAATTATTCCCTTTTTATCTTTACGTCTTGCTTCTGATCTTCTTCTAGACATTACACTCAAAGTATACCGATGCCTTCCGTGCAACGAATTTGGTTGATACTGCATATGCCGCAGGTTGTACCATGGGACTGGACATAACACCTTAAAAACACATATACGTGAACAAACAAAATTAATAGCATTGATTTTATTTAGAAAAGTGGAACATACCTCTCCATATAAACGTCTTTTCTTTCCTTGTCCTCTACAAAATGAGGTTTTGAACGGTAAGTTGCAAGGCAGCTTGGTATTAAGGTAAGGCCAAATACAGTCCCATAACGCCCGATCCCGTAACAAGAAATGCTGATAGCTGTCTAATGTTTTAGCATCAATTATGGCATTGATGTCGTTAGGGTCCATAGATATTGCTTCGTGAGTCCAAGCAGGTGCAAATATTGCTAACGAACATCCAACCGAATATGCCGCATTTACAGCCTGAAATTATGTTATTAAGTAGTAAGCAGTTGGTTAATTTAGTTAAATATACTATAGTGAAATTAGCGGCGGTAAAATCTAATCTTTATAAATCTAAAATCTATTTATAAAGGGTAAGTACTTATATAAAATAAGGTGATAGATAAATATCTATCCAGGTATTTTATACCAGAAAGACGACAACTCAAATTCTTTACGGTATTAGGTTTTTACTTTTAATGCTGAAAACTAAAAAAAATGTACCACAAAATTACGCTGCAAATTTTTAGGTCCTTTACTATATCATGTTTTTATGTCTTTATTATATGATGGTTATCTGTTTGTATCCTGTCAAGGAGAAGAGGAATTATTTATTTTCTTCCTTTAAATATTTTTTCTAGAAATAATTTCCTTAGATTTAAAAATCTATCAGTTCAATGTTTTAATAACAAAAAAAAATATATTACATAACTGATTCTTCTTTATTGATTGTTAGATAGTTTTAAAAGTATTACATTTGATGTTGAAAGAAAGAGAAAGAAAGAAAGAAAGAATTTATTGATCGAAGGCAAATTAACAATAACAACATATAAAATAAAAACAATTGTGCTTAAAATAACTAAATTACACCTACGATCAACCAGGACCCTGCCTCAGCATAGGCCACTGCGAGCAGAGATCCACCGCAGCAGCGCTGATATTCTGCCAGGGCCTGAATGAGTGACGCCCTACTGATAATATAATTATATATAATAAAAAAAAATAAAAATAAAGTAGAAGAGAAAACAAAAAATATATAAACATTATAAATGTACATATACACATATAAAAAAGTAACTAAAAAAGGAATACATTAAAAAAATAAAATAATAATAATAAAAATACATTGAAGGACGTACGTCAGTGCCCTAAGGAAATAATAAAAAATATACAAGGCCTACTCTATGGTAGGCATCATGTTGGCGTTAACACCCGTGTAACCAATCTGAGGTTGACACTGACGTTTGTTGTTCTGCGCAATAACAGTAATAATAAAAATATGTGTGGCTGTCTACGTGGAGCCATGTGGATTCGTGAATTGTGCCACGTCACATCAAAAAACAAAAGAAAAATAACTACCTTATGTGAAGTAAAAGCTATGAAGTATATTGTGATAAGAGCTAGAAACGGATGCAAGGTGTTTGATTGCCAATGATTACGACTACGGATAATCTACGGCCGGTCGTGTAAACTAACAAAGTATGCATAAGTGTCTTTAGGTCTTTAGGAGATTCACTTAGAGTGCTTACTAAAAATTATCACCTTTATGATTTAAGATCACGCCAACGATGCCACGGCGCCGGAACGTAGTCTACCAACCACCAGACGTCATGAGTGAAAAACAAAAACGGTATATAACCATTAATATCTATACTAAAATGTTGGCCTGTTGGTATAATAGATATTTTTTTAAAGATTTTTTAAATGTGTTCATTGTTTTCAGGTCACGTAATGGGGGCGGGAGATCGTTCCAGCACCGTGTAGCCGCGTATTTGAAAGACCCACGAAAGGCGGCCGAGTGGTGCGTAGGCGTAACGAAGATATGAGTACATTTTCTCTTAAGATATCTCGTGCCGTACTGGGCCCATGTAAGTTTATCAAATAAGTACTTAGGCCTCCTAGTTTTGACGATTCCAAACAGCAAAGTGGCCAAGTGTAACCTTCTACGAGCTTCCATCTTTAATATATTGGCACTAATAAGATAGGGGGACACATGTGATCGCGGAGGAATATGAAAACAGAAACGAGCGCATGCATTTTGCACCCGTTGTATGAGCCTGGCTGTCTTGGACATTAAACAGGGACCATACACCGTATCACAGTAATTTAATTTGGACAAGATTAATGATTCGCATAACTTGATTCGAAGTTCATTTCTAAGATATGGCCTTATTTTATACAGTAACCTGAGCCGATAAAAACAGTTTCTAACACATTCTGTGACATGGTTTTCAAAATTCAGACGGCAATCAAGATTAAGGCCCAGGTTTCTGGAGTCATGAACCTGTTTGAGCAATTCTCCATCCAATACAACATTTAAAGGAATACTATGTAGTTTACTTGTACTCTGTCTTGTACCGATCAACAAAAATTTTGATTTTTTTGGATTAAGAACTAAACAGTTTCTCCTACACCAGGCCGACAGACATGCCAGATCCTCATTTATCCTATTTACTGCACCAGCATAATCATGTGTAGGAAATGACAAGTATAGCTGCAAATCATCAGCATAAAGATGGTATTTACAGTGCTTAATACTATTGATTATGTCAGTACTATACAAAATAAAAAGGATTGGACCCAGTATAGATCCCTGGGGCACGCCCCGGGAGATTGGGAGCAGACCAGACCGCTTACGAACTCCACCCACCATATCCAGCTCCACGCATTGCTGTCTGCCTCTTAAGTAACTTTGGAACCATCTTAAAGCATGTGGGTCAACTCCGTAATAGGAGAGTTTGGACAAGAGCATTGAGGTATTAAGTGTCTCAAAAGCGCGAGAGAAGTCAAGGAGGATTAGAATACTGACACATCCCCCATCCTGTGCCGCGAGGATGCCGTCCACAACATCGGCAAGTGCAGTTGCCGTACTGTGACCCCTGCGAAATCCAGACTGGGAGTAAGGGAGAATACCATTATCCTCAAGGTATTTTGTGAGTTGATCGCATACCACTCGTTCGAGAACCTTCGAGGCACAAGGCAGCAGACTGATAGGGCGAAGATCATGCAACGTAGATGGATCATTAACCTTTGGAAGAGGCTTGACGACAGCTGTTTTCCAGGCATCAGGAAAAGTCCCCTCTGATATAGAGTTGTTAATAATGAGAGTAAGAGGGTGCAGTGTTGAGGGCAAGGTCAGCAGCAACATGTCGAGTGAGATGCCGTCGCATCCCAATGCGTTAGATTTAAGTTTTCTCAGTACCTTAAGTATCTCTAATCCACTTACTGTATTTAAAGAAAATGTAGCCGGCCCATGTCTGTGGTGCTCTAAATAACTAAGTTGTGAGATTGACACATTATCATCTCCTGGTGCATTCAAAAAGTGAGAATTTATAGTGTCCGGGTTGTTAAAACAGAGGGGAAGACTGTTGCTATTTTTAGCACTTGGAAGTATTGTGTTCCTAAGGCTATGCCATAATTTCTTGTTGTTCATAAGGTTATTATTAATGTGTCGATCGAAGTAACACTTTTTCTCCTGATCAATGGCATTAGCCACAAGTCGCTTCAGTTCCAAATAACAATCTTTATGATTTTTTGTTTTGTGAGTCCTATAATCCCTGTGATACTTATCCCTAATGCGCATCATGGCTTTAATCGTATCAGTGATCCAGGGATGAGGCGGATGTTTGAATTTCCTTGCCATGACGGGGGCATGCAGGTCAAACAGATTTACCAAGCAATTTGTGAAGCACTCAACCAGTCTGTTGACATCACCGGCTCTCTCGAAATGGCTCCAGTCAATGGCCGATAGGTCATTGTTGAATTGCTCAGGTATTATATTTCTAAGAGGACGATACTGTATCCACCTGGGACAGGGTTTTTCTTTTTTAATTTTAAACTCGGCCAATAACATTGCATGACCACCCAAGTCTGGGCTGTACTTTACTAAGACCTTTAATGCTTTTAAATCAGTGCAAATCACATCTATAAGACTCTGACTGTGGGAAGTGAAGTGGGTAGGTTCAGAAACCAGCTGGGTCAGATTCGTGGAGTTAAGAAATTGATAAAGTAATCCAGAATTGCCACTACTGTCACACAAAAGATTAATGTTGAAATCGCCCAGCAGGACCAAACCGTCATGTCTAGGAAGTGAGATTATACTATCCGATAATGCATCGAAAAAAAGATTAATGTCTAGCCATTGTGGGCGATAAGCGGTCCCTATTATTATCACCTGATTATGGAAGCGAAACGAAAGCCACATCTGTTCAACAATGGGGGCAATGGGATGGGGGCAGGTGCGTGCATAGAGACTCTTGCGGATATAAAACCCCACTCCACCACCACGGCCCCGGAGAATGTGCTCTGGCCTGGGCATGTGACGTAGGCGATAATTTGCTAACTTCGGTGCACTATCTTCCTGACCTCTCCTTAGCCATGTTTCATTTATTGCAATAATATCCGGACCCAGCTCATCCACTGCTACAATGAATTCATCATGCTTTGTGCTGAGTGAACCGGCATTAAAAAGTCCAACTCGCAGGTTATTTCTATTTGCCATTAAGTGGATATAGAATTATGGGTCTCGGTGTGTATAAACTAGTTAGATAGATATATAATAATGTATAAGTAATGTTTAAATTAACAATAGTATGATATATAAGCACATACAAGTTGTACAGATAACATAATTGATAATGTTGACTAAGATGTAGATGTGATGATTGAATAATAATTACTGAATATAAAATGTATGAATATAACAAGCATAGAAAATTAGCAAGAGTAACTGAGAAGTGAAATTCCATATCACAACATGAGTATATTAAACTTATATGTCTAAAAGAGTTAATAGATATTTCATTTGTCTCTGTCTTGAAACCAGCACTATCCTTAATTATTTCAGTAGCACGTAATATAACATAAAAAGGATAATTAATAACACATAACAAAAATAACTGATAAAATATATAAAGCGAAACAGGAATTAAATATAAAATTACATATAAACCATTTATAACATATATATCAGCAGCGCATAAACCAATGGTGACAAACATAATAAGCTTTGAAATGTCATAGGTCACAAGTCACGACGCTGAAAGTGAGGCTGACGGAGAAAATCCTGCCGGGGGCGGGGCCGAGCCCGGCGCAGACGCTATGGACGAGCCCCGCTCCGGCTGACCCAAAGCACGGTCGAGGTCCCCCTCCGTGCGGAAACGAAATACTGGCATACCGTCTCCCCGGCGAGCGAAGATGCGTCCCTGCTTCGTCCATGTGTAGCGCCAGCCCCGCCCGCGGCATTCCTCGCGGACGCGATGAAATAGCTGACGCGCCTGACGTGTCAACCGCTCGTTAATGAAGATGCGAGTACCGTCGGCAGCAGTGAGAGTGCGGCGCACGCGCGCAGCACTCAAGAGGTCGTCTCGCAGGCGGCGCCGCGCCAGCCGCACCACGATGCGTCGCGGTTTGCCCGTCTCAGCGCGGGGCGCGCCCACGCGCTCCGCGAATACAATATCACGCTCGTCAAGCTTCACGCCCAACCTCATAGCAAGAGTGGTCACAGTGTGTGCGACGCTCTCCCCCCTCTCTTCAGGAACCTGGCCGATGTCTAGATCCGCCAGTAAGGCTTCACGGTCCCGGTCTTCGAGCTCAGACCTGAGTTCGGATATGGTGAGCTCCAGCGTCGGCACCGGCCCGGTCCCGTTTCCCGCTTCTCTTTGTTCGAGGGCGTTTAGCCGAAGCCCCATAGAGTCGAGTCTCAGGTCCATGCCATCGAGTCTACGATCCAATTCATCCAGCCGGGTCGCAACAGTAGACATTGACTCCCGCCACAGCGCCATCTCGCCGCGAAATTCACGCATTTCCACCATACACTCCGTCAAGAGGCGTCTGAACTCTATCACCTCGTCCACGCTAGAAGTCCCCGCATTCGGCCCAGTGGCGACGACAGGGAGGTCACTATCTAACAGAGGTACACATATAGCCGCAGCCGCGGAAAGAGGTACATCGGTCACCGGAGGATCACAGATGCCTTTAACTGGAGTCAGGGTGTTATCGCCTTTTTTCGCTCCCTGCTTACAATTTGGACAGACCCAATCTTTCCTGATTTGGGATTTTTCAGATATAGCAAGGCAGCCCCGATGATATTTTAACGGGCACAAACTACAGGCAGCGCCACCTGTCGACGACAAAAACTTTCCACAAGCACCGCACTGAAGCATCGTTTAGGGTTCTTATAGTTGTACACTAATTATTTTACTGTCGCAATATAGCACAGTGGAGCGACAGGTAGTTAGATTTTTCTATTTCTTGAGGTTACCCACACGAAATAAAGTTATGATATATCCAGCTGATATTAATATGCAGATATCTTGAAAACACAGGCACTTATCACTTTGCCTTCACTTGCACAGATTTAACAGAAAGTACTAAATCGAAGCAACACAATGTTAAATGTGAAACTAAGTGAAAAATAATCAAACAACAGAAAATAATCGCACGGTATAATGATGACTTGACATTCAAGACGTCACTCTGTTGTAGATAGTAGTACCTAAAACATGAATAGATGGCGCTGACGACAGCTTAGGAAATACTTAGAAATCTTCCACGGGTCTGTCAAGGTCTCAGTAGCACAATAGGAAAAGTAATCGCCGGAATATCGAGAGGATGTGGTTTCGATACTCAACTGATACCTGAGATAAGTTGATTTTTTGAAACGAAGCTTCTATACGGACTTTTGTGCTGCGCTTCCACTCTATCCCTGCTAACCGGCAGATTTTACCATTACCCGAGAGCGTCAGTTTTGGTACCGTTACATAATTTATATAGGAGCCAGCTGTCTCGTCTTTTATTCATGATTTTTTATAACGCTTAGTTCCTAAGTTTTATACTACATAGCTTCGCTTCGTGCCTAATTTTTTAATAATTTCTTTAGTGCATTTTATCGGACCCAACTGAGTTCTACGAATACTGATCAATAATACTTAGACGTCTTAGAACCTCATGTGTATTGAACTGCCCGCCACCGAAAAAGTTGCGGCCCCACACGTCAATGCCGATATAAACGTCGGTCCGTCGATACCCGGCCAACTGCGCACTCTCCCTGACCTGGTCCTGAGTCCACGAGTAATTGGTGAAAATACCATCGCACGCGTCAAAGAATGGCCTGAAATCAAACTGACAATTGACACTCATATAAAATTGAGTACTGGCTATTTAACAGTTTTCGGAAAAATATTGTTATGGTTGCGTAGGTATTATATCTATTACATTTATATTTTTCTTAAAGAAAGTTTTATTAGGAAAAAATGTTTCTTAGGCAACTATTTAAAATTGGCGCGATAACAGCTGATCACGTGACATTTTCTGGCTGTGACGTCACATCACACAAAACTCATTATAAATGCATCTACTTTAGGCAAATTTGCGCTATCAACTTTGTATAGCCAGACTTCATACTTTCACAAGCATAAATCGGGTTAATCTGTTTAAATTCTTAGCACACTGCTTACGACTAACAGAGCACACGACGCTATTTTGTGTGATGTGACGTCATCCGATTCTTAGTAATGGTTCTGGTAACCCACAGTAAAAAACCTCAGAGGTATTTCAAAACATAAAATACTTTCGACTATTTTTTTTTCAGACACACATTTTGTGTTGTTATTATTATTAAGTAAACATTAAGCTATGGTATTTTACATATTACATATTTTTCGGAACAAATGTCAAGTAGCCAACTGTGAGAAAAGCTGTAAGAATGAAATATTTACTTGTTTCTTTGATTGAGAACATTTTGCCAGTTCAACGAGCCTTCTATAGTAACGCTGTCATACCAAATCAAAACTGCATGTTGCAACTCTTCGTGTAAGGTTTTGTGAAGGTACTTAACAAACTCCAGAAGAACTTTAGGTTTTGTTACCTAAAAACAATAAACTTTAGTGATGTAACCAAGTAAGCCACTGTTTATTTTATTATAAATTTTTGAAGTAATATTTCTTTACGCACGCTTGATTTGGGGAGTAACCTGATGAATACGTGACGAGAGCGTTACGAAACGTGTGATCGGGCGAGGCGAACGGAAGGTGAGAGTAACATATACATATAGATGGAGCTAAAGAAGTTTTACTTCGTTAGTGTGGTCTAAAGGACACTCGTTTTTATTCTAACCTTGGTTTCAACATTTAGAAGCCACCCGTCAAATTTCAATGTCTTTGCTATAGTGACCAACGAATCGGCGAAGTTTTTATACTGGGTATCCGTTTCTAATATTTTATCCCACATGACCTGTCCTTCAGTCCATTCTGTGACAAGTGTTCCTGTAAAATGGAAAATGGTTTCTAATTCGAATTGTGTTAAAGAATTTTAATGCAAAAACCATTTACCCTCGTTTATCTTCTGTTTTTTTTTTATTTGTATGCGGGTGAATAGGCATCTTCTGGGTTAGCTCGTTCCATCGTGAATCCTGTCTTGGCCCCCAAAGCTTGATTGGTATTATGAGCGAAACCATTCAAAATAAATGAAAAATGGTCTTTTTATTGTGTTCAGTGATTAATGATGGATATATTAATTTTATTGATAGTAATTTGGTATTTCATTTATGTGCTTATATTAATTTAAATTTCATACACAATGCAATTTATAATAATAAGTAAAAAAAAAATGATAAAAGCTCTTTTAACCATCATTTTAATGTATTTTTTGCTCTGGCCAAATAATTGTAGGGACATTTATTTAAATTTTTATTTTTATCTTCAAGTGCGGCCGCTTGGGGCAAGCGAGCGAACGGGTAGTATACAATACCAATCGTCTTCTACTCTCCTAATATTGTACATATATTTGAAATAAATTTTCTTACCAAAGGAAAACGCAATGAACCTGATTAGATGTAGCATAATTACCTATGCGTAGCATTCGGCTTAGAAAATAATGTTTTCATACTCCTTGCATTTAAATATGTAAGTTATTGGAACGAAGCTCCTATGTATCAGCTTCAATGACGAAATGTATGTGACGCCAGTACTTTATGAGTTCTAAGCTGATTTTCGTATTTTTTGTAATGAATCGAATCAACAGGTTTAGAACTAGATCGTGACGGAGTTTGAATTTCGCAAAAATAAAAAAGTTATGAGCAAAAAACGATGGCTCTACGGAATGAGCATAAAAAAATATTTTTCAAGCTTCAGCATATATACACCGAACTCTCTAGAGCTTATATTTTTGAAACCACCAATCCGCTCTCCTCCAATATATGGTGCTAGCGAAGCTTTATGCTTTGCGACTGCTTCGACCTAGTTATGACTAATTTTAGAGGTCTTTTGAAACTTAACCTTGAAGAAAAAAAGGTGAAATAGGTACTATAGAGAATATCTTGTACTCCTGGAAACTATTGATGTCAATATTTATGGCGACGTTTGGATCATTGGATCATGCAGATCTCCCGTTCAGTGTTCACCGCACATCTCTTTTTAAAACTTACATACTTTAGTCTGGTAACCCACTCTCCTCACATCACAGGCGCTTAAATAAAATATATAACGTACCAATAACTTTTACTCCATGCGCATGGCCAACGTTTATCCATCCTAATGGCGGGATTGTGATAAAATGGTGGCTGAAGTAGCAAAATATATCAATTCCAGCCCAATTGTAAAATGTATAAGCATCATAAGAACCAGTCCCATCAATTTTGCTAAAAAAAAAGTAATTATTATTTTGATCATCGTGTACAGATGCTTTACTTACATGTTTGTTTACAGTCAAACTGTCAATTAAAATACTTGTTAACCATACTTTAAATCTAACAGCCTGTAAATCTAATTCATTTTGCACAAAAAAGAAAATGTCAATGTATGTATAATATGAAAAAAAATATATATACCTATCATCTTGATATCCATTAGCCATATCATGGCAAACAAGTGTTTTTGGTAATCTCATTCGTTCTTGCCGTACATGATCCTCCACCACATCCGTATCCGGATCAACGTGACAGAAATTGGCAGGTCCGAACTCCGACAATTTTAGGTTATCTCCGATCACTAAAGAATTTTTTACGAGATATTCACTGTGCGGTTGTAGTTCTACACACAGCGTTCTCCAAGACGGCAAATTTTCTGAGAATAACTGAACTTCACTTAAATGATCGAGCGGCTTGCAGGTTAGTTCGTCTACAAGAACACTCATGTTGTCAACAAATTTACACTTTATCTAGCACTTTTTACGTTTAATACAATTAAAATAAATTAACTGCTTTAATTGAATAATTTACATTTAATTCTTACAAAAGACTGTACGTAGGTATTGATTTGTTTACTTTGTAAATGCTATCATGTCAGAATAAAATTGACAGATGACGGGTGAACTGTTGGCGGGCGCTATGAACACTACTGCCGATGCAAGAAGAAGGATTTATTTATTATTTAGTACAACTGGGCCGCATGTCAAGGCAATAGTTGCACTGTGCATTGTGGTTAAGCAAGCACTAATTTTATCTATGTTGTCACATTGATAAATTTACAATAATATTTAAGAGTTATTTCTTTTTAGGGATTGTGACAAGGTGTCTAATAAATACAATCCGTAATTGTCGTACTAAGAAAAAATCTGTAAGTTAAGATCAAATAAATACTGGATAAATTAAGAATTAAACACTCAAAAGTCTTTATATTAACTATAATATTAACTAATGAAATTATCTATCACACTATAATTTGGTTGCTCCAGTTTTTTCATAGATAAAACTAGTCGGTCAATGTTGATAAGTATTGTGGTACTGACAGCTTGGTTTGCGCATAAACAACAAATAGCCTCGGGTTCAAGCACCAGAAAGGGCAGATGTTTGTATGATGAATACAAATATAAAGAAATTTGAAAAGTGATTCATAAATTTTTATATTTGAGTATATTATTATTTTTATATTATGTATGTATTTGATCTATCCTTTTTTCCATATAGCCTTTCACTGTTTAGGCCTTTGGGCTAGGTTAATTTATGTGACTGTTGATTGTTTTAAAATCTATTTCTTTTTCACTTAGTTATATGTTATTATACATATAGTTTATTGAATTACTAGAATTACCTGTGAATTACTAGGTATAGAAGAATAAACCATTGCAGGACAAATTTAAATTAACATGATTTACATGTTCATTTAAATTTGTCCTTATTTGTTCGATAAATCGATTTTATTAACATTTGTGAATCCATTTGGTGCACTCAGAGTCAGAAAATGTTAACAATTATAGTGTCTAAATTATTTGCGTATTTCTTGTTAGAAAAAAATTACAATCAACTTATAATAATAAAGTCTTTTATTTCTGAAAATGTAGAATGCTTTCATTTTAAAAGGTAATGATTATACCTAAACCTAATAAGATATTTGAAATATTAATTTAACAAAACTGCACTTATTTCATAAAATGTTTCTAATTTCAGTATGCCCTACCGCAAAGGCCTCTTCCAACTCTCCACTGTTTCCTATCTGCCGCTATTCTTATGCAAAGGGGTCCTACGGTCACTTTAAAGTCGTCCTCCCAGCTTCTTGGTTTGAGGCCTCTATTCTTAACACCATTCCTTGTATACCAAACTGTCACCTGTTTACTCCATTTTTCCTTTTTGCAGCGGAGCATATGGCCAGTCCACCTCCATTTAAGTTGGTCAATATGTGACAATATGTCTGTTAATTTTGTTTTGTGCCTTATATCTACGCTTCTGAATTTGTCAATTAATTTACTTACTACAGTGGACCTCCAGTAATCCGAACACTAATTCAGTGTGAACATAATATATATTATAGACAACCGTTTGGTGCAACGGTAGCGACCCTGCCTTTCACACCGATGGTCCTGAGTTTGAGTCCTAGATGGAGCGAATATTTGTGTGATGAATACGAGCATTTGTACCTGAGTCATGGGTTTTTATTTATATTTCTATAAATATAACATATATATATCATGTATGTATGTCTATCTGTCACCCTAGTATTCATAATACAAGCCTTACAGTGCTTACTTTGGGCTAGGCAAATTGGTTGGAATGTAAGAAATATTATTATTATATTATAGCTAGTAGGTATGTTATATAATAATATAACATAATACAAGTATTTAAAGATAATTAACAATGCATTAAACTTGTTTACGCTGACCTGTCAAACTATTGATTACAACATTAAAGCTATAGTTCACTTCAGCTTATGTGGCTCAGTATGCTGTAATTTTTTTATTATTATCAGTCATTTAAGCAAATTGATTATGTAACTATTTTATTTTTTATTACTCATTGCGAAGGCTGTTAGACCCTCATTTATAATAATTTTTTCAGACCATTATGGGAAGTCTGATGTCTCACCTGTCCAGCACTGATACAGATTAGCCACCCAAATGTCTACATGGTCTTTGAAGAATAAGTTCCTCCAACTGAATATAAGCACTTTCGTCTTCTATGCACTATGTTTGTTAGCGGTCATTCAGCTTTTTGCATACTACGGCAAATACAATTATGACCACATACCACGGGAGATGTTATTGGATGAACTTCACAAGGAAGTATCGCCAAATTTAATTGTAAATAAGAAAAAAACAGACTGTTCCTATGAAGATATACTGCAGAACAAAGAGTCTATTGAAACTTACCGAATCCCGAAGAAATATGATGATTTCTCAGCGAAAGGCATTGTAAACGGTAGTTATACTCCTGAAGACTGCAATCCGCTGTTCAGTGTGGCAATACTGGTTACATATAGGAACAGGCAAAGCCAACTAGATATATTCCTCCCATATATACACAATTTTTTGAGGAAACAAAAAATCCATTATAAGTAAGTTGTTAAAATGTTTATTACGAAAAGATAAAAAGATTATTTTACATGAAAATCTCATAATTTTGAGCAGGAGAGTTGATACAACACCAAAGATCCTGGGTTCGAGCCTGGTAGGGATATGCTTATGTGATGGGCATTTGTTCTCGAGTTTTGATTCTCTGTTTCTCTTCTTTATGTATTATGTTAATTTTTAGCTGACCTGGCCACATGTTACTGGACTTAGTTATTATAATTTGCAATATTTGTTTTTTTATGTCCTAAGTGAGAACAAATCTATCAAACTGAAAAAGAAAACATCCAAATAGGTTGAGTAGTTCATCGCGGTCAAACACTGACAGGGATTTATATATATTTACCAATATAGATTTAGTATCTATAGTATCTGCTTGGTTGAGGACTAATTAATTGATTAAATAATTGTATGAGGGTATTTTAGTGCTTATTATCATTATTTCTAATTTCCAACACAGCTTCTTTTTTTGCAAGAAGTTACGACTATCTCTGTGGTCCGCCAATCCGAGGTTCCGAGTTCAATACTCCGCCGGGTCAAAATAGAAAACTAACGTTTTTGTTTTTAAACCTAATATTGCATGCAATTAACAGTTTGAATTTCAGCTACTTAGGTTCAGAAAATGATTAATATTAATAATGATTAATATTTTTCATTAATTTAATGCCAGGATCTTCCTCATAGAACAGCAGGACAATAAGAACTGGAACAAAGGGTTGTTGTACAACATCGGGGCAAGGCATGCCATGGCCGAGCAGTTCCCATGCCTAATACTCCATGATGTGGACCTTCTGCCCCTGGACTCCGCCAACTTATACGCTTGTGCTCGCAACCCTCGACACATGAGTGCCTCCATTGACAAGTTCCGGTATGTGCTCACATATGACTACATCTCTGGGGGAGTACTTGCCATTCTTTCTGATCAGTACAAGCTCGTGAACGGCTTCTCAAACCAATATGAAGGATGGGGCGGTGAGGATGATGACTTCTCAGCGAGACTCGAAGCGAATGGCCTTAAAATCATTAGGTATGTTTATTTTCAGAAGCATAATCATTTGTTTTCATTTGAGTAGAGTACCCTGAAAGTCATTATTTTAAAATTCAGCCCAAATGCATTCACATATAGAATCAATTAATAAATCATTATAACATTAATGATACTTTTATATATTTTTTACATTTTTTCAATGCTATCTTAAACGAGAATTATTTTAATAGAAAAATACTAGAAAAAATCGACATCAAATCGGTAGCTCAATTGAGAGAGCATTTGACTGGACTTCCAAAATCTGCGGGTTCGATTCGCGCTTGAATATTCACTTGAAGAATTTCAGTCGGGTAATTTCCGTGTTATTGTCTGTACTTCGGAACGTAAAATCACCCGCTGGACTTCGGTCGCGTTTCTTCGGCGTAGTGTCTTTAAACACTCAGCCACTTCGGACATCGCTGTGGCTCAGCTTTAAGCTACATCCAGATACGTTCTTCTATCCGTACCGTATCTTCTTCTCGTATCAGCGTCGCGATCCAAGAACACTAGTTTGGACGCCCATTCGGTACTGTACGGTAGAATATGGTCTCGATAAGGTTACAAGTAGGCTCTGATCCATCAAGAGTCGGTTTTTGAAGTTATACTTCTTCTGTCGCGTTTGGGAAAAATGATGAGAGCTAATTTTTACTATGTGTGCGCATACCGACACCTAAAAACGACAGGATGAAGTTTGCCACTAATTGTCTCATTGTTGCGTGAAAACTGCTGATTATATTCAAGTTATTTACTCAAATATTTATGAATCTATCTATAACACGTGTTTTATATCAGTGGAGATATAAACTATATATTTATACATGAATATAAATATGTTTTGTTGCCTGTCTGTCGATCTTCTACAGATTGTATTTTGGAGAGTGTGCTCAAGAGCTACATATGCTCATACCGCCATCTCCTTTCTTCCATCGGACATCCAGACGCACTGCGGGCTACCACCCTTTCTTGGTCGCTATTCCTGCCTGTCGCACCAAGCGCTTCTCGAATTCTTTTATAATGCGCACAGCAAGGGAGTGGAACTCTCTCCCTGCGTCTGTATTTCCGAGTACATATAACCCGTCTGTTTTCAGGGCCAGGGTGAATAGGCACCTTCTGGGTTAGCTCGTTCCATCGTGGATTCTGTCTTTGCCCCCGGGCTTATTGGGATCAAGAGCGAACCCATTCTAAATAAAAAAAATAAAAAAAATGTAATTTTAAATTATATACAGGGTTACCGGAAAAGTCGTGCTAGATCCGTTAAGGGCGTGGAGGGCCCATCATTTCTGACTTATTTTACTATGAAACACCCTACCCTAAACTTATTCGAGATATTCGACTTTTAATTTTTTTATTGAAAATTGCCGATTTTTAGGCTACTAAATCTAATTTTGTTTATTTCGTATGTCTCATTTTTATTATTATTGCATTTCTACATGTGTGATAAGATGTTTTAGGACGGCAATCATTAAAATATTGCATAAGTTAATTGAATAGGCCATAGTAGACAAGTGAAAGTTAAGAAATTAAATATTATTAAAGCTTATTTTTCTCTAAGCGATATCTAAAAAAAATATTATGGCAATTGTTCGGCAGATGTGTTTTAAAATATCTACGTTTTATCAGCTTTCGTGGAAAAAAGTAGTTAAACTCTCCAGGTAGCAGTTCTAACGGTCCCGCGTCTATTGTCCTTTAAGTTAAGACGCACCGTGCGAGCGAGACAAGTGACGTTTTATGTCGGTGCGAATGAAAGAAAAAATATGTAGAGACCGGTTATTGCTGGTAATACAATACGGGATATTGTTTTGGTTGTCAGTCTGCTTTTGTGCATCGTACATAGTAGATGTGACATCGGTTTGCTCTTTTTCTCGACTTGGCTGTGATTCTGGACGATTTCTTCTGATTTGTGACTAGTGTGCTTGTTAACCGGACTCTGCTTTGTATTTGCGATACGGAAGTGTTGAAGATGACGTCCTACACACCTGAGGAATATGCTGATATGCTTATTTGTTATGGATAATGCGATTGTGTGTCTGCGCAAGCTCGCAACGAATACATAACTCGCTACCCCGGTCGTCGAGTGCCGTATGTGGCCGTTTTTGATAGAGTTTATCGAAGACTTCGAGAAACGGGCTCTGTTTTGAGACGAAATACAGACATGGGAAGACCACGAATTGATGACGACGAAGAACAGGACAATGAGATAGTGCAACGCTTTCTAGCGGATCCGACTACTTTCACTAATATTGTTGCCCGTGATCTAGGACTTTCGCGATGGAGAGTGTGGTTTACAGTGCATACTGCTGGCCTATACCCGTACCATTACACGCCGGTACATACTATTGAAGAAGGAGACCCCGCGAGAAGGTTGGACTTCTGCAGATTTATGCTAAATGCTGACGTAGAAGACCCAGATTTTCTAAGAAATATCTTGTGGACAGATGAATCCAAATTTGACAAAGATGGCATAACTAACTTTCACAACGCCCATTATTGAGCCCCAAAAGAACTAAGGAATCCCAATAAGAAAAGAGTGAAGGGATCCCAACGAAGATTCAGCGTGAATGTGTGGATGGGCATTATCTCCAATCATTTGATTGGACCTTACTTTCTCCCCGAGAATCTAAATGGGGAAATCTACGAAAACTTCTTGAGAGGAGACTTGAGTGATTTGCTGGATGATCTGCCACTCAACTTGAACAGGGACATGTGGTTCCAACACGATGGCTGCCCTGCCCATTTCAGGAGAAGTGTCAGAGACTGGCTGGACACAAATTATCCAAACAAATGGATAGGACGAGGTGGGCCGTTGCCATGGCCAGCAAGAAGTCCAGACCTAATCCCCATGGATTTTCATGTGTGGGGGCGCATGAAAAGTCTTGTCTACAGCGAGCCAAATCCAGTTTCGTCAGTGGAAGAATTAAGAGAAAGGATTGTGGATACAGCAAATCAAATGAGGACAACATTGACCACTGGAGTAGTGAAGACTGGTCTCCGTAGAAGGATGCGACAATTTATTAGAAACAGAGGCGGCCATGTTGAACATGAACTGTAGAGTAAGAAAAAGTTGTGATTTAATAAATGACATTTCTGCTTACATATTGTTTATTTTTACTTTTTAGGGCTAAGTATTAATTTTCTTCTCCCCTGTTGCCTATGAAACTAAGGTTTTTTAATTCATTTAAATAAAACCCTCGTTATACCTCGTTAGATAGCTGATGAAACGCAGATATTTTAAAACACATCTGCCGAACAATTGCCATAATATTTTTTTAGATATCGCTAAGAGAAAAATAAGCTTTCTTATATTATTTTTAATTTCTTAACTTTCACTTGTCTACTATGGCCTATTCAATTAACTTATGCAATATTTTAATGATTGCCGTCCTAAAACATCTTATCACACATGTAGAAATGCAATAATAATAATAATGAGACATACGAAATAAACAAAATTAGATTTAGTAGCCTAAAAATCGGCAATTTTCAATAAAAAAATTAAAAGTCGAATATCTCGAAT
Organism: Calamotropha paludella; assembly: GCA_927399485.1. Taxonomy (NCBI): domain Eukaryota; kingdom Metazoa; phylum Arthropoda; class Insecta; order Lepidoptera; family Crambidae; genus Calamotropha; species Calamotropha paludella. The sequence continues at coordinate 27,796,172 of OV656812.1, forward strand.
AAGTTTAGGGTAGGGTGTTTCATAGTAAAATAAGTCAGAAATGATGGGCCCTCCACGCCCTTAACGGATCTAGCACGACTTTTCCGGTAACCCTGTATAATAATCGTGATAAAAGTTGTTTTTATTTTATAAACATTTCTTAAGTGCGTTTATTGATTTGAGGTTTACTGTCGGTATGTATTATTTTTATTTGTTACCAATATAAATTATTATTATTATAAATTAACGGAACGGAACTTTACGGAGATACGGGCTATATTACTGGGCATCCAAAGTTTTTGGTACACTGATGCGAAATGATACGGTACGGACAAAAGAACGTATCTGGACGCAACTTCAGAGCTGTAACCGAACGACAGGTTTCCTCGTGTCCTGTCGCGCTACAGCATGCTGCTGCATCGCCAGGAGACACGAAATGAAGGGCGAAGCCGCCTACTTTATGCCGCTCGAAATAGGGCTCCAGGGTCCTCACCCGACGGACTCCATGCCCTTTCCTACTCCACGATACGGGTCACGCGCCACAAACTCTTCACGCAGATCGCTGTCAGGTTATGATGCGCTGGCTTCATCATTAGTGTATTGGTTAAAGCATTGGTGATGAGGTGATGTAAGGGAATGATTTCCGAGCCAATACTGGCCGTGGAGTCTAATTGTATGGTGCTTTTTGATTGAGTGTTGTTGACCCGATTTTTATAATCCGGGGGCTATGACAATGTACACCGTTCCATAAAATAAATATACCCTTGAAACATATTGTTACATATTTTAATAAAACAAGTTTTGTTCCAGATTTTGCGCATAATTTATTTTATATTTAATCCTGACGTTTCGACTCCTTTACAGGAGCCGTGATCGCAAAATGACTAATATAAGCCAATGGTCGTCATATGTTTTGTACTACCTTCACAATAAATAAATAAATATTTCTTACATTCACACCAATTAGCATAGCCCAAAGTAAGCACTGTAAGGCTTGTGTTATGGATACTAGGGTAACGGATAGACATACATATATGATACATAAATATGTAATATTCATAGAAATATATAAAAACACCCATGACTCAGGTACAAATGCTCGTATTCATCATACAAACATCTGCCCCTTCCGGGATTTGAACCCAGGACCGCCGGTGCGAAAGGTAGGATCGCTACCGTTGCGCCAAACGGTCGTCAATATTTCAATAACAATATTTCAATCGAGCACTTTCCTGTTATTTTTTTTATATAAATGGAATTGTTTTATTTTGAATTTTATTTAGTAATTAAATATACAATAAATTATGCGCAAAATCCGTAGAAAAGTTGTTTTATTCAAATATGTAATGTGCGCGGAATGTAAGAACTTCACAGTGTTACGTTAAGCGTTTGCAATTTTCTTACAAAAATTCAAACAATGGCGTCGATAGACCAAAAGAATGTGTTGACTCAAAAAGTTTAACCACTGTTTTAACTGATACTTTTTAACTCTACTTTTAAGAATGCACAAAACGGCATTCAAATATAAAACGACCTGTCATATCATCGTCTTCCTCAAGTGTGTTTAGAATTATGCTTCACCATCTTAACAGGTACATCCAAAGATCTATTCCTCCCGTTTTCGTTTTGTAGTACAAAGGAGAAAATACTTAGCAATTTTAATCTTGTGCACTTTCAGTTGTAAAAGACTCGAACTGATATGGTTGTGGGTTCGTGTCCACCTGACTTCGGAGACAAATTGAATTATTTCTATATTTCTACATACTATTTTACAATAATTATATTTTTGTTAGTTATGCATTAACTGCTAGATACAATAAAACTGATAAAATAAACTTTATATACTTTTCAAGTTAGTAATAAATACATTATTATATAGGAATCTATTCCGATGACTAATAGAGACATTTTTCAGTGAAGTGACTATCAGATGTTGATTTTCAGAAAGAATCGTTCACTTGTGCTCAGTATTTTTTTGCTGGGAAAGTTTTTTATTCAAAATATTCGATTCGTAAACCTAATTCACCTAGATTACACTTTTAGTGAACTTTAAGTACCTGGGTGACCCCACAAAACCCACAAAAATATCATTAAAAAAGCAGCATTACCAAAGCCGTAATAGCGATTAAATCAGACTGCGCGCTATAGAGCATTATATAATGCTCGCGGATTTTAGGGGTTAAAATTAATTTTAAAAAAACCTTATTCTTCCTATCTGGTGTACGTTGTCATAATCCAAATTCAACCCTTTACATAATTTATAAGCTTAATAAAACAGGTTTTGTTTTTGTAACATAAATTGTTATTAGAAGAGTACCAGGGTTGGCACGATAATATTTATGATAATTAATTTGCATTTCGATTGGACCAATGATTTTTTTATACGCATATGTGATATTTTCTGCATTATATACTAGATATTTAGAATTTAAAACTCAGATGTCTAAAAGATATTAATGTTACGGAAAGCACAGTAGTAACGTCACTTCAGTCCCACCATTTTTGTTGGTTCACATGATAAATCTACAATGCAAATAATTTTATTTGTTTTCGTTAGGCTGAAGTTCTTAAAACCGTCTCCAGAACACAAGCCTTTTATAGTGTTTACTTTGGGCTAGACTAATTGGTGTGAATGTAAGAAATATTTATTTATTTTAAAAATATATATAACCGTGTCATCAAAAATGCCAACCCAGAACAATAGTCATATAAATCACTTCTTAGTATTAAAGGTTTAAAAATGTACTTAACTTTTATCTTCTTCTATGTCGCTCATAGGCTGGTGTAAAAGGTAGTATGCCACATATCAGAGATATTTTCAAGTCATATTGGATAAGTCCATCCAACTCTCAATCAATTTGATCAATTACTGCTTAAAAGACACGTATCCAGGCCGTAAAATATTATTTATAAAAAATGGTTGCATAATTTATTAGGTAAGTGGCATGCCATCGTAATGAATATTAATATTTATTGTTAATATGTGATGTTATTGTAGCGTAGTACTATTTTTTTCTTTTCGAACGCGAATAATTTTTATTAATTAGTATTTATTTTATTAGCTTAATTTATACAAATCTTTACGGATTTTTTTTTTTTTAATAGATTATTATACAATTTTACCGGTAAAAGGTTAGCAATGTTAATTATTTTAACTATTATTTTCCTCATTTTATTAATTATACCTTGCATATGTATTTTTTTATGAATTTGCTTTCCAATATAGAATTGACTTCGCATCATTTCGGTCAATTCTGATGGGAATAAAAAAATTATTCAAGGCTGCGTTATTCGCCCACCGTTTAAGATTTTTTTTTTCTCTTTTCTGCTCGGCTGTAAGGCATGGCGTGACATCAATTCGCTCCTAACCTTCCTTGTATATTGTGCCACCAATGCAAACTTTTTTTTAAATTCTGAATCCAACATTTGAACGTTCAAACTATTCAGCCTATTTTAATACATAATCTATAGTATTGGTATAGATTATGTATTAAAATGTGGCGTATTCCTGCTAAAGCGTGATGGTTAAATTAAAAACAAAGTATTTTATCGTGTCATGTTATTCTATATACTTGATGGTTAAACAGAGAAAATAAAGAAAGAAGAAAATATTACTTTTTGAAGCGACGCTTCTATAAAGAGGTTCTGGTATATAGCCACTCTATCCGTGCTTAGCGTCAGATTTTACCGCTACACTAGAGCGTCACATTTAGAACCGTTACACAATATACATAGAAGCCAGCTACCTCCCCACCTCAATGTGCGTGGCCTTCTGTCTCGCTTTCACTCATGTCAGTGTGCGTGGCTCGAGAGGCTTTCTATCTCTTTTTCTACTCTATGCATCCACGTCAGTTTTGAATATCCGTTGCGATAAGCTGTTTCGTTTATCCTTTCTGTCGCTTATAAATAAACCGTGTAATTCGTATTTTTTTAACGCTTAGTTCCTACGCCTTATACCATAAAGCTTCGCTTCTTTTGGACGTCCCTAGGTAGCATAGTTATTTGTTTATTGAAGTAAAAACTTCTTAAGCGGCGCTGTGTACTTTTTTTGGAATGGGTAAAAATTTCTAAACTCGCGTCAGGACACGTGACCTGATCGAAAATTCGTAAGACGGCGTAGGGCGCTTGCGCGATGTGCGTATAGTCGTGTCATTTTTTTTTAAACTTCATAGTGACAGTTACATTATTATTTTTTTTAAAACTGTCATTATGAAATTTTAAAATGGCAGGTAATGTCATGAGAACGCATGCGTTCAACTGATTTTACAAAAAAATGCAACGAACACGACTTGGTGTGTTTGTTGACATGTTTGTATACGATAGCGCAATAAATGAATATTGTATTTTACCAAATAAATGATATAGCACTTTTATACTGATCATTAAAGCAATTCGTGCGAAATTATTCCTTAACCATTTCAAAATATCAAAAATGCACAACGTTAATGTTCATGTTTTCACTTCTGCCGGCACTCCCGGAGTGCGACCCGTTTTTTTTAGTATAACTAATTATTATTTACAAAAATAAATAATGTAAAAACAAAATTAACCTAGATTTTATCCCAGTTTAATCTCTTATCGCCATCACGTGGTGCAGTAAATTGCTTTTCACGTTACTATCGCCTTTGTAGGAATACGCTATTTCTAATAACCGTGTAAAATTTTAATAATATAGTATTTTATCAGAAGAAATCATTCCAGAGTAGGTAAATACTTCCATATTATATATAACCATTAATATTGTATTTTAAACTAATACCCGTACTTCAGTGTTGTCTTCCGTTGTATAACTCAAATTAACTGTTATTATTCGCACAATAAAAAAATAAAACGTGCATATACAATACTAGTGGTTCGATGCGACGTTGTCTAGGTAAAATATGATTTAGGGCGGGCAGGTGACCCGGTTTTGACCTATTTAAGGGTTTTTCCCCATTTCTAAGGCGTTTTATTCTTTCAGTTATCTTGGATATCACTTTACATATTAAGTTATTAAAAAACACGGACCATGTATTAAAGCTATGTATTAAACCATGTATTAAAGCAATAAGTTTTTATTGCTCATGACTGTACCAGCATTAATAAGTACTGGTTTCTCTGAGATACAGGCTACGGCTTACTTTAGATACCATTCTCTCCATAATTTTGTATTTTTAAGTTTCCTATCTGTATTCTGTACCAATTACTTTTATTTTGTCAAGAGATTGTGTGAAGAACAAATAAATGTATTATTATTATATGGTGGTGGTGAAATGAATGATTATAATTTATTGCCCATTGTTCACCTTTTGTGTAACGATAATATAAAATTATCAAAACCCATAGAACATTTCCAATATATGTGTAAATTGAATAAAATCTTTATTTGGTAAAAAGTTCCAGCGTTTCTCAAGAGTTCATTATATGTTATAAGCTACAGAAAAACCGAGAACACTCTTAGTCTATGCAAGAAGACAACGACTCGGTATCTATTGTTATAAGTTTACAATCTACTTGAAGAATGAATCTGGATCTGGATATTTAGTCGGGAACTCTTCAATAAATTGCTTCATCTACTTCAAATAAAGCCTCTGAATTTTGTTTTAATTCTATAAACCTAATATTAATTCTAAAAGCTTAAAAATGTAACCGACGTGATCAAAAACAGTTTAAATATTTTTGTCTTTAATCTGTTTTTTTTTGTGTAATAGGATCTGTGTTAAGTTTATTCGGAATATTTGTTTATGATTTTCTGATTGTGATATAATAAGAATTCTTTCACAAACAACTTATATATAAAGTTTCTCTTCTTCCCAAATTTTATTTCTAAAAGACAAGACCATTGCAAGATGGTATTATAACAATCGATTCATGTTTTAAACAAATGGTATCACTGCACATTGTTTAAAATCGTAGCAATGTGTGTATTGTTTATGTAAATAAAACTATTTATCGAATATTGTTTTTTTTTTTATTGAATTACCTTATATCAGTAACTACCACAATGAATACTATCACTATTGTTCCTTGGCGGAAAACTTAGTTTTCTATTTTAATTAGTACTCTGATCAGCCAGATTTTGAAAAATGCTAATGGTTTGTGTCGTAATATGTAAAAGAGATCATAAGATATATTATTTACTTGTATGAAAGGTCTAATAAGAGTTGAAGAGGCGAGAGATGTATGTTAAGATGTGTCCGATCGTTCGATCATCCCTGCAAATTCATCATGTATTTTATGTTTCTAATATTGAAATATCTATTTTTTTTATTAAAATAATGCTTTTTATTCATCTTGTATTGAACTTCAACAGCTACGTTGTGTTAGTCATGTGGAAAACCAATCATTCTGGGCGTGCCACAATGATCGATATTGGGCCCATTATTGTTTCTCTTATATTTTTACTAATGTGAGACGGTACTGTTTGCAGACAATAGTTTACTTAAATGTATAACTATGTAATGTAACACACAAAAAAGGGAAAAAACTGCCCTTGCCGAGTTTCTTGCGGCTTCTTCTCGGTACAAGGTATCCCGATCAGGACTTACGAAACCATAGCGTATCTTTGCTCATATTGAATACGAATTATTTTATTTATTTATTTATGGCTCCATAAGTCCTACGTCGGGAAACCTTGTAACGGGAAGTACAAAATAAAAGCAATGGCTGTTTTTTCTTGCTTTAATATTGCTGCTGGGGCCCACCTCATAAATAACAACACCATAAGGATAGATGACCACTATCACAACGCGACTCCAGAGGCCTTACCCTGATCTTTTGATTTTCAAAGTGGGATAATGGCATCTCTCTTCAACAGTCGAACTTGAATCGCATTAGGATTTATGGTAGGGCCTTAGAGTTGTGTTTGGTGGGTGCTTACTTCTAGAAAACCAACCGTGGCCATCGGCTTTACCTATATACATTTCAAAATACGATACTACGATGGATAGTCCTGCTATTTATCCACTATCGATCGGCAACACTAGTGAGTATCTTAGCATAATGAGAAGACCGATGCCACGGAAAGTTTCTTGGACGATGACGCCCGCGAACCTAACGACGCGGCGACGTTCCATGGGAGCTCCCCTCGAGGTGGTCCGACTGTTCGAGTGAGCACAGCTTTACAACAAACTGCGCAAATAGGTACCTAAAAGAATGTGATAGCGTATGCATGTCTTTTTTTAATCGTGAATAGCTAAGAGCTTGACCGTATCTCGCCTGATGGTAAGCAATGATGCGATCTAGGATCACAAAATAGGCACCAAAACATTTAGTGCGACTCTTTGGTATATCAACCATCGTTAGGCGCCTATTTGTAAGTTTTGTTGTCTGATGAAAAAATGACGGTGGAACAAGGTTGCTATACACTCTGAAATGTATCCTTTAAACAACGGATAGGCTAGCTACCTTCCAATAACCTAAAAACCCATGCCCTAAAATTGTAAACTTTTTTAGTAATTACCTACCGAAGTCCTCATAGGTAAAATATTTTAAATTTATTGAAATGATTTTATGTAACGTTGCTATCATATATTATGGTGTTAACGCCGACAATTATTAAAATCCCAAAAACTTGCCAGAAGATAATTTTAATACATCAATGCTCCGGCAATCGTTAGAACATGGGTGTATTATCCTTCATAATAGTTTAAATGCAATCATACAAGGCAACAGTTTAGTGACAAAATAACTACTTTCGCATCAAACATACTAAAGCAAGGTAATTCTATAAGCTGTTGTAGGTGAAACCGTATAATTTTCCCATCATAACATATGATAGTTTAGTGTAGTAAATAGGTCAGCGCTTGTCCGCTATCTCGCCTGATGGTAAGCGCCGATGCGATCTAGGATGTGACGCGCTTGCCTAGAAGATACCTATTCATTCGTGACTTGAAAACCCTTAAACTGTATTTGTAAGGAAACGCAGACTCGGGCAAAGAGTTTCCACTCTTTAGCGGTACGGATCACAAAATTGGAACCAAAATGCCTAGTTTGACTTTTTAGTATATCAATCATATAAAGGGGGCGCCTATTTGTAATTCTGGTTGTCCGATGAAAAAATGGGGACGGCGGAACAAGGCTGTGCAATTCTGCTGCACACTCTCCTATCCTATAAAAAACGGATAGGCTAGCTACCTTCCGTCTTTGTTCAAGGCTTTTTATAAAAAAGATCGTCATTACCGATGACCCTCTTGGACCCCCTCTCAATGTACTGTAAAGTCTGGAGTTGATATTGGCCGCAACCGTCCCAAAGGTGAGAACAGTACACCATAAACGATCGAACTAGCACTTGGTAAAGATTGAGCAGCTGTTCCGGCGTGAAGTACCTTCTCACCTTCGCCAGAATGCCAAGTTTTTTTGAAGCTGACAATAACATGCCGAGAAACTCAAGATACACCTTTTATTAGTAGTTTATTTGCATAACCTTCAGTGTTACATAATACGATTAAGGTAAAGGTACTAAGAATATATCAATTCCCTATTTCAGTTTTCATTTATGGGAACAAAAGATTCTTTGCTTTATAAATAAAAGAAACTTGTAAACGCTTGAATAAAATATAGTTTTTACGTTGTTTTAGAGATTCAGATCAAACTAGTGTTTCACAAGTTTTGGCCTTAACTGCTTTGGTTGTATATTAAACTGGCTTTTACTGGCGGCTTCGCTCGCGTTAATTTTGAAAAAGTTTTACTTCTATCCGTCGGAGGCAGTACTTCTCTCTGGATAAAAGATACCTTTCTGTACCCCTGGCTAAGAGCTTGCAAAATTTCGTGATCATCGATTGAGTAGAAGGGTGTAAAAGTGTAACAAACAATCTCACTTTCGTATTTGTAATATAAATTAGGACTATAAGGGTTTGACCGATACGATATATAGCCTATCATTTGCGCAATCACATTTTCGTACAATATGCCACATTGCATCGCAATCGGTCAACCCGTTCTTGCCTTATTGAAGAACATACAGACACACAAACAAAGGATTTTAAAATATTTGAATTGCTCTCATCGAATCATAAAACGAATATTTATTATAAAAGTCCAATTAAATAAATTTGCAGAACGAACAAATAAATAGTTTCTTCTGTAATTAGTTGCAATAAAAGGAACACTTAAGGTAACTGGTCGTCTATGATTCTTGTAAAAAACGTTTGAAGTTTCTAAAACAACTAATTTTATTGTTTAAAATTACAACAATCCACACCAAGGTTCATCCAAAATTATAAGGAAAAAAGCCCCACACGCCAGAAGTCTCTAGCTTACTTCCGCAAAATCTAAGCAAAGTACACCGCCCTGCCCGCCTGCCAATAAATGCAGAAACCGCAGACACCGACATCTTGCACCGACTACCATACTCTACACGTGTTTCGCTCCCACACGGAGCATCATCAGGAGCTGTTAGACCGTGCAACACCGAGCTTAGGCAAGATTTTGCGGAAGTAAGTGATATAACATATTTTTGTTTTACTGATGGATATGGGCTTCCACCAAGTAACGCCTGATTCTATGAAATAAATAATATATGTTTAGCATTTATTTCAAATTTATTTAATGTATAAATATGTTAAGGATATAATAAGAATGGTTATAAACATGCATTTTAACCCCATCTGGAATGCAAGTGTCTTTATGTTAATGCTGTTCTATTGACAGAAACAATAACTTCTTCTGACAATTTGCTAATGGCGTTAATTTATTCAATTTCATCATTTTACCTATTTATTAGGACAACTGGTAATTCAATAATATTTACTTTGGTTTAATCATCAATTTGGTCGTCGACTTTACTGTTGTCCAATATTATAGCATCAAAGATTTCGTCCATAACTGCATGCTAATTTTACGTAACTCTGTTGTTAACAATTCTCGTTTAATATCTATGAAATTGTTACTTTTGCGATTATGGATGAACGATTTGATAGTTTCAGAGTGCCTCTGTTAGCAACTGCAGCTGTCAAATCGTTAATTCGCAATCTCAAAGGTAACAATTTCACTGATTTCAAACGAGATTTTTTAGCAACATGGTTACGTAATTGGCATGCAGGTATTTCAGATTGAATGAAGGCAATCAATTCAGTTAGTTTTTTTCTGCTTTTTAACCATATTAAACTGTTTCACTTCTTATTCATTGATTTAATTTTCTATTGGAAGAGGTTTTCTGTACTTCATTATACCATTTTCATTTGCAAGTTTTGTTTGAATGACTTTCTTCTTGGTTAATTTTTTTGTTATAATTGCTTCATTTGCATTTTTAATACCAACTTCAGATCTATTATCAGTTTGAGGTATATTATTTTCGACAATAACATCATCCAAAATATCTTTATCTACGTTACTTAACCAGTTTTTCACTGTTTTTGTATATTTTTCTTTGCGTAAAAAATTTGAATTCGGAATTATTTTTTTATTTTTTTTCTCAGACAGTTTTGTTGGCTTTTTGCGTTTTATCTGTTTATCATTTAATTTTGGAGAACTATCAATTTTAAACATCGTATCTGGACTTGTATGATCTCGTATTAAATCTCCATCTAGAAATATGGTGCGATTATCTCCTTTAGAAACATCTTGGAATATTGCAGTAGTATCCAACATGTCATTCCAATTAAGGTCACTGGGTTTCTGGAAAAGCTCTGGGTCAACGTCGTTAAGGGGATGATGAATGTCCTCTATTACTGCTGGGTCTGCGTTTACATTATTTGTACCATCATAATTTTCAGAGTCCCTTTTTTTTTCATCAACACAATTTATTAAATGCCGACCAGAAAGTGTAATTAAGCTTACTTCATCAGCTACTGTATAATGCGGTAAAACATTGGAAACCGGTTGGGTTATTGGTGCTTGGAAATCATTGAACTGTTCCGAAGATGATTTATCAGGAGTACTTGTATGAGAATCTCCGTAACTAAAAAAAAAAAATTGGTTGCCTGTAAAGTCGGTATACGGGCGAAAGTTTTACGTGACAACGACTTTGAGTGGTAAAATAATTTAAATGTGAATATTCATTCGTATAGTAGGAAGAAGGATGAAATAATAGTAACAATTTAAAACATTTATTTATACAAAGAATTATATTTAAAACATTAATTTATAGGCACGCGTCCCTTCCACTTTTTATGTCTGTCTCTCTCGCTCTTAGGCGGGCTAACCATGCCCGAGTGGAAGGGACGCGTGCCTCTCACTCGCTCTCATTGTGAGCGCATAACGTGAGCGGAGCGTAACGCAGTTTCTTGAAGTGTCACCCGGCAAACCAATTTATAAGACGTTGTCACGTCAAAACACAATGAAAATTAGATATGGGTATTAACAACAAATGCAGTTAAACTTTCAATGATCCCTTTACCGTAACAACGGTACTGCTAGCTAAGTATCAGTGCCACCCAGTGGCTTGTACAAGATTTGAATATCGAACAGTTCAATGCTTTAATTACTAGGCGATGCAGTCGCTAAGCATAAAGCTTCGCTAGCACAAAAAAAATAAAAATATGTTAATTAACTTTTAAAATTCCATAAGAAAGAAAACATAGGCGCGCTTTTTTCCAATGGGAAATCCCATAGAACTAATGTATTTTGTTCATAACTTTTTATTTTTGTGAATTTCAAAATGCCGTCACAATCTGGTCCTAAATGTGTTGATTCGATTCCATACAAAAAATATTAAAATCGATTAAAAACTCGGGAAGTTATGGCGTAACAGACATTGCGTCATTGAAGCTGATCCATGGGAGCTTCTCTCGCTCCGCTCCAATATTTTTTTACGTTGATGATTTTTTACAGACCAGTCCCCTCCAATAAAAAGTTGAATGTTTAAAATTAAATATTTACCTCAAGACTTTCTTTTGTTGCGAAGCTTTTGGCTTAGAGCAGCTATAATTTGTCATTTTCTCTGTAAAAATTATTACATATCAATATTTTATGCATTGAAAGTATGTGCTCTGCTATAAAAAGAGTTGTAGAGTTATGTTAGCACAATATTGTTAAGTTGTTAAGCATTATTTCTCTACATACCTAAATTCCATTGTTCTTGCAAAATACCCAATATTTTTTGACCAAAAGGCGATAATTGATTTCTATACCAATTATCTCGTCTGTTGACATATTGCTCTTTTGAATTCATAGTTATGAGTGAATTGTGGATAGTGACCGATTTTAGTCTAACTGCTGTATCAAATTAAAAACTCCCGCTAAATTATCAAATGTTTTTTGCTCAGGTTTTCATAAAGGAAGGCAAAGAATACAAATCCTGTGCAGCGTTCTTTTCAGTTATTTCTTAATAAAATGATAATTAGAGTTAATTTATGAATAAAGGATAAACAATGTCCATACATTTTAGTGATTCAAGGTGTAGAGATTGACTTAAACCTCAACGGACTTCTTGAGCGAGAAAGTACTCCTGCCGCTGTATTGCTTCATGAGACAACGCGTGCATGTTTAAAATCCTTAATAGTTATAAAATTCAAATTTATTACATTCTAATTTTGGTTATAACACTTTTGACAAGAAATTTAAAGCTACTTAAGCGATGCTTCCCGTTTCCGCAAAAAAGTTCAGAGGAAGCACACTGATTGGATACTGAGGGTATGTGGGTTCGACTCCCGCCTGACACCTGAGACAAGTAGAATTGAATCTAAAAATATTTCCTTTAGTTTTTTAGTTACATAAAATATAGGAATTTTGGCAATTTTTTATTGCAAATATGAATAAGGCCGAGTCTGACACAGACTAATCTACTAAATACATACTACAATAATTAATTACTGTTGCATAAATAAATATTGTCAGAATTATATTTATTATTACATATTACTATTGCAGAGTAAATAAATATATTACATAATTATTTCAACAATAATTATGATGGCTAAAATTTTATTTTAAGGTTTGTGAATTGATAAGATAATGTTACATTATGAACGAAAAGAGAAGAGTCACTTTTTGGATTTCTGATTAAAATAAGTGATTTGGCAAATATTAGTGTTTTAAAATTGTGTATATTGTATTCGTGATCATTATGCATGAGTGTTAAAAGGTGAAACAAAACAGTGATAGCTGTCGTTAAACACTATCTCTCAAGAAATACACAGAGGTTTCAGTAAATTCCCACACGTCTAATATAGTGGTGTGGGTTTATGTCATTATTAATCAGTCATTCATTAATATTCATTTATTACATCTAAATAAGAAAATAAATTACTGAAGATGAGGCTGTAAGGGCGTTTTACTCTTTGCCTTTTCTAAAAGTCAACAAAATGACATTAGCAGGCAAGGATACGAATAAGTTAGAGATGTAATGTTTTGTAATGAAGGAAAAAGAAAATTTAATTTTAGGTTTTTGTTAATAGTGTAAAGTCATTTATGTTACTTTTCTACATGTGAAACAGTATAAAATAATGGCGGTAAATTTAGAAACATGTGATAGCCTCCCTCCTGACGAGGAGCCCAAATTGAAATATGATCGGATGGGTAACGATGTCCAAAACATTCTTTTGAAAGACGCAGTGAGCTGTATTTGCGTCCACACTAAGTTTATTTGCCTCGGCACACAGTGGGGAGTGATACACTTGTTGGACCATCAGGGCAATACAGTGCCAATATCACAAGACGGAAACGAGAAAGAGTTGCAAGCTCACGCAATCGCTGTTAACAAGATCTCCGTGGATCTGAACGGGGATTATATCGCAAGCTGTTCCGATGACGGCAAAGTTGTGGTGCATGGACTGTACTCCAATGACAATACGCACAACCTCACATTGGGTAGAGTAGTGAAATCAGTGGCATTAGATCCCTATTATTTCAAATCTGGTTCGGGGCGACGATTTTTGACAGGTATAATAAATACGTAGTAGTGTAAATTGTAACCCTTCAACAAGTAACATTTTAAAATAATACATTGGAAGCAACTTTTTCCTTTTACGTATGGTAAAATTTTTGCTATATGGTATAGCACTTTGTGCATACATGTTTAAATTGATTACATTCCAATTGAATGTTCAATTACATTTTAATTTTCATTATAATCACTTTTGTTTTCTTTGTATATTTATTTTCAATAAGTTGAGCGTTATACTTTTTTATATGATGAGTAAATGGAAAAGATATATCTGTAAATTTTAGGAACCAAAAATATGAGAGTAATTTCGGTTTGTCATATACTGTAATATATATTGTTTTAAACTTTCATGGTCACTAACATTATAGTAATATAAGTTATTTACGGGATTGCTACCATGTACCTTGTTTTTGAGTGCCATGATCACGGAGCGATCAGTTGCTCTGTGATCATGGCACTTGCAACAGTGCCGAAATATCGGAAACTCAAAAACAAGGTACATGGTAGCAATCCCGTAAATAACTTATATTACTATACTGTAATATAGGTGGATATTGTACTACTTCTTAATAAGCCATATAGAAGGGATTAACCAAATCTCAATCTTAATTAAATTCAAATAAAGATAATGCAATTGATTTCTTTTTGTTTACAGGTGATAATAAGTTAATACTCTATGAAAAGACATTTTTAAATCGCCTTCGCAGCACAGTTCTTTGTGAGTGCGAAGGTTATGTGCAGTCCATGGCCTGGCACGAGAGGTTTGTGGCCTGGGCCAGCGAAGTAGGTGTTAGAGTTTACGACCTTGTAGCTAGATGCTCTCTGGGCCTAATTCAATGGGAGAAAAGCCCAAATAGATCAATTGAAGATTATCGATGTAATCTCTTGTGGTCAGCCCCTAAAACCTTGATGATTGGGTGGGTTGACACGATACGAATATGTGTTATAAGAAAAAGAAGTCAAATTGAATTGCAAACACGAGATGTAACTGAATATCTTGTAGATCCTGTACATACTTTCCAAACAGACTATTATATAAGTGGCTTAGGTCCCCTGGATGATCAGCTTGTTTTATTAGGAGTGCCAAAAGACAGTGACCCAGAAACCGGCAAAGCACAGAGGCCTATACTTTCAGTTGCTGACTATGTAGATTGTGAGTTTTGCGAGGTCTCAACAGATAGCTTGAACATTAGGGGCTATGAGGCATATTCATGCAATGATTATTATTTAGATATGCTAATTGAGGAAAACAGATTCTTTATAGTTTCACCAAAGGACATAGTGATAGCCAGTCCTTATGATATTGATGACAGGGTAAATTGGCTCACAGAACATGGTAGGTATGAAAAAGCTATCACAGTTTTAGAAGAAGTAGGAGGGAAGACCTCTAAGCATTCTGTTGTCACGGTCGGCGTGCAATATTTGGATCACCAATTGTCTGAGCACCTGTATGAGGAAGCAGCCATTTTATGTGCAAGAATATGTAAGACAGACAAAACCTTATGGGAAAACCAAATTGTGAAGTTTGCTGAAGTCAACCAACTTAGAACAATTAGTCCTTATGTGCCTAAAAACCCTGACCAAGCATTGAGCCCCCACATTTATGAACTAATCTTTTATGAATTTCTCAAAGTGGATCCACATGGGTTCCTGAAATTAGTTAAGGAATGGAACCCTGAATTATATAAAACTGGTTACATCATAAAGGAGGTGATAGAACATTTACTGACAACTGAAGTTGATAAAAATATATATTTAGAAGCACTAGCCTTACTTTATTGCTATCAGAAGAAGTATGACAAGGCTCTCAATACATACTTGAAGCTGCAACACAAAGATGTCTTCAAACTTATCACTAAACACAAAATGTACAATGTTATACATGACAAAATACTAGATCTGATGACTCTAGACTGTGACAAAGCCATTTCTGTACTCTTGGACAAATCAATCATAGCACAGCAACTGCAAGTACCCGTTGAAGTCATTGAAAGGCAACTGGCAAATAATGATATATATCTGTACAAGTACTTAGATGCTTACAGCAAGATTGAACCCAATGGCAAGTACCATGGGAAACTGGTAAAACTGTATGCTAAATATGATAGAGAAAAATTGCTTCCATTTCTGAAGTGCAGCGATAGTTATCCAATACAAGAAGCACTTGATGTGTGCCAGACTAACAAGTTTTATCCAGAGATGGTTTTTCTACTTGGACGTATCGGCAACACGAGAGAGGCACTACAGATTATCATAGAACAGTTGAACGACATCAACCAAGCAATAAATTTTTGCCAAGAGCACAATGATAAAGAACTGTGGACTGACTTGATCAAACAGACAGTAGATAAGCCTGATTATGTGACATTATTGCTAAAGAGAATAGGAAACTATGTTGACCCAAGAATGCTTATTCAGAACATACAGCCCGGTTGTGAAATTAAGGATCTGAAGGAATCTCTGGCTAAAATGATGTGCGATTACCACCTCCAGCTGTCTGTGCAGGAAGCATGCAAAGTGATCACCTTAAGAAACTACTTTGATTTGCACGAAAAGCTCATCATAGGACAGCAAAGAGGCATTTCTGTAACAGACGACTTCCTATGCTGCGTGTGTCAGGGCCGCATCATAATCAAAGACTTAGCAAACGCATCGGACCTCAAAGTTTACAACTGCCGGCATTCCTTCCACGTGGAATGTTTGCCTGATGGTGTTGAGTGTAATAGCTGTACTGTGTGTAGTGCTGTGAAAATGTGACCCGTGTTACCAGTATTTAACGAAGCTCAATGTAGTATGTATAGATAGATACTGTATAAATGAATTAAGTGATCAATATTTTTCCATATAAGGTAATATTAATAATTGTATGTATTGTGTGTTTATCAGCCAATTATGTTTAAAATATTTTATCAGTCCATGGTGCTTTTGTAATAAAGTGGCTTGTATCATTTTCCTTGTAATGTTAAAACCCTGTATAATAATTAACTATGCCTTTTCATTTCTGATATATATAGCTCATTAATTAGAATAGTTTCCTAATCAAAGAACTAACCACAGTTATTTTGATTTATTATTCTATGAAACTGGATTAGAACTCATTTTACACACAAACTTAACATAATTGATATAGCTAGGAATGGATAAAAAATATGTAACCTAACCCTGCCTGCATTATATATTAAATAATTCCAAGTGATTAATTTGTCAAATGAAATAAGAACCAATTATTTTAGAGGAATCGAAGGACAGGGAATCACTTCCCATGGAAGTTGGGAAATGCACCTTTCAATAAGATTTAAAATGCCTGTAAAAACAACCACGCCTCCGAGCTCTCAAGCAGGATTCGTACAAACGACCTTTCGCGACCGCGACCGCTGAGCTACCGAGACGCTGGCAGACTGTTCGAATGTTTAATATTTTGTAAAAATATCACTCGATGTCGAAGGTCTGTTAGCGTTTCGTTAGCTCAGCGGTCAGGGTTCGAATCCTACTTGAGGGCTCGCGAGGCGTGGCTGTTTTTTACAAGCGTGGTTAAAATCTTATTGAAATTGGCATTGTGAATGCAAAAAAATAAAATATATACAAATTCACCCCGTAGGCGAGTTTCGACTAACGAGGCCTGATACTTACTGGCCCCTCGGTGTATCGTCTGCTAGGCCGAGGTCGAGGGGTTTGTTATGTGACAGTTGCTGCACAAGACGCCCACATTATCATAAAGATTTTGTATTTGTATATAATGCAAATTTTGATGTGTTGTCGACTGTACGTGAAGGGACCCACGCAGACGTTAGTTTCACTTTACCTCATTGAAGCGGAGCCAGCGAAGCTCCCATGGATCAGCTTCAATGACGAAATGTGACGCCATAACTCTACGAGTTCTTAAGCCGGTTTTCGTATTTTTTGTAATGAATTTAGGACTAGATCGTGACGGAGCCCAAATTTTAAAATTCGCAGAAATAAAAAAAATATGACCAAAAGACACTGGCTTTATGGGTGAGCGAAAAATAAAAAATATTTAAAAAGAGAACTTATATTTTTGAAACCACCAATCCGCTCCGCTCCAATATATGATGCTAGCGAAGCTTTATGCTTAGCGACTGCATCGACCTATTCAACATCATGCAGAAAAGTTACACCCTTATTTTCATTCCAATAAAGTTCATGTCGCTAACTGGATCGGGCAAAAAGTCATCTATGTAGGCAAGACATTTCAAATTGCTACTATTTTTTACATATATTGTACTTAATATGTGACGACTGGTTTGTCCAAGCGAGAGAGACTACCTTTGTAGCCAAACTGTCCAGGGTTCGGGTCCCGGAAGAGGTAGATACTTATTGGTGAACAAGTACCAACAATAAAATAATAAATAATATTAAATATTTCTTACATTCACACCAATTAGCCTAGCCGAAAGTAAGCACAGTAAGGCTTGTGTTATGGATACTAGGCTAACGGATAGACATGCATATATGACACATAGATATGTAATATTCATAGAAATATATATAAACACCCATGACTTAGGTACAAATGCTCGTATTCATTATACAAACATCTGCCCCTTCCGGAATTCGAACCCAGGACCGTCGGTGCGAAAGGCAGGATCGCTGCCGTTGCACCAAACGGTCGTCGATAAACCAACAATATTCGTTCGATTAAAAAACTGATTTTCTACCAACATAGTGATGGTTTCACTCACCAGAACCACTTCATCATCAAGTAACTCAAGGGATGAAAAGCCTGGAGTACGTTTTTTAAAAATAAAAATATTTCACGACCGTTTGGTGCAATGCTAGTGATCCTGCCTTTCGCTGATGGTTCTGGGTTCGAGTCCGGAAGGTGCAGATGTTTGTGATGAATACAAGCATGTTTACCTTAGTCATGGGTATTTATTTGTTGCTACAAATGTTTAATATCTATGTATCCGTTATCCTAGTATCCATTTTTTTATCATGAATATGAAAGCGCTTGACCGCTACGTTGCCTGATAGTAAGCGACGATGCGATCTATGAATTAACGCGCTTGCCTAGAAGATAGGTACTATTCACTCGTGACTTGAGGGCCCCTAAATTGTATTTATTAGGAAACAGACCGAGGCAAAGAGTACCACTCTTTAGCGGTACGGATTACAAAATTGGAATCAAAACGCTTAGTGCGACTTTTTGGTATATCAACCATATAACCGTCGTAATTCGTAAGTCTGGTAGTCCGATGAAGAAATGGGGACAGCTGAACAAGGCTTTGCAATTCTGCTGCACACTCTCCGAAATGTATCCTATAAAAACGCATAGGCTGTCTACCTTCCCAAAGATGAGAACAGTACTCCATACACGATCGCTTACTCACATACTTACGCTTGGTAAAGATTGAGCAACTGTTCCTGCGTGAAGTACCCTCTCGCCTTCGCCAGAATGACAAGTTTTTTTAAGCTACTTGAACCTAACTCTCAATGTAAGAGCCAAAATTGAGAGTTGGTGACAATGACATGCCGAGAAGCTCAAGATAGTCTGTAATTGGCACGGATACATCTCGGAAAGTAGGAATCAAGTCGAAAGAACTCCTTTTAACGGAGCAAAAGACGCCTGGGTCTTTGCTGGATTGAACTTTACCAAACTGGCATCGCCCCATTCGGAGACTGCCAGCAGAGATAGGTTCATGCGGCTGACCATCGCTTCCCTATGACGCTGGATCTGTTCAGCACTGACTCGTGCATCAGACATATAGCTCTAAATAACACAAGGCGCACAGTGCTTACTTTAGACTAGACTAATTGGTGTGAATGTAAGAAATATTAATATTTCTGGTATCTTGGTTCTTTTTTTTTCTTACACATGATTACGTCAACAGAATTATTGCTTAATGCACATTTTGGTTATTTATTAATTTAATTAAATGAGTACAAGGAATTGTTGACTGACCCCTAATTAACAAAAATTATAATAGTTCTATGACTATTTCTTTATCTGCTGTTATTTGATACGGGTAAATGTATTACATTCGATGTTGTAGGTATGAAGTTACCAAAATCATGAAGAGATGGCGCTAGAGTCCAGCTTTAGAAACTCAGAACAGTTAGTTATTGTTCTGAGTTAAGAAACGTCTGCTAATGTTTTGGTAACTCAATCATAGACTAATATTCTATATCTGTTGACTCAATTGGAAGAGCACTCGCCCGGATAGCGAAATATTGTGGGTTCGACTCCCACCTGGCTCCTGAGACCAAGTTGAATTATTTTCTAATAATTATTTCATACTTAAATAAAAAAAGTAATTACAAAGCAGTTTCTTCTGTATCTATTATTTGATACTTGAAAACAATAGATTCGTTGTTGTAGGTATGTAGTTAATATTTCATTTTGAATTTTTCATGGTCATACGTAGACAAAATTATATTTTAAAAATATTATATTTTTGTTATTTAAATATTTAACTGTTGGATTTTTTATATATAAAGAAATTACAAAAAGGCTAGGCAAACACGAAAAGTTGCATACCTCGGTCACGTCTTTAGACACGAGAGATACGATCTGCTGCAATTAATAATGATGAGGAAAATCGCGGGAAAACGTTCGGGAATGGACTGAAGTCATGAGCGCAGCTAAACTGATTTATCTCGCACGGAAAGTTTTCCAAGTCGTCGTCCAACCCTCAGTAATTGGAGAGGAACATAAAGAAGAAAAAAAGAAATTATTTGATTGAGCTTTAAAAATACTTGGAAAAATTAGAAGGGTGTGTCAAACTTTGGATAACTCAAACGGAAGAGTATTCGCGAGAGAAGTGGGTTGGCGTCCCACCTGAGATAAATTGAATTTTGTCTTGTAATAATTTCTTAAAATATTTACTTACCCTACCTCCGGCTACTTAATAAGGTAAACTGATCATACTTATAATTTTAAAAAGCTTATGATATATAGTTATGAAAAATAAATATTTTCTGATTTCTGATTGTACTATTCTTACATTCCCACCAATTAACATAGCCCAAAGTAAGGCTTATGTTATGGATACTAAGGTAACGAATAGACTACATGTTTATGTTACATAAAGAAATTCAGCTTCTTCCGGAACTCGAACCGGGACCACATCGCGTCAAAGGTAGACTCACTCCCGCTGAGCGGAACCAGTCGTCATTTGAGCGAAGTGAATGAAGCTATCATGGATCAGCTTAAATGACGAAATGTATGTGACGCCATAACTCTATGAGTTCCAAGCCGATTTTCTAATTTTTGTAATGAATTTATGAGTAGATCGTGACGGAGCCCGAATTTCGAAATTCGCAAAAATAAAAAAGGTATGACTAAAAACATTGGCTCTATGGGATTTCCCGTTGAAACAAAAAGCCCGCGCTTTTTGTTTTCATTCTTATGGAATTTCAAAATTTACTAAACATTATTGTTTATTTATTTTTTTGGTTTTACGCTCCGCTCCTATATATGGTGCTAGCAAAGCTGCTTTATGCTTAGCAACTGCATTGACCAAGTTTATTTACACTTAAATTTAAAAATTTACAAATTATAGAGATCGATGTTTAATAGGGATCTATTCATGGAGGCGTATCTTCTACTTATGAAGCATTACACAGTGGTGTGGTGTGCGGCAGAGAAGAATAGCACCAAACCTTCCCATTAAGGGGTGCCGTAGAAGGTGACTAATAATTTCAAATCATTAAGGAAGCAGCTTTTTCGGAACTATGGTCTTTCATCGCGATCTCTAACCCGTCTGCCAAGCACAAAAATTATGGTGAAACTTCTCTTTGGGGGATACTTACTTCCAACTGTAGTGATGATAAGAGAAACCCTTTCCTTCTCAACCCTGGAGGGTGATATTTTCCGTCCGCTTCGGTGAACAAAAATATTGTGTAAAAATATCTTTATTTGCACATCAAAATGTTTCGAAGTTTTTGTACAATTTCTAAGTTTTAAAAAACATATGCACGAATTGATTTGTATCGTATTATCTAAGATAGGAAAACCAAAACGCACAAACATTTTTTAATCATACATAACAGATATATACTGACAAATTTCTCCAACCGATTTTAAGCTTAATACACCGCTGATAGGCTTGATTATCAATTGAGCTTGAGTTGGTTAATGAGCTGTGCCTGGCTTACTAATACTTATAATTGTTCATCTGTGCCTTAGAACAATAGTCTGTGCGCATATATACAAGCATAGACAAATGGAGGAATGTAATTTATTTCGTTCTACGTAACTAAAAAGAACTTTGGAGAAAAATAATATTTATTCGATATCGATAAATATATAGAAAATTGTATTCATATTTTTTTAATTACAAATAATAAATGATAATTGTTATATTTAAATATAAAAAATGTTGGTAAAAATATTTTTATCCGTTGAGAAAGTATTTTTTGCGTTTAATAAAATATTCAATAATATTATAGTTTTGTGAATCCGAATAAATAACTACTTGAAAATTTATTAAACAAAATCGTTTGAATATTTTAATGCAAAATGAACTATCAACATGATAATTATTTTATGCGTAAAATGAATCACAGGATTATTGTTTATTCCCATGTGGTGTTGAAAAATGGACGCACACATGATTTCGGATTACTGAGGTTTTAAAAATGATTAACTCCTTTCGTATGCGATAAACTATAAACTGACGAATTTGTGAATAAGTGTTGAGTGAAAATGACAGATATGCCTCCTTATCTCGCGGCCAAAGATGAGGGGAAGAAAAATGAACAGAGTGACAGCGATGATTCTTCGGACGTAGAAGACTGGGATTTGCCCCTCTGTTTTGATGATCCCAGGCACCTCGAGCCAATAAAAGGTGCCGAACGGGTGGAGCATTCGTGGAGAGTGAAAGAAAAGGTGAGAGGCTATTCTATAGTTCAATAACCCGTTGCAGCGCAACTGCGTAGGTATCTGCCAAACGATGAAAACAAACGCACATGGCCACTTCGTTTCACGCAAAGTAAAATAATAACAAAAACAATTTTATGGTCAATTGTTTAGAACCCACCGTTTATACTATAATTTGTATAATTTAAATAATAGGTTTCTCACTAATAATAACTATGTATATGATAAATGTATGTTTATACTATTTTATACCAATTAACAGTGAATTCTCTAAAATTAATTGTTTAGTATACCATTGTTTTTGTTTCAAAATTTGCTCCCAATTTATTATAGATAAACTAAAATCAATTAATGTTATACATAATTGATCAAACTAAAATCAAATAATGTTATTGAGAAAAACATAAACAAACAATGTCTCATCTTGATTTAGACTAGTCTGTGACAAACTCTTTTTTATTTACCTTATAATCATTTGAGATGTGAAATGTGAAAAAAAAAAATTATATAAATAAAAAAGTATTGTTTTGCTAAGTAATTTAATTATTATATTATTTAATTTTTCATTATGTTTCCCTAGGAGGGAAAATGAAAACTGAATGATTTAATTTAATATTTCACATTATTAAAATAAATAATTATCAGTCAGTATTTTATATCAATCCACATACATACATTTAAATTCTCTATAGAGCCAATGTCAGTTAGTTGTGTACTTTAAAAAATCTAATTAGAAATTGAAAAGTTGTTAATGTAATTATATCATTACAGTTATTTTGCTAGTATTAGTTTGCTTTAGATATAGTCAAACATTTTATCAGTTTTTGATAGGATTGAATAAAAATTTGACAACAGTGTTTTCTCTTTTTCCATGTAGACAAAGATAAGGATAGGAAACAGAGGCAAATTGAGATGTTTTGTTATAAATTATATGCGTACAAAATGCCTTGGTAGTATGCATGTATAGTGAAAACTCGAATAACTGGACAAATTGTTGTCGTTAGGCATTCAGATGATGGAAAATCCAGATAATAGAATGTATAAAGGAAAGTTGCTTTTGTATATATTACATTTAAGTATTTTCATACTTATCAAGAAAAATTCAATTATTATTAGGAAATAATTAAGAGATACATTTTTCAGCATACTATCTATGAATGCGCCTATTAGTGTATGTATATGTAATAATATTTTCTTAAATTGTCACAGATATAATTCAATTTGTTTATAATATTTGGTAAATTTTATGTGATAATTAGAATAATCAAGAAAAAAGGAAAAGGAAATAAAATATTTAGTTTAAATTGACTTAAAATATGCTTATGCTTTCACAGATTCAATTTTTACATACAAATTATTTTTAATATTAGTACTGTAACGCGCCGACCCTCTGTTAAACATCCCTACTGCTCGTGCGATACCCCGCACCCATCGGTGTTATCCGCCGCCGCCGGCGCTTCGGTCGCTGGCGGCCGGCTCAGTCGTTCGGAGCTATCTTGCGGTGAGCCCGTACCGCAACCTCGAGCGCTCCGCTCCGTTATATACGCCGTTAGCTTTATATTGTTATGTACTGTGAACCCGAACTGTGTTATGGAAAGTGTATGTATCGGTGATTTTCCTTACAATATATTGTAGTATACAATTTGTGACTTTCATTACCACATTATTAACAAATCCAGTTTTGTTCAGTGCGCTCGAGGGTATTTACATTATAAGAATAAAATGCCGCCGCGAAAAGTCCGAAATAACAGTGATTCTAGTACAGATGAACCTGCAACTCAAACACCTGTGGCACCTGTGCTTATGTCCGAAAAACAACTGTCGTCGCTTTTGGCTGCCTTTTCTACGGCACAGGCCGAGGCAAACTAGAAGCTCGTCGAGTCTCTTCTGTCATCGCACTTAGGAACGCCGCCAAGTGGGATCTGCGACGCCGCTACTGACCGACGTCGTCATCTATCAACTCAGGCAACCTAATTAAATGTACCGCACGGTTTGACGGATCGTCTCAACATCCAGATGCCGTTGAAGCCTTTATAGACGCGGTGGATATGTATAAAGATTGTGCGTCGGTCAGCGACGATATGGCGCTTCGAGGACTCCCCACGTTACTTCATGAAGACGCAGCAATATGGTGGCGTGGAATCCGCAATGAAATAGTGACATGGTCGGATGCTGTGAAACGTTTACGCTCGATGTACGGAGTACCACGACCCGCTTATAAGTTATTCCGAGATGTCTTTGCTGCCGAGCAAGGTTCAGAACGCGCTGATGTTTTTATCGTTAAAATACGAGCTCTGTTGGCCAGATTACCTTATCAACTACCAGAGGAAGCAAGATTGGATATGATCTACGGGCTACTACATAAGAGAATTAGGAAGCGTTTACGTAGAGATATCGTGAGTGACGTCGAATCACTTATAGAAAGAACTAGAACTATAGAGGAGTCACTGTCTGAGAACTCCGAGCCGCCGCCGCCGCTGCAGCCACTTGGTACAATATCTACTAATCCGTGCGAAGGCGCACGGACAATCATCGCTCCAAGTTCGACGCTGCCAGTTCGTTCTGCCTCTGTTTCGCAGTTTACCCGTGACCGCACGCAGATGCCGCGTAGTGATCCATGTTTCAGCAAAGGTAGTGATAGTGATAAAAAGTTATTTTGTGTGTACTGCAAAACTTGAGGACACGTCCGGGACCATTGTGATAAGTTAAGTAAGAGATCTCTTTTATCTAATTCTGGTACAGTTTGTTATAATTGTGGCGAGAAAGGACACATTAGAATAAATTGCCCTAAATGTAAACTGAATACCTCTCCTGATAGTATTGTTAAGCAAGAAAATGTTTTTTCATCTATATGTATTGATAATAGAAAATCGATTTCGTGTAATGTAAATGAACGGGGTCGGCCTATCGTACGAGTTAGTATAGAGGGATATTCGGGTACCGCGTTATTAGTTAAAGCCGCACGTCGTAGCATCGCGAGTTGTTCTCCTTATTCTTTAATGAAACGTATTGGTTTAAACTTTCGCGCCGAAAATATGTCAGTAAAGCTTGCGGATGGCACAGTTAGAACTAGTGATGTATTATTAACGGTCGTCCATGTTCAACTTGCTTCAATATCGATACCTATTGAGTTCATTATTCTACCAGACGCCACTAACAATGATACTTTGTTAGGCATTGATTTTATAACAAAGGCTAAAATGATTATCGATTTTTCTAACTGGACTTGGCGTCAAGCCGATCAGTCCCAGACGCTTCATCCTCTGTCATGGGAGACTCGACACAAACCTATCGAGTGTGCATCGGTGAACGTGTTACGAGAGGACGAGGGCCTTGCACTGTCAGAGTCGGAGAGGTCTGCATTGGATAGTCTGTTATGTGAGTGTTTGGATATTTTTAATGTAGTAGGAGAGCCTACACCATTTGCCGAACATCATATAGATACAGGCGACCACCCGCCTATTGCTGTGCCCCCATATCGCGTCACGCCTGCTAAGAAGGAAATCATGCATGCCGAGTTAGAAAAGATGTTGGCAGAGGACGTGATTGAAGAATGTGAATCTGCCTGGGCGGCGCCATGCGTCTTGGTACCAAAACCTAATGGTTCGTATAGATTTTGTGTGGACTATCGGAAGTTAAACGCGATTACTAAGACAGATGCATACCCGATGCCGCGTGTCGACGAGCTGTTACAATCGACCAAGAAGGGCTGTGTGATGAGTTCGCTGGATCTCCGCAGTGGCTACTGGCAGGTAAGCACAGCGGATCGGGACAAAACTGCGTTTGTAACGCCCTTTGGTACTTATCGCTTCAAGCGTATGCCGTTTGGACTTAAAAACACACCGGCGACGTTTCAGCAACTCATAGATCGCTTCAGATCAGGTCTGACACTTAGTGGTAGGACAATTCTAGGATACTTAGATGACCTCCTTGTAATCTCAGAGAATTTGGATTCCCATATATCAGATCTACGTGCGGTATTTGAGCGTCTCCGCGTATTTAAGCTTAGAGCAAATCGAGAGAAATGCGTATTTGCCAGAGACCGCCTCAAATACCTTGGTCGCGTGATATCATACGATGGTATATCTCCTGATGAGGATAAGGTATGTGCTATACTACAGATGAAGGAACCGACCTGTATCCAGCAACTTCGTACCTTCTTGCAAACTTGCTCGTGGTTTAGGAAATTCATCCCAGAGTTTGCACGGGTTGCCGAGCCTCTTACGCGGCTTACAAAAAAGTCACAGGTCTGGAATTGGGGTAAGAATCAGGTAAGTGCTTTCGTAAAGCTTAAGTCTCTTCTAGCTTCACCACTACTGACGCCAGTAATTTCGCACTAGGCGCAGCTTTACTCCAGGGGGAGTCCCCACACGATGAGCACCCAATTGAGTACGCTAGCCGACTCCTCACGCCAGCGGAACGAAACTATTCCACCACAGAGCGGGAAGCATTAGCCGTTGTCTGGGCGGTGGAAAGATTCCGCGGTTACATTGATGGTCACCAGGTATGGGTTAAAAGCGATCACCAGCCCCTTAAGTGGCTGTTGTCACTCAAGTCGCCTAGTGGTAGGCTTGTTCGTTGGGCTTTGAAACTACAATCTTTTGACTTACAAATTGAATACACTCCTGGAAAAGCTAATGTGCTAGCCGACACACTTAGCCGTCCCGTTACAGATGATAAGTTGTCGAAATGTGAACTTTGTCCCGTTACTGTAGATATTCCGCATTGGGATGCTACGTCAGTTCGCGACTCCCAACTGGCTGACCCGGAAGTAGCCAAAATTCTCAATGATTTAGAAAGTTCTGATGAACTGTCAGTACATCGATGGTCGGAAAGAGGTTACGTGATAAACCCCCCTTGGTTTTGTACAGATTCGTGGAAGATTTAGATTCCGAGGAGCCTCAACTGGTGGTGCCGGAAGGATTGCGAGCCAAAGTCCTCTATGAGTGTCACGATGCGTCGACCGCTGCTCATGGCGGTATTCAGAAAACTCTGCATCGCATATCTCAGCGATTCTATTTTCCTGGTATGAGGCGCTATATTACCGACTACCTGAAGACCTGTATTGAATGTCAGCGATACAAGGCTTCCAATATGAAACCACCCGGTTTACTCCAGACTCCGGTACCCGCACAGCGATTCGAGGTCATCGCTGTCGATCTCTTTGGGCCTTTACCCAAGGGTCCTCAAGGGGAAAGGTGGGTCTTAATAGTAGAGGATGCTGCTAGCAAGTGGGTCGAACTCTTTGCCCTTACCGAAGCCACAGCAGAGGTATGCGCAAAAACTTTAGTTAGTGAAGTGTTCATGAGGTTTGGACTTCCAAGACGAATGATTTCAGATAACGGCGTTCAATTTGTAGCGGACTTTATGCAGAAGGCTCTGTTTGTATTAGGGATAAAACAGAATCTGGTCCCACTTTATCACCCAGAGGCCAACCCGGTGGAAAAAAAAAATAGAGACCTTAAAGGTCACCTCGCCATCCTCGTTGAGGGGAACCATAAACAGTGGGCGGAAGTATTACCTTTCGTACGATTTGCTCTTAATAGCTCCCTCACTATTTCCACCGGTTCCACTCCTGCTTTTTTGACTTTTGGTCGAGAGCTTCGTTCCTTCGTACCTTGTGAAGTTGGTCGACTCGCTCTCACAGGCTAAGGAGAAAATTGAACATCAGCAAGACATTCGGAAGAACCACGCTGATTTAGGTCGCCGTGATCCAGATGCCATCGAGGAAGGTGACCTCGTCCTTATGAAGACTCACGTGTTGAGTAATGCCGCTAAGGGTGTTACATCTAAGTTCATCCCAAAACAAGATGGTCCATATGTAGTCTCAAAAAAGGTGAGTCCTACTACCTACCTTCTAACTTCACAAAAGACTGGTGATGTCGTCGGTAAGTACCACACGTCGGACCTTCGTAAATACCATGACAGGGGTGGTGAGTGTCCGGAGCCGGTCGCTCCGAAGCGTCGCCGAGGACGCCCTCGCAAAGATGATTGTTAGGCGTTACTCGTTAGTTTTGACCGTTCGTGAAGTTCCCTCTCGGTCAAAAGGGGGAGTATGTAACGCGCCGACCCTCTGTTAAACATCCCTACTGCTCGTGCGATACCCCGCACCCATCGGTGTTATCCGCCGCCGCCTGCGCTTCGGTCGCTGGCGGCCGGCTCAGTCGTTCGGAGCTATCTTGCGGTGAGCCCGTACCGCAACCTCGAGCGCTCCGCTCCGTTATATACGCCACGTTAGCTTTATATTGTTATGTACTGTGAACCCGAACTGTGTTATGGAAAGTGTATGTATCGGTGATTTTCCTTACAATATATTGTAGTATACAATTTGTGACTTTCATTACCACTAAAGTACTCCTTATAATTGCAAATCTATATTACTAAGGGGCGGATGATCGTATTTCCACTATGATAAAATAATGAAATTGTAATCTTACATTGTTATTTATAACTCTTTTTCTATGTAAATCCTTATATCTTTGCCATTATAGCAAAAGTGTAAAATTTATAATTTCAGATAGAATATTTCTTATGAATGTTTTTTTTCACATATCACCTGTTTGGATAACAGCCTATGCTTACTGCGTTACTTTTTAATCTACGAAGCAATTTTTTTCTTACCTAATACACAGTGATGTGACTTATCTTAGATAAAAGTATCTGAAATACAGATACAAGATACAAAATACATATTTACATCTTATATTTGAAATACTTTTCAAATTTTTTATTTTGTATCTTATATTTAGATACATTTTCCTGGTATCTTAGTATTTTGAAGATACTTTGTTCCCTAAGATACTTTTACTAAAATAAACTTCGAAGTTTTTCTTTTCGAATGCAATTGAACGCAGCGCGTCGTTTATTTAGTCGATATTGGATTTCTGGCGAGAGCGCGAAGCGTCAGTTTAATGGTTTTGGTTTTCTTGTTAAATTTTGTGCTGTGGTTGATATTAGTGTGTAATAATGGCGTGTTATTGACCTCTGAGTGTTTCTGAATATGCATGAGTGTTGGCAAGTGAAACAAAACAGGTTGGAAGGTGTCTTTTCGCGCTCTCTCAAGAAGGCCACGAGGAGGTTTCAGTAAAACCCCACTTCTTTACTGAAACCTAGGAAATTATTCAAGAACACAGAAGAAAGATTATACTTACTTGACACTGGCTAAATGCACAAATTGTGCAAGCCATAAATTAAGAAAATAATTGATATTGTCGCGAACTAAACGACAGATGGCGACACTATCTTTCTACAAATGTCATCGCTACAAATGTCTAAGATGTCCCACCCACCGTCACTCCTGTCGGTCCTGTTTGACCTCGGTCTTGGTATCTTGGCTTTGCTGTACCTGGTAACTCATTCTGGAGGGTAGCGGTGTCCGAAGCACGGTTTTAGCCGCTGGCCGATCGTAGTTAGTAGGGGGCCCAACTGGCGCGCTAGCCACGCGTGAAAGGCTTCCCCGTCAACTCGCGAAAAATCCCGAAATGCTCCACCGTGCCAGTTGGCGACTGGACGGGAGGACCCGGTGGTCATTTCGGGGGGGTTCAGGCGTCCCTGCAATCTCCAGGTGAGTTCCCTTTTTTGGTCAGCTTAGCCCAAAAAAACTTCCATTGGTCGACTAAGTAGCGTCTCGACTAAAAATTCTACCCCCCAACATTCACCATCATGAAAAGAAGGAGTAGGAATAATTTTAAACAACGGTTGCACTTCCTCCCATTCAAAGTGCACCTTGCGAACATTAGAGGACTGCACTCAAATATCCATACGGTCCATCACCATCTGGAGACCGAGAAGCTGCACCTATTCTTCTTAACGGACGTCCCAAAATCCCTTAAGCTTGCCAATGTGCAACCAGTACCCAAAAAGGGTAGTCTTGCCGACCCATGTAATTACCGACTGATCGCCATCACTTCCATACTCTGTAAGGTTATGGAAAGAGTACTGAACAGCAAGTTGCTCTCATACCTAGAAGACAACGATCTCCTCAGTGACCGTCAATATGGCTTTCGCCGAGGACGCTCAACTGGGGATCTTCTAGTTTATGTGACGTATTTCTGGGGCGAGGCTCTCGAGATACACAGCGAAGCACTTGCCGTGTCACTTGACATCTCGAAGGCTTTTGACACGGTCTGGCACGCAAGTCTGCTGCGCAAGCTTCCTGCGTACGGTATCCCCGCTGACTTTTGCAGTTGGATAGCCGATTTCATGACATGCCGATTTCATCAAGCGATCTATTCGAAAATTGTTTTCTCGAACAAATAAAATTAAATCCAATTAAATGTTGTTTTCTTACAAAAGTATTTTATCTTTAAAAAGTATTTGAAAGATAGGTATTTTGTATGTAGTATTTCAGATACCTTTTTAGAAAATTATTTGTATCTGGTATCTGAAATGCTTTTTCTTAAAGTATCTTGCATCTAGTATTTCAGATACTTTGTATAGGGTATCTTATACATCACTGCTAATACATATGTATTGATACAAACCCACATTAACATCATGTTAGTACCGATTCCAGTGTAAGTTAAAACTTTGAACACCTATTTAAATTCATAGTCAATCTGATTTTGACTTCTGTGACTATAGAGTTTATATCTATAAAAGAATGCTCCGACGGCGCATTTACAAAATGTGATGTGCAAAGGCTCTAACAGATAATATTAGCATTTGCTAAAGTAAAAAAAAAATATAAGTTGATTTTTCAATATAGAAATGAGTTAGAAAAATAGATTTCTCTTAAACAATAATAATTTATTTAATTAACATAATTACATAATTATGAATAGCGTAGTTACATTATTCATAGACTTCTATCTGTTTTTTTTTAATAGGATCTAGGGTTGCCAACATAGACGTCAAACTCTGGATAAGCCACAACGAGCGCATTTAATGCCCGATGCATGCGAAACAGCGGTGATTGCGCGCGCGACACAGTGTGACATGGCGGAGACGCTAACAGCATTATTATTTGTTATATTAATAATCAATCATATTTTTACATTCATGCTGAAATAAAGCATACACTGTGTATATCTCACTTAATAATTTTGAAATAAATTATTTATTATATACATTTTAAGGTCGTGGGTTCTAATCCCACCTGAGGGGTTGGAGATTTTGGTCATAGAATTTCAAAACATATTAGTTCTTGAACATCAAAACTAAACCACTTGAATCGGATAAATAACTGCACTATTAATTATTATGGCCTAAATATGTTTTGATTCATTATTAATATAAATAAAAAGAATTGGTATAGATGTGATGATAACGCACACTTGTTTCGATACTAATGCATTAAACATACATAGAAACCGTGTGCATAGGACTTTATTGTTAAAAATATTACACACTATTGTACTTCTATGGTTGAGAGGCTTACATACCAGTTTTCATGGTGACACCAATCCGAGGCCCCAGGTTAGATTCCCGGAAGGGTCGATGTAGAAAATTAAGTTTTCTGTATTGGCTTGGGTCTGGTGTTATGGTACTGCTTCAGATTTCCTTATTACAAGTGCTTTAGCTTAAATTAAATTAAAAATAATGCTTGTGAGGTGTCATCTAATATCTTAAAAATTGGAGAAAATTTCACTGATTAAGGCAACACTATGAAATGTATTGTTATAATGTAGGTAAATCAAAATGTATGGTGTGTGCTTTGTTGGCTAAATAGATAAATTTAATAAAAGACTTTGTTCAAAGTCTATTCTAGAAAAACAGTTTACAATATCTTTGCTAATCTGTTTTTTCATTAATATTTAGTCTTAATTACAAGGAAGATAATTTATTTTGAAAAGGACTTCACTAAGTAGATTACAATGTTATTTAAAAGAAGAAGAATCCTTCAAATAGTTTTATAAGATTCTGTTCAATGCTAACATGCCTTGTTAAGCACCAACAGATACTGAAGATAAATTAAATTAAAATCATATAATGTGTTAATAATTACTTTTTTTTCTAGTATAAAACACACTGTGTGGCCTTGGTACTGTGTCTCAATGTTGGAGTCGATCCCCCGGATGTTGTGAAAACGCAGCCCTGTGCCCGTCTGGAATGCTGGATCGGTAAGCGCTGAAAACTCCACTTATCTTTTTTTTACAATGTTTATACACTTTTTGCCCTAGCATCTAATATGACATAGTCCCTGGCAGGACAATGTAAATGTTTAATATACATAAACTCGGCGTCAAAAAAATCGCACCTTATAAAAATCTTATTCAAAAATTCCTAAACCTTATATAGAGGATAGTGTTAGGTATCATTAGAAAGGTAACAAAAAGGAGCATCAAACAACAATTAAGTGCAATCTTTTTTTTAATTAAAATTATACAAAAAGCATAAAAATTTGAAAAATAATAAAAAATCTTAATTAAGTCCTAATTAATAATCGATAATTTACAAAAAAAATGTACAAAAAGTGTCTTAAAATTAACTCAAAATCTAGTGTTACCCCCCCTTGCCCTGATGACGGCTTCCATACGGTCCCTCATAGACCTCACCAACTTCAGGAGCTCTTCTTGAGGGATAAGACCCCATTCTTCAATCACCGCGGTTTGGAGTTCCTCTAGAGTCGAAGGAGCCGGATCCCGAGATCGAACCTTACGTTTAAGATGGTCCCAGAGGTGCTCTATCGGATTCAGATCAGGACTTCTCGCTGGCCACTGCATCACAGGAATTTGGGACCTCCGCAGGAAGTCGTTCACGATGGCTGCAGTGTGTGCGCGAGCGTTGTCGTGCATTAATGTGAACCCCTCGCCAAAAGATTCGGCAAAAGGGACCACATGCACATCCAGGATCTCTGTGATATAGCGGCGCGCAGTCAGCGACCCTTGTCCGCGAGCACCTCCGGTCCGGGAGACGCAGACCAGGTCGGTTTTGCCGGCAGCCGACATACCGCCCCAGAACATGCAGGATCCGCCTCCATATTCCACCGTCTCCTGGATGCAGGCTTGAGCGAAACGTTCACCCTGCCTCCGGTATACTCTTCTTCGTCGGTCGTTGCAGAAAAGACACACTCGTGTCTCGTCTGAGAAGAGAACAGCTCCCCACTGCTCAATGGTCCAATCGACGTGGTCGCGAGCAAACTGCAAGCGGGCTCGTCGGTGCGCTGCAGTCAATTTTGGACCTGTAGCAGCTCTGCGGGCTGCTATGTTCTTCTCCTTCAGTCTTCTTCTAACCGTGGATACACTCACGGTGCGTCTGCGAACTGCCTGGAGCTCCTGTTGCAGCTGAACAGCGTTTGAGAAGCGATTTCTCAAAGAGTACGACACAACGAACCGGTCGTCTCTTTCCGAAGTGCAGCGACGTCTACCGGACCCATGTCGCCGGATATAGCCACCGGTCTCTAAAAAGCGCTGGTAGACTCTACGAACCGAAAAACGGCTCAGATTCAGTTGCCGGGCGACATCACACTGCCGCACCCCTGCTTGCAGTAGTGCAACCACTTGAGCGGCCTCATCAGCTGTAGTGTCCATTTTCCAGATGTTCTTTCTTCAGTAAAATCAGTGCGTGTGTCCCCTTCAACGGTTTAATAGCGAATGACCCACATTGAACCCGTGTTGACCTCTTTATACCCACAAAGTTAGCGCAACTCGCGACTCTCCCGAGCAGCAAAATTTCCTTAGAATTTTTGTGACCCTTTATTTGTTGCTTTAGGTTTTATTTGATAATGAAAAATAATGTTTTTTTATTAAGTTAATTAAGTAACCTTTTAAATAAAATTATAATTAATACGACTGCATGTGCATATCCAGAGTTAATGCCATTTGAACGTGATTTTCTTAGAGGTGCGATTTTTTTGACGCCGAGTGTATATTAAACATGAAACTGTCACATACTTTTTCGAGAATCGTGCCCCTAATTACAGTGATCAATTAATGGCACTTGTAATTAAGGTTACCAGATGCCCCGTATGTTACGGGTTACCCCGTTATTTTGTCTACAAGTATGTAGGAACCTTTAATTTCTCTTACTTATCTAAATTGCATATGGGGTAACCAAAGTTCTCATTTTTTTACCAATTGGCTGAGAAAAACTGAGAATTTTTGAAAATGTTTTGAAAAACAAATACATAATTTAAATGTAAATAAATTAAGATTATTGCTATAACGACGTAGTCTTTTTTATGTTGGTAACCTTTAAATCACGCTGTGGCAGGTAACAACCCTACTTGTAATCAAGCGCAGATCTGATCTTATTAGCTGGAGTGATGAGCATCTTTTGATTTGTTCACGGATTCTGTTGTTAAAGCAATTCACCGAAATTACGAATTCGATCTCCTCAGCTGCATCATTATATCTCGTGACCCATTATGACCTTTGATCCATTAGATAATTTTTTTAATACTAAAATATTCCAAACATAATTTCATATCAATGGTTACAATCTTTTTGTTTTGGTAACATCTCCACTTGACATATATATCAGACTGGGATCGTAAACTAAAGTAAAATCACTTTAATTTAAAAGAGGAGTTTGTTTAAAAAAATTAAAGATTTAATTTTAACATTACATTATAAATTAGATGTTAATAGTCAGGAAAAAATAACATTATAACCTTTGACAAGTTCATGTAGGCAACTAAAAACAAATGATTAAAATATATATTATTTTGTGTGACATATCAAACTTTGGCATTGTAAGGGTTAAAGTAAAATTATAATGATAATAATATTTCTTACATTCAAACCTATTAGCCTAGCCCAAAGTAAGCACTGTGAGGCTTGTGTTATGGACACTGGGGTAACGGATCGATGACGGGACTCGAACCCAGGACCGTTGGTGCTAAAGGCAGGATCGCTACCGTTGCACTAAACGGTCGTCAAATTAAAGTCTGTTTCTTAATAATGAACCAATTGAAAGTTCTTGATGGCACAGGGGTTAGGTTGTTCGGCTTATTCACAATTACTGGACTGTATTTCTGTATGAGACAATTACTAGTAATGTCGACAACAAAAATGAGAGGAAGATGAAGTTGGCACGATACCTTGACCGATATTGGGGTATGATTTGCCATTAATAGATTGCGCGGTCGTCTCGCTCTTCGATATGCGAGTCAAGGTATGTGCGAAAGGGAAATGGAGTAAATGGAGGTGAGGCTAGGAGTGTCCACCAAACTTATTAAAATTACAACTACATACAAATAAAAAACGCGGCACATTTAAATTTAATACTGGCGCAACCAATTATGATAAATGTCTATTATTATAAAATCGCTATGCTGACAAATAGCAGCTTTTTTTTTACTCAATATGATCGGTTTTGCAGATCCCCACTCGCTGTCTCCAAGCAAGGCCCTGGAAAGTATTGGGCATGCGCTGCAGCTGCAATACGAGCGTTGGCAACCCCGCGCCCGCTACAAGCAGTCCCTGGACCCCACCAGTGATGAGGTCTGTTGGTCATCTTCCTACTAAATAATACTTAACATGCATCGTTGTTGCATTCTTAAATTTGTCGTTTATTCTCTGTATATGATTATACTTTAAACAGATACTTGTTGACTTTGTTGTAATCAATGATGTAATGAAACCACACTACTATTATTGTGACAACAGAATATTTCTGTTTATTTTTGTGGATTATGTATAATGACGACGTATTATATTGTAAATGTCGTTACTTCTGTTACAGTTGACGAGTTTCTTACGACCATTCTTCTTGTCAGTTAAAAAATGTTCTGAATGGGTGGTAGGTAAAAATGTTGGACGATTCAAATTTCTAATGATCAGGTGAAGAAATGTTTGGGATCCAATAATCAAAAAATTAATATCTATAAGACACATACTGCAAGAGCTAGTGATGTAGTGAGCTCTTTTTGAAAATATAAGTATGATGAAGGTTGGTCCCTCTGCCCGAGTTTCTTTCGCCAGTTCTTCTCGGAAGGGCCTCCCAATTTCCGAACTGGTTGTAGACTCATTAGTGTACAATGTAATTGTAGTGAGAATCTAACAAATAAATAAAATGCAAAATAAAACAATTTGATTTATATGAAAAATTAACAGTTAGGAACGTGCTCGATTAAAATATTATGAAGGTAGTAGAAAATATATGACGACCATTGCCTTAGGCATCCTGTGGTCACTGCTCGTCAGGTATAAATATAAAATAAAATTATGCGCAAAATCCGTAACAAAAATATTTTATTCAAATCAGGTGAAGAAGCTATGCTGCTCGCTTCGCCGCAATGCGAAGGACGAGAGAGTGTTGTTCCATTACAACGGCCACGGAGTGCCCAAGCCCACCGTTCAGGGAGAGATATGGGTATTCAACAGGGTGAGCGAGTGTTTATCAATCATAAAAAGTATGTTATGGAGCGGAAAGTGTAATAGGAGTGTTTGTTGGGTTAGGCGTACACCCAGTACATCCCCCTGTCGATGTACGACCTGCAGACGTGGATGGGCGCGCCCTCGCTCTACGTGTATGACTGCTCCAACGCGGGGGTCATCCTCGACAGCTTCAAGCAGTTCGCCGACCAGCACGAAAGGGAGTACGAGGTGCGTACCACCATTAGCTCTTTCCAACTGCATTATGATCAAAATCAGCAGTTACTATCACGCTAATTTACTAATCCACCAGTCTCACACACATACATGTTAATTTAATTAATTATAGTTACTTAAATTAAGTCTGCAAAAGAAAAAAATATTGTTGTTCTATTTATTAATGTCTTTTGTTATGTATTTTTCAAGTACAAAGCAGAAAGAAAGAGCGGGGTCCTAATACAGGTTGTTATTACTTAAATGGAGGACGTTACCCTTGTATTTTATGAACCCTTTAAGAAAAAAAAAAAAAGAAATTTTGTTTTTAATAGCTTAACTGGTCCTTGGACCCTGGCCAGCTAACCTTGTATTGAATTAGCTAAAAAATCCTCTTTGGAATGGATATAAAAAAGGTTATCGTCAGAGACTAATTACGATTTAATTATTAATACCAATCCTAAAAATAAAAAAAAGCAATTAGTTTTGTTTTTACTACATTCAAAGCTGCAAATCACGAGTATGACCTATTAAATGCATTAATCAAACTAATTATTTAAGAATAAGCAAGGTATTCTTTTCCATACGCATAATGGCGTCCAGCTGGAACGGCTTGGGTTCAGGCGCGGGTGGGAGTGGGGCGATGTGTAGGCATTATACCTGTTACAGTTATTTTTCTTTAAACAACCCTGTTAAATAGGAAAAAATAGCCAACTATTGAAAGAGCCGGTCACGTGGCATTACTGAATGTGACGTCACATCACAATAAGCTTTGTATGATGTGATACAGGCGTCCAGCTCGAAGGGCTCGGGCGAGGGAGTAGGAGTGGGCGCTGGCAGTGCAAGTGCACCGGTGTCGTACAAGAACTGCATCCAGCTGGCGGCGTGCGCGGCGGGCCAGAGCCTGCCCATGAACCCGGAGCTGCCCGCGGACCTGTTCACCGCCTGTCTCACCACCCCAGTCAAGATGGCCATGAAGTGGTTCGTGCTGCGACACCGCGCCCACCTGCCCACCGACCTCATCGACAAGTCAGTGTGCTCTAATAATAATATTATTTCAACGAGAAATGTCTACAAATAGACTAATAAAGTATGAATTATTTACACCCGTAATCAAGTACAAATAATTTTGCAAATAAGTTTTAACATCTATATTATACAGAGTCATTTTATTTACACTATCCAAATTTTTTCTAGGCTATAGATATCTTTCAAAAATTCCATTTTTGAAAAAGAAAATAGGCAAAATTTTCTCAAAATAATATTCATGCAAAAAAAATCATAAAAAATGCATTTGCAATTCAGCGTTGTACTTGCCAATTGAGTTTGAGAAAATATCAATTTTACTAAACAATTTGTTGTAGTTGTCAGATCAGCGCCTTAAGAAAGTATTCTTAACGTAGTTGAATTACTAAAGGTCATGTGGAAGTTATACTCGACCGAGATGAGATATGTGGAACTTCAAATCTAATTTTCTCCAGCACACTTGAATCAATGTAGGCATTGATTAATTTATAAAGAAATATTGATTCTTAGTTTTATCGCCTATTTTCAAGGGTATATATTATTTAGGGCTGTGTCATAATCAATCGTGTAGGACTCCCTCTGTCATGACGCACGAAGCGTAGACAGAGGTATACCCGAAAACTAAAACCTTTGTAATGTACCGTCTACTCCAACCGAATTCAGTCGTGAGGACAGTTCTAGGCCCATCTCTCGGTGGGGGTAAACCCAGCTACATCTTGAATATCCCCCCACCAGGAGCAGGGAGTTCCCTTTTGTCTGCCACCTTGAGTGCACCTCAGACCCAGACTAACCGACTCCAGTTAATTTAGGCTGTCCGGAGATAGATCATCACTAGGGTTAAACAGCAATCAGTACTTGATCTTTTGCCTAAATTAACTGATTTACACAAACAAAAACAGTTATGGTTAAGTTATGAATAAGAAATATGAGAAAACTCGAAAAATGCTGCTCCAAAGCTGGATCTTCGCTTTACCATATTTTTTGGATACTCTGTATTTATGTACTTCCTAATTTTACCTGTTTTTTTAGTAGAACCTAAATTTTACATGTAAAGGTGTTTAAAGGCGACTAATGGTACTGGAGGTAACCACCATACACCTCCTTAATTAGGGTTAATGTTTGAAATATTATTAATAATTGAAATTATTATTTTTTTATATAATAAACCTATAGAAATTTTCTAATATTATAATGGTAAAGATTTTTTGATTAAATAATACAAACTATATGTTTGCCTTGACCCTAAATTTCCAGTACCACCTAATTATTTTGAAAAAGTCTTTTACTCCGAAGGAAAACTCACAAATAAAAATTACACAAACAAATGAAAATATATGGATATCTCTATATATTTCTATTTAAAGATCTGGAAATTTATAAAAACGTGACTGCAATCCCAGGATCCCAGGACAGGTGACGGACCGGCGAACGATGCTGGGCGAACTGAACTGGATCTTCACGGCGATCACGGATACGATCGCGTGGAGCTCCTTGCCTCCTGAGCTGTTCCAGCAGCTCTTCAGGGCAGACCTGCTGACGGCCAGCCTTTGCCGTAACTACTTACTCGCAGATAGAATCATGAGGCAAGTCCTTTGTTACATTTACTATTACGTCATTACTTTTGCCTTACAAAACGTTCCATTTCAACAGGGAACTTCTCTAAGCCAGTCTTGTGTAGCTCTCATAGATATGGGCGTGCCCCAAGGATCAATATTAGGCCCATTTCTCTTTATCGAAAATGATTCATTGAAAATGCCGATAAGTTTGTAGTCTGCGGGTGATCTTAATAATTAACGTGAAAATACCCTGCACATTGTAGATAATGTTATTATTTTAACTGTACGGTCTCACCACTTCAAATATTTAGCTGGCTTCGCGACAAACTTGTAGTCGCTCGACATAGTTTACTTATTATTGTTATGCTTAATTAAAAGCAGTACTCAAAAGCGCTTGCATTGAACGGTCGAGACCAGAGTTACCTATAACTTTATTTTACTGCATTTTTTACGTGTGAACTTATGATAAACGAGCAGTTTTACTTCGGTAATTTCTTTATTGCATAATCCAACATACTAAAACTTCTAATCTAAAAAATCTAATCTAAATCTAAAACTTCTAACATCGTATAATACTAATATGATGTATTTCGTAAAATTTTGTACAATTAATTTTATCAGTGATTGAAGTCACTTAGTAAGCAAGAAATACCTGTAACAGGTGACTTCACTCTTCTATAACTATACAGTAGGTGTTATGTATATTAATATTATCGAAGGAGCAACACAAATATTATTAACTTAATTAAAAAGAAAGATAGATATGGTACATTTATTACATTATTCTCTTATCTTGAAAATATTAATAAACGTCTATGTGTGTGTTGTGTATGTTCAGCTTACGTATGTGTTGTACATGTATGTTGTTTGTGTGTCAAAGTGAGTGTAGTTGAAATGGGTGTTTGTAGTGTAGTATACATCATTTTTAACATTTCAAAAGCATGTGCTGGATATCGTGAACGGTACCACAAGTTTCACTATTGTCTTAATGAGATGAATGAATTTTTTAGTTCGCTTCGCTTTAAAAAAGCCTTTTAACGTAATGTTTCCAGTGTAATTTTAGGCTGTGGTCCTTCAAGCCGGATAGTATATTAGCCGTAAAACACTTAAATTATTGTAAAGTGAGAGTTGCCTAATAAAGTGAATGAATAGAGTGTATACTCGGCTATACTGAGCCCAGTAACCCGAACCTCCGTATTGAACCTTCGCTTCAATATTACATTATAATAATATTCTTTGGTGGAAAGTAAACGTAGTAAGTGGAATGTTGTCGTCCAGGTCTTACAACTGCACGCCGGTGTGCATGCCGGCCCTTCCTTCCCTGGCCCGGCACCCGCTGTGGGCGGCGTGGGAGCACACGCTGGACCTGGCGCTGGCCCAGCTGCCCGCCCTGCTGAGGGACGCGCAGCCCTCGCCCTACGACCACTCGCCCTTCTTCCGGGACCAGCTCACCGCATTCCGCGTTTGGCTCGAACTGGGTGAGTGCGTTCATGTACTTAACAACGTCTGTAATTAAAAATTAACTTCATTCTAAAGCACTTAAAATAAGTTGTTTTGAATCGTCCAACAGTTTACCTACTTTTATTGTCGAAAACATCAGCTTCAACAGAAATAACTACAGTTTCAATATTAGAAATCATCACTTTATGTAATCCACATTAAACAACATTACGGTTATTATATTATAAATGTTATTATTATCACTGTTATAGTTTCATTAAATCGTTGATTACAATAAAGCTAATAAGTGTCTGTTTTAAGTAGGGATCCTTAAACATTGCATTATATACAGGGAATAAACGACAAGTTTAAGAAAGTTGCATGTGTTCATTGCTTATTAGTTCAGAGAGAATATTATTATTTTGATCTTTAATTTGTCAGAATAAAAGGTACTCTATTTCAAAAATTTCCACTATTTTTGATAATCCGACACTGCACAAGCATTTGTCGGATTACCATGGCCCACTGTAGCTCTATACTCATAAATATTATTATATATATTTCTGAGTACTTATAACCCGTTCGTTTTTAAAGCCAGGGTGAATAGGCACCTTCTGGGTTAGCACGGTCCATCGTGGATTTTGCCTTAGCCCCCGGGCTTGACTGCGATCAAGAGGGAACCCATTCAAAATACAAAAAAAATTGACGGTAGGATCGCCTGGTCGGCGGCCACCTGCGCAACTTCCGATGGTGCTGCAAGTGCTTCTATCTACGCTGCACCGAGTTCGAGCGCTGCAGCTGCTCTGCCGCTTCCTGGCGTTGGGAGCTTGGGCAGCTCGGGCGGTGCTGGCCGTGGGCATCTTCCCCTACATGCTGAAGCTGCTGCAGGCTTCAGCGCCAGACCTGAGACACGCGATGGTCTACATATGGGCGCGTATAGTCTGCGTCGATCCGGTACACCTCTCTTTTTATTCACAGAAGTTTTTTATGTCTTATAAAATTATTATAAACACTTTCTTATTTCTCATATTTTTAGCTTAATTAAATTTAATTTCATGCAATTTTATTTTTTATTTTTTTTTATGTAATGTGTGAAAGATATTGGTAAATACAACTACTATAGACAACACCTATAATAGATGTATTTACAGGCTTAAAGTCTAAGTTTATTATCTTATATATCATATGTTATAGTTAAAGTAATGTAAGCGTTTCTTAAATAAATAAACAGAAATATTAGTTACAGTGAAACACTTACAGTGCCCACGATTTTGACTTGTATTGAATTATTTTTACATGATCAAATTAATTACATATTTATGCAGAATAAAAAATATAGTAAAATTTATATAATATTACAAACTGTGACAAATTGAAGTTACATTCTAACGAATTCATTTCTGCATCACTATTTTATCAAAAACATCAACAAAATAGCAAGATGTTTTTTTGCTAAATTTCAGAATAGGTCAGCAGAAAAACGTGTCTGTAAGCAGTTCATCCTTTGGGATGCATATTTGAAAAATGTTCATCAATATAGTGAATGGGAAAATGTAATTGCTCTGAAGCTAAAAATATTGCCTTAAGAAAAATATGAAAATGTTGCCATTGGTGATAAACATAAAAATAGAACTATTTATATAAATAGACATACTATAATTATTTTGATATATTGATCTCTTAATAAAAGAATTACAAATTGTTTATTTTTATTAGTATCCTAAATACACAAGATTATTGTAAATAAATAAACGGGGTTGCCATTTTTGTCATATTTTTATTTGCTTAACAAATTGCAATATGTTGCTCAACAATATTTGATTAAACGAGGTTACTCGTTGCATGTCGTTGATTTAAAAATATATGCTAGTCATAACATGCTATTTTGGCTGACCAAATGTATTTTACTGATCACAAAATACGAAAACTTTGCTAATCATTCAAACGATTCACCCATGTTACCTATTAATACTTAGTTAACTTAATAATTTTCTACTACCTTGAAATTCTTTTAGCCAGAACCTTAGTCATGATCAAATGATTACCGCCCTCCGTTCTCATCTCACCGTTCCCGAAGAGCACCTCTGCCTTCATCCCCATAGTTTCTTTAAAATTAATTTGGCTTCAAAATCATTCTCGCATGATGTCACTAAAATAAAGTTCAAAAAATATTAATTTATCTTTTCTTATTACAGAGTTGTCAAGTGGATTTAGTGAACGCGAAAGGTCACAAATACTTCCTATCCGTGTTACAAGACCCCACCGTCGACGTAAGTGAATAGACAGTTGATAAATATATGAAAGAGTTTAGTGATAACTAAATTGAATTAAAATGTTTGTTGCAGAGCGAACACCGTACGATGGCGGCATACGTGCTTGCAGGGATAGTGGATAACTACCCACCGGGGCAGGAGGCGGCTTTACAGGTTTGTTGGTTATTGAATGACCGTCCCATAAATAAATCATCAATATTTCTCAATAGCATCTATCTTGTACTTTCGTTAAATCGTTTTATATACCTGAGAACAGATGATTTAAGTGCTTTTTTTACAGATTCAGTTAAAAGTACCATGGAAAAAAATGTCATTTCTTAAATTATTTTAATAGAAAAAAAATCTATCTATTAGATTGCATTGAAAAAATGCAGAAAATATATAAAAGTTAAAAAATTGTCATTTCTTGTATTATGTTTGTGTAATTTTACCTTAGACAATAGTTCACTACAGAAGATCTTGTCATTCGTAATATAAGTGCAATGCGTTTTGAATGTTATATAGTTATATTTAGAAACTTTTGAATCTAGCAATGTATCAAGATATTTTTGTGAGAAAATAAAACATTTGATGCTATAATTAACAATAGTGTAAAGAGCAGGGGGCCCAGAATTAAGCCCTGCGGGACTTCACCTCGTAAGGTCGAGGCTTGTGCATGAGAATAAAAACTATTGAGAACTACAGTCTGACATTTCCCTACAAATTAGGAGGAAAGACATCCCATGAATACTGCATATAGTTAACCGAGCATTATCACATGATCAATTCGATCAAAAGCTTTGGCATATTTCCTAGTTTTTAGTTCTTGATAAAAGCGTGTTTTCTGGGAAGATAAGATGGGCACTATAGCAAAGAAAATTTTGAGGTGCAAGAAAAACAGTTTAAATAAAATGGTAAATTGCTATCTTCGTTGCTGCTGGATATTTTTGATATTAATTCTTTCCGACTAAAACAAAATTTCAAAATGCATTTGAAAAAACTTTCAAATTGATTTCTATTCAATATGAATTTACCAAGAAATCAGAGATCACTTTGACAGTTCTTCTTTGAGTGTGGTCCGAAATCTAATCATATGTGGTCTTAAATCTCACCCACCATATATTGAAAATTCTTATGATTAGAAGAAGTATATTCTAAATATTATTTATTTTTGCTGTTTTTATGATATATGGGACTAAAATAATTTAAAAAAAAACAAAGAAGTATTATAATACTTCTTTGTTTTTTTTTTTAATTATTGCTATAGCATTGATTTATATAAGAATAGAATGTAACCTATAAAGCCTATACGATTCGGAACGTACCATGTGTTTTTCTTTGAATAGAAAGGTTTTTATTGTTAAACAC
Organism: Calamotropha paludella; assembly: GCA_927399485.1. NCBI lineage: Eukaryota > Metazoa > Arthropoda > Insecta > Lepidoptera > Crambidae > Calamotropha > Calamotropha paludella. Next base: position 27,840,907 of record OV656812.1, read on the forward strand.
TTTTCCATGTTAAGGGATATAACGCAATTTTGAATTAGAAACCAAACTTTTCCGAGCGTGTGAGGCGAAATCGTGTTTTCTATTCAGATATGATAAAATACCTTTTTTTCAATAGGAACGTCAAAGGTACGTCATGACTTCGAAAGTCCTACGAACGGGAGACCTTGTACCGAGAAGAGTTTTTGGAGTTTAACTCCTTAAGAATCGTTTCATATATAGCGCACAGTATGAGAAATAGACGGGTAGTAAAATCGAACGTTAACAAAAAGTGAAGGGTCACATTTCCTCTGCGTATTATACTCCCCACTCCTCGGTCCCAAGTACACATTTACTCTCTCTCTTTCTTTCTCACTATAGCATTCAGTATAAATGTAAAATATTATAAATAATAATAAAAAAAAAAGATGAGACCATAACTTAAATAATATATATTATCAAATTAATATGAATTCATTTACTTCCTTTCCCTTTTATAATTATTTTAATATAATCGTATTTAAGGAGTAAACTCCAGTCACGCGTCGGAGCCGACACGCCCAATTTTTCCTCTTAAAAGCAAGTTAAAGTGTATAGTTTCCCGCAGGGCTCGATGATCTCCATCTGCCTGGAGCAGGTGTCGGATGCTTCAGGGTCAGCGGAGCTTCGCCAGTGGGCGTGCATCGCTTTGGGCCGGCTGTGGCGCGGGTACGACGCTGCGCGATGGGCCGGAGTAAGGGACCTCGCGCACGAGAAGCTCTACCCGTTGCTGCATCACCGCCAACCGGAGGTATGCTTAACCCATATACTTTGTACAATTTGTTGACCCACACTCTTATATTAGTTAATAGTTGCATAATAAAATGCTGACGGGCAAGACAGTATACTTTGACTTGACCTAAATTGTGCGGTAAACCGTACATACATAATTGACCTGCAAACATGATCATTTTAGTATACAATTGCCAACTAGAAATGACGGTTCTGTGCGCGAAGGACATATGATCCGATAGTATTGCGCTGGAGGCTGAGTAGTCTACTCTATAAAATCTTTGTGTAAAACAGGCCACGCCCCATCTTGCCATTAAAGTTTTGAGCATAAAGCTTCCCGTGTGTTTAGGTGCGAGCGGCGGGCGCGTTCGCTTTGGGCACGTTCATCGCGTTGGGCGGACGCACGGAGCACGCCAACGCGCTGGAGCAGCAGGTGGCCGTACACTTAGCAGCGCGTACCGCGCACGACGCCTCCGCACTAGTTCGGGCAGAGATGCTGGCCGGTCAGTCCCCACTCTTTGACTTCTAGCGCGGCACATACAAATAGTAATATTAATATATTGAAGTAAAACTTCTTTACGCATGCTCGACTTGACTGTTAAGAGAAACATATGTATACACATACATATAGATGGAGCTAAAGAAGTTTTATTTCAGTCGTGTGGTCTAAACTCTCGTTTTTTTCTAGTATTTTTCTATTAAAACAATTTATGTTATAGGATAACATTGAAAAAATGTAAAAAAAAATATATAAAAAATAATAATACTATGCGTGTCTATAAGCAGCTGACTCCACGATTTCAACATTTTTAGCACTCGATTATTACTTTGGCCTCTATACGATTCCCTCGATATTTATTCATATCATATTATTCTAGGATATTTTGTATGTGGATAAACCTAAAACCTAGTCAATCTGAATTAGGCCATTTTAGTTCTAAGGATGCTATACGTCGATTGCCATTGGTCCCGGTTATGTCTGCGCGTGAGGCTGTTTATATAGACGTTGCTTGCGCCTAGCTAAAATGAGTTGCGCCGATGAACTTCCTCTATTAAAAATTGTAAAATATCAGTAGCGTCAGCTTAGGTTGTTTTGTGCAGCACTTAATATTGCGACGATGGGTGCGGTATAGATAAATTGGTGACAAGATAAAACATGAGTCGACTCGTGCTGGAGAAAGCCTTTCCTCGTGGTGTGAATATCGTCATCGCCTATGTTAATTGCTAATTTAAGTTAAGTTTAGTTGTGCCTCTTAAATTGATTTTCAATAAATTATTTAGACACCGGTATATTCCCTTGTGTATAGAAGCTGGCTAAGGTAGTACATATAAATTAATCTGGAAATAAAAATTAATATCTAATTTTGGGAAAATACTCAAATCACTGATTTGTACGCTAATAAAAAACTACTTTAAGAAGTACATGATTACATCTCACCACGGATTCGTTAAATCAAAATTCACCGCTACTTTCACTGAATATTTGGTTAAACATAAAGACCAATAAACAGGTCGATATGATATAATATATAGACTTAAGTAAAGCGTTTGACCAAATACTTCATAATCTGCTTGTATTGAATTTTCAATGTATGGTGTTTATCCATTACGTAAGTGGTTTAGGCCCTATATAACGAATCGCTTATTTTCATATAGTCGTTAATGGCTTTAAGTTAAAAGAATATTAATTTTATGTTAAAAAATGTTCAAGGGTGCCTCAAGGATCCCATGTAGACCCTATTTTATCAAAATATTTCCGATGTTCTTCTCCATCTCGACTATCTCTTTATTTGCTTTCTATTTGCTGACGATTTAAAATTTCCAAAAGCAACCATAAGCCAGAATGACATTTTAGCGCTTCAACAACTTGGACAGACTAGTCAATATGATGAAAATGAATAAATCAATTAATGTTAACAATGGATTCTTTCATCTGAATTAATAGGGGACAATGTTTTCCAGGAAAGGAAATGTGTACGCTATTTAAGGGTATATATGTATTATCTGTATTGATGATTAACATTATTCAGTAATCATCAACATTGATGATTAATTTTTTTATCCCATATAGTGATTGAATATTCTTCTTCTTAGTATGAGGCTGTATATTTAATTTTAAGTCAATGCTTTGTACCTACTATTTAAGTGTCGACGGCAATTAAATAAATAATCAAAAAAAAAGGGAAGAAGTACTCTAAGCACAAACAAATTACCCTAGACCCAAATAATGTTTTATTGTAATATATAAAAATACTCCTAATTTCTGCATGTTTATATCTAAGCAATAATGTCATTGAACTTTCGACAGCCTTACAATGGTCGGTGCTGACATTCGAGCAGCACTTCATTGCAGTCTATGTGCAAGAACGAGTGCGTAAGAGTGATCAGTAAGTAGCTATACATCATTATTTATTGATTTTACTGTTATTGGAAAATGTTACTGTATTGATTTTACTGTTTTTATTTTTGAAGAAAGGAATAATGGTCAGTTCTGCTAATGCTAGTGTTAATGACAATTTAAAACAATATACTTATCTACTTTAATGAAATAAAATAAAATATTACGCTACGCTACGCCATCTCTTCGTAAGTCCTACGTCAGGAGACCTTGTACCGAATAGAAGCCATAAGAAACTAAAGGCTGTTTTTCTCTCTTATATGTGTGACATTACATACATTTCAGTAAACTTTTCTCGTACTACCAAGATTTATTTATCTATAACGTTGCAGTAAATGATCAGTTTGATATTGATGAAAATAAGGAATAAATGCAAATAATAACTATATGATTTAAAATCCGAATCAAAGAGAATTTTGAAGACCTAGTAGAAGTACTCTTTATAGTTCAAATCTATAATCTAAGATCACAGTGGTTTGTGTGTTTGTCTGTCCGCTATTTTCCCCGCTTTTTTTCCATTGTATACGCGTTACCATAGTGCCTAAAAATAACATTCAAGAAGGCTAAGAACAGTTAGCTATATGTGTAGTCGTAGAACCAAAACGTTAGCGCGATTCATTTCGGTATAGCGACATCTATAACTGAGACACAATAACGCGTGGCCGGGTCAGCAGTAAAGCGTTAACCGCAAGTAGTTCGTCTACCGGAAAATAATTTAATGAAAGAAAAAATTTAAAAAATTTTGTCCACCCGTGCGAAGCCGGGACGGGCCGCTAGTTATTTACAAAGTAAACAAGACGGGTAGTACATTTGCTGTTGAACGACATGTTCTTCTGGGATATCATTTTCAAAGAGAAAATTCTAGAGGTTTGTCAAGATTTTGGTGACACAATTGGAAGAGTATTCGCCAGGATATATATATAAAAATTTACCAGTTCAATGCTTAACCCCTTGAAGCCCAGCTTTGTGTTAAATGTGTTATTTCTCTCTCTATCAGGGAAAAAATATCATTCAATCAAAAAGAACCATTACAAAGCCGTAATAAGGATTAAATCAGACTGCGCGCTATAAAGCATTATATAATGCTTGCGGATTTTAGGTAATCTCGCGCGCATAATATAATGCTTTCGGGTTTTAAGGGGTTAAATAAGAAAAAATACATTTCTATCAATGTATCTACGTATCATATATGTATGTCTATCCGTTACCGTAGTATCCATAACAGAAGCCTTACAGTGCTTACTTAGGAATAGGCTAACAAGTGTGAATGTAAGAAATGTCATTATTATTACCAGAGAGCGGACTCGTGGTAGCAAGGAGCTGCCGGACCGCGGCGTGGACGCGCTGGCAGTCGGAACGCGCGGTTCGCACGCCCTGACGAGGGCAGTCTCCGCCCAACCGCTGCTGCCATCTATCGGTCAGTGCCACCACTAATTCTGCATACAATACTTTTTTTAGCATCACCTTTTTTATTTAAGGACAGTTTACAAGACATACTTCTACAAGGTGGCGCAAAATTAATCATCCAATTAAAATTTTGTATAATTTTTTAACTAAATATTTTAAAAAAATATTTTGTGTTATGGTAATCTTTATTAGGACCTTTACATTTTTTCTGTTAAGTGGAAAAAATTATATCCGCCAAGTGGCTGCTGCCAGTGCTGATTTACATTTATGCCCGTTTTATCGCATTTTCGGCATGACTTTCGGCAGTATTTCCGGTTATAATTGTTCGCATTCCAGTCATATATTTTCTTTAATGGCTGCGATTGTCTGAGGCTTGTTGGCATAAACGCGCGACTTCAAGCGCGTGCCCCAAAGAAAAAAGTCTGGGGAGGGTAAATGAGGCGATCTTGCTGGCCATGTCAAATCGCCTAAACGGGAGATTGGAAACGGAAGTATTCCACACAACTGTAACTGTCAACGCCATTTGTAATGATTATAACATCTTCCGATAGATTGATTAATTTTGCGCCGCCTTTTACATAAATAAATAGGATAAACAAATACTAAATATAAGTAGTGTGGCCTTAATTATAAACTGCCACGACATGTTAGGATTACATGAAGCAGTGTTAATAATGTTTAGTAGCAACTGAACTGAAGCTAGCATTTCATAAAATTTTAAAATAAGGTACTGACAATTATACTATGCAATTTAAATGTGTAGTACGATTGTCAGTACCTTTTTTAAATTTTATTTTGAAGTTTAACTCCTATTTTTTATTTATATATATCATAGGTAAAGTTTCTGCTTGAGAAATCTCGAGAAATTTGTCAATAGTCGAGACAGCAAAAAAACACCTTGAAAAATCAATCCGCATTAACAGCCGTTTTCAATAATATTCAGCTAAACCCGTGCATTTTTAATCACTTGGTCGAACAAGAATTTTAATTTTTTTATTAGAGATTCCTTATAAAAATCATATATGTTTTAAAATAATGTGTGATCTAAATTGGTTTATAAAATGTTTACTGTTAAACTAACAACAGTATGATATCATATCCGGCTCGAAGGACCACTATGTTAATTGGTCCATTGATGACGCCACTTAACTAACTTGCTGAATCTTGATAAATTATACATCCTTGACGATTATAAAATGTTTATTTCTTTGATTTACGACTTCCCAATTGAATGGATATGATGTGACTAAATTAAAATATTGATGCAGTGACATTCTTTGCGCGGTGTAAACCGTACAATTGCAGTCAAACACCCTGAATGTAGCAGATGTGCATTAACCATTTGTAAGTTGTAACTTGGCAACAAGGACGCACCAATGTCACGCTAGCCACATGTCAGAATGAGACAAATGATTATGATGCACTGCAATCCACAGTAAAATAATATCCAACTCCTATTTGAGATTTTAATGCCGACCTACATATTGTTACAATACTAACAATGTCTATATGTGTAGTAATATATAAAAAAAAGTCAATATCGACGACTTAGGTTCTCGGTAAAACTCGAACGAGTTTATGATTGCACCTAACTTATGTATTAATCTGTTTTTTTATATTATTGGAGCGAAACGAGCGAAGCTCCCATGGATCAGCTTCAATGATGCAATGTCTGTTACGCCTTAACTTCCCGAGATTTTTTACCGATTTAAATAATTATTGTGTAGAATCGGATCAAAACATTTAGGACCAGATTGTGACAGAGCCCGAATTTTGAAATTTACAAAAATATAAAAGTAATGACCAAAAAACATTAGGTCTATGGTATTTCCCATTGAAACAAAAAAGCGTGCGCTTTTTGAAAGTTTTCTTACGGAATTTGAAAATTTATTAAACATTATTTTTTTTTTTAGTATTTCGCCCCGCTCCTATATATGGTACTAGCGAAGGTTTATGCTTAGCGACTGCATCGACTTAGCAAATAAATGAAAAAAAATCAACTATTACAATACTTGTTCAGGATTCGGCTCGGTGTATATGAAGCTATGGAATACGTTATGCGCTATGGCGCGTGAACCGCACCCTCAAATCTCGCAGATGGCAGCCGACATCATCAACCACATCGCCAATCAGGTCGCTATTTTGTATATTTTTTATGCTATGCACGATCGTCGCCCCAAATGGTCGGCAAAAACCCAATGTGGCAAAACTTCCGACCAGCGGTGGGCGTCTTCCCCTTCAAGATGATGTACCACAACCGACGTGACGTTTGCAAGTGAATTATCCATGTCTCACAATGGATTCGTACTTACATTATTTATAAATAAACTAACACTAGACAAGTATAAGCATAAATTACAGTTAAATATATGGAAATGGTACGTTTTGTAATATAGTCCAATGTGATCAAGGTCTATAATACGCTGCGTTGAAATCAGGGACTTGCCTATCGACAAATTCAAATATAAATTGTTAAACATCTTTTAAGATAAATGTTATTATTCAATTAACGAATTCCTAGGATAGAATCTGTTAGTGTTTGGTTAAATTGACGTTGCCATTTAAGGTTTGATATTTCATTTATTTTTCATTATTATAATTTTATAATCATAGCATTAAATAATATTATTGAATTGAATGACATAATTAGGGAAATAATAAATGAATACGAAATTATATAAATATTGACTAATGTTTAGATAACTTGAATTTGTTAGTTTTTTTCTATAATTTGTTAATTTTCACGTCGAACAAAGGCAGAATAGATTTGTATAGTTTGTGACCTAAATTTACTACCATATAATGTAAATAAAAGCTTATCTCATCTTACTTTTGGTGGTGAGATTCGATATGTTCCTATGTCGAATGTTGATGAAACGAGCTGTTGTGAGGTCGTCTTTGGCTGACTTTAAAAAAAAACACCTTCAGAGACATAATTTACTATATAAATTTGGTACACTAATTGACACTTCACTAACTACTTAAACTAATCGAATTCTTGATCTTATGTGCGAGAGCTTGAATAGTTCCGCTTTTCGCGAGCTCTAAAACGCCGTGTAAATTTTTATATTTTTTATATATTTTTCTCTTTTTTTTGCGTTTTGTCAATGCTATGTTATAAGATAAATTATTTCAAATAGAAAAATACTATAAAAAATTGACTCTGCTCACAAGTGAACTCTTAGGCGGGGAATTCACTTGTGAGGAGAGTCGATTTTTCTAGTATTTTTCTAGTAGAAAATTATGCCGTTTAAATGATATGATAAAATAATATAATAGTAAATAACGCTATTCAGCAGAAAACACAATATGGAAAAATACAAGTAATGAAATAACTAGGTAAGCAATTTAAAGTACATAAGTAAACAGGGTTATAACAGAGCGCACTCCCTCTGGCGGGCAGGTGGACAACGTGGCGCGCGAGGTGGAGGGGCGGGGCGTGGGCGGGTCCGCCTCATTGCCGCCCTCGCCCAACACGAGGCCCTCGCCCTTGGCCCACGCCGCGGCCAACGACCACACGCGCACGCTGCCCCACCACGGTAACTCACTCTTCTACCTTTAATAACATTGCATTGCACTTTCAATTTTGATATGATAACGTCTTATAAATCGATGAAAAGTGTCACGTTCCGCATAAGCCGAGCAAACGAGAGCGCGGAACAAGCGATAGAGAGGCACGATTGGCCTAAGCCGAATGCTTGTGATGCATTTACCTCTCTTTCACTCCATCAGCCGATGCGTCCGAGTAGAAAGAGAGTATACAACCTACACGTGAACTGTTTTGCCAACTGTTTATAAAGTGAAGTGAATTGACTCTTTCTTTGTATTATATAAAATAATGATAATAATTCAATTCATAAGAGTATGCAATTTTCATCAATGTTTTCTTATGTCGTTATCACGTAAAATTATCGCCCTTAAACCGATTTTTTTTATATTATAATATTTCAGCTGCTCCCCGCTTTGCGTCGTGCTTGCATTTTCAATTGTTCTGCATGCTAATTATAATAATAATAATAATATACATTTGTATCAAAATATTATTACACGTACACTTATCACTATTACATTATTTCGTATTCCTTGTACAAATTCTGTTAGTAACTGCTATCACTATTTTTATCACATCTCTAACATATGCCATAAAGATTATTCTCTCCTTTTTGTTCCTTATTATCTTTGCTAGGGATTTTTTTCTGAGTGTGGTACACTTTAAATGTTATCTTATGTAAAAAAAAATAAACAAAAAACTTACTATACGACACGTAACTGGCTATGAGAGAAAGAAAATTGTGATCGCACCTCTCTTGCCCCTACAGTAATATTCGAAACGTCACTCACTCTTTCTATTTTCACTAACTTATATCTCCCTCTCAACGATCCGACCGCCTCGCCTTTACACACTTGGTAAAGCTCTTGTCACGCATTCACTAGCTTACTTCCCAAGTCAAGCGTGCGTAAATATGTTTTATTTCAAAAGTGTCCATGTACCATTCACACACGGCAGAAGTGAAGCAAAAAAGTAGCTAAATTTCACTTTAGTTTGTCGCTGTCACTTCAAAAATACTCTGCTTACAAGGTGTTCTTTGGTGAGTTTAGAAACCGCTAGTTTTAAATATCACGTCCACTGCTCACCTAATTAGGAGCGGACTGATTTATTTCTAGTGTTTTACTATCAACATTATATGGCTTTGATTGTGTACCTTTTAAGACATGTGTTCTATATTCAATCATTTCTTTACTTAATTAAATCATAATGAAAGACTTATGAATTATAAAACATCCCTTTCCCAAGATTTCAGTAAATCCTACAAATTTAGTAAACCCTTCTCCTTGACTTCTTGAGAGTGTGTGAAAAGAACGAACAACTACTGTTTTGTTTCATTTGCCAACACTCGTGCATATTCACAAATATTTGTTTGTTATTAATGTACATCGCAAATTTTAATAAGAAAACAAGTTTCCAACATAATTTTTTGTAATGTAATATTTATTTATAACATAAAAAAGGTCCAATTGTGTTAGTATACAATTGACTTTTATTCTATGTTAGTAAATTATAATAAAAAGTGACAAACTAAATGGCAAATCAGCGGACAGCCCCCACAATAGCTATACGCTCCATAACACTGGTGTTACCGCATTTTGATGTTTAGAGTTATTTATAATTATTATGATTATTAGAGCCGTCTGGAACGGTAAAGTATATTTGTTGAATTGCACTTTCCACAGGGCCGAGGCGTGGCAAAACAGGCCTTCCGCACACGATCTCGGAAGACTCCGTCTCAGCCCGTGATGCGCCACGAGATCGAGATTCCACCTCCTCCAATTCTAGTTAGTGATCTTTTTATACTTGGTCGGTGTCTGCATCTTATTGGAGCATCTCCCATGGATCAGCTTCAATTTGAGTTCCTTACCGATCTGTCGTATTTTTTGTAATGAATCGAACCGACAGATTTAGGACTAGATCGTGACCAGATTTTGAAATTAGCAAAAATAAAAAAGTTATGACCAAAAACATTGACTCTATGGGATTTCCCATTAAAACAAAAAGCGCCTGCCTTTTTGAAAGTTTTCACTGTCATAGAAATTTACTAAACATTATTATTGATTTCTTTTTTATTGTTTTTTCTTTTTTAACTTTTCTTTTTTTGTTTTACGCTCCCATCCAATATATGGTAATAAAAAAGCTTTATACTTAGCGACTTCATCGACTTAGTTTAAGATGTAATTTTAGTTTAAAATTAATGTTTGCGGTCAGATTCGACGACCTCCGTCGTGGAATGGCTCGCATGCCGGTTTTCACGGTAAAGTGCCGGGTTCGATTCCCGGCCGAGTCAATTAAGAAAACAACGAGTCTAATTCACCGAACACAGCAATTAGATAAATTATTTTAATAGAAAAATACTCAGGTGGGAATTCCCTGAGAATTCACTTGTGAGTTGAGTCGATTTTTTCTAGTATATTTCTATTAGAATAATTTATCTTATAAGATAGTATTGAAAAATGTAAAAAATAAATAAAAATAGAAAACAGCAATATGAGTCATTTGCGTATCAGTTAATTGGACAGATGTACTCCCTTACATTTACCCCATAAACTTTTCATACTATTTGCACATTCATTTGACCATTTTATCTTAACAACATTGTGATAACAAGTTATGGAACATTAAAATTATATTTTTTTCTTTTTTTTTTTGCTATTTCAATGGTATCTTATAAGATAAATTATTTTAATAGACAAAGACTAGAAAAATCGACTCAGCCCACGAGTGAATTCTCAGACGGGAATCGTACCGCAACCTTAGGAAGTCTGGTCCAATGCTCTCCCGATTGAGAATTCACTTTAGAACCGAGTCGATTTTGTTATAGTATTTTTCTACTTAAATAATTTACATTAAAATTATATGTTTACATATATTATTTCCGCTTTAAACATGCACAGTATAAACAAATAAATGCAGATCGTAATTACTATGGCAGGTCAGCCGAGCAAGAAGCCGATTGTGACGAGCCAGTACGTCGAATGGGCGTCGGCCCGATTCGGGGCTCCAGAGCCCGCCCCCGACTGCGAGGCGCGTGCACACCACGAGCGAGCGTGGCGGCGAGCGCGCAACAGGAGTCTACGAGCCCAAGCCGCCGGTCAGTATTGGACGGAACTTGTGTCGCCCACCCCGGCTAGAAGGGGTGGAATTTGTGTTGGCCACCGCAGTCGGAAGGGGTAAATTCGTGTGGCCCATCCCCGTCTCAAGGGAACAAAAGTCGTGTGGCCGACCCCAGTCAGAAGGGGCAGAATTCGTAAGGCCCACCCCGGTCAGATGGGGCGGAAAACATGTAGCCCACCCCATTAGAAAGAGTGGGATTCGTGTGGTCAGTAGTTGGGCAGATTGCAGCGGGGCCTACTCTGGTAGTAAGGTGTTAGATTCATGCTGCCGCAGAGTGAGGGGGGTGCCTGGACAGCGATACTGGACGACAAAATAACTACAATTAGTCACTTGAATTCTAAAGCATTCGGATAAAATACCATCATATTTGATGGTACTTTAACAACTTAAGTTTCCTATACTATGTACAGGTGGATGGTATACCAAAGAAAAGAATGTTTGATTTTACAAGATAATATTTGCGATTTCTGCGATTAAGAGTTCGTCTTAAGATGTGACTAGTATATGGTGTCTAATACTGCATCCTTACCCCAGGTCTGCGAAGTGCTCGCGTGCAGCGACTGGAGACGCAGGCATTCCACTCGCGGTGCCCTCTACCACCAGCCTACGTGCAGTTCCACCCCTACGATCAGCATCTCGCAGTAGCCTCCAAGGATAACTTCGGGTATACATTTTTTACACCACTTTGCTCGGTACTATAGCGCCCGAGTGCAGTTAGGAACGCTTTGGTACGTTTTTAAAGAAAGTTGTACTTTCCGATAGCTGGCAATTTAGGTTCAATTACATTTAGGGGTAAAAATTAATAAGCGCAACGTACGCTTTCTCCGGTTGTTTATTGCTGTCTAGTTTTTATTCTACCGCTGAAGATAAATACAATTTAGGGGTCTTCAAGTGACGCGTGAATAGGTGTCATCTAGCCAGGCGCGTCACATCCTAGGTGGCATCATCGCCTACCATCAGGCAAGATAGCGGTCAAGCGTTCACCTATCTACAATTAAAGAAAACCTTAACATGTATCGGCCCCTAAGAGGCTTTTCCATTTGCTAATCAATAAATAACTAAGTACAAATCAACTCAAATATTTGATTAATAATTGACGTAAATTTGAATTTACATATGAATTTTGATCAATAATTAGCGGCATTTAAAACAATAAGTGATTGCACTGAATTTGACCAATTGATTTTAATTTCATGTCTTTAGAATAAATTAAAGAACACAATTTTGACACACATCCTTTACTACCACTGGATTTTAAACGTTTTAGAAAATAAAATAGAATATTTAATATTTCTATTTATTTAGAACCAAAAAGTGTTTTGTTATAGATTCGTCATTATGGTTATCTTTTAGAGAGTTTCATGTTAAGTCGTAATTTTATGTGATTTCATTAATAGAAATATTCAAGATGTGATTATGTTCACAAGATATCCAAGATACCTCTCACAGCCAACGAGTCTTGAGACCCGCGTACTACCCGTACCCGCTGACGTTGAAAATGACATGTATCTATGCCTTTCTCACGGACGGTCCTGGGTTCATATTCGGAATGTGCAGATGTTGTCGAGGCATGGGTATTAATATATATTTCTATGAATATGACATAGTATATACAACAACCGTGCTTACATTAGGCTAGGCTAATTGGTGTGAAGGTAGGAAATATTATTATTTTATTTTTTGCACTCACAATGCTATATTTCGTTAGATATGAAATACGCATATAAAAATCAACCACACCTCCTACCTTAGGGCCTGTAGGCGTGGTTGGTTTTTTTACAGGCGTAATTTATATCTTATATGCATACACGTATTACGTAATAATTAAAGGACCACCTCTGACTGTAATGTATTTAACGTAAATAAATTAATGTTTCGTTTGATACAAAATAAACAGAGCAGATAAAAATATAAAATCTTTCTTCATTTTGTCGTTTATTCCCTGAATTTTATTGCAATGTTTAAGGAAACTTACTTAAAACTTGTTGACTTTGTTGTAATCAACGATGTAATGAAACCATAACACTACTATTATTGTGATATCAGATTTTTCTTTATGGGTTATGTATGGTGACGACGTATAATATTGTAAATGTCGTTACTTCTGTTAAAGCTGACAAGTTTCTTGCGCCCATTCTTCTTGTGGGTGTGGGAATGGGTGGTTGGTAAAAATGTTGAACGATTCAAAACAACTTATTTTGAAGTGCATTTGAATAAAGTTTATTTCATTTTCATTTAATAATTCAATGTCACTATCATTTGTTTCGTTTTAAACTTCACCCGTTATATGAAATGTTTTGCGGTGGACAGGATTTGGGACTGGGGCACTGGTGCGAAGCTTTGCGTAGGTACGTGGCGCAAATCGTGGGGTCGCATCTCGGCCCTCGCCTACCTCAATGCGCACGCGCATGCGCTATTGTGCGTCGCCTCACACGCAGGAAACGTCGCCATATACAGGTAACCACCGACAGATATGCCTTCAGTTATTAGCATAAATAAAATGGACCAAAATATGTTATTTTAACTAGTACATTAGAAATTAGAAAAAGCGCCACTAGAAAATACTTCTAGAAGATTCTTTAGATTTTTTACACCATTGTTGAAAAAAGGCATGATTATATGTATATGTCACTTTAGTAAGTTTTATCACAATGTTCAATTATAATAAACGTCACTAAACCTATTAATTAATGTTTAAAATGTATGAAATATTTATGGTGTAAATTTTAAGGAGTACCTCCATCAGATTAACCGATAAGTAATAAAAATAAGATAAGAAGAGAAAAAGAATCAGAGAGTCCGTTTTCAAAGCCAGGGTGAATAGTCACCTTCTTGGTGCTTCTGGAGGTCAAGACAAAATCTAGGATGGATCGATAGCTCGATTCTGTCTTGACCCCCGGGCTTGATTGGGGGATCAAGAGTGAATCTATTAAAAATAGCCTTTTAACGTAATATTTCCAGTGTAATATTACACAGTGGTCCTTCGAGCCGGATCGTACATTAGCCGTACAACACTTTAATGATTGTAAAGTGAGAGTTGCCTAACGAAGTGAATGAATGACTGAATGAATAGAATGGTGCCGGTGTGCAGGCCCGGGGGTAGCATCTCGGAGCCGGCGCTAGTGGCCGCCTGGAGAGGGCTCGACGTAAGAGCAGCCACCGACTACCGCCCACCGCCTGCGCAGCCCCTCATCAGTGAGCTACCACCACACAAACACACACACACACACACACACACACACACAAACACACATACACATACTAGTATTGAATAGTCGATTGTCCAACTCCCCCATCACTAAGGGTGCATACACACAGACACACGAACATACATATTCAATCTTGACGTTACCACTCCAAATAATATGCAAAATAAAACAATTTTCATGTTTTATAAATTTAACAGTTAGGAACTGGTTATTTTTAACAGTTGGGAACTGTTAAATTTAATTTTGCATTTTATTAGGAGTCGAAACGTCAGGATTAAATATAAAGTATGCGCAAGTATCCGTTAAAAAGTTGTTTTAATTGAATGTGTTAAGTGCGCGGAACTGTAAGCACTTATTATGCTACATTTCTATACGTGCTGTGGGTTTTAGATTGTCAATAGTACAACCCCTCATCAGTGAGCTTGCAAATCTATACACACACACACACAGAGAAATATATATATTAAAAGGCATAGTATTTAATTACTACTTGACTATATTTCGTACTGTGGGTATAAGTTAGTCAATTGTCCAATAATGTTATCGTAATTATCAAAAACAACTTTTATATTCCGTCGCAGAATATCCCAATCGCATACTTAAATTCCGTCTCAGAATATCCCAATCGCATGCTTAAACCACGGTCACAGTAGTCTAATGACGCGCCTAGGTCATTTGTTAAATCACCCTTTAATTCGCTCCGAAAGTTTCTTCCAAATCGTTTCGGTCGTTTCCAAAATCAGAATTGATTTTAATATAAAGTCACGCAGTCGCGAAAGTTTCGAAATCACTGCATCTAACATTAATTTCAAACAATTTTCGCGAAACGCTATCTCTTAAGTCTATTTTATGCCTAATTTTATTACACCTACTTTTAATACCTATACACATTTCTCAAGGACATTCGCTACAATTGTTTTTCGTTAGTTAACATAAACAACTGATAGCATACGATACGTTAAAAACCCTCCGTCGTAACAATATCTAACAAATTATTACTAGAATTCAAAAACATGACGAGATGGCACTGCGTCAGTTTAAAATATACGGGTCCGTCAAGGTTTCTCAAAGTACTCGCCCGGAGGTAGGATGTGGGTTTGATGCCCGCTTGACACCTGCGTCTTTTTTCTAGCAATAATTTCTTTAAAAATGTTATATTTACACATCAGTATTGTACACTTGCAATGTCAATTTTTATTTTTTACACACAACACTTTTATGCGTTTACTTCCCTTGCTGATTTCAAGTAACTATTACAAAGAAGAATTAATTTAATCCTTTCATGGTTGCTAACATTACAGTAATATAAGTTATATACGGGATTGCCACCATGTACCGAACGCAATAAAAGACTTCGTCGGAGGGTAGACCGATATTTCTGCCAATAACAACCTACCCGCAATGACTTCAGTCGCTCCGTGATCATGGCACTTGCAACAGTGCCGAAATATCGGACACTCAATAAAAACAAGGTACATGGTGACAATCCCGTATATAACTTATATTGCTATAATTTAATCCGTTAGCAATTCTACGATATTTGCTGACATAAATTTAAAACTCAGGCGACACCACACATTTTCATTACCGCATGCCACTCGCCTGGAATCATCGCCACGCTATATCTAACAATATCATATCCCATTATTTGTGGCCATTCACAAGTTCTATGTATTCTTGTGTACTTAACTGTCTTCGTGGTAAAATACGGGAAAGATATTGCAACTATTTTATCACTTATTCTCAAAAAAGAATACTTTACGATTACAAAAAATGTATATGGTATTTTTCAAATCAAATCATGCAGACGGTAAAAAGTATATTGTATGGCTGTCTGGTTAATAAAAGAAATCTATTATTAACGATTTCAGTAAATGAAATAAACATTTTTTTCTAAATAGTTTGCAAAAAATTACAATTTCTTCCCCGTATTAAATCATACATTTGTGATATAACATGCACTGGTGTCATGTCGTTTATTTTTGAAAAGTAAAAACTGATATTAACTATATATTGTTCCCAACATTTATAGAAAACAAATACAACATTAGTGAAATAAACTGGAAAATTACCCTTAAAATTAGTACCAAATAAATTCACCCTAAGAAATTCTTGCAATGGGAACGGTACCATGGTCAGTAATACCTTATTACGGGAGCAGTAAGGACTAATGTCGTTCGACACATAAATGACATGAAAAGTATAGACGGGTGCGAGCAGTAAGTGTGTGTATGGCAGGTCTAGCGCAGCTAGTGTCGGAACAGTTCATCTCGGCCGAGGAGC
This sequence comes from Calamotropha paludella, assembly GCA_927399485.1. NCBI lineage: Eukaryota > Metazoa > Arthropoda > Insecta > Lepidoptera > Crambidae > Calamotropha > Calamotropha paludella. Next base: position 27,857,618 of record OV656812.1, read on the forward strand.
GGCAGGCGCAAGGCCGAGGCAAGCACTCCGACAGCGAACGTGAGTCACCTTGCCCTCAATGCACCTGACCACCATCACTGAAACCACCACCCCTGCCACTCCACCCTTTTTCTTTTGCTCCACGCCTCACCATAACGACCATAAAAGATTTCCACCATATTTTACTTACCATATCTACACAACCCTGCCGTTCCCCATCACCACCATTCTTTTCCCCACTACCATCATACCATCCCTAACTACCACCAAACTGTTGCCCACAACTACCATACCGTTCCCCACCACCACCATACCGGACCCCATCACCACCATACTGTTCCTCATTATCACCATTCTTTCCCCCACAACCACCATACCATCCCTAACCACCACCAAACTGTTCTCACCACTATCATACCGTTCCCCACCATCACCATACCGTCCCTCACCACCGCCATACCTTCCCCCACCACCACCATATCGTCCCTCACCACCAAAAATCGTTTGTCTTCGCTATCTCTTAACGCACAGACACTCTTGCTAATAACAGAAATAACCTGGCCTGAAAATAACTGCTTATGAACATGATAAAAATCTTGTCATTTTGACCATATGATCTTAATACACACGAAAATAACAAAAATTAAATTACTTACTTTTAAAATCATTAGACTATTTGCTTTGCTACATTGGTCTTTACCAATTCCATAGAATAATTTATCCCCTATTTTAGAAACCCTTTCTTAGCGAGCGTTTGCTCTTCGCTGACTTAGTCACCCAGGACAAAACCTTTTAAATAATTATCATATATCAAACAGATACTTGTTGACTTTGTTGTAATCAACGATGTAATGAAACCATATCACTACTATGATTGCGATAACAGAATATTTTTGTGGACTATCTATAGTGACGACGTATAATATTGTAAATGTCGTTACTTGTGTTAAAACTGACAAATTTCTGGCGCCCACTCTTGTTGTCAGTCAAAAGACGCCCTTAATGTGTAGTAGGTAAAATGCTGTATGATTACAAATAAATTATTCTTTAGTGCATTTGAATAACATTATTTTCATTTCTTATTACTAACGCTGTTTCTGTGTTCATAAGCAGTTTTTTCAATGACCTCTTATGTCTTTGTTGGTTTCACTTTTCTTTAAAACGTACTCCGGATCCACATTTAAAATATTCATGTTTGCATCCGTGCCTGTCTTGCGACGATATTATCTTTATTTTGAACTTGGGCAGGTTGCTTATCACATTACAGCATCACTCCTCATATAGTTGTAAAATTTTATGTAACTTAATAGTTCAAGAAACTTCATAATCATCAACTTTAACAAGTTGAAAGCTTATAAAGGCATACAAGGAAATTTTATAACATAAACCTTACTTGACATTGTTCAGCATATAGCAAACATTGTTTTTGGTTAAAAACTTGACTAAATGCCAAATACTACGTGTCGAGACTGTAAATTCTAACAGCAAACTGCTATTGATGAGTTTTACAATGATGTGAGGTGTGTCTGTGCAATCACACTATCAGGGGAATTCCCTTAACAGCATGACGTAATCACTAGCTTATCAGCTTTCCTATATAGTATTATGTATTCAATTTAGAAATAAATATAACTAAATCTTTACTATAACTCTAATATTAAATAAAAAGAGAAAAAAACTTTTTCCTTTAACTCTTTTAATTGGATAACATCAACATTTTTAAACTATTCATAAAATAAATAATGTCGCATTTTCATTTTAAAGACGATACTTTATAATTTAATCAATTTAGTTGATCGTGCTTCATTCATCTTTGTAACACGAGCACTCATTCAAATGCTAACAATACATTTCTTTTGCCAGTACTTCATAACACATTTTTTCAAGCTTGGTAGTTTTTTTTTTGTAATTTGATATGAATTGGCATGAAATTTGTAGATATAAGTTTGTATAAATTAGACCTGTTTTACACTATACTTCTTATCAACCGCAAATTTTGAGCAATAATTTTGCTCTGTCTGCACAATGCGGATCATCAGACCATATATAATAGGAGTGATTAAATTCCGGAATAACTTTTAGATTTAGCAATGTGCTCGCTCATACTTTGCGGCTGACAAAACATTGGTAGGAATGCCGGTTCAGCTTGCGGTCGGCGTTTTATAGAATTCGGTGCTTTCTTTCGACAATCCACTTAGTGCGAGTACACGCATTCGATATTCGTTATCGAGCGCGTTACAGATTTCTATGAAGATTTATAGTTCCTGTTGGTTACCGCTAGGCGCGCTCATACAAAACTCCATAGTAATATTTTATGCAAACTTTTTCGAGTATAGATGTTTAAACTCGCATTAAGGCCTCGGACCTCTTCAAATCGGCCTAGAGTTCTTCATCTATCTGTTGATAAATGGAAGCCTTTATACATAAAAGAAACAACCCATTTTTTTTTCCATCCACGTTTCTAACTCAATTAAGAGAATTCCTTATATTGAAATTAATTGAAGCTGTTGTGAAAATACAATAAACTATATGACTCATTACTTTAATAATCATAACTTAAGTCATGCAGAAATAACTGCATTTAAATTTAAACTCAAAACTAACAACATATTAAATTGGATCTTTTATGCATAAATATTCAAATATGCATCAGGAACTCAGGACCTGGCAATTAGACGAGCCCCGACCGAATGCTAAAACTAGTTTCCTATAGAGCAGGACTTCCTAACCAGGGTGGCGTAGAGAATTGTCACTAAATTAAAAAATGTAAATTGTTGAAACCTAATTAAGGAGGGGATGAAAATATATTTTTTGGTTCGGAGAGGCTTGGTAAAATAAAGATTGGGAAATCCTGCAATGGTATCACTCTATTAACATGTGCGCGTGCGCAGTTGGTGCTTCTCCAGGTGGTGGGGTGACGGGAGCTGGCTACAGCCCCACTCCTCCACCCACGCTGGTCCGCTGGAGTGGGCGTCGCCGTTCGTTGGCTTTGGCTGGGTCTGCGCCCTCCATTCGCCTCTGGGACGCCGCCCACGAGCTGCTGCACGCCGACATACCCACCAGTCAGTAGTTTTTTCTGTCTTCGCTTTTAAGGACAGCGTCTGTCAATTCTTGCCGACTGCTCATATGACATGAACCCTTCTCTGTGGATGTAAACATTATGGTGCTAAAGACTGCCGACGGCTTAACGTGGCTTGTAAAATACGAGCGTGAGGTAAGAACCATTGCTCATTCGCGCAATGCGTTGCCCTTGAGTTACTTGTTAGATATTCAAAATTGCAGTCCTGAACACAGCTCGACCGAGTTTCATACAGTTCTATCTCTTCTAATTTGTTGTGCCGTTATAGGGTTCAGAACGAACTGTACCTACTATTGTTAAGATCATTAGTACATTGTAAAATAGCAATATATAAATATGAAACATTCAATGAGCGTGAAATGCAGGCACAAACTATATGTATGATATAGTGAAAAATACCCCTAATTTTTGTTGGGTATGTGGACGATTGGTTGATTGTAGTATAAAATAGATCTCTTTGAAATTAGTACAATATATTGAAATAAATTAAATACGAAAGAAAAAAAGCCATAAATAACATTAGAAATACATCCAACAAATATGTCAACACTATTTTCTTCGATCTCGACTCGAATTTTGTTGTGGTTTATTTACATCTGCCTATATATATATAAATTCCCTGTCACAGTGTTTGACCGCGGTGAGCTCTGAAACTATTTAACCGATTTTGGTGACTTTTTTTCACTTTGTTGGATTTTTAGAACATGAGATAGGTTTCATTTTAACTCATAATAGAAAACCGCGTACCTGGGTCAGTTAGTATTTTATATAATTAAAACTAGCGACCCGCCCCGGCTCCGCACGGAGGTAATGCTACTATATTATGCATGTATTATACTTATAAACCTTCTTAAATTAAATTACTCTATGTATTAAAAAAACCGCATCAAAAATCTGTTGCGTAGTTTTAAAGATTTAAGCATACATAGGGATATAGGGACAGAGAAAGCGACTTTTTTTATACTATGTAGTAATTATAATTGGACCTCCGCTAGTATCGTAATTGTAAATATCTCCACATCGGGATGGTCGCAGAGTGCGAGGCGGGCGTGACGTCGCTATGGCGCGGGAGCGAAGGGGCCGAGGGGGGCGAAGGCGCGTGGCTCCTGACAGCCGGCTTCGCGGACGGCTCCGTCCGCTGCTGGGACGAGCGGCAACCGACCGCAGCGCCTCTCTACACGCTGCACCACCATTCCGCACCGGTGCGGCAGGCTGCTACTCGCCCGCTGCATCACCTCATCACGGCATGGTGAGTGATCATCCTTTCCATCGCCCTACCCAGTTGTGGGGTACGTACTAGTGTACATGCGCGTCCTTTGCGTTACTATATCACTCAGGGGTACGTGCCATTCGGGCTGCTCGCATTAAGGCGCCCGCCACACACTAGGACCCTTTCATACAATGTGTTGGCCAAAACTCAAAATGTAATGGAAATTGAAAAATATTGTAACTGTGCGATTTCTATATTGTCATCATCATCATATCAGCCGTACGACGCCCACTGCTGGACATAGGCCTCCCCCAAGGATCTCCACAACGATCGGTCCTGTGCTGCCCGCATCCAACGTTTTCCCGCGACCTTGACCAGATCGTCGGTCCACCTCGTAGCGGGCCTACCCACTGAGCGTCGTCCGGCACGCGGTCGCCATTCGAGAACCTTTCCTTTCTATATTGTATACCTATATATTTAATTACAATAATTAACACTAAGATACATCTTCAGAAGAATCTGATACGCTCAAATTACTATTGGCTGATACATTGAAACTAGAAACTGAGTCCGGTTCTGGTATAAGCATCTCGATGACTTCAGGGCTGAATTGTTTTCTACTTAAAGGAGAAAGTGGTCTCAGGCTAGTGATGATGGGATCTGAAGAAATTAATAGCCTAGAAAAACGTCTGTCATGTTATCTTTACGTGAAGTTTTCCGGCTGAATCGCTCTCTATATTGTTTAAATCTTTATTCCTAGACTCCTCGGCTTTTTCGCTGAGTTGGCCTATGGGTAGAAGAGCACTGGATATTATCTTATTACCGTGTAATGGAATTTTGTGAACACTAATTGTCATAGGATGCCACGAGTAATTATCAACATAGAGTTTAGCTGTTTCAAAACAGTATGATGTAAACTTAGTAACATCAATTTTAAATCCGCTTGATAATGTTTCAAGAATTATGTTAAATCTGTGTATTAATTCCTTATTAATACCAGTAATAGATGCTGACAAATTAGAATTTTGAAAAAAAAATCTAGAGACATTACCTTCATTGGTATTTCCAATACCAGGTTTCGGCCTGTCGACAATCAAAGACATCCGGGCTTTGCGACTTGACTTACTATGTCTTTACCAACACGCCATGACTTAACCGGTATCTTGTAGGCTATATTTAATAAGCTTTCAAACATGCGTCTCCGACATTGAAGAACTAAAATAACAAACGTCAAATACTCTTCACGTATAGACATATTCAACATGTCGTCAAGATTATTAAAGTCTTTTGAGGTGGCTCCACACAAGTAACATTTTAAAGTCGACCTTGTATCTGACAATAAGTTACGATTTTTCCCGTCTATCATTAAGAAAACGGGTGTATGTGTTACTAAATATTCTTTTTCCTTAAATAAAACTCTGGAACATGATAATTCGTTTATCTGTTTACCGTTATTATTTTCCTGTTTAGTAAGCTCCAATGTTTCCTTTTTGTATTGCAACTTTATCAGCCTACAATACCTTGGAGAAGAGGGTCTGGGGTTTTGCCATACAACTATATTTTGACCAAGAAAAAGTTCTTATATTTAATCCTGACGTTTCGACTCATGTGATCACGGTACCTGTAAAAAAAAAATAATACTGTGTTCGTATTTGCAGTGCGGAGGGGTACGTGCGCGTGTACGATGTTCGCGCTTTGCCAGGGGGCTTGGCTACTGCGCGCGCGCCCGCACCAGTTGCCGCCGCCGACGTACACCCGAGGGCGCCACTGGCCGCCTGGTATGTTTTATTTTGTGTTAAAAAATTGTATTGCGGCAAGTTACTGCTAACCTCCTTCATAACAATAATTGTCGAGACGTGTCAGTAACGGGACTGTATATTGTCTATGGTTCTTTATTCACTGTTCGACGTTGCGAAATAAGTACAATATTGATTTTTTTTAATTTTTTTGTCCTTTTTAGGGTTCCGCACCTCAAAAAGAAAAATACCGTGTCTGCACATAACACACACAAATTATTTGGTGTACAGTAAGAAAGTCTCAAAAGATTAATTGATTTTCTACGTATCTGTATTCAGAATCAAGTTATATATTTAAAACCATTAAAATAAACTCGTTCCAATAATAATATAAAAATAACAAGATCACACACACACACACGCGCACACACACACACACACATAAAAATCCACTCTCATTTTTCGTATAAGAGAAGTAAAACTTCAAAAAGACGGAACCCTTCTAGGATCACATTATTTTGCGAACTTATTAAAGCTGAATTGGTTGTATTGTAGCGGCTCGGTGAACCAGTGCATCAGCATCTACGACCTGAACGCGTCGCTCCTCAACACGATCAAGTTCCACGAGGGGTTCATGGGCGCGCGCATCGGACCAGTCTCCTGCCTCACCTTCCACCCACTAAGGTCACTATCACTCTGATTACGATCAGGTGATCCAGAGATTCCTAAAACACCAGGAAGTCTACCCCGGTCAAAGTAGGCATATCAATTTTGAAAACTTGTCTAGCGCTTGTAAAAATGCATTAGATCAATCATTCTAATCATCAATTCCGTAATTACCTTTGCTCAGAAGGGTTTTTGTAATATTTTTTTAATTTCTCTAAAGGCAGTTCAGTTACCTTATTATAAAATGCAATACATCTTACTAAAAATGAGCCTGTCGTTTTTTGCAATCTGAAGCTTGAAATAGCAAGTTATTTCTAGTTTCAGATTCTGTTGTCCAAATGGTTATCACTGTTTTTGGAAAGAGTTATTATTTTTTTATATATACTGGGTCATTTTATAATGAGAATAATTTTATAAACACCATCCAAATTTATGTATTATATTCTTTGAAGAAAATAACCAAACAAGTATCTTTTCTTCCAGTACCAAAATATTAAGTTAAGACTATACAGAGTTATCCAAGGAAAACTACCGATTGTTGTCACAATCACGCTACGCACGGTGTTGCAGCGTGTCTTTAATTTTATTACTTTTTTTTCTCTTCGTCAAATGCATGGATTATTTTTAAGTTCTCGAAGCTTTGGGCCTCCTTCACAATAAACCTGCCGTTTCAATTTCACCCTCGATTTCAATTGCAAGCCTGAACACATTTCGTTAGGTAGGTAATTATGCGACGTAAATGCGTGAACGCAAGGTTATGCGTCGCGGGAGGTCCCCGGGTGACTGATTTCATTGCGCAACTCCTGCAAGCTCGGTGGTGCGCTGTTTCATTCAAAATATTTCTGGCGGTCGTTGAACTGTAGGTATATTTTACCAGTAACCAGCTGTTGTAATAATTCGCTCAGACAAAATATTTTTTTTGCGAAAATTTTACCTACCTATTTATTTTTTCAAAAATGAAGAATTTCAATGATATCTTATGCCTAGAAAAAATTTGGATGGTGTTTATAAAATAATGCTGTATATTGGAAAGACACTGTAAGCATATTAGTTTTCTCAAATAAGTCTCGAAAATAATTTAGATCTTAAGTTATAAATAGCGTACACTGCTCTTTTTTTAAGAATAAATATATTATTAATATTATTTGTTGACCCTCATAGCAATAGTCTGTAAGACATTACAGTAATTGGGAGAATACTCGCCCGGGTAGCGATGGGTTTTGGGTTCGAGTCCCGCTTGACACCTGACACAATTTTAAATTTTTGAAGTGAGAACTTCTTTAGCATCGTTGTGATATGAAAGTCGATGAAACGAAAAGCAACAGTAAAAAGAGACAGACACATAAATTCATAAGATTTAACGTAGGAGAAAATGAGATAGGAAGCATTATACAGTGTCTTATATTCGTGGTTTTTGTGCTCTGCTTCGTACCCCCTCCACTCGTGTTTACCAAGGCATAGTGGGAGTTTGCTTGGGCCTCAGCGTTGTACGTGTGTTGGCAGGGTTAGCAAAATTAGGGAGGATAGCAGTATAAAAAGTGACCGCTTACTTTTATATTGTGAGTTTTGCGTGTTTATATTGTGCTTGAAAATTCCAAACTATGATATTTTATAAAAAAGCTGCGCTGTGCAGATTATTCACATTTATTAATTGTAGATCTCATTTAAAGTGAACTCTATTATATGTTTTTTGTGAGTAATAAAATTATTTAAATCTAATATAGTTTGTTTTACGATGATTTTGATGGTGGAATTATGTACAGGTTGGCGATGGGCGTGGGTTCTAAAGACTCGTCCGTATGCGTGTACGTGTCTGAAGCACGGCGGTGACCCTCGCTCTACTCCCTGCAGCGGCCCTTCCAGTGAGGTGCCTTCGCCCCTCGCGATGCAAAGGCAGCTGGACCACAGCATAGAGGGAGAAGAGTCACCAACCAACATTGTTATAACGAGAACTGAACGGTTAAAATAACTCTTGTTGTTAGGAGTCGTCCATTCATCACGTGAGGTTTTACACTATTATTTTACCCTCCCCCTCCCCCCCTGGTGATACGTGGTGTGGCTCTAAGCTAAGGGGGAACCCTCAATAACATGACGTGTATTTATTTTATAAAAAATAACTATATATTTTTTACTTTAAATCAATTAAAAAAAAGTACCTACATATTAACTCCTTATAAAAAATATGTTGATCTTAAAAGGATTTTTTGACCACGGATTTGCTTGACTATCTTCAACGGTGACTTCATATATGAAATAATAAGACAAAAGTATAATACTAATATGTAACTGCAACTCCCCCTCCCCATTTGTATCACTATGTTTTCCGTACCCCTTTTTTAAAGTTGACGTGATTAATGGATGACCCCTTGCTTGCAAAGAGCGGCCCCAGCTTAAGGTGAGCGTCCACTGATACTCTATAAAAAAAGTATTTTATTTTCAATGGCACAAAAACAAAAATAAGAAAGAAAAACAAACAGTGGTTATTTGTGCCTAATTATAATTATGCACAACATTTTTACAGAACTGGTCAATTTTACTAAATTTACAGTTAAGATTAAAATTGTTTTATGTCTCTACTTAATCTCTAAAAGTAATCGAGACATTAAGAGCTTAGAGAATATAAAAGTTATAAAATGGCTTTATTTATTACATGAACCAACAATCTACGTTTAGATTTTCTTCTGCCAAAAAGCAACTGATAATAATATTTTCGTCCAATATCCATGACAAACATCGTCTCCCAAAAACATAAACATTTTTTATTTGATACTAAAAATATAGGACATCAAGAAACAAAACAAAAGCAAATAAAAAATACATAGAATTTATAATTAACATTTTTTGCATTTTTTCAATTTTAACTTATAAGAATGCTTATGTTTCACTGAGAATTCACTTGTGAGCCGAATCGGTTTTTTTCAAATATTTTTCTATTAAAATAATTTAAAAACATAGAATTTAAAGATAAAAGCAAGATTAACCTTTCGTATGCCGGAACGTGGATCCGCGTTATCCCGTTATACTGCCGAAACGCGGATCCACGCTAAAACGACTCCACGCGATTTTTTCCATTTTTCTATAATATTCACATGCAGACATGGTTGCTAATCATAGAATAAAGTTCCTATTAAATGAAGTTATCGTCTCATTCAATCAAACCATTCATGTTCGTTCATAACTTGTGTCAAAAGTATTCGAAATGTTCAATCCTTTCCCTTGTTCCCTGGCGTAAGTCACTGTGCGTGTTTAAAAGGTTTTTATAAAGAAAAATAATAAGCTATTTTATTATTTATTACGTACACAATATATTCAAGAATACAATGAAACTAAAAAAGTCAAATGAAAATATCTAACTTTTTATTATCCATGTTTTACCGTAGTACTAACAAATTTTGCCATTTCATAAGAAATAATGGGTTGTAACCGATATACGACTGATGATACTCTAATAAATTATGCACTAACAAAAAGGTAGATTCATGGTGAAAGTCAATCAGATAAAAGTTACGTTTTCTAATATAAGTGATAATTGATGTAAAAACTTCAAGTTGTGCAGTCGCGCTACATGCGATATTTCTCGGCATTTAGCGGTAGCGTCGCTGTGCCAGTCGCGGCATACGAAAGGTTAAAGCAAAACAAAATAAAACAATAACCTATTGAATTTTGGAATAAATTTAAATGTCGCACGTCTGTACCAAATGAGTGACCAATTCAACTTATGTCAGCTTAAAGGCTGACCCCGATTTTCAATTGGCTTTTAAACAAAATTAAAAATTCAAGCGATCATCGACAAATCTATTCAATACGTTGTGTTACGGATCAGTGGACGCCCACCATTAAAGTGCCTTCCCAGTGAAGGGGTCCTCCATAAATTACGTCACACTTTAAAGGAGGGGTGTGACAAGGGACAGGGGGGTCAAAAGCTTTGTGACGTCACATGTTAAAATTTAAAATAGTAAAACGCGAAATTTATATATGAACAAAAACTAAAAGAATATATGTTAATAACATAATTAGTCGTTTATTGTGTTCTAACTAGTCCTTTGTTTTCTCTGTTATCTATAATATTTGACTTTATGTTGATTTTATTAAAGATTATTGAATAAAAACAAGCAAAAAATATAAACCATTTTTTTTTCATTATCTTTTAATACATGCGTAAAATTAAAAAAAAAATTGTGACGTCACATCAGGGGGAGGAGGTTCTAAAAATGTGACAACCTTTGCAAGAACGGGGAGGGGTTAAGTCCTGAAATTCATGTGACGTAATTTATGGATGGCCCCGAACGGAAGAGTTCGAAATAGTGCTGTAGGCCGTCGAACCTACTTACCAAACGAGTAACTACATCACAGTCCATGTGGTTGTCCGAGAAACGAGGGAGGTCAAAATAATATTTTGGTCCTTCGCGCCTCCTTACCATATGATTAGATACGTCACAGTACATGTGGATGTCTTCTCCCCTTTGCTCGGGGCGAGCTAAGCGCGCTCCACTCGTTTTGCAAATGCCCTATTGCTTTGTAGCCGAAAACCTAAGTTCCAGGTTATTATTATTCACAAAATTCGATGCTTTAAGTATGTAATTATGTGTAAATACTAGATGAGTAGCGACTGCCTGCCCTCGCCTGGTAGGGATTGCGTTTAATACATTCGAAGTGGGCGCTTTCGTTCACCACTAGCTCTGCGGTGGGCTTAATGTTAATATAGTCACTATTTGACCGTCTGGATCATTAATTTCTTGATGATTACCACTTTGGGGTCATCCATAAATTACGTCACACGGTAAAGGGGGTATCACCGGAATGTGACATTGTATGACAAGGGGCAAGGGGGTCAAAAACTTTGTGACGTCACATGTTATAATTTAAAATAGTAAAACGCCAAAGTTATAAGTGAATAAAAAACTAAAAGATTTACATACTCAATCTACATTTGTTAATACTTTAGCACTTGATGAATGAAAAATTGCAAAATGTGTGACGTCACTTCAGGGGGAGGGGGTTCTTAAAATTTGACAACCTGTGACAAGGACGGTGGAGGGGTTAAAAAGTCGTAAAATTCGTGTGACGTAATTTTTGGATGGCCCTTTCTAACTAACACGGAACACTGAAAATTATCCCTGGGAACTCGGATATGTTTCTCAACCTTTGCTTAATATCTTGGGTGATAATTAAACGGGTGCGCCCATTGTGAGTATTTATAATTTCGTACTTTAAGGTGTAAAAAAGGTTTTATACATATAATGTAATTAATGTGGCACGTCTCAACGAAAAAGTGTTCAAGAGGTGCTACGAGTCCGTTATATATATCTTGATTGAAATCAAAAGACCCACTGCACGCGACATCCCTAACCTAGTTCCGATTATTTTAGTGACTCCCCAAACGTATCATGTGATTAGATAATCGACGCCCTTTATTTTTGTAAGTAAAACATTCTAGTTTCATAATTATGTACAATGGATTAGTTATATTTTGTTTCAAATGGGTTTTGTGATTACTGATTTACTGAAAGTTCCTACGACTTAATAAATTGAAATGCCATTTTATTATTGTAATTAAGAGTTCATTCATACGTTTAAGTAACCAAGTTTGTGTTCGTTTCAGTTGGTAGGTTAGGCTTAGTACTTGTAACAAACAATGCGCTGAGTGATCCGCAGAACTATTATTATTTATTGTAACTGTTGAACAGAATAATATGTACTCATTTTGTTTCATCAAACGCAAACGCTGCTGATGTCGTATAGAGTAAGTGATACAATGAGCATTCAATAATATGATTAGTGTAACGTTAGTGATGATTATGAAGCCTCGGAGCCAATTTAAGAACAAATAATGGATGTTTTATTCTCTAACCAACAATTTATCGCCTCTCTGCCACGGGAAGGACGCATTCGGTGTAATCAATGTTGTGATTATGTATAAACTTGGCGGTTGTTTGTTGGCTGTATGTATCATAATATTGCATTTTGTGTATGAATTGATTTAATGCTTTTACATATTGTGTAATTTAAATGTACATTTTACATAATAAATAATTGTTGTTGTTAAAATAAAATATAGATCAAATTACTTGTTTTATTATACTTTTGCTTGTGAATCAAATTCAATAAAAAAATCAAACATACTTGTTAAAAATGTTTTTCGCATTACTTTCTGCTATGAATAGAACTGGAGCGAGAATATGTAGGACCAGTATGTTTTAAAACTTCAAATGAACTGCTAACTAACTAGCAGACTTGACACACACTGTCCTGTTCGGTTCCAGCACTGCTTACTTCTTACTCAGATTGTGAATCTAAAGTTAAACCATCTAAGAATGCAATCAAACGTACAAGAATACTTTTATCAAAATCAATCAAACTATGTTGTAGGGTTTCCAATCTCGATTCGATTTAATCGAAGATCGATCTTTTGGATCGATTCTTTGCGGCCTGGATCAATCTAGAAATCGTTATAAAAAATTAGCAGATCGCAGATCGATCCATCGCTGTTTATGTGAACGATGTTGAGTTGAAAGAACCAGATTTTTTTACAGGAGAAAGTTAAAAATTTAGTCTGTATGGATTAGTAATCACGTTTTTTTTTTAGCTAGTCTATCTATGGTTAGGTTTTGCTTTGTTGAGGGGTATGCAAAGATTACTATTAATACATAAGATTATTAATTCAATTAATTAAAATAAAAAGTTTCATTCTCAAATCAATTCATGAAATTTAATTACCCAGTCCATTTCTCTAGAAACTTGGTTTGAGATGAACTAAAGATCTACTTTCATCAAATCAATCTTTTGGCACCTTTGTTTGTTGAGACGATCTCGGTTCTCGCGATTTGAATCGATCCATGAGATCGATGTCTTGATCAAAGATCACAAACCCTACTATGTAGGAGAAGTTCAGTGACAAAATATGTTCGGAAGAATATTAAAGAATTGTTCTCATATATATTTCTTACTTTTGTAAATTAAAGCTTTGCCCACATTAGTTTTAGAAACAAGTAACCACAATGCCAAATTTACCTACCTTTATCTACAGGTAAGCTTAGTATTTGGCGGTGTTCATTGTGCTTTACTGATACACTCAATTACAATTTCAATGTTAAAGTAGAGAGTTCATTGGTTGAATTAAAACATTCAACAGATTTAAATAAAATACTTTTTCTTAAGTTGTTGAACTGCAAAAGACGTGAAATGAAATGAATTATCCTAATTTTCTTTTCCTTGTCATTTATTGTGATGTTATTTATTTACATTTATGTGATGGCGTCAATGTCCGTGACTCAACTGGATGAGACCTCACAAAATTTACTAGACTTTCTGTTTGGTCTGTTGAACGAAAATCACATTTGGAAATTACTCCTTTCTAAATTATACACTACTACATAATGGAAGATGAATATGATTATGAAATATTTATTTAATTCTAATGTTTTAACTGTCTACTGAACACTGCTCCTACAAAGAGTCAGAATGTCAGGATTAAATAAAGAAACCACATTAAAATCAACTTAATATTAATTTAACACATGTTGATACTAGTGTGATGACAACTCCTGTTTTGACATTGTGTAAATATACTTGGGAGATAAATATACATATACAAGAAAAAAACAAATATAAGACAATATTTTAATATGAAATAAAATTCTTTGTAACCATTCTACTTACAATAACATCTAGCAAATCACTATCACATTTAGAATCATTCAACTTATACAGACTCTTTATTGATTTAATGTCTGTAATGTTTTTGAGGTCACTCATTGGACAAACATCTCCATCGATTTTAGAAAGTATTTCTTCACTGCAATCAATATCTGCAGTCTTGAGAAAACATATTAAAAGATCACTATTGTTTTCGATGCCAAACTTGTTCAGACTTTGTGTTATATTTTTGGTAAGAGATAAATTATATAGAATCTCAGCAAATACCGTTCTAGTGACTAGAGTCTTAAACTTCTCTGAAACCACAGCACGGTTTGCAGCTACGACTACTTGAAATGGATCCAATATAAGATTGGCCTTTATAGCCGCACATTTCCATTTGCCGCCAATTATATTGTTTCTGATCTCCTCAACATTTTTAACATTTCGCAAGAGATATATTTGCAGGGTGGTTTGTGTGGCGGAGTCTAATTCACAAACAAATTCACGATACATTTTATACATTAATTAGGATCAACATACAAATTTCCGTTAGTTCTTATTCCAAAATTGTATTGTATCTTTACAATACGTTTAAAGTTAAATATTAAATTTGAGTTTAAAACAATCACATCTATAGAATAACTTTATTTTATATTATACATCTGTTTTTTAAAGCAATAAATAGTTGAGCTAACATATATAACATAACCTTTTAAAAAGTTTTTGACAAGTGCTATCATAACATAATGTCATTTTGTGAATTAATTGACATATCGAGGTAGTGATGCACTTCTTTATTCAATTCATCTGAGACAATTCAATCGGAAAAAGTGTCATTTTTTCTTTTATTATTACTAGAAATATAAGAATTCATAGTCTTGTAAAAATATACGCACAAGGTATAAAGATTTTAAATGGCAAGATTAAAGATGTTTTTTGAAAGAGAAAACTAACAATTATCTAAAATAATTCGTTTCTCATTGTATAAAATAATTATGTTGCAATATTATATACAAAGTTATTTTATAAACACCATCTAATTTTTTTTCTAGGCATTAGATATCATTCAAACACTTCATTTAAAAAAAAGGTAGGTAAAATTTCTGCAAAAAAATATTTTGTCCAAGCGAATTTGAGATTCGGATTTTGCAACACTAAAAAAATAGTCGTTTTTTTTTTATTTATGCTAGACTTGGCCAGAAAAGATCACTAGCCAATTTGGTAAGTCCATGAAAATATAGCCTATAACGTAACACAGGCCTCGTGTACTACATAGGGTACACGAACTAGGCGAAACCGCTCCGCGTGTACCACATAGGGTACACTGGACTGAAAACGTGTTAAGGGGGTTTTCTAGTGTAGAGGAGTGAATTTTAGGAGATTTCGGCAGAGCTGTAGAAAAAAGACAATCAATATTTTTACTATACATTTTTTTATGGGTTATTTATTTACATTACAAAAATACAGAATAAAATAATAAAAAAAGTTAAACATTTTAAAAATGAGCAGCTGATGAAGTGGGAGGGGTCTCAAAAAATTGGCACGTGATCATATCCACGATTCCAACCCTCCTAGCTATCTTAAAAAAAAGAAGTTTATTAATCTAAAGTAATGTCGCAGTCTGAAAATACGGAAAAATTAAAAAAAAAATGACAAAACGGCGGCTGCCTTAAAAAATAAATTTTTATACGACTTTTTTTTAATTTTACGAATTTTTAAAAATAGTAGAAATTGGAATGTGAGGTTGTGCATAGTCCCAGACGAAGACAAGTGTATGAAGAAGACTCAAAAATTTCAAGTAAATCGGTCCAGTAGAACTTGAGAAATCATGGGTATCAGACATTACAGTCTAATGTCTTTTGTTCGATTAGTTCCAGCCGAGCCAGTTTGGATGCCGCCGTCAGCAAAATACCTATGTCTCTAAAACTAATTTGAATTTGGGAAAATCCTTTTACAAGCATATTCTTAAATAGTTAAACTTTTAAAATCTGGAAGAAAAAAAGAACGATTGATTTAAATTTCTACACTAGAATACCCCCTTAGGGGCCATTCATTTATTACGTAAGACGATTTAGGGGGGGAGGGGGATCAACCATGTCTTATTTTTTCTTACAAGGAGGTGGGAGGGAGTCTCGATAGTTCTTACGTAAGATCACAAAAATGCGCAAAGTTAAAATTATACTTTAAAAGCGCGGGCAACCGCGCGAGTGCCGAGGTTCGCTCGGATGCGTATAGGTAAATGATTTCCATTTCCATGGCAACGGACCCGCGCCACCCACGGTATTTATTTTCGCCTTTAGATTCTTACGTAATAAATATTAAACAGGGGGGGAGGGGGTTGGCCTATTCTTATTTTTTCTTATAATATGGGGGGAGGGGGTCAAAATCTAGCGAAAATAGTCTTACGTAATAAATGAATAGCGCCTTAAGTAACAAATAAATTAGGTAAGATATACTATTCAGTTGGAGATAAGTCGATTTCGATAATTTTGTAGGTTTATGAAAAAGACCTAAATTACTTAGATCTCCCAAAATTAATTCAGTAGATTTGGAACCGATACTCTTTACTGCTAAATCAAGGAAAAGATACATCTAGGCGTTAGTTATAATTTTTAGCAAAAATAACGTCAGGATTTAGGGTCATTATCAGGATACCGAATGAACTCCGAAATTACTAGATTTTTTTTAAAATAATAACCGCTGTTAAGACCAACCGCATATTCTTAGGGAAAAATTTACTATACTATGAGTATAAACATCACAACTATGAAATTCATTGACGAAGTTGTTGAGCGAGCAGTGGCGCAAACACATGTCAACCAGAAACTTAATAAGGTCTTTGAAGAATAAGAAAACAGAGTCATCACTAGATTTGGTTTGTCCGTACCATTATTAACTAAGCTTCTTTCTTCGTTGTGCAATTTGCAATAGCATCACTATAACGTGTTTCAAGTTTCCTTTGTATTGCTTTCACGTCATATATTGCGCAACTTTTACGCGCTATGTTTACTTATATTTGTACGTTTCGCAAGAAACTCTGTCTTTTTTCGGTCTCTCGAAGAATACCACGGGGTGGTTTCAGTTAAAGCAAATCATTACTGAAACCGAGGTAAAGGGGTTATTTTATTATTGATTAATCAGTCATTGATTTTTATCATAACTTAGTTCTCATCATCATTGATCGCCATGTAGGTAATTAGGAAAATAAATTACTGAAGATTATATGGGCTTTGACCCTCTGCCTTACCCTATTGGCAAACTTTTCTAAAACCTAGTAGTACTGTACCTATTTCGTGTCTTCTGTGACATAACAATTGTCTATCGAATAATCGATAGTTCTAAACCAAATTCACTATCATCGCTAACGCTAACAATAGTATCGAACTTTTAGCCATAATAATAAAATTACTCTACTAAGAGTTGCTTCGATAGTATTCTAAGGAAACTCACTATCGATAGAATAGGTCAATATTTTCTATAATATGTTTGATTTGGGCCTTCTTCGATAGCCTATCAATTTGTAAACAATTTATTTTTAGACAACACTAGTTCTATGGTGATGTGATGGTGATCAAAACAGCGAATGAAACAGGAGCTCATAGTTGTTTGTTTCAGAGTTCAACTATTATGACATTTTTTATCTCTCCAAGATAAGATTATAGTTTTTCAGCAAATAAAGACATAACATTTGATTGACCGAATCTGGTTCTTGAATAAGAACTAAAAATGCTCAAAACCAGGTTAAATAACATCAGGATTTTAGCGAAGTCCACAGGTCTACGATTACTATCGACGCAATATCAACAACAGAATGAAGGTGTCGGCCCGATTGTTTTCCATGAGCTGACCGGCGCCGACAAGGGCATTGCTGTATACGGACTGAACTGCCCCAAGGATAGAAATGCTCTGGGTTATGACTTAATTAAAGCTATGAAGGAAGTTAATCAACTTCTAAGAAAGAATACCAAAATCTCAGTTGTCATATTGCATAGTTTAGTTCCAGGAATTTTTTGTGCTGGTATGTATGCTCTAGAATGCATAGAATATTAACACTGAACCATAATTGGTAGTAATAACGATTAAATAGTATTTATTAATTTTACTAGGAGCAAACTTAAAGGAAAGATTTCAAATGAGTGATGAAGAGGTAGCAACATTTGTTCGTGGATTGAGAGGTACATTTATTGAAGTGGAAGATCTTCCGATGCCCACCATTGCAGCCGTAGAAGGTGTGGCGGTTGGAGGGGGTTTAGAATTGGCCCTTGCTTGTGACATCAGGGTAGCGGCAGAGTCTGCAAAACTAGGTTTAGTAGAAACTGGGCGCGGTCTCATTCCTGGAGCTGGTGGCACTCAACGACTTCCCAGAACTGTTCATCTCAATATAGCTAAGGAGTTGATATTCACATCCAGAGTTGTAAATGGGATAGAAGCCAAAGAAATGGGTATGTTGAAATAAAATGTTTAATGTGTGTAAGTTGTTAGGTACAATAATTTGTGAAACTTGCTCCAGGGATAACATTTTCATTGTTTGATATTTATTATAAAAGCTGTTCCGTGAACCCAGTTTGAATACTATATTTGTTGACTCTTGTACAATTATTTATTTCAGGACTAGCGAATCATGCAGTGCCACAAAACGAGAAAAAAAATGCAGCATTTATCAAGGCTCTTGATATTGCTAGAGAGATAATTGTAAATGCACCGATTGCTCTGCGGTGTGCCAAGCAAGCAATCAATGAGGGAATCCAACTGAGCCTTACAGACGGGTACGAAGTGGAACAAAAGTGTTATGAAATTAACATCCCCACCAAAGATCGACAAGAGGGAATGATATCATTTATTGAGAAAAGAAAACCGGTATATGGTGGTTACTAGCATTGCTATTTTTTAATCATACATATCATGGGAATGAACATTGTTGGAGACTGGTGTGGTGCAAATGTTGAACATTTTGTTTTTGAAGAATTTATTGTCATGTTACACTAGGTCATTGGGAACTATTTACTAGCTTGTATGTATTAAATAAGAAAATTCTATATTTTTGGAGCTTTATTGTAATTATACATACATAAGAATCTTTATTATTAAATAAGAATGTATAGAATATAAAGTGATAACTATATAGCTGGTGAACTTGGTACTTATAATAAATGCTTATTATTTTGTCTTATAAACTTAATGTACTTTATTTCCACAATAGAAAACCAACAACTTACATAAATATATCACATTGGATGCTTCAAATATTTATTAAATTAATTATATACAAAATGAATCATTCAACATTAAGATACTTCATAACTTGCAGTTTTGTATCTTCAGGAGATGTAACCTTGTAACCAATAGTCCTTTCATCATTGTATATTTCATAATCATTTCCACCAATATCAGTTTTATCTCCAAAAAATAGTATTTTATCATAGTTGGCTTCAGCAACATGATTTAAACAGTAGGTCTTGTCCCAACCTGTAGGGAATACATCTACACTGATTTGTCCTCCGAGTGCAAATGTCAGACCAAAATCAGGAAATTCATTTTTTAATGAAGATACAAACTTTTGCCTGATATTATGTTCTTTGTCAAATGCTGAAAATTGGTCTCTCTCAGCCTGACTACAGGAACGTCCCACAGGGCAAATATTTATCATACTTGATCGGAATTCCACAAAATTACCTCTTTTAGCCGGCAGCTCGATTTCAGACATGTATCTAAGTGCAAAGTTGATAAGCTTTTGCAATTTCTGTTCACCAATATGATTTAGTATACTTTGCTTACTTTTCAACTCACCATTGCGGTATTGCATCAGACCATTTTCACAGAATACATAATCAAACTTATTAGTAACTTGTTCTCCATTCATTTGCTCTACGATTTTGGAGTAATCAGAGCCGCTAACTAATCCTATAGAAGCTCTCGGTCTTAAATCTTCTAACAAAAACTTTTTGATTTCTTCAGTAATAACCTGGCGAGGTTTAGTCAATGTGCCATCAACATCAAATAAAAATAACACATTTTTTCGTGTCGACATCTTTAAAAAAATAAAGAAAGTAAAACTGAATTGACGTAACTTAATAACTATTTGAATTTTGGTGGCAAACTCGGAGTGGGTCAATAACTGGAGTAGAGGTCGTCGGCCAACAGCTCGCGCCCGACACGGTACGACTGGCGAAGTGGCGACACGTCACTAAACAAAACACTCAACATGGGCCGGCCGCCGGGTGTTATTTGTGTTTTACTAATGTGCTTATTTGTCACAGAAACTGTTCTATCAACCAAAACAAGAAACGTGCTTTTGCTGTTAGGTAGGTTTTTTAAATAATAGATTACTTTTCGTTTGACGTGTCTTCGCGAGCTATCAATATGTTATCAACGTATCGTAAATTCCGTTCAAGCGAAACTATAGAAACAAATGAATGAGCAATAATCAAGACCCTAATTATTTAGCATAATGCAAATTATTTGAAGTTATAATATTTTTTCCTATTTTAAATTACATTTTTTTTATTAAAGTAGTAACCAAAGAGTATGTAATCTTCTAATAACTACGTTTGAAGAGACGGCGCTCTAGTACTTCAGTGGTAAGGTAACATTGCGTGATTTGCGTTTCATTTCACACTATCACCACATAACAAGTTCTGACAAGTCAAAATTATATATTTTCAAAAAAGATGGTGAAAATTGTACGGACTTAAAGCATTGTAAAAATAACTAAAGTTATTTTAACACATTTAGGAAAGTTGTTAGCTTGGTGCAATAGACTGAAACATATTCTACAGTTAAAACGCTTTAAAATTATTATCACCAAAAATACGTCAAGTCAAATGCTATTAATTATATCAAGGAAAAAAATTAAAACTAAATGTAAAAATAAACAACACGATAAGGATATATTAGTTGTCAACAACCTCTATTTGCATTGATATCAGTATTGTTTGTTGCACTTTAATCCTACCTATTAATTAACGGCTTTAAATAACTTGTTTTTCGACCGTACAATATAATTAATTTAGTAGGTATCAACTGTACTGTACATTCTGCCTCAGAAACAATGACTACAATGTGTATACGAAGAATGAAAACGGGAAAATTAATGAGAAACTACCTACATGTAGTTCACAGTAAACGTAACATGGTACTAAGTAAATTAAAACCATGGTACTAAGTGTTTTAAAATTCCGAGGTTGACTCTACCTACTCATTTTACATTATAAATAAGCTTGTAGCATATTTTGTAACAAAGAAATGGAAAGGTACAAAAAGTTCTATGACGACTGTACGGCATACACTTTAACTAGTCAATTCTCTTTTAATTATTTAAAATAACGAAAAATGCATAGGTTATAGATAAAATAATGCCACAGAAATGTAGCAGATTTTTATGGTAACGACATACTTTTAACATGCTTATCAAACAAAACATAAAGAAATAAGTTTAATATTAAGGTAAATTAAGTGAAAATATTACAATTTTTCTGATAGATATCCCTCGGAAAAGTACTCATGACC
Source organism: Calamotropha paludella (assembly GCA_927399485.1). NCBI lineage: Eukaryota > Metazoa > Arthropoda > Insecta > Lepidoptera > Crambidae > Calamotropha > Calamotropha paludella. The sequence continues at coordinate 27,879,432 of OV656812.1, forward strand.
TTACGACCTAGTTTTAGCAGGTTCATTTTTTGTTTCCAGCTGACGATGGCGGCTTCGAGATCGGTGCATACCTCAACAAAATTTGTCAGACACCCAACATTGACGCCCTCGCGCGGCGTGGTGTGATCTTTAACAATGCCTTCACCTCTGTCAGCAGCTGTTCGCCAAGGTAAGGAATACATCATGCACAATGCCGAGTAATAGAACATTTTCATTCTTTTCTTCAAATAACATCAGTCTGCCTTTATTTTAATATTAATCTTAGCTTTTCTATATGTATATCTACCTATATATAAAGCCATCCAAAGAATAGATTCAGCCTTATGTGAGTGCTAAAAAAATACAAATTGTCAAAAATTATATCTCGAAAAAACACAATTTTAACGTTATTTATGTGACGAAATATTAAGACACTCTTATTAAAAGGAGTATCTACCTACATTCGTGGGGGTACTCTTAACACCCAGACACGATAAATTACAATTACACAATTTATATTAAATTACCGGCCAACTTCATGTCGCTTTTGCGGCCAACTTCAACATGATAATTTTGTGTCACAACTTCAACGTGATAATTTTGTGTCACATCTTAAAATTTCACTCTCATAATTTTTTCATAACGCGCTTAAAGAAGTATAACTTCAAGGGACTCGTCTTTTGGGAGGGTTTATTCACAGAATATATGAGTTTATTAATTTATAACACACATTAAAAAAAATACAACCGAATTGAGAACCTCCTCCTTTTTTGGAGTCTGTTAAAAAAAGGTCCACACTGTGCCACTAAAGCATTTACCTCCTGTTTTTTTTATAATGTTGAGTTGACAAAACACGTTACTGTTTTGCAATGTGGCGGTTCGGGGTGTAAATAATAAGTCTGACTGCGATCAAGACTCATTTATTTGTTATCATGCGAGTCATTTATTGTAGAGCTGTAAAGAGTTTATATATGAGGAGAGATGTGTGTGTAAGACATATTCGTACACACACTACAGTTTATTCACACGATACAGATTTTAGTACGTACAGAATATCTGTACAGACTACGAAGTAATCGATCTGTAATCGATCAATGAATTTTTCTATTCCAAATAATGCACGGACATAAATACATTTCTTCAACTTTCATGCAGACCTCCGACTTTCCCTATTCTCAGACTAAATCCTATAGAAATCTACCATGATATAAGTCTGTATCGTGTGGATCCAGAATTAGGCTAACAAATTTGATGTTCATAATTAAAGACACGAACGCATGGAGTTAATGCCTTATTTTACCTTTTTCATAATTATGGTCTCAACATTTTTTTTGGGATTACTCATTTCTTATTAATAATTACATATGATCTTTTCGGAGTCATAAATTCTACCCGTAGTCATAATTCTTCTTCTACCCTTCCTTAATGCATTAGTATTTAGTTGTCTAGAACCCAAGAAATGAAATACTCAACGTGTACCTATGCGAAGAAAATAGTGCTTAATGCATTAAGTGTGTAGCCGCGCCGCGCTGCTGACGGGCACGCCCAGCCACCAGAACGGCATGTACGGGCTGCACCACGGCGTGCACCACTTCAACTCCCTCGACAACGTGACCAGCCTGCCGCAGCTGCTGCGCCGGCATGGCGTCTACACCGGTACCTATCATGAGCACTCATTTTTAATACCTATTACTCTATCTGACATCTTTGTGCACACCCTTGCCAAACTGTCTTAAGTTTGAATCAAAAGGACAAGGGTCTGTGATGTGATAACCGTACGAATCTTTACGACAGTCATATAGTCCAGCAGCCACTGCCTGTGTTTCTTTAGTGAGTAATAACAGGCTAAATCTTCGTGAGCAGGTTCGGTTCGACGAGACGCCCCTGACGAAGAGAACTGAGAAGTTTTCCCTCTGACAATTCTCGATAAAGGTACCTAATGTAGAGAGCAGGTATAAAACATGTCAATTTGGTGGGGTGTCAAAGTTGTTTAAATAACAGCAAATTTATATGTTTAGGTAATTGGACGATAAACTCGAAAAAACAATTGTCCTACAAAATGAATGGTTTGACTGGAGCGTCCTACACTTCGTATATGTCTAAATAACGAGGTCATTAAAATTATTGATAACAATCTGATTTTTGTATGCAGCTTAATAAATGTTTCTACGATCAAATGGCCATATAGTCTCGTCTCTCGTCTCGTCGAACCGAACCTGCTCACGAAGATTCAGCCTGTTATTACTCACAAAAAAAACAGGCGATGGCTGCTGGACACTAATCATGCTGTACAATCTTAATACTAGAAACCCTGCAACAGCATCGTGATAACCAAACTTATTTGCGGTGACATATTCAAACTATATGTTTCTTTCTGGGTAATAGATATTACAACTTCGTAGTATTATAATATAGTAGTTTCGTATTGTAAAATTAGAGGCGCTTTCGTCGCGTTTACATTGCAAAATAAAAACTAATTAAAACATGATACTACACTAAGCATTAAAATGTTCTCCTTAAATAGATAGTATAATATTAGTAGTAATTGTAAGAATACGTGGCCATAATTAATGTATCATTTGCTATATAGTAGATTGATACGTTATAATGGAGAAAAAGGCACAATTTGATTTATAAATTCACTTACTCTAAATAAAGGTTTGTTGAAAGAAGTTAATAATAAAAGTGTGTCCATGATGGTAAGATACATTTCTAGTTAAAAAAATATTGAAATTAAAAAAACATCAAAGAATTTGATAACAGCTGAGATATATTTAAATACAAGCGCTGGCAGCACTGGGTAGTGTAGTGATAAACAAAAATGGCCGCTATTATTATTTTGATGTCGTTCCGCGATCGTTCCTTGTACCGATAAATTAACTCCATTGTGTATAGTGTGGTAATTTATTGTATAAAAACGTGTGCAGTGTGCTTTCTCCGCGACCGGAGACACTTTAGTTCTATTGAGAATAAACCTTCAACGTCAAGAGGTATTTATGTTTTTGATTATTCTAATAACTCTCATATGTATTATTATTTTATCTTGTAACTAAAATTTTCTGAATTAAAATTTTTGTGAAAATTGTTATATGGATCTCTCATGGATCACTGAAACTACAGATGGTTAGATATGTATGTCATTATATGGCTTAGTGTTTCATTCAAATTTATGTGGACATATAATTATGTAGTGAATATATGTGCAGTTGATAGGTAATTATCAACAATTTATTACTTTTGTATGGCTTTTTTCAGAGACCATTGAACTATTTGGACCACACTTTAATATGAGTCATCATCTCTTGCAAGAAAGTATGCCTTCAATTACTGAAAATTGAAAACAAAGAAAATGTTGCAGAGTCAGTGCTCCAGGCAAAAGTTGCTAGTGAGTTCTGTTCCCAAAATATCTATGCACGTTACCCTTGTAACTACAATCATCTCTGAATATCATATCTGAAAATGTCTACATAACAAAAGTACTCAAACACTATCTACGATATTGTGGTAAGTATGGACATTTAATATCAATATAATAAATTGACAAAGTCATTGTGTAAACCGTCATTTCTCATAACAACGCGAATATTAGCAAAAATTTTGAATTATTGTGATTTGATAATTTGGGTGCTCAAATTTTACTTGCTGCTTTTCATGATAAACAACTTTATTCAGACTGTCTCACACGCCAGGTGAATAATGCTTACATGTTTCTCCTTACAGAGGCTACTACTATGGACATTAAATAAAACATTGGTATTACAGGCATACAGGTGCCTTTTCAAAATCCTTCAAGCACTACTGAGCCCGTAGAAAAATTTACAACAGGTATTTGTTTGAACACATATGAACTATTGCTTTCTCTATTCTAATGTTATTATGCACATTTATCTTTATTACCTTTATCTGTAATTAATTGGAGATTGTAATTTGGCTGTGTTATCTAGAATGCTCAAGAAAGTTCATTTCAAGTTCTTTTTTTTCTTATTTATTTACAAGGTATTTATATGTGTCATATTTCTTATTTATTCAAAACTGTCCAATTTCCCCATTTTAATAAGATATTATATTGGACAATAAATTTAAAACTACAAAAATATTTTATTGCATTGTAATCCAAAATCCAATAAATGAAAAAAAAATATTATTATAATTTCTTTTTTCTTTTCAGTTCCGGTTATGGTTGTTCATTCTAGACATAAATCATCTCAGAATCCTTCAAATTCTGTAGAATATTCTGGAAAATGTATGGATGCATCAGGTACTTTTTAATTTTTTTGTGTAATTACTTAAAATCAGTTTTATTTTAGCTGTTATATGTATGTTTGTTTGTATTGCTAACCAATTTAAATTCTCCATTATGCAAATTTAATAATGGTGCTTTGTAATACGGGTTTTCATTTCTGAATTTGTTTTTTAAATGTTATGTTATTTCAGAACCAAATAAAAATAACGGTCTTATCTATATTTTTTGACATTATTATAATATCACATATTATCAGTAGTAAAACTCAAGATTTCTTAAAAACTCTAATACTTACCGTCATGCAATACTAGCCAAGTTAACAAGTAAAACTCTTCTTTATAATATCAAATTATTATATTCCTGCTAAAATATTTATTGTTTTTTCTAGCTCAACCTACAAAGAGGCTTCGAAAAAGAGTACCGGTATCAAAACAGGAAGAAATATTATACTTAAAATTAAGGCTAATGCAAATAAAATTAAGCAGGTGCCGCAGTCAAATGTAAAAAAATATCCAGCATCAGTCATAATGTCCAGCAATCTTACAAAATAAAAAAGAAATGAACATACCAATTTTGTTTTTTTACTAATCATTTAGAATAATGTAATTCAAACATCTAAATATTCTGTAACAGAGTTAGTATGATTTTCAAGTTATATTGGATACTCATATCATTATAATTTCATTAATTCTGTTACAAGAATATATAGATTAAAACAAATGGATCATTACAAAAGACTCAACTAGGTCGCACGAATTAAATACTGATACGAATGTAGTTTAGTATTTCAAATGCAGATGGCGCCATTTTAATCTGTTATCACCCAAATATCCCCAGATGGCTCTCTATTTCCTATTTAAAAAAGTACTCTTTGACACTAATAGATATTTTGGCGTGAGCGTGGTTGTTCTAATGATGGATCCAAAGATTAGATTAAATGTGAAGGCGAAGGAATTTATGTTATAAGTGTTATTAAAAAAACATTTTTTTCTCGTTGGGCCTTGCGGTATCTTGTGAATTAACCAAGGTTACTTGGACAGGGATTATCGGCAAGAAGCACGTGGGTCCAGCGAACGTATACCAGTTCGACTACGAGCAGACCGAGGATAACAACCATATCAATCAGGTTGGCCGCAACATCACACACATCAAACTGCTCGCGCGGGAGTTTCTGTCCAGCGCCAACGAGCAAAAGAAGTGAGAAATGCCAAAGAGTAAACAAAACTTAGCAAATATTACAGTGCTCGCCACGGGTCTTTATGTTTGTGAAGTTAGCTGCGGAATGAGTATGCGCATTCGTACAGACGCGAACAAAAATGCCATTGATTTTTAATATATTGAATTATGTATCTACTGTGAAATTTTGTAAGAAATTAAAGAAGTATTTTTTGTATTATATTATAGATATACAGTTAATTCGTAATTATTACTTACATTTATACATGAAAAAGAAAAGCTAAGACATCGATAATGTACCAAAAATATAATTTAAAATATCTTATTATATTTGTAAGTTGAGAAGAATACCAAAATGAAAGTTTAATTATTAAATAAATTTAATTTAGAGTAAATAGTGACTAACTGACAATTTTTACAGCAGTTTTTCATCACTTGTGTCCTGTAAAAATGTGATTCCCTCTATTCTGTCACATTGTTGCAGTGTACCGCTTGTGCTTGGCCTGGGACTTGTAAGATCGACATCCATATAACTTTCAGAGTCGGACTGCACTTCCGATGACGTGTCTGATTCTGTATCGCCTGTATAAATTGTGAACTGCTCTGTGAGTTCATCTATAATGTGGTTAGATCGGAAATACTCTTCTTAAATTTTTTTAACCTTGTTGCATAAATCAGACCACTCTTTTTGGCCCATCATGGAACATTTTTCTTCAACAAGCTCCATCACTCGTTTAATATTAAAATGAGTATTATTTTGCGATACGTGCCTTTTTATTGCAGCCCATGCCATTTCTATTGGGTTCAAATCTGGGTGATTGGGTGGTAATCGGAGTACATCGTGTCTAGCATCTTTTAAAATTTTATCAATGTTGTACTTTTTGAATTTATCTTTGCTTCAATGAATTCAATGCCTTTGTTTGTTAACCAGGCAATAATTTCACTCTTCTTAGAGTTTGATGTGGGCGCTGAATCTCGTAATTTATTATTGTATGGAGCGTTATCAATAATAACTACTGAGTTTTCTGGCAAATTGGGGATCAGTTTCATTTTTAACCATTTAGAATAATTATGAAAATACATGTCATCATGATTATCCCCTGATTTTGTACCAGACTTGAACATTAGGAGTGCACCTGAAACAAAACCTCTCTCAGATCCAGCATGCACTATAACCACCCTCTGACCTTTGGACATGGGCTTTTTAAGTCTTTTGTCCGATCCATCAGACCATGCCTTGGATTTCGAATGAGTTGCGTGGACATAAAACTCATCCGTGTAAATGATGAAACGACCTTCCTCGCGAAATTTCTTCAGCGCCTGTAAATATTCTATTCCTTTAAAACGGATTTCACTTTTCTCGATTAAGATTTTTCTATTATTTTCGGCCTTCTGCCAGCGAAACCCAAGCTTTTTTAAAAGGCGCCGTAAGCTCGTCGACGACCCCTTAAAGTTGATATCCTCTTCTAACTTAGCTTTTAATTTGTTAATTGATGGTATTTCACCATTGGTTAGATGAAAATTGTGCGCACATCTTTTTATGACACCTTGGTCAAAGCTGTCAATTTCTGTGATCTTACTCTTTCTTGGCCTTTTTTACCAGGTGTGCGGAATAGCGGGGCCAATTCACAATTTTTTGACTAGCGAATAATATTCTGCACAGTACCCAAAGAAACTCCTGTTGCTTTTACAGTTCTTTGCTGCACTTGTTTTATATTTTTGACACCATCAAGAGCTTCTTGACCAAAAAACATATGCACGTTAAATATTATTTTTCTCGCCTGTCTTTTTAAAACTGTATTTCTACGCGACATTTTTACAATACTAACCTAACAATTAAACTAACACTAAAAGCATTATTAAATATAACTAACCTAAACCACCTACCTAATTAATAACCTAACACGAAAATAATAACATATGAACTAACCTAATATTACAAAAGTTAACACAAAAGTTCAAGAAGAAACATTAATCTACAAAGAAAGACACTGATAATAATAAACCACTAAATAACTTCTGGACGTGACTGTATTTTTAATAGAATGAGTGAGACGTACGCATAGACGAAAGCGAGAGCAACGACTAGATTCGCGGTCGCGTCTAGCCGGCTCCCCTTCCGCGCCGTTTATACCGTTATTAATTCATTGCGCAGTCATTTGTTGCTAACTTCACAAACACAATATATCGTGGCGGGCACTGTACATAGGTTAAACAAATACAGGTCATGATTTCTGATATTTTCCTTGTTCCTCCAAAAATCATTCAGTCGATAGCTTTGTGGCACTTTAATACAAAGATACATTTTTTATCGTATTTAGAAAGGTACCAGCTTTCTAATTAATTTATTATTGTTTCGACAGACCTTTCTTCCTTTATATCGGGTTCCACGACCCGCACCGGTGCGGGCATCACGAGCCGCAATTCGGTCCGTTTTGTGAGCGCTTCGGCTCAGGGGAGGAGGGCATGGGGCTCATCCCCGATTGGAAGCCCTGGTACTACCAGTGGGACGAGGTGCAACTGCCTTTCCACGTACAGGTACAATCGATGTCTATTTAGTTTTCTTTATTAGGTAATATTTTTAATCAATAATAGTTTGCTATTACAAAATATACCAATTATAACAAGTTTCTTGCACAGACTGTGTTGAAAACATCGAGTACATGGCAAAATTTTACATTTTCCATACATTGATTTGATATTGTCTGTAAGTACCATAAAAATATTGATTTTGACTTACAGGATACCGAAGCAGCCCGAAGAGATATCGCAGCACAATATACTACTATGTCGCGGCTTGATCAAGGTAAAGTATTTCTACATAATTGGATGATGCTATATAGCGGAAGAATATTTACGATAAAAGTAAATTGTCCCCAGGTGTCGCACTGGTCCTGAAGGAGCTGGAAGCGGCCGGCCACTCAGACGACACTCTGGTGATTTTCACTTCGGACAACGGCATCCCGTTCCCGTCGGGACGCACCAACCTGTACGACCCGGGGCTTCGTGAGCCGCTGCTGATGGCATCCCCGGAGCCCGACGCGCGCCGAAACGAGGCGTCCGCCGCTATGGCTAGTCTGCTCGACATCACCCCCACCGTCCTTGACTGGATGGCCGTCCCGCACCAACAGGAGGAATCCAACGAGATAGTGCAAACTGACCAACCCAAGAGTTTATTGCCTATTCTCAAAAAGGGTATAAAATATTATTTCCTTTGTTATGAGTAGCAACAAAAAAACTCAATAAGGTATGTTTCACAAGCGCGGATCACTCCCTCTTTAGGAGCGTAGTCAACTACTTTGTCTGCGCAAACAATTTGAAAATACCATTCCATGATCAGAGGCTCTACTATTACCTACCTCTTAGCGCGATGCAAGTTCGATTGTCAGAGTGAGACCGCTATACGCGGTCTACTGTGGCGTCTCTCTTCGACAGTCTTGACTTCTTGAATTTGAATGGCATTAAAAGTGATGGAAGGGCCGCATAACGCTAAATAAATAGCTTTCGCAGTCCACGGATCTCGCAACCTAATTGTGGTCCACGGAACTCGCAACCTAATTGTCTTGTGACACGTAGACCAATAGTATTAAAGCTATTGGAATACAAAATGACAACGGGTATAAGATTTTTAACAAGAAGCCACCGGCCAAGCACGGTATCGTTTCCAGGACTATTGGTATCCTACACCACAGGCCGCAAAACAACGTACAGAAAGTCTGCATTTTATTGACAATCTGGTTCTTTTTAGAGCCATCGTATTCGGAGAGCGACGCAGTGTTCGCGTCGCAGACTCACCACGAGGTCACGATGTACTACCCTATGCGCGCCGTGCGCACGCACCGCTATAAACTTATTCATAACCTCAATTTCGGCATGCCCTTTCCCATCGACCAGGACCTGTACGTTTCGCCGACTTTCCAGGTAACTATTTGAAACATGTTTTTTTTTTATATAAGATTATTTTTAACACGTGTCCTTTAAAACAAGTCATCATGTTCAGTAATTTCTTTTAATAATTAGATAATGATGAAATTGATTTAGGAATCATTAGATTTTCAAATACTGATCGATTTCAATTAGATGATCAATTACCTACTGAATAATGTAATACTTACCCCTTTCCCTAGGTGTTAGTTAAGGTGTGGGTTTTCACTAAAATCTCCCCGTGGACTTCTTGAGAACGCGTGTAAAGACAACTCCCGCTGTTTTGTTTCACTTACCAACATTATTAGACACTAACACAAATTTCATTTAAAGAAAAAAAGTCTATTTGAAACATGCTGACTATTTAACCACAGAATAGAATAATCTTCTGGAGTTTTGATCACCTATATGCGATGAGCAGTTATGCAATAATTAAGCCTTACCTTCTTAAAATAGATGTAGGGGAGAGTGGGTAACAGCGGATCACGGGTCACAGTGGATTATTCGCTATAATTCTTACGCGTGATGCTTTACGCACACAAGCAAACGCGTGGCTACTGCTCGTCGATACCCCCCTCTCACGCGCCTGTCACCGCCGCGCTCACCGAGCGGAATCATGTGCTGTCAAACGCGGGCCAGTAGGGTAGTACGAAAGTATTTTTTTACGTAATTTAGAAATTTGTCGTATTCCCAACCCTTTAATAAATATAAATGATAGTTTTATGTTTTGAACTTGTTATTTGTTAAATCCGTTGTGGGTGATGAAATTTTGGCTTGGGTATAAGTAGTTATTTTTTGAATATTTTTTTTCTGCCGTAACGACCTATGGGTCACAGTGAATAATTTTCATTTGGTTCACAGTGGACTGTTTAATAGTTGAGTTAGCATCAACAATGTTGTTATTAAAATGTTGGTTTTGTAAATGTTTGTACTGAAGAAGTAAATATATTTATTTTTAATAGTTGAGGTATCAACAATGTTCCTATTAAAGTTTGTATTAATGATTACTCGAGGAGTAAATATATTTATGTTTAATAATTGAGTTAACATCAACAATGTTCTTATTAAAATTTTTGTTAATGATAACTGAAAAAATAAATATGTTTATTTGAATAGAGAAGAGAGCTTTATGGAAATTAAAGGAGAAAAACTGTTGTTTATTTACACAAAATGTTGATTAGTTTAGGTCTCTTTATTCCAGCATAATTTGTAAAACTTTTGTTATTTTTTTAAAAGACTGTGATAGAAGGCTGTCTGATAATATAAATAACTAAATAATTACGTGGAAAAGTAGTATTTTATTCAACTTTTTTTAATAGATCCAGTGTACCCCAAGCGATTCCCTGTCACCCACGAAAAGATCATTTCCCATTTTTTTTAAAACTTGTTATAACTTGTAAGTTTATGCCATTTTTGCCAATAATTGCATTTGTTTTTGTAGATTAGGGACGTACCTTGTGGTTAATTATCATAGATTCATTATTTATGCATAAACTTGGGATTTGTGGAGCTAAAAAAAAAGTGATCCACTGTTCCCACTCTCCCCTACTTTTGAAAGTCTTTACATTATTTCGACTCATGAAGTCCAGTTAATTTCTAAAGTGTAGTATTTGAGTGTTGATACCGAACTTTGTGACATAGAACATCTGTTTTTTTACACACTTTAAAGTTCTGATTTGTGGCGCAGGATATACTGAATCGCACGCGTAGCAAGCAGCCACTGCCCTGGTACAAGACGCTGAAGCAGTATTACTATCGGCCGCAGTGGGAGCTGTACGACGTGCGTCAGGATCCCACTGAGAGCAAGAACCTGCACGGTCGGTTCACATCAGTTGCCCGTTTGTCACAGGATAGATTAATGCCTTATCATTCGTGTCCGATCTGACTGACCGATCGCTAGTACAGCTGAAAGTACTCGTACTTCAAGTTGGAACGCGCTAATTCGTGAGAAATCTTGATCACATACCGGCACCCAGTAAAGCTCTAACGTTCTGGTTTTATTTATCGACTTAAAACTATATCAAAAATGTTATCAAAGTGTGACTGTGATTTTATGTAAGGAAATGCAGGAGTTAAAATCAGAACAATTAATCTGTCAAAGTTAAAATCATTTCAGCCAAAAGGCGTCCATTTCTCTCCAAAAGTGGGGTAGTTTTGCCAGCAGTGATCTGCGTAAAAATCATAATTCGGAGAAAGCTTATACCCATTTTTTTAGCTACGGGAGGGCACGGTGATTACTTCCAGCAGCATTTTTTCTTTCTCTTATCTTAGAGGGAGATTTAACTTATCTCCCTCTCAACTTCCGTCCGTCTCGCTCGATCACATTTTCGTAACGCCCTCGTCACGCATTCGCCAGCTTACTCCCCGATTCAAGCGTGTAAAGAAGTTTTAAATTAAAAAGTTGTTTTATTTAAATGTGTAATGTGCGCGGAACTGTAAGAACTAAATAAGTATATGGTATCAGGCAAGCCGTCGCTGGAGGGCGTGGAGGAGCAGCTGCGCCAGCGCCTGTTGTCGTGGCAGCGCTCCACCCGCGACCCGTGGCTGTGCGCCCCCTCTGCGGTGTTGTCCGACTCGCCCCCCGGCCCCCCCGTCTGCCGTTCCCTCGACAACGGCCTGCAGCTCTACCACCCCAGCGCCTGAGCATTCACCGCGGGGATAGGGGGCCCATCCATAAATTACGTCACAAGTGAACGAGGAGAGATTGTTTAACCAAGCAGAGGTGTATTTTTCTGTGGTGTAGGGTGTGCGTTGCACACGGGCGCCACAATCCTAGGGGGCGGGAACTTTCACTTCAATGTCAATAAATGGAAATCGTAAAAAATGGACTCTATACTAATATTACTAATTTGTTAAGGATGCTTACCCTGTATAATTTGAAATACAGTCAGTCAGCACGTAATGGCATTCGAAACTGGCAAATTGCCTTAATCTATTTTCAATTTAATCTTCAAACAATAAAGTTTATTATCCACTGCAAGTGACAACCTGTGACAAGAACATGGGTATTAAAATCATAAAATTCGTGTGTAGTAATGTTATGGATGATCCTTACTTCCAACTCTTCGACTTCTACCCTGAAATAATACTCTGCCCTTTGACCGCATCGACAAAATTCGCTTGGCCGCCCAATTTGGCTTGTATTTGAGCGGCCATAGTGGCGTATTACTTTGGTTCTTTTATAGAATCATAATAATATGAAAAAAAATAATTGACATATCGTTATGTGTAGGTATACTTCTGTAATCTCTGACTGAATCTAATTTATTTCTATTAAACATTTTAAAATACTCAAAGCACTAAAGGTAATCAAACTAATTGCCCTTCTGGTATTTATAAGTCTTCATAATCATAATTTTTTAACGGAGTTAACATATTGAAGGTAATAAAAAAACGGGTTTATTGATCAAACGAATAAAATAAACCAGCTAGACGAAAGCTGTTTTATTAAGATGATTACGTAGAATATTTGTTGGGTTAGGTTTTAATCTTTATTTCTAACACCATCACCTCTTATCGCGATTCAAATAAAGCTGTTGAAGAGAGACGCCACAATAGACCGCGTATGGCTGTCTCACTTTGACAATCGGATTTGCATCGCGCTAACAGATCATGGTAAGCCTTCAAAACCATCAAACTTCAAGAACTCTTAACATCATAATTCGTCTTTTATTAAATCTTTTAGAATTATTACTCAAATAATATCAAAACGTCAACAAGAGAATTTAATGGTTTCATTTCTGAATCAATTTGCATTGCATTATTGTTTCACTTTGACAAACAACATACTTAATGTAATGGGTAATAAATAAAATTATTTCAGCACTTTAATTAGTAATTTATTTCCTTAATAACCTAATCTTAGTGGTCGTAAAATAATTTTCATTGGTCTTTAAGATTTTACTAACAAGAACGAAAAATAACAATGTTCAGGATGAAATACAATATCAAATTGTTTGTATTCGAACTCAATTGTAAATGTTTAACAATGTGCACACAACAAAACTCAATCTTTACCAATAATTAATTGCATTTTATGCTCATAACAACAGAAACCTTATTATTTACATTTTTTTAATAATACATCATCAACAATGCATTGAGTAGTGAACTGAGTATTTCTACAAAATTATTGCCAAACATAACAATTTTAAATCTAATGTAATCATTAAGAAGGAACTAGCTCATTGTTTATTAAATAAACAAATTACATAGATGAGCAATTTGAGAATGCTGCTTCTGGAAGTATTTTCTTTTTATACAGAATTATAAACAAAGTTAACAATAATACTGTTAAATTACAAGTCATCACAGGAGCAGATTCTGCAGTTAAAATTTATAAAGTATGTATAAATTTACAATACCCGCTGTGATGGTCAGATCTATTTTTAATGCATTATGTGATTTTTATAAATATGAAAGTAAGTATGAAATAAATTAAATGATTTTAATAATCATTGTAGAAATCGTCAACCTGTTCTATTTTTCTTGCAAGATTCTGGTCAATACTGTGTACATTACTGATAAGCTTCTCTGTCTCCATTACCTTAAATAACAAAATAAAATTTCAAAATATATGACACAGCATTAAGATGCATAAAGGAAAATCAACAGCAAGTATAATCAGCTAATGCAATGCATCTAGCTCATCAGTTACCAATGTGCTGCATTTTAATGTGAAGTTAGTAAAACAAAAACATGCAGCTTACTTCTGCAAAATCCAAGCAAAGTGCACTGCCCGCACGGCCTTAAATAAATGCAGAAACTGCAGACTTAGTGCTCGGTATTGTATGGTCTAACAGGTCCTAATGATGCTCCATATGAGGGCAAAGCACAGGTAGAGTAGTTAGTGAAGGTGTCTGCGGTTTCTGCGTTTATTTGCGGGCGGTTAAATTAGATTTTGTGGAAGTAAGCTACATATTTTTGATTTACTAATGAATATGGTCTTCCGCCAAGTAATGCCTGATTCTATCAAATGAATGTGAAGTGTTATGATCAGGGACTAAACATCCACCAATCACAAGCACTTTGACCTCGCTAACTCCAGCTGGCGGATACCAAATCCAATCTCATTATCCCATCTTCTTATCTTGTCTTTACTAAGAGGGGGTAATTTTACACATAGAAGAAAATAATTGTAGAAACATAAAATGAAAGCGTCTTACCATCGCCATCACATGATCGAGTCTTTTGCTTTTCATGTATATAGTTTTGATCAACAACAAGCAATAAATGTACAGAGCAATTGCAAAAAGAAATACACTTATTTTTAGCTTTGCTGACCAGTGGCTGATCATGTTACCCTGAAATTGGAGATTGGCTCATTTAATGTTATCAGTTCAAAGGTAAAACAATAGGTAAAACATACTATATAAGGATATAAAGCATTTGTTTGTACACATACACGAAAGTTTATAGATAAATACAAATGCAAAAAAAGTTATTGCTCAGTAAACAATTTTACTGATGCAGCTAACCTGCATGAGAGAAACTAGTATTCTGCCACAATCTAAAGAAAGTAAATAAACTGATAAAAAGTGTGAAAATATTATGTGCATTAAATTTCATAAAGATTTTAATTTAATTACTGTGTGGTGTCTGGTATACTAGAATAGCACCAAAAATCAACACTTAATGCATTGTTAAAGATTATTTATAAAACTGGAGGTAAACATTATCCCTTGTCAACAAAATAATGAGCAGCATTTTTTAAATTATGGCATTTTTCTGCAATTTTTGAGTGGTGATAATGGCAAAGACCTCTCTTTTTAGTGGCGGATTTCGTCCTCTAGTGGACCTCTATAGGCCAAGATGATTTAATTAAATGAAAATAAAGAGAAACGCAATAACACGATAACTACAATTACAATAGCAAAGTCCGCCACTGAGTACCCATTGGGCATACTGTTACGTAGCTTATCTGCTTATTGAAATGAAAAAAAATTGAAAAGTTGATTATTTGAAGTAATATTTTGCATTAGGAAGCTAGGTAGCGAAACTGCCAGTAAAAGCTACAGTAACAGGACATTCTCACAGGTTTGACGACGACCTCCGGAAGTGCTGTAATGTGAGACATTCAGATAATATTGTATTCAGTGTTTGTAAGCAATGTGTTTTTTTTCACGATGTCTTAGCCAAATAGCTTCTAAATTATCTCCCACAATAGGAAGGGCTCCTGGAATAAAATAATTGTTTATATTGTCAAAATCACTACGTTTTATTTGTCACTGTCATACAAAAATACTCTATGGTCACTGTTATCTTTTTTTATTAAGACTTTATGGGTTAGAATAATGTTGTTTAAGTTGTAAAAAATCCTATACTTTTACTAATACTTATGGAAACAGGTATTTCATGAATCATTAAATGTTCATTGATTATCCATTACACATACATTGCTCTCATTATCATTTAATTAAGAAAATAAATTATTCAAGAACTGGCAGTATGGCTTAGACCTCCGCCTGTCCGTCAGTTGATTTGATTGACATTTGTTCACAGAGAATTTCAAATATTTTTAATTTTATACGAATATTATTACAGTATAGTATTATTCGACATCGTGAAATGAGCTTGTTTTCATTTTCATAACCACTTGGGAACAAAAAATCCGCATATGTTAATTATGTAAGTTCACCGCACCATAAAATTTGGGTACGCAGGTTATTGATTGACTCTGGGTACGCAGGCAGCGATATTCAGTTATCCTTGAATTTAGTTTTTTCCTTACAGATAAATCATGGCAACTAACTATGTTAAATACGCACAGTTAATAAATGCATCTACAAACTATGCACGTCGTATGAAACGATTGTCTAACAGAATTTTTGGGGAAGTAGCTATTCCTACTAACCCTAAATCCATGAAAGTCGTCAAAATTTTCTCCGAACGACCGCTTCATACTAATGAAGAGATTATTCACTACTACCCCCGACATGTAGAAACCCACCTATTGATGTTGAAATTACGAGAGTATGGCCTTTTCCGCGATGAGCATCAAGATTTCAAAGAAGAAATGCAACGACTGCGTGAACTACGAGGCAAAGTCAAAGTATGGAAAAGGAGACCAGTAGAGAAGAAAGAGTAATCATTAGTGTAAATAAATAAATTTCATAGGTTAGTAAATGCTGTGTTATTTCTACCCTTAATCTTGAGAGACAAAATTTATTAGCAATCCATGGATTCATGGTGTGGGTGATTGTCCATCCTGTGACAGAGAGATAATTTGAGCAGATCCTGGGAGTAGTCACACGAGTGTAGGTTTAAGGGGTCCCTTATCAATGCATAACACCTTCACTACTCAGGTTGCTCTTCCAGCCTAGCGAAAACAACTTCAGATATGTTTGAATATAGAACTTACTGCAGTTCCAGGCAGGCCAAGGTCAAAACACTCCCATCCTCTGGGATTTTATATTGGAATTTATAACTGCAAAGAATTCAACCAAGTGATCTGGAGATGTGTTTTAATGATTTCAGAATGAAGATTTCTTGATTCATGGAATTGCATTGAATTTATAAGTAGTTGTTAAAAATTATACCAATAACAAGCATATGCAGCTTGTGTGCAACATTTAATTACCATTGAATTAGTATAAATGTCATTAAAGAATTTAATTAGTAAAAGTAAATTGAGAAACTGAGATTGGCTTACCTCAGATTATGCGACTGCAAGTAATAATGTACCTAGTCGAGTAATTATACATCTTGTGTCTGCACATAGAGCAACCATAATGAATTATGATGGTCAAATTTGAAACTTACTCAAGAAAACTCTAGAATTTGAATATTGTTATATCTTTTTCTCAGGATATGCCTTCAGCTCCTTTTTATAATAATTATTAGCCATAGATTTTAATGTCAAAAAGACAGCAATCTGTATAAACATGGTTGATTTGTGACTGAACAACAAATTAGAATCATACATATGTCTATAGTACAGAACCAAGGTTACTAGCATAAGAAATAAATGAAAACAAAAGAAAATAGCCATCTTTTATTTGATTACAAAATCTTTCGTCAGGAAATTAATTGCTACATAAAATAATTCAACAAGAAATGCTCGATTGCTCAACAAGTTGACTGCGGCGAGAGGCTGGCGGGCGCAGGCGGCTCCGGGTCACAGTAGAACATCAACTAACTCTTAAGTCTTAACTTAAACATTAAATTACTCAGTTCCAAATCTACATTTGACTAAGGGTCATTTAAGCCACAAACAGTCTAGGCAAAAAATTATATAAATTAAAGGATTACTGTTGACCCGTTTGCAACAAACAAGCACAATAGTGTGGGTGCTCAATACGGTGCTCGGGTCGGAACACTTCAACAACTTCATGTTCGCCAAATTGTAAAACAATCATCAGCAGATTACTATGATAACATAGAATTAAAGGAAGGTAGTTCAAACGCGTTGTGAAGGAGAACCCGAGAGGTATTCGGTAGAATCAATAATATTGAAATGTTGAGTAGAAAATTTGCCAGTGTAATACATAGCTGTAGTTACTGATTCCTATCGTTATGTTACATTATCTACTATCACATCTCACACAAGAATTGTAAAAAAACGAAGGGGGTTAAAATACAGTGTTCATTGGGTTGGTGTGGATCCTCGCCTCGGCCCACGCGTGGGCGGAGACTCGCGACCCGCTCTCTCACTACCGTTTAAAGCTTGTGTTTATTGTAACAAAATACTATTAGTCGGGTCGCGGTCCCCGCTCGCGTGCGACTAACTGGGGGGGAGTGGGGGGGTGGGGTCACGGGTTCACATCCAGGGAACACCGAAACAATCTTTGGATCGTCAGTCGTGGGGCGAGGCGAGGGTCTCGCTAAATTGGATATCTATTAGTCGCCTATTACAACACTGAACATATATTTACATGCGGCCCGGCTCTGGCTGCTTCTAACACTGTCGACTGTGACAAACGTATTACTAGATTACTCTTATTTTCCCTCTTTAGTACTGTTTTGTTACATTGTGCTCTCTTATTACCTAAACGTGAGCGGAGTACGCGCGATACATCGTATTTTAAAACTATTTCTTTCCAAGTTATGTACAGGCCGATCGAAGCAGGGTCGGTACTCGGGGGCAAACGGGACGAGACTTCGCATCGTTGCGTATTTTAACGAACCTATGTAATATTTTATTTATTTGTTATCAGCGTGCAACCGCTAAGGAATATCCGATGGATGATAAATCACAAATTAATGTCACGGGCGTGTGTTTTGACTATCTAATCGGGCTACAGACGGCAGCATCAACTAACGAATATTCTGTAGCGGGTATCGACATTATACACTCTAAAAATATAATTAAAATGTAATAGATATTACAAACGGTTCCGGTCGAGGTGGGCCGAAGGGTAGGCCAGGGTGGGCCGAGGGGTGGGTCGGGGTGGGCGCGTTACGTGTAAGCGTTGAAGTCGTCTATGGCCACCCTCAGAGCCAGATCTGTAGCGGGGGGGTGGTACGGAGCGGGGCGGGCGGCGGCCGCCAGCCTTTCCCCCTCCAGGCGCCTGCGAAGCCTCTTGATCATGCGCAGCCTCTCCAAGGAGTTGGACGCGTACGGAGCCCCGCCCACCTTCAGCGATTGCGAGATCTGCGACGCCAACTGGATACGACAAGTACGCATTTATTGACCAGCTCTGTGATTTGGGTGAGAATCATTCAAGTGACAAATATTCATTGAAAGTGTTTGTTAAAATAAACTCCTATTGAATTTACATAATATCATTAAGAGAAATAAATAGTAAGATTTACTTATTTATTTTTTATTTTTCGCATTCACAATGTCATATTTCTATAAAATTTAATTGTTATTTTTATATATAAAAATTACGTGTCACAGTGTTTGACTGCAATGAACTCCCAAACTAATCGACCGATTTTGATGTTTTTTTTTCATTTTGTTGAATTTGTTCCAACTTAGGACAAAGGATAGAAAAAATGTGCAAATTACAATAACTGAGCCACAGCGACATGTGGCTACGTCAGCTAGTTCATTATATATTTCTATAGCGAGCAGCGTCTTGGTAGCTCAGCGATCGGAGCTTACGACTGACGACTCCCATGGTCCTAGTCCAATCGAGTCCGGGGGCAGACATAAATGGGCTACAAGTGCTAGAGTAGAGACAAGGGTATGCACTGACCGCAGCGTGCAGCGCCAACTGCCTGGCGAGCAGCGCCACGTTGGCGTCGGAGACCACTTGCGTGTCCAGGTGCGCCAGGAACTTGCTTCTGATCAGTTCGTCCTTGCTCTTGATGAACACGCGGTTCAGCCCGTGCTCGTACGGCTCCACCACTACGATGCAGAAGTTGAACTGGCCCTGTGTCCACATTCTTTTTAATGGTATTTGGATAGACCACTTATTATAAAAAAAAAATATTTTTATTGATTTTATATACGTCTCAGCCAAATTTCTGGACATAGGCCTTCCAGAGGATCCACAATGACCGCTCCTGAGTTGGGGCCATCCATAAATTACGTCACTCGAGTTTTAGGACTTTTTAACCCCTCCCCCCGCCCTTGTCACAGATGGTCACATTTTTAGAATCCCCTTCTACTTTTGTCGTTCTTTTCACAAACAAAGGGTACTGGCATACTGTAGGATATTTTTAGTAATACGGATCATATGTCTGAAACGTTCAACGGTGGTTAGCAACGTACCTTGATGGTGTGAATGTTGAAGTCGGCGCCCGAGTCGTTGTAGACGATGGAGACGTAGTCGTTCCCGATGTACTTGCGCTTCTCGTTGCAGGTGGGGTCCCGCTGCGCGGCGGGCATCGCGGTGGCCACGTGGAACAGCACCTGCATTATGTCGTCGTGCCACACGTACGTGTACAGCCCGTCCTTGCCCCCCGTCTCCAGGTTCAGGAACAGCTGCGGGTGCTCCTCGCCCTGGAGCGGGACCAGGGTGCCCAGCGCGCACAGGAACTCCGCGTACCTGGCACACAATCTCTTATTTCACTTCACACTTGTAACGTAACAGACGACTCACTTAAGGCACTTACAAGATTAATTTATTTAGTCAAATTACATTAACTCTAATATAAAAAATAATAATACAGAATAGATATCCTCAGTCACAAAATTGAACCGTCGATCCTTGAAATAGATAAATTATACATTATTTAATTTATAATTTAACAATTATTTACCGAATAATATAAGCAATAAATGTCAAAAAGTTTAGGAAAAAAAAGAAAAATAAAAAAAAATCAGTTAGAATAATTATTCCTAGGCTATCAGCAAATATGTGGAGATCGACGTACCGAGCAAGTGTGTCCCCGATAGCACGTAGTACGCGGTTAGTGGGCGCGGTATGCTACGTCTAGTTATGGAACCATTGCACTGCCTTCAATTGTGGAGTTAGTTGTTTTAATATTGACTTAAGCTGAAGTTTCTCTGAGTACGATTGGTATATTTCACGACACAATTAATTTTACAGAATTTTGTTCTTCAACGTTAAAATAAGCAAAATATTAAAATTTTTCCTTTTAATAACTATAACTGACTTTCTTTATTAATCATATTTTAGAAATAGTCTTTCTGGACAACCAAAACACCAACTGTCATCCAATTGACTATACTTCCTTACTCGGCTTGGCTTACGAGAAAAACATTTGCACTTACACAACACACCTCGAAATATTGTTTATTTGTGTATAGATTTAAAGTTATTTTCAAACATATAAAAAAAATATTTAATACATGTATTTTTTTAACAAATATCAAAATAAAGTATAAATAATCAGAATTAGTGTAAAACATTGTCAATAATTAAAGATAAAAAAGACATACCTGACACTCCCGTACTCGTTTTTCAATATTAATACTTCGTTATCCTGCTGGCCGGGGCCCACGTACAGAACGCCCACCTTTGATAAACACGTATCATAAAATCATCTAAAAGCAATTATTAATAGGAAACTTTTTCAGTGTATATAATATAAAATAAAAGAGATAGATGAAAAGCTTGCAGTATTTACATAATAAATTTAAAATGACTTCAAAAATGTAATCTAAATAATTAATAACTGAAAAGGAGAAATAAATTAAATATGCTATTTTGTATTTGTAATCTGACTTATAGTTTTGAGATATGCGGAGACAAGCGTACATTTAATGTCATTTGACCTTAACCTCTAAACTGACTTTGTAAAAACCTCTGAGTTAAAACAGTGAAACTATAACTGTGAAATTTTTAAATGTCATTTAATTATATTACTTGTAAATACAGGAAATATAAAAAAATATATATATTTCTCACTTATACACCAATTAATTAGCCCATAAGTGGATGATTGAATGAGTGAAAAATTGATTGATTGAATGAGTGGAAGGTTGAAGGAGTGGACGGTTGAATGAGTAAATGGATGAATAAGTGACTTACCTTGTAGGTTTCTACGGGCGGCACCAGGTCGAGGTTCTTGACGGTGCGCTCGTGCTGCGCCCCCGACACGCGGAGGGGCCGCTCCGCCAAAGGGCTCAGCGCTGCCGGGGCCTCTCCTTCACATTTAACAAAGGGGGAGGAGTTTTATATAGACGTATCACACAAAAAATACTAGTTATATGGTTTTCCTAGCTACTTTAAGCTATTTTAAGTGTTTAATCATTCGAAATTTACATTTATTTTTCAATCGAATCATATTATTTAAATGGGTGTTTGTATATACGAGTACACACAAACACACTTACACTATAAAAGGACTACACATACGTAAGCTCTTACCTAACACACAAAAAAATCGTTTATTAATATTTTTACTAAGAGAATTATGGAATAAATATATCATAATTATGTACTATTTTTTACCGTTTTTGTTACGTATTTGAGCTGGCCTTTTTTACTTACCAATACTTTATATATATGGAAAAATGAAATCACCTGGTACAGGAATTTTTAGCTTACTAGGTAACTTTTAATCACTGAAAATTGATTGTACAAAACTTAACAAAATAACATATATTTGAATATTATATAGGTTTTATTATTTGTAAGGGTGAGTTACAATGAGGCAGGTGGTTACCGGGTACGGGTGGCGTCACAGGATAGGTGCTCATGTTGTGGTACAGCTGCAGGAATACGAAGGCGGGCGTCAGCCCTCCACCGAAGGCTCCTCCCCCACCACTCCCCCCACCACCGCCACTGCTACTACTCACGGAAGGCACGCTGCTACGTGGGGTTATGTTCTCTCTAAGAACAGAACGACAGGTTAAAAATTGTTTACAAAAAAATAAGAGACAGATTGGATTTTGTATCCGTATTTCGTTGACCTTCAATTCACTTGTAATTCTGAAACTTGGGATTGGAATTCAATTGGGAATTCCGAATATGTACCGCACACACGCAAACTGAGACTTTGCAAATGAAGAAATATTGAAAGGGAACGAAATACGAACACAAAATCCGAAAATACCTTTTTAAATTATCATTCTCTTAATAAATTCATTCATTTTAAAAAACAATGTAGGATGCGTAAATAAAAGACTATATCCGTGTGGCATCGTCGTGCGTAGTGTGACGTTTTTATTATCAGAGACAAACTAAGACGGTGGGCATAACAAATACTAGGGCACCATTAGCTAAAACATTGAACATAACCAAACCAACGACAACTTCAAAGATCTTAAAGTTTTTGTAGTAGATGACAAATTCAAAAGATAAGTCTCAGAGATCTTTTGGCAGAAGGAGATATAAAATAGGTATTTTTCTGCCTCTGATTTCTCCATTTCTCTCAAGCAGGTTTGTTTATCTGGCCTAGTTCGAGAAACTTAAGAATTTAAATTGTTAGCAACCTCAAAAAACCGAATACTGCCTTAATTATATTAACAACTGTGTTAGTTATGCATTCACTCTTGATTTGTACATACATACCCACGCTTTGTACGTACATAGTAAATGCATATATCTTTAATTAAGTGTACGGGCGAGAGCGTATATCGTCTCATCGGCACTTTTTGATTGATCTAAATTCATATGTATTAGTACTTTATTGTACAAAAGTCAGTTCGCAAATTAATAGCTATTTTTAGTTCTTTTATTCAAATATACATCAGTTTAAATTTATCTTACTTTTTAGCGTAACTTTTCGTTAGTCCTTGCAAAGAAAAACACCTCTACATTATGAGTTGAGTAAATATAAATGAGTGTTGTGGCTTCACCTGTGTCTCCTAGTAGGGCTCATGACGGAGATGGTGTGGCTCCGCTTAGAGCGAGACAGAGGGGGCAGGTCGTCTCGTTCACTGGGCCCCGACCCAGACCCCGCCCCCATGGGGGGCGCCAAGTGGGGGGGCGGTCGGTGTCCGCTCGTCACAGTGCTGTCACTCGCCGTCTGTTTTTAATATAATAGGGTACTTAATTTTAAGATTCTGCCTTACTGAATACTGTATAGCAATTTTATAAGAAACTAGCTGACTCAGACGCTAACGTCGCTGTGGCTGTTATTATAATTTGCATATTTTTTTGGTTATGATTTAAAATGAATCTTATCTTGAAAGAAATCCAGCAAAATAAAACAAAGATTATTCTAACTATTTTCTAATAAAGAGTTTATTTTTTATTTCACTAAAATGATTTTTTTAATGAATTAGCTCTTGATTCCAATCAAGCCCGGGGCTAAGATAGGACCCATAGAACGAACGACGATAGAACGAGCTTACCCAGAAGGTGCCTATTTAGAAGGTTATAAGAACTCGGAAATACAGACGTAGGAAGGAACTTCCACGCATTTGCTGAGCCCATTATGAAATATGTTGAGTAGCGCTCGGTGCGACAGGTAAGAACAGCAACTAGGAAATGTGTTTCGGTTCCAATTTTGTATTACGTACCGCTAGGGAGAGGAACTCTTTGCTTGAGTCTGTGTTTCCTAACAAATACAATTTGGGGGTGTTCCAGTCACGAGTGAATAGGTATCTTCTAGGCAAGCGCGTCAAATCCTAGATCTCATCGTCGCCCACCGTCAGACAAGATCGTGGTCCAGCGCCTGCCTATTTACTATAAAAAAAGAAAAAAATGGAGTATACCTTTTGTAGCTGGTGGTGGGATTCGGAGGGCTGGCCTGCCACCGCCTCTACAGTACCTGGACAACGGGACACGTGGTTATACATGGAATAAACTTTATTTATACGAATATATTTTCTTCACAATATATTGATTAATTTATGACTTTTTACGGATTAACATACAGTAAAAAGTTGTTTAATATATTTGTCATAAACTTGAATAAAAAAATACTAAACTTAACTCACAAGTTGTCTTTAATTTAATAGTATTTTTCTTAGATAAATCTTAAATTGTAGATGGGTTAAAGATATCAATTGTTTTTTTAAGAAAATAGAAAAAGCAAGCGTTCTTTTTCAAAGCATTATTTATAGTTGTAACTATTTTACCGATTTACGACTTTGCTCGTTCAAGACACTTCTCTTATCTTCTTATTTGGAAATTAAACATATTTAATATTATCCAAAATAATGCTTGAAGCTAGAAACAAGTGTAGTGCATCATGGAAAATAATTAATAACAATTTAGATAATAAAAAGCAAACACAAAATGAAATTGAAACAATAATTCATAAAAATACAACGTACGAAAACTTGAATCAAATAGCGACAATTTTTAATGACTTTTTCACAGAAATAAATAGCAAGGATTTGACTTACGATAACACAAAAATACCCCTCAAAGGAAATCTTCAAAACAGCATTTATCTATTACCAACATCCGAAACTGAAGTTCAGCGCACAATCATGAATTTAAATAATACAAATGCTGTGGGTTATGATGATATAAACACAACCGCGTTAAAAATAACATCTACAAAAATAGCTAAACCGCTTAACCATATTATCAATCTCTCACTAGAAAATGGAATATTCCCCGAAAGACTTAAATTATCTTTGGTCAAACCAATACATAAAAAAGGAGATAAGTCTGATATAAATAATTACAGACCTATAACATGTATTCCAGTAATGGCAAAAATTTTTGAAAAAGTTATGGCTAAAAGAATATTATTATTTTTAAAAGAAAACAATTTAATTAAAAGTGATCAGTTTGGGTTCCAGGAAGGTAAATCAACCACTCTTGCCTGTTTTACACTCGCAAAAAAAGTAACTGAATCTATAAATGATAGAATATCAAATCTAGCACTATTTTTGGATATGTCGAAAGCTTTCGACTGTGTAAAGCATTCTATATTATTAAGAAAGGCCGCTGAACATGGATTGCGAGGTAAAGCAGGTGATTGGCTAACCTATTTAGAAAGCTATTTAGAAAATCGTCAACAATGCACGGAAATCTCAAAAGTAGAAAACGATGTCAAAGTTATCGCTAAATCTGCTTACAAAAGCATAAAAAACGGTGTACCGCAGGGGAGTATTTTGGGGCCATTGCTGTTCCTAATCTATATAAATGACCTGCCAGACGCAATTGACACTGAATGCATTCTGTTCGCTGATGACTGCACCCTATTATTTCGTAACAAAGACATAACAAAACTTCAAACTAACATTAAAACTACTATAGGCAATATTTCTAAATGGATGATTAATAATAATTTACAAATAAACATTAATAAAACTAAAGCTATACAATTTAGAACCTATAAAAGAAATAAAATAAAACTTGACATTAAGTATAATAATATTGACATTGAAGTGGTAGAATCAACAACTTTTTTAGGAATTACCGTGGATGAGCACTGCTCTTGGAAAAACCATATAGACACTATATGCAAAAAAGTGAATAAATTTGTATTTGCCCTAGGTAGAATCAGGAGAGTAACTTCTTTTACCGTTGCATTAGAAGCATACCACGGATATGTCGCCTCAATGTTTCGCTATGGCATAATAATCTGGGGAAATAGCGTTGATTTTGAACGAGCGTTCAGAGCCCAAAAACGTTGTCTTAGAGCACTATGTGGCATCAGAAGTTGGGAATCATGCCAGCCATTATTTAAACATCATAAAATTTTAACCTTGCCATGCATATATATAGCAGAGCTATGCCTTTTTATTAAACGTTTTCCCGAATACTTTGAGACACATTATCAAAGGAACCCGAATGCGAGAAATTGTAGAAAAAATAAACTAATCGTTCCTAAAAGTAATCTTACCTTATATAGTAAAAATGTGTATTGCATGGCTGTTAAAATATTTAACAAACTACCAAAAACTTTAAGAGATTTACCTCTAGGCAAAAATAGGTTTAGAAATTCCCTATACAGCTGGCTTGTCGAACGCAACTACTACTCTATAAAGCAGTTTCTTGATGACAAAAACATGCTCTCGTCTTAAATCAATGTAATGACATTAATAATAGTGATATTGTGAAATTCTTATTTATAAAATATCGAAATACTTGTTTTTTTTTTTCATTATTATTTAACACTGATTAATTGAAAGATAATGATTGGTTTATTTGTATTCATGACATTTAATTATTGACTTGCTTTTCTCTCTAATCTTGTGACATTGTAACTTAAAAAAAAAATGTATTAAAAACTCAATTTTATGTATCGTATTTGCATGCCTACTACTATATGGCGAATACTGTTGATTCACAAAATCGATGTAACACCCCGTCTCATTGTAACACGGTATTAGCAAATAAATATTCTTATTCTTATTCTTAAACATATTTAAAACAAGTTAAGGGTGTGACAAAGTTGTTTAGAAAAAATTGAGAATTGGAAGATCTTATTCAATTATTTTCTTTTTAAAAAGAAATTAGCAAAAATAATAGATTGATCTAAAAAATACATAAAAAAATAATGTATATGACTTCACTTAGTCAGTAAAATAAATAAACACATTTAATTATATTTGATGGCCAACTTCACACTCAATTGTTTTCTCTTCTAAACAAGTACAACTTGAAAAACATTCCGTTTTCGAGCAATATAAAACCGAGCAAAAGTATAGTACGCTCATAGACATAGAGAATAGGCTGAGTGTTATGTGTCCCGCTGTAAAGTGAATAGTACAAGAGAGAACACATACCGTGTCCCTAGAACTAAGCTATGTTATTCAACATATTTTGCATGGAGGGGTGTTGGTACCGATTCGATTGTGTGAAGTGAATCTCGGGTTTGGCAGCAGAACCACGTATGTATGATTAATGCAGTGGAAAATAGAGATTTAGGAAGTATAGCTCGAGTGAATTTGATGGATCAAATAAGGAATTATGTGATAAGAGAGTGGTGTGGTGTGGAAGAAGATATAGTGACAAAGATAGAAAAAGGGATGTTTGGATGGACGAAAGGAGGAGGAGACAAAACAAGTTTATGAGGCAAATGTACATGGGTCGGTAAAGGCAGACCAAGGAGAACTTTCAGGGACCAAATAGAGGATGTCCTGAAAAAAGGCCAGGTCAAAAGTACCCTTAACCTACGAGTTTGTATGAAATATCTGATGAGAGTTGATGAAGCGAGAGATGTCAGGATCGTGATAAGTGGAAATCTGTTTTTTTTGTTTCGTTACAACAGCCTACATCTCTATGTGTATGAGCTGATATGGTCACTCACCGGGGTCGGAGTTGTAGGTCATGAGGTGCGGTGGAGGTGGTGGGGCGGTGGAGGGAGGGGCGTGGGGCGAGGTGCCGCTCATCTCCTCGGGGATGGCCTCGCACGAGACGCGCATGTCGCTCTTCTTCGCCGCCTTCTTCGACGCGTGTAGGCACGCCGACGCGCTCCTGTTCAACCGTATCCGCTATGCGTCAAACTCTTACACTTCCGTTCACATTACAAATTTGAATAAAATAACTTTATGAAACGAAGCTTCTAAACGTCAGATTTCACCGTTACACGAGAGCGTCACATTCAAAACCGTCACCCGATATAAACAGGAACCAGCTGCCTCCCCACCTCAGTGTGCCTGGCCTTCTGTCTCGCTTACACTCATCTCGGTGTGCGTGGCTGGCGTGGCTTACTATCTCTTTTTCTACTCTATGTTCACACCAGTCACTTTTAAATATATACTTTATACTATAAAGCTCCGCTTCTATCGTGCGTCCCTAGACGACACTGTTATTTTTTTTACAGATTTTGCGCTTAATTTATTTAACATTTAATCCTTACGTTCCGAATCCCTTACAGGAGCCCTGATTACAAGGTGACTAAGGCAAAGATCGTCCTATATTTTTTTCTACCTTCACAATATTTAAATCGGACACGTTCCTGTCAGAATATTTATAAAATCAAATTGTTTTATTAAAAAGAAACTATACCAGACTCTATTATCCTCTCTTAGAGATCGACCTTGGTCCACCTGCACGAGTTTCTTTCACCAGTTCTTTTCGGAAGGCTTTCGTGACTGCATGGCTATTGCAATATAAAATAAATTACCTGATGACCTAAAATTATTGCCACTTAAATAGATTTAAGGCAATATTGTTTAATATATTTATAGATAAAATGTATGAAAACATTGGTGATTTTTTAAATGATAAATTGAATAGATGCATTTATTAACATAAAATTTTACTGTAATATCGTTTAATATATTTTTTTTATAATGACATTAAATAATCATATGTTTGTTAATTATTATGAAATTAAAATAGTTATTTTATTGTGTTGATCGAAAATAATACGTACACGTATACAAAATACCACGGTTGATGTGATGCCTTCTCTCAAGCTTTGTATTACGCATACATACGATACACAAACACGTATTAACACACGTACAACGCTGAGGCCCAAGCAAACTCCGACTACGCCTTGGTAAACACGAGTAACAAGCAGAGCACAAAGAGAACCACGATCATAAGAGACACTTTATAATGCTTCCTACCTCTTTTTCTCCTACGTTAAATCTTATGAATTATTATGCGTCTGTCTCTTTTTACTGTCGCTTTTTCGTTTTATCGACTTTCAAATCACAACGATGCTAAAGAAGTTTTCACTTCAATCAGTTATTATTATTATCAATTATTGTTTAGGAAGCACGTCTCCTACGTGCTATAAATTGTACGCGTGTTTCCCAATAATGCTATTAAGTGTCTAGTGTACGTACGTAGGCTCGACGCCGGGCAGCAGGATCATTTCCTCGGGGTCCGGGGGAGGAGGGCGAGCGCCCTGCGGGGACTCCTTCCATGAGGAGGACATCTCCGGGGACGAGTTCGACCGGCGGACTGGGTGCCGCGACTTGCCCTGTCACAACATTCATATTACATTCAAATCTGCTCGATGTTATTGTTTTTTTATAGGTTGATATGGAAAAAATAAATAAATAATAATAATACAACATTATACTTTGACCAATGTAGGATAATACTTTTAACAGGTGTCACATTCCTTATTGCTACGTACTAAGGTTGCGTTTGTTTCCTTATGTTTGGCTTGACATTGCAATAGCAACTTTACACCCTCTATATAGGTGTCAACTGTCAAAAGTATCACCCTACATTCAAAACAAAGTATAATAATATTATTATAAGAAAAAAAAAAGCTCACTTTTGAACAAAAACAGACTTTTTTCATTAATGTTGTTGTATTATTATTTATTCCTTTATTTTGCCATATTTCTATATGATTAAATTTACGCCTATAGAAACACATCTCCGAGTCGTCAGGTAAGATCTAAAGGATCAGCTCAAAGATGTGGTCGTTTTCTATAAGCGTTAATTAAATCATATAGAAATACTACCTGACCCAGCCACGCGTTGCTGTGTGATTAATTAAAATAGGTTTCATTTTAATTTATCATCCTATGTCCTATGTCACAAGAAATCCAGCAAAAATAAAACAAAAATCATCAAATCGATTGAATAGTTTCGGAGTTTATCGCGGTTAAACATTGTGACACGGAATTTTTATATATATTAAATAGATGGCAAAAAAAAAAAATATATACAACATCAATATTCAGAATCAAAAATCAGAAAAAAATAAATAAAACCGACCCTTTTGTTTCAAATAAAAAATATTTTTCATTTTGTATCTCTTAATTAGAACTGACACAATTACAAAGACGTGCCTGACGACGAATCATGTTACGTAATACATTACTAAGATAATCATTATTATCTATAAAGCTATAATTTCAGTTTATGTTTGCGTATATATATGTATGTGTGTAGTGTTGTAAAAGTAATAAGCTAATGAGTCGAGAGATTTAAACAAAAATTTCAGAGTTCATGCAGTTTTAAGTTTTTACACAATAAAATCTTAACAAACAATACTCAAGCCTAAGTCCTTCAAACCGGGCTTAGTCACTCCTAATAAACTGATGACAGTTTTATAAAGAAAATTCAGTCTTTTGAAAAGAATCTATAGCTCAGCTTTTAAGTCTATGTTGACGTTAAGGTGACTGTATTCTTTGTTGGTGGTCCATAAATATCTAAAAATTTTAAGTTACTAATTAATTACTTTAAAATTTCTTTTATTTAAACTGAATGTTTAGAGCGGTATAAACAATTATTCAGGCAAATACAAATAAAGTTTAATTAGTGTTATTAGGACACATTAATGACTTTGTATGTAATTTTGATAAAACTAGTTCTCTTTTTAAGCTCAGTACTCAATTTAACTTATAATAATTTTTAAAATTTAAAATTATGGAATTATTCTTTGGGGAAACTGTACCAAAATTAATGATATATTTGTCCTCCAGAAAAAATGCAGCAGAATACTTTGCAATATAGATCAGACTGACTCTTGCAAACCTTATTTCCAAGAATTAAATGTATTAACCGTTACATGTTTATATATTTTTGAAGCCTGTAGGTTTGTCAAAAAACATTTAGAATTGTTCTCACCGATTTCCCTAAAAAGGAGAAATGACCGCTACCGAAATAAATTAAAACTTCCTTTCACCAGGTTAAAAATAGTAGCAGACTCGCCACACTGTATGCTAATAAAAATTTATAATCACATCCCCAATAAATTAAAAGAATCTGTAAAATATGCCACTTTTGAAAAAAATTTAAAGCATTTTCTCATTAAAAAAAGCTATTATAATATATTGGAATTCTTTAACGATAATAATTTGTGAGTAATATAATGAAATTCTTAACTAAAATTTAAGGGAATGGTATTAATCTTTATTTTTATGTTGAGTTATAATTATTTAAAAGAAAAGTTTAATTTATTATTGTTTGGATTATTATTGATTGTTAATTGTGAATTTACTCCTAAAATTTGTTCTCTAGGTTAAGTTTATATTGCTACGCCCTTACAGGGTGTCACATGCAACTCTAGAGATAAGTACCTTTGTATACCTGTACTAAAACATGTGGCTTGCAATAAAGAATATGAATAATTTAAAGGTCCCGAGTAACAAAAAAGGACTTCAAAGAAAATCAGTGTTTGTTCAAAGTTCAAAGTGTTTGCGTGCGTGCGTGTGTGCGTGTAAGTGTGTGCGTGTACGTGCGTGCGTGTGTTTGTACAAGTCCCACCCACCTCTGGCACGATGAGCAGCATGTCCTCGTCGTCGTTGGTGCTGGAGGAGGACTGGCGCTGCGGGGAGCTTGGGATGTTTATGGGCTGCGTGCTCATCCTGCGACATACACGTACACACGTATCGATTAATACTAGTTTGTCTTTGCCTCGCTGATTGATTTAGACACTTGAAAATGCTAGGAGTGCAAATTCTACAGGCTAAGTTGCGCATTCAGTTTTGTTTTTTATATTTAATCCTCACTTTTACAGGAGCCGCGATCACAGGATTACTTATAAGTATGCAATACATCCACAATAACTTGTTTTGTACATACTTGAATCGAATTGAACTCAAAACAATGTTTGGGAATTGAATGCCATTAGGAAAGAATGATTCGTTTAAAAAATAATTTGCTCAAAAAGGTTAATCATAGGGTTAAAGTTTGAATTTATTTCTAGAGTGAAGAGAAAAATCTTCGAAAACGACTTTAGTAGTAAGAACACATGAGTTGAAAAAT
This sequence comes from Calamotropha paludella, assembly GCA_927399485.1. NCBI lineage: Eukaryota > Metazoa > Arthropoda > Insecta > Lepidoptera > Crambidae > Calamotropha > Calamotropha paludella. Next base: position 27,911,649 of record OV656812.1, read on the forward strand.
TACCTGTGAGGTTGTGGTGGTACTATGCAGTGTGAGGCGGCGTGCGGAGGCTTCTTTTCACTCGCTACTACTGTGTCCGAACTGGAATAACATTGTATTGTAATCACATGGTACTGAAACAGTAATTGGAATGGGATTGCATCATATGCATTGTATCTTAGAGTTGTAGAAATATCGGCTATCGAACAATCGATAGTTTCCACCCGAAATCACTCATAATATAGATAGCGCAATCTATAGTTTCGACACTATCGACATTGTGAGTTATTTCTGCGCTCTCTATATTTTTGACCAAAATACAAATCGATTTTGTGACAAATGTATCGAATCCTCACGACCGCTACTTTGGCATTGCATTAGCAATAAAGGTAATGAAGAGGTAATCAAAGTGAAAGACCACGCGCTTCGAGATTCGAGTACGAGTACTGATCCAGCATACATAACGAGTTAAAGATTAACATTACATTTTTATTTTTTCAGATAGGAATTCTGATTGATTTCCATTCTGTATTGTGTAAAAAATATTTTAATTTTTCAAGTTGTATCATTAAACTGTTTTAGTGTGCGATCTTTCATTTCATATGGAATGAGGTGAATTACCTGGACTTGTGTAAGTCAGGAGGCGGAGGCGCCTGGCCGGAGGACGCCGATCCACTTCGCGAGCGCACCTCCTCGTCCAGGCCCTGTTAATACACATTGCACTCGATTAGCATCCAATGATGGGAATAATGCTCAATCTTTACGCAACTGGTTTCGTGTATGGAGCACTGTTCATGTCTTTGGGACAGTTCCGCCCAATACCAGCTTTGGACGCTCGAGTTCATTGAGAAGAGGCCCAAGAAGCTCATCGAGAATGACGATACGTTTTATAATAAACTCAAAAGCCTTGAGTACAGATGAAAGGTAGCTAGCAGCCTATTCGTTTTTTATAGTTCGGATTTGTTGGATAGTATTTCGGAGAGTGTGCAGCAGAATTGCATAGCCTTGTTTCGCCGTCCTTTTTTTTCATTGGGCAACTAGATGTATAAATAGGCACCACCATTTTATGGTTGATATACTAAAGTGTGGTACTAAAAGTGTAGATTTTAATTTTGTAATTCGCACCGCCAAAGAGTGGAATTTCTTGCCTGAGTCTATGTTCCTAAAAAATACTGTAATAATTGCGTAGGTTATTTTAACACCTGTTACAGCTATTTTTTTCTCCTCAAAAAAGCCCTGTTAATTAGGATAAAATATATTTTTTAAGCAAAAATTAAAAATTCGCCCTAAAATAGCCGGTTATGTGACATTTGTTGGCTGTGACGTCATATCACATAAAACGCAACAAGTTTTGTATGAAGCTTTGTTTGATGCATCCGATGCTTAGTCATGACCGTCCACGATTCGGTTCTTGTAACCCATAGGTAAAAAAGCTCAGATTGTTCCGGTTCACAATCATTACAAGTCAACTTTAGCAAAGTGTTTTACACTTATCATTGCTATTCTCTGCTAGCGCACAATGCAACTTGTGTTGATATTTCAACGCAAGTTCCATTATATTAGCCCCCACTCCCCCTTACTTTCCGATTGCAGCAAGACGGGCATCAAAATTGTTTTATTTTTGTTATTTTCATTATTATACAGAGTCCTAGTAGAAGAGAGACAGCAGCAGCACACAACCTACACGTGAACTGTTTTGTCAATTGTTTATGAAGTGAATAGTTAATGTGGTTTCCATTGGTTATTACAACAACAATTGCGGTAAAAAGGTAAGTAATTTATGCATTTTAAGATTTGATCATCGATTATTAAAAAAAGTAGCATCGGTCGGCGAGTGCTGTAATAATTCGTAATTCGTTTAAACGATCGTATAAAAAGTCAACTGCTTGTATTTAGTATTCAATGAAATTGTTCATCATCGCTTTCTTATGACGTTATCACGAAAAAAAAATCGTCCGTAAACCGACTTTACAGATAACCAATTTTTTTCGTTACAACTGTCAAGTAGTCAATGAGGGGTGTTCAAGTGATGAGGTGAGAAGTGCGCCTACCTGGGGCAGGGGCTCCGGGGCGATCAGCGCGGCCAGTTCGGCGAGTGCGTGCGGCTGCGTGAAGTCGTGGGCTAGGTGGTTCTGCGCGCGCACCACGAACGCCACGTCCCCGGTGGGCGCGCGCACCGCCACCTCCGCCCAGCGCCCGCACCAGCACGGGCACGCGCCGGCCGCCGCCAGGCCTCCCACGCGCGACCAGCTCGCATCCTCCGTGTCCTGCGATTCATTGATGTTAGTTAATTTGGAGCTCAAGCCGAGAGTAGCGAGCCACCAGAGATTTTCTAGATGGACATCTCCCGTGAGGAACACTAGTGTAAATTCGCTACAGCGCTCTGGTCGGAAAGAGACCACAGGGCGCCTCTTAAGGCTCGCACCTCGGCTGTGGTACGTCGTGTCGTAGGGGAGAGAAGCGCCCAGGTCTTCGCACTTTGGACTTACGAGTGCGGTGTGCAAACGGGGGCGTTCAGGACATGCCATGGACGTCGAAAGCGAAGCTATCGGGGGCCTATAAAGGTCTAAGAAAGGGATTGGTAATTGCGCGCCTTGACAACAAGGAAGTTCGAATAGTGGAAGGCTTTTTTGAAATATCAAATGGATGCTTCTTTCACGAACTTGACTGTAGAGTCTAATTTAAAGTCACGATGATGTAAACATTGCGCTTGTGCTAAGCATACGCTGCCGTAAATCATGGAAGGGGGACATACTCTTTCTAAACGGTCAACTTACGTCTGACTTTTTGCTACGATTCCTCGATAGTAAATATCCGATAATAAAGCCTAACAAGTACAAACACGGCGCGGTTTCGAATGAGGCTTTGAGATGAGGTGCAAACAATAATCTATGCTCCGTAATGACTCTTAAGAATTCAACCTGCTTTTTCCAAGGGATGAATTGGTTGAAAATATGGATTTTTGGAACAGTGCTAGGATTGCAGTGCTGGCGAATAAAGAGGATAGCGGCGTTTTTGTCGGGACTGACCTCGACCATTTACGGAACCAACCCGTTGATTGAAATCTATATCTTTTATGTGTCTGTCGGAGGTATAGAGGGTGGTTTCATCCGCGAATAGGGCTTGTCGAGTCCTGTTGATAACGTTAATGTAAAGCTCAAACAATGGGGGTTGGCACCGAGCCTTGAGGGACTCCGGCGTGGATTGGGTGGGAAAGTCGCAGATTAGCTACAATAGGGAAAGAGACAATCGTGAAAGACCAGGATAGCTGAGTATAAATACCTCGGCCGGTGTTTAGCCTCTTTCGAGACACGTGAACACTGTGGCGTCTCTAGCGTCAGTCTGCTTGGAAGCCCGAATATATGCTATGTGTATGACCACGTAAAGATTGCTACAGATACATTGCAAAACGGATTTCCTCTAATCGTCTTCCACCTGGACTAATTTAGACACAGGCAAACTTACTGATCATCAAGTGCAAATTAAAACAATTTTGTAATGCGTTACTAAACGAGTTATCACATTTTTATGGCAATCATAAACTTTCACTGATGGCTGATGCAACGATAGCAATCCTGCCTTTAGCACCCACGGTTCGAGATTCGCGTCTCGGAATGGGTAAATGTTTGTGTGATTTGTAAACTGTTTTGGGAGCCGCTATTTTGGTGGCCATTCTGTACGCGGGACGGCGGACCTCCAGCTCCTTTAAGCGCTCATTTTGCAAACAACGAATCAAGAATCGAACTGGCGAGAGCTAATCAAACGCCGGAGCCCACTCGCAACAAAGCAGACGCTACGCCGAGCGTTTCGAGTGCGGGAGCACTCGATAAGGCGACGTCACCGCACACATGCAAACGTTTCAGTGAATGTGAATAGTGTTTGTGTGATATATTTAAGTCATTAGTGTGAAATATACTCTAATAAATAATAAATAGACTCTAAGCATGAAATTTTTAAGTTTTTATATTTTATTCAGCATTTACACATTTTGTATCTTTTGTATTTATATGTTTTTATCTCGCGCCCGCAACATGTACGGTTTTACAACCGCACAATTGCGACATCGCCGATTTAGCATTTTCTGCATTATATTGTAATTTTAATGTCATAGCATTTAGTACGCATTCGATCGCCCCGGTGTCTACTCATATCATTTCGCATAAATTATCAAAAAATTAAATTCGTGGTTTCATCAAACTTCTTATCATTTCTTATCAAATTAAACATTGTACGGCAGCAACTCGTACAATAAGAGTATTTGTAACTAAGTCAATATATTTCTATGAATATTGCTTATTTATCTATTGCATATGTATGTTTATCCCTTAGCCTAGTATCCATAACATTAGCCTTACGGTATATCTTAAATTGTTCTTTATAGCATAATAATACATAAGCCATTTGATGAATTCCTTGTTAATTTCTCTATTTTCTATAAAAATCACCATCACAGTTTAAATGAACAAAAAGCCGCTACAACGCTTAAGACACTTTTATGTGGGTTATTTGATGTCATGACGTCACCTGCTTGTAAACAAACTCTTAGCTGTCAAATAGAAATACGTAAAACTTAGACTGATTGTAGAGTCGCTAACTCTGCATAAGATGCTATTATGATGTTAGGTGAATATTCTACGATGACGTAAATTAATGTTCGAAAGGATGTGCGGGAAAATGTATAAGACGTGTGTCACCGATAATTGTTTTATTGCCACTGGTGTAAAAGCGTTCCATTACATATTTACAGCGTTAGCATAAAATAAATATACCTAATTATCAAGTTAATACATATTGTAGGAGCTCGCTCATACACTGATATTAATTGTAAACAAGCAGGTGACATCACTACGTCTTTCTGCCAAATTCGTGCATTTGCATCACAATTTGTCATAAAAATAATTCAAATCAATAATTATGTGTGGGCTAAATTGGTTTAAAAATGTTAACTGTTAAATTAACAACAGTTTGATTTAAAATTCATTGTAGTCAAATACCCGGTTGGTGTGAATTGTCTGGAATAACTATTTATTACCATTATTATCATATTAAAATTCACACAAAATAAACTAAGAGGTTAAAAACTTGAACTTTCCAGCCTGTCTGGTTAATTTAATTGAAATAAAATAAAAGTAACTCACCACTTCCTTGGAGATCCTCTCGAACCGCTGAGTGAATTGGTTGAGGGCATCCGCGAGCGGATCGCTCGCTTTACTGTTCTCTGATGAGTTTTGTCTGCGAAACGAACACCTCCATCACAATTCGTATCTTCGTTCATCAGTTATATTAAATATAGTTTTTAATAAATGTGTTAAAATATAGAAAAAATACTAGAAGTGTGTTAAAATTTCTTCACAACATATTTTTAAAACTGACAACACCAGCCTATATATTCAAAAATGAAAAGAAGCCGATAGTTTATTCAAAATGATAAGCGCTATAACCCCTTTTCTATATTTCTTTGTTTAATGAAGCTCAATGAGAAATGACATAAATTGAAATCATGCAAAATATTTTAAGAAAAGAAAAAACTAATCTAAATTCCATTCTCGATTAGATACTACTAGAGAAGTAGGAGTTAGGAAGGATGATTCTAATATAGATATTGACCGCAGTACAGGTCGAGGATATATTTGGAAATGTGGCATGCGCAATCGAGTGGCGAGTGAAGTAATGGTCGGAGCAGAGACCTGGAGGCAGGCGCGCTGGCAGGAGGCATCAGCTCCGACATGGAGAGGCTGGAGCCCGACGTGTCGGTGCTTCTGCTGTGCTGCAGCGAGTGTTTGCTGTAGCTGCGTCACACAACGCACGTTAAAACCCTCGTACGTATACGCATCAACGACTACACGAAACGGACTTAAGTGTCCTCACACTAATTATTTAGTCTCAAACTATGTAAGCTTGTAATAAAACTATTAAACTAAATCGATGCAGTCGCTAAGCATAAAGCTTCGCTAGCACCATATATTGGAGCGGAGCGTACCACTTAAAATAAATAAATTTAAAATAACATTCAACAAGGTTTAGTAAATTTTTTGTCATTTTTTTTATTTATGTGAATTTCACAATTCGGGCTCTCACAATCTAGTCCTAAATGAGTCGATTTTATTCCAAACAAAAATTATTAAAATTTGTTAAGAACTCGGGAAGTTATGACGTAACAGACCTTGCGTCATTAAAGCTGATCCATGGGAGCTCCGCTCGCTTCGCTTGCTCCGCTCCAATAATAAATAGTGTTACGGGAAAAATTAGGAGGGGATAAAATACTCAGATGAACAGATATTTAATAAAAATATATAGCGGTGGTTTTTTAATTGTAACAATATTAAGTAAGACAACTAAATAGTTTGCTGTAGCTGCGCCACACAACGCACGTTCACGCTCTCGAAGTATACGCTTCACCGGTACGGTCGACGAAACAACAAATTCATCATTTTTAACGTATTTCGTAACGACCGTTTGGTTCACATTCTTTCGCTGGCCGCACTATAAGTTCAAACTAGAACAACTAGTAATGCGTTAAACAGTCATAAACTGTAATTGACTACTGTTTGGTGCGGTAACGGCAGCACGGTATATATATATGAATATTACATATCTATGTATCATATCTGTATGTCTATCCGTTACCCTAGTGTCCATAACACAAGCCTTACAGTGCTTACTATGGACTAGGCTAATTGGTGTGAATGTAGAAAATATTGTTATACTTATTATAATTCAGTCGGTCTACATTTTCACATGATGGATGATCTTGCGGAATGGATTAATTTGATGTGTGTTGAATGGTAACTAGTGATGTGCCGGATCGTCAAAAATGTAGATCCGCGGATACGGATCTAATTACGGATATTTGGTGTCAAGATCCGCAGATATGGATACGGATCTTAATTTTCTTGCACAATCGGTGTCGGTGCGCGCGATCTTGAGTTGAGACATGTTACGACTTGCATTGCACGGCGGGTCTTTATTTTGTTTTGTTTTAGTTTAATGTGACACTGGGCAGCATAGATAACTCTTGTGTTTATATAACATCAACACTGTATGTGTCACGCAGTATCAGTTTACTTGATTAAAAATCATTTAATTCGAATTAAAAATTATTACGAGGATCTAAGTTTTGTTTTCTTGATAAAAAGTGATGTTATAACTCTTTATAATATTGATCTCATTAAAAAGCTAGTTGACTTAGCACCTTTGAGTTATATACTATTGGTATGATAACTAACTACGGCAGAGTTTGCAACGTAAAGGAGCCAAATATTTGATTTTAAGAAATAAAAAAATATTGAATTTAATAGTTTTTATTGCTACCTAATCACCTATTTAAGGCGGGGAGTAAGGCGCACTAGCGACGCCAATTGCTTTAAATTGTTAGCTACTAAACCGGATCTATTTCAAATAATTGTGGACCGTCAGAACCTTGGCAATTGGCGTCGCTAGTGCGCCTTACAGTTCGCAATAAAGAATTTTATCTATAAATATAAAATTAATAAGGTAAATAGATCCGTAAAAGATCCGCCAAAAAGTAACGGATACGGACACGGGCACGGATCTTTCCTCTGCCTCGGATATCCGCGGATACGGATACGGATATCCGGCACATCACTAATGGTAACACACCAAAGGAGATGATTGATAAAATTTGAAATAACTTAAAATAACCTTTATTGCGTAAATAATAAATGCCTAATTGATGAGTCGCTAGTTGAATGTAGGCTGACTGAATATCAAAAACGATGACTTTAAACAAATTACATGTAGGTCGTTGTGTAGACCGTGCAGACGTTGAGCGTATTTATGAAAAACGACTCACTCACACATTCATTATTTTCATGTGCCGAAACTATGCAGTTGCCATACCGATTCATGCGATGTTCACAGGTAACGCGTCCCAACATTCGCTATCGGAGTGATTCGTACAAGTTTGTTACATAAGCGTTTGCTTGATTGCCACGGCCCGTAAATTTTACGGTTTACGCCTCACTAATGACCCTGGCTGGGCACCAATTCGAGCTTAGGTAATCTGGTGAATATTTGAGTTTACCGAGATTGTTCTTCGGTTCTTAGGAAACTCCGCAGTATAGCCTTATTAAGCAAGTAACTAATTAAAATATTTTCCGTTTCTATAAAAAATAAGCGAATTTAGCGAATTTCTTTGTGATTGGAATGATCGCCAGAATAATTGGTCTAAATATATAAGTGTCCAAATATTAAGTGATGAAGCTCCTACGGATACGAGCAGGTTGAAGATTACTATTTGTCAGGAATAACAATGGTAAGCTGCTATTTTACTTTAATTTAATTTAGGTAGTAGGCAGAGATCACAGATTTCCATTTACCACGATCTTGACATACATCTCTCGCTTCTTCAACTCTCATCGGCCTTTTCATACAAGCTCGTCGGTTAGGGGTAATTTAGACCTGGCTTTTTTTCAAGACATCCTCTATTTGGTCTCTTGTTGAAAGTTCACCTTGGTCTGCCGTTACCAACTTGCCTGTGCACATTTGTCTCATAAACTTGTCTTGTTAATCTCATTTCGTTCATCCTCTTTACATGTCCATACTGTCATGGTCTCTTTCCAGAATAATATTATCTATAAGCGCTCCGGAGCTCATATTCAAATTTTGTCATATGTATTGAACCTATCAAATCTAGAACACCTTTTTCAACCTGTGATTTTCAATATACAATTAACCATGAACCCCTTCCCACGGTGCGCTGCAGGTGCATGTCGATTGGTAATATCAAGCCAAGCACTGTGAGAAGCCAACTTTAATCGAGTACTGGGGTTGAATCGATTACATTTAATCGATTGCATTATTTACAAAACTGAACATAATATGTGAAAGTGTCAAATGAGCTATACGTCACCTACAAACGACATTATTCATAGACAACTGAAGTTCACAATAATCGTTTAGCTGATATGCATTCCGTTCACGTAGATAATACTATCTGTATTATTTACAAAAAAAAAATCCAATTTAATTATTCAATCAATCTAAAAAAATTCTTATCTTAATTTCCATTGATCTAAATGAAATTAATTTTCACTATAAAGCTTAATTATTTATAATAAAATAAATTATTAAAAAAATGCTATTCTTAATATAAATAAAAATTAAATAATCAAAATAGAGTATTTTTAAATAACCTACAATATTACTAAACTAAATTCATGATTGCTTAATTTGTTCGGTACCTTACTATTTAAAAACTACTTCGACTCCAATATCGCTTCCATTCTATACCTCTGATCGGTGACACCATAATTACCTACCATTTAGTTAATTTACTGTCACCCCTGCGTGGTCGTATTAATGTTAGCAAATTTTACTTTTAAATTGTTTAGGAATACCAGCGACGATTTATATGGCAAAACTGGAGCTCAGCGAATCCATCAATGTAAGAGTAGGTGGGAGGAGCAAGCATGTGTATGTGAGTGTGACTGTGTCTCTCTCTCTCTCTCTCTCTCTGTGCGACTGTGTGCGTTTCTATCTCGGCGCGCGTGTGTGTATGTGATTGTGTGCGTGTGTGTGTATGTGTTTTTGGGTGCGTGTGTGTCTCTCTCTCTCTCTCTCTCTGTGTGTTTGTGTATGTTTCTGTGTAAGAGAGACTGTGTGTGTGTGTGTGTGTGTGTGTCTGTCTGTGTGTGCGTGTGTCAGACACATGTAAGACACTCACCGTCGTACTTCGGGCGCCGGGGAGGGGGTGGCTGCGGAGAGAGGCGGGGCACCCTCCTCGCTCGCACCCGCCTGCGGGCGACACACGTTATCCGTATAATATACGTATGGATAATAATAATAATAATTTATTTATTTGTATGAATATGGTTACATTTGATCTTAAAATAAATTGTCCAGCATATTCTATCGATAGGTCGATGTACAAATATTCAGAGTATTCATTTATTATTAAATTGATTGTAGCTTAAATTATTATTTAATATCAATATGTACAATAAAGTTAGTATTAAATGCATTAACTATCAACAAACAAATGCATAATTTATCATTCAAAAAATTTTTAATTTTATAATTCATTTTATCTATTAATATTAGAAATAATCTTTCCTTAAATCTATTTAGTGGTAATGCTTTTAGGCCATTAGGTAATTTATTATATATTGCAATAGCCATACAATAGACGTTTTTGGAAAACAATTTCAACCTTTGAAACGGTATTACCAAATCACCGCCTCTTCTACCCCTATACTGACTATTGGCTTTAGTTATAAACAAATTGCTATGTTTCTTCACAAAAATTCCAATTTCAAATACATAAAGGCAAGGAAGAGGCAAAATATTTAATGTTTTAAATAATGGCTTGCAACTTTCTAAGTACCTTATACACTTCTTTTGAACTTTAAAAACTCTATGCATATCAACAGAATTTCCCCATAATATTAGCCCATACCTTAACACTGATGAAACATACCCATGATATGCGATCAAAGCTGCTTCTTTGGTAGCAACATTCTTAAGTCGGTTAGGGGCATAAATGTATCTGTCTAATTTGTGTACTATTGTGTCAATATGAGCCTTCCAGTTGCAGAAGTTGTCAATTGTAATATCTAAAAAAATTGTTTCATTTACTTTTGCTATTAAATTGTTTTTATACCGTATGTCAATATTTATGTCTGCCATTTTATATGTTTTAAAGATAATGTATTTAGTTTTATCTCAATTAACAATAAGATTATTGTTCTTTAACCAATTCACAATTTGTTTAAAGCTATTATTGGCACTTATCTCTACTTCCTCTTTACTTTTACCTTTAATGATAATTGTTGTATCATCTGCAAATAACAAGTATTTCTGATCTGTGACATTTACAATATCATTAATGTAGAGCAAAAATAATAAAGGACCTAAAATACTACCCTGAGGTACACCACATCGATTGTAACTATAATCAGAGCGAAACAGATGTCTGGTGTTCCCACACAACTTAGGGATTTCTACGCACTGCTGTCTATCTGATAAGTAACTTCTGATCCATGATAGAGCGATACCTCTTACACCATACTTTTCCAGTTTAGCTAGCAACAATTCATGACATACAAAATCGAAGGCTTTGCTCATATCAAGAAAAATGGCTAATGTGTTCATACCGTTATTTAGATTTTGTGTCATGGAGTGTACCATTATAAATATTAGACAACGGAACATACATTGTCCCGAACCCAAGATCCAGACCAGAGTCAATAAAGAAAAGTTTGTTTCGACTCGGCCGGGATTCGAACCCGGGATCTCGGAATGGCGTTACCAGGACAATCGGTATGCGAGTATATGATGAGGTATGCGACCATGGAGACCGTCAATTATAAATTTCAAGATTGATTTTTTTCAATTTTAGATTTGAAGATAACATGAATCGGTAAGGGTGACATGAATTTTATGTATATCTACGTGCTGTACATTTATAATTTTATTGACCATAAACTATAATCCGGATCTTCTCAATGCTCCGATAGCCACGTTAAGCCTTATCAGTCTTAGCCACATTTACAATCGTTGTCACCCATCGATTCGAAATCTATCTACTGTTAGCGAACAACACCGTATAAATATAAAGCTAAATAATTTGATTGATAATAAACGGCCCCTTTGTCTTTTGTTTATATCATGTTCTAAAATATGATTTTAATAAAAAGAGAAATGTTTGACTAAAGCGGTGGAGGGTCGATTTTGAAGTTAAAAACAGAGATATTGTAGGTTTAAGGGAAGAATCTCAAAAAAGGTATATTTCAGGAGCTGTACTGTGTTATTTTCCGTAACCTGTCAACACTAGGATGACGAACAACGAAAATTCATTGGTAGGCAAGCCTTTTGTCATTGCCAGCGAGACAAGGCGTCGACGATTCGGTGCTTCTACTTATCAGTTTTTGTTTGAGAGAATACAGCACAAGCTTGTCCTCGATGTATGAATGATGATGAAATGAGCACCTGCGCATTGGGGGAGGGGCCAGTGGAAGGGGCGGGGCTTAGCCCATCTCCGCCCCGTGAGGCTGCACTCAAGCCATCTGTATGCTGGCGGCACAATACGGCGCACCTAAAATTTCAAATAAATAAATAAATTTAAAAAAACTAAGTAGAGCTTGTAATAACATTATTAAATAACAGATGGTATTCCGGGGAAAAAAAGAGAAAATAAAACAAAGGCGTGTTTGCTTAACTACTCAGATTATCAGAAATTAAATAAGAATTATGTGACGGTGGTTTTTAATTGTAACAATATTTAGTAAGACGACTAAATAGGTTGGAACGTAGAATATTGCTAAAAAAGAGGAGCAAGGCGTTAATTCTTATGAATAAATAGGATAAATAAACAACCATTACCAAGGAACAGATACTATCTCTCTTAAATATATCTCTCATCAAAAATATTGCTCATTTTCCCATCCAGGTGTTTCCGGTCCCAGCCGGTTGTCTAATAGCATAGCCAGCCGATAAAATACAAATGCTAACACAAATCTGTCGTATTCTTTTAGAAATAAGAATTTACGATAAAAAAAAGTCTTAGACTTTGTATTTAATTTTTGAAGTTATACTTCTTTAGGCGCGTTATGAATAAATGTTGAGAGTGGAATTTTACGATGCGCCCGCATCACTGCAGCACAAAAGTTACAGTGTGAAGTTGGCCGCAAAAGCGACATAGAATAAACCAGCAGGATGAAGTTGGCCACTAATTATGAATGTGTGGGCGTGTGTGATTTTAAATTATATATGGTAGTTAAAAGTTATTTATATAAAATTATAATAACAAGTTTATATTATACAATAACAAAAAAACAATTTTATTTAAAAGTGTTTTTTTTTATAAACTTTTTTAAGTGCGTTCATTGATTTGAGGTTAACTGTCGGTATGTATTCTTTTTATTTGTTTGTAATATAAATTATTATTATTTTTTATTACTATTGGTTAAACAGTTTATTTCAATGGTTTTTGATATATTACTTGATTCTGTATACAAATATATAAAGAATCAATTAATCTTTTGAGGCTTTCTTACTGTACATTATATAATTTACAAATTTATCATTCTTTTTAATAACAAAGAGTACTGGCACATGATAGGAAATTTTTAGTAGATTTTATTTAGTTACGCTAAAGAAATATAACTTCTATATATGTACGTGTGTACTTATGTACACACGTACATAAGCACACCACACACCGTTTTTTATCTCTATTGTGGGGGCTCCTCTCTTGTGGAGCAGTAGTCTCGCCTGCCCTGATATTTACAATAATACTAACTAGCTGACCCGGCCACGCGTCGCTGTGGCTTAGTTATCATAATATGCATAATAAAATATTTTTGTTTATGAATTAAAATGAAACCTATCCTACGTTATAAGTCGGAACAAATACAGCAAAAAATATTAAAATCGGTTGAGTAGTTTCGGAGTTTATCGTGGTCAAACACTGTGACAGGGCATTTTTATATATAACTAGCGGCCCGTCCCGGCTTCGCACGGGTGGGCAAAATTCTTTAAATTTTTTCTAGCATTCAATATAGCCTATGACACTCAGCAATAATGTGCCTTTCTAATGGTGAAAGATTTTTAAAATCGGTTCATTAGATCCCAAGATTACCCCTTACAATTTAACAAATATACAAACACACAAACTTTACTTCTTTATAATATTAGTATAGATGACACATGTGAATGAATGTCGTGAGTACCTGTCGCAGAGCCCCTGCTTGATGGAGTTTTGCAGGCAGCCGGAGGTGGTGATGGTGATGAGCTTGTGGCCCACCAGCCACGTCATCGACTGCCCGCCCGTGAACAGGAACTCGGCCAGGTCGCTCCTGCGATCAAGAAACGAGGAAAACGGTATAGAACTATTACTTGTGGATGGAGATTTCCCTCAAATGGGGTTTAACATAATCTCCGAGCTTGGTAGGCGGATTGGAGACCAGAGTAAAAGACCATAATTCGAGATATGCTGATGCTCATTTTTGAGGTGTATGGTGATTACGTCAAGTATCAAGATTTTTTTTTAATGGGTTTGTTATTGATCCCGGATCCGGGGGCCAAGACAGAATCCACGGTGGAACGAGCTAACCCAGAAGATGCCTATTTACCCTGGCTTTAAAAACGGACGAGCTATAATTTCTCGGAAATACAGACACACGAAGGGAGTTCTACTCCTTTGCTGTGCGCATTATAAAGATGTTGAAAAGTGCTTGGTGCGATAAGGGTAGCAACCAAGGAAGGGTGGTAGCCCGCAGTGCGTCTTTTGAGCTACATAACAGTAGATGTACGGAAACGTACCATTTTATGAATAACATAAGTAATTATAAAATAATAATTTAGTTAGTTTCTCGATTGCCCCGCGAGTGCCAATTAAATGACGAAATAAATATAGTGCAATTTCGGCACCCTACACGGGCAGTTACATTTACATTATCATTTGTTATCAATATTGTATAAACTGTTCAGTGGCTACGGCGAATGAAGCGTTGAACGTGGTTAGGTACCTCTGCGGCTTGACGCTGCAGGGCGTGGAGGTGTAGCGCGCGAGCAGGTCCACGCAGGTCTCCGTGAGCTCGACGTGGAAGGCGGCCGAGGCCGACGCCGAGCCCGAGCCCGGCCCTGGATGGCGGCCCATCGGCACTCTGGACACCGCTTTTGAACCCTGATCACATCCAGCGTGCAAATCAGAAAAGTATAAATAGGTTGCTTATGTTAATTATTTGTTCCTAAAAGAGCTACATTGAAAAAGCGAACAAAACTGAAGCCTACCATCTAAATAGATTCTTTACAACAACAGCTTAAAAACTATAGCCGACGACCATTTCATTACACTTTGTCTCCCTTTTGTGTCGTTTTTTCATAACATTGCTAAAGAAGTGTCACTTAAATAAGAACGAGTGTGATTTTGACGACTGTAATAAAACTGCTTTAGTACCCTCAATACACGCTATTATCTCTGTCTTTCGAGTTACGATTCGCGGTAAAGAATCATAAATCGGAAAACGCTACTGCCCCATTTTGTGGTCTACTGGGGGTGTATGGTGGGTTACCTCCAATACCATAAGTCCACTTTTACGACACCATTTAATGTGAAGGATTAGCGCTATTTAACTTTACCCGACACCAAACGGCTGCCACACACACGATTATTCACAGAATTAATCCATAGAAATTGCTGTTTGTGGTATTGCATAAGATATTAATATTCCTTTTGAAAAAGTACGTGGAATAAGTTAATTTTGTTTTTCGATCGCTTTAAGTGGAGCTCCCGTGGATCAGCTTCAATGACGCATTGTCTGTTAAGTCATAACTTCCCGAGTTCTTAACCGATTTTAACCGCACCAGATAGTGACCCGAATTATGAAATTCACAAAAATAAAAAAGTTATGACCAAAAAACATTTTTGAAATTTTCTATTCTTACGGAATTTTAAAATTTACTAAACATTATTGATTTTTTCAATAACGCGCTCCAATATATGGTGCTAGCGAAGTTTTATGCACCGACTTATTCAACAAGGCAATATGAAGGCATTGGTAACGTTAACGTTACTCTACCATCCCCAATGGGATTGCCTGGTGATTTGCGGATAATTCTCTTGCAGCATTATCATTTTTCGGGGATATTTGTAAGCTGACGATGACGACGAATAAATACTTCTTAATATATCCTACTACTACACCTTGACAAATTATAGTTCAAATGTCAAATAAGTTCGTTATTAAACCACTAAGGAATTAAAAAATATTATTTATCTACTCTGATACTATAATACAAAGATTCTAAAACTGAAAACAAAATGCTTATCACAAACATTACGTACAGGTCAAAAATAATAAAAAAAAGTTTAATTACGATGCAGGTCTTGTATGGACACCTGTAACATAATATAACTTTTTAATCATAACGATACACCTATACAACCTCCAGCTGGACAAAGGAGGTTGAACCTCTATTTTAAAAAGGTTTCAATGAACGAGTGCGCGACGACGCAACACGCATGCGCAATCGATGTTTGCTTGCACCTTGGCACCAACATTTGACATTTAAAAAATCTTTTCAATATTTAAACAAAGTTTGGTTTTGTTTGCAATATTGTTTTACGTATTATAGTATGAGAGTAGATAAAGTAGTGTATGACACTGTGCATAACTTGGTCTTATAAGACTCGTGAGATACTATAAAAAAACTCGCCTACGGCTTGTTTTTTTAAAACACACTCATGTTATAAGAACCCTTATTATGCAACAGTATCATAAACTACTATTATATACATGCTAATAATGAGAACGCGTGATTACTAAACGAATGATAATTGCGTTCAATTTTGTGACAAAATACAATTAAATGCATTATAAAAGTGCTAATACGAGACCTAATGAGTTTTTTGTAGACATTTGTACACGTAGTGTATTTCTAATAATGGCGAAGTCAGCACTCATTCTTTTGTTGGTAGACGCCGTTTGCTCGTTCAACAGTAGTGATAACATAAAAGTTTCTCTTTTCCATTATATTGCAAGTCGAAGAAACATAGTTTGTCCGAGCCATTGCACAAAGCAAAATTCATTCAAAAATACATTCACAATATGGTTGTAAAATCAATAGTGTGTTACTTTTCTACAGATTGTACGCACAATTTATTTTATATTTAATCCTGACGTTTCGACTCCTTTACAGGAGCCGTGATCGCAAGATGACAAGATAATGGTCGTCATATATTTTCTAATACCTTTTATTCACACAATATTTTGGACACGTTCCTAACTGTTTTTTTTTTAACGGCTCCTGTATAGGAGTCGTGACGTCAGGATAAAATATAAGATATTGTGTGCAAAATCCGTAGAAAAGTTGTTTTTTTGAAAGGTGTAATGAGACCTAAATATAAGAGTACGTACCAGGCTGGAGCTCCTCTGTCTGTTGGAGGAGTCCTCGTTGGCGGCCGGCTGCTGGAAGCTGTTCGACTTGCAGTGCAGTTGCTCTTCGAACGGCAGGATTATGTAGTTGTGCAACCCCTGCGCAACATTACACTTTACCACTATTCTACACCAGTTGAGGGGTCGGTTAAAAGGGACTAATAATTAAGTAAGGATAGTTAGTAAACAGTTCGTCAGCTTGAATGCGAATTAAACGTGAACTAAACGACTGTTCGACTGTAAAGTGAACTAAAGCGACGATAAGCAAATACGAAGTTTGGTCACCCGGAAAGAGCTGTGATAACTTGTTTTGTTATTAAACGCACAATATAATGATGGAACAAATTACCTAAGCAACTTTTACAAGGGCCATTGATCGGATTGATGACCAAAAAATTAATATCTAATACATTAACTCTTCTATAATACGAAAGGAACATCTAGGCATTACTCCCAACCCATATAGTGGCTTCCTTACATTGTTACAACTTGTGCCCAGGACATTAAGATTCAAATTTACATTGTTACTACTTTTTTTTTAAATTAATTTTTAATTTAAAAATGTTTAACCAGTTCAATTCAAATAGATGATGACTAACATAATCACCCTTCTACACACTGAACGATTTTTTCTCTGTAAAGAGTGATCACATTATGGTTACGAAACGTGCTTGTGTTTTGTGCGTTGGTATAATGTGAATATTATTGACTTGTAATTGAATATAGCTTTCATTAATTAAAGTATGACATGTGACACAAAAAATCTTAATCCATGCTAAAATCGATCTTTTAGGCACAGTCATACAACAATTTACATTTTACGAATTAAAATTTCCATAATTTTCTGGGAGTTGGACATATTGTAGGTACTTTGAATTGTAAACCATATTTGACATACTGTTCTTAGCCAATGAAGAATTCATTTCATTACAATTGTATTAACCAGACGGCAATCACGTGGTGCGCCAAGGATTGGACTGGGTTGTGTTATTCGAGTCACGTACGGCGTGTTCACAAAGGCAAATATACTCACGTGTATGATGAACCGCACGAAGTTGCGGCGGTAGGAGAGGCGGCACTTGAGGAACCAGGCGGCGATCACGTGGTGCGCTAGAGACACCACGTAGTGGTTGTAGCGCGACGGGTTGGTGTACGGTAGCAGGATCGCGAACACCGACATGTATTGGTCCTCCACGAACGAGGCGAACACTTTCGGTAACCGGGTCAGCGCTAATTACAGACATACATAAACGGGTATATTGTACAATCAACTTTGAATTTTATGCGTTGGACTTAAAGTTGATAATTATAAATGCATGTTTATGATTTGTTTAAATATCAGTCAAGTAAGTAAAACATCATTCAAAGCGTGTCTTATACATGGCTAGCTTAGATTACGAAGGAATGAATACTGTTTTGGTTCAGATACTGGCAACACAGTCCTTTAGGCCTCTCAAATAATACATGTGGCAATGTTAAAGTCAATTAATTCGATAAAAAATGCATTTGTAAATTGAAATGACTGATTTTATTTCTTGAACTATATATTATTGAAGTAAAACTTCTTTGACATGACAAGAGCGTTACAAAAAGTGTGATCGGGCGAAGCGAACGGAAGTTGAGAGGGAGATATAAGTTAGTGAAGATAGAAAGAGAGAGTTCCGTTTCGTATAGTACTATAGGGGCAGGAGACGGGGTGCGAGCACACATTTTCTTTCTCTCATAGCCGTTTCTCTCTCTCACACACGTTTGGTATATCTTATATATATATTTATATGTCTATATAGATGGAGCCAAAGAAGTTTTACTTCTCTCGAGTGGTCTAAAGCACACTCGTTTTTGAGTTGGTATACTGACTGGACAGGAACTCGAGCATGGGACTGGCGATAGGCTTGGTGTCGGAGATCTTGGAGAGGTCGAGCAGCACCTCCGGCAGCATCTTCACCATCGTCTCGCGCATCTCCAGCGTGAACACCGTCAGCGCGTTTATGTACGGCTGCGGCGTGCGAAGCACTGCCACACATATACGTTTATTGTTTTAACATGATAGATTACCACTTAAGTAGGGTCAAAGGGGGCGTACCACGGCATAATATTAGTTTTTTTATATATATTTTTCTTCTATTTTTTTTGCATTTTTTAAATACTATATCATAAGATAAATTATATTAATAGAAAAATACTAGAGAAAATCGACTTAGCTCAGAAGTGAATTCACAGGCGGGATATCGAACCTTTGGAAGTCCGGTCTAATGCTCTCCCAATTGAGCTACCAATCCTTGTTAACACTCGTCAAAATTTTCTGGTATCTTTCTAGTTTACCGCTGTAGGCCAGCGTTGTTTAATCAATGAGAGGAATATCCTCTAGTATTCGAAAAAACTATTTCTTCAAATATTTGAGCAATCAATTGAGATTTTAGTTTTATTTTTATAATTTGTATATATATTATTCTTCTTTTTTTGCTTTTTTTCAATAATTTAAATAGCTTACTATTAATAAGTGGTTTAATGTTGTTGCCTTCAAACACGAGCGTGATAGCTATATGTCTATACCAACGAGAAAATTATAATTGGCAACTGTATAGACTTGTTCGTGCTTCATTACTCTGAGCTTCTTGATATTTTGTTAACAGTTTTTAAATCGTGAGATTTGGAAAATTAGAAAAGTCATAAATTATTGCAGAGTATACAGTGTTTGTTACCTGTATAATCCCAAAATGGTAAGAGTACTATTCTTACAAACCCGTAAGATTATAATAAACCTTGAAAACCGCTACAAGACTCTTTGTTTTTTTATTTGTATAGATAATGGCAAAGTGGTCACAGTGAATGTTGATTTTGATCTCAATAATGGTCAATGACTATGTACGATCTCAGTCTAGAGTTGCATCACTATGCAGTTTCTTTATGCAATATTTGAGAGAGTAAAGATATTGCTAAACAGCTTGTACATCAATAAGTGTATTGTTAGAGCTCTGTTAACCTGCCAATGGTGACTTATATGTTTGTGAGACCGGTTTCTTCTTATTTTCATGTGATTTCTGATATGATTCCGTGTAGCTGCCTGATTGGGAATTGCGGTCGGTGATGATCGTGCGTTACCGATTATGTACTTTATAATTTGCTGTTTTTGTCTATAAATTTATTCATACTTAATTTTTTCCTAATAGTTTTTGCTATGCATCATTTAAAACTTTGTTACCTAAATTTTATTGTGAAGCTTTTTCAGTTATATTTGAGTATAAATTAAACGTATGAAACAGAAGCTTTTTAATGGTTTGCATGTTTTTTTATCTTTGCTAGTAATAAACATGAGGTATTTTAGATATCTTTGTTAGATTAAGATAAATTTGATTTAAAAAAAATGGTCTATGAGACAGGGGTCACAAACTATAAAAGTTGATTTCACGTCACCAGTGGCGGGTTAAGAGAAGAGAGACGCAGATAGACGCACCCATCCCGTATTTGAGCAGACATCGCACGATCCGCTGCTGCGTCTGCGGCTCGAGGCAGGAGTGGTGTGGCGCCAGGGCCGCCAGCGCGGGCAGCACCGCCGAGTGAAACTCGGACACGCCTAGCCGCGCTCCCGAGCCCGGCCCCGACACGCGCACGCACTCGGGGAAGTACAGGCTGCGGTCCGACACCTGTCGACACACATCCCAATATTCTTCATTCAACAACCGGTTAGTGAAACGGTAGAGGTCCTGCCTTTCGCACCGACGGCCCTCGGAAATTCCGGAAGAGGTTTAGTTTGTGTGATCAATACGATCATTTGTACCCGAGTCATGGGTGTTTATATATATGACTATGAATATTACATGTCTATTTATCATATGTCTATCCGATAGCCTAGTATCCATAAAACAAGCCTTAGAGTGCTTACTTTGGGCTAGGCTAATTTATGTGAATGAGAGCGCATTCGCCGCGATGTGTGTGGTGGCGTGTACTATTGCAGATTTATGATTATTTAACTAATTAATAAAATGATCATTCCGCGAAATGCACGGTTGCATCGTATACCATTATTATGATTAAGTATTATTAAACCTTAAGAGTGTTAAAAAAAGGTCAAAGTATTTTGATCTATATAGCTGGCGGTCGATAGGATGAATTGGAATACGTAAAGTGATTCCTATTTTTTCAAAAAGTTGTTAATAGCAATTATTCATTAAACTAAACCACCTTAAAATTGATTTACAACACATCGCTTTGACAGGAACCGTTTTCACAGGATAAAGTGATCGTATTTTTAATGTGTGATAGACGCGGAAGTATAGGAACTAAATATCAAAATACTCGATAACAATTTAAGGTTCAATTCCAGGAATTATGGAGCGTTACCGGAAATTTTTCCCTCCGAGCTAGGTAGTCCTTGCCAGGCGATTTAGACTCGACGTAGTGTCACAATTGTCTTGGAAATTACGAACATGTAATGCAAATTTATCGTTAGAGGTTTCGGTTGTCAACCATAGTGTTATCGGAAATCAATGTAGGAAAGCCACAGGAAAAATTTCCCTCCCGGCTGGACGGTATTCATCAGGGGACTGCGAATACGTAATGTGTACGGTGTAGTCACCGCACATTTTCATGCGTAAGCGTTTTACGCCGTTTGGTACCTAAATGTTTCGTCATACTTTTATTGTTTAATTATAATTAGTCTGCCTTTAAATAATATCGCCGCCGCGCGTGTCAAACATACCTATATTACATTGTTATCAAGTTATACAGTTCATTGTGAAAATATACAATTTTATCTCAACAAGGAGTTTTTCTCAACATATACATCATATCAATTAAGGTGTGTGGTACAAGATCATACATAATGCAAGTTTGTCATATGCGTTAGACAAAACCTTTAATACAACACCCCGGCTACTTTCGTATGACATATATTGTACTTTTATGTCACTCATTATCTTGTAACCATTCTAATATGCCATATCGTACTCTGTAAACTATTTTATTTCTGAAATTCATAAAAAATAGAGGTACCATTGAGCATAAGGTGGACGCTAGTAGGTCCAGGTCCTGCGGTCGACGGCCGAGCGCCAGAGCGCGCGCGTGCAGCAGTGGAGGCAGCGCCCGCAGTACCGCGGAGAGCACGCGCCACTCCACTTCACGCGTCAGCGCCGCCACTAGTACTCGCGCCGCTCGCCCCGCCCCCACCACGCACGCCCCCTGTCGACCATAGATATCATTTTGTACTTTTCACTACTCGTTCTATGAGCGGCAAATGGCTGCAGTGCGTCTAGCCATGTGACACAAGCAATTTTATCGATAAATCACCCGGTCTGGGAGGTGTCTGTCTGACAGATGAGAAAATTTGGTCTCATCATAATGAAATTGCAGCCATATAATTTTTATGTTACTGAAGCTTGGATGCGTTGATGTAGAAATATCTATCAATGTAATAGCGTCCTGATACAATAGTTTTATTTGATAGCTAAATGTGTCATCAATTAACCAAAAAATAATAAAGAAATAAATTAAAAACAAAAGACTATCAATTTTTTACTTTAGCCCCTTTAAATATATATTAACGATATCGATATATTACTTGGGGCCTATTTTTCTTAACTTTGGTAAGTGCTTATATGGTGATGGATGTTACCGGGGGCAGTTCCTTGGGCGGGGGCGCAGGCTGCGCGCGCGCACTGAGCGGTTCGCAGAGCAGCAGCGGCGAGCAGAGCGGACGCAGACGCGCGGCAGCTGCACCGCTCACCATGGCGCCGGACGCGTCGTAGCAGAAGCCCACGCAGTTGAAGGCGTTGGCGCGCAGCCCGAAGACCATCTCCAGGATCTGCAGGCGCACGTCGGGGTGGTGCAGCAGGATGGCGGGTCGCTTGTAGTGTAGGTCCAGGTGGTCGAGCAGCACCAGAAGGGCGCGAGCGGCGTGCGCGGGGGAGGGGGGGCCCGGCAGGCGCCGGTGCAGCAGCTGTAGCAGCCCCGCTGCCGCCAAAGCGCAGTCCGACACGTCCGCGCCCAGAGGCACCGCCACCTCGCCCACGTACATCTCGAACGGCCGGTTCAGGATCTGGTGGCGTTACACTTCGTGTTACGTACCATTGCATTATAGGTCATGTAACGTCTAATATTTTGGGCAAATTTTAATAAATAAATCTTATTTGTATCCGACAATACACACTCACAGATATTATTGACATTAAAATACAAAATTAATAAAGTTTCCCATGAATTATTTTTGGTAAGGTGGAAGCATCACTGTACTCATTGTAACGTTAGTTTTAAAAAGATTGCTGTATTGTTAAAATCATGAAGTCTAAAATATAGCAAAACTGCAGCAGCTTAGCCCGGTGGAGGGTATCTCTACAGCGATGAGAGACAGACTGAGAGAGAGAGAGTCGGGCACCTTCTCGAGCAGATCGATGAGGTCGGTGGTGGCGTCGGCGGCCGTGGCGGCCAAGTCGGTGGCTGCGCGCGCGGCCGCCGCTCTCACGGCCACTGCCGCGTCGGGAGCGCACCATCCCAAAACCGGAACGCCCACACGCTCCACCACCTCCTCGCCGAACACCAATCTGGCGAGCACACAACATGCCTCTCACCACAACGAGTTCATAACCCACCAACGGATCTCACAGATTTTAGCATTTGTTGGCTGTAAATACCTATCACGATATACATATAAACTAATATTGCCCAGTTTTAGAGTAGAACTAGCATCTAATAGTATACGACACAGTCAAATATAAATAAATATTCTTTGTTTATACACCAATTACGTATGTTGGCTATACGTAGACCGCTGACGCCGCGCTTGCAATTAGGCCATACCTAAATGTTGCAACGTGATGGAATTGTCAACGCTGTGGAACGTGAGTGCTGTCGCCTCGTGCCATCATCTAACATCGATCGGGTCAATTAGTCTTAGCTAGTTATAATAATTTTATTGTAATTTTCCTTTTAATAAATTAGTTTGTAAAATTATTTCGGTTTTTTTAAGACCTGCGGCTGCGACCTTCGTAATTCACCAATAAAAAATCGATTACAGTTTAAATGAATACTCAAGACGTCACCATTTTTACTTAATATAAATTAAATATTTTAAGATTTCATCCCAAATTACTTTTTGTCACAATTAGAGATTTTATCATTTGTAACTTAAGGAGCGTTGTTTTTATTAGAGCGCCTCCTCTCATCTAGCACCCTATTGTGCGCTCATCAGGGGACCGCGATGATCTTTTCCACATAAGTGAACATATGTTCTCCGCCCTTTGTTTACTCACCTCTCGCGGCGTACGAAGCCAACGATCGCTTGCAACGTGTGCAGTCGCAGCGCCAGTCGTGCGTCGCGTCGCAGGTAGCGCTCGGCCAACGCCAGCGCCCCCGCCACGCCCTCGCGACCGCACGCTGACAATGAAGCCGCTCGCGCAGTCACCAGTCGCATCGCTGATGACTCCTGGCCGAGTGAGAACAGCATTGGAACAGTACAGGATCCAGAAAATATAGGCATTTTGCGCATGTCTGGCGTTTTCTGGGCACGTTGAACAAGAAATTTTAGCCAGATTGATGATAAATTAGTGCTATTGCACAGTCTAACAGCTCTTGATGATGCTCCGTGTGAAGACGAAACACGTGTAGAGTAGTTGGTGCAAGGTGTGTCATCTGCATTTATTTGCGGGCGGTCAGTGCATTTTGCTCGTTTTTTACCGAAGCAAGCTACATATTTAATAGACATGGATTTCCACCAAGTAATGTCAGAATCTATCAAATAACTCAAAATTGTATATTACTTATTTACGAACACGGCGATGGTAGTGACTGATGCTTTAGTTTTAGTTTCAACTGAATAATAGCAATTTAATAACATAATAAAAATAGTAATAAAATATAACATCACCTTAATGAATTATAATTAAAATTGGTATATATATGTAAATTTTAATTTAGTTAGTATTTTTTTTATGCTTAGCTTCATGATGATACCTATTTTTTTTTGGGTGCTGTTCTATATGGCTAAATAGGTTGAAAGCTACATTTATTTCCAAACCAGACACCAACATTCATGTGTACCTACCCTATTTAATGGCAAATTAAGTATTTGTATAGATTTAGCGGTGACATACCGGACGGTCGTGGCCGACGCTGTCGATGAGATCGAGTAGTTGGTCGGGGTCCCCGGAGTACTGGCCAGCATCCTGCAGCTGCTCCAGCGAAGTCACGATCGCGTGGGCGCACGTGTGGATCAGCTCGTTGGGAGGGTCGAAGCTCTCTGCGGCAAAACACAATTGGCCGAATTGAACAAGGAAACTCCACTTTTATAATCCACAAACGCGATACTCACGCAAGCCAAACGCAGTTTGACCATGAAGTCTACTTGAATTCATGGTCAAACTGCTTTTGGTCGGTTGTTCAAATAATGCATACACTATATGACAGAAGCATGTATCCTTGTTAGGGACCATATGAGTCACTTCAAAAAAACGTATGGAAACGAAGGAAAGAATAAGATCCCAATACTACTGAGTCTACCACTAGTTCAGAAATTAGGAGGCCCCTCATAAAAGAACTGGTGAAAGAAACTCGGGCAGGGACCGATCTCAATATTACTTTTATTATTTGTTTTGTTGCATTAAATAAACTAGGTCGATGCAATCGCTAGGCGTAAAGCTTCGCTAGGGCCATCTATTGGAGCGGAGCGTAATACTAAAAAAAATTAAATGTTTAGTAAATTTTAAAATTCCATTAGAATAAAAACTTTCGAAAAGCGCGCGCTTTTTGTTTCAAAGGGATATCACATGGAGCTAATGTGTTTTAGTCATAACTTTTTTAATTTTGAGTATTTAAAAATTCGGACTCTGTCACAATCTAGTCCTAAATGTGTTTGTTCGATTCCACACAAAAATTACGGGACGGGACATACTGTTAAATGTTTAAAGTAAAATAGTTTTAACATTATAAATAACTAGCTGACCCGGCCACGCATTGCTGTGGCTCAGTTATTATAAGTTATAATTTATTTTTTATTATAATTTAAAGTGAAGCCTATCCTATGTCCTTAGTTGGAACATATCCAGCAAAATAAAAAAAAAACATCAAAATCGCTTGAGTAATTTCATTGTTAATATCGTTCAAACACTGTGACACTGTTTTATATATATATACTAGCTGACCCGGCCACGCGTTGCTGTGTTATAAATTAAAATGAAACCCATCCTGTTTTAAGTAGAAACAAATCCAGCAAAATAGAAGAAAAATCGTTGTTCAAGCTTCCATACAGAGCGCTTTAAATGATTTTTTTTTATCATATTTTTTTAACTGCGACAACACTCAGTTGATCGTTAAATTCGTTTTCCTTTTTATATGAGCTTATATACCTTGTTAACTTTGACTTCATTTTTTTGTTATCGTTCAACACTTATTGTAGCTAATACCACAATTATATTTTTCTGCTCGGATCAACATCTTTTTTATTTCTTGGGAGCTTATCATTACAAAAAGGCGCAAACAATCATCAAGTGACATTGTTTTATATATAAAGGTGGATAAAGTCGTGATGTGTTGAGTTTAGAGTACTTACTATCTTGTTGTAGAACGACGCCCAAGAGCTGCAACAAAACGTCCCAGGCGGGTTCGTAGAGCTCGTGGGAGGCTCGCGACACGAGGCTCTGCAGCGCCAGGGCCACTTCGTATGTCACCACCGGTTGGTTAATTTCTAGCGCCTGTGCAATTTCATTACACTCATACAATATAACACCTCAAACTATTTTAGAGCAGTAAATATTAGACATTCTGGCCCTAGTTAAGTACCTAAATGTTTTTTTTGCATTCACAATGCCTTATTTCTATAAGATAAAAAATACGCATGTAAAAAACCATTTCTCCTGAGGGAGGTGGGATTCGAAACTACGACCTTTCGCTATCCGGGCGAGTGTTCAGAGAGCTGAGCTACGAATCCCACCTTTATAGATATTAGAGTGTATTTTATATGTTATAGAAGTAAGTAGCCTTAGTTATGGAATTCAGAGACGACTAAGATACCACAAGTACGAAACTCGAGCCAGTATAGAAAAGTTAGTATTCTACATTGACCCTACCGGGGATCGAACCCGGAACCGCGGAGTGGCGTTGCCATGAAAACCTGTATGCGAGCCACTCGACCGTGGAGAAGTTCAATATAATACATCATTGATTATGAAATAGAAATACGATTGGTGATGGCTTCTGTTTTTTGCATTTACAATGCTATCTATATCATAAGTTTTAATAGAACACTACTGGAAAAAATGGAACCGGTTCACATGTTATCCTCAGGCGGGACTCAAATCCGCACCTTTTGGACGTCCAGTCTACTGCTACTGTAGGCCAATCTTGCTTCATCAATAAAAGGAACATACTCATATTCAAATCAAAAATGTTTACAAATGCTTGAAAATTCGCTAAGATGAAATAGCCATATCGTTTTTTTATTTTTAGGCTGGCCTACAGCGTAAAGAAGTAACAAGAACTAGAAAATTTCGACGGGTGCTCATAAGGCTCGGTAGCTCAATTGGGAGAGCAGTGGATCGTACATCCAAAGGGTCCGGGTTCTTATCTCACCTAACAATAGCTTGTCAGCGGAGTCGCTTTTTCACTATTTTTTCTATAAAAAATATCCTTTTTATAAATTCATTATGTGACAGGAATTAAAAAATGTAAGAGTAAATGTTTACGAGGTTTTGATAAAGCGTATTCTTTAATAAATAAATATAAAGCTTTTAATTATATATTGCGATCCTTTCTAGTATTTTTCTAATAAAATAAGAACAAAAAAAAAATATTTTACAATAACAAGTGTCAGAAGATTTCTTTTTAGTTTATAACGCTTGTATGAGGAAACTCCGCTTCTTCAATACATTATTTTATGAATGAAATTGTCTAACACGTAACAATAGGTTTAGGTTTAGGTTTACAATAATTATAGTTACTAAAATAGACTTAAAACATTTATTGGTTATAAGTGTGTTTTCTTATATGCATTAAAATGTGAGTGTGTAGGTTGTGTGTGTGAGTGTGAGCCTATATGATGTGTGTTTGTGTATGTAACATGATTGGACAAAAACAAAAAAAAACATCTGTATTAATTACAAGAAAGGTCTATTTGTGGGCTCAGATGGCCTCACTACAATCTTTTCTTTTTTTTTTTTTTTATTAAGGATGGGTTTGCTCTTGATCCCAATCAAGCCCGGGGGCCATGACAGAATCCACGATGGAACGAGCTAACCCAGAAGGTGCCTATTCACCCTGGCTTTGAAAATAGACGGGTTATAAGTTCTCGGAAATACAGACGCAGGGAGGGAGTTCCACTCCTTAGCTGTGCGCGTTATGAAGGATGTTGAAAAGCGCTTGGTGCGACAGGTAGGAATATCAACCAAGAAAGGGTGGTAGCCTGCAGTGCGTCTGGATGTGCGATGGAAAATAGGAGATGGCGGTATGAGCAGATGCAGCTCTTGAGCACACTCTCCAAAGTACAGTCTGTAGAAGACCGCCAGACATGCAACTTTGCGGCGATGAGCTAAGGTGTGAAGCTTGCTCTTTACCAATTTGTTGTCCCCGATGAGCCTCTCAGCTCTGCGCTGAATCGTGTCCAGTGCAGCAAGTTGGTATTTTGCTGAGCCATCCCAAAGATGGCAGCAATATTCCATGCAAGATCGGACTTGAGCTTTATAGAGTGTTAAAAGCTGTCCTGGCGTGAAATATCGCTTGACCTTATTTAGGACGCCCAGCATTCTGGCTGCAATTTGAGCTTTGGATTCGATGTTGGCGCCGAAGTTAAGGTCTGAAAACAACTCCATGCCAAGAAGCTCGAGGCTGTCGGTCACAGGTACAGATGTACCTCGGAAAGTAGGAGTGAGGTGGAAGGAATGTATTTAAGGCGGAATATCAGCAGGGTATCTTAAAAATTAATAGAATCAAAACTATTCCTTACCTGCAGCATCGCGGGCAGCACGGCCAGGTGTGAGACCTGCAGCGCGTGGACCCTCCTAGGCCCCCAGAGCGCCATGTTGATGTAGAAGACGGCCCCCCTGACGAGCCCCGCGTCCCCCCCGCCCTCTTCCCCGCGGAGCGTGCGGACCAGCTCCTGGAGAGTCGCGTGCCCGATGTCCGCACCCAGGACGCTTCTCATCAACTGCACCGTAATATTATTTCTAATGTGAACACACCGCTTCTAATTTGCACAAACCCTATGATTCTAGCCCCACAAATTTATTCAAACGCACTTAAAATAACTTATAAATTACCTTATTTAATTAGTTTTATTATTGAATGTTTTGAGCTGTTCAGGCTGCAGAGCGTGCGTGTTTAATTTGGCGCCAAAAATCCGCCATTTTGTTTTTTTTTTAATTTTCATATACCCAGTGTCACTCTTACAGTAAATACGAATCTAACGACACTCCTCGAGCTAAAATCCATTTAGCCGTTCAGGCCAATTATACATACATACTCAAAAACATAACCCTCCTTCTGGCGCAGTAGGGTAAAAATAATTGGCTATTTGACAGTTTTCGGAAAAATACTGTAATAATTGCGTAGGTTTACTTTATACTTGTAACAATTCTTTTGTTCTCATTAAAGCTCTGTTAATTAGGTAAAAAAATACTTTTTAGCCAACGTTTTCTTCTCACGTGATATTTGCTGCCTATGACGTCATATCACATACGTTATACGTTTTATATGAAGCTCTGACAAAGCACAGAAAACGTTTTTTGTGATGTTTTGTAACCCACATATATAAAAACTCAACATGTATTTTTAATAAACTACTATTAATTATTTATTTTGCAAATAAACATACTGTATAATTATTAGATTAATTATTATTATAGAAAAATACTAGAAAAAATCGACTCGGGTCACAAGTGAATTCTCAGGCGGGAATCGATTCCCGCTTCCCGCCTGAGAATTTATATGTGACCCGAGTCGATTTTTTCTAGTATTTTTTTTGTTATAATAATTTATCTTATAAGATCGCATTGAAAAATGCATAAAATATATAAAATGTATAACTATTATTAACACTAAGCTGTGTTATTTAATATATTCCATATCAATTCGTTACAACGGTCAAATAGTCAATTATTAAGAAAGTAAAATACTCGATCTGGTAATTGGCAGTGAAGGATATACCTTCCAGCTGGGTTGGCAGTATCGCTCTAGGTTGACGGTGCGGCAGAGCGCGGCCGCGAAGCACGGCAGCGCCCCTCGCGGCAAAAGGGAGTACGACACCACCGCCTCCAGCAGAGAAAGAGCTGCAGTCACCACTCCAGCTTCCGGCGAGTATTCACACAGGTAGCAAGCGTTGCTGCAAATGCATTTACTAAAACTGAGGGTCTGCCATGATATCTCAGCGCGATGCTAGTGAGACAACGCTATACGCGGTCTATAGTGGCCTTTCTCTTCAACAGCTGATCTTGAATCGCAATAAGAGCTGATGGTAAGGCCTCTGATCATATTTATTAGTAGCACTTGTTATGGACAGTATAAAGAATGAGGTTATTTCTTTTTAAATTAAGTCATTTTGACATACCATTTGCTTATCATTAGATTGTTAAATAATTAAAATTTGTATGCCTCAATGGCAAGCTGATTGCATGACCTAAATAGATTGTTACCTTATTGTTATTATAATGTGCCCATATCAAATAATATGATTTGATTTGGTATTTATTATAAATTAAAATGGCCTAATCTAATTTACTATTTAATGCAATTTTTTTTTTATTTGTAGAAACAAACAGTCCTACAAATTTTGTAGTTGAAATAATTTTGATGAATACAGACCTAATAGTTCCATTCATTAAAACTAAAAATAATATGCTAAACAGCGGAAGTGATAATGATTATTACGATTTAAAAATAACAAACAAAATTTGAATTATAAATCTTTAAGTAATCATTTAAGCAGCAAACAAAGCACAGAACATTGTCTCAAACTATTTAAACTAGTGGCCAGTTATTCTATTTGCAGAATCTAATTTTTAATTTACAGATAATTAATTTAAATGTATGTACATTATATGAATTTTTTCATAAGGACATAATTTATTTTCTTTGATTGTTTGTAATCATGAACTTTTAATTCATTTTTAAATTTATTTTTATTTGATTTTTTTTTGCCATTTTTCAAAATGTATATTTAAGGCTTCTTTAATTGGACATTTTTTTGCATTCATAGACTTTTAAATTGAGTGTTATATTTTATTCTATTCAGTTTTTTTTTTGTATATTGCATGTGTGTTAGCTTTTAAGCCTGCATTGAAATGGATATTTAAAAAAATACAAAAAATATAAATAACCACATATTTAACCATATAAAAAAAATTATCATGTCTTTCTTTAGTTTAGATTAAGATGTGACTTCATAATGTTGTTGAAGCAGAAAACCCAACGAGCTGTTACAAAAATATCTGCCTGTTAATCAGAACTCATTCAAGGTTACTGAGAATACAATAACAACATACATAAGTATACATTGCAGATACTTGTTGATAATCGTTTTAATAGACTTTTTAAAATTCAAGAAATACATGAGCTACTAACTACAATATGGGGTAATAGCACGGACATTAATAAGGCATTCTTTGCTCAAAAAAATGTTTAAGGTCAATATATGGAGCAGTAACAGATGAAATTTGCAAACCTCTTTTCAAATTATCTAACAATTCATGGCTTCCTTGACTATATATCTTTAAAATTGGCAAATTTGTTTAACAAAATTTACATTATTTTAAGAAAGCTAAAGACATTAAGGCTGAAAAACATTGTCATGGTAATATGGTGGTGTCGACGTTATATGCTGAGCCGGGGACTTTTTCACCACAGCATGCAGCTTTCTAATCTTTATAAACTGTATTTTTATTTTGTATTTCACATTTATTGTAAATATTTGCATTGGTGTGTGTGAAATAGATTATTTCCATTCTATTCTATTAACATAACACCAAAAATATGATAGATTGCTATCTGACATAATAACTAAGAGCATGTGGTTTAAAAAGAACTGAGTTACTGGATGAGTATAATTTTGTATAACAAAATACCTAAACAATACAAGAATTACTTTTCAATAAGTTTCAAATAGCACTGCATATATAGTTAATTTAAAAAGCATTTTATAGTGACACTGAATATTCAAACTATCACAGATCATAAACTTATTTTTAATTTTATTATGAAATGATAAATGTGTATGTGTTTATTATTTTATTATTCATCTGAAATAATGTAATTTTGACATTGATTAAATATTGTAATCTTGATTTGAATTGCACTATATAAGCCTATTTACTGAAATTAATGATTATATTGTTATTGAAAATTAATATTTAAATTTACATTAGCTTTATATTTGCATGGTACTGCTGATGGCTAAATGAGCTGAATGTAGTAGGGTACTACTGATATTAGATTGAAATTGTACATACTTGACAATGCCGTGTACAATATCCTCGTCAAGGTATGTGGCATTGAATTTCACAACGTTAATTATAAGTTGCAGGAATTCAATTATTTGGGCAGGAGCTTGGAGTTGAGGCAGCCACTCCAGAAGGAAGCCCCCAATCTGAGAAAAACCAATAAAAGATAGTATTACACAGTTTATACTATAAATTTTCAAACAAGTTTGCACTGGTTATTACCTGTTCTTCAAAACATGTTATATTCTTTCCTGTGTTTGTCAAGTTGTATAATAATCTAAAACGCAGTTGTGCGTCTTCCGGGGCATGTGTTGAATGGGTGTCCTTCAGGTAATGGAAGAAGATGGTGCGCATGATAAGCAAGTCGTCTCCTTGCCCTTCGGCCACACAGCATAGAAAAGTCAGCACTGCATGCCGAGACTCTGTGTTTGGGTCATCTAGTAAATCTCTTGAACATGTCCATAGTGTCTTAACTGCCAACTGCCAAAGCATAACAATAAAAATATTTAAAATAACAGGTTTCATGTAAGGTTTATTTCCAGCATTAATTAAAAACAAATCTTAGAAATTCTTCAAGGTTTTTTGTCTAGATGATTTTTGTCATGGGTATCTTTATTATACCATTGAGAAATAAATTTTGTTACTGCTATAAGCAAGACATTTGTATGAATAGCAACAATAGCAGCGAAACTGTGTCCTTATGAAAAAAAAATACTCTGAACCGAAGAGGGTTTAATATGTTGGAATTGAAATATAGCAATAAATAAGAAAGGCAATTAGAGTGGAGTAACTTTTTTCAAATAAAATTAATAATGTGGGTATGACAATAATATAAAGACAATTGAAAGTCCACCTCAGGCATGCGAATGACGAGCGCCTTCTCGGAGAGTTCCTTGAGAGCGCGGAGGCGTCGGTGCAAGGGAGATTCGGCGCCCAACTCGCGTTCTAGGTCCCTGCTCACTACCAGCTCATTACGCGGAGGGATCGGCGCTGAGGACATGCGAAACCACATCGTTATGCACACCAATACTTCGCGCTGCCATTGCGAAGGCACACTGAAGCTGTTATCTGCGGTACCCACCTGATGCACCTTTTTTGTAGAATACTTTCAACATGTCCTGAAGCAATTTTGTGTCTTTGTCTCTCGAACTCATTTTGCATCGGCGACTGTGTTGGTTGCTTCCTAATAATACGCTAGGGCCTACGGCTAATAGTGGCGATTACCTATGATTATGGAATAGCAAGTAAAAAGACATTTTTATTAAAAAATATTCACACTACCGCTCCTGCTTTGCTATTCACCATCTGACAGCTTCTTTTTACAGCTGACAAGCTTGCTTTCAGTTCAAAAACGTATTTATAAATGTATTTTATATGGGTTAATGATTTTGTTTAATACGATTAAAATGAAAGTTTGGTTTAATCTTACAACTGCGTCATACAAAAGATTCAGTGTTATTTTAAATAATTATGTTGGAGAATATATAAAATTGATAATAAAAACTCAAGCCACAAATAAGTCAACTACTGTTTTGGAACGAATGAATTGCATTGTTTTGTTGCTTCGCTTGCTTGCCTGCTTTTGGGTACCCAGATCGCAGTGCTTTTTCTTTGTAAATGGTATCTTTGTCATTGGGTAGATGGCGTTACGTACTGTTGTTTGTGTTTATGTTTACAACACAACTATAGCACAAAGTAGATAATATACAGAGACACCACTTAGTACAAGAAAATGGTTACACCCTAAAACTGGTTATTCAACTGGCTATATTGCTTTCCTTCTATTTTACGATAGATGACACTAGTGAGAACACAAATAACACGATACGTATTGCCATCTAGTGAGACACTAAGAATACGGTTATCGCTTGTTGTTGTTAGATGGCGCTTCGTTATAGCCTACTCACAGACGTTGGTGGATGCGTAATCAATCGAAGTTTCGTATGTCAGTAACAGTACCTACATTAAAATATCTTTATTCACGGTCGCGGGGTTTAACGTTCCAAAAATATGCCGCGAATATAGAAACTGTGAATATGGAATGGTAATTAGTATGGAATCATAGGGGATGCGTTACAAGTTACAAAATAAAACGAATATTTATAAAAATAAAATCAATTTGAGCTGTAGCATTATAAATTTACCTTTTAAGAGTAAGGCTCCTTTCCATAAATCGATCGGCTTTCATGATCACAAAGTTAATTTGCGTATAAACCTTCACTCAGACTTTTTAAATTTAATGTAGGTATTCCTTACCAAGCGGACCTATGAGTAGTTCGATCCTCGTCGATGTACTACGAACGTAGAACCACTCTATTACCACGAGGGGTAATATTCTTTTTTTAACTTGCTTTTGTATTGTGTCGGTAAGGTTTGTTTTAATTGACATTAGTCCACTTGGTCAAATCTTTCATGAAAGCCGCCTGGGCATATACCAGAACTCAAATAATGCCGCTACTTTAATAAAAGACTGAATCTCTTTCTATTTACTGTTTTCATCCTCGAATAATGAAATTTTTAGCCGCGAATACAGGAACTGTGTTGCAATTTTTTCTCTCTCGGATAAGGAAACCGTGAATGGGGAACTTTTACTGTATTGACGGAACATTGCGAACGATTTTAGGAAACCACTTTCTTAGCTATTCTAACTATGTATTTTTTACTCATGTTTGGCTCAGGTTTACGAACGTGTCGCGTATTATACCTATTTGGAAAATTGTTTTTTTGTTTCAAATGAAACTAAAAAAAAAACTTTCTAGTTTATTCCATTGTTATCAGGTCAGGGCCAGGTGACGTGATCCTGGAGAAATTGAGGGAAATAAAATATTAGAGGCACACCTATCGAGATTTAGGTATTTTAAATAGTAACTGGTGCAGTTGTTACTGAAAACACCCGTGGCCGTAATAGGTATGGTTGCATTTTATTGACGGACAAAACATTTGTCACTATCACATGTACGTACCTACTTTTCAGTGACTGAGAGTTATTTTATTCGTCGATAAAATGTCGACCATCTCAAAGGGTTTCAGGATTTCATGATTGGGCCTACTAATGTACTTCCGATTGGTCTAACATAGCACAGTGTTTTATGGAACCAAAAAAATTTACACAATACAAATTGAGGTTTTTACATAAATATATTATTTATACCCTAAAAAAGCATGAGTTCAATTCCCAGAAGTCTAACTCCAATACTTTTTGAGAAAAAAAATCATGAACTTATCGTGACCTTTGACCTATGAAATCTAAAATATTTTTTATAAAATGAATAGAGAGTGAATAGAATAGTAGTTTATGAAATTGGTACATAATGAGGGGTGTAAAACCTAGTTATGTGCAGTTTCATACAATACTTTATCTAATCTCATACATTGAATATATCAAATAAAAGATAGAGATTGATACAGTTTATTTATTGGTTATTGTAAGTGTTAACATTTTGTATATTACAATGACTTTACTGGTAGTAGATTAAGAGTGACTGCTGCTGCAGTCTCTAAAATGTCGGGCGGCGTTAAATTTTCTTCACTTTCAGTATCAGATATTTTAATAAACAATAATAATTATCCAGCGAAACACAACAAAGAATTGCAAGAAAACGTATTATAGCGCCAAAATTTCCGATATCACCGCGCATGCGCCAAAGCGTGCTCAGCCACAGATAAAAAATGAAAAAAATGAAACAGTGCTATACGAATTGGCGCAGTATTATATCAATGGTCTGTAATCAAAACGTAATGAAAAAAAAAATATTATAACATTATTTTGTGAGACAAATAGTGTTGTATTAATTTTTTTTAATTTCATTACGATATACTATTTGTAAAGTTCGTCAATATAAACTCGTTTTGAGTTTAATATTTTGAATTTTACGATGTGAGAGTAGTTAAAAGAATATATATTTTAATAAATACTAGCGACCCGCCCCGGCTTCGCACGGATGCAATGCTCTACTATATTATGCATGTATTATACATATAAACCTTCCTCTTGAATTACTCTATATATTTAAAAAAACCGCATCAATATCCGTTGCGTTGTTTTAAAGATTTAAGCATACAAAGGGATATAGGGACAGAGAAAGCGACTTTGATTTATACTATGTAGTGATGAGTGAATCGGACATAATCACACGCATATAAACGCGTTTCTTTAGCTTAAAAATCCATTGGTTTGGGAGCAGCATTTTTTTTATTTCGTATTTATTATTTTCTCTCCCTAAAAACGAAAAAGTGGAACCTACAACTTAAATAGAAATATACATAAATGAGCCACGTCCCACTATTGCGGCGATTAGAATATATTCATATTAAAATTTTTATAATAGGGTTGTCACCGAACTTGATCTCGACGAAAATTTTTTAAATATTAATATGTGTATTATTTTTGAACGAGAACATCGATTTTCGGGTCTGGGTGTTAACTGTTAATTGTTTGTTTTGTGTGTTTCGGAGACCCAATTAGACACAAGTTCATGCCTGCTTGCTTCTAAGGTTTTTTGTTACAAAAATAGGTACATACCTGTTAACCGATTTATGCCCACGACTTTGTACTATGCTTTTATTTTCTGATCGAATGCAATTTTTTTTTAAAGATGCGATCAACTGATTAGATTGATTTGTATGAGAAGTTACTTATTCGCGGGGTCACAGACCCATGGCACCGTATTGCCTCAGCAGGGGCTTACCCAACCTACTGAGAGCCATAGCCAAAGACTATACCTCACCGGGCCCATCTCAGCCACTGGTAAAATTATTAAAGCCTTCGCCACTAGTATTTTTTCGAGCGATGTAGAAAGGCACAATAACCCTACTTCTAAAGCGGCAAAGCCACAACCTTATACGCCTAAAGAAGCTCTTAATATGATAATAGATAGACAGTTAAGTGACATGTAAACAAATAAGGGCAGATCTTAATAGGAGAGGATACCCAGCCTATCCACCTCATTACAAGGGGACTAAGTCCTGAAATAAATTCTGGCGTCAAGTTAAAGTAGACGTGGTGCACAAAAAAGGTGCCAGCAGGTGATGAGATTTACCTAGATCGATTTTCAAATCGAATGAATTTCTAAATCTAAAATTTTATCACAATCGTTAGACCCGTTTCCGAGAAACCAATTACATACCAACATATTTATATAGGTACATGCAAGAATTGCTCGTTTAAAGTATAGGATGTGTGTATATGTGTTAAATTATTTCAATCAACATAGTTTATTTTTTCGACCATTTGGCGTGTAAGGTATAAAATTAAAGATGTGGTCGAACATACATAAAGTATTCCTACATTATCACATCTACATTAGGTAGGTAGTATATGTAAGTATATTGTATTCGTCTATAAGTGTTGTTAATTTATTCAATTGATTGACGGTATCAATTAACAAACAAAAAATGAAACATTTTCATTTAACACATAGTTGATCTTTGTGACAACCCCAGATCATGAAAGTTGACCTTTATGTAAATTCTATCATAACTTCTTAAAACCGCAAAAGTGGGATTTGGTTTATAGAACCTTTCTATACTAAATCCAGGTTCCACTTTTGCCGATATTTGGAGAAAAAAAATAAAATCAAAATTTAAAAAAATACGTATTACTCAGAAAGTAGGACACTTATGAATAAAATAAAATTACGACATTTTGCCTTCAATAATTCATTATCAAGTGGCAAATATCTCATGGACAGATATGGAACCTTTTTGGATAGAAGAGAGATGGAAGTCTTTTGAAGAAATTAAATTGTTATTTTTTATATGCGCAAATTTTAAAAACTTTACTACTTCATATAGTTTTTTACTGAAAAAAGTGATTTGGAAATTGAACTCTTGCCTTTATTAGGTTATAAATAATCGATTTATGCAAAAACCTTAAGGTGTAAATTATTTTGTTTCCATAAAACACGCCATCTAGCGTTACAATTGCAAAACACTTCGTAAGCCTCATAGCTGAAAAGCAGTCACATGTAGCCTATACTTTCGTATTCTCAATTGATTATTTATGGTGTTTCTTATCTTCAAATTTAGGAGTCGAATTAAGGTCGATGTGAAGTTGTATATATAAAATATGCTAGTCTTTATTTTAATCTCAATATTTCTACTTAATTCGTCTTATTTCTAAACATGTGAAATGTTATAATTTACAAATGTTAATGGTAGTGACATCTATTGCGGTTTTTTAGAATTAAAAAACTCTTGTATGAAATGGTACCCCATGACTATAGTAAACTAGCGAAGCGAAATTTACAAATATTTTTCTGAGTTGTTAAAATCCAAATGAGACCAATATTTAATATAATAGGTCTAATTTATTTCAATACAGTTATTGTATTTTTTATGAAATATACCTATAATCTAAATCTTCTACCAAATATAATCTACTCATAAACTAAACATATGTCTGTGGCTAGTATGTTACAGTAAAAGTTTCTTTCTTGGTTTGTTTGTAGCTACAATGCGGTTACACTCCACAAATTATTTTTATTTATATTAAATCAAACCACATTAAATTGTAATCTTTAATAAACTTAGTATTTAGAACAAAAGGTGTTCGTTGAAATTAATATACTTGTTATTTTTTAATTATTATATTTATTATTGTTATTTTATATGGAAAGTTCTTAGAAATACGCCTTAGCATTTAAAAATAAATCCACATTATGATTAAAAGTAAAAGACAAAAAGAAACTAAAGATTTTAGTAAACATTTTTATAAAATAAGACCGAAGCTTAGCAAATAATGAAAAGAAACATTTTAATTTGTTTGTTTTTATTGATGATCTCGCTTCCTGCCCCGTCTTTGCTCGAGTACTTAATACTAGGTATAGG
This sequence comes from Calamotropha paludella, assembly GCA_927399485.1. Taxonomy (NCBI): domain Eukaryota; kingdom Metazoa; phylum Arthropoda; class Insecta; order Lepidoptera; family Crambidae; genus Calamotropha; species Calamotropha paludella. The sequence continues at coordinate 27,950,767 of OV656812.1, forward strand.
AACTGTACCTAGAATTAAGTACTCGTGACTGTACATATATATTTATTACATACTTGGTTAAGACCCTCTAATGGCTATCAATACCAGCGTTAAGAACATCCTATAATAAATAAGTGTGCGTGTACTTATGTACGTGCGGTACACGTTATACTTTTTTTTACAAAGTTTAAAATAAAATATCTGGAGGTTAGCCTATTCACTTTAACAGTTAACTTCATGGTGTCGCTTTTTCGTTGCACGATGCGTGTACAACTTCCGTTGCATGAAAAATTTTACCCTTAGTGCGTCAATACTTCTTTTGACGCACTAATAATATTAATAATAATATATTATTTATTAGTAACAATATGGTAATATTTGACCTTTAAAATTAACTGTACAACATTGTATCGATATTTATCAATAGTGATTTAATTTATATCATGTTACAATTTCATTAATAATTTATTATTCAATCAATACAACATTAGATGTAGAAAAATAAACACATAGCGTCCTTACTATGAAATATAATAATAATGAACAAAAAAATAATTACAAAACAAATAATTATTAAATATTAATAAATTAAAATTACAATTAAATATGTTTAATAATAAAAATTAATTAAATTTCTGAAACCAATTTTTCGATTAATGCATTAAATCATATTGACTTATATCCAAATAACTAGAATGGTTTAAGTCATCAGGTAATTTATTAAATATTTTAGAAACCATTCAATGAATTTGTTTGGAAAACAATGACAACCTTTGAAACGGTATTTACAAATTGTCTCCTTCCGTTTCTACATTTGTATTTAATGTTGGTGATATTTAACGTTTACATTTATTTTAAACAACTCGCTATGTTATAATTACATAGCTGCTTCTTCTTTATCGATTGTTCGAAACTTGTAAAAGTATAATATTTGATGTAGTCGGCAGTAGTACAAAGTACATAAAGAGATGGCGCTGTATTAGCTTAAGAAATACTTGGAAAATTCGATGGGTTTCTCAGTCTTGAAATAAAAATAAAAATAATAAATGATTATTAACAAAAAATATAATAAAAATCCCAATTTAAATTGTGTTAATGATTCAAATAATGACTTGAGTCTCTGTAAGTAATCCACACCACAGATTAATCTTATACACCCTTTTTAAACAAAAAAAAAAACTGTGCATATCAACAGATTTTCCCCATAATATTAGCCCATACCTAAGAAGGTTAATAGGTAATTTTCAAATTATTAAGGATTTTTTGTAACAGATGCAGTTGTTCCTTCACTTCAAAGCAAATTTAAATAATCAGCAATTTTATTTTTAAAAAAATCGATCGCATAATTTTAATTCTACTTGTGCAAACAATTAAGTTATTTATTATACATTATAGTTCTTATAAATACTAAGTTTATGAAAGGTATAGCAATTAAACAAGCTATTATTTGTAACATATAAATAATGGGTGACCGAGCTTCGTTCGTTTCTTGCCAAGATGTTTGTATTAATTGGTGGGAAATAACAAACGTTACCTGGCAATGGAATCATGCATGTCTATAAACGTATTAAGGATATGTTACATTTAATTGTTACAGCGTAAATTTCTACCGAAAAATACTAGATAATCGACTCGACTCACGAGTAAATTCTTAAGCGGGAAGCCGCAATCTTTGGATGTCGGGTCCGATGCTTCCCCAATTGAGTTACCGAGCCCTGTGAACCCACCTGAGAATTTACTTGTGAGCCGATTTTTTTTAAACGATTAGCATTGCAAATCATGTATATTTTTATCTTTATACTAACATTAACTTAAGTATTTTTGTTATTACTAACACTATGGAACTTAGCTTTCTGAAATAAATTGTTTGAATTTGAATTTTGAATTTGAATTGCATAGAGAAATGCAAAAAAAATATAAAAATCCATAGAGGTTTATGGCAACACTGTCTAAAGCTTGCGTTGAGGTTAAATAAACACGCAAGAAAAAATAAGACACTTGATGAACTCTTTTATAAGGAGACTCTTTTATAGAAATTACTTATTCTATTCAAACCTTAAACTCGAGCGTATTAAATTATCAACGAGATCTGCGGGTAGTAGAAGCACTAGGTGAGTGGTAGTGTTTTTCTATGTTAGATGTCATTCGATTCACGATAGTTTTTTTATTTACTATTTCATTAAAATATTCCATCAATTTTTTTTTCGTTTCTCTGTCTGGCTTTATGAAAACAGGTATTCTCGTGGAGTCCGTGGATAACATCCGGCAAAAAAATTGTCTTGTACCAATGACTACTGAGACAAATTGATTTATTTCTAATAATAGTTTCTTTAGATATAACATTAACTTTCGATGTTCCCGGTAGCAGTACAAAGAACATGAAGAGAGGTCGCTCAAAATTAATCAAAACTATTCTCGCCTAACATCTTAGTATAATAGAATACTTAAACTTAAACTATTCTATTATATTAGCACTGAAAATCAGTGTCAACCCTCATGCATCTGGCGGCTGGCGACTTTGCAGATTAATTATCTCACCTGTTTCCTTTCTTTAGTGGTCCGAATTATTATTTTTTATTTTTATTCAATTTTATTAAATTATATTATTATATCAATGTTGTTTATTTTTAGTTTTTTTTGTAATCCTCAAAGTTGTAAATTTTGACTAATTTTCATTGTGTGTTTGTTTTTTTGGCTTTTTAATTATTTATTTATTGAAGAGTATGCCTGATTTGTGTGTTGCAATATTGTTGTTCTTCAAACGTTGGCACGACAGAAAATCAGCGTCGAGCTATCTGGTTCGACATATATGCTGAGTCGTGAACATTTCCTTCTGCACACTGTATTTTTTTCTGAATGTTTGTATATGTTTGTATATGTATGTATATTATGTGTACAGTTTGTGAATAAAGTCATTTATTTTTTCATTTTATTTAATTTCTTTCTGATGTACCCTCTAATACTGGAAAAACGTCTTCATTTGGAGCTTAAAATAAACTCCATTAACTGATGAAGAATATTATTTATCCATTAGATGAAGGCCTAATCCCTGCGCAGCGCCCTTAAACTTTATATTGTTCTCGTAAAGAATGAGAGGAAATCGTAAGCCTATAATACAAAAAGTACTTAAATGATATAGGTACTTAGACAAATTGAATTTCCCGACTTAAATATGGGGCGGCATCTTCGCGTTTTTCCTTGTACGTCACCACTAAGCTCACACTAATTTTAGACTTTTAAAAAAGGAAAAATAATTCTTAACGTTCTTCAATGACGCTTTCGTTTGTTACAGAGTAAGTAAGTTTATATTTATTTATTAAAAAAACCAACAGCGATAACAATGAATATTTTATGTGTACATACTTAATAAAGGTGAAATAAAAATGCTGACAGGTCTCTCTGAATTTACAAATAATAAAGCCTTACAGTTAGGGTAGGTATCTTAGTAGGTTAAACAATAATTACTTAAATCATCGTAAACAATTAATAAGGTTTTACAAAATCTTAAATTATGGTAAGTTAAGAAAGAGAATTTAGTTAAGAAGACAATTTTTATAAAACTATTTTAAAACTAAAATTAAAGTACAAATATAAAAAAACGTGTTTGTTTATTTGGACCGTCAACAGAGACACTTAGAAAAATAATGCTACAATTTTTTTTATACGCAACTCAAAATACTGATGCCCCATCATGTGCCTAAAGCATTGTGATTGCCACAATTACGTCTCATTAACATAATATATAATCAAAGAGAAAAAAATACAAGCAAACATAGGTACCCTCATCTAACAAGAAATGAGTTAAAAAAGCTTTTTTAAAAGAAGCTTTTATTACTACTTGTTAATATCACGAACTGAAAAGCTAAAGGCTCAAATTCGATGGAGCTGTGTCCTTTGATTGCGGAGCTCCTATGGTCATCCTGCAGCTCCAGCATCAGATCCTCAATACGAATCAAACAAGCCCAAACTCGATGAGGTTGTGTCGTTTTATTGCGGACTTCCTGTGGCCACCTTCCAGCTCCAGCATCAGATCAGTTCCATGTCATCATAATATTGCATTGTCACGCAATATACATATGCTTATAAAATTTCAGCTCAATCGTAAACCGGGCTGTGGGTCAAATTTATTTTGCAAAATTTCATTATAGACACAGTGACAGGTAAGCTTGTAAAGACATTTTGCCCCTGAAAGCTCTAAGCTGTTCTGGTCACAAACAAATGTACACTAAAAACCTTTCGATGATTTCCTTATTTAATTCATTGCTTCTGCTTAAATGTGAGTGGTACCGCAAGTAAGTCCTGTAGGTTTTATTTGTAAGTTACGGTACTGGAAGCGAGAACCGCGAAGGGACATTGAATTTTATCTCTATGAGCAGACCCTGGTCTATTCTAACCTTAAAAAAAAGAAAGTCTAGCATTTTGTTATTAGTTAAATACATAAGATTAAAAGTGTTAGGCTTGTTTTTCTGTATTTATTATAACGTAACTGGAATAGAGTAATTTACATAACCTTAATACAGTTTTGAACTCAATAGAGCTATTCAACGAGTTAATTGTGCCTAGTTGTTTGAAAGAAGGGTAATTAATGTCTGGAATTGGTTTTAATAAAGTTTAAGGACCTTGACTTATAACCTTAGTAAGACGGAAATTAGGTTTTGACTATCGGTCTTAAAAGAGAAAATTTTAGTTGAAAATATCACCGCGTTCACCCGACTAGATGCTACGATAATACTATGGCTAACCGTTAGTTTGTTCATGGAAGTGGATGCAGCTTGGACTGAATGTTTTTACTCTGGGTCAGCTAGTAGTGTTAAATAAATCACACAGATTAGATATAAATGAGATAAAATTCTTGTTGTCAAGTTGTTGTCTAAATGAAGTGATTACATACTCTTTCTTGTTGTCAAAATGGAATAAACCATTAGTCTCGGATATCATAAAATTACATAATGATCCTTTCGTTAAAGCAAATGGTCACAAAATTGTTGAACATTTTTAAATGGCCCTGGCTGAGATTGAATCAGGTTTTGATCAGTCTGGTGGTACTGGCGGTGGTGAGTGTGGTGTGGACAGTGTGGCGGGAGGGCTGGGGGGAGGGGCACGTGCCTCGCGCGTTTCGTGAGCTGCTGCAGTTCCATGAAGGGTACACTCTGCCGCTCATTACGCGCAATCCTCGACAACTCGACGAGCTCGCCGCGCGTATCGACCGCCTCAACCGCGACGCTGAGATCTTCAACTGGGACAGGTGCGGCTCCCTCCGCGAAGACACTGACATCATTCTCATCCAAGTGCATAAAGACGTCGAGCGCCTACAGTATCTCATTATCGCTCTCGGCCAAGTCAGACGCATCAGGAGGGCCATGCTCATATTTTCCCACAGCTACTACGACGACAACATAAACAGACTCGTTCGAAGCGTTAGGTTCGCAAAAGTGATGCAAATCTTCTACCCCTTCTCGGTGCAGTTGAACGTCGACAAGTTTCCGGGCGCCGACTTCGACGACTGCAACGACAGCATCGCGTGTGTCGGGCGCAACGCACACCGCGCCGAGCACAAACATCACTGGTGGTGGAAAGCCCACTACGTCTTCAACAGCTTCGACTGGTCAGAAAAGCACAAGGGGATGGTCATCTTCCTCGAGGAGGACGACTACGTGCTGCCCGACATCTTATACTTGCTGAAGTACGCGCGGCAAGCGCTGTCGTACTTCTCGTCGGCGCACATCATATCCTTCGGCCGGCTGTGGGCGCAGGGTCTCGACTATGATCTGTTCACGGTGGATACTTGGCGGCCGCCGTACGACAGGGGTCTGACTTTCAACCGCACCACCTGGCTGAAGATCGCCGAGCTGGGGTCGCACTTCTGCTTCTACGACGACGCGAGTTGGAGCTACTCGCTGGTGCACCTGTTCGAGCGGTTCCCGCGGGGGTACGCGGAGATGGTGGCGACGGCAGCGCCTCGTGTTTTGGCGACGCGCGCGTTCTCGAGTGGGCGTGCGGGCGCCGTTTGGGGTGCGAACACAGCTCGTCGCGTTTCTCTGTTCCCACGTACAGTGCGTGCAGTGGTGCTGTTTGGCGCGGGTGGAAGAGCGCGGCACGAGTGGCGCCCCCCTCCGCGCGGCAACGGTGGCTGGGCAGACCTGCGCGACCACATGCTGTGCCTCGACCCCTTGCTCGCCACCACCACGGAGCCTGTCACCGAAACCACCTTCATGTTCGAACAATATGACAATAAAAACGGGTCTGCTCCGAAGTGACAATACCTATATCTTTTATTGCGTATGTTAGTTTCTTCTAGCTAGATTTGTCAAAAAAGAATATATTTGTTTCCGTATTTCGGTACTGATGTGACGGCATATTATTCTATCTTTTCTTATCCTCTCAAAATGCGACTTGGCATTCATATGTAGCTGAAATGATGCGATCAAAATTGTGTTGCAGCGGTATATGCTGGCGTAAGCTACATTAAATTCAAAACACAAATGTCGAGGGTTAGCGGGGAGCGGCAGTCTGAATGCAGGAGCCGCTGCATTCGTATAAAATTTGCATCGGCGCGTCGTAGCCGCCGAAGACGCTGGCGCCACGCCAGGCGCCCGCCTCAGCTCACGTGGAATAAGTGAATACATAGCCGGCTCCATCACTACTCCGTCTTCAATGTTTAAATTACTGTTTTCGGGATTATTTCTGTACTATTATTTTTTGATTATTTAGCTGACTTCTTTAGTTCAAATTGTAAGATAATAATGCTAAATGCTAAATAAAAAATCAATTATATATAACAATTCCGTGTCACAGTATTTGACCTCGATGAACTCCGAAACTACTTAACCGATTTTGATGATTTTTTTTCAGTTTTCTGGATTTGGTACTTAGGACATAGAAAACACAGCAAGGCGTCGCTGGGTCAGCTAGTATTTAAATATATTGGCAGAAAGGAAAAACTGAATACTTATAGGATCACTCAGTTGTCTGTCTGTCAAGACCCTTTTTCTCAGAAACGCGTCTAGGCATTACGTTGAAATTAATATAAAATGATCAGCTCTTCAATGTCTCGGAGCAGTGTAAATATGAAACTATTGCTTAAATAACAAATTATATATAACTATTTCTTCTTTATCGATTGCATGATACTTGTAAAATTCTACGTTGTACGCCGCTAAAGAAATACTTGGACGAGTCTGTCTCGGTAGTTTAATTATATATTTTTTTTATTATTTTTATAGAAAAATACTAGAAAAAATCGACTCGGCCCACAAATGAATTCTCAGGCGGGAATCGAATTTGCAACCTTTGGAAGTCCTTTCCAATGCTCTCCTAGCCCAAAGTAAGAACTGTAAGGTTTGTGTTATATACTAGGGTAACGGATAGACATACATATTAGCTACTCATATACGTAATATAAATATATATAAAATTACCCATGACTCAGGTACAAATGCTCGTATTCATCGAACAAACATCTGCCCTTTCCGGGACTCTAACCCAGGATCGCTGGTGTGAAATGCAGGACCGCTACGGTTGTACCAAAAGGTCGCCCGGATAACGACAGGATGTGGATTCGAGTCCCACCTGACATTTGAGACGAATTGTTTTTTTCTTGTAATATTTTTATTTAGACAAGAAAATTTAAAATCAGCGCAAACACAAGATATAGCCGTTTATTACCCTCTTATCGCATATTTTGATACTCCCTATGAAATCAATACTTTTAGGGCACTTCCTGTTGACCTAGAAACAGGAAATTCGGCAAGACGCAATGTCATATAGCACAAGTTTTTTTTACCATGAATGGGTAAGCGCTGGACCGCTATCTTGCCTGATGGTAAGCGACGATGCTTAGTAGATATTTTTATTCGCTCGAGACTTGAAGATCTCTAAATTGTTTTATAATTCAATGCTACCTTATAAGATAAATTATTTTAATAGAAAATACTGGAAAAAATCGACTCGGCTCATAATTGAATTCTCAGGCGCTTGACCTTAACCTTGACAACGCTGGCCTACAGTATAAAATTAGAAAAGTACTGGAAAATTTCGACGGGTGTTCACAAGGCTCGGTAGCTCGATTGGGAGAGCATTGGACGGGACTTCTTAAGGTTGCGGGTTCGATTCCCGCCTGAGAATTCAAATGTGGGCCGAGTTGATTTTTCCAGTACTTTCTATTAAAATAATTTATCTCTAAATAGTTTTTGTCAGGAAACACAGACTCAGGCAAAGAGTTCCGGAAACAGTAAGTTTGTAATAACATAACAAAAAACCTTACATTCTTAATCTTACCTACAAGTTTGTACAGAACGCTCGGTGCACGTATCCGTAGCTGTAACTTTTCTCTTTTTTTTTTTCATTTTATGAAAGTTTGTCCAAAATTTTTGGTTAATTTTTGCAGATCACTGTTCTTACATAAATTCATTTATTGGGTGAATATCAACATATGCGATTTTTTGTAAGTTATGGTGGCGTATTTTATTTTTAGTTTTTCATGAGAAATAATGTAACAATATCAATACCTAGACTAACAATAGTATTATTTCAGATTTTGCCAAAAAATTTACCAGTAATTAACGAAATACTAACATCTAAAGTTTGCCACCAAAACTGTAGTGTGTGAAGTTTTGCTAGGATTTGAACCTGGAACCTTTTGCTATAGGGGTGACTGCTCCAACCAATTGACTATATAATCAGATCTAACGTTTTTTTCTAGTCTAATTTTAGTATAAAATATAGTATAAAATAAAAGCAAAATTAACAACACTTTCAAGTCATTACAATTCAAAACTGTAAAATTCCATTAAATCATGTCTTTTCCTGTACCTATATGGTGCCATGGATGTAGGTTTTTAAATAAAATACAGAAAATAAAAGTTTTATATAAGCTTTTTGGTATACTTAAGTTTTGGTGGCGTAATTTTTGCCACCAAAACCACCAAAACTAAGAAACCTAAACTGAAAACTTACAAAAAAAATCTGTTTAAATTACGTAAATTAGTTTGCGATTGAAATAATAGAATAAATTAGTCCATTAACCAAAATACTATTCAACGCTATATACTTACTATGCGAAAAATAAGTGACAAACATACAATTCATGCCACCACAACTAAAGAATCGTTGAACTAAACGCCACCAAAGAAGTCACTCAAGTTATATCGGTAAAATGCTGCACACAGTCACACCTCTGCTCTTTGTAAGCGCAAGTATGAGACTTAACTAAGCGTAGTATAGCAACATGATAACTCGCGCGGGAGTTATCATGTTGCTATCAGTTACAGTTTAGTGATCAGTTACAACGTGTTGAAATTTGGCCACCGAAACTTAGGAATTAACCTGGACAAACTTTGATTCGCAAATCTGATATATTCAAATAAGTAAAATAATGAAATTATGTCAGTATTCAGAAGTTTTGACAATATTTATTATTTATTAACTGTTTTATTTACATAGAACCCTAAACATAATACATAGCAAGTACGTGTTTTATAAGATGTTAGTTGTGGACACGCCACCTGGTGCTTAAATAATTTCATTTTTTGATTATTAATCCATACTAATATTATAAATGGGAAAGTGTGTCTGTCTGTTTGTCTTTCTTTCACGGCAAAACGGAGCGACGAATTGACGTGATTTTTTAAGTGGAGATAGTTGAAGGGATAGAGAGTAACATAGACTACTTTTTGCCCCTTTCTTACCCTCCACTTCCCAAAAATGGGGGTGGAAGTTTGTATGGAGCATTCCGCAATTTTCAAGGTAGAAAGCTAAAAATTGGTATGCTGACTATTTATGACTACCAAAAAAATCGCCCATCTTTTTTTTTGAAATCTGCACCCAACCCCTTAAAAGAGGGGGTGAAATTTTATATGAGACCTTTCGCAGTTTTCAAGGCAGGAAGCTAAAATCGGCACAAAGACTCTTTGTTACTAACGAAAATACCTGCCATTTTTTAGAAATCCTCCCCCAGCCCCTAAAATAGGGGAAGGAAATGTGTGTGACACTCCGCAAAATTAGAACAGGTTCTTTAATACAAACGAATAATAAAATATTTTAATTAAAACGAATTAAATAACACACTATTAAAAACATTAAATCTTACCATAAATCAATCAGCTTTTGAGAAAATAAACATTATAAACATAAATAAGTGTAACTCATGGATTTCGATAGATGGCGCTGATATGTTTATTGTATATGTCGCCGCGAACACACTTCGAGGCAATTATTTGATTGAATTAATGTGATAGTTTACGATTGTCTAAAGTAATTTAAAAATCCTGCTCATTCTTAAAAACAAAAAGAAATGATGCACATGCTTCTTCGAATAACTATTTAATAAAGATTAATCGTTTTGATTAAGTAAACATCATGGTGCTTCCATGATGTTTTAAAGTAAAACACTTATTTCTTAAGATTGTTTAGATTAATCTCTTAATAAAGAAACGTGCTTTGTTAAATAAGAAAATTAATTAAGAAATTGTTATCAAAAACTAAATTGTGACTTTACGGATAATTTTTATTAAGAGGATAGTTTTATTTAACAAAACCACTATGGTGTTTTGACAAGTAAGTCACTTATTTCTATTTATTGCTTATTTGGCTTTTGTTTATTAGCAAACTAGCATTGTAAATCATGAAACGAATTAAGAAATTGCACGATAAAGATTAATACCGAGTTTTCTCAAAGTTGTTATTTTAAGAAAGTAAACTGGGGCATTTGCAGCGCCACCTTTGCTCGCTAATGTGTAAACTAAGGCGTTTGCAGCGCCACTTTTGCCCTCTAACCTGATAATTGTGTTGGCGGGAAAGATGGCGATGCATAATGCTAGATGTACGAATTTTTGAGTCATTCTTATTGGGAATTTCGAGCGGTTAACACATGTAAGTAAGACCTTTGTGATTTGGAATAAAATTAGTACAGTCTAGTCAGACTAGCTATTATTCCTCTCTGAAAATTTGTTTTACTGTGTTTCTTATAACTGAATATTATGAAATAAACAGTGCTTGGTACTTTTAATAGTGTTTTGATATTCTATAGTTCCCTTGCTTATTATAACGATTTTACAACAACTTTGTGATGTTGGATAAACTTAGCTTAGGCTATTTAGACTGGCTTTTATTTCTCTTTGAATTTTGTGATTCTTGAAACTCATCATTATGAAATAAATAGTGCTTGGACCTTTTAAATTGTGTTTTTGGTATTCGATAGATGCCCCTTACTTATTATCACTATTCTACCAATAGAATAAATAACTTTAGATCCATTTGGATGTGCTTTTCGAACTGAATAGAATTAATGAATAATGCTGCAATAAGATAACGCTTAGTTTAGGCGGTTGCTAGGTTAGCTTTGTAACTGTAGTGGTAGAACCGGTGGTATAGTGATATGCCAGCGGTTCTGCTTATTTTAAAAAGGAGGGTTTCCCCCATTTCTTCGACATATATTATGTTCACGATAGGTTTAATTGTTTAGTTCAAAAATTAATAACAGATGGCAGTGTTGAAATAAAATAAATAACGTGCAAAATTCTGTTCCGAGTTCTCTTCTGTGTTCAGGAAAGGGGAACAGTGCTACCCCGAATTTAACGCGAGCGAAGCCGCGGGCAAAAGCTAGTTAACTATAGCATGTTTTCTTCATTTCAAATATTAAACCAAATCACTGAGTAAGTTAATTTGTTACAATTTATTTTTTAAAATTAAATATGAACATTACACAAGCGTTCTCACTCAAGACTGTCAAAAAATGCTGTTGGGATATTCACCCTATTACGTTAATTTTCATAGCATTTTATAAGTACAATGTCTAAAAATAACTTGATAATTTACATTATTATTATTAAATAACTTTATTTTTCGCATTCATAATGCCATATATGAAGTTGAAATAGTTGTTTGTAATTTTTTACGTAGACACGTAAAGCGACTCGGTGGCTCAGCGGAAAGCACTCACCCGGATAGCGAAAGATCGTGAGTTGGAATCCCACCTGAGGGCTCGGAGGCGTCAAGCCATCAAAGAATTGACCAAATTTTGAGCTTCCCATCAACCCAACTTTTTTGGAAAAACATTTTGCATAAAGTTTTCTCGGATGCCATAGAAAGTGCGTGTCGGGCTTAGTCAGTGGGTTTTTATTGGTAACTGTGTACTTTGTATTTGTATTTAAAAAAAATATTATTACTATTATTGTGTAATAAACTTGGGGCCGGTTCCACAAGTTCGGTTCGGTTAGTAATTTATTCATATTGATATCATACCTGTAAATTATTTTTCTCTTTTGAATTAAATCGGAAGCCAGTGCTTTATCATAGATTGTGAAACGGGCACTTAGTGTCATAGTCTACATATTTTTTGGTGTCTATTTATACAATAATATTGTCTTACTGTCTTGCATGAGGTGTTTATCTATCATTGACTGTGTACTAAGATAAATAGCAATATATGAATCTAAGCATTTTAGCAGAATATTTTGTACATAAGTTGTTGGTAAACCAAGTAATAAATAAGTAACATAAGTTACCTATTGCGACCCAGTTGTTGCTATTTGTTGAATGTTGCTCATCGCATTCTCATCTCCAATAATAAAGGTGTTATATCCCACACATCGAACTCCAATCTACTCGGTACACGACAATATGGTGACATGATGCAACAAGGGCGACAAACTACTCGGACCGTCCGTCGAATGTAACGGAGAGACGGATACGAATGCATCCGCTGCAATTTCTCTCCACTAATTCCCCTGCAAGTTATTAACGACCCTATGGAGTGAGAGTTAAAGTCTGTAGCTGCGTTCCTTGTTAATTGCAGCGACAGCCATCGCCGGGCGGAATTTCATTTGCTCCATTTGTTGGCTGCGCCATTTATCGTTGTTACGCCTAACTTGTTTTGCACATTGTATTCGATTACTGATTTCACCGGTTGACTTTATGCTGTGTTGGGGCTAGTCTTGCATTTTGTAGGTCTTAGGTCTCTCCGCCTTTAGATTTAGCATCGCGACATTCTTTACCCACCATTATTCAAAGTAAATTGTCGAAATTAAAATAATTATTAAAATAATTTCTCGATCTAACAGATAAGTTACTTAATAAGCTTGAGTGATTTAAAATTCTGTATAAGAATTTACGCAAAAATTGTCATGCCTCCGAATTACGCTAAATGGTTGCCTATTCGCCTTCGCAGGAATGGACATATTTTATCCCTTACTTGTGTAGAAGAACCCCCAAATAACTCTTTCGACAACACTTCATTTCTTTTTATTGGAGCGAAGCTTCCATGGATCAGCTTCAATGACAAAATGCATGTGACGCCATAACTCTAGGAGTACTAAGCCGATTTACGGATTTTCGTAATCTATGTAAAGAAACGAACCTAGGCTTAGGACTTGATCGTGACGAAGCCCGAATTTTAAATATAAAAGTTATGACCAAAAAACATTGGCTCTATGGGATTTTCCATTAAAACAAAAAGCGCGCTTTTTGAAAGTTTTTATTCTTATGAAATTTTAAAATTTACTAAACATAATTTTTTTAATTTTGATTTTATTTAATCATAAAACCATTATTTAATGCTAAACTGATTTGAATAAATATTAAATAATTGCAAGGTAACGTATGTAGTTCGAACCAACATTATAAAAACGTCAAAGTAGGTCACGTCACTTTTTTCTCGATAATAGTATTACGCTCCGCTCCAATATATGATGCTACCGAAACTTTATGCTTAGCGTCTGCATCAACCTAGTTATTTCTGCTTACACTGCTTTATTGTTATACTGTTTACTCTTTTTTTCAACTTACTGCTATAGACACCACTTACTAACGCTGTCGTACCAACACTGACTCAACTTGCCGTTCCCCTTTAGGAGAGTTTTTACCAGAAGTTATCATGTTTGAAAGACATTGTTCGATATTGTCAATTGACAATTTCTTTTTTTTTTAATTGGTGACATTATAAGAATTCATTGTTAAAATTGAAATTGTAATTACATAATAATTATCGCAAACAGGCAGACAAAATTACAAAAACCTTACACTTGCAATATATATATTCTTTATTTCCACTATCCCTTTCTATCTTAAGGAATGCTTCAAACTCATTAAAAACTCGCCATTCTCTTCTTTGAGATCAACGGAAAATTTATTACTGGAAACGCCAATGCATTCCACAAAATTTCTAGGTAAATCGTTTTACGATACATGCTACTCGCCTTGGAATGCATTACCTGTACAAATAACAGCTGTTACATCTCTAAATATATTCAAGAGGCTGGTAAAAGAATATTACTTCACCGAGTAGTCCTTTGTTCAAATAATATATTGCTCTCTTATTTATGAATCAGAACGAAACGAAGATATACAGGTATTATGTTTATGTTGTTTGTTTCGTGTTTTTTTATAGTTCATATTCGGCTGTACACCGCCCATCTTTCTGCCCATCCCTAGGTTGCATGGAAAAAACCGCTTCTGATGATAATACCGCTATTTGTACGTATCCTTGTGTTTCATACTAATTGCGAATACCTATTATATGCACATATATTGACTGGTCTGGATGTTGTCATTGTTTCCGAGTTCCATCGCACAAGTGCTTTAGCTATTTGGATTCGGAACATTGTAATATGTGATGTTCTCTTATATTTATTAATAATTTATTAATTTGCAGTTTCAAATTAATAGGAAATACATTAATAGGTTTCTTGCATGTAATTTGAAAAATAAAAGCAAATATTTTTTAAATATTCTTCAAATATGTAATAAACTGACGGCATTCGTTAAAATCGATAATTTCTATTATTTTTAAGAATAAATTTATTTTTCGGTTAAAAATTATGCCTAAACAAAAGTAAATTTCAAAACAAACTGAGCGCCATCTCATTGTTTGTGACGTCACATGACATGAAGCCATGCGTTTGCCGGCAACATATATCATCATGTAGTCATGTCATGTGACGTCATTCAAAACGCGTGAAAATGGCGGCTGTTTAAATTACGATTAATGCGCTGACCCAAGAAAATATTTTTTTAACAAAAATTAATTCTACTATATTTTTTTTTAAGTATTTTTCTATTAAAAATGACTTGATTTAACTATTTATACAATAAAAAAAAATCATGCAAAAAAAATCTATTATGATGCGTTTCATTTTGTAACAGTCCAAAAAAACCGAGATTGACTTTTAATGAGCAATCTTTAAATTCTTGCTGATAATAGGGGTTAAAGTATGAAATTGCCGTTTTATTGCAATAGGTTCTTTGAATTGACATAGAATCTTCATGGTTTGAGGTTTTCGAATGAAACTTTTTTTAAATGGTTTCTATGATGTTCTTTTTTTAAAAAATGTAAAACATTTGAATATCGACTTTCAATTGTTTTTGTTATTCAATTTAGACAAGAAAGATGGATACTGCGAAAATTCGAGTTATTTTTGAATACGAGTTCCGACGCGGAACTAACGCGGCAGAAACAGCCCGCAATATCAATGCTGCGTTTGGAGAGGGGTCTACTAATGAACGCACCGTGCGATTTTGGTTTAAACGCTTTCGTGATGGAAATTTCGACTTAAAGAACGAGCCACGAGGAAGACCGCCCACACAGGTAAATAACGATGAATTAAGAGAGATAGTGGAAGCCGATCCTAGTCAAAGTACCCAGGAATTAGCGGCATGGTTTAACGTTACCTTACCCACAATATTGACTCACTTGCGTCAAATCAATAAAATAAAAAAATACGAAAAATGGGTGCCTCATGATTTGACTGATCTGCAGAAAGAAACGCGTGTTGAAACTTGTGTTGCCTTGTTGAACCGGTACAGAAATGAAGGAATATTGGATCGAATTGTAACATGTGATGAAAAGTGGATTCTTTATGATAACCGGAAAAGAAAAATGCAATGGCTGACCCCAGGTCAAATGCCACAACAGTGTCCTAAAGCAAAACTTACCAATAAAAAGGTAATGGTAACTGTTTGGTGGTCTCAGCATGGTGTTATTCACTATAGTTTTCTCCGATCTGGTCAAGCAATAACGGCAGATGTCTATTGTGCCGAACTCCGAACCATGTTGACAAAACTAGCAGTAAAACAGCCCCGACTCATGAATCGATCTTCACCATTATTGCTCCACGACAACGCGAGACCTCACACAGCACGAGAAACCATTTTGACCCTTCAGGAACTGCAGTTAGAAACCATTCGTCATCCTCCGTATTCACCAGACCTTGCTCCAACGGACTACCATTTTTTTCGTGATTTGGACAATTATCTACGTGACAAGAAGTTTTCTTCCCAGGAGGCAGTACAAAATGCTTTCACACAGTTTGTGCAGTCTAGATCGTCGGAATTCTATCGCAAAGGCATTAATGACCTTCCCATTAGATGGCAGCAATGTATAGATAATAATGGCAACTATTTTGATTAAATAAATTTGTTAAAAATTTAAAAAATAAACAATATAGATTTTCAGTACAAATCGGCAATTTCATACTTTAACCCCTAATATTTTATATTTTTTTAAAGAATCTTTTCACACCATCTCAAGGGACAAAGAAAACTTCACAAAGGCATCGCGTACATCCTCTGGCTAGAGGCGCTGAGAGCGTTCTTAACTTTGTCGAGTTTCTCGGTCGGAGAGGGCCATTGACCTGAGCGTATCAGATCTCTCGTCGGCAGATCGACCTATTTGTCGGCGATTCGGCCCGCACACTGTCCCACTGAATATTCATGGACCCCGACGCCCTGTATCCAGACAGCCTGAATTAATGCTGAGGCGATGTCCTCGCTATCAGATGACCAAGCAGCTCCTGCTTCTAGTATTTCATTCGAATGGCTGGAATATTTGAAATGGAAGTCTTTTATCTGGAGAGCATTGGACCGGACTTCCAAAGGTTGCGGGTTCGATTCCCCGAGAATTCACTTGTGAGCCGAGACGATTTTCTCCAGTATTTTTCTAATACAATTATTTATCTTGAAAGATAGCATTGAAAAACTGCAAAAAATATATAAAATTATATAAAAATATGGTTTTTTTTTTTTTTTTTTTTTTTTTTGCCTGTAAAGTCGGTTTTACGGGCGAAGATTTTACGTGACAACGTCTTTTTCTCGGTAGAATATTTATTGATATGAATATAATTAAATTGCACAATGCGCGCGGCAGACCGATCATAGTTGAGTGGGAGAGAGACGCAAGGCATTCGGCGGGCCTCTCTCTCGTTCGGTGACTCATCGTAACGTTACCGAGCGTTACACTTTTTCATAAGTGACTCCCAGCCGCAACCTAATTTAAGACGTTGTCACGTCAAAATAACTCCTTTACAAATAAAAATCAATGTTCATATATTTGTTTCGTATGCGATCCGAAACTATCGATCAGATTGCAATAAGCCTTTGTTACGTTGCTGTATGTATGCCAGGGAAAGTTTGTATGTATTGTCAGAAAGAAATTATTAGTAAAACAGCATTGCAAAGCAGGAATGTGCAGGTAATTTTAAATAAATACCTATACAATGTGACCCGTCACCAGTCTCGGAGCCTTTAATGGTGTGAAATATGGCATTTTTTATCGACAAATTGCCCTGCAAATTTTGTTTTTCTCTTACGGCCGCCATTTTGTTTTCTTGGTAACCAAGACCTGGGCTCTCATACTAATTCGACCACCACTACTCATGTAAATGTCCTATCAACATTAAAAAGTTGTCATTTGACAGCTAAACATGTAGACAACAGTTACACAGCCATCATGTTTCAATTGTCATGGAATAAAAAATAGAAAAAAATAATTAAAAAAAAACAAATAGATTTTTTTTGTGTATTTTTAAATTATTGGCTTTTTGAGAAAAACCAAATTTGAGGGGCAATTTTGTCGATAAAAAATGCCACATTTCACACCATAAAAGGCTCCGACACTGGTGACGGGACACATTGTATACGAATATTTACCAAATTGTAATGAAGGAAAATGAATTTGCAAATGTTATTACCAATGAAGATATTTATCCTTATTTAGGTATTTTTTACATTAAGTACTTAGTATTTAGGAGTTTGGATATAATTTAACGATTATAGTTATACAAGTAAATGCATAATTCATAATGAAGTTTAAATATTTTTTGACTTTAACTTATAAATACCTCAAATTTTTGAAGTGAAAACTTCTTTACCATCGTTGGGATTTGAAAGTCGATGAAACGAAAAAGCGACAGTAAAAAGAGACAGGCACATAAATTCATAAGATTTAACATAGGAGGAAATGAGATAGAAAGCATTATACAGGGTCTCTTTGAAACGAAAAAGCGACAGTAAAAAGAGACAGATACATAAATTCATAAGATTTAACGTAAGAGAAAATGAGCTAAGAAGCATTATGTACGTGTGTTAATACGTGTTTGTGTGCGCAGGCGTAGTACAAAGCTTAAGAGAAGGCATCACAACAACCGTGGTATTTTGTATACGTGTACGTATTATGTTTGAAGGTTTCACTTCTACCACTTGTGAATTGCACACATGTTTTCTGTACTTTCTTTATAATATTTTTTTTTTTTTTTTATAATTTTTGCATTTTTTCAAAGCTATCTTATAAGATAAACTAGCTTTCCGCCCGCGGCTTCGCCCGCGTGGAATTCGGTTATATTGCGGTATAAAGCACAACTATAAGAAAACTTCTCATTCCCACGGAAAAATCTAAGAAGCGCAATGTAACGCTGGATATAATTAGTTGTTAAACCAGAACTGAATGGTACACTATATTATATGTTTTCCCTTGTGGAGCAAAAACATGCAGATTTTGGGCACTGGAAACCCGGGAACACGCTACATAGAGCTGACCATGCGAAAAACAATGTTTTTCCAAGTGTACTCCAGCAACCCTTAGAGTTTGGCCTTGTGCTTTATTAATGGTCATTGCAAATGAAACCCTTATAGGAAATGTAGTCTTTTAAATTGAAATGAGAGGTCTGTTGGAATAATCGGAATCCGAGGAATGAGTACACTTTCACCCTTTGCTGCGCCAGTTAAAATAGTGGCTGTAATAATGTTCCGCCCAAGCTGAGTGACACGCAGCCTAGTACCATTACACAGTCTAGGGGCATCGAGATTACGCATGAGCATCACCGGAACACCTACTTTTAGTTTTAATTTATGAGAAGGCACCCCAGATAATTCCAAAGAATTTAAGAACTCCACAGGATATGAGGTACTATATTCTGTTTCTATCACTGTGTCTACAGATAAATATTCAGTATTTTCTCCCATTACTTCATTCAAAATGTTTTCATTTATTTTAGTGACCGTTTCATTTTTTGCTGCTAATATTGCGTGTTCGCAGATCCATTGGTCATCATTTATATGATCATGTAAGTCAGTATAAACTTTTGCCACCAACTCCGATTCGCTGCCCACAACATTACAAAAATTGTACGTCATCCCTCGGGAATTCCTCATTTTCGGGGATTCATTATCGTATCATTTAGCTTCTAAATTTACATGTTTATATTCGTTTGCAATATTTTACCTTGTTTTAAACGACACACAGCGCCATTTACAATCCATCCATCAAGCAAACAATATTTTTGTTTTTCCTCGGGAATATCAATTTTTTTCAGGATAAAAAGTACCCTATTATTTAATCCGGACTTTTATCTTTACGTCTGCAAAATTTCAAAGTAATCGGTTCAGTAGTTACGGTGTGAAAGCGGAACAAACAAACAAACTTCCGATTTATAATATTAGTAAGGATTATTTGAATAGAAAAATAATAAATCTCAACTTTGTTTCATTATAGTGAAGGACTTTGTCAACCGTAATCGTTCAATTACACATTAACAGACATCACTGGACAATAAAATAATCTCCCTTCCCCTCTAAAAGCATTTCATAAACTGTTAGTATTATCATTTAATAAATGTTTTATATTTTTTAACCTAACACAATTTGTGTTGTGGCCCCTAAAGCAGTACAGTGGAGGTGTAATCGAAAATTATGATTTCTTATCTTTTTTCCCACTTAACTGACATTTTATTTCAAGTACGATTATTTGAAATGTACTATTTTTTAAATTGATTGAAGAACAATGTACTTTGTACAGATAACATTGGTATGAAGTATAGTATATCCAACAATAATATTAGCTAAAAGTCAGTACCGTACCTAGTGGCTTTAGCTTAGAAATAAAAGTTAATCAATGAAAAATGAAAATGAAATGATGATGATGTTTTGTGTAATACTAGCTAACCCGGCCACGCGTTGCTGTAATAACCCGGCCACGCGTTGCTGGTATAACCCGGCCACGCGTTGCTATGGTAACGTTAATTGATTATAAAAACTGTTATTCTTAGGCTTATGGTAACTATATATGGTAACAAACCCACAAAGTCCTTCTTTTATATAGTAGAGATATGTCATATAACTGCTATATCCCTATATATAGTAAAGAAATATTTTTCAAAAGATCCACAGATATCAAGCTGTATTTAACCTTAGTTTGAGGTAACTAGGTAACCAAAGGCTACAGTGCAACAAAAAAAACTGAGGTCCAAACTTAAGTGCTTAGGATATAGGTATCAAGTCAACATGTAAATACTTTGTAGCTTGGAAGGGTACTAGTTTATCATTAGCCCACTCAAACATAAAGACAAAGTCATTATAGAGACTACAGACTGTACTTTGAGAGTGTGCTCAAGTGCTGCATTTGCTCATACCGCCATATCCTTTTTTTTCATCAGACATCCAGACGCACTGCAGGCTACCCTTTCTTGGTTGCTATTCCTACCTGTCGCACCAAGCACTTTTCAACATCTTTCATAATGCGCACAGCAAAGGAGTGGAACTCCGTCCCTGCGTATGTATTTCCGAGAACTATTACCCGTCCATTTTCAAAACCAGGCTGAATAGGCACCTTCTGAGTAAGCTCGGTCCATCGTAAATTCTGTCTTGGCAGATTAAAAAAAAATTGAATATAGCACAACTACCATTTCTGGCTAACATAACATAAAACTATTTAAAATAACAATTTAACATTAGTTATCACAAATATTATGATTTAAATTTATGGATAGGTTTTAACTCAATTCTCGATTTTATTGAATTCTATTTATAAGCAAAGAAACATTTAATATTAGCCGTCATCGGCCCGCTTCGCTGGGTTAATTATTGTTTCTTTTCATTGGTATATGAACTCTTGAATAATTGATTCGATTGTCATTAATCAGCCCATTGAGTTTCTACACTTAATTCTTGGGCTGACATTTTCAGTTTTCTTATTTAACTTTTCATGTTCTCATTTTAAATTCAAAGAATTTGTTATTTAGGTTAAACGCAAAAAAAGGATTGTTAATCATTACCATAGGAACCCACCGAATGAAATAAATCTCGAAAAATGTTTGATAGGTCGGTGCAGTCGCTAAGCATAAAGCTTTGCTAGCACCACAAAGCAATTTTTTCCAACCATTGGCTTGTAGGAGGTACAATTTTTTATAGCTCGAGCTTTGCCTTATTATTACTGATTTACTCATAAGAGAATTTCGTATGAGTAAATCTAATATACTTTTAAAGTAATTTGAATAGTAGTTATTTATATAATATATTTGAGGTTTTAAGCAATAAGTGCTAGATTTTTACATCTGGTGAAATTATTATTAGAAAAAGAAAATGTTGTCTTCGGTGTCAGGCGGGACACAAACATAATATTTACATTTTTTATTTATTTAAGGCAACAAATTTTCATGTAAAAATATAAAAACATGGTTAATGCGATTTTTTAAAATTCAAATTTAAATGATTTTATTGCAATTATGTGGTATGTAATATGTATACATAGTTGGAATTACAAAAATAACAGAACCGAACATGAACTCTGTTAGGGTATCGCAACATCATAATAAATTTAATAAGAATAATAATAAAAACAAGAGTAACTAAAATATGAATAACCAACATCTAATAACAATTTCAAGTACCATTAAATTGTAATGAAATAACATTTTACTTTGAACTCAGTGACAAAAAAAAAATTAAAACTTAAATTAGGATAAGTATTTGAGCAAACCAAAAAAAATAAACAATGAAATTTTAGAGATACATGTCTCAATCAAAAAAATCAAAAAAACTCTTGCAACGAATAAAATTAGGACAAAGGGACATTATGAACTTATTGGCAAAGATAAAATAACTAGTTAACATCTGATGTGCAATTGAGAAATAAAACTATATGCAAAAATATATATAGCTGTGTATTGACTATTCACTACATCAAACAAAACACTGACACTGATTACGTAGCTATGTCTTCTTTATTGATCGGTGGATACATGTAAAAGATTTCATTCGATATTGAAGTTATTATAACTAAAACACGGAGAGATGGCGCTGGCGTAAGCATTGGAAATATTTGGAAAAAATTGACGGGTCTTTCAAGATCTCGGTAGCTCAATTAGAAGAGTACTCACCCCGATAGTGAGTCCCGTCTATTTGTCTTTTATTCCCTGTATATTATTGCAATATTTAAGGATATTTACTTATACAGATACTTGTTGACTTTGTTGTAATCAACGATGTAATGAAACCATAACACTACTATTATTGTGATAATATAATAATATTGCTTTTTTTTGTGGATTATGTATGGTGACGACGTTTAATATGACATTGTAAATGTCCTTACTTCTGTTAAAGCTTCCGAGTTTCTTGCGTCCAATCTTCTTGTCGTCCTGAATAGGTGGTAGGTAAAAATCTTGGACGATTCAAAACAACTTATTTTAAGTGCATTTCAATAAAGTGAAAATTACTTTGCGAAGCCTGAGACAATTTTTTTTTTCCAGTAATAATTGCCCATCTATCAATGTCCACAATGCATACATATAACGAATTATTTTGCTACAGTAGTGATTTATTCATATAAAGTGTTATGTCTTTCAGAAACAACTTTAATCTATTTAACCTCAGAATATAATCTCATTTGATTCCGTCAACTTTTATGAAATTTTATTGTTCTTTGTTACAATAAGCACGATTCGTTTCGCGACACGTTTCAGTAGACATTTTAATCTGAAAACTTTATTTAAATGACGGAATATTTTTAATAGAATTGTTCTCTCATTTTTTTCATATCCATTCTTAGCACTAATTTTGACTTATTACTATTTACAACATTATATGTACAAAAAAATCTTTCAAAATCTATATTACTAAGAATTTTAGAAGTATTTACATTCAAAAGCTGAATTTTAAAGCTTTGCCTATAATCTGTTTAACATCTAATAAAAAAATAAGAACTCTCATAAGGTTGGATCCCCAATGGATTTTGTTTTGGTTTAATTTTATTTTAAATTATTTTTGACATTCCATAGCTCTTCAATCCAAAAGCCGAGTTCACAAGAATGAAATACAAGCTTTGGAAATGGTTGTATTATTGTTATTTAGTGATCAGCAACTGGCTTTAATATACGTATATCATGTCATTTCCATTCCGATACTAAGTGAATCCAATTATTTTTATTGTTTGTTTACAGCATAATGAACTTAAAAACCTTGTCCAAAAAGTGTTTGAGGGGACTCAAAAAACTCTCTCCATCTCGTTTACAATCCCACCTCAGCAGAAAAACGGCTACCGCTGGACAAAAGCCTCCTAAAAATGGTGAGGTTCGCAGTGATAAACTATGTTATGGATAATACCGCTGCTCATTTTGTGGTCAATGAGAAGTGTAAGGTAGCATTAATAGCCATATATGTAAAGTCCCTAATGCCCCAAGTATGAAGGACATGCCGAACATATTTACAATGCTTCACGTATAATTCAAATTCATAAAAATTGTTTCGGAAAACTAAGTGCCATAGTTTTAGTAAGAACAAAAATACTAATAAGTTAATGTTTGTAAGAGAAAGAGAATTTCTTTTGAATTCCGGTGTGGAGTTTCACCTAGTGTCGCAACAGAGGCGTGTCCCACCGGTCTCTGAATACGCGAAGGAGACCTTTAGTGCTGGAGCGGAGCCTGTTGAGCATGGAGGCGGACCTTTTTCTTATTGTAGAATAGTCTGTTTGCCCTTCCACAAACATACCCGTCGCGCTACAACTCCATTACAGCCCCAACATTATCCTGAATGCGTCATTGAAGCGGAGCGAGTGAAGCGAGTGGAGCTCCCATGGATCAGCTTCAATGACGCAATGACTATTACGCCATAACTTTCCGAGTTCTTAGCCGATTTTAATATCTGTTGTGTGGAATCGAATCAACACATTTATGACCAGAGTGTGACGGAGTTTTTGAACTTTGAAATTCACAAAATAAAAAAGCTATGACCAAAAACATTGGTTCTATGGGATTTCCCATTGAAACAAAAAGCGCGCACTTTTTAAAATTTTTATTCTTATGGAATTTTAAAATTTACTACACATTATTGATATTTTTGAAATTTTTATTTTTATAATATTTTAGTTGTATTTCGCTCCGCTCCTTTATATGGTGCTAGCGAATATTTATACTTACCGACTGCATAGCATAGTACACATATTGAACACGCAGGTCGCTAACAGGTATAATCTCGTATCTAATCAAAATGGCTATTGTATCCAATATGAGGTTGAGGTTATAGTATTTGCTAAACCACAAGCGCAGTGAGCACGTTGCACGCAAGAGGCGGGCAAACAGTATTTGTGCGCCTCTATTTAGGTACTCGCCCGACGTGACTCGAATCGGCTAAACCCCAATTTCAGGCAATTAAAGTCTCCGTCACGTTCGCCATACTTTATCAGTAAACAAACTCACTATTTAATTGATTCGATAGGTGCATACGCTTCGTGAACATTGCGTATTTTAGTACTTACATCTATACACCTTTCGTTTACCGGCCATTTGTCCCGCCATTCGAACTTTGAAAAATCATAACTCGGAAACTATACCACCTAGCTCCCAACGGGTTTCGCAATGGTATTAAATTCCCTCTATTTACACCACTCTAATGAGCCCCTCAGGCATTAAGCGCGATAATTTTTAAAAATATATTTGTTATCCTCTCTAACATCCCTACATACCTATCCAATCTAACCTACCCGACCATGAAGGACTGGCGTCTATTGCATCCATTTTGTTCCAAAAATAGATTGTTCTCCGACGACGACCGTGATGCGGTCGAACAGGTTGTCGCTCGCATTGACCTTCCGCTGCCGTACACTCAGGCCGCTCATCGGCTCGCGTGGAATGCGTATCGCTGAGCGCCGCTCCTCCCCCGACCTTTTTGATGCAATGGAGTAAGTCCGGTTTGGTTTTCATTTTTGGCAAAGTTTGTATCCAAATTTAGTTTAGTGTCACTGCATCTCGTGACCTCGTTGGATCGCTTTCCAATTCGACCTACTTTCTCGTGTGTGCCACTTTTGTAAAATGCTGGGTGGATTTTTTTTTGTATTGTTCATAAAGTCGGATGACAATAAAACTACATCGAACATGTAAGTGTATTTTTATTCATTTGCGAATGTACAGGTTTTTTTATACATCTAACTTAACTTAAATCCTGGTTCATAGGTTTTCTAGGTTGTGTTGCCGGTGCTGTTGGTTTTGCGATTGGTTTAGGCTGCATTGTTTTAATTTTTAAGTCCATTATATCTCTTGTCGTTTAATCAGTTTGTCTTTTAATGTATAGCGTGTTTGTTATTGAATCTTGCGTTTTAATTTTTTCTTTGAGTATCTTTAGCTCCTGTTGTTCTCTTAACACTTCGTTTCTTATGCTTTCCCCTTCTTGTTTATTTTTTTGCAGCCTCGCTTCGTGAATATTTGATTTTGCATGTTCTTGAAATACCAGTGTTTGGGATATATATAGTACTGTTTTAAGTCTGTCTGCGAAATGTCGGTGAAATTGTAAGGTAATCCCTTCAGGTGTGCTACATAGAAGTCGAGTTGCTCCCCCTTCGCTAAAAGCTTTGTTTTCACATAGATAGAGCACAAGTTCTTGATTTTCACGTGCAAATTTTTCACTTTGGTTGTGATTCTGTTGTCGTCCCTTGCGTGGAAAGCAACCCTGTTCACTTCCAGCGTCATCTGAGGCCCCTTCACGCTGATTAGCGATTTCTCCCCGTCCGATTTCGTCGTCATCATATAACATTTGATTGGATACAGAAGCGCCTTGATCCACTCCTCCGTTGTTCTAATTTCGTGCTGTGCCTTGAATCCGAAGAAGGTCAATTCCCCTTTCGGTACTTGTAGTTTTATTGCCGGAGCCCCTGGGAATCGAAACTCCCAATCTACGAGCAACGCATTTTGAAACTTCCTTATCCCGTTCGGTAAGAATGTCTTTAAATGTTGTACGATCAGGGCTGGAATTAATGTACTCATAAAGGCACTGAATACATGCAATTGTGGTACACTTATATTCTTTTCACTTGATAGCTTTACCAAGCTTGCTATTAAACCCCCAGTTGTTTGCGGTGCTGACGTATATGAGGTGATAATGCAGCCGCTTTGTTCCTGTATGGTTAGTGATGACTTTTCAAGGAGAAGGGCGATGTTCTGGGGTGTGGCATAGTCCTGTGTCCATTGTGCAATCCAGAGCGGTACTCTCTTCGTTGCTATCGCCTGGTCTACGATCTCCGAATTTTGTTGGGGTTGTGCTGATGAAGTCGTCGCCGTCGTCACCGGGATCGTTTTCATGGTTTTCTTCGGTGTCGTTGATGTCGCCCCTTCCGTCGTTGTCGTCATCGTCTTTATCAGCAAGAGCGATCGCTTGGGATTCGGTAGTGATGGTGGTGTTTCTACTTCCACTTCCTCTTCCACATCAGTCATCGGTATTTGGCTCAGGAGTAGGTCCTCATCCTCCTCGTCGGCTTCGACTTGAGAAGAAGTTTGATATTGAGTTGTATTTTCCTCACCATCGGACTGCAGCTCCTCCACTATTATATTTTCCTCTTCTCCCGTGTGACTCATTTTCGACGAATTGCTCATTCCGCTTACTGGTTGTTATGTGTAGCGCATTGGGCATGTCAAGCCGGTTTGTGATCACTTTGCTGCATGTCACCCTTTTTATATTCGAGTCCTCTTCACGTAATATATGTATGCACGCACTCCCTTCCAAAACTTTCACCGTCCGAATGAAGGTTAGGTAGATGTGTATCGGTATGTATGTATGTATCGATAAAATATCTGTTTTCAATGCAATTTCGTCCGAGATTGCATCACCCCAACAACAACTACTAGTACCCTAGCAGTAGGACCTAAAACCCCCCAATCCTAACCTACCGTTTTGATAAGTTACATAAACAATACAATACAATACATTTTACAAGCGAGCGAACACAGATTATTTAAATAAATTCACTCACTAAACCACAGCGTTGAATTAAAGATTCCAATTTTTTAGGCAAAGAGACCGGCCTATACAGATTTAAGATGCAGATAAAGCCTATACTTGTTTTGTGAAGAAATGGTCTTTACAAAACAAAAATCTTGTGGTATTTGTGGTAAATCGGTTTGGCTTAAAAAATGTCTTCGAATTTCATCCAACTTTAAAATTTCCCTCCGAAAATCCCCCTAAAGATCTTATCCCTCCAAAATTCCCTCCGAAGTATAAAAAAACCTCCGAATTTGCAGGGAATTCCCCCCATCTGGCATCACAGCCTGTTTTTATCGATCAAAAAAAAAATACGAGGTTTAATTAATTTGAAGAGTTTTAGCCACAAACCACCAGAATTGCTTTGATGGCGTAATACTTGAGAAAGGTTTAAGGCTATTAACATAAAGTTACGACTCTTACGAGCTGAGAAGAGAGTATTTCACAAATACTTCTGTGCTTCTAACAACTATTGAAAAGCAAAGCTCAAGCACGGATCACTATAACAACGGGAGCACCCTTCGGGGAATCTGCATTATGAATGTTAATATTTTCCCCTCATCAGGAATTAACCGTAGGCCGCCGAGGCAGAGTACGCGCTGAATGCGAATTGATTGCTTTATGAATTCGTGAATAAAGCCGGACGCTGTTGTGTGGTGGCTTTGCTGGTAATCGGCCGCCATAGATTTATACAACGTGGCTCGCTTGTTGCCATTACATTTTCCTCTGGAAATACAGTATAATAATGTATGCATCCGTGCATGTTTGCAAAAGTCTTTTGTTTTATGGTTAATTCAGGTCTTTTTTATGCACTCAACAACTTACATATACATAAAATCACTTTCTACTTCAATTCTTATCAGCATTTTCATACAAGCTCGTCGGTTAAGGGTGCTTTTGACCCAGTTTTTTTTCAGTAGATCCTCTATTTTCAGCACTCAACGAAGTAGCGCCAAATGGAATTTGTGTTTGAATTACGGTGTGGATGAAAAATTGATGAACATCGTTTACTTACCATCCATTCCACAATACATTACATGAAAGACACTAATGCTTCAATTCTAATAATTGTCGTACGTATTACAAAAAAGGTCAATATAAGCAAACCCTTTTAAGAAGGGAGAATCAAATTAAAAAAACAAAAAGGAAAAAAGATTATTTTTTTTATGGTTCCCTGAGCTCTTAATGTCATATTATGTCTGACTATGAGCAAGGAGTATGTAATCTTTACAAGCAACCAATAAATAAATAAATTCCGGACAGCTCACAATAATTATTTAACCCTAAACTAAGCAGAGCTTGAACTGAAGCAATTTATGAATGCGATTATGTCAATTTGCGTTCATCATTATAATATGTGAAAGTATATCTAAACGGTGGAAGGAGAGCGGCATAAAAAGAAACCAGTACGAATGTCACTTAATGAAATTATTTCGCCGTGTATTAATAAACTAGGTCGATGCAGTAGCTAAATATAAATCTTGCTAGCGAAGATTGGAGCTCCATTTATTGGAGCGGAGTGTAATACTAAAAAAAAATTAAAAAACAATATAATTCTGTTTAGTAAATTTTAAAATTCCATAAGAATGAAAACTTTAAAAAAGCGCCCGCTTTTTTGTTTCAATGGGAAATCCCATTAAGTAAATGTTTTTGGTAGTCACTTAATTATTTTTGTGAATTTCAAAATAAGGGCTCTGTCACAATCTGGTCCTAAATGAGTTGATTCGATTCCACAAAAAAAAAAATCGTTTAAGAACTCGGGAAGTTATAGCGTAACAGACATTGCGTAGTTGCAGCTGGTCAATGGAAGCTCACCTCCAATAAAAATAAATACATAAATTATTATAAACATTAGACAAATCACATACATTGTTAGGTTTAGGTTTAAAGAATTTATTCTCATAAGAACTTATAAAAATACAGTTCACTTAAAATGAGACTTAGTTAACTAAAACATGCAATTTTATTATTATAAATGGCGCAGCGCAGCTGCGAAACGATGTGAAAAAAAAACAACAAATTTATATTTATAAAATAACATCTTGTAACATGATACCTACTATGTTAACACATCAATTATTTGTATTTGTATTTGTATTAAGGTTGCCGAGCACAAAACAACCATCATATTATAAATAAAGATGTAAACAAATAACGAACTATAGGAGGGTATCTTTTCGTATCGAACTCTGAGCGCACGGATTGTGTCAAATGAGTAAATTGTTCTAAATCCAAGTAGCTGCACTTGTGTTATGAAATTCAGAATCAACAACGGAACCACAACACCCAGACCCGAGCCAATATACAAAAGTTCGTCTTCTAAATTGACCCGGTCGGGAATCAAACCCGGGACCTCGGAGTGACATAATCATGAAAACCAGTGTGCAACCACTCGACTACGGAGGTTGTCATTATATTAATAATAGTGCGATGAAATTTTGCACTCGAATTTTAATTTTATTTATTTATTTATTAGGGTAACCAACATCTGTACACAATAACACAAGGTACAAAAAACATTCTCAACAAATTGGCTAAATGTTACAGATACTTATAGGTTCACTCAACATGCATATCTGAAATTTAATTTTTTGATAAACTTACAAACTTAAATACAGCAAAAAGAAAAATTGAAACCACCTGTACTTTTTTTTTTTTATTTTGAACAGATTCGCTCTTGATCCCGATCGAGCCCGTGGGCCAAGACAGGATGCAAGATGGAACGAGCTAACCCAGAAGGTGCCTATTCACTCTAGCTTTGAAAATGGACGGGTAATAAGTACTCGGAAATACCGACGCAGGGAGGCAGTTCCACTTCTTTGCGGTGCGTATTATAAAAGATATTGAGAAGTAATTGGTGCGACAGGTAGGAACAGCTACCAACCCGTGTGCAGTTGCTGGAACTGCCATCGGGCGCGTCTCCCGGGTGGCGGATTGGGGAACGGCCTCCAGATATGGGGGCTACCGGTTTGACCGGCGCGGACCAAAACCAGCAGGGCGGGCTTGGCTGGCTGACCCGGGTAGCCTGGGTAACGGCAGCCGAGCAGGGGCATACCGTAACCCCGTACGTGGTGCGGGGCCGGGGGCTGTCATCTTTCGGGATGAGGGCCGCGAGGAAGAAAACCTCTATAAAAATTACAAGAGGGGGGCCTTTGGGTCCAGCTCGCTACGCGAGCAATTAGGGGGCGTGTTCCAGTCCGAGGACTGGTTCCGGCCCAACCGTAGCCTCGTACGTGGTGCGGGAGCGGGGGCCGCCACTTTGGTGGGGGCCGCGTGGAGAGATACCACTGTAAAAAACTCTCAAAGTCCTGACACTGGGACTCATGGTGTCGGGGCGCCTGTAAAGGTGGCTGGGGAGTGCATCAGCCAATTAGTGGTCGCCCTGGGGTACCTCCCGACCCCCCAGGTGTAAGTAGGGTAGCCAGGGTATCGGGATCTCTGCCCTGGTGGTCCGTTGTTCTCCCATACTCGTGGGTTTAATAATGAATGTTGCTAAATCTAAAAAAACTTTAAATAAAAAAGGTGGTAAGAAGGCAATGGACAACACACAGCGTCCGACCAAAAACTGTGTCGAATCCGGTAGCCAAGTGGGCTATCAGTTTGATGGCTGCAAGGAAGATTTTTCCTCGGAACTAAACAGCCGGGAATTGAGTGCCGAAGAGGCATGGTTAGGGGACAGTGAGCTAAGCGCTGGAGAGATGTCCCTAGAGGAGGTTGACAGAAGCCGGAAGCGTCCGAGCGAGGTGGTGGATCGCTCGGATTCAGAAGACGTAGATCCGGCGTGTGCGAAACCCCCGCCTAAAATAAACACGGCAGGGAGAGGTAGGGCCCGCAGTCTGGGCAGGAATGCAGATTATCTGACTGAGAAGGCCCTGCTGTACAGCAAACGGCAGCTTGAAGCTGTGGGGCTGCATGAGCAGGCGGAGAACCTGTACAGAAGTGTGTACGGGCCACTGGAGAGCATAGCCGGTGAGTCGGAGCAAGGCCCCGCGTCCAATCTTGCGGGTGTGGCAGGGCCGTCGTCGTCGGAAGGGCCTTGTAAAAAGATGGTAAAACCTAAGGGCCAAAGGGAGGCGGAACCAGTGAAGAAAAAAGGGGTTGGCAAGACGACAAAGGCTTTGATGGAGTTCATTCCACCGAGGGAGTCAGTCTCGGGGCTTTCATCGCAGTCCCTCCGCGACAAGGCTATCGAGCACGTCAGGGCCATTCAGGAGGTAGTGACCGGGTCCCGCAATCTGAAAGGGGCCTATAAAAAGACACTGATCTCGGCGGTTGCTGGGCTCGAAGACGTGGCACAAGAATTTGCCTCGCTTAATGCCACGGAGGAGGTAGCGCGGCTCCGCGAGGAATTAAGGAGGCAAAAAGAGGAGATGGCAACTCTGCGCAGTCAGGTCAAGGACCTTCAGGAGGCGATGCGAACAGGTGTCGTCGTTGAATGTGTTGGGGTACAGACTAGCCCAACCAAGTCCACGGCGGGTGGGGAGAGCGCAGAGATCCTCCCCAGTGAACTTCAGGAGCTGCTGGAGCTGATCAAAGCGGAGGTGCTTAGGTCCGCTGGAGCAATGATCAGTGCCCGAATCGAGGGGCTCCAGATCCCAATCACCAGGCCACCGCTAGCGGCCGACTTAAGGAGAGCGGCGGCGACCGCAGAGAAGAGAGGAGGCGGGGGCCCGCCAAAGGCAAGACCCTCTGGGATTCGGGCTGAGCAGAGTGCCCTGGAGACGGGAGGGGACGATGGTCCCTGGACGGAGGTGGGACCAGGAGGCAGGCATAAGAAGGCGAGTCGGCCGGTAGCTGCCCCCGCAGCTTCAGTTACTGCCAACTGTGGTGGTACGATGCCGTTGACGAGGAAGCTCCATACGGCTCCAAAAACCAAAAAGAAAAAGCCGAAACTGACCCCCCCGAAGGCGGCTGCGGTGGTTATCTCTATCCCGCCGGAGGCTGCCCAAAGGGGTTTAACGTACGCTCAGGCTATAGGGCAGGCCAGAAAGGCATTTAACCTGGGCGATGTAGGCATCGCCGCTGCCGATATTAAAATGAGGACGGCTATGAACGGGGCCAAAATCTTTGAAATCCCGGGGCCCACGGGAGCTGAGAAAGCGGACGCCTTTGCGGCCAAACTGCGGGAAGTACTGGACGACGGAATAGCTGTCTCCAGACCCGTAAAGACCGCGGGCTTGAGGCTCTCCGGGATGGATGAGTCGGTGGGGGCGGAGGAGTTGGCACAGGCAGTGGCTGAGAAAGGGGGCTGCCCCCTAGTTCAGATCAAGGTGGGGCCCATCCGGGGAGGTCCGGGAGGCCTGAGCTCCACCCTGGTCAGATGTCCTGTTGCGGCGGCAAAAGTTTTGGCGGACGCTGGCCGTTTACTGGTAGGGTGGAGCTCGGCGAAGATTAAGGCACTGGAGCCGCTACCACTCCGGTGCTTTAAGTGCATGGGCATCGGGCATACCAGATCGATGTGCCCGAGTA
Organism: Calamotropha paludella; assembly: GCA_927399485.1. Classification (NCBI taxonomy): domain Eukaryota; kingdom Metazoa; phylum Arthropoda; class Insecta; order Lepidoptera; family Crambidae; genus Calamotropha; species Calamotropha paludella. The sequence goes on from OV656812.1 coordinate 27,983,503, forward strand.
AGGAGGACAGGTCCGCCGTCTGTTTCCGCTGCGGCCAGGAGGGTCACATAGCAACGGACTGCTCCACGGACCCAAAATGTGCGGTGTGTCTAGCGGCAAAACTGCCTGCAGGACACACAATGGGGGGTCGGAATTGTCGGCCGCCGAAAATCAGAGGTACGCCAGTGACCAGGCGGGTCCAGGCGGCGCAGGCGGCCGAAGATGACATGACAGGGGGGCGAATGTCGCCCTAGGAGCAACAGACGCACGCTTGCTCACCCACCCCACCCCCCCGCATTAGCCGCTGCACCCCTCCTCTCTCAGCAGAGAGCGGAACGGGTAGTGGCGGTCCGGGGTCAAGCGGGGAGGAACACGGGTCACTGGACCAGTAGACGCGGGCGAAGGGGATGGGGGCGGCGCCGCGTAAGCGATAGTAGCTTCCTGCCCCGGACGAGGCTAGTCGACGGAGGATGGGAGTCCGACCGTCGGCATTGCACAGCCTCGCCAGCCTGGGGGGATCCCGGAATGTACCACGGGGTCCCCCGATCGTGAGGAGGCCGTTGGGCCAACCCGTCGCTCTCCATGGTGGTGATTGCCGAAATCGGTCCCACCGGATTGCGACGGAGTAGAGCGGGTACATCGTGGGGTTTTTAGTGGGTAGGCCCCTGCACACCAATCTGACGAGCTTTTATCGTCGGATGGGTCTGCAGGGGAGAGTCCCACATAACTCCCGTCCCACTCCCAGCGGCGGGAGTATGCGAAAAGCATTTTCCTCACGTTAAAAAAAAAAAAAAAAAAAAAAGGAACAGCTACCAAGAAAGGGTGGGAAGTAGATACACTAGCACGTCGTTGGTGCAAGGAGCGGAGCTACTTAATGCAGTTTGGGATAAGAATGGAGATTCTAATTTATTTGTTATGCTATTCTATTTTCAAGAATAAATATGTAACACTAAGTTCTTAACAAATTAACTTTTTTTATGGTGTAATGGTAGCGATCCTGCGTTTCGCACCGACGTTCCTGGGTTCGAATCCCGGAAGGGGCAGATGTTTGTGTGATAAATACGAGCATTTGTACCTGAGTCATGGGTATTTATATATCACTACATAGTATAAAACAAAGTCGCTTTCTCTGTCCCTATATCCCTATGTATGCTTAAATCTTTAAAACTACGCTACTACGGATTTTGATGCGGTTTTTTTTAATAGATAGAGTAATTCAAGAGGAAGGTTTATATGTATAATACATGCATAATATAGTAGAGCATTACATCCGTGCGAAGCCGGGGCGGGTCGCTAGTATTTATATAAATATTACATATTTATGTATTATATATGTATGTCTATCCGTTACCCTAGAATCCATAACACAAGCCTTACAGTGCTTACTTTGGGCTAGGCTAATTGGTCTGAATGTAAGCAATACTATTATATTCTTAATACATTACAATAACAGTTTATAACTTGACTACATAGGTTTTCAAGGTGAAAATAGAACAGTTTTGTAGTTATTTTGGTCTTCAGGATACAGTTCAGTTCAGCTCATTCATGCAGCACTAATTGATGAGTAATCTAAATTTTGCTTGCCTTAAAACAGCTTTGGGTAGCATAGATAAGGAATGAAAAGCCAGCGGAGGTCCGCCCAAATGAATAACGCTTTCCACTTTGTATATATGTACATAGGTTGGAGATAGTTATCATGAGGCGCCGGCTGGTGGTCACGTGCCGCCGGAGCAAGGGATAATCCGACCAAACGCTGTGTAATTAGCATTCAAGTGGCCATTACTATATAATATATAATTACTAGCTGACCCAGACACGCGTTGCGGTGTTATACATTAAAATGAAACGTATCCTATGTACTACGTCGGAACAAATCCAGCAAAATAGACAAAGAATCATCGAAATCGGTTGAGTTGTTTCGGAGTTCATCGCGGTCAAACACTGTGACAGGAAATATATATATTCCCTGTATATATAATATATATACTAGCTACTCCGGCCACGCGTTGCTGTGTTATAAATTAAATCAAATCTATCCTATCTTTTAAGTTAGATCAAATAACAGATAGTTACGAAGTTTGATCAAAATTGGTTAAATAGTTTAGGAGTCCATCGTGGACAAACAACGTGACACGTAATTTATATATTATTAGCATCAGAAGTGGATTTTTATTAAAAAAACAACAGTCTAATAACCTAAACCTCTTTTAATTAGCAAAAACAATTAATAATCATCTATTGGCAACTGAATTAAACAAATAATCAAAGAACAAAGAAATTGTTAGAAAACGAAATGGCTCACGTGTACCGAGGACAGTCCGCTACGAGTTCCGAAGAGCAAATGGGCAGAATGACATCTGACGGTTCTATTTATAGGACTGCCCTCAGTACAGCGTTTGCTAAGTAGGGGTTTTGCTTATACGGCCTCTCCTGACCGTAGGTCGTCCTCGACCTCTAACATTAGTACTGAAGTAAAGGAATCAACAGTTCCCTTAATCCAGTAAGGGCATCGACGGGGCAGATTCAGCATCAGCGGGTGTATCCAACGACTCGACGGTAGTAGATGTCGTTGGTCTTGACGAGTTGGTTTCAGTTGTTTGCTCGGCCTCCGTTGCATCTTCTTCAACTGAAATTACGGAAAACAGCTATACCTTACACAATTTAATTATGTAAGTTGTGTTTCACCAAATTCCTGACTAGTGGATCGAACACTACAGGTAACTGCGACTTAACGAATCGTTAACGCAATATTTTTAACAACAGTCAACGTAACAAACGACTTGTATAAAACAACGCTTGTTCGACTTGACTACCCAACGTCAATACGACTTGATAACAGTGTCAACGCATCGACGACTTAACGAGTTGTTAACGTCTAAACGACTTGACCACCGTACCAACGTATTCGTTGACAGTGGAACCCATCCACTCAGCGACTTGACATAGTGTCAACGCTAATCTGACTAGTAGTTACAACTACTACAGATTTGTATCACTGCTCACCATCGAAGAATGCTGCACACGCTTCGGGGCACCATTCACCACGCCACGGCACCATATACTGTGCTGCGGCTTGTGTAGTCTTCCCGTAGTCTCCGGTTACGAGTTTTAACCCATACCTTCCACTAGGCAGGATATCCACAACCTTGTAGGGCCCTCGCATTCCTGCATCCAGTTTTCCTGTAGACTGGGAAGACTTTATAACAAAAACAAGATCACCAATATGAAATTCACGAGGTGGCTGCCTACGACGATTTTCTCGTCTATCCTGTTCGGTTCGATTTTTATCGAGGAGTTGTCGAGCCCTATCTCTACTTATCTCCCTTAATGCTTCACGGTTCGGTGACAGGCTCTGGACAGCTACATCTCGCACTAATGCGCGAATAACAGGTGTTGTTGCTTCAATGCCGATAAGAAGATTAAGAGGGGAGGTTTGGGTGGTCTTATGTTTTGTTATGTTTATAACGAGTTGAAGCTTCCATAATGTGTCCGCCCACGATGAGTTCCTATGATTCACCTCTATTCTAACCATGTTCAGTACAGTACGCATATAGCGTTCGACCTGACCATTTGCATGGTGCATTTCGGGGGTAATACAATGCAGATCACAACCCATGTCATTCATCCATCTACTAAACTCTGTCGACTCAAACATGCGTCCCTTGTCGGTAACCATAAGTTTTGGTACACCAAACAGCGAAATCATGAGCGTTACTGCCTTTTTAAGTTCACTCGCATCTTGACGAGGCATGGCGTGTAATAAACAGTACTTGCTGAAACTATCGACAATTATAAGAACGAACTTACTGTCTCCAGATAGCGGTAGCGGACCTAAAGCGTCAACATGTACCGTTTCAAAAGGTAAGTCTGGTTTCTCCCACGAGGTGATGCTTTGCAGTGGAGCTCGCGGTACTCTCTTTTTAGAGATGCATACCAAGCAATGTGAGACATATTTTGCTACAAATTGTTTTAGTCCGGGGAACCAAAAGTGCTTAAGGATAAGGTCTAAGGTCTTGTCAGCGCCAATGTGCTCGTGCTCATCGTGAAAAATTCTTAGGAGGCTCAACCTGTGTCCCTTGGGTATGTAGCATAGCAGACGAGATTGTTCTCCTACTGGCGTATAACGGTAATACAACAAATCGTTACGTGCAACATACCTATTGGAATCGAGAGAACCATCCTGTAACTTCTGAAGCAAGTCCCTAGTCTCTTCGTCAGCTGATTGCGCCGTATGGGCCCAGTTACGAGGTTTATGAATATGGTGAACTAAAACAGCGGGATTTCGGCTTAAATAATCGGCGTGAGACATTAGTGCTCCTTTACGGTACTCGATCGAAAAGTTAAAATCCTGTAAATAAATCCACCACCTTGCTACCCTTGGAAGTAAATCTTTTTTTCGCTCGGTAGCCTTCAGAGCGTTGCAGTCGGTGACGATGGTGAAGTTTAATCCTACGAGGTAATGCCGAAAGTGCTGAACTGCTTTTACGACGGCAAGGGTCTCCAACTCGTATGAATGGTACTTATGTTCAGCGCCTTGACTAACCTTACTGAAGTAAGCTACTGGATGCGTCTTGCCATCTGGGTGTACTTGTAGTAGGACTGCCCCATATCCGATACTGCTGGCGTCAGTATGGAGTTCAGTCGCGAGGCTAGGATTGAAGATTGCTAGCACCGGTTTACTAGTAAGGTGTCTTATTAAATCTTGACGGATGAATTCGTGTTCGGTCGTCCACGAGAACTGTGAACCTTTACGTGTAAGGTGGGCAATAGGCGCGGTCTTAGAAGCATAGTCTTTTATGTATCGCCGAAAATATCCAGCAAGCCCGAGTAGTTGCCTGACTTGTTTGACGTTTTCCGGCGGATTAGTATTTACAAGGGCTTCTACCTTTCGTACGCTCGGCCTAACCTGACCTTTACTGATCACCCTACCTAGGTACTCAACCTCGGTGACGAGAAAAGAGCATTTTCTTAAATTGACTGAAAATCCAGCACAAGTGAGAGTCTCTAGCACCCTGCCTAGCAATTCGATTCCTTCTTTCACGCTATTACTTAGCAAGAGGACGTCATCAACATAAACTAACGTGTTTCCCTCGGTAATATGAGCGCGCAGCGCGTCGTTAATTATCCTTTGGTACACTATTGGTGAATTGGCCAAACCGTATGGCATTTTCAGATATTCGAAATGGTCCTCTGGGGTAACGAAGCCAGTTAAGTGGATACACTCTTCTTTTATGCGTATTTGGTGAAATCCAGAGGCCATATCTAGGCTAGAAAAGAACCCATAACTGCCTAGCCTATCTATTTGATCGTCGATCAGAGGTAGAGGATACCTATCTTTGACGGTTACTCGGTTAAGTGCCCGAAAGTCAACGCAGAGTCTATCAGAACCGTCGCGCTTCTTGACTAGTATTATAGGGCTAGCATACTCGGAGTTAGAACGCCTAATAATGCACTTATCGAGAAGGTCTCGTGTTATCTCTCTTACCTTGAGTTTTTCTTGGTAAGAGAGCCTATACGGTCTGTAGACCACGGGAGTAGAGCTGGTTAACTTTATATCCATTTCGCCTGTTTTAACAGTCGTTGTAGCGGTACCGGAGATCAAATATTCAGCGAACTTATTAATAACTGCCAATAACGCGGATCTTTCTTCACCTTGAAGAGGTGTATTTACTTCTAGAGCATTCGAAAGTGTGACGGCGTTCACGCGACTTGTAGATTGTGTACGAGAAAGGTATTGTCTATCTTTAGTGCGTATGTATGTCACACCGTCGCGATTAAGTACGTCTGTACCAATAATTATAGGAGTAATCATTAATGACGATGGAACAACGACTAAATCAGTTTCAATAGAAATGTTATCGAACTCTATGGTAACCGTTATATATGAAGTTGCGATAATTTCTTTTTCTCCTATGCCTTTCAGAATAAATCTGCAGAACTTAGGTTGACAAGGAAGATATTTTAACACGGAAGACGAAATTAACGAAATATTGAGAGCCCCACTATCTATAAGCACGTCCATGGGGATACCACTAACTACAGCCGACGTAATATCATTGCTACGGGGGTAGTTGGTACGATCTAAGCATAAATTGACGCTACGCTCATTATGAGATTCTGATCGAATTTTAGCGAAACAATTCTCTTCTTTATGACCCGGTTTCTTACAGAATTTACAAAGATCATTCAAGGTATACGCATGAGACGAGGTAGATGGTTTATTGCCGACATTTTCATCAGAGCGCTTAGGTTTTTTACAATCACGGCGAAGGTGACCACGTTGGCCACAGTTAAAGCAATTAATATCCGTGCGGTTATTTTGCTTAGACGGGCGTGATGGGACTCTTGGTACAAATATACGAGGTTCGTGTTTAGTTCGATTAGCTTTCGTATAGATCGACAAGAACGACACAATATTTTCCGTGGTTAAATTCGCGTTCGCGGCAGTTGCACGGATTTGAGGGTTATCGATACCTCGTATAATGATAAGAGTACGAAGTTCATCCGTTAAACCCTGTATAACTCTAAGACGAAGCAAAGTAAGACGCGCATACTCGGCGTAAGTAACGTATTTTTCCGAAGTTTTGTTCATGGCGTCATATAAAATATTCGCGTAGTCCAACTTACTTGGGCATAGGGGTTTGAACTCCCTCTTGAAATTTGACCACGTCCTGTCATTCGTGACCCACTCACTTAACCATAGCCTAGCATCTCCTTTCAAGCAGTTTGCTACACGTGACAAACACTCATGATCTGACCAACCGTTAGCCTCTTTGGCACGATCTACTTCCTCACACCAGACCTCGATATTATTTATAGTTGGATCGAAGTTAGAAACAAAATAACTATGCGACCGCACAGGCTGAATCGCTTTCACTGCATCGACTATAGCTTGCGCAAGCGTGGATGCCTCGGAGCAGCGAGCAACGGACTCCGGAATACGGTTCTTATGCGCCTCTCGTGAGGGTGAAAAATGAGCATCGTTGATTAGAGAAGGGCCTATAGCAACCGGAGCTAAACGAGGTATTTGTAGCGGGGGAGTGAAGCGCTCCACTCGGTTATTGTTGTCTCCACGTGACGTACTATGATCTCGCGCTCCGCCATGCTGACGGGTCGCACTACGACGGCGAGACACGCTGCGACGGCGAGAGACGCTGCGACGGCGAGACACGCTGCGACGGCGAGACACGCTACGGCGCCGAGACCTACTACGTCTATGAGACGTTCTACGGCAACGAGACACACTACGAGATCGAACTGGTGACTCTCCGGCACGATATGGTCGCCGAGATTCGCGGTAGCGGCGTCGCCTGTTACGTGATACACAATCACTATCACTAGAACTCGAGTTACGCGAGCGTGACCGCGATTTCCTGCTAGATCTACCACGCAAATTCCTATCTCTCGAACGGTTACACACACGCGAGCCACTTCGTCGACGACGAGAACGATTGTATGATACGTCCCGCGGCATTGTTTATTGTAACACAAATCACACGATAAAATTCAAATTACTTTTACACAAAATCAGAACGAAAAAATTTCAAACTTCTTTTGTTACAATGTAGATTGCCAATAGATGCACACTGTGGGCTTGAAACCTATCCCACTTCTGATATTAGCATCAGAAGTGGATTTTTATTAAAAAAACAACAGTCTAATAACCTAAACCTCTTTTAATTAGCAAAAACAATTAATAATCATCTATTGGCAACTGAATTAAACAAATAATCAAAGAACAAAGAAATTGTTAGAAAACGAAATGGCTCACGTGTACCGAGGACAGTCCGCTACGAGTTCCGAAGAGCAAATGGGCAGAATGACATCTGACGGTTCTATTTATAGGACTGCCCTCAGTACAGCGTTTGCTAAGTAGGGGTTTTGCTTATAATATATATATACTAGCTGACTTGGCCACGCGTTGCTGTGTTATAAATTAAAATAAAAACTATCCTATCTCTTCAGTTGGACCAAATTACACACACATATACAGTGTGTCTGGTCATGGACTAGCGATATTCTAAAATCTGTTAGAACAACTATTCTAATACACAAATACACTACATAGTTAAGTCCAAACTACTTATCAGCTATGTGGCAGCCATTTTGTTTTTTTTCTTGAAATATTCTCTACTTGGACACAAAAAAAATCATATCTCCCAAAGTGTAGGCGTTAATGGTATAAAAATAGGTTTATTCGAAGCGCAAAACTCTAGGCTATCGTATAAAAATTTTAAACAGGCACTTGTTACGTTCATAATTTGAAAAAATAACTGAATTTCATGTTAAATATAAAAAAAAAATGAAATAAACTAATTATTGTAATTTACTGCAAAAGTAACTCTGATAACTCATATATTTTTTCCACTAGATTGATAGGGTTTGATCTAAGCTACAATACAACATTTAATTTACAGCTGTATGTCTACTACTTTAAAAGTTATTGTTGTTTGAACATAGCCTATGCGCAACCACAAAAGGCGTTGGTCAGAACCCTAACTTAAAATTATTAAAACACAACATTCTTATTAACTTTTATTTATTCAATGCTTTTACATTACACTAACAGTTTAATCAAAATCAATAAAAGTCTTACAATAATTGTTCAAAGTGGCCACCTCCAGTTTGTAGGCAAGCTAAAGACACACCGACCAGCGATGGACTCTTAAGAGCACGACGTGGAGCGGACCACAAGGAAGAAGAAACGTGGGCAGACCACAAAATCGATGGGCGGACGACATAGTAATAAAAGCGGGAAATAATTGGACAAAAATAGCACAAGACAGACAAAAATGGAAGGAAATGGAGGAGGCCTATACCCTATCGAGAGGTTCCGATAACATAAAATAATTATAAGTATAAAAATTAGAACTTAATTAACTATAAAAAATAAAAATTAATGTACTTAAGAACGAAAAAAAAACTGTAACTTATATACTTTAAGATTTATTGGAAATAAAAAGGCTTTATTATTATTATTATAAAACTCAAAATAGTGTAGGCGATTTTAAATAGTATGGGATTGAGAATTAATCGAGACGGTGAAATAAAGCACAAACCAACATACTCGATATAAATTAACCTACAGAGCCATCTATTATAATTTATCGAATTAACCCATAAGTACACACACTTTCGTATAATAAGCATTTAATTTGCAATAACAGATATTGAGGTCAATAACTAACATAAAACTATCCTATCTTTTAAGTTAGATCAAATAACAGATAACTACGAAGTTTGATCAAAATCGGTTCATTAGTTTCAGAGTTTATCTCGATCATCGTGACACGAGATTTTTATATATATAAGATTAATAACAATGAATATGATATGTTTTATTTGATAAACTTCCGCTCCGAACTACAATTTTTATATTTTGTGTACTAAATCTCAGTGAAGCCTAGTGCTTTCGTAATCGTGTTAAAAAAGTTTTCAGGTGGGATTTGAAACGTATTTCTCGCAAACTGGGCCAGATGCCGTCGTCATTTTTTCTGGTACAATTTTCAGAGTAATAATTAAACCAAAGCTACTCAGCAAAGCTGTCTAAAACGCAAAATACTTAGTCAATATTGGCAGTTTTTAAGGCATGACAAAGTTAATATTGTCCTTATTGTTAAACGAAAAATTTCAAAGAGTGGTTAAATACTTAATTATGGGTTCTTTAACAAAAAATAATATATAGGGAATAGCCAATATAAGTCAAAACGTCAAATTGCAATAGTCGACAGACCAAAAACTAACACTAGACGCTTGAGTCATGTCATGTAATTAAATTAACTGTCAGCCTTTGTCTAAGGCACAAATTGCTCTCGTAGTATCCACTCAAGTGGGACATTTGTCATTTTCAATGAACACACGTACCTACATATGTTTGGTTCAATATCCCCCGCATCCATCCGCAGCGATGATATTATAAACATTTTTTGATAGTGCGAGATATGAAAATGGCAAATAAAAACTTTTTTCTTAAAACAGTTATTTTTTTATTTTGAATGGGTTCGGTCTCGATCCAGCTTTGGGGCTAAGAAAGGACCTACGATGGACGAAGCTAGCCCAGAAGATGCCTCTGCCTTTGAAGACGGACGGGTTATATGCAGTCGGAAATACAGACGCAGGGAGGGAGTTCCACTCCTTTGCTGTCCGCATTATAAAAGAAATTGAGAAGCTCTTGGTGTGACAGGAATAGCATCCAAGAAAGGGTGGTAGCACGCAGTGCCTGTGGATGGCCGAAGGAAGAAAGGTGATGGCGGTATGAGCTCATGAAGCTCCTGAGCACACTATTGTTATAACTTTTTTAGATATAAAAATATGATTTAAAAAAACTTTTACCTTATTAATAGAGAATTCAATTTTATTTTTTATATTTAATCCTGACATTTAGACTCCTTACTTGAGCCGTGATCACAGAGTGGAAGAAATCAGGATCAGGTAAAACTGCTTTTATTAAAATAAGTAATGTACGCAGAAGTGTAAGACCCAAATATAAAAAAGGATAAAATTACATAGCTGTTTCTTCTACATCTATTGTTCGTTACTTGTAAAATTATTACATTCTATGGTGTAGGTAGATATACATATAATGTAAAGAGATGGTGCTTGCATCAGCTTGGGAACTACTTTGAAAATTTAGACGGGTTTGTATTGGAATATGGGTTCGAGTCCCGCCTTTTTTTCTTGATTCAAATAGAGGAAAATGTTTTTTTCGTACACTTCCGTGATATCACACATTTAAATGAAACTACTACATAAAACTGTATTGTATTATCCTGTTATCACAACTTCTGTCAAAGAGTCTGAAAAAGGCGTCTTTTGTCCGGTAAGAGTGGTTTTATTCAAACAGAGGAAAATAATTTAGGATCTTTTAAAAAGTATACCTACCTTAATTATTTTTTCAAGGATTTTTTTTATTGTTGATCGAAAGTAAATTGAAAAACTTGTCTCTGAAGGATGAGTCTATGATAGTTTTATAGCGCTGTTAGTATATATTCCGTCGGTTCAGCTAACTATTTGAATATTGCAATGTAAGGAAGGAATACACTTTCTATGATATTATAAATATTTGCCGTTTAGAAGTCGGCTCGTCTGTAAGCAATTTTACTGTTTTTGAAGAGACGGCGTCGTATTTTTAATTCATAACTTATTATAATGTTAAAACGATTCAATATCAAATAATTACAGTTTGCGATAAGGGTCTTTTTACACAGTGTACGGTTTTATAAACCGCAGCGTTGAGTCATCGGTGATTCAGCATTTACCGCGTGATATTGTAATTTGAATATCATAATTGAAGTATGCATTCGATCAACCAAAATTAATTCGTGTTTTTTTTAAAAACTGCTTATAATTTCTTTTTTAACTTAACATTGTACGGCAGCAAGTCGTATATATTTTTGTACTGTTATATACGAAGTTTAATAATTGTTGTAGTTTTATATATTACTAGCTGACCCAACCACGCGTTGCTGTGTTATTAATTAAAATAAAACCTATCCTATATCCTAAGTCGGAACAAATCCAGCAAAATAAAAATGAAAACATCAAAATCGGTTAAGAAGTTTCGGAATTGATCGTGGTCAAACACTGTGATATATTTTTATATATAAAGATATAGTCTATTAACTGTGGAAATTGTTTTATTTAAATACCTTTACCTAATTAATTAAACTACAATAAAGTCCTAATATGAGTTAATCGTAAACATTTTGATTATCTCATTATTTCAATGTCAGTAATTTAATGATTGTCCATTTTGTAATGGTTGACTTGTAGATAATGCTTATGCTCGTAGCATCAATTGACACCAGTGTTAATTTATTACCTATTTTATTTTTATGTTAAACTTATTTTGTAAATAAAAGTACAATAGGATATTGCTTTTGGCATTTAAAACAATAAATGTTAGTTAAAAGATTATTAGGGTTGGCTTTTCGTATTTTAAGCTAAGGGATAACTGATTCTAAGAAATAAGTAATGAGTAAAATCTTTGTCTGTTGTTTTGTCTACTATTTATTTCTTGATAAAAACTATTTTAAAAACTCAAAAGGTTTATTATTTTTGCTTTCCAGGTTTTTCAGTGGTAAATAATTTGTTATTTCTTTTTATTTTATAATTTCCTGTGGCTATAATTTACTAATTACTACATGCTTAATTTTAGATTAAATTCAATTAACTGGAACAATAACTAACCGTCACGATACACATATTACACGGTACGATCCTTGATACAGCTGTAATCGTCCTCGGAAAGAAAGTGTTTGCCAACGGGTTGCCAAGCATATGTTGCACCGAGTAGAGAAAAAAAATTGAGGGTATTTCTTTATCTGATCTAGAGCCAAATAAGTTGTATACACAAGAGACTGAAAGGTCCAAAGAATATTCATCGTGAGGTTTTTTTTTGTTGTAATACACAACTTAGAATTAAATCTGTGAGTGAGCAATAAATCACCCCTATTTTCCCACCCTTAGGGTAGGAATTCTTATTTGAAATTTATATGGGACTAAACTTCGAGATATACCCTACCCAATCAAAAAAGAATTATCATAATCGGAATACTCTGTAAAAAGTCATGCGTGGACTTGAGAACCTCCTTCGTTTTTTTAAGTACAATTATCTATCCCGTAACTGTATGCTGTCAGAAACCTTTATGTACTTTCCGCGGTGCCAAACTTGAACAGTCGCCAGATTAGATTAGCTAGCTGCATCAGAGGAGCATCCTGTATTTAGGTTTAGAGTTGTTACCAGGATATAGTAGATGGGCCCAGACGATCCCTGTGATACTTCTGTATCGCTTGTAAACTCCTTGGACTTTCCATTACAATAATAATACTTAAATGTTCAAAACAATTACTAATTGTACTAAAATGTTATCACTGTAATATTATAAAGAAAGAAAGAGATATCGGATTGTGTAACTCCGCAGAATTAAGCTACCTACCTACATACTATTTATTTTAAGAATTTTGAAAGTACATTTTTTCACTTGGATGTAGAGTGCACAGCAAAGGGTCACTCTGTTTTATATTTTCTCTTCTCAATGTTATTGTTTTTTTTTTGTATTTGTTCTGTTGTTTTGAATCTGTATACATTTCGTATGTTTCGACAAATTTAAATTAAAGTGATTTAGTCAGAAAAGGCTGTATAGCCATTAAATTAAATTCGCTTTTGTACATGCACTTGTGTACTCATCGGAGCTCGCACCAATAATTGGCTTAAAGTACGAACTATTGGCTTCCATTCTAGTTACCGACTTTCTGAGGGCTTAGTGCACCTGGCTACCGGGCGTCGATACTGTCCACAAAAGTTCTAAGCGTTCACCGTTGCGATTGTTACGTTTCACACCAGTGGTGCCAGAATGTTACTTTTGTAACATTTTACGTTACTATTTGATAGAATCATGCGTTACTTGGTGGTAATACATATCCATTAGTAAAACGAAAATATGTAGCTTACTTCCACAAAATCCAAGCAAGGTGCACCGAACAAATAAATATGATCACGACTCTAAATATTTTTGCATAACTAGTCTCTACTATATGAAGACAAAACTTTGTGTGTTTGTTACCATATATAGTTACCATAAGCCTAAGAATAACAGTTTTTATTATCAATTAACGTTACCATGGCAAAGCGTGGCCGGGTCAGCTAGTAAGAATAAATAAAAAAATGTCAACTCCGACGCACGACTGTAAATTATGCTTTAGGAACGATTGTCTTTGAACATGCACAGAAAATAATGGAATAAAACTTTAAGATAAAAGTGAAACATGATAAGTTACGCACAAAAAACGTAATGCTGTTATTCCATCACTGAATTTTACTCCTAATATTTTATTCAAATCGGGCGCCAGTCAACTCTAAAAAGAAACAACAGACTACACGAACTTCTAAACGAAAACAAAAATATTATTAAAATTTCTCGTTGTAACTTTTTGAGCTTTCTCATGTTTCTTTTGACTATCGGATAATGGCAACACTGCTTCACACAATCAAACAGCGGCCTCATAGAACATTTTATGTACGTTTAAATCAGGGCAAGAGAAACAGACGGATGAAGTCTGTTTTATATTTATTGTACAAATACCGACATAAAATCTTTTCTCAATTCAATTCATATTTTGCGCAAGTGGTATTTTAAAATGCTTCATATTTTTATTTCTGCGAAAACATTGAATTGATGAAACTACATCTCTCAATGTCTCCGCATCTGCACTTTACTTTAAAGTGAATAAGATATGATAATAAAAATGATAAATGTTTTATTTTTATTTGAATTCTATACTGTTTCAATAAATATCAAATTTATTTGACTACAGAATTTAAAATTACAAAGTATACATTACGGACCCATCACAAATGTATATAAATATACGATATAGATCCTATTTATTGAAACAGGGTAATTACCACCTGTTTTATTTTTGTGCATCTGATTATTCGGCGCTGTATATAACTAATATCTCATATATACAATTTTTTTTTAATTGTAATTAGGTAATCGCTTGACCGCTATCTCGCCTGCTGACAAGCAATGATACGATGTAGGATGTGACGCGCTTGGCTAGAAGACACCGATTCAGTCGTGACTTGAAGACTCCTAAATTGTATGTGTCAGGAAATACAGACTCAGGCAAAGAGTTCCGCTCTTTAGCGGTATGGCTCACAAAATTGGAACTAAAACGCTTAGTGCGACTCTATGCTATATCAACTATATAACGGTGGCGCGTATTTGTAAGTCTGGTTGTCCGATGAAAAAATGAGGACGGCGGAACAAGGCGGAACAAAACGCTGAGCTTCAATGAACCAGATATCTTTCAATGTGGCTATACCGCGAGGCTCGACCGTTTGTTTTTAACATCTGACTAATGGGTGTTACTGGCCCGCTTGAAATCACGTTTTTCATGTACAGTCACGACCAATAACATGTATACACTGTAGAACCATGTCATATTATAAAAATTACTAGCTGTTACCGCGACTTCGTTCGCGTGAAAGATGCTTATATGAGAAAATTGCCCACCCGGTGTTATTGCGATGGTACAATTTATTAGTATAATCAACCTTTATAGGCCGAATCCTATTAAAACCATACTTCTGTGATATCATACATCTAAACTTTCATCTGAATGTGTAGCTCTTTGTTTGAAACCAGTGTCCGATCTGACTAAGTATCATTAAACTTTTACTAAAAGGCTTTTAACCCTTTTGTGATTATAATAGATAATACAAATTTTGTATTTTCGGTTTTCGATAATTCAATCTATAGTTTTACAAAAAACGATGATGAATGTGGTATAAAAATAATTCGTATTAAATTATTTTAACAACAAAGCCGACTTCAATAACGATCTTTGTACCTCTTTCGAAGATACCGAACATACATAAAAGAATAAACATCGGAATTGACAACATCCTCATTTTTGAAGATGGTTAATAATTAACTACATTTTAGTTTCTTAAAATAATGAGTATTTTCTAATAATTTGTAAACCCCACTATTAAAACTATAGAAGTTTCATAGAAACTGCCACCCCGTTTCACCCCCTTAGTAGTTGAATTTCGCAAAATCCCGTCTTAGTGAGCAGCTACTTCCTAAATAGAACTCCCATGCAAAATATGAAGTTCAAAGTTCAGTGAGTGCCCTTTCGCTTATATACATATTAATTTATTTCTATACCGTTGTCTCTTTCCTTCAGGCCGATTTAGTGTGACATGGTACTACGGTGTATACATATTATTGCTCGCGACTGTACCAGGGCCTATTTATATATTACCCAGGGTTTATTACTTTCGGATATCGTATTTTAATAACTATTCTACTCTGCTGAACATCAAATGGCTGGAAGGGCTTTGCTAGAGTATTATTCCTTATTACAGTTATCAGCACAAGATGTTGGATGAATATGAAAAGGAAGTAATATTTCTGGAACTGTAATTTACTATAGAATCGTTCAATGAAAGTACAATAGTGCGATTGCAGAAGTCGACTCAGCTTCAATTTATCGAGATGAACTTTCGAATACCAATCGTTTTGTATTTAATGGGTGTCTGTTAACACAGAGAATTTTAAAATGAACGATTTTTTATTCTAAGAAAATTTGTTAACATATGTTTTATACATAATTTATTTGCATAATCTGATCAATGGTTTTCATTTAATCGAATAACGTTTCAAAGCAAAAACGTATGATATTTTGGGTAAAGCGATTAATATTAGAAAAAACCAATTTATCTTTGACGGGACTCGAGCCCGCAACCCTTAGTTACTAGGGCGACTGAGCTACCGAGACAAAGTCCAAGCGAAATATTACAGGTTAAAGTTAAGTCTCGTCTGACAGACGAGACAAAATGATTTTTTCTTTTTAAAATTACTAGAGCCAAAATCTAGCACTTTAATAAGAAATAATTACAAAGCAATGTTTTTATTATTTTAAAGTTTTCCCTTTTTACATTTAAGCAAACATACTTGGTTGTACTTGCATGCAAACAAATAAACACGCAATAATATAAGGATGCAAGCAAGTATTTATTACAACTTTCAATTTTAATGTGTCATATTTTCTATAATTGTACTTATCCAATTGTACCAATATTAAACTAATAAAAGAAACTAATCTGGGATAAAAATTATGTTAAAATCTAAAAGCGTATCGAGAAATTTAAAGAAAACAAATTAATATTTGCTTATTTCTATTATTGCATTTGAATTATAATCAATAAAATACACATCGGACGGTTATTTGGTACAACGGTAGCGCATTCGCACCAATGGTCCTGAGTTCGAGTACCGGAAGGGGCTGCTGTTTGTGTGAATGAGCATTTGTACCTGATTCATGGGTATTTATTTATATATTTTTATAAAATAAAATATCGATGTATTATATTTATATTTATGTCTATATGTTAGTTTAGTATTCCACAAGCATGAACAAGTCGGTAAAGGCAGACCAAGGCGAACTTACAGGGACTAAATAGAGGATGTCCTGAAATAGGGCCAGGCCAGGTCTGCAGTACCCTTAACCGACGAGCTTGTATGGAAAGGCCGATGAGAGTTGAAGAAGCGACAGGTGTCAGGATCGTGGTAAGTGGAAATCTGTCATTGTATGTATTTATGTAAGTCATACATTGCTTACATTGGGCGAGGCTAATTGGTGTGAGTGTAAGAAATATTTTTATTATTAAAATAAGTTTTATGAATTAATTAAACAGAGGGTAGTCCCTCTGTTTAATTAATTCATGATCTCTTAGTGCGATGTAAGTTCGATTGTCAGAGTGAGTCACCGCTATACGCGGTCTATAGTAGCGTCTCTCTTTAACAGCTGAACTTGAATTTCGATAAGAGGTCATGATAGGGACTCAGATCTGCGTATAGTGTAATAAAATTATTGAATTTTGATAGAGTACCTGACGAACCACTGAGAAAACGGAGAGGACAACATGGCAGTACAATAAAGTCTGTAATGAGCGCGGCGCGGACGCAGCTAACACAAACAACCGGCCGGAGCGTTCCCGAAGCTACAATTAGCGTCGCTAAATGTTCCCCTCGTTACTCTGCAACTCGGGCACAATTAAAAGTTCTGTAACGACCGACTGAAGTACTGAAATGAGTCCCGTACTCTGAAACAACAACGAAAAAATCGAAATAACAAGTTAGCCCTCCGAAAACTCCAAGCCATTAATTAGACTAGAGTAGTAATTTTATACAGGATTTAATTCCTAGTCAAGTCAGCGTAGAATATTCCGTTATTAATCGACTCCAAAATATCAGCATTCAATCAATTATTCTCTCAATTTGGAATATTACCACTATATAATAAAACTACGGAAGAAAGCATAAATTCATTTAAAAACAAGAAAGAAAGATTCCTATGAAGAAAATTCGTACACCTTGAACGAGTTTACACACACACACATACACACTACACATTGTTCTATATATTTTTTGGTGTATAACATTGATATATGTATATTGTTTTACCGTGAATAGGTCAGCACTTGACCATTATCTCGCCTGATGGTAAGCGATGATGATCTATCTGGACGATGCGATCTAGGATGTGACGCGCTTGCTTACAAGACTCGTGACTTGAAAAGTATTTGCCAGGAAAAAGTTCTACTTAATAATTTAATTCATGAGAATTCGATATAGTTACGTTTAATATGACAAAAAGTATGTTTAAGTTTGCTTTGCCTAAACCGGGCTCATATATGGTAATAGAATAATTTAATATCAGACCTTTGTGTGTAGTACACAATGATTTTAGCAAGAAATTATTTCAAATATTAAGGGTTGCAACAACCCAAAAAGTGGGCTTATTTACTTTTGGATTTTTAAACACAGAACTTGTATTTGTCCTTTTTTAGTTATCAATGAAATTAATCACAGTTTGTGTCGGTTTAATTATTTTTTATTAATTTTGTAGATATTAACGCGTACGTGTCGTGTTTCTGAGCGATTGTTTTTAGATATGATTAAGATTTTATGAGTGTATAATTAATGATTGGAATAAGGATAATTTTATATAAATGTAAGCAGTATATTTTCGATCTAGAAACAAATTCCGAAGCTCAATTTGTATTAATTATTAAATCCCATTTGAGGAGTGGGAAATAACTGTGTTCCTCTCTTGAGGCAGATTTCTTCCCAGGTAATCTAGAAGCTACTTTTAGCTGTAGAAGATTTTTAAGAACAAAAAAAAACAAAAAGAACAAAAATTGACGACCGCTTGGTGCAACGGTAGCGATTCTGCCTTTCGCACCGACGGTCCTGGGTTCGAGTCCCGAAAGGGGAAGATGTTGTGTGAACATTTGTATTTGAGTCATGGGAATTTATATATATTTCTTAAATTACTTATTTATCTCTCATATATGTGTGTCTATCAGTTACCCTAGTATCCATAACAGAAGCCTTACAGTGCGTGCTTACTTTGGGCTAGGTGGTTGGCGGCGGTTGGCGGTGGTTGGCTAATTGGTGTGAACGTGAGAAATATTATTATTATTAACAAAGATAGTACATAGAACGACATATATCTCATATATACACGAACAATGTTAGTGAATAATTAATAAACAAACAAAGGACAGTCACAGAAGGATAATTTTCATTTGTTTTACATAAAAAGCGAGGCAATGCCATTACTTTGCTCGGTACTCTACCAGATGAGAATGTCCTGGGGCATTTTCACTAGTTAGTTAATGCAGTGTTCTTTGTAGTACATATTATGGTTGTAATTTTTGGAACCAAGAGTTCAATTTTATGATAAAACCTTGACCTACTTCAAATGTCCTTATGCATAATGCCATTGTACGCGAAAATTACACTTTATGCGTTAAAGACCTTACACAGTAGGTACTTTTTTTTATTCTTTGTATTTTCGACATTGTCTATGTCCCTTATTTTCTCCTCCTATTCTTCTTTTTTGCGTGTGTGTATGTTTTCCGTTCTTCTTCTTTCTAAATGTAACCAATGTCATAAGTCTATATGATCTTTGATAATCTTCAACCTTCAGAGTAAATTGATATGCAAGTTTCAAAATTAGTTTGATTCCCATGTCACAAACTTAACTCTATCAATCCTCTTTACCTGGGGGCCAAGACAGGACCCACCATCCAACCAGCTAGCCCAGAAGCTGCCTATTCACCATGGCTTTAAAAACGGATGGGTTATAAGTACTCGGAAATACAGACGCAGGGAGGGAGTACCACTCCTTTGCTGTGCGCATCATAAATGATGTTGAGAAGCGCTTGGTGCGACAGGTAGGAATAGTAACCGAGAAATGGTGGTAGCCCTCAGCATTCTTTTCTTTTTTTCATTCCAGATTTATGTACTACGAGGATTTGTAAATATTATTTAAACAAAGTAAAATATATTTATACAAACATTTCTGAGCCTACAGAGACACGACGGTAGACTACGTGTAATATGCAAGGGTGTGTAAAGCATAATCTTACCAGAGGCATGAAGAGGTCTCAACGGGATTCCTGAACGCGTCAGAGCGTTAAGAGGTCATGCACCTCAGTGGGATGTTGTGTACATTGCGTTCAAACATTTCTGATAATATTTTTGGAAACAAATATTTACGATAGCTGATAAATGTGCCGTGTTTTTCTACCTACGTTCAAAATATTTCATGTTATTTTCGATGCGTTCAAAATACGGTTACCTTTACACGTATTTATTGAATTTAATCTGTTATTACGCTTCAATACGTGAGTTGGGGAAACCTACCTTAGTATAAAATCAAGATTTTTAACTAATAGTTTAAATACCCGTCTGTAAAAAAATTTAGGTCGCTGGTTTAATTAGTTGCTAAAGTCCGTGTACCGTTGTATACATGTATCCAATAGAGTCGCTATAATTTTTTCTCTCCGCTAATTATAATTTTCAGTCGCCGCCATCCAAGACTTTTGTCAATCTTGGCGCCAATTCCAATTTTAAAACGTAACTTTTTCATAGAGTTTCATAGAGTTCCCTTTAGTTCGAAAAGTGGTAAAGAATGATATATACAGTTAAATAAATATGTGTAATCTATGAACTGTGTTGAATTGTATGAGAGTACCAATAAAATTAAGAATATTAATATATATTAAACAACGTGTTCATAAAGTTGAAGTTAAAGATAAATAAAATTTTGTTCATTCTTAATATGGTGTTTATGTTGCTGTCAACAATTGATGGGTACAAGCGTGCTAGTATTTTAATAGTTAAATTTGCTATAAATATAAAATAAAGCAAATATATAACAATATCACTGTTAGGATACCAATAATACTGTAATCGTTATTGAGATTAAAGGTGCTTTCAGTTCAGACTACGCTATACTATAGTGCCATATAGTATAGCAAAAAAGGACCTAATGCTCTACTATATAGCTTTGCGTTCACATTACGCGATATTATCGCAAGCATTTATAGTACATAGCAAGCTCAGTTGACCGCGAACTTTGAAGAGTGTGCACAGTTGCACAGCACACATCACGATCGATACAGTGGATTTAATACTGGATCTTGAAAGCTCATCGAGCGATGATTGCAATGCGGAATTTGACACTATCTTGTCATTAATGCTACGAAAGAAGAAAAATGCCAGACCCTGGATATCAAACATCATCCGTTGCAGGCACAGGATCGTGTTCAAAAGTGTTGTCTTTCGTTTCGCTTGCGGGACGGCCGGGGTGAGGGAGGAGGAAGAGGGAGGCGCGTGATATAGCACAGCATGAACTCAGCGCATATATATATATATTTATACAAAGCGTATACGAAGCCAATAATATATAGTACAGTACAGTGTGAACGTGTCCATAACAATGTATGGTGCGCGATATTGTTGTGCTATGAGCTATATACTATATGCTATTATATTATAGCGTAGTCTGAAAGCACCTTGTCAGAGGAACGTCAAATATCCTGTGCAAATATTTTGTGTCTGTGTGTATTTGTGTCACAATAATATCATTGAAATGCGATAAACACATTATTAACATTCCTATTATCCCCTCCGCTTGGGTTCAAGCGATTGACAGTATTGAAGATAAACTTAAAGATATACTCATTTTTTTTTGTTTTTTTTTGTTAGGGCCTATTTATTTATTTAATTTATTGGCATACACAACAAGTAACAATCATATAAAAGTTAAGAGAAACATAAATAAATGCTTAGTTACTAGATTATTACCCAATAACGTGTACACACAGCATGGTTAAAAATATTTCATAAACAATAGATCACATGTTTTAACTTTTAACAAAATCAATGGAGATACAAATGAGACTAACAGAAACAGAAATAGTCTAAGCAGGTAAGCAGGTGTTATAAAAAAAACGATACATATGTTTATTGACCCTAGTAGGGAAAGCGCAGCTGAGGATCTGCTAGTTCTAGTCAATAAAACTGTTAAATAGATTTCCAATTAGTGTTACTTTTTTTCTTGCTAATTTGTTAAAATTCATCTTATGAAAATAGTAAAAGAGAAATGTAGTAGTTCGAATTGTTGATTTTGTCACTGATTGAAATGATCGTACTGATTTTTTTTTGTAATTTTTAATTTTTCCATAAGCATGTAACTAGTCACGATTTGATCACGTAGAGAATTATTCAAAATTATTCAAAATTTTAGGCATTGTAGGTCTTTTATTTTTGTCACTGTTTTTATCAATAATTATTGTAATTATGTATGACTGTTTGTTGCCAAAAAAAAGAAAAAAAAAGCTGACATCCCAACCGATGGCTCACGGTTACCTTAATGATTGGTTGATGGTATAACAAATATTTTGTATCAACCATATGTTTAATTTAATGTAGTAGGTCATGATTCACTTCGGGTCGTTGAACCACCGTTCAAGTGAGTTAACCTATTTTTAATGTCTACCTAAATTGATTAAATAATAGATAAATTACTATATAACGCAATGAAATACCACCATTAGCAGCCTTTTACTAGTTCCATTAATTTTACAAGCTTTTATTTATTTTCATATGTCCCGATGTCTGTAATGAAATCTTGCGAGTTAAATTTGACCCACTTCCCCGTTTCCGATTGAGCCGAAATTATGCAAGCATACGTATATCGCGTTACAATGCAATATAATGATGACATGGAGCTGATCTAATGTTGGAGCTGGAAGGTGGCCATAGGAACTCCGCAATAAAAACGCAACTCCATCGAGTTTGGGTTTTCAACTTTTTAGTTCGTTTAAATTAAAAGTAATAATTAAAGCTTGTTCTTAATTTTTTTAACGTATCTTGTTTCAGTTCTATATTTCTTATAAGTGGAATGAGGTCATATGGACCTGAGGTAGAACTTAATTACAATTCAATACGCTTTTCAAGGCACGAGAGTTGGAGATAGTAAATAATGACCACCGATTCGGTAGTATATTTCTCTCAGAGACTTGTTCAAGGAAATTAATATTCTAAATGTGGCAGGGCAGTACATTTATGACAATATAATCTATAGACAAAAAAAGTCCAATACATTTGTCAAAAATAGCGACGTACGTCGCTTTAACGCGAGAAATAAAGATAGACTTGCCGTTCCAAGTTTTAGACCTAAAAGGCATGAAGCTTATTCTCGGGGAAAGGAAACTATTTAATGAAGTTCCATAAAGTATAGTTGATTTGCCTTTGCATAAATTTAAAACGTGTGTGATAAATAAGCTCCTGTCCAAAGGTTATAACAAAGTCCACGACCATTTAATAGAATGCGATGCATGTAAGTAATATTATTGGATGTAATATGTATCGTTTCAACATAACGTATACGTAAAGTAACCTAAACCTAATACGTTAAGTATTAGAAATGTTTTAAATACACTCATTTGCAAAAAAAACGGGCGGTTTTGATTTTCATTTATCTTTAAAAAGATACAATACAAAAAAGGTTTCAATCGTTTGTACACGTTACTGGCCGGTTTTAAAAATGCCGTGGTATTTTAAAAAGTACGTTCTAAATTCAAATTTTCATTTGATGCTCATTTTTACATAAAACCCCTTTTTATCCTACATTTTTGGCGTGAAGTTCCAGAAGTTAACATCGACTTTCATAACTTTTATTCAATATTTATCGATTAATTTCATATCCTTGACTGTCAAAGCTTTATTTATTGCTGTTTGGCTGTATCAACAATGGTAGATAAAGTGGTAAAAGCTACCAAAATTATCGCGCTACTTGAAGAGGGTTGGAGCCAATGCTTCGTGGCTAGGAGGCTAAATGTTAGTCGCTCGACGGTTCAAAGGACCTGGCAGCGATATCTGGAGACTGGTTCCGTCGAGAGAAGGCCTGGTTCTGGAAGAAAACCATGTACCCAACCACGTGATTATCGTTTTCTTGTGAGTCGCGCATTGAGAAATCGCAAATCTTCGTATGTGGATCTTAAGAACAACCTCCAAGAAGTAAGAAATGTGCATATTAGTCTATGGACGGTCAGGAGGAGGCTTCTCGCTGCCAATATACGCAGTCACCGCCCGGCCCGCGGCCCCAAATTACTCCGTGAGCACCGAGTTCACAGGCTTAGGTTCGCTAGAAATTGTGAATCATGGACTCAAGAAGATTGGAATAGGGTTTTGTTCTCTGATGAAGCCAGGATATCTCTGTTCGGTGAAGATCGACGTCGGCGAGTGCTAAGAAGACAAGAAGAACGTTTTGCAGAGGCATGTTTCGAAGAAATCACACCTTATGGTGGGGGCTCTGTTATGTTTTGGGCAGGAATAAATTCAATGGATCGTACAGAGTTAGTCTTCATTGAAAACGGCTCAATGACTGGGCATCGATACATAACGGAAGTTCTAATTCCTCATGCACAACCTGCATTTGCCGCTCTAGGTGAAGTTTCGGTTTTTATGGACGACAATGCTCGCGCCCACCGATCTCGCGATGTTAAAGCGTATGTGCAAGAGGTCGGCATTCGTCGTTTGGATTGGCCAGCTCGAAGTCCCGACCTCAATCCCATAGAGCATGTCTGGGACGTTCTGAAACGACGTGTGAGATCAGTACAACCGGCTCCGCAGACCATCAAAGAGCTGAAGAATGTGATTACTGCGGAGTGGGAACGTATTCCGCAAACAAGTATCCGGGATATACTCGCTAGCATGCCCAGACGAATTCAAGCTTTGGTTTTAGCTAGAGGGGGTCACACTCGATACTAACCATTTATCTGCTTTTGCTTTATTAAAGAAAAACAAACAAAAAAGCTTTTTTATTTTTACTTCATGAGCATATGCACTACTAGCAAACATACACTACTAGTGAGGTTTAGCATTAATTCCCATAAATTGTATCAAAATTTTATCAAATACTGATGAAAACGATTATTTTCTTATTAATTTACCAAATTGTGAGGATAAAACTACCTATAATTATCAAACAAAGCAATATTAACATTTGAAGTGGTTCATTGCTTAGGTGCCCGTTTTTTTTGCAAATGAGTTTATTTGCACGTCGACAAATTGGACAGGTCATGTTGTACTTTAAAATGATGCTATAAGATGTATTTTACCATGTCCTGGCAAATAAATGAGTTATTATTATTATTATTAAAACATTATTTATAACAGGTGGATCATACAGCTATTAGCATTTGTTAATTTTAACACTACTTTATTACTGGTAGATGGAGTATGACATGCTCTCCTAAAACATCTCTTGGGTGGTGGCGTGTGGTGTGGGTAGTTACGTTCCCTAAGATATTGAACGAAGCAATGGCTGCATCAGGCGTCATGCTCGTGAACGGGTGCTGCCTTGGGAGTTGGGTCTGCTTTAATCTATAGTAATATTGACATATGTTGCTTTCTTAAATTTGCCGTATATTTTCTGCATTTTATTGCAATGTTTAAGGATACGTATTTGAAACATATACTTGTTGACTTTGTTGTAATGAACCGCAATGAACCTAAAACATTGTAAATGTCGTTACTTGAAAGCTGACGAGTTTCTTGCACCCATTCTTCTTGTCAGTTAAAAGACGTCCTGAATATAATCGGTAGGTAAAAATGTTGGACGATTCAAACCAACTAATTTGAAGTGCTTTTAAATAGAGTTATTTTCATTTCATTTCATATCAGATATAACCCGCCTTCATAACGTAATAGTTACCGCGCCAAAGGAACGCGCGATGATGTCAACCCGCATAGTGCATCACACTACCGCAAAGTGCAACAAGCCCATACAAACGGTTGGACATACAGCCATTAGCGAAAACTGCAATGACTAGTTTGACTGGCGATCGAGATTGAAATTATTATCTGTGTAGATAATAAAATGCTTTTCTTTATCACGCAATTAAAACTACTGAACCTATCCATATGGGACCATGACCAATCGAAGCGGGAAAATCTGTAGATGATTTTAGGCTACTTATTTTTTGGATTCGATGAACCCTTTGCCTTTTCCCATTTATTTTTATAAGCTTTGTCCCGACTTTATTTTATTCGGTGGGTTGCTATGGTAACGGTCTCAGTCATTCTATTTCTGTATTTTACTAATTCGCTGACGTTGAAATAAGAACGTGAAAAGTTAAATAAGAAAACTGAAGATATCAGTCCAACAGTTAAGTGTAGAAATTTTATGTATAAATGCTTACTAACCGTCACCCGTACCGCTGGGCGTAAATTTTTGCAAAAAATCTGAACAAAATGGGTTGATTAATGACAATTAAATAAAATCAAGAAAACATATCCCAAAGAAGAGAAATAATTATTATCCCAGCGTAGCGGGTGAGTGACCGCTAGTTCTCTGGTATACCAAGTACAGTTTTTCAAGTGAAAACTTCTTTAACATCGTTGTGATTTGAAAGTTGATGAAACGAAAAAGCCACAGTAAAAAGAGACAGACACATCAATTCTTAAGATTAAACGTATGAGAAAATGAGATAGGAAGCATTATGTACGTGTGTTAAAACGTGTTTGTGTGTGCATGCGTATTACAAAGCTTGAGAGGAGGCATCACAACAACCGTGCTATTTTGTATACGTGTACGTATTATTTTCGAAGGTTTCACTTCTACCACGGGTGAATTGCACACTTGCTTTTTGGCGTGATAACGTCTCATAAATCGATCAACACCGGCTGCATGCACGAAAAAGTGTGCGTGCAAGCGAGAGCGCGGAACAAGCGATAGAGAAGCACGATCGGCCTAAGCGTTCGACCTATGGCGCATCTCTCTCTCTTAAGTTAGTGTGGTTTATATTATTTATTACAACAATTTAATGTTAATTTATCGAAAGAAAAAAAAGAAAAATAATTTTCAATTAACTCTTTCTTTGTATTATACAAAATAATGATAATTTAGTGATAATAATTCAATTCACTTCATAAAAGTATGCAATTTTTCATCAATGTTTTCTTATGACGTTATCACGTAAAATTATCGTCCGTAAAGTGACTTTACAGGCAACCAATTTTTTTTAATTATTATAATATTTGCCACTAACAGTTTGGCCAACCGCTAGTAAGAGTAAGATCCTCTGTGAGCCGGTTCAGACTGTTGTAGTTAAAACAATGTTAGTGTTATTTAAATATTATTTAAATAGTATATGAAAAATCTGCGGTGCATTCAGGTGGCCAGTGCATTGCATAAAAATGCATACTTCGTATGGAGGTGGGTTCGGACATTATCCTCGCTCAGGCACATGGCTCGGGTGCACGAAGCTGGCGTTGGCGAAAGATATGCGCCGGAATTTATGCAGGATTTGGCTCGTATTTGAGAAGCTGGAGGCTTATCCCGCACGGAGAAGGATCACGGTGACTAGCGTAATCCCTCGAGTGTGGTCCGGACGAGACAACTAAACTGCTGTGATCTATACAAAGAGAAGAAAACTACAGTATCTTGTAACTGAATGTCTTTTCCACTATATATATATATATATATATATATATATATATATATATATATATATATATATATATATAATATATAATATATCCGATATAGATAGTCGTGGGCATCTTTTCGGTAGATGTTACTTATCTAGTTTAAGGATAATTTAATGTGAGAGATTTTTAGAGGCTTACTTACCTCCTTGTGCCGGTGTCTGCAATGAGATATTGCAAGTTAAATTTGACCCACTTTCCGGTTTCCTATTGAACTGAAATTTTGCATGCATGTGTATATTGCGTGACAATGCGGTATTATGGTGACATGGAGCTGATCTGATGCTGGAGCTGAAAGGTGGCCATAAAACGACACAACGCCTTCGATTTTGGGTTCGTTTGATTCGTTTTTAATTTTTAGTTCGTTTTATCAACAAGTTATTATACAAGCTTGTTTAAAAAAAAAACGTTTTTAATGGAATCTTGTTTTATATTTTGCCGAATAAAAATATTTGAATTAAAATACATAATCATAATACATTTATAGCAAGTCACATACAGTATTGGGGAGTTACAGCAGAAGTTTTAAGTAAACGTGAGACTCCTTGCAAGGGTATAGCAATACTGAGCCAATGGGCTTTATTTTCATAAATTATAAAAAATCATAATAATATTACAGTCATAACTTTAAGATTGGTGTATGAAATGTCAACATTAGCGCTATCAAACTTAAGTTTTAAACCTGTGAATACAACAATTATAAGTGTTCACAATTTTCTATAGCTCATTATTACTCTAGTCAAATAAATTAATATTATTCACACATTATAAAAAAGGTAATAACAAAGTGATATTAATCAAATCATGAAATTTAAATCAGATAAAGCTAAAAAATAAGAAAATAAATACTATGCGTAAAAAATTAGCTTAAATATATATAAATTTAAGTAACTTAAATATATCTTATTATATATTTTATTTAATTAACTTAAACATATTATTATTAACTTAAATTAAACCGATTTCATAACTGTTTTTTTCCGCTTTTTATAGGATACCTTTCGGAGAGTGTGCTGCAGAATTGCACATCCTTGTTCCGCCGTCTCCATTTTTTCATCGGACAACCAGATACAAAGGGTACCACCGTTATGTAGTTGATATGCTAAAGAGTCGCACTAAGCGTTTTGGTTCCAATTTTTTAATCCGTACCGCTAAAGAGTGGAACTCTTTGCCTGAGTCTGTGTTTCCTGATAAATACAATTGAGGGGTCTTTAAGTCGCAAGTGAATCGCTTCTAAGCAAGCGCGTCACAGCCTAGACTGCATCGTCGCTTACTATCAGGCGAGATAACGGCCAATCGCTTACTCATTTACAATAAAAAATAAAATTTTCATATTTAAATAAATCTAAAGTTAAGTTTGTCAACTTTTTTTGAGGTTGGCCATCCTCAATATTTGGAATAAACGTCACTTGGTAGTTGTATTATGCGACTACATCTAGTCCAACTTAAAAGGATTTTTTGCGACAGTTTTTGATATATACAGAGATAAAAACACTTACACTTCTGAAATTTAGCATATTTAAAATTGCTATACACTAAGATGTATAAATATTGTGCAGTTCTGACAATATTATACACGTAGTTTAATATCGGGTCGAATCAATAACCTCTTTTTAAGTTGTCTTAAAAAATATTGGGTTTTTTTATTTATGTATTAAAAATAACCATATTCAGAACCGTGTTCAGTTACTCTTTAGCTGGTACATATTAAAAAACATCATTTCATTGATGGGAAGAAGTTTAGATTTTCGTTTGAGTCAAAGTAAATGTATTTATTGCAAAGATTTTTAGATATACGTTGAATGAAAGGACATAATATTTTTTTTATCCACTTAACATTCTTCCATACATTTTAAGCAATATAAAGAAAATAAATGAGTTAAGCTTAGCTCCCCAGATAGAAGAAGGATTCAAGTATCGATAACGGAAATGGAAAAGGGCCAGTGCTCCGTGAAGCACTAAAACTTTACTAAGTCCACGAACAGAGAGCAAAAGAGGTTGTAGTTCGAGAGCCAATAACATTGCGTTTGAGGAGCCACATTGAATAGTTCACAAGGTAATTAGTTGTTCGTCAAGTAGCAATCTATGTTGCATTTACATTGCTTACCAAAACTAACTTCAGTACTTGTAACAGAAAAATTTTGGAAGGATACTTTTTGTATTTAATAAGTAATATAAAATACTAATAAGTAATATTAAAGGATGATAATGTACACTGAACAATTAATATTGTGCATTACAGTGTGTAATTGCTAAGTGAGAAGAACGCTAATTAAACAAGACTAATACATAATCATTGTATATTTCACCGTTCATCTTGCACCTCTCAAAAAAAGGACAGAGAATATGTTTAAAATAATCAAATAGCAGATTATAATACTTTAATATAATATAAATATATTCTGTAGAAAATAAGCTCAATTTAAGTTTTTTGTAAGCAAATGTAAAGTAGAGTAACGATGATGCTATGTGTATTGTAATAACCAGATGTAAAGATAGGTAAATATATATTATGATGCTCTTTTGTTATTTCATATAGGTCGGGATAGGTATTTAAGTATGACGAAATGAAAGAATGACAGATGTTGTGGACACAGTCACGTCAATTGTGTATGTACTAGATCTAAACTTTTTTCATGTTAGTTTCTAAAATAACTTTTGTACATTACGCTGTGTTCCTTAAATAAATAAATATAATAATTATATTATTAACAACATATAAATTGTAATGTTTAAGGAATGAAAATGCCACGTCTCAGTAGTCCACTTTCAATGAACTGTCTCCGCGAATATAGCCAATGGAGCTGGAGGCCGCTTGGCATTCGGGTGGCGGCGCCCGTTCGCCCCGACTCACGACTCGCGGATCATTATGACAGCCGGCTATTAGCATATGTAGCCGAGCGATCATATTTCAAATGTAAACGGGAGATACTACGCGGGACGTGCTCGGAAATACACCAGCCCCTGCCGCACTAAATCATGCTACCGGCACCCTCACCCTCTTGCCCGATTCCAGCGGCCGCGGTGATAGTGATTTAGCTAAATCTAAACTGGTAAACATATTTAGTTCTTACACTTCGGCGCAAAATACACATTGATCATTTACAGGAGTCGTGATCTCAGGATGACTCAGACAATGGTCGACATATATTTTTTAATTATTTCCTAAAAATATATGACGACCAATGGCTTAGTCATCCTGCGATCACGGCTCCTGTAAAGGAGTCGAAACGTCAGGATTAAATATAAATTATGTGCAAAAAACCTTAAATAAGTTGGTGTTGGTTAAATAAATCTGAACTATTAGATAAATACTGTAGGCAGGCTATGATTTTATTCGCCCCGTATTTTCCACTCGGTGAATTTAACGTAGCCTCACGTAGCCCCTCGTAGCGCAGCGTAGCATTTTAAAACGCTCGCTGTAGTTTGCTACGAGACAACATTCGTTATTGAGTAAAAATAAAAACGTTTTATGAAAACATACAAACCTTTTTTGTTATTGCACTACGTGCTTATTAATTCGAATTCAGTTTTTTACGTTAAAGTAGAAAAATATATAAATTTACCACATAACAATAAAAGAGGCTGAAATTGTCATTATTGATTGTAACTGTGTAATTAAAATAAAAAATGCCAATCAGTCAACTACATTCGGGATTTATTTCCGACTCTGTTTACTTAAATTATCAGTGTTACTTTTATTAAGAAGTTTTTATATATACTTTGTTTTTGTGTCCTCGACAAGCTACCTTCTCCCCCATTTATGGTAGCAGTTCTCATCTAAATAAATGAAGCAAGTTGAGGCGCTAATTGAAAGCGTTGAGAAGTTTCCTCATTTCGCTTTAATCATTAGATTAGCTTAAGGCTTCATTAAGCTATCATGTCACACAACAAGAAGTATTTGTCATTTTGTTTTTTCTTTGTTATTGAGAGACAAACGTGTACCACAAAGAATATAAGCACATAACATTATAATTTTAAAAGAAAAATATCAAAAAAATCTACTCCTTTCACAAGTTGTTCTCAAGCGGGACTCGAACCTTCACTCCTTGGATGTTCGGTCTGGTTGGATGTCCTCATTAAATTTTACACTTGCTTATAAATGAAATGAAATCTTTAAAAGATTTAATTATAGTCAGCAAACACGTAAGAAGAATTATTTTAATGGAAAAGTACTAAAAACAAATCGACTCGGCTCACAAGTGAATTCTCAGGCGGTGGCGCATTGAAAAATGCATAAAATATATAATATATAAAAATTATAAAACTAAATGGCTGTTCCATCTTAATCGATTGCCCAAACATTTGTAAGCACTAGAAAATTGCGACGAGTGTTCACAATGCTCGGTAGCTCAATTGGGAGAGCATTGAACCGGACTTCCAAAGGGTGCGGGTTCGATTCCCCCCTGAGAATTCACTTGTGAACCGAGTCGATTTTTTCTAGTATTTTTCTATTATAATCTTTTATAAGATACTAGCTCACCCGGCCACGCGTTGCTGTGCCGACTGCAACGCCATCTGCCGGGCTGATTTGTGAATCTAAACCATCCAGGGTGCCACCCAAACGCATACAAAAAAAATCATTCAAATCGGTCCAGCCGTTTAGGAGGAGTTCAGAGACATACACACGTACAGTAAAATTATATATATATATATATATATATATATATATATATATATAAAGATATTCTTTACGTCAGAATGATTAATTATAAAAACTTATTTTATATTCATAATATTAAAAAACAACATCAAAGTCATATTACATCCTACAAAATTGTGAATTCATTTAATATTAAGTATTAATTTAAAAATACCGAGGTAGAATAAAGTTAATAATCGCATACCTATACAAAATCCGGCGAAATACTGCGGCGCGCTCCGTTATTGGTCCAATAATACAGATTATAATTAAAAATTTCCAATCGGCCACTTTCATATTGGATATTTTCTCTGTATTCCCCCACCCCTTCCACCCCTCCCCCCATTCAGAGGGTTGCCGAAGTCGAGAATTCAATTTCATACTCCCAGCTATTTTAAGACAGACGCTTTTAATTATTACTTCATAATGTGAAATAAAGTAGTGTAGTATTTTAAGGTTTCCACTTTGTAATAGCAGCCGATATATATATTTTTAGCGAACAGAAGTGCAGATAATTCAAAAAATATAGTTTAAAAAAACTAAAAAAACATGCTTTAATAGCAAATCGAACTAAAAATCAGAAAATAACTTTTAATTTATATTTTATTTGACTGTTATAAAAAGTATACCTACTAACTCAATATGTTTAAATAATTTTCAAAAATTCTAAAATAAAAATAAAGTTATGAAAAGAAAACTAATTTCATTGTAAAAAAGAGTTTATTTTTCACTTTTTAATTCGATTTGCTTTTTAATATGTACAGACATGTTAACAGTTTCATCTCTATAGAAAACATATTCAAGGATTACTTTATTGTCAACATAAACTTGACGTCGGTAAGCCATGCTTATAGAAATAAGCATGGCTTACCGGTGTTTCATCTTTTACCGGGGTTTCATTCATTCATGATTCATTAAATCAGTTAAGGTCCCTTAGATCGTACCCACCTTTACTTGGATAACTGTAGTCATTCTAGAGATAATACATGCAAACCAGAGTTCTGACTAGAGATGGATTCGGTGCGCAGCTTGCGGGAAACCAAAACTTTTGGGTTCCAAGGGAAGTATATTAATCCTGGCGATCCTAATTAGGATAACGAGATAAGCTTATCGAAATATTGTATTGTCGTCGATCGTTGATAAGTGTACAACGTTTAAAGTAAATCTGATCGCTTAAAGTTGGGCAAAACGAGTCAGTTACATACATACAA
This sequence comes from Calamotropha paludella, assembly GCA_927399485.1. Lineage (NCBI taxonomy): Eukaryota > Metazoa > Arthropoda > Insecta > Lepidoptera > Crambidae > Calamotropha > Calamotropha paludella. The sequence continues at coordinate 28,016,700 of OV656812.1, forward strand.
ACATACAGGTGAAACTAATAAAAGCGCGTAAAAAGGATCACTCCAATGTAACTTTACTCACATGTACACGATATTCAAATCTATTAATCAATTATACAAGTGACAGAAATGGAATGGATTACTATTTTACAATACAGACTGAACTACGAATCAAATATGAAACAATGACTGAAAATGAATAAAATTAAATAACTATCAGAATTTAAAGGCAAGTTGACTACTTCCAACGGGTAGGGTTTCCGCTTGGCAGGACGATCCGATGTCGAAGAAAAAAAAGGGTTGAACTTATTTTTGATGTGTAATTGATGTTGGTCGCAGATGACCTTAACATTGATACCGGGTTTTGGGGCGGCGAAATCCTTAAATGGACCTCAAGTAGCGAGCCACCATAGTGGTTTTCTAGCTGGGCGGCATCTCCCATGAGGTAGTCTCCGAACCAGCATAGAGTCACTACGGCGCTCTAGTCGGAAAGGGAGCACAGGGTGCCGTATAATGCCTCTAAGTGCTCGGACCTCGGCTATGGTACGCCGTGTCGTGCGGAAGAGGTTCGAACGATACGCTGGGTTTCATAACTCATCCTTAGGTGTGTGGGGAACGGGTTGTGCCATGGGCTCTTGCCCGGGCTTCTTTTCGCTGATTTAATAACCAGCGGGCTTTCGGTGCCAATAAAAGAAAAAAAAGGGTTCGAACTGAGCGCGCTCTCACTTATAAAGGGGCTGCTCCCCCGCCACTGATCGTCGTAAGTTCTGGTAACTGCCTTCCGCTAACAATAAAATATACCTATTTATCAATCAGCTTTATATTGCACTAGCTGATTTCGGCGCGTTACTACCATAGAAGAAAGAATGTTGGATTTAATATTTGAAATCTTAGCCGAATATAATTGTAGTACAAAGATGTATAGAAGATTCCTGTACTTATTCAGTTCCGCGCACATTACACATTTAAATAAAACAACTTATTTATACGGTTTCTTGCGCATACTTTATATTTTCTTCTTTTTTCTTTACGTGGTCACAGGTGGACTAAGGCAATGGTAGTAATTTATTTTCCACTACCTTCACAATATTTTCACGTTCCTAACTGTTAAAATGTATATAAATCAAAACTGTTTGTTTATGTAATTTATTTAGTTAATAACTGGCGAAAGAAACTCGGGAGGGGGGACCGACCTCCGAATTGCCAGTTTTTCTCGGAAGGGCCTCTCAATTTCGCGAACTGGTGGTAGAAACAGTAATGTACTCCGTAATCGCAGTGAAAATTTCATCACTAAATAAAATGTAAAATAGAACAACACATAAGCAAATCCAATAAACTTAAACAGTTTCTACATAAAATATTAATTGTAAATTGTCGATTTTATAATATCAAATTGATATAGTACTAGAAGTCACTGGCTGAATCTTCTCAATAAAGTTATGATTATGTAAAACAGTTTCAATTATATAAGATATAAAATACGTGTGTAAAAAAAAACTACGCCTCCGAGCCCTCAGGTGGAATTCGAACCCACGACCTTTCGCAATCCGGGCGAGTGCTCTGACCGCTGAGCTACCGAGACGCTGGCAAAAGTGTCGTGTTTTTTAGACATGTATTTTATATCTTATAGAAGTATTGCACTGTGAATGCAAAAAATGTAATAAATAACATAGTTTCAATTTCAATTAAGTAGCAAGTGTACAAACTAAATAATAACCAATTAAAACATACTATGTTGCCTAAAGAGAACATAGTTTGTTTTAATTATTAATTATTTTGTCGACAGTTTGATGCAACAGTTGCGATTCTGCCTTTCGCACGGATCGTCTTGGATTCGAATTCCGGAACGAACAGATCTTTGTGTGATGACACGAATATATGTATCTAAGTGATGGGTTATTTCTATAAATATTAAATATCTTTATATTATATATGCATATCTCTCCTACGATCGTATCCTTAAAACTAGGCTTGGCTAATTGGTGTAAATGTAAGAATTATTTTTTAAAGTGTGCCTAACTTTTAATAAGCGGCATCTCTCACATATTAAATAATTAATGTTCACTTAAGTGTTTATAGTGACGGCCGTTTGGGGCAACGCGCAACGGTAGCGATCCCGTCTTTCGCACCGACGGTCCTAGTTTCGAATCCCGGAAGGGGCAGATGTTAGCAAAATGAATACGAGCATTTGTACCTGAGTCATGGGTATTTTTATATATTTCTATTAATATTACTTATTTATGTATGTTTATCTGTTACCCTAGTATCCATAACACAAGCCTCACAGTGCTGACTTTGAGCTAGGTTCAAAATTGGTTAATTGGTGGTGTGATAGAGTTATTTATATCAATAGTCTATTTGGCTTCTGATTTTTTGAGCTCAATAAACAAATTACAAATTGTAATAATAACAAAAATGTAATTACTATAAAATTGAAACGAATAAGGAATGACATTGACGAGTACGTAGTCGAGATCGTCTAACCGCGGGAACTTTGTCAAAGGCCTTATGTAGGCAGAAACTTTTAACGAACAATATAAAGTTTCATATTTTAAGATGGAGGAGAGGCGTGCTCGCTTAATTAGCGCTCGCGGTGGCGCCGCCACTCCTTTAAGCCTTCTTAAAGAAACTATGTTTAATTAAACAATTTGAGAGAAACCTTTTTTGGCGTTCGGAACGAACTTGGTTGGTTAAACTGTTGTACAAATATAATTTATTTATTAAAGAAACCAACAGCGGCTACGATGAATATTTTGTGTTTACATACTTAATGAAGGTAAGGTGTACCTGTATTTCCGGGAACCTGTCCGTTTTTAAAGCCAGGGTGAATAGGCACCTTCTGGGTTAGCTCGTTCCATCGTGGATTCTATCTTGGCCCCCGGGTTAATAAGGATCAAGAGCGAATCCATTCAAAATAAAAAAAAATGTATTTACATGTAAAATTGCGAAGATATTTAAGTGTCTGTGTAATTTTATAAGCGTGTAGGTAATTAATTAGCTTTGATAGTATGTCCCTTTAAAGTAGAAAATAACAAATAGTACAATACATTTTACGTTATACATTGTTGTTTATTTAAGAAAGTTAACGAGTCTTTCAAAGATCGGACAAATTAAAGACTTCAAGCTACGGAGCTTTATGACAACTTGCATTTTATGCTGTGAACAAGAGAGTGGAGCATTCTCGTATATAGATGATAGGCGTATAACACTTCTGTCAGCAATTTCGTAAGATGTTCCTATTAAAGTCAATAGTCGCACGTAAAAGTCTACCCATAAATGAATAGTTATTTTTATAACTAGCTATTGGAAAATGTGTGGAGAAAATTGCTTCAGGCGGCAATAAAAAGACTAAACTTTGTTTTGTTAGCCGTACACCGTTCGGCAGAGTATTACATTTTTTTTCTTGTACATTTGACCTTGGTTAGGTGTTTGCAATTTCTACACCTTAAAACTACAAAATGATGTATATAAACTAGCTGACCCGGTAACGCGTTGCTATGGTAACGTTAATTGATACACTGGAAAAAGAGCGGGAAAAGGAGCGGACAGACAAACAACAAATTTGTGTTCTTAGATTATAGATTTACAATAACATTGAGTTTAGTTAATAAATTAAGTAAAAGTTATTTTATTATTCAATATAACTATCTATACATCTAAAAACTCCCAGTCTCAGTGTTTGACCGCGCTGAACTCAGAAACTACTCAACCGATTTTGATGATTTGTTTTTCATTTTGCTGGGTTTGTTCTTACTTAGGACATAGGATAGGTTTCATTTATAACACAGCAACGTGTAGCCGGGTCAGCTAATACTATAGAAAATAGATAATGATCATATTTTTTATATAAATGAAGTAATGTAGTATTTTTTGATTTAATCATATATTTTAAATTTATTCAATTAAATTTATCATGGGAATATTCTAATAATATTTTAACAAATTTTAATTATAATAGCTTTTAATTATAAGAAAGAAGTAGAACAATACCAACCCCTCACACTTAAGGATGCTTAAAAGACGACTTATGAGAATGGAGGTTAATCATCATACAACTTCAAAACGCCTACAAAATGGTCTCTTGTTACGATCCGCCAATAGTAGAGTAGGGCATAGCCTTCCATTACCGGGGTAAGCTTAAGTCCAACAGTGAATTTTTTGAGGATGAAAAATTGTAATTAACTTTTTGAAGTTATTCTTCTTTTTAGCGCGTTTGGGAAAATCGAAGAGAGTGTGTTTTCAGTCTCGTCATTAATAAGGGGTTTTAGCCACGCTGATAATCTAAGTCTGCATTCGTGGAAGTTCAATGGATATGTTTCCAAGTTCCTATTAATGATATTGTACTAATACGACGATAAATACTGTTTTATGTGACACAATAAAAATCTTCACATATGTTTGCGATTTCCTGAGTAATGCCGGTCCTGGTTGCAGCGCGCCGTACCAGCTGAGGCTCTCCATCAAACGTGCTTGAACTATGATGGTGTACACCCCCTCCACTTAGGGAAGGTTGTTTAACTGGGGGTAGCTTAAGGGATTTATATAATAAAAAAACTGATACCCTTTGCCATAGTAAAGTGCTGTGGCCCATTTCTAAAATGTACGCTATACTTCAGCGACATCTCTTGGTAGCTTTTAGAACTAAACAGATAGAAAGAAAAATTGAAAAGGCATTCTTTTTTATGATCGTAAATGATAATTAACTTGCTTATATATTATTTATATATGCTTACTATTATTTATGCTTATATATTATTTATATATATTACTTCGCTTGTTCAGCATAACAAATGTTACAAATCAAATAAATGAAATTACATATTTAGAACGAATATCGAATCAATGTTTGGTAAATTTCAAAAGGACGTTGTTTCAATTCATTGGGTAATTTATTACATATTGTCATTGGAAAACGGTTATTGAATATTTAAGTAGTTAAATATAAGAACTGACTAATTGTTCATGTGTTCTTTGTATTATATTTAGTGTTAACTTTTTTGTTTAATTCCCACGTTTTTCTTAGGGCGCTTTCTTGTCTGTTTGCTTGTCTGTCGTCTTGTCTGTCCGGTTGGAATCTTGTATCTCAATTTTGAGGCACTTCCCGACCACCTAGCGAGTTGAAACTTTCAGGGTAGCTCAGAACCCGATGACAATACACGCTTAAACAACTTTCAACTTTCTAGGTGTACTTTCAGGTCAACTTTCGGCAAACTTTCACTTTTGTATGGGGCTTATCCGATTGTTGCGTAACACATAGTTAATAATTAAACAGAATAAAATAATAATACTAGATTTAAAAAGTTAAAAATCCCACGTGACCGAAAAGAATAAAATATCCCGGCGGGGCCAAGCGAGGGGCCACTCAAAACGTGGGGGCGTATGTTACTTATGGAGATGTAATGAGATGTATGATATGCATAGATGTTGAGAGTATTTGTAAAGATGCGCCCCCATTCTTTTTTGGTCACTGAAAAACGTGGGATTTTTAGATTTTTAAATCTAGTATTATTTTTTATGTTTAAAATAAAACGATATAACGCTCTTAGCATCAAACATCCCGTGTATCGTGGGTTACCTACGGGCCAAGGTAAACACGCCCGTGAAATTAGAAATTAATTATTTGGATTCACAATAACTTTACAATTCTTTATATCCCACGAATATATGTTTTACTTTTTGTTCAGGTATTGACTTAATTAATTCACTTTTTTCTGAAGTAATTTGTTTTTCTAAATTTGTTGTTTATTCTCTATATATTAATGTTTGCAATGTTTAAGGATACTTAACACAGATACTTAAAACCGATACTTGTTGACTTTTATTTTGATAACAGAATAATATTGTTTTCCTTTGTGGATTATGTATAGTGACGACGTATAAAATTGTAAATGTTTTGTACTTTTGTTAAAGCTGACGAGTTTCTTGAGCGCATTCATCTTGTCAGTTAAAAGACTTGAATAGGTGATAGAAAAAATTTTGGACGATTCAAAACAACTTATAAGTGCATTTGAATAGAAGAAAGAAGAAGGAAACATTTATTATTACTCAAACACACAACAATAAAAAATGTATATATAAATTACGAGAATTAAAGCAGCGTTTCTATTATAATTAACATAAAAAATGTACACAAAAAACGTAAAGAAAAATAAAATTTTAAGCCAAAATAATGAAATAAAGTTATTTTCATTTCATTTTAGGTTTATTTCATTAATTTTGTACCAAATAGATTTTGAACTAAGCATATTGGTACAATGGCAGTAATTGGCTCATAGAAAAATTAAAATTCTTACCCGAAGAGTGGTGAACATGCGCACACCAACATTTCTTCCATACATAATTTGAACCACGGACGTTGGATGAAGCAATCAATCTCTTTAACCATTTAGCAGCTGATCTCTTACTGTAAACTTCTAACGTTTGCTAACTTAAATGGAATTGCTTTGCATTTTAAAAGTCGCGCTTGTCCATCAAGTGACATGAGCGGTGATTAGCGAGTGGTTGTGGGGGGCTGTAGGGAGCTGTAGGGGGCGGTAGGGGGGGCTACGTCAGCGCTGTGCGGCCATCTCGAGTGCACTCGCCGACTGACCCCCTCGCGCGATTTATTTTACGCGGCAGTCAATATTTTTAGATGGAATGGCGAATATATACGACGCTGTCATTTTAATGGAATATCGCTTATATTGCTACCTCTCCATTGTTCCGGTTAAAATTATAGACGTGGACACGGGACGGGCTTCTATTAACTTGATGCACTGACGCAATGAAAACCATAATGGGTGACCATAAAGTTTTCCTTTGCGAGTCTCAAATCCTTTTATTCTGCAAGTAATCTTGTAGAATCAATAAATGTTAATAAAGGTAATCACCAACCGATAAACATCACACGAAACATTTGAAAAGCAGAATTTTAAAAAGTATTCAAATTAAAATAAGTCTTAGTTAAAATTCTCATTTCTAATTTGTACTTTATCTGTTTCAAATATATTTATTTATTCAAGATAAATGTACACATCTTTTGACCATTAATTATAATAGCAAATAATAAAAATAACATTTTTTACATTCACACTAATTAACCTAGGCCAAAGTTAGCACTGTAAGATTTGTGTTATAATAACTAGGATATATAAATAATACACACACATTTAATATTAATATATATATATGTATATATATATATTAATATCCGTGCTCAGGCATTAATGCTCGTATTCATCACACAAATATCTGTTTCTTAAGGAACTCGAAAGTAGGACTTTAGGTGCGAAAGGCACGGTCGCTACCAGTGCACCAAAGGCTCGTCAATTCTAATATTTCGTTTTTACACTTCCGAGCACATTACACATTTAAAGCAAACAACTTTTTTATGGTTTTTTGAGCATAATTTATATTAACCATGGGGTTTCGGCTTCTGTAAAGTTGTTTTATTGAAGCCGTGATCACATGATGACTAAGGCAAGCATATACCTTAGTTATGTTGTGGTCGAGTTGTCTAATCTAAAAGATAAAATGTTAAAATATCAAATTTATATCATGTGCTAAATTCAAAATATTTTTTCATTAAGTAGAAATATTTGTTTTTATTTTCTGTAAATAACATATATGTAAATTAAGGATGACATGATGATTCGACTTTTTTCTACTTAACATAGTACCAGGGATGTTGGGCGCTGCGTAGGTTGTATTAGAATTATAATACTCACTGTATTCATTTTTTTTTAAATAATAATAATAACTTTTACATTCACACCAATTAGCTTGTATTATGGTAACTATTAGGGTAACGGACAGACGAACATATATTATACTTAAATAAGTAATATTTAATTTAATATATATATAAATACCCATGACTCAGGTATTCATCACAAACATTTGCTCCTTTCGGGACTCGAACCCAGGACCATCGGTGCGAAAGGCAGAATCGCTGCCGTCATCGCAAATCACTACATTATTACATTAATTGAGTGAAAGATAAAGTGCGACATCTATCGATGCGTATGGTATGTAGCATTAATGTGCTTACTTTTAACTGTAATTGGAAACTTCCGCGTCTATACACAAAATTGAGAAGATTATGCAAACAAATGAGGTTGTTTTTTTTACCAAACAGCTTCATAATTGTTCGGTCTAGTATCGGCCTTAGGTCCCTCCCGATAGCTTTCAATTTCGCGTATTTATCGGAGCGCGGATCGGTTATTACGGCGTCTCCACAGCATCTCGCGTGGAAAATTATTCAGCCACCGCCGCTTGGGCCCGATGAAACGGCACCAAGAAATGAGAAAAATTACCATCGACCAACTGGAGATTGAATGTGGAAATCCGTGAGTATTACTGGAATGAGAGACCTCTCTTTTTATTCAAATTGGGGTTTTTCGGACTATCGCAGATAATACTTCGTATTATAATTGTTCGATACTTGTAAAAGTATTTCATTCGATTTTATAATTTTATATATATTTTTTATTTTTTCAATGCTATCGAGTAGATTATTTTAATAGAAAAAAACTGGAAAAAATCGAATCGGCTCACAAGTGAATTCCGAAAAATCCCGCCTGAGAATTCACTTGTTACAGTCATACCAATTAACTCAGCTCAAAGTAAGCACTATCAGGCTTGTGTTATAGATACTAGGATAGGCATATTATACATAAACTAGCGGCCCGTCCCGGCTTCGCACGGGTGGATTTTTGAAATTCTTTAAATTTTTCTAGCATTAAATATAACCTATGTTTCTCAGCGTGAATGTAGCTTTCCAATGGTAAAAGAATTTTTGAAATCGGCTTAGGAGCTTTTCAGTTTATTCATTGCAAACAAACAAAATTACAAATCTTTCCTCTTTATAATATCAGTGTAAATAAGTTATATTCATTGAAATATATATAAATACCCAAGACTCAGAGTCATTCTCGTATTCATCATACAAATATCTGCTCCTTCCAGAACCGTCGATTGAATTTTATTTACGTTTGAATTTATTAAAATCAATTAAAATTGTATTGTAATTATTTATTTTTGATTTTCATAATATTATGTACCGTTATTATTCATATTTATATTAAACTAGCTGACCTGGCCACGCGTTGATGTGGCTCAGTTATCATAATTTTAGATATTTTTTTTATTATAATTAAAGTGAAGCCTACCCTACGTCCTAAGTTGGAACAAATCCAGCAAAATCGAAAAAAGAAACATCAAAACCGGTCGAGTAGTTTCGAAGTTCATCGCAATAAAACACTGTGACAGGAAATATGTATTTATATATAGAGCCTAGCCACGTTGCTGTGACTCAGTAGGTATAATAGATTATATTAATTTTAAAATAATGTAGGCTATTTTAAATTGTATGGGATTGAGAATAAAAACGTTCTGTAAAAGTTGAAGGTGACAGGTAAAGTGTTTTAAATTAACCTACAGAGCCATCTATAAATAATTTATCGAACTAACCCTTAAATACACACTACTCTCAAATAATAAACATTTAATTTGCAATAAAACATATTGAGATTGTTAACTAAGATAAAACTATCCTATCTTTTGAGTTGGATCAAATAGTTACGAAGTTTGATAAAAATCGGTTCAGTAGATTCAGAGTTTGTCCCGAACATACATAGTGTCACGAGTTATATAAGATTATAAAGTAGGTACATCTTCGTTCCCTTCGGTATGCAGACTATGGGTTCATGGGGTTCTAAAGCCAAGTTCTTATTGAAAGAAATAATAGAAATATATGAATTATTTTAGACATAATTGAAGCGACTGGGGACAAAAGATCTGGAAGCATCTTCGGCTAACGTTTAAGTATAGCTATCCAACGAAGATAATGCTGCAAGCCTTTGGGGAACCTTTTTCAATAGTAGCGGTGAGGTTGGTTTTCACCTTTTTTATTTATTTTTTGTTATTTTATTATCTACATCTATATGTAAAATCATACACTATGACCGAAATATATATATATATATATATATTTTCCATTGAATTATATTGTACATTTTTGCTGAAACATAAAAAAGAAAGAATATGTATGTCCAATAATTATAATTAGTTTTTCCTTTACAAGTGAAATATTTGGTTGTTTCCGTGTGAATATTATGAAAATAACCTTCCGAAAAGCGTTCATGTTCTGAAATTAAATAACAGCTGCGCCATACCCTGTACGTAGCTATCAGGACACGTAGATTGCGTAACTTATATGTGGACGTGTAGGGGGCGTCGTCATCGTCGGAACCGTATCGCGATAGTTATCTTGGGACGTGCTGATACCGACGTACCCTGGACAAGTTGGCCAAGAACATACCGTTAGTAGTGGTACCTATCCTTTACCTTTGTGTATCACAATCATGGTATTGGCGTGCCACTAGTTGGCTTTGAAGATTAGATAATATATTTACATTCACACCAATTAGCACTGTAAGTCTTGTGTTATGCATAGGGTAGATATACAAATGGGATACATAAATATATCATAATCATAGAAATATATATGAATACCCATGATTCAGGTACCTACAAATGCTGGTGTTCATCATACAAATATCTTCCCCTTCCGGTACTCGAACCCAGGACCGTCGGTGCGAAAGGCAGGATCGCTCATCAAAAATATTTTATTTGCGATAAATGTGGTACATTGCATAGATGGAAGGTGCGGTTGAGAAACACACATTAAGCTTACATGTCAGCATGCAAATATTAAATTAAAATAAAACAATGACATACATATAAATAACTTTTTTTATATGATACATTAGATTTCTTCTTGTCATAAATTCCGCAATTGTGTAAAAAGTGTTTTCTATTAATAATTTTCGCAGTGTCAACTTGGATCTAGGAAATGGAAGTTCTTTTATATGTACTGGTATTTATTATACTCATAAATATTACTCATTTGTGAGTTATTTTTTTACATGAAAAGATACACGTATTAACCACTTGTCAGTCCGCTACCGCGCGCCCCACCCCTCTCGACAGTCCCAATTATGCGCAAATTGAGAAAAAAAAAAGTCAGACTCTTAGTTAAAAATGCCATTTTCTGGCTAAATAATGAAGCTAGGACCAAACAAAAAATCTGGAAAACGGTTGACCCTAAAGGACATCCCAGTAACTTCCCACTAATTCTATGCTTTTGCGCTCAAAATTCCACTCAATACAATGTTTTTGAGCTCTTTGAGCTAAAAATATAATTTATGTGTTATTTTGAGCTCTCCGAGCTCAAGAAGCAGCTATTCTATGATTTTGATGAGCTCTTCGAGCTCAAAAGGCTAATTAAAGTTTGATGAAGCACGATTTTTAAAATTTTCAAACTGCCATAACTTTTGAATGAATCAATAGTGCAGTAATTGAAGCGAAAAATAGGGTCTTACCTCTGAATTTTTTTACTGTGAACCGATTTTCATCGAATTTTGGAATTATGCTCGTCTTAAATTTCGGAGTTATTACAAAAACACACTTTTTTCGATTTTTTTCTACAATGATTCCCATCACGAACGAATCAACCGATTTTGACGCACTTGGGCGCGATCGACGTGGTTTTTTGAGGTTAAGAGCTGATTAGTTTTTGGAATTGATCGGTAAAGCCGTTAAAAAGTTATTTAAAAAAAAACACATTTAAAAAAGTTTTTTTTCGATTTTTTTTTATTTTTTTTTTAACTTTTTCGAAATCTACCGGTCTGAATCGGTTCAAATTTTCGGGAAAACTAAGTTTGATGAAACAATTTGGAACGCATTTGGTTTGGTTCGATTCGGTCAAACCGTTCAAAAGTTATAAGAGGTTTACATACATACAAACACACACACACACATACATACATACAGACACCATCGCGGGAAGGTTCAGGGAAGATTCCTAAGGCCTCAAAAAGTCGAGATCTGTTAAAAACTCGATTTTTGCAAAACGGGGTAAAAACAATAACTCCCCGATTTTTCGAACATCTTCGATTTTCTTAGCGGGAAATTAAAATACTACCGTAAAGCTGATTAAATAAAAAATCCATTACAGAATATGTGTATCTCCTTTACTCAAAAATTAATCGTAATTTAAAAAAAAAGCAGGCCACGTTTGAATTTGAATATGGTAGCCATTGCTACAGTGGACTGACAAGTGGTTAAGGAAGTCAGATCAATGTAGACACACCAGCTCCAGTACTTTACATCTAATGGGATTGCAGATCGTATGCCGCTGTTTTCTTTGATACCACCTAACAAAAACGTTACATAATTAGCTCAGCGAACAGACTCTTAATACAATTGACGGCCGTTTGGTGCAACGGTTGCGATCCTGCCTTTAGCACCGACGGTCCTGGGTTCGAATCCCGGAAGGGAAAGATGTTTGTATGGTAAATACGAGCATTTGTACCTGAGTCATGGGTATTTATATATATTTCTATGATTATTACATGTCTATGTATTATATATGTATGTCTATCCGTTACTCTAGTATCCATAATAAACACAAGCCTTACAGTGTTTACTTAGTAGGTTAATTGGTGTCAAAAAAAGAGTAATGTTTTATTATGATTGCTGGTAACTGGACTGCATTTATGTGAGCCGTTCTTGTGCCATTTCGGGGCAGTGCTGCAGAACAGCTTTAAGCTGATATTTCAAGTTGTACTATTAACAATTAGCCACTATTACTTACGTGAATAAACATTCATTAACATGATTATAAAGATTGATATGTCACTGACATCATTACTTGAATGGTAAAGTTTTTTTTTCTCCTATTTTTTTATTGAAATTAGATTATTATTATTGCTTAATATAATTGTTATGACATTATAAAACCGTATCTGTTATGACATATTTACATGCCATTGTTGATGGCTGAATAAGCAATCTATGCTCTTAGTAAGCAATGAATGGGTGCGTTTCGCAGAAAAAGCGCTCGACAGCGCTCGAAAGCAAAATGGCGACCGCTCAGCAGTAAGCGCCGCTGAGCGCTAAATGACTATTTTCTGTTAGGACACAAACTTATTCCCACATACATAAGTCACTATTTTCTGCTCTGCCATTATTAATTATCATATTTGATTGAAATAATTACTACTATTGTTTTAATCATTGCACAAAACCACCGGTTAACTAAAAAGTTTGTAAACTAACTTATCTAAGCAAAAGGGCGGAAAATGTCAGCTCTACGAATGTTAGAAAACGTGTATTTGCCGAAAACTGTATAGTTTGTTTCTCAGCGCTAGTGAGCGCCGTCTAACGCTTTTTCCTGCTAAACGCACCCATTGACTTGTAGCATTACTCCATCTTGTACTGTACCTTTTTCAAAGCAAATAAAGATTATTCTATTCTAAAAATGGCTATCATTATCTCTGGATCAAATCAGGATAAAATTCGGTCTGGCCTGGTTTTCTAGAGCGACAACATGTATTTCTATATTGATAGATTTTGTTAACAGATATGTTTGGATTGTGTTAGCAATTTTGTCATAGTAAAACACTGTTTCGAACCATCACGACCTAGGTGATCGAGTGGCTCGTATACCGGTTTTCATGGTAATGCCATTCTGAGGTCCCGGGTTCGATTTCTGGTCGGGACCTGGTCAGGAGAAAAACGACCTGTTCTATATTGTCTCGGGTCTGGGTGTTGTGGTACCGTCGTTGTTTTTGAATTCCATAGTAGAAGTGCTTTGGCTACTTTATTTAGGTTCAGAACATACATTGTTCTGTGATGTTGTCTAATATATAATCTAATATCACAGTGGTTTGTGCGTCCGCTCCTTTTCCCGCTCTTTTTCCATTGTATCAATTAACGTTACCATAGCAACGCTTTAACCGCAAGTAGTTCGTCTACCGGACGCTAGATGGCCCTAACGGAAAAAATATTTGATAATAGAAAAAATTTAAAGAATATTGTCCACCCGTGCGAAGCCGGGACGGCCGCTAGTATTTATATATTTATCTATACTGAATAAAAGTATTCTTGTACTTGTTAATGTCTCGCTGGGAGTTCTGTGTCCTTATTCATAAATTTCATTTTAGTTCTTTGACGTGATAACGTCTTATGAATCGATGAACGCCGGCTGCACGCACCAAAAAGTGTAACGTTTCGCCTCATCAGAGCGGAACAAGCGACGATCGGCCTTAGCGTTCGACTTGTGGAGCATCTATCTCTCTTCCACTACATAAATTGAAAATTTAATGTGGTTTCCATTGTTTATTACAACAACTTAATCTTAATTTATCAGAAAAAATAATAATTTTCAATTATCTCCTTGTATACTAATACAAAATAATTTTAATTCAGTGAAAATAATTCATTTCAATTCATAAAAGTATGCAACTTTTCATCAATGTTTTCTTATGACGTAAAAATATCGTCCGTAAACTGAGTTTTTATATTCGAAAAAATTGTAAATAACCAAATTTAATAATTTTGTTATTTACATAATGCTAATGCATTGAACATTATATAAGCTCATAGTCACTAACATAGATTAAGATGGCGCCTGTTTTTTTAGCTTTTTATTTTTATGATTTCCGTGGCAACCTTTACTTAAGGCAACACTTAGTTTCAGCTGTTCATATCATTAAGTTTTTCACATGTATAGTGTATGACCTTGTCGGTTGCTCAAATAAATAAATAAATTTATCACGAATTCGACAGTTGATTAACACCGCGCCATTCGTTCGCTATCAAATGAGGTACGTCCGTCCTTGGACGCGGTGTCAGCCTTCGGCGTGATGGAGTCACGATCGGATTAGTCGGCGATATTACAAAACTTCAATTCGTCTGACGTCCAATTTGCGTCGTTGCCCGGGCTCGTTCAATCGCGAGGTGAAAGTATCGGTGCATATATCAGCGACGACGCGCAAACATAAATCTTCCGCAGAGCTATGCATGGTACGGGTAATTAATTCCTTGTAGGACTTTCGTTGGACAGGTAAATGCGACGAAAAATAGCTACATTGTTTGCGTCAAATGATATTCTAGTACGTGCAATATCCTTTTCTTCAGGACGTCGTGATGCAGTTGAAATTTGTATATAGATATATACATACTAAGTATATATGAAATTGTGACAGAGAATTTATATATGTGAATACTGGGACATTTATTTTTAAAGGTTGCAGCGTAATATAAATTTTAATATACAAAACTAAATTGCCGCTTAAAAGTATTTTTGTCTGTTATAGAATTGAGGCAAATCGCTTTAATACCCATGAGAAACTGAAAAACTAGGTGATTTTACAAATTTTTTTGTTTATAAAGTAAATAGGAAAGCGCCTGACCACTAGCTCGCCTGATGGTAAGCGACGATCTAGGATGTGATACACTTGCCTAGAAGTAGGTATCTTCACTCGTGACTAGAAGACCCCTAAATTGTATTTGTCAGGAAACAGATTCAGGCAAAGAGTTCTACTCCTCAGCGGTACATATCACAAAATTTGAACTAAAACGCTTAGTGCTCTTTGGTATATGAACCAGCCTATTTGTAAGTCTGGTTTTCCGATGAAAAAATGGCGACGGCGGAACAAAGCTGTGCAATTCTGCTGCACACTCCGTGATTTTTGTCAATCACACCTGCGAATCTCGTTAAGTTATTGTAAGTTTTTTTTTTACAACTATGATAATCTATTTATTTAGATTATTGAATACCTAAATACGCTTCTATTAAATCACGTATTTATTGTTCTAATATATCAAAATAATTCGTCCGCAGTCGTACAATTGAATGACTCGAGAAAAATGTTATTCGGCCGGCAAAAGTATTTATTCTAACTTGTTGGCATAAACGGTAAGGGTCTTATGCTTGGTCCTAAACATTGCCTGTTATGCCTACAGCGTCTCAACAAAAAAATAATTTGTTTGCTTAAAATGTATGGTAAATTCATCGAACTTTTAAACTTTGATTTGGTAAGATAAGTAAAACTGTTGGCTTATTTTGCCACTAAATTCAGAATTTTTACATTTAAAGTTTCCAGATAATTTAAATAAATTTAATTATTTGACGGTTTTTTGCGCATAATTTATATTTAATCCTGACGTTTCGACTCCTATACAGGAGCCGTGATCTCATCCTGTGATCCTAAGGCAATGGTCGTCATACGCGCGGAAGTGTAAGAATTAAATATATCCGGATAATGTTAATAACATATAAATGAGCATTGAAATGAAAATGTATAGTTTTGTAGAAATAACATTTAATAATTGGCCTTACGAATGATCCGTTAGAGATGTTATTAGTTTGTTTGCTTGGATATTTGTAATCAATTTACCTTCCGAAATATACAATCGTACCTACAATAATCAAAGTAAAACAGTCTGTTACATTAGAAGTGATGTTATGTGTGTTTATTTGTAGTTGCTCCGCCTTTTCCTCAAGGAAAAAGGATATGATGTTTGTTTCCATAGGATGTATTTATATGTCTGCGCAAATATATAAGTATATTTAGTTCTTACTTAAATAAAACAACTAATTTAGGGTTTTTTGCGCATAATTTTCATTTAATCCTGATGTTTCGACTCCTTGTCTGGAGATGTGATCATCGTAAAGGAGTCGAAACGTCAGGATTAAATATAAATTGTGTGCAAAAAATCCTTTGAATACGTTGTTTTGTTTAAAATATCTAAGCACGTTTTTGTCTGTTTATAAAGTTTAAATAAAGTACGGAGCCATTACTAAGCCATGGGGAAAAATAGGAGAAGAAAGATGAAAATTAAAAGAAAGGGGAGGGTAAAATTTTACTACGAGTAATAAAGACATTACACCTACTCAGAAATGCATAACTAGAGAAAGAAATAGAATATACGACAGAAATTATTGAATGCTTTTTTAAAAAGCTTTCGATTAAGAGTATTGTTGACATATGTAATTAATTTATACAGATGTTAGGAAATCTAACAAAATTTAAACTTAATAGTGTCTAATATAAAGTTCCTAAATTAACATAACTTAACTTTTATATATTTTTGTTATTGTAGAATTTGAATTTTATACCTTACAAGAAAGAATTCAACTTGTTTGAGGTAACATACGGGATTTGGTTGGATGAGTACTCGCTCGGATAGCGAGGGGATATAGGTTAGAGTCGTGCCTGACTATTGTGACTAATTGATTATTTTTGTCACATTTTTTTTAGATATTAGCTAACTATTGATCTCTTACACATATCATAGCGTAAGTTGAAAAGCTCAAATTCAATTTATGAGTAATATGAAATTTAAATATTACACACACTACGTCAGATCCGTCGTGAGAAAAAAAACTTTTTACGTGAAATTAAAACGTCCAAAACAGTGCCTTAAGTGACAGGTCAATTTGCGTCGAAACCCTTTTTTTCCGATTATAATTTTAGTTTATACAAAATATGAGAAACATATCCACGGATCTGACACGAAGGAATCTCCCAGGAATCATCCATCTACAACTTTGTCTCCCCATCTACAGTCCCACAGAGCTTTAAATGCTAAGTTTGTGAGTTGGAGTTTATTTATAAAACATTATTAACGGATACGGTGGCGATACCTATACACGGCAATAAAAACATCGTTCGCTTAAAAGCAATGTGATTGACACTTCGCATCACAAATGACGTTATCTCCAAAAGTCGCATTCGTATGGCAACCTAACTGTGTCTATAACAGATTCCAAAGTATATTTACAATATAAAAATAGTTTGACTCTCTCTCTTTCTATCTTCACTAATTTATATTTCCCTTGCCCGATCACACTTTTCGTAACGCTCTCGTCACGTATTCACCTGTTTACTCCCCAAGTGAAGCGTGCGCAAATTTAACTTCAAAAACAGCATCGGTCATAGCACAGAGTTATTCACATTCGCTTCCTAATCGTTCGAATGAGGTTCCGAAGAAAATTAACTTTGCGTTTGGTTATCTCTATTTGAAAACTCCATGAAAATTTTATCAAAAGCGCCCAGGGCGCACCAACCCAAGTTTGTCCCCGTTCCCACTGCACGTCTGAGTTAAGGCAAGTGACGAACTTAGCTCACATGGATCACAGATCACCCTACCCGGTAGAAGATTTCCCTTTTGACATTCTATAAGTTTAATACTATAATTACAGAACTAACTAACTAACTTAACGAATAAGCACCAATTGTTTAATCCTGTCGTTTCGACTTTTTAAGGAAACGGTTTTCATAGGATAACCTATTATATACTTTACAGTATTCGTAAAAAATGTTTCACTTCAATAAGGGGACAAAAGAGTGTGCTCAATCATTCAGTTCAGTTTATTTTTACTACGAACAAAGTTTGAGAAATTCCTTTAAGTACTTATAATAAAAACAGCAATAGAAGTCCCCACGCTTCCCAAACTAGCAAACCTTTTAATCTTGTCATTATTAATACACCTAATTATGTATTTATTGAATGTTATTTATTATCTGTAATCAATGTTACACACTTTAATAGCTCAGCACTAATCAGTTTTTTCGGTAACACAATATAATTGCCACAAGAACATTTACTCATACATCACTATAAGGACTTGATTGATGTTGATAGATGTAAGTTGGTTTTTCTTACATTTAGTTAACTTATTCGTTTATTTATTCGTGGATCTTCAGCATAAAAGGCACGGCGCATGCTTAGATTTAAAATAAAGATTACAATTTGCGCGCTCCTCTAATTTTAGGAGACCACGGTGTGATAATTAAATATAACCTGCAAATTAAAGTGACTTCAGATTGACATATCATACTAATATACACAATAATGATAACAGTAAAATATTTAAAAAAATATATAAAATTATATACAAAGCAGCAGGTCTTGTTGTGTCAGTACAATTTGTTGATAAATTGTTATTGTGACCGTATGCTTTAAAACACATTTGACGTTATTTGGCAATAAAATCCATAAAGAAGGATTTGCTCCTCGTCTCCGAGGACAAAGGCCTCTCCAACGGATCTCCACAATGAGCGGTCTTGCATTCTTTTTCTTTTAATTTGAATGGGTTCGCTCTCGATCCCAATCAAGCCTGGGGGCCAAGACAGGGTCCACGATGGAATGAACTAACCCAGAAGGTGCATTGAGAATATTCGTAGGCTGATAACGATAAACCTATACATACAAATATAACAGCTAAACATCGATATAGTTTCAGTATTTAGGTACAAATCATAGCCGTAATCTCCGTTCAGACAGCAGGCTGACTCCTGCCACGCCTCTTGTAAGCAACTTTTTTCTGGACGATCCCACTATATCCTATACGAATTACTGGCTATTTTTCTTTTAATGTTTTGTAGTCTATTAGTTTCTTTGTTTTGAGTTGCATTTGGTTGCCTCCTTTTACTGTGTCTATAAAAAACACTCCGATTGACTTATAGAGAATGCCTAATGGCGTTAAGTCCCTCATTTGTACAGTTTTATGTATAACAAATGCATTTTCAGACCCAACTCAGTAACCATTCCGCTAAACATATAACAGGAAATTTCTCATATGAATTGTTTTCATAATACATGCAAATTGAACGCTACAGAAGGAAATGAAATATATAAAAGTGAATCGCATCTGAGGCAGTGCGCTCCGACATTAATCCGCTGGCCGCTGATTTATATCACAGACCCGTTCCTATTTGGCGCATTCCATTAGCTAGTTCGGTTCAGGCAACACTGTACTGTAAATGTAGTATGTCAGCGATTTTTAGGAAGCTTGCGTGACGTTATGAACGGAGTTTCAGTTACTTTGGGAAATTTATTATTAAATATACTTAATAAAGCAATAGCACAGACTCAGGCTCTTTGCCTGAGTCTGTGTTTCCTGACAAAAACAATTTAGGGGTCTTCAAGTCACGAATAAATAGGTACCTTCTAGGCAAGCGCGGCACATCCTAGATCACATCGACGCTTACCATCCGGCGAGATAGTGGTCAAGCGCATGCTTATTTTCTATAAAAAAGAAATATTTATTTGACGATAAATATTTAAAAAAAATCGACTCGGTTCACAAGTGGTTTTCAAGCGGGATTTGAACCCGAGTACGAGGCTAGTACCTATTTATCTTCTATCTGTGCTACCGAGACCTCGACAGAACCATTGATTTTTTTTCCAAGTTTTATTAATCTAACGCCAGCGCCATCTTTTCATGTTTTAGGTACTACTATCTATCGAATGTCATTTTTTTTAAGTGAAAACTTCTTTAGGCGCATTGGGCATTTTTGAGATGGCAAAAAACCATTGAACTCGCGACGATGTTACCGACACCGCTTTTGACAGTTAAAAAAAATACAAATACGAGTACTATAATCCAAAAAGCTTTTATTTCTAAGATAAATTATAAGATAAAAAATTATAAGATAAATTATGTTAATAGAAAAATACTGAAAAGTCAAATCTCAGGCCATAGACTTGGCCTTTATTTTTCTATTAAAATAATTTATCTTATAAATAATCATCTAAAACGAAATATGTTAGTAGAAGGAACGATTTTGCAAGGTCGCCGACAAAACTAGATAGAAAATTTCGCCTAAGTAGTAATCGAGAACTTACTTCCTAAAGTCTGGAAGTATTCACTTCTGCCGGCACGCCCGGAGTGTCACAGTTCTTTTAATCGATTGTCGATGGAGAAGAAAGAGCTATAAAATTATCCTTTTTCTTGTCATTTTATCATTAATTGCTAGATTGAATTATCGAACGAAAATATTACGAGAATAAATTCAACGTGTCTTAGTGTTAAGCGCGGTTTGAACCTCTTCTCGCTATCCGGTCGAGTACTCTCCCAATCGAGTTACAATAATTTCTTTGAATGCATAAATCTAGTAGTTGCATTTTAAAATATCACGATAAATATATATTGCAGCCTGAGAAAGGGTCTCATTGTTTAAATATATTAAAGCAATATACTTAGTGTATTAATGGTGAGAAGATAATATTCCCACGTCTGTATAGGTATTGAAATACGATCATTGCAACCGCTGGCTATCGTTTTGCGCAGACGCCTTCATCTCCGCTGAGCTCATGCACCTGCTGTTCCTTATAATGTCCCTCGCTTTGTCTGCTGGTGGCAGTGAACCCGGTGACAGTGAGTGGGATTCTGGAACTCATGAGTATATTGTGGCGCGGTATTTCCAGAAGAGGCAAGTACGTAGACCGTTTGTTTTGGATAAATCGTCTTAGTATCTAAATATGTAATACCTATAATAATAAATATAAATTACTTTAATAGAAAAATACTTGAAAAAATCAACTCAGCTCACAAGTGGAACCTCAGGAGGGAATCGAAGCCGCAACCTTTGGAAGTCCGGTATAATGCTCTCCCAATTGAGCTACCGATCCTTGTGAACACTCGTCGAAATTTTCTAGTACCTTTCTAATTTTTACACTGTAGGCCAGCGTGGTCTCATTACGAGAGGATTATCTTCTCATTATTTTTACAAAAGTTTGGACAGTCAATTAAGTCAATCAATCAGTTTAAAGATAAAACAGCCATTTAATGTCATAATTTTTACATACTTTTTGTATTTGTCAATTTCGATTCCCGTCTGAGATTTCATTTCTGAGGTGAGACGATTTTTTATAGTATTTTTCTATTGAAATAATCTATCTTTATAAGACATCATTGAAAAATGCAAAGAAATATGTTGACATATTTCTTTGCATATTATAAAATAACAGTTAAACGATTAAATAATAAGAAAATATTATAAATCATCTTTGATTCTCAGCTGGAGAAAAGGAAAACAAATAATCGACGTAACCCTCCAATAATAGTTATAAATCTCCTGCTAACAGTATTGATTATTAACTTTGTCATCTTTTGTGAATAATAATAATAATAATGCCTTAAACACATTATTAATATTCCCATTAACCCCCGTGTGTCGAGTGGGTCCATTTCCGTAGTACAATGGCAAGGAACGAACTGGATCCGCTTGGTATAAAACTGACTTAACCGAAAGTTCTTCATGTGTAATAAAATGAAAATAACGTTATTTAAATGCACTTAAAATAAGTTGTTTTAACTCTTTTACCTACCACCCATTCAGGACGTCTTTTATCTGACAAGAAGAAAGAAACTCGTCAGCTTTAACAGAAGTAACGACTTTTACAATATTATATGTCGTCGCAGTGCATAATCCACAAAAAACAATATTATTCTCTTATCACAATTATATATATTTTTTGCGCCCCTAGCGACTGGGCACCCTCCGGACTCGGGAGGGAGGTGGTGAATCCTCTATGGATACTCCGGCCCCGCTTCTAAGTTATGTCAGACTCGCACTGACTAAACACCACCTGAAATTGTACCCGGGAAGGGTCAGAAGCCTACGCCTAAGGCGACCAGCCCACTAGAGAGTTATGGTTTTAATACATCGTTGATTACAACAAGATGTGTTCTAGATACAAAATACAAGTTGATACCACACATTATTTATGGAAAAAAACACCAGAAGTAGTTTTTTGACGTGACAACGTCTTAAATTAGGTTGCGGCTGGGAGTCACTTATGAAAAAGTGTAACGCTCGGTAACGTTACGATGAGTCACCGAACGAGAGAGAGGCCCGCCGAATGCCTTGCGTCTCTCTCCCACTCAACTATGATCGGTCTGCCGCGCGCATTGTGCAATTTAATTATATTCATATCAATTAATATTCTACCGAGAAAAAGACGTTGTCACGTAAAATCTTCGCCCGTAAAACCGACTTTACAGGCAAAAACAAAAAAAAAAAAAAAAAAAAAAAAAAAATATAAAAAAAAAAAAATGGTTTTTTTTATCAAATTTTTAGTATCAAAAATACCTATGGTCCTGAAAACTGACAGGCATCCTTGATGTTAATAATGTTTGTATTTTTTTACAGTTTATTCGTACGTCGAACTTGGGAGCAATTCTATTTAAAAATGAAATGTTAAATTTAACTCCCAAAAGGAAAAGGTTTTTAGTGTACATACACAAGACGCGTGGCGTTTCGTTACGGTTCAAAAACAGCCAACAGACGGTGTCGACGGGGTGAGCCATTGTATTATTATTATCATTCTTGTAGATTAATTCTCTTGTAGGAGAGGGAAAGGTAAGAATATACCAGACATAATTTTGCTAATTCAAAAGTATTTTAATATAACAAGCTTTTTTACTGATTTTGCGCATAATTTATTTTATATTTAATTCTGTGATCACTGTTCATGTAAAGGAATCGAAACGTAAGGATTAAATATAAAATAAATTATGCGCAAAATACGAGTAATGTGGTTTATTTAAATGTGTAATGAGCGCGTGTGTAAGAACTAAATATTCTAAAGTATGTAAATTGAAAACTCAATCACAAAGATATGCTTTAAAATAAGATAATACTTATATCGTCGAATATGGTACATATTACATCAGATGTAATCGATAGTGTTAATCAGATCAATGACGTATGGTGACGCATCAACACATTCTGCCATCATACGACAGCATGAAAATATTTGGAAATTAAATTAATCAACTAATAAAACTAGTAAATAAAATAGTCAAATTGTAAAAATCATAAAAATGTTTGTATGTCCAATCGAATTCAAAATAGCTTCTGGAAAATAGTACAATAGATTTAAATAAAACAACTCATTTAGGATCTTTTTTCATATAAATCCTTACATTTCGACTCGTTTACAGGAGCCGTGATCACAGGATGACTAAGCCAATGGTCGTCATATATTTTTCTACGTTCCCAATATTTAAATCGGGCACATTCCAAACTATTAAAGTCGAAACGTCAGGATTAAAAATAAATTATGCCCAAAACCCTAGATAAGTCGAAAGTGTAAGAACTAAATAGGACATTATTAGAGCCAGATTAGTCATTAGCGATGACTAATCTGGCTTTGGTCCCTCGCTAACTTTGAAACTTGGACTGCCGACAGAAATAGCCAAGGTATTTTGGAGGGTTGCAGCGTAAGCAACTGCGACTTCATGGATGACCCAGAGTGGCTGATGGAAGCGGATGCCGTTTTAGTCATTCTGGGCCTGAAAGGGACGTCCCACCCTACTCTCCCGTCAGCCCGTGCCTCACATCAGCGCTGGGTGTTTCTGGCCACAGGATCGCCGCCATACACACTCGATTCTAATAAGATCGGGGATTTAGCCAACATGTTCAACTGGTCCATGACTTACAGGTATGAAATTCTTGCTTTGTGAATTGATGTTTTTTTTTTACAATCACACCAATTAGCCTAGCCAAAAGCTTGTGTTATGGATACTAGGGTAACAGATAGACACACATATATCATACATAAATAAACAATATTAATAGGAATATATATAAATACTCATGTCTCAGGTACAAATGCTCGTATGCATCACACATACAACTTACCCCTTCTCGAAATCGAACTTCTGGGAATCGAACCCAGGACCGTCGTACAGTGGTAACCCTCCATAACACGCCGTCTCAAAAATGGTTTTTGCGAAAATAGGTTTTCCCGAACTTTTTTATGTGATACTTTAGCTTAATAAACATCTAATTAGATTTCAGTAATATATTATATTTAATTTGTAAATTTTTAGTGAAATGAGTCGCCAAATATCAGACATAAAAAATATTGTTTCTGGTAAAATAATCGTAGAGACATTTCAAACAAGTAATTTGGAGACATTTTATTCAGAACTATATATGTATTATACATTTTATAGAGAGCAAAGCATTAAATATTTATTAAAAATAGCTGAGTAACTAATAAATATTAAGCACAAAAGTATATTCTCATCTTAGTATAGCTCTTATTTAGTATGAGACCTTGGGTTTCAAGTAGACTTTTGAAATTGAGCGCTGTCTGCCGCTGTCTTCTTACATATCTTATTATAATCTTTGGTTATTCTAAAATACGAAAAACAAAAATTTTGCCCTTCTTTCGTAAGATAGAAAAATATTTTAGAGGGGAAAAAATTATTTTTGTTATAATTCTATTATTTTTTATTGTATTCTCAAAATGATCACAATTACAAACTTATGTTTATTTAAGATATAAAATACGTGTGTAAAAAACAACCACGCCTCCGAGCCCTCAGATGGGATTCGAACCCACGACCTTTCGCAATCCGGGCAACTGCTCTGACCGCTGAGCTACCGAGACGCTGGCATTATTAGCTGGCGTATTTTATATCTTATAGAAATATTGCATTGTGAATGCAAAAAATTAAATAAAAAACATAATTATAGCTGGTTCCATCTTAATTGATTGTTTAATATTTGTAAAAATATTACTTTCAATGTTGAAGGTAGTTAGCCGTATTTTATATCTTATAGAAATATTGCATTGTGAATGCAAAAAATTAAATAAAAAACATAATTATAGCTGGTTCCATCTTAATTGATTGTTTAATATTTGTAAAAATATTACTTTCAATGTTGAAGGTAGTTAGCGTTCAACATTGGTGGAACGATACTAGCTCATAGTAGAAGTTGGAATACGTTTGTAAAATTCGACACGTTTGCCAGCGTCTCGGTAGCTCAGCGGTCAGAGCAGTCGCCCGGATTGCGAAAGGTCGTGGGTTCGAATCCCATCTGAGGGCTCGGAGGCGTGGTTGTTTTTTTTTTACACACGTATTTTATATCTTATAGAAATATTGCATTGTGAATGCAAAAAATTAAATAAAAAACATTATGTTTATTTCTTAGTTTAATCAATAATTTATTAGTAACATAACAATAAATTATCATTATTAAATCAGTGGTTGCATATTCTTTGATAGTTACGATGCCCTTATTGTGGTTTAATGATAAGTATGATTTTATCTATTAACCACATAAAATATCAATACCACATTCACACGAGAATTTGTAAATACATTGCACACTGCACTTCAACTCAAATATATCAATTATACTCAATACAAAATTATTTTGGAATCAAAAAAAATGTGCTATCCTCCAAGTTCTAGTATCCAAATTAATGATATAGGAGCTTCTATAAAACTCCAAGACCAGACTCCTTTTAGACCATACTATATCAAGAATTCTTCAATTAATTCGCTTTACAAATCAGGATATAGTAGAAATTTGAATCTATACGTTAAATAAATCTGTGATGGATATTATTAGGGACATTAACGGACAACATCATTAAAAGTTATTAATCAAATTCAAATGAATATACATGTGTATACATTTTATCGCTCGTGACTGTACGTGTATATGCACAGGTACTGTCCCTGCAATCTTGATCAACGCTCAACGTCTTTAGAATTTTCATTTTAACAGGAATTTATATAATGAGCTTACTTTGTGGGCCGAATGAAATTTTTAGAGTATTTTTCTGTTAAAAATGTATCATATAAATATCTGCAAAATTAGTAGTGTTCTTAGAAATCATATCTTTTAACATTTTAAATCTTTAGGTATAATATTTATCTTAAAATATATAAATTACGTGTCACGTTGTTTGTCCGCGATGGACTCCTAAACTACTTAACCAATTTTGATCAAACTTCGTAACTATCTGTTATTTGATCTAACTTAAAAGATAGGATAGATTTGATTTAAATTTATAACACAGCAACGCGTGGCCGGGGCAGCTAGTATTAATATAAACTTTAATCCTTCATACTGCGCACAGCGAACAAGTGGAAATTTCTTCTTGCGTCTGTATTATAACCGGTCCGTTTCTAAAGACAGGGTGAATAGGCCCCTTCTGGGTTAGCTCGTTCCATCGTGGATCCTGTCTTGGCCCCCGGGCTTGATTGGGATCAAGAGCAAAATTTAAATACAAAAAATCTTAAGGTATATTAAGAAATCTAGATATTATACAGCAGGCGTTTTGTAAAGCCTAAATATTGTTTGCTCAACATTTTAATTCGAGCCATTTAGGCAGCGCACACCGATAAATCAAGTGGGCGGCCAGTTTTTTCTGACTACAATAGTCTTGTTGTGATTTATTTATGAAACACGTATTTTATCACAATCACGAATAGGCTAAAACACAGGGGTTATGTAGCTTCCATTTACAGAAAAGAGAATACCTATGTATGTCTATCCGTTATCCTAGTATCCATAACGCTTAGAGTGCTTACTTTGGACTAGGCTAATTGGTGTGATTGTAAGAAATATTATTATTATTATGGGTATTTTTAACTCGCCTTTTAATACTGGCATTGATAGTCACTACGGATCCAAACCAAAAAATAACTATTATTTTCCCGTTATAGAACTTTATCACAGTTGATTTGCCGGATTTTTATCTATTTCTTAAAAATTATTAGTATTGTTATGTATATGGCATTTATGGTAATAAAGGACAGAGTCAGACGTGCCAATACCGTTCGGACGCACGGTGCCCTTAGCAACGCCTGTTGATGGCGACTCCTCGCTGAGCTCGCTGGTGCCTTACTGGCGGGAGAAACAGCGCCACGTCCTGGCTGCTGCGCTACTCTCCAATTGCCGCGCACAGCCTCGGTTCAGTTATTTGAACACGTTGAAACTATACATGCGCGTGCATTACTACGGGAGCTGCTTCTACCGGAAGCCGAATGAACAGTGAGTGTCACCACACCTAGATTCTGTTCAAAAATGCTCAAAAAATGCGTTTCGCTCTGTGTAGGTACACACAAAACAAGATATTAAACACTTGTATACTTTAAAAGAACTGGATTTATGTTATTGTAACAAGACACTTGTAATATGAACTGATATCTATCCAAATACGAACATTGGTTACTGTAAGAGTACTCCAAGATACTATAAACTATTTTCTTTAACTATCGCTATTGGAGCTGAGCGAGCGAAGCCAGCGAAGCTCCCATAGATGAGCTCTAATGACGAAATGTATGTGACGCCATAACTCTATGAGTTCTTAGCCGATTTTCGTATTTTTTGTAATGAATCGAACCAACAGGTTTGGACTAGATCGCGACGAAGATCGAAATTTGAAATTCGCATAAATAAAAAAGTTGTGAACGAATTTCCCATTGAAAAAAAAGTGCGCGCTATTTTTCTAAGCTTTCATTCTTATGGATTTTTAAATTTACTCAACATTATTGTTTTTTTAATATTGCTCTCCAATATTTGGCGCTAGCGAAGCTTTAAGCTTAGCGACTGCATCGACCTAGTCATTGAAAACCTACTATATAAATACATCGCTTTATGTATAGTAAAGTATCATTTACTCCGCACTCGTTGGGCGTTATTTAGAACCTCTGCGTTAATCACCGCAGCTCTACCATACTGGCTAGTAAAGAAGTTGATAAGTTGCTGAAATTGAGACTGACTGTTTTGTTTGATCCGATTGTAACAGATGCCCCCAGAGAGGAGAATGCAAGTCACTTAACCGATACCTGTTCTACTTGGCATTCGAGAATGCCGAATGTGCTGAGTACATGACGGAGCGGGTGTTCGAACACGCGCTACTTCGGGGCGCGATCCCGGT
The DNA here is from genome assembly GCA_927399485.1 of Calamotropha paludella. Lineage (NCBI taxonomy): Eukaryota > Metazoa > Arthropoda > Insecta > Lepidoptera > Crambidae > Calamotropha > Calamotropha paludella. The sequence goes on from OV656812.1 coordinate 28,044,990, forward strand.
GGTGCTGGGCGCGTCGTACAGCGAGTGCGCTACGCTGCTTCCGCCCGGCTCCTTCCTGCACGTCCGTAACTATTCCACGCATCGAGACTTGGCGAAGCATATGCAAGCCATAGTTAGTGACGAGACCAAGTTGCTGACGTGAGTTCTTTTTAATATAAGAGAGACAAAAGACGATATGAGACTGAAATCACGATGTGTAGTCAGGTCTCCCCTCATATCATAACTTAATTTTAAATTGGGTGATGGGTATAGATAGCTTTTAATATATGTTATTGTTGTTGCTTTTAATGGGTTCGCTCTTGATCCCAATTAAGCCCGGACAAGATCCCTGATGAAGCGAAGGTGCTTTTTCACCCTGACTCTATAAGTCTTATAACGGACGGGTTATAAGTATTCGGGCATAGAGACACAGTGAGGGAGTTATACTCCTTTGCTGTGCGCGTTATAAAAGATGTTGAGAAGTGAATTGGTGCGACAATTAGGAATAGCAACCAAGAAAGAGTTGGTTGTTTCTAGTTTTCTTAACATTAGTGTTTGTAAGGGGTAGTGCAGGAGCCAGATAAAGATTTCAGATAGAACTGTGTCTCGTATCATTAAATAAAACGTGAAGTGATCGATATTTAAAATCAACCAAAATGTTTGTTTCTATCGAGATGGAAAACTTAAGTGAACATCCTGTTCACCCATAAAATATTTTTAATGTTTGATCAATATTACAACAAACAGTTTAAAAGAAGCATTTTAAACTGGTGGAATTTAGAGACTGACGTCTCATGTTGAAGGTTTCATAAATGGAGGCGCCACTTCGAGGTGAGGAGCGAGACGCAGTGGACGGGCGCTCATGGCTCGCGACTGTGCCGGCTTTGTGAGGCGCTCAACTACAACGGGCGAAGCCGCCGTCGCTACGAAGAAGACGACCTTCGCCGGGTCCTGGACCGTAACGCCAACTGTCGGAACGTTGCTTAAACTTTCACCACTGGATGTTACAAGGACATAATTATGCATTGTACAGTAAATACAAGCTTGTGTTGTAAGGACCCATAAATTTTGGCTGGACATTTTATTTTTTTATTTTGTAAAAGGCATTCTAACAGTCAGGCTTAACAGCAGTGGATCGCATACCGGTTTTCATGGTTACGTCACTCCAAGGTCCCGGATTCTATCCCCGACCGGGTCAATGATGTTTTTGTTGTTTCTGAATTCCATAGCCCAAGTGCTTTAGCTATTCAACTTGAGTTTAGAACAATGAATGTGATGATATTTAATATATAATTAGTTATTAAATATTGACTAATTTCCAATCATAACATTTTTTTCTAAATAAAAAAAATTACTCAGACAATTATGCAGACCAATTATAAGCATTCAAAAAACACAATAAAAAGGCTACAAACAAATTAGTTATACGGCAATTATTGCAATAGGTAAAAAAATTGCAAATATTTAAGCGAACTAAGAAAAAAGTTATCCTAAAATGGAAAATGCTTAATTCAGACCAAAGTGTTTGAGCCATTTACTCTCAAAGGATATAGGATTGTCGTGTAATATATCGACTGTCCTGAAATATATTCATAGCTGGATTGCTTGTACAAGCCTCGCAATAAATTGAAAAATGGTTCATGCGAACCCAGGTTGGTTCGGTGGCGAGGATTATCGATTAACTTTACAATGGAGTGACGCGAGCAAATACACGGTATTCCAACAGTTAAGCTCTTGATACATTGCTGCCCTTGACTAGAAACTTTTGGATAGATATCAGATCGAGAGTCAGGCGCATAAGTTTAAAATAGTTACTAAACTAGCATGCTTAGAACAACAGAAACTGCTTTGATTATATAAGATAACGAGGCACTGCGGTCGCATTTAAAAGTTTACATTGTAAAATTATTTAGTTCTTACATTTCCGCGTACAGTTAAATAAAACAACTTTTTTACGGTAATTTATGTTTAACCCAGACCTTTGGATTCCTCTACAGGAGCCGTGATCACAGGATGACTAAGGCAATGGTTGTCATAAGTTTTCTCCTACAATCGTCGAAACGTTAGGATAATTAGAAATAGAAATATAAATTATGCGCAAAAATCCTAACTAAGTTGTTTAATTTAAATGATTTTAGGAAGTTTTAATTTAACTCAATTTGGACAAAGTCTGGCGTATTAAAATGGCCACTTGTAAATACTCAAAAGGTGGTAAAGTAGATGGGACTTGGGTACATGTTAATTAAAACCAGTTGTTCGTGGTAACATGTTGTATTTTAGATGTTACAACACAAAAGAGTGAACATAATTAATTACATTTTATTTAACTAAACTAATAGTAGGTCATCAGCGACATACGTCATGTTGCAGAGCGTAATGGTAAGTTACAGTACAAGTGCAAAGTACGACTATATTACAATACAATAAATATATATTACCTACATTTATACCAATCAGCAATCAGCATAGCTTTAAGGAACTACTGTTAGCCTTAAAGTATTGTGGTAATTTGCTTAGTTGTTGTAGGTAGGTTAGGTAGTTAGTTGTAGAAAAAGATGTGTAATTTAAATTTGTAAAATTAATTTATCCAAAACTCAACTGGTTACAAATCACTTTAGTGTATGATTATCTTAATAATAGTGTACCTTAGTTTGTCGCGTGGGTCGGTTCTCTTTAATCGCTATGCAGCCGATGCAATTATACAATCAGCAGCTCACGCCAATTGCTTCCCGGAAACCAACCGCTGGAAACAGTACGAGTGGTTGGGCCGGTACCGGGAAACCTCCCCGCCTCACACGCTATTATGTATAATGTATAATTGTTAAATTACGATATTGTTACAACACGAGACACGAGCAAAGCCTTACAATTTAATAAACCCCGTTTTTTTATGTCACAGTAAAATTATAACTTTCTAAAGTAAAACTTTGGCTTGTTTGACAGTTCTTTTAAATAATAATCATATTTCTTACATTCACACCAATTAACCTAACCCAAAGTAAGCACTATAAGGCTACCAAAGATACTAGGGGTAATGGATAGACATACATATACGATACATAGATATCGTCCCTTAGCTAACAACACGAGACGAAAAAATCGGTGGAATTTTAGCTAAAGTATATATAATATACATATTTTTATAATATACTTATTAAAATATACTTTAGTTAAAATTCCACCGATTTTTTTAAATAGTCAGTTTATTTCGTCTCCTGTAAAGTTGGTGAAAATGACTAATGCGGTGTTGTTAGCTAAGGGGCGATATGTAATATTAATAGAAATATATATAAATATTTCCCACGTTTTTCTTAGGTCGCTTTCTTGTCTGTTTGCTTGTCTGTCGTCTTGTCTGACCGGTTGGAATCTTGTATCTCAATTTTGAGGCACTTCCCGACCACCTAGCGAGTTGAAACTTTCAGGGTAGCTCAGAACCCGATGACCATCAATCAATCAATTTTTATTTTCAGATATTACAATCCATATATTTTGTTAGTAACAATTAATCATCTTATATCCTATGTTAGTAAGTACTGAGACAAAACAAACAGTTGAAAATCAATGAATACCAATATATACAAAGACCCCCACCCGCACCACCGACTGGACAGCGTCTTCAACGCTACCCAATCAGGGTACGAATAAAGACCCTCATAATACCAGAGTCAAACTTATCGGCTATGACTTTTAGGATGCTGTTACTGCTGCTACGTATTCTATTGAGTAATGATGTCACCCGCTTCCGTATTATCGCATGAAAGCCATCAACCCTCGCCTGCATTAACTACGTTGATGCACTACAGAAGCGGGGCAACCCCAACAGCATCCTATACCCATTATTATACTGCACTCGTAGGGCGTTAAGCGATCTTTTTGTACACGAAATTCACAAGCTGCTCGTATAAAAGGATTGGAAGTATGCTTTAAACAATGTGATCTTGACTTCGTTACTACAGCGAGCAAATCTGCGCGCAAGCATATTGCAGCGGACCGCCAACGCCCTACGCTCCCTGTCAACATCTAATTGGTCATCAAGTTCCTCAGTAACATAATGGCCAAGATACTTAAACTGTTGAACCCGCTTTAATTCAATACCTTTCAACTTTATAGCGGGTACAGTTAACGGCAACTTACCCTGAGCCTTGAAAACCAAATATTCGCTTTTCATGGCGTTATAAGTAAGACCGTGCTTTCGAGCATACTTTTCACAAATACTTAGCAAGGATCTCATAACGTTTACAGAAGGGCTCAGTAGCACCATGTCATCCGCATAACTGAAATTGTTCATACAAACGTTGTCTATGGAGCATCCGACTAGTGATTCACTGAGCTCAACCAAAAGCTCGTTCACGTACAAATTAAAGAGCTTTGGCGAACTTAACCCACCCTGCCTAATTCACATCCACATTCCAATCTGTACGTGTCCGAGAGACAGTTAGACCATCTGACATTATTAGTCTGGTTAGCATACCAGTAATGGAACAATCGTTGTATTTGCGTATGTACGCTTGTTTTCCTGAGCCTTTCCCACAGCAGATCATATGAAACTAAGTCAAAAGCTTCTGATAGATCAAGAAAACAAGCACACACCGGCGTACTTTTCTCTTTGTAGTACTGAACGGTGTGCTTAAGGCTTAATATTGCGCTTTCAGTGGATAATCCAGTTCTGAACCCGAATTGCGTATCACTAATAATCAAATGCTTTTCAAGTTCCGAGTCAAGCACACCGTCCAATACCTTAGCCACTACGGTGGCAAGAGATATCGGGCGGTAATTACTTTTGGCTGAGAGATCTCATAACATAACAGGTACTCATTACTCATTTGGCATAACAGGTACAACAATTGTTTTCATAAGGTCTGGCGGAAGGTACGAATGATTCAGGCCAAGTGTGAAAAACATCGACAATACTCGCGCCAAATGGGGCCCCGCAAACTTTAAATGCTCTATGCTGAGTCCGTCATGACCAGGGGACTTGCCACTAGACATATTGTATATAATATCATTAATATGTTGGGCAGATACAGTAAATAGGTCACCGGTCTGAACCACCCTGCGCGGCACCAAGCGGCGACTTTACACTAAATTGATCTTTGAAAAGCTCAGCAATAGCCTTACAATCACTCACACCATTCACACTCAAAGGAATGCCAGGCTTAGGGTTCATTTTATTAGTCGCTTTCCAAAATTCACGGAAATTTTTAGAACCACAATGATTGGCACGCTTAAACAACTTTCAACTTTCTAGGTGCACTTTCAGGTCAACTTTCGGCAACTTTCACTTTTGTATGGGGCTTATCCGATTGTTGCGTAATACATGGTTACTTCGGTGAGTTAATAATTAAAAAGAATAAAATAATAATACTAAATTTAAAAATCTAAAAATCCCACTCTTTTCAGTGACCAAAAAAGAATAAAATAACCCAGCGGGGCCAAGCGAGGGGCCACTCAAAACGTGGGGGCGCATGTTACTTATGAAGATGTAATAAGATGTATGATATGCATAGATGTTGTGAGTATTTGTAAAGATGCGCCCCCACGTTTTGAGTGGCCCCTCGCTTGGCCCCGCCGGGTTATTTAATCTTTTTGGTCACTGAAAAACGTGGGATTTTTAAATCTAGTATTATTATTTTATTCTTTTTAATTATTAACTCAAGGAATTTTTAGAGCAGATATTCAAAAAATACTGGTTAAATGTTTCAACTATTTGAGAAGGAGAACTAATGTTCTCATTGTTTTTGTTTAGGACTTTGTTATCGTGTCTGTGGTAGTTTGATGAATTTGTTTTATCCTTAATGATGCGACACATTGCTTTATTTTTATTCCGAGATGTTAATAATCTTTGTATGTTAGATTTTTTCTTTTCAGATGTATTGTATGTATATATGTATATGCTATTAATACACTCGACAGCAATGAATCCGGGTCACTTAAAGAATGTTAAAAATCTCGGAAACTAAAAATGATAGGTTAATGCAATAAATTGTATTTAATAGACAATGTAATACTCCTTAAATGAAAGTAAAAAAAATATGAGTCACCATACATTTTATTAACACAAAATTACATAAAGAAAAAAACTGCTGATCTCTCCTTAAAACAAAAATAGGAAACATGAAATGTTTGAACTTTATTACGATTTTCTTGAATTTTAATACTTCGTATTGCCTCCTCGTGCTTCCATTACTGCGTTTACGCGGTTTGGCATGCTGTACACCAAGTTCCTTATACGATTTTGGGGAATATTCTCCCATTCCTCTGTGAGAGCAATTTTGAGCTCACGAAGCGTGATTGGGGGAGGGTTTCGTTGTTTTACGCATCTGCCTAGCTCGTCCCAAGCATGCTCGATCGGGTTGATATCCGGGCTGCGCGCTGGCCACTCCATACGAGTAATGTTCATCTCTTGAAGGTAGTCATTCACAATCCTACCTGTATGAGGTCGGGCATTGTCATGCATAAATATAGCATCCTCACCTAAATTGACCATAAATGGACCAACGTGATCATTGAGGATTTCTTCCACATATCTTACGCTAGTTAAAGAGCCGTTTTCTATGATCACCAGCTCTGTGCGACTTTCAGAAGAAATTCCGGCCCACACAAGTACAGACCCACCACCGTAGGCTACTTTTTCTTCGATGCATGCTTGCTTGAATCTTTCCCCTGGTCTTCGATACACTCTGTGTCTTCCATCGTGCTTGTAGAGCATAAATTTTGATTCGTCGGAGAACATAACTTTTGACCAATCTTCAATACTCCAATTTACGTGGCTCTGGGCATATCTTAGTCTTGAAATACGATGCCCACGCTCCAGTTTAGGGCCGTTTGCAGGTCTAAGGGGTTTTAAGTTAGATTCAGCAAGCCGACGTCTTACTGTCCATGCACTTGGGTTACTTCCTCCGAGGCGTCGAAACTGATTGGTGAGTTCAGTTCCTGTGAGAAAGCGATTTCGAAGCATGGTGTTCACCAAGTATCGGTCTTCTCGTGCTGTGGTACACCTGGTTCTGCCCGTTCCTGGTCTGCGTAGGTTAGAACCAGTTTCTTCGTAACGTCGGAGAACTCTTTGTACTGTTGACAGCGACACACCGACAGTCCTGGCTGTATCGCGCTGACTCCGGCCGGTTTCCAGCATTGTAAGTATTCTGGTGCATTATTCAGGCGTAAGCGACATAATTTCAGCTTGAATAATGAATATAGAGCACTATCAACATGGTTTATGTACCCACATAAATGACAGATTACAAACAAAAGCAAAACCAAATGCTGTAATTTCGTAGTTCCATCTTCGAAAGTGGCCCTTTTTCAAATTTGATTTTTTTATGATATAACTTTACAATAACTAAGAAGTTTTAATACCTTCATTTAAGGAGTATTACATTGTCTATTAAATACAATTTATTGCATTAACCTAGCATTTTTAGTTTCCGAGATTTTTAGGATTCTTTAAGTGACCCGGATTCATTGCTCTCGAGTGTAGTTATCTACCTATATATAATTTGGAAAAAGCCTTTAAGGTTTCATTTTCAGATCGATTCGTAAGTTGGCATAATATGCGTTTATGATAGCAGCATTTCTTTATGCCTTTAGTTATCCATTAAGTTTTTTAGCTTTAACTAATTTTATGTTTCTTCGTGGAATATATGTGTCCAAAAGTAATTTAATTATATTAATAAACTCGTTATAATTTTTATTCATGTCTTTATTTGGAGATATAATGTGTTTCCATTGTATTTCGTTAAGTGCGTTTCTAAATGATTCCATTTGACTTCTACTAAATACCCGTGTATTTATTCTATAAGCTATGGCACTTTTAGGTTCAGGCTCTTGCAACCAAACTTGGCCAAATAAGATCTTATGATCTGATTGCTGGCTTTCGTTTACTGTAGTTTTCATCGTTGCGTTTTCACTGACTATGAATTGATCTAGGCATCTAGAGCTATGGGGCGTTATTCGCGTAGGTGAATTTATTAAGCAACGAAAGCCGGAATATTTCAGATGTACAAACATTTGGGAACATTTAGTTTGTTCTGTTATATCTATATTTATGTCTCCTGCTTTTATATATTTTTGCGAGTACAATATTTAAAAAGATATTCCAGCAAAGCCTACATTTGATTAAAGATCTTTTCTATTTCCCGTTCAGGCCGATATATTGATATTAGTATCAAGTTATATGCAATATTTCCGATCGCATAGAACTCAACAATAAATTCTATTGTTAACGATTGGATATCTAATATTTCCTTCGCTTATTTTTATTTAGACTAAATATAGTCACGCCACCATAAACATGCTTCTGACGAATGTGCTTAGCACGCAAGTCGTAGCCCTCCAAGGTGTAAAGATGATATTTATCAGGCAACAACCAATGCTCATTAATTACAATAATATTTCAACGGAAATCTGACAAAAGAATATTTAAATCGTCTATCTTGTTGGTGAAGCACTGAATACTTTGACATATTATATTACAATAGTTACGAAAGGAATATTTATTATCATTACAAATATTATCATCTTGATTTACATCATGAACATTAGGGGTCAGATTCGATATAAAATAGTTGTTACCAATAATTCCGTTATTTATATCAAGCTTCAATTGAGTCAGATCATCAATAATGACTGTTGAACCACAGTTATTTATTCTTCCGGTGTACCAAGAAAACATATCAAATTAATACTTGATATTTTTATTTGAATCGAGAATGTAGCAATATTCATATTTCAAGTTATCAAAGCAAAGCAATTTATTAAACATTTGTAATGTTTTATTGAAAATATTAGCTTTAGCAGAATGCTTAAATATTAGGACACAAATAATTCTATTAGTATGCTGTACAGAACATGAAAATGTTGTACAGAATATGCTGTAAAAACATGAAAATCAAACTCTCCTGGCATTAAAACACAGTAATCCCTACTCGAAAACGTCTCTAATTTGATTTTCAGTCCGCTTAGTAGTTGATCAATATCTCCTCCAGGTGTGCGATAGTGACGAAACTGCATATCCTCGCAACTGCCCTTTATAATTTTTAATTTATTGTCATGGTTAATTGTGCTTATTAGGCAGATTTTTGCAGGTTTTTTCATCACTGTTGTTTCTGTTTTGTTTGTTGTTTCGCCATCTGTCTTCTTAGTTTGTGAATATTCGTGTTAGTGTCAAGATCGTGTTTTGTGTCTGGGCGACATTTTTCTTCTTTTCTTCCAAGTAATTTTTTTTGGTAGGCAATGGTGTAGACACACAGGATCTTATACTTTTTTTTACCTAAATTCAATTCGTTAGAGTTAAGAGATTTGCATATTTTAATCACTTTTTCTTGTTCTTGGGTTTTCTTTAATAGATTTCGGTTTAACATATTTAAGTTGTTAATTTCATTATTAGCAGTTTCTAGTTCTTTTCTCAATATTTAAATTTCAGAGTTCAATACATCGATAACTATATTGTTTTCAGTATGAGCATTCAGGCTATGGGATGTTATATTAAAACTTAAGTTAGCATTCATGTCGCTTGTCGAAACAAATGACTCGGTCGAGCTTGCGAGTGATGCAGACTATTTGGCCGTCGCACTGAGATGTGCTCATAAAAGTGTTTTGTATGTCTAATATATATATATGTATATATATTAGACATACGAAACGTAACTCTCCCGCTTTCTATATTCACTAACTTATATCTCCCTTTCAACTTCCATCCGCCTCGCCCGATCACACTTTTCGTAACGGTCTCGTCATGCATTCACCAGCTTACTTCCCAAGTCGTAAGTAAAGTGCGTAAAGAAGTTTTTCTTCAAGAAATTAGTATCTATGATAATTTTATGGATCAGCTTCAATGACGCATTGTTTGTTACGCCATAACTTCCCGAGATCTTAACCGATTTGAATAATTTTTATGTGGAATCAAATCAACAGGTTTAGAACTAGATCATGAAGAATTAAAATTCGCAAAATCAAAAAGTTATGACCATAAAACATTGGCTCTGATTTCTCATTGAAATAAAAGCGCTTTTTGAGCGTTCAATCTTATGCAATTTTAAAAGTTACTAAAATATTATATAATGCTAGTGAAGCTGTATGTTTGGCGACTGCAACGACCTAGTATTAGGGGTTCGCTTATTCGTTATATTGAGATGGTAGACTATTGTGCCAGTAGCAGGCGTCGTATCGTTGTTGGGCGGGGCCCGGTAGGCTAGCGACGTCCCCACTTGGTACCGTTGCGACTGTTTCTGTTGTAAGCTTCCACGTCGTATTGCTGATGTCTACCGCAGACTACCTTAGAATAACGCACTGGCAAAGAAATCCTATTTTTATTTACTAAAACTGGAATATATTTATCATTTTCATGTGATTTGTGTTGATTCCGTGTACCTGTCTGATTAAGCATTGCCCTTCGAGAATTATTCGTATGTAAATAAATAAATCAAATCACAAACATTGTTCTGAACCCAAGTTGCCATGAAAACCGGTATGCGAGCCACTCGACCATAGAGTTCGTGGAATAGTTACAAAAGGATCAAAAATAAAAATAATTGCCGCTTTATAACTTAAACGTTACATTTGACGATCGTTTAGTGCATCGGTAGCCTGCCTTTGCACAGACGATCCTAGGTTCGAATCCCGTATATATATATTTATTTAGGATGGATTCGCTCTTGATCCCAATCAAGCCCGGGGGCCCAGGCAGAATCCACTATGGAACGAGCTATACAGAAGATGCTATGAATATTACATATTTATGTATCGTATATGTGTGTCAATCTGTTACTCTAGTATATATAACACAAGCCTTAAGTGCTTTCTAAGGGCTAGGTTAATTGGTGTAAAGTCACTTGGTATACTAATCAAAAGGCATAAATTGACATACATTGCAGGTTAGGTATTTTTATTATTAATTACCAGCCAGCAAGCTATTTCGAATTATTCTAAACGAGTATTATGCGTTCTGAAATTATGTTTTTTAAATTTATGCAACCCGATATGGATGCACAAATAAGACAGTGCTTTCTCTATACAGATTATTGGAACAAACAAAACATATCTAGGTAAGCATGATAAAACACGAAGCTTCGTCTGGATACAACGTTAAGATTTATATATAATTGCAACTATAATTTTATTTTGTATACTTAGGACATTACAGTATTTGTATAATGCTAAATCATCGTTTCTGTATTTGTGTCTTATGATGAACGGAACAATAGTTTTAGGTAAAGTTAGTTAGACACGCTACAGAGCAAATATCATACACGCGACTCACTCATTTAATAATAATTTTATTCTAGCACAGCTTCGGTTGGTAAACTTTTGTCTGAAAGTTTCTGTTTGGAAGAGTTTCCTTAGCTATGGTTTGTTAAATTTAGTAAACTTCAGAGGGTTTTTTAATTACTTTGATTTTTTAATAAAACTTAAATATTTTCTTCTGCCTTCACAATATTTTAATCGGGCCCTTCTAAGAAGAAGTGGCGAAAGAAACTCGGGCAGAGGGACCGACCTCCATCTTACTGTTATTATTTGCAAAAAGAGCTAACTACATCACCAGCTCTTGCAATGTGTGTCTTTGGAGGCACTAATTTATTAATTATTGGATCCCAAGCAAGTGGAAAGCTCCAATCTTCGTCTCTTTTTCTTTCGCCAGTTTTTCTCGGAAGGGTCTCCCAATTTCCAAACTCGTAGTAGACTCAGTAGTATACAATGTAATCGTAGTGAGAATTTAATAAATAAATAATATGTAAAAGTAAAACAATTTGATTTGTATAAAAATTATTAGGAACGTGCCCGATTAAAATATTGTTAAGGTAGTGGACATATCAATATGTCTGTAAATCTTCCAAGAAATAAATAAATAAAAATGATATTTCTTTCATTCACACGACCGTTTGGTGCTACTGTAAGGATCCTGCCTTTCGCACAGACGGTTCTGGGTTCGAATCCCGGAAGGGGCAGGTGTTTCTGTGATGAATGCGAGCATTTGTACCTGAAACATAGCTATTCATATATATTTTTATTAATATTACGTATGTATGTATAGTATATGTATGTCTATCCTCTACCCTAGTATCCATAACACAAGCCTTATAGTACTTACTTTAGACTAGGCTTATTGGTATGAATGTAAGAAGATATTTATTAATTTAAATATTTAATGATTGATATTTGTCTGTAAAAATTCCAATAAATAAATAAAATAAAAAAAACTTTCTTTTAAAACAATTAGCCGAGCCCAAAGTAAGCGTTGCAAGGCTTGTGTTTTTGATACAAGGGTAACGCAAAGACAAACATAAATGATACATAGATATTAAATATTTTCAGAAATACATATATATAAATAGCCATGACTCCGTTAAAGATTCTCATATTATTTACACAAATATGTACCCCTTCCGTGACTTTAATCCAGGACTGTAGGTTTGAAAGGCAGGATCGCTACCGTTGCACCAAACGGTAGTCAAATGAACCGAAAATTAGTTACATGAAGCTGGTTAAAAATAGCACGAACGGCGTGGTTACCGCCTTTGAACTTCGCTAGTAGAGCAAATTTTAAAGGAGGCTTATAAAGATCGAGATATTTTTTTTATTCAATATGATACAATACAATGCGTGTATTGGAAGTCAAAGCTACGCTATGGCTTCGTAAGTACATCGTCAGGAGACCTTGTGCCGAGAAGAAGCCATAAGAAACTAGGCAAGGACTGTTTTTTCTCCATTTCATTATGTGTTACATGAGACAGTAATAAAAGATTGTATAAATAATAAAAGATGTACAAACGCTACTGTCGCGTTTGATTTGATATTTGTACGATAGATCTTATCACTTTATAAATAAGGTTTTCATTTATATAAAATGCAACGCGTAGCAACGCGTAGTAGATAACATGTTGATTACAGAAGAGGTGATGTTCAGAGCGAATTTAAAGACGTTGTTCGTTCTTTTTGTAGGTTATTTAAATATAAAATGTAGATTGTCCAAGTTTTTTCCCCCATTTCTCGAAAGGGCCTCCTGATTTTCAGACTGGTGGTTTACTCATATGGTTACTAATAAAAGAGTGATGACTAAAACAGAACAGAACACACACGCATACATTTAGGTAGATTTTACTAAATAGCTTTAATGTGTGTTAATGGTTAAATGTATAAGTTCGAGGTGTGCGCTAATAACTGCGACACAATCCTTGACTAATGCGGTTATTAACGTTAACTGTGTTTTTTGTAAATTATTTATGGCATTAATAAAGATAATTATTTTTATTTTCCATATTTTGATGGTAATATGTGCTTTTCATTTAAAAGTTTTTAGCTCAATAAGCAATATACTTAAATGATTTCATCTCAAAATTCGTCTTATATTTCACAATAAAGTTAAACAGAATCACTTTGATTGTGAACTCAAAGTAATGTTTCTTTATTTACACAGAAACTTAAGGAGATCTCGTCTCGTTTTCAGTTTGAGTGGCCACCAGCATCGCACTCCACAAATAACTGAAAAACGTCCTTCCATTTGTAGAGTTCGAACGGACTCGACCCGCAGTCGTTTTTGTTGGAGAGTGCAGCCGGAGCACTTAAGCGGTCACTTTTAATTCTTACTTTGTGCCGATACTCGCTACAACCAATTGAGGTCCTGACATTTTTTTTTATTAACGAGAATTTATCCGGAAATAGTCTAAAATGTTTCTCATGTTTATTTAGTTATTTATTTTTCATTGGAATTTTATATTATACTATATCTACTATTTACACGATTAGAGAAGCCATATCAGATCCAAGCTGTACGTGACCCCAAAAAGATTATAAATAATAATTGAAGAGCGACTAGTACTTCTATTTTCATGCAAAAAGAACCATGTTATTTATTACTATTATAAAAAAATAATGATACGCCGTCTTTACATCCGTCATCATGTTAATTGTATTAAATGGATTAAAGGCATTTTCACTCCCATGATTACTTTTGTATTTGCTGGAGATTTCCGTCAGACTCTTTCTGTTAATAACAAAGGTACGCCAGCAGATATCATCAAAGCATGCTTGAAATCGTCTCCCTCATAGACTTCGATTGAAAATTTAAAATTACAGACGAATATGAGAGTTCATCTTCATGGTATCACAGATAGAGATTTCCAGTTATTTGTTTAGCTAAAAAAATATAATTGTGTAAATTTTTCACCTGAAGAACCTAAGAGATCACTAAAGCTCACACAAGACAGTTATACACATACGTGTAGTAAATAGTTTTGCAATGCCATATAGTGCACTATAAAGGGCTGATGATAAACTAGTAGTTTTGTATCTTTAAAGTATTTATATATTGACTTGGTAAAACAGTTTAGTCAGAGCCCGTTTATTTTTACATCAAGGCCTTTGGTTACCCGCTACGCCTCTGATGGTAATGACCCCGTTTATTCAATTATTTTTCTCTTTTAGAAAGATGTACAGCGTTTTATAATACGGTGCCACACCGTGTAACTGAACTGCAATTAGAGCAATTTAAAAAACTGTAATAAAACTTTATGAGCAAAGGCCTACACAATGATCATTTGCAGGAAAAAAAGGCGTGGTGTTAATGGCCATTACTTTAAAATTAAGCTGCTTATTAATATTTTGTAAATTAACTTTCCTAATACCTTTTTACAAGCGCTATAATTTTTACAACACATTAAACGGAAAAAAGGCCAAGTGCGAGGCGGCCTCGCTCACCGAGGGTTCCGTACTAACTTAAGTACAACAAGTTAGGTAAAGTTCATCAGGGGAATAAAAAATCACGTTTGTTGTATGAGAACCTCCCTTCAATATAAATTTTATTTTATATTTTTTTAAAGTGTGTAATATAACTCAATATTTGTGAATATTTCAAGGGCCCTACCTGTTGCCGTTATCAGTATCGAGCAAAAACGAGCAAAATAATATAATCCTACTACTATTATAAAGGCGAAAGTTTGTAAGTATGGATGTATGGATGTTTGTTACTCTTTCACGTAAAAACTACTGGATGGATTTGAATGAAACTTTACCACAATATAGCTTATACATCAGAATAACACATAGGCTACAATTTATAAACATATTGTTCGAAATACTAATCCTGCGCAGACGAAGTCGCGGGCACCAGCTAGTATAATAATATTTGTTGTTATAGCGACAACAGAAATACATCATATGTGAAAATTTCAACTGTCTCATTATCACGGTTCATGAGATACGGCCGACAGTCGGACGGATAGCAGAGTCTTAATAATAGGGTTCCGTTTTACCCTTTGGGTACGGAACCCTAAAAACAGCCCTTGCCAAACTTCTTGCGGCTTCTTCTCGGTCTAAGGTCTCGTACGATTTACGAAGCCATCGCATAGTTTTTGACTTTCAATAAACGCATTGTAAAAGCTCACATTGAACAAAAACCATCTTGTCTTTGTCTTTGCTTCCTTAGCCAGACCATTTAGAGTTGAATTCCAACAGGAAAGGACTTTACTCCTCGCGACTTCCATAGTAAGTCTACGAAGTAGTTGCACCACGAGACAGTTCGCTAATCATTGAGAGGTATTGGTTTCTTCGGAAACTTTTCCGATAATGTCGCCTTAATAGGTTTTCGGAAGGCTTTAAGAAATTATAAAGTGCGCTCGGTAAAGTTTTAATTGGTGTCGGGTTGTACAAAGATAATCGATTTCGGGCTCTTTTGCCGAGCTGAGGCAGTCTGGCGGCTAAATTACGCGTCTGTTAGTCTTTTAAGGGGCCCCAGCTTCATAAATTCAAACTTATTGCTTTTTAGATAAACTGACATTCGACGCAGACAAATCTGTTATGAACAGGGTTCGAACATGTTAATTTTTTCATATGACAATCAGACTTACAATATACACAATATTTTTTTCGATACGTAATGTTTGAAGTCAGTAGTACCAAACGTATATAACATCTCAGAAAAAGCGTTTTTACGTGTCAATAAGGAACTCATACAAGAAACAGAATTTATGGTGACAGATGTAATCACCCCACTTAACGCTAGAGGAGAAGTGTAGCTTTTTACCCCACTACACTGCGTCAGCGCATAGGACACACCCAATTATGCTTTTGGTATAGACGAGCACAATCGTTATAAGCACAAAGGAACGAAACAAGCCTATTAAGGCTTTTAACTGCCTACTTTTATACAATTAAAAATATATCGACACTTCGAAAAAAATTAACAGTGCCTTCTAAGGACGTCCGAAAGAAGCAAAGCTTTGTAGTATAAAATGAAAAAGAGATACTCACGTCAGCCACGCACACTGACATCAGTGGGAGCGAGACTGAAGGCCACGCACACTGAGGTGGGGAAGCAGCTGGCTGATAACGGTACTAAATCTGATGCTCTCATGTAACGGTGAAATCTGACGCTTAGCTTCGCTTCAAAACTATCACTAGAAAAAAAATACTTGTGTCAGGGGTCACGCGGTACTCCCACCCTGCTATTCGGGCGAGTACTCTATAACTGACTATAACCTCAGAGACGCAACTGGGGTCAGCTTATGAAATACTTGGGATAATTCGATGCCTACAGGGACGAAGGTTCACAGGAACTAATAAATTAATAGGATTGCTAGACGAGCGTTTGGTGCAACGGTAGCGATTCTGCTTTTCGAACCGATGGTCGTGGGTTCGAATCCCGGAAGGGGCAGATGTTTGTGTAATGACTACGAGCATTTGTACCTGAGTAATGTACCATATATGTATATCTATCCGTTACCTTAGTATCCATTACACAAGCCTTACAGTGCTTACTTTGGGCTACGCTAATTGATGTGAATGTAAGAAATATTATTTTTAATTTTATTGCTATGTAAATAATATACCTAATTATTATTTATATTGTTAAAACTGAGCGTACTAGCTAAAAAGTTTGGCACTTAATACCGGTAAGTTGTTAACAAAGTTTTATTCGATCGTTTACGAACGAGTTACTATGGAGGAACGACAGTTAAAGACTGGGAAGCCTTCTTGCGCTGTTATTTAAACACTTCTCACAATATTTAATCGAGTTTTCGAGTTGATGGTATGAATTAGAGAGACTATATCACTGCGGCATATGAATGCTGATATAAAAATGAAACTTTATTCACATAATCCACATTTTTTTACAATAATAGTAGTGTCATGGTTTCATTGCATCGTTAATTACAACAAAGTCAACAAGTATCTGTTTTGATATTTGGGCATTATCAGCCACTTTGAAGGTGTTTCTTTTATAAGGTGCTGCGCCTCACTATTCCCATATAATTCTATAATTTCTTAATTTGAAGTAATTTCATTTTTGTTTTTAATTTTATTTTTTGCATTCGCAATACCATTATTCTATAAGATTATGGCGTCTCGGTAGCTCAGCGAGCAGAGCTCTCGCCCGGATAGCAAAAGGACGTGGGTTCGAATTCTGCCTGAGGGCTCGGGGGTGTGGTCGTTTTTAAAATGCGTATTTTACGAGAGTAAGTCAATTATTATCCGCAATATAGTTATAAAATTTTGTTGTAATATAATAGGAAACTTACAAATACATCATTTTTCGCCATAGTCCCCTTGCTTTGGATCATCGTTGTTCAAATTTCCTGATGCCAGGAGTGCACTGCTTCTTTCAATGCTTCGTCCGTGGCAAATCTACGGCACCTTTATGTCTCTTTGAGTGGACCAAACAAGTGATAACCGGAAGGAGTTTGCCGTTTACTTTACGGTTCGTAATGATGGATCCATGCTTCGTCATCAGTAATGATCCTATCGAAGAAGTTGTCCCGTTCGTTAACATAGCGATCCAAATGTGACATTGCTTACTTTGGGCTAGGCTATTTGATGTGAGTGTAAGAAATATTCATCAAATTGTCCACTTCTCTTTTATAATATTCAAAGATTTTGCGAAAATATCAAATTTACTTAACTGTAATATCGCTGTCATTTACGTTTATAAATCTTGCAAGATCGCCTGTAAATTTTATAAATAAATATTGGTAGTTATTACAATTAAACGCTTTTTACACTTTACTTGATATACACCGGGCTAAGGTGCTGTTCAGAACAATGCTTTTATAATATTCAATAAAATCTAAAAAAAATCATAATATTAACAATTGCCTTGTCTCCATATTGTGATTTATTCAACTTTTTATTTTTAATATTTTGGTATACTTATTGCATGAAATAATAAATCAAATTAATAATATTATTAAAAATTGTTTACCTGTAAAGATAATCGTAACACTATTGTCATCGCTCACCATTTTTAATTTGCCGCTTAATCCACAAAACTTCATAGATACCACGTTTGACAGTGACACTTTGAAAACTGATAAAGGAAAGAACGCGAAGAAGAGGTTAAGCAACCTAAGAAAATAAGAAGATATCTAGACCTGAGATAAAGGCTTGAAATATTGTTTTTTGTCTTTACAGGTGAGTGCGTCAATTCTTTACATAATAGTGGAAAACTTTATTTGAAAAAAAAAACCTATTTTGTGCAAAGGAATTATTCTATCTATGTAAATATTTTTTAATATTTAATAGCCCCATTCCGAGCACAAAGGCGCTGTCGTCGTTTATGTGTGCTCCGGTCAGGCCAGCAGCCGTGTCCGGCGGCGAGCTGTCCTGTGCCCCTGTGATTATCAGCGAGCACCGGTCCGGTCCGACTACAAAGGGCAGCCGCAACCCCTTTGATTACGCCGCCCGGTACACACCACGAGCTCCCACGTGACTACTTATGTGCTGTGTGTTAAGGCTATTTCTAAAGGAGTTATGATTATTATATTTTTGTTATTTAAGCATTTTAATTGCTTGATTTTTTATAAAAAAATATGACATGAAAAAATGCAACGTTGCTCAGGTGTGAGGCGGGACTGCCGTCCTAGGTTCGGGTCCAGGAAGGGACAGATGTTTGTATAATAAATACGAGCATTTGTATCTGATTTATGGGTATGGTATGGTATAAATACTTTTGTAATTGTATTTCTGCCGCAAAGCAGCAGTGCTTGCATTGCTGTGTTCCGGTTTGAAGGGTAAGATATGGCAGTGAAATTACTGGGTACAGTGACTTTACATCTTGTGTCACAAGTTGGCAACGTACACTGTGGTTCTTGTGGGGGTTGCAGTTTTGCTGCGAATTTCACAAGAGCCACATGTATTATAGGTGACTGTTACCACTTACTATCAGGTGGGCAGTTTGCTTGTTTGCCAACTTTCAGCAATAAAAAAAATAAAATAAAAAAAATATATATATATATATGGCTATCGGGTATATATTGGGCCGTTGAATTATTTTGGCGCTATTAGCCATTTGGTATACAAACTTTTGCCGTAATTTGATATAGTTTGCTGGCTGGTAATGGATAAAAAAAATATCTGACCTAACCTTACCTGCAATGTATACTAGGTCTGCAATGCAATGCTGCTGATTGCAAATACTGAGCGAAGCACTACCTTACCTAACCTCACCTTTATCATAAACAATTGCCTCGAAAATATCGCGCACCAACTGGTTGCTGATACTACATTGATGAACAGCGGTTTGGCTGTGATCAGCTTTTGAATTTTTCTTTCGGTGATTATTCCTCCATGGTAAAGCCTATATTTTTTTATATAGCCTATGTCCGTCAGGTTATAATCATGTATGTTCAAGCCAAAATTCGTTCGAATCGGTTGAACCGTTAAGTAGCAGGAGGGAGACAAGCGAAATTTGTGAGTTGCCTAAAAGAGAGCTTCGCTCAATAAAATTAGCCCAAGTGATAAGTGCGCCCAATGAAATTAGGTCCGGTGTTATTTAAGGCGAGTTGAAGGGCACCCATGTCTATCCGTTATCTTAGTCAGTGCTCACTTTTGGCTATGCTAATTGGTGTGAATGTAACAAATATTATTATATATGGTTATAAGTAAATAAATTTATATTCTAATACTATATCAGATATTGATATATATATCTCTTTTTTATTCCCAAGAGAACTAAGTCGTTTTTTCAAGTAATATCAAGAATAATAATGTTAGGAATAAATAAAGGTGCGTGGGAGAGTGAACGAAGAATGAATATAATACTCGGCAACTAAATGTTGTTCGACAAAAGGACTTTGTGAAAGCTGAAGTCACGCCAAGTGGCTTTTGTCGTATTATAGTAAGTGGAAGGTAGTTATGCAGGCATGTCCCGGCTCTATGATGCCTACGCTACGTCATGCTGATCGGGAATGTTTGTAGGTTGGCAACGCTAACTTAGCGTTTGGTTGTTTAGGCAAGAGCCCGGCGACCTGCATCCGTTGTAGTGATAAGAAATGTATCCCTAAGATTTCTGTAATAGAATCGAGCTTATTTCTTTTTAAAACTTTCGGTCGCCTTCCTTAGAATTAACTAGGTACCTGTTAATAAGCATTAAGCTGCCAGTGTTTATTATTGTGTTTGTACAAGTTCTTGGTGTTTTTTGTATTAAAATTATAAGTAGAAACCTTGAGAACGAGCGAGGATAAAAGGAATCGCAATCTCAATCGATAATTGTCGAAAAAGAGCTTCCGTTGAGCCCAGTTGAGTTACGGTTTAATGTTATTGCAAAAGTGGGTAGTGTAACCATTAAGTCAGAATTGGCTCAATAGGAAATTATTGCTGATCAGTACAATGACCGCACGACCCACCGTTCTCGTACAGGAGAAAACTTAAAAGTGCAGTGGGATCTCCGCTTTTGATTACAAATCACTTTTACTGATTACAATTTTTACCAATTTTTCAAACAATCTAGCCATTTTCGCAAATCAATAGTTCGAGATTTTTTTTGTATAGAGAATAAGTGATTAAGATAAAACTTTGAAGATGATATAATTATTCTCTATCATGATGTTTTTTTTTGTATTTTTGCATACTTTGAAGCTACAGGCGCTTAAATATTCGAATTAAAAACAATAAAAAACTGTATAAGAAAAGGAAAAGCGCAAAGAGTTCCACTCTTTAGTAGTTCGGATCACAAAATTGAAACCAAAACGGTTAGTGCGACTCTTTGGAATATCAACCATATAACGGTGGCGACTATTTGTAAGTCTGGTTCTACAGGCTGTAGGCTAAAGGCGATTTAGTATTTTATGTCCACATCAAGTCGCAGCTTAAAGTGTGTAGACGTGTTTTCTTTTGTAACTACGTAAGCTTGAAAATTGTTGATTTGTAACTTATTCAAATTTGTTGATTTTGTCTCTGTTGATTTTCTTATTGTTGTAACTTAATTCCGTTGGTTTAAGAATTTCACACTTTCTTCATCTTCAATGCTTTCTTATTATTCTAGAAGTAATTCTAGAAGACCAACCACACCATTTATCATCTAGCTCATTTTATTACTGGTAACGCGTGCAAAAAGACGTTTTAACCAAGACGTGTTATGCAAAAACCTAGAATAGAAGTTAATTGAAAAAAACGCAATTCATAAAAATATTTTTTAATTGAAATCAGAGCAGGTAAAATATATATTATGAACTCAAAACACGAACATTGATCCCTACATTCATTATTTTCGTATAATGAACCGGTGGCCATTATATAATTCTCGGAATAGCTCTGTTATCCCACTCAAAACCATGGTTTTCATTCCCGAAAATTCATATTTACAGATGGTAAAATGAGAAACTGATTTGCTCTGGATTATCTGCATTATATTCTATTTTAAGGTTTGTTTGTACGGAAACAATCGAAAATATTTTTAATAAAACAACAATACTCGACGAAATTATAATTTGATCCTTCCAGAACATAATTTGGAAATGTTTAGAAATAGCCTATTATACAATCCATCTTAATTTATATTAAAATCCCAATTGCAATTAGAGAAATATGAATTCATTCAAACAGAAATTATTTTTTATCCAAAGAGCGCACTTTTAACGAATTTATGTCAGAGATATAAATTACACGTTTAATATTCATTTAGCATTGTTAAATTAAATTGAGTGTATTTTTGTTTCTAGTTTGAACTTATTTAATTGCTATACCCTAACTGGGTCATGTACCTTTCATATACTTCCTACTTACAGGAACTATAACGTATGTATATGTACAATATTAATAAAAAAAGAACAACGCATACTCTTGGTTAGTCGAAACCATTTTTAGGCATCTAAATCATCCAAAAGATGAATAAAGTGATTAATCCTTTGCACTAACATGCAACTTTGATCAGCTCGGCAAAAAAGTTAAGATACTTGACATGTTATAATAGTATTTCTTTCATTCGCACCTATTAGCCAAGCAATCAAAGTAAGCACTGTAAGGCTCGTGTTATGGATACTTGTATATTAGGGTGACGGATAGACATACATATATGATACATAGAGTGTAATATTCCATAGATGAGATATATATAAATACCCGTGACTCATGAAAAATTAAAAAAAAACCTAATTAAAATGCACTTAAACAAGTTGTTTATAAGTGTCCAATATTTTTACCTACCCACCCATTCAGGACGTCTTTTCACTGACAAGAAGAATGGGCGCAACAAACTCGTCAGCTTCAAAAGAAGTAACGACATTTACAATATTATGCGTCCTCACTATACATAATACACAAAAAGAAATATTTGGAACCACAATTACTCCGAACCACAATAAAGTACTAGAATGGTTTCATTACATCGTTGATTACAACAAAGTCAACAAGTATCTGTTTTAAGTTCTGTTTTGAGTATCCCTAAACAATGCAATAATATACAGAGAATTAACGATAAATTTAATGAAGGTACAAATGCTCGCATTCAATATACAAACATCTGCCCTTTTAGAGGCTCGAACCCAGGACTGTCGGTGCGAATGGCACGGATCTCTACCGATGCACCGAACTGAGATTACTGAGTGCGCCTATCAGCGGCCTTAGGAAACTAGTTTCTATATGTGAAGCATATGCTGACTCGCATGGCTTAGCGTATAATGTATATAAGAGCCAAATTGTGGTTGGAGGCTGGGAGTCCACGGATTGGCAGAATACTACCGGTTCTGCTTACTGAGTGCGAACTTAAGAGAACTACCGTTATAACATACTAGGCGATGCTGTCGCTAAGCATAAAGCTACGCTAGCACCATATATCAGAGCGGAGTGTAATACCTAAAAAAAGATTTTTTTTTATTTCGATGGGAATTTTTACGAATTTCAAAATTCGGGCTCCGTCACAATCTGGTCCTTAACCTGTTGATTCGATTCCACACAAAAAATATTAAAATCGGTTAAGAACTCTGGAAGTTATGGCGTAACAGACATTGCGTCATTGAAGCTGATCCATGGGAGCTTCGCTTCGCTCCGCTCCAACTAGGCGATGCAGGCGCTAAGCATAAAGCTACGCTGGCACCATATATTGGAGCGGAGCGTAATACATAATTTTTTTTTTTTGTTTCAGTGGGAATTTTTGCGAATTTCAAAATTCGGGCTCCGTCACAATCTGGTCCTAAACCTGTTGATTCGATTCCACACTAAAAATATTGAAATCGGTTAAGAACTCGGGAAGTTATGGCGTAACAGACATTGCGCCATTGAAGCTGATCCATGGGAGCTTCGCTTCGCTCCGCTCCAATAAAATACGCCTGCAAAAAACAACCACGCTTCGAAGCCCTCAGGTGGGATTTGAACCCATGATCTTTTGCTATTCCGGCGAGTGCTCTGCACGCTAAGCTACCGAGACGCTGACAGACGCGTCTAAATTTACAAACGTATTTCAACATCTACTGTGAGCTAGTATCATTTCACCAATGATGAACTTTAACTACCTTCAACATCGAAAGTAATATTTAACATTCGATTAAAATAGCACCAGTTATGTTAATCTATTTAATTTATTTTTTATAATAATTATGTATTTAATTTTTTTTTCGACGCGTCTGCCAGCGTCTCAGTAGCTCAGCGGTCAGAACACTTGCCCGGATAGCGAAAGATTGTGGGTTCGAATCGCACCTGAGGGCTTCAAAGCGTGGTTGTTTTTACAGGCGTATTTTATATCTTGAATATCTGTCAACGCCTGATCCCAAGGACACCCATGATACAGAGGTGGAGCGGGGGGCGTTGTCAGTAAGAACGAGAATGTTGGTCCGCAGGTTTGCATGTTGTAAGAGTGAATATAAACTCTGTTTCGAGCTTTTTGTACATTTTTTACACGTGTAGCCTGTGGTCTAACTATATTCAAAGAGCTTACCGCGACTTAGGGATCAATCTAATAATGCGTTCGGGGTCTTTTTAGGATTGCTTCGCTTTTGTAGTGCATCTGGAATATTCACCGAAGCTAGTGTTGATTTCTTTTTTTTATTTTGAATGGGTTTGCTCTTGATCCCAATCAAGCCCGGGGTCAAAACAGGATCCACGTTGAAACGAGATAACCCAGAAAGTGGCTTTTCACCCTGGCTTGAACAATGGGCGGGTTATAAGTACTCGGAAATAGAGACGCAGGGAGGGAGTTCCACTCCTTTGCCGTGCGCATTATAAATGATGTTGAGAAGCGCTTAGTGCGTCAGGTAGGAATATCAACCAAGAAAGGGAGGTAGCCCGCAGTGCGTTTGGCTTTCTAGCATATGCAACTCCAGAGCACACTCTCCAAAGTACATTCTGTAGAAGACCGACATACAGGTAACTTTTCGGCAGAGAGCAAAGTGACACTAATGAGACTCTCAGCTCTGCGCTGAATCGTACACAACTATGCCTAAAAGATGATTTCCCTTAGTTAGCAGGATTCAGGGCAGCCCCAACAGCATCTTGGACATGATAGCGAACAGACTTCACTGCGCCTATGTTATAACCAGTGGCATGGCACAAACATAAATATAAATAAAATAAAAATGGGTACTAACCTAGTTTTAAGCAATATTGGTACTTACAAAATAAGTTGTATTTAATTACTTAATTGATTGAATAGAGATTAATATTATTATGATATCTTTGTTAACGTAATTACATCTATTGTTTGTTACAAGTAAGTAAGGTTCTTTAGATGGTCAATTATCTGTTTGTGGTTTTGAACCGAAATCAGTTTGTCTATATTTGTTATTGTGATTGGGAACTCGGTCCACTGGTCAAACGCTGACATCTCAAACGATGGCCTCCGACCGCGTCTAATTAATTAATGCTCAGCCATCGTTAAGTAAATTATAGTTAATTGTGAAATTGAGTTTATTTTTCTTCATAATTATCGCACTAATTAGTATGTAAATCTATAACTGTTTTCTGGATCGGGTATTTGAATAGTCTACTATACTTTGAAGTCAGCAGTAAGTTGATTATAACAATATTTTAGAATTGAATTTTAAATCTTTTTTGGACAATTACGCAGACGGAAAATTGTGAAAGGGTTACATAAAGACAGAGTGCAGAAAGGTAATCTTTTTTATATAATAATTAATTGGCCCAGCCAAGTATTGTTGTGTTATAAATTACTACTAGATAAATTAAGATGAAACCCATCCTTTGTCCTAAGTTGGAGCAAATTCAGCAAAGTGAAAAAAAAAAACATTAAAATTGGTTGAGTAGTTTCGGAGTTCATGGCGGTCAAACAATGTGCCACGATTTTTTTATATATATATATATATATATAGATAGAAATACATTGGATTGATTACAATAAACCTTAAACACACTACCACAACACATAGTTTACTTTTGTTTTCTATTACGGTAAACTGTTAATACTGTGATTCAACCGAGATCATGGTATGGTATAATTATGTATTTCGATACACTCTCACACACACACACACCCACACACACACACACACACACAAACGCTCATGAATGAGCACACTCACCGTCACACACACGCTCACCCTCACGCAGGTACACACACACACACACACACAAGTACACCAGCACGCAGGTACACACGCACGCAGCCTTATTTTATATGATACGACTACTTTCTTTCAAAGATTAAATATAATACTGAACACATTCACTTAATGGTGTCAGAAGGATAAAGCAAGGCCTTTTTATATCAAAGTGAATATTTCAATTCATTTAATGATTGACTTATTTCAATATTTATAATAAAAATATGACGCCGCATACTGATACAACAAGTCAACGTTGGCATTCCTAACGCTTCCAATTAATTACGTTGTGTTTTGTAATTTGCTTGAAAAACTTCTCGGAATTGTCCCTAGTCCCATCCTAACTAGTTTTCCCCGAGTCTAAGAACGGGCTACAACGTGGTTGCACGGTTTTAAACTCTACGGCGTTCATGTAAAAGTTAAATTGCGCTGCGGAAGTTATTCTGGAAGCTTAGAAAGAGTAATGCACCCTTGTAAGTGCGAGTATGTATTCTTAATTGCCTCGCTCCTCTTTCGAGGCGTACCGGGAACAGACATGGCGATGGCGGCGACGGTTATGTACGAGCGTAGGTGCACACGATAGTTGCGTTGTTACAATGAGAATATGGCGCCTGCGAATAAATTCTACTTTGCGAACGTTATTTTCTTATTTGTAGAAAGAACTACACACTTTAAAAAAATATATTAGACAACTTCGCATACATTTTCTGACCGAAAGTTAAGTATCTAAAACTAAGCTTAGTTAGTTAGCAAGTTTTCTTAAAGGACATTGTCCAAAATTGAACATTGATGAAAAATTGCATACTTTCATCAATTGAATTGAATTATCATCACTGAACTATCATTATTTTGTATAATACAAAGTAAGAGTTAATTGAAGATTAAGTTTGTTTCGATAAATTAACATCAAGTTGTTGTAATAAACAATAGAAACGACATTAACTTTTCACTTTATGAAGTGGAAAAGAGATAGATGCGCCGCAAGTCGAAAGCTTAGGCCGATCGTCCTTCACTATCGCTTGTTCCGCGCTCTCGCTTGCACGCTCGGCTCAGGCGGAACGTTACACTTTTTCGTGCTTGTAGCCGGTGTTCATCGATTCATAAGGCGTTATCACGTCAAAAACAATTTAATTTTAAATTCTTATTAATTTTTGACGAATTTTAGTGACTTTATAACTGAATCAAATTTCCCTTATCATAATACAAGTCTTAAGGGAGATAATATGCCTACATTCTACCGTCACTGGTCTCCATTTCTATTCTGGTATTGCCATTGTATAGTTGTACAATAACATTCGATTAAATAATATCGATTTATTAATAGTTTCTATAATAATTTTTATTGAATTGTTCTTGCGATCTGATTGAAAATCATTGTTATTTTTTCTTATGTTTGCTTTACGCGAAACTGAAAAATAAACTAACAACTATGAATGCGCACAAATACATTATTATAACACCATTTATTGTAATCAACGTTTTATCGTTTGTTGAAAAAAAGTTCACCCTAAATGTTACTGTCACTTTATACTCTGTGTCATTCTGTGCGTAGATGGGTAGCGGAAGCTGTCAATAGCATTTCTAACAATCTTTTAGATTACTTCGACATTTGTTTTTAGGTTGAGCAAGGGCACCAGGATAATTTGTCTCCACCTGCCCACTTTTTAGATAATAACTTGTTAATTACGACTCGAATTAATAGAGTTTAGTATAAAAGTGATTGTTTTACTGTTTCTATTGCCCGAATCCTTAAGATATCAAAAAAAAAATAGGAATATTGACACAAAACAAAGACGATGAGCAGTTTCATGGTAGTGTAAACTTCCTTACTTATATAGTTGGCCATACAAAGTGGACAATGTCCTTTGTCGTTTATTCTCTGTATATTATTGCAATGTTTAAGGATACATAAAACATATACTTGTTGACTTTGTTGTAAGCAACGATGTAATGAAACCACAACACTATTATTATTGTGTTAACAAAATAATATTGTAAATGTCGTAACTTCTGTTATAGCTGACGAGCTTTTTGGCGTTCATTCTTCTTGTCAGTTTAAAAAGGTCCTGAATATGGTACGTAAAAAATTTGGACCATTCAAAGCAAATCATTTTAAGCGCATTTGAATAAAGTATTTTTATTTTCAACGCGAGCCAGTATTGAAACGTCCGTTTTGTAAACTGACTCGCCTGGGGATCGAACCCGGGTCCTCGGAGAGGCGATACGCTATGTCAAAACCGGTATGCGAGCTACTTGAGCATGGAGGTCGTCTCATCTCTCTCTCTCTCAAACGACCGTTTGGTGCAATCGCAGCTATTCTGCCACACCTTCTGGCCACTTCTTCTGGGCTAAAGTCCCGGAAGGGGCAGATGTTTGCGTGATAATTATGAGCATTTATACTTAAGGCAGTAATAGGCAAACTGCTTTGAAAGCCTATTGTGGCTACGTAGCTTCTAATCCTAATAAAATAGATACATATTTTTACATTCACATCAATTAGCCTAGCCCAAAGTAAGCACTGTAAGGCTTGTGTTATGGATACTAGGGTAACGGATAAACATACTTATACGAAACATAGATATGTAATATTCATAGAAATATATGTAAACGTCCATGAGTCAGGTACAAAATTCTCGTTTTTATTATGAACATCTGCCCCTTCCGGGTTTCGAACCCAGGACCGTGCACTACCGTTGCACTAAACGGTCGCCAACGTACCTTAGGTATGGTATTCTCGTGTGGGGCAACTCAGTAAAAGTTAGGAGAGTTTTGATTGCACAAAAGCATGATGTTAGAGCAATTGTTGATGCTAATTTTATAGACCACTGCAGGCCTATATTCAGAACTCTTGGTATTTTGACTGTAGTGTGTCTCTGTAAAAACAAATATGGAATTTTTCACTGCTGAATACACTGATATGGATATTTTTATCACTGTTTTAATAAACTTTAATATTAAAAATTATAAATAGCACTTGACACTCAAATAATTAGGCCTAAATTGTACAGATTTAGTTTGTTGTAGTTCATTTTTGTGGTTTATTTGTTAATTTGTAAGCGTGAGTTTCGCGTTTTACCGTTATAAAGAATTACATAATCACTGGCGCTGTAGGTTTCTAGATACATCTATGTTTATTAAGAGCTATCTTATATTGTATGACTATTTGCTACCACAAATAAAAAAAAAATCATGTAATTTTAAATAAGGATCCCTCACAAATTGCATTTACCAACTTTTCGGAGTAATATTTATAAAAAATGTAGGTATGTTGTCTGTTAAATTTTTAACGATATACCTATAGAGATAAAATCACTTCTCATTGGATTCTTTAAGGCTCAATTGCAAAAATTGCTGCAAGAAAAATGTTTTTATTCTATTCAAGAATTTTTAGATAAGAGACACATTTTACAGTAACAGAGTTGTAAAGAATTTAATCTGACATAAGTTTATGTAATTATCTTAATCTATCAAAATATATTTCCGTATTGTTATTTAATTTAATTTAGTTTTCTTTAGAATAATAATTGTTTTTTTTCTACTAATTTGGTATTGACTTAGGTATATTGTTTTATGCTTGACATTCTATTGGATGTTGTTTTAATTGATAACTCTTATTTGATAAATATTTTGAATAAAAAAATAAATTAATAAAGAAATCATACCAAATTATTGCATATTTTACTGTCTGACAGACAGTAAAATATGTGATCTAATATTGTAATGTAACATTTTTTGTGTACACCATATTTAAGCAATAAAATATTATTATTATGATTATGATTATGAGTCATGCATATTGTTGAGTATTAGACTCTTGGAAGACTCGGCTAATCTTTCTGATGGTAGCGCAGAAAATGAACGAAAAAATTATAAAACAATACTAACGTGTACAACGGCGCTCCCACGATAGGTGCTCTAAAATCGCGTTGGCGGACGTCGCCTACGCGTCGTTTGGTATATCGATCGTGCACCATGTTGCACGCTAGATGGCGCTACATTCCCGAACAGGTATTTATATACTTTTCTATAAATATATCTGTGTAATATATATGTATGTCTATTCGTCACTCTAGGACATATTAGACAAGTCTTAGTGCGAGGCCACACGATGCGTTAATGGTGCGATGCGGTGCCGCTGCATCATCCTACATACAAATCACTATACGATGTCAGACAACGCGCTAGGTCGCCGTGTGGCACCACACCGCAAGCGCGCCGGACTTGGAACCTGAGAGACGAAGCGGGGAGGGGTAATGCGCCCGCAGCGCAACGTTGTTCACTTCGGTACGGTGCGGCGCTGTGTGGCACCCTATACCTCGAATTTATTACGATGCGGTGCCGCACCGCACCGCACCGCATCCTGTGGCCTCGCTCTTACAGCGCTAGGCTAATTGGTGTGACTGTGTGGGAAATATAATAATAATAATTATTATTTAAAGACACACGTTTCGCTCTGTCTTGATTGCGAAAAAATCTATGATAGAGACTTATGGAAATAAAAAACCACCCAAACTCGAAACACACAACACAGAGTTAAAAAGTTTTTATATGGTCGCTATCGTGTTTAATTATAGGTAAACTATATTTGTATTCCGGTATCTCATTCAATCCACTTTATGTTTAGAGCGGGTCGTGTCTGCTCTTTCATAAGATATTACCTTATTCAGTGTTGTTTACAAAGTAATTTACCAGTTCATTGTGCAGACAGGTAAATAAAGTCTCAGGCGAGTAACAGGTCGTTAGGGCGCACACACACCGCACCGTGCGTAGCCGGACTGCGCTGATTTACTATGTGTACGTAGGTTGCTAGGCGTCCGGATATTTTTTTTTCAGGATTAGCTTTTATTTTGCCTGTGCGGCTAAATTAGAAGTAAGGGGTCATTCATAAATTACGTCACACGTTAAAGGGGGGAGGCTATCACCGGAATGTGACAAGATGTGACAAGGGGCAGGAGCGGGGTTAAACATTTGTGACGTCACATGTTAAAATTTAAAATATTGAAAGATTCTAAAATTTTTAGGATTTTATTTACATATGTTAATATTTTAGCACTTGAAAAAATTGAAAAGTGTAATGTCACATTAGGAGGAGGGGGTTCTAAAAATGCGACAAGCTGTGACAAGAACGAGGGGTGGGACTAAAAAATCCTAAAATTCGTGTGACGTAATTTATAGCTGGCCTCTTATCTGACCTTTTTAATTTTTACCTTTTTACATTTATCAAGCAGTTAATTAATGTTCTAATAAATATTGAATGGTTCATAAAAAAGGAGAGTAAGTGATTTGTTCATTTCATTAGAAATTAAGAAGATTTTGTGGTAACTGGTAAAAAAGCTTTCTTTTACATTTTAAAAACTTTTTTTAAAGTAAGACTAAAAAACTAGTGTCCGCCCTTTCTACTCAAATATCCAGCTAATCTGGTTGGTCTGTCAATATCCAAAATTCCTTTAGTCATCGTCACGCCATTTGTTTTTGGGCTTACGAATCTAATAAATAATATTTTTTATATATTGTTATTACGTGCAATCTTATAAATAGTGGTATTAATCTTATAAAACCGGATTATAAATAAATAAAAAAATATTCTTATAACCACATCAATCCATGTTAGCAGGTTTGAGTCTCGCTGAGAATAACTTGTGAGCCAAGTTGATTTTTCTAGTATTTTTGTAACATAAAAATCATACGCAATAAAAATATAAAAATCATGATTGAAAATATTTTTTTCATTTAGTGCTACTCGTTCTAAGTGATAAGCAGTTTGCTGTGATTTCATATTCTATAAACTACTTTGTCACTGATTCTGTGAATGCCTCATTACTCTCGCTTCAAACGTACCAATATTGTAGTTAATACGTTTCTCATTTGTCTTTTTTATTAATAAAACAAAACAATAACTTCACGTGTAGATGTCGTATAAAACATCATTTTTAGGGTTCCGTACCCAAAGGGTACCTAAAACGAAACCCTATTGCTAAAAGTCCGCTGTCCGTCCGTCCGTCTGTAACCAGGCTGTATCTCATGAATCATAATAGACAGTTGAAATTTTCACAGATGATGTATTTCAGTTGCCGCTATAACAACAAATCCTAAAAACAGTTTAAAATAAATATTTAAGGGGGCTCACATACCACAAACGTGATTTTTTATTCCCGTTATAAACTTTACTAAAAGTTTATACGGAATCCTCGGTGTGCGCGTCCGTCTCGCACTTGGCCAGTTTTATTAATAGAATTTATTTATTATCTAATCTAACATAATTCAAAATGACTAAATTGTCAATGTTAATTATCAGTTAACTTCATGTTCTAGGTAAGTACATACAGATAGCATCAAAATATTATTAGATTTTTTCCACAACACAATGTTTAAGTTCAATTTCTTCGAATCCTCAAAGGCTATGAGAGCAAAGGTTGTGAGAGTAAGATGTAATGTATGTTTGAACTAATTATATAAATATTACGTTCGAGCTCCGAGCTGCCACAGCCGGCGCCGGGCAACTTCACAAGACAGTTTAAAAATTCATTTTAGTTCAGCTCTCGTTGACTCCCAAATAGAAGGCCCTAACTAGCCTTACAGACAGAAAAGCACTCTTGGATTTTAAACTCATATTTAAAAAAATAAATCGACTTCAAAACTGTAATTTATTATACTTTGATAAAGATAAAGATATTTTATTGCCTGAAATATGGTCTCATTACAAAGATAACTGATAGGACATGAGTTAGATACCAGGACAAATAACAAGGACCATCCTTTAGTAATCCACATTTATTATCATATAATTGCAATCATTGATTATAGTTATAAATGCACTTTTCAAATTACAAATTCATTGACACTTCCAAAAGTCTTCATCAATTATTAAGATAAATCATAATGTACAGTTAGCACTTTTTCAAAACTATCTTTAATAACTAAAAGCTGTGACCAAAACTACTTAACACAAGTAGTAAAAGAATACTTTTACAAATAAAATTATTGTTATACTTTCACTAAAATCCTTTACTAATAACAGATACTACACTAGAGACACTTATTTTAACAAAATACTTATCTTTTATACGCGAGAAGAGTTCACTACATAACTATCCTTATTCAACTGAATAATACTTTTACTCACAGTTAATCCTCTATTTTTTAAAAACTTGTAGGTATTATAAAATCAAAATCAAAATCAAAATAACTTTATTTCATAGGCCCTTGCGGGCACTTAAAATCGTCAATTTTACATAGAAGAATCAAGATAATATTCTTTTATAATAAAGATAGCCCGTGCGCTAGCGGCAAGTACATCCGCGGAGTTGATGCCGCGCATGTAATCGCCACGAGCGACCCGATTCCGAACGTAAGGGCTAACATGAGAAGAATCGGGCAAGAAACTCATGTGCCAATAACAATCCAACAGATTACCAATCCACTGCTGTCGTGAAAAAGAGAGCCCAAAAAGGTTTTCATTCCCTTATATAGTCGATTACAATAGCATCGTGGCGCTTCAAGCGCGAAAACACCAAATGTCAAAATGTCGGTGTTGTTTCCGGTTACATGACAATAATCTTTTTATGATCAGGTGTAAAGTAAGTACATATGTTATGAAAATAATAATAATTATCATTTTAAATTAAAATTTGAATTATTGTGATAATAATTTGTGGAATTAATAAGAAATAACATACACTAAAATTTCTAATTTCTGCATTTTCATTTCTCATATAATTTTCCTTTTTATTTCTTAGTTGTTAAAATACCACCTATTGGCCATATTTTATTACGAAATTAATAGTAATTTATTGTGTATAATCTTATATTTTTGGATAAATTAATAATAGTATCTTCTTTTAAAAGTATTATGGATAAATTCCTAGGATTATGGTGGTCAATACAATGTTTTTTAATAGTTTGGAATGTCTTTTTAATTACTTATATGAAAAATAAGATTATCAAGTCACATTTCATAACAAAATCAACTATAATTATAATGATTTATAACAGTTCGTCCATCCTGACGAAATTTGATACCACGCAAATTTATTACATAAATAAGAACAAAACAAAATAACTAAAATAATTCAATCTGGATTCCTCATTGTTTTTGATTTTTCTATTTTATTTGATGCTCATAATTCCTTCAAAGCTCATTGAGTTTTCTTCGCTCCATCCAAAGGAAACTGTAAAAGTGAACAATTTATAAATTAATTTGATCAAAACCACAGGTATATGCTTTGTCCATAGCATATAGCCTATTATTTCTTTAAAAATCTTAGTGTTGCTTACGCGATATTAAAGGCAAACCATATATGATACAACTGCGTTTCATTATCTTATTACCTATATAATTCCTAAACTTGCATTCAGACCCTGTTACTCGTTTATAAGGTGGCCCTCATACTAGCACACTAGGCGGCCCTCATGATCGCACACAAGGCGGCCTTGCTATTCGCTAATAAGGCGGCCCCGCTACTTGCCACACGGCGACCCTGTTACTCACCAACAAGGCGGCCCCGTTACTCGCCAACAAGGCGGCCCTTTTACTCGCCAACAAGGCGGCCCTGTTACTCGCCAGCAAGGCGGTCCTGTTACTCGCCAACAAGGCGGCCCTTTTACTCGCCAACAAGGCGGCCCTGTTACTCGCCAACAAGGCGGCCCTGTTACTTCACCAAACGGATTGCTCTAATGCTCATCATCGTTATTATGACGGCCTCTTGCATGTATATATGTATTCATAATATACCTTTTTTTTTATCCCTCTAATAAGTCGATTAATTCTTCAGTACTGTCTACTTGAGACTCTACTGATTCACTCTGGCTTTTTCTTGTCTCACATCCAATTAATTTTCTTAGCGAGTCAGATGCTACAGTAGCATTATATTTTTTGTAACCTTTTACTCCTTTTATAGATGAAATTATGTATCTATCGTGGCCTAATACTTTTGTGACTTTATAAGGACCACTGTATTTTTCTTTTAACTTGCGCACCGTATCTTTATGTTTACTTTGAGCTCCTTTCCACAATACTAGGTCTCCTGGATAATATGCAGTTGGAGTTTTCCTTTTGTCATCAAACCTCTTTTTCATAGAAGAAGAAGTCTTTTTAATGTTTCCAATGGCAGTTTCTTTGTTTTGGATGCTTCTGTGCTCATCGTCGTAACAATTTGTAGATAAACCTTGCATAAGAGTTCGACTTCCTTTAAACATAAGCCTATATGCTGAAAACCCTGTGGTGATATTTACAGTGTTATTCATGCCCCACACAACTTTATTTATGCATTTGTCCCAATCTTTTTCATCTATAGTGCTCTTATTAATGGCTTCCAGTAGAGTCCTGTTGTAACGCTCTACTTGACCATTCGATCTAGGTGATGCAATGGAATTTATGACGTGCCTTATTTGATTTATTGTACAAAATTCTTTAAAACGCTTACTAGTGAATGCTGTTCCACTGTCGGAAATTATTCTTTTTGGAAAACCAAACGAAC
Organism: Calamotropha paludella; assembly: GCA_927399485.1. Taxonomy (NCBI): domain Eukaryota; kingdom Metazoa; phylum Arthropoda; class Insecta; order Lepidoptera; family Crambidae; genus Calamotropha; species Calamotropha paludella. Next base: position 28,080,202 of record OV656812.1, read on the forward strand.
CAAAGATTTCATCTAGTTTTTGTTCTACTTCTGCGGACTTTGTGGTTTTTGTAGGTTTGGCCCAAGTAAATTTTGTATAAGAGTCAACAGCAACAAATAAGTATGACATACCGTTTCCGCTCTTACAAAAAGGACCTAAATGGTCTATATGCAAGGTATGTAATGGTTCCGGTACTTTTTCTATGGGATGAAGTTCGCCTTCCATTTTACCATATTGACCCCGTTTGTACAAACAATCAATACAAGAATTAACGTACTTTCTAATAAACCTTGTCATCTTTGGGAACCAACAGTTTTCCTTTACAATTGCGTCGCATTTTCTTAAACCCGGGTGCCCTATGTCATCATGGTATTTACGCATGATGTTCCATCTCGCTACCTTCGGTACTACTATTTTTTGTTCACCGTTTCTCAATTTTCTATATATTTTGCTATCTTGTAAAATATAGTTATTAGTAACTTCTGGATCATTTACTTTGTTTTCTAGTTTTTGTTTAATAATTCGTAAGGAATCATCTTGGTTTTGTAAACAAACAACCCAGTCTAATAAATCTAAAACAAGAATCTGTTCAGCATCTGCAGGGACCCTGCTTAATGCATCCACATGTTTATGGCACGTTCCTGGTCTATGATTGATATTCATGTCGTACTCCTGAATACTGAGCCACCATCTTGCTACTCTGGGCAGAAGATCCTTTTTCTCGAAGGTCTGCCTAACGGCAGCGCAATCTGTAATAATGCTGAAATGTATACCTGCGAGATAGACTCTAAATCTTCGTAGGGTTTCCACAACAGCTAGGGTTTCGAGCTCAAACGAATGATAAAGAGCTTCTTCCTTACTAGTTTTTCGGCTGAAGTAAGCTACAGGTCTCATCGTATTATCATGCTCTTGAAGCAAGATACCAGCTACTCCTTTACAAGATGCATCTGTATGTACTTCAGTGACTGCCTTTGGATCATAAACCATTAAAATAGGTCTATCAGTTAACATTCGTTTTAAACTATCAAAAGAATTTTGTTGAGCGTCATTCCAGTGCCAATCACAATTCTTTTTCAGCAACTTGTACAAGTCATGAGTGACTATTGCGTAGTTTTGAACGAATTTTCTGAAATAGCTCGTTAATCCTAAGAACATGCGTAATTCATGTACATTAGTAGGCTCTTTATATTTTGCAACTGCTTCTATTTTCTTTACACTAGGTCTTATACCTTTTTCACTAATATCGTAACCCAAGTATTCGATTTCAGTTTGTAAGAATGAACACTTTTCAATATTGAGTGTGAGTTTTGCATCTTTTAAAATCTTAAGAACTTGACGTAACATGAGTAATCCTTCCTCTTCTGTCGAACTTGGTATTAAGAGGTCATCAATATATGGCAATACTTTGTTAAACCTTAATGGACCCAATATTTTATCCATTAAGCGTTGAAAGACACAAGTAGAATTTGCCAACCCGAAGGGCATACGTAAGAACTCGTAATGTCCTTCCGGTGTCACAAAACCAGTCTTAGGTATTGACTTTTTACTCATAGGTATTTGGTAGAATCCTTGTGATAAATCTAAACTAGTAAAGTACCTTTTACCGGATAATTTCTCTACTTGCTCTTCAATTATCGGAAGAGGGTACTTGTCCTTGACAGTCATACTATTCAGTTTCCTATAGTCCACACACAATCTATAGTCACCAGTTTTCTTTTTTACTAATATAATTGGACTCGCAAAATCTGAAGTAGACTCTTGAATAACTTTGTTTTCCAGGAGGTCGTCGATTTTCTGTCTAACTATTTCTTTTTCTGGTATGGACAGTCGATATGGTCGATAGCAAACCGGTTTCTCTGTACTTAGTTCTATATTCATTTCAATCTTGTCCGTGCAGCCCAGTTCCTTAGTATCCATTGAGAAGCAATCTTGATATTCCGATAATACTTTCAATAGCTTTTGTTTCGTAACAGGACTTGAGGTACCACATTTTATCCTATTAACATCGAGTGTCATTACCATATTGCCTTTCTCAGTTGACCTTCTAGTTTCAGATGGTTCATTTCCATCTAGTACGCTGCACCTATAACCCCTCACTAAGGTTTCTCCGTCAAAAAGTTTCGAAACTGAGCTAGATCCATTGTATATCTGCAGAAAACTTTCCTGACCTTTTATGACACAAGCTGGTATAACAAAGTCTACATTTTTAAACGCTCTTTTGCACGACTCGACATATAAAGTCTCTTCAGGATTAGTATCACTTCTAATGCATATTAACATTACATGGCGCGACGGTATGATAATGTCACCCCTACACTGAATCTTTACTTTGACATTTTCTTGGTTATGTACAGAGAGTTCGTCCATCATGGGAAAATGAATCTGCTTTTTATGAATGGTGAAATCATTACCCGAAATTGTAAATACATATCCAGGATCATTAAATATTGGCTGTCCTAGTATAAGATCCATTTTCCCATCTTACAATCGACTACTACGAGAGTAGAGTCGAAAACAAAATTATTCATAATAATAGTAACATTTACGGTACCCTTTGCTAAAATTGGTACACCCCCGAATCCTCCTATAGCTATAACTGATTTGGTAATTGGCAAATTTAGTTTCTTGAACAAATCTAGACTTGCTACATTTATTTTGGCACCAGAATCAAAATAAGCTAAAGCCTGAACATCATTAACTGTAACAAATTTAAAATAAATATCATTTACCTCAGTTATTATGTGTATCGTTTCCGATTTCGAGCTTGCCGAAGTACCCGGTTTGTGCCAGCATTTTTCTGAAGGATGAGTTCCTTTACCGCAATGTACGCAAATTGGTTTTAAAGCATTCTTGGGGCATCTCCTTACTGAATGTCCAGGTTCATGGCAAAGAAAACAGGTAAATTGCTTTTTAAATTCTTTGGAATATTCGGCTTGACCAGCACCTATGTTATCACTACAGAATCTTGGATTGAAATGTTGTACTTGTCTTGGTCTAAATTCTGTCATTACAGTCAAAAATTTTGAGTATAATTCACTGGGTGTAGTATAGTTACCCGCTCTTGCCGGTGCTTTCATATGTGGTGGCAACCCATCAATAATACAGGCAACTGCCTTTTCACCAGTGATTTCCAATCTATTTAACATAGCATACTTGCTATAAAAATATTGTGTCATGTTTTCATTTGGCAACTTCTTTTTGTTCAACATGTTACGCAATATTTCAACAAAGTCGATCCTATGTGGGAAGGCCTCAAGCAGATGTTCTTTCCATTGACTCCAGGTCAATTCATAATTGCGCAAGGACGAGTGCCACACCTTGGCCATGCCAGACAACCGAGATTGCATAAAATAGGATTTAATGTCATCATTCCAATTATGTATGGCGGCGAGCTGTTCTATTTTGTTAAGCCACGTAGAAGATTCTAAATCATTCTTTTCCGGGTCGAAAAGAGGTATAATGTCAGCTTTTGCAGTTACCGTATTGAAAAAATATGGAACGGACTCACCAAACTGTCTTTTTACGCCACACTACTGGTCACGATGGGTTATTTCCTCAGTCACCGGTTCTTCAGGTCTCCATGGGCGCCATCGCTTATGTGCAAGAGGTGATCCACTTTCCGGACTTTGGGAGCCGTCTTTAGAACGTTTAGGCATGTTATCCCACTTCTGAAACTGATAGGACATGAGTTAGATACCAGGACAAATAACAAGGACCATCCTTTAGTAATCCACATTTATTATCATATAATTGCAATCATTGATTATAGTTATAAATGCACTTTTCAAATTACAAATTCATTGACACTTCCAAAAGTCTTCATCAATTATTAAGATAAATCATAATGTACAGTTAGCACTTTTTCAAAACTATCTTTAATAACTAAAAGCTGTGACCAAAACTACTTAACACAAGTAGTAAAAGAATACTTTTACAAATAAAATTATTGTTATACTTTCACTAAAATCCTTTACTAATAACAGATACTACACTAGAGACACTTATTTTAACAAAATACTTATCTTTTATAAGCGAGAAGAGTTCACTACATAACTATCCTTATTCAACTGAATAATACTTTTACTCACAGTTAATCCTCTATTTTTTTAAAACTTGTAGGTATTATAACAATCCAACAGATTACCAATCCACTGCTGTCGTGAAAAAGAGAGCCCAAAAAGGTTTTCATTCCCTTATATAGTCGATTACAATAGCATCGTGGCGCTTCAAGCGCGAAAACACCAAATGTCAAAATGTCGGTGTTGTTTCCGGTTACATGACAATAATCTTTTTATGATCAGGTGTAAAGTAAGTACAAATGTTATGAAAATAATAATAATTATCATTTTAAATTAAAATTTGAATTATTGTGATAATAATTTGTGGAATTAATAAGAAATAACATACACTAAAATTTCTAATTTCTGCATTTTCATTTCTCATATAATTTTCCTTTTTATTTCTTAGTTGTTAAAATACCACCTATTGGCCATATTTTATTACGAAATTAATAGTAATTTATTGTGTATAATCTTATATTTTTGGATAAATTAATAATAGTATCTTCTTTTAAAAGTATTATGGATAAATTCCTAGGATTATGGTGGTCAATACAATGTTTTTTAATAGTTTGGAATGTCTTTTTAATTACTTATATGAAAAATAAGATTATCAAGTCACATTTCATAACAAAATCAACTATAATTATAATGATTTATAACATAACATTAAATTTACAGTAGCTCAGCATATTTTCCTGGAGGTCCGACATGTAAATGAAAACAATGTAATACATTGCTATAAAACCACAAATTACAATATTCATTCATAGAATACTCCATAATGAATATAAATACATAAAATCTATATATACTTGACAGCGTTTACTCCAAATATTAAGGCTGGCACCGACCTCAAGAACAGGTGCGTTTATAAAAAGATTTTATGTCTACCTTTTAAGTTTTTAATAAATGATATACATTTTTGTCGTGGGTTTAATTTTTTTAATTACTTTCTTTATTACAGTGTTTATTGAAACTAATTATTTAATAATTACTCTGTTCGTGTACCTTTATTCAATTATTTCTCTGTCTTTTAATTTCAATATTTATTGAAACAACATATTAACATGTTTTAGATTTATGCAGTTATGTGAACGACACGTTTTCTTAATGACTGATACACACTTAACTTTCTATCAAAATAAATATGAAACCGATTTTCTAACCTGCACTAGTCCAATTTAAAGAATGTTTGCAATCCGTCATAGTTTATAAGATATGCGGAAAAGACATACATACAAATAGTTATAAAATTTGGCACCCATGTTTCGAAGCTGGTACAGGCTAACATATGCAAAAACAGAAACCAGTAACGTAACGTATGTTTTAGCTGCATATCTTTACAAGAGATCTCTCTAAGAGATAAGTCCACCATTATCTGGACATAAGCTTTTTAAAATCAATACCTAAAAATGTTGGTAAAGAATATAACAGATTTTCATGCCGTCAACACAAGGGCACTGTTCATATGTGTTATCCACCCGTATTATACAAAATATGACATTCAGGTTTGACTACTGTCAAACACCGTGTTGTTATTTGACAACCACGGTTCTATAAAGATTTTTTATTAGATCCGCCTTCTCAGCACCACGCTGGAGGAGAATAATTTGAAAGATAATTTGACCGCATAAGCTTTTTTATGTGTGTTTAAGTAGAGTGTGTTTATATATTGGGTTAAGCGTTATCAGAGCTGCCTAGCTTTAAGGTTTTAGAGTAAACCTTTTTTGGCATTGGCAGGCCCTTTGAGACTAAGGCGAGGACCCTCCTTGAGTACGCCTCTGGCAAGGGGCGAATTCTATACTCCGAGGAAGCTAGCCTCTGCTATTTTCTTCCCTTCATCAGCCACTGGGGTATTTTCTCCAATGATGCTGATAGGAAACTTTTTCGAGTCTTAGTCGCGGCCTGTCCTCCAGCCTGCGTAAGGCGATTTGATAAAGGCATTGACCGGAAGAACACTCTAAAATCCCAGCGGAGCAGCATATAAAAGTCGCATTCCATTAGGAAAAGGCATCATCCCGCAGCGGACTCGCGGCCGCCCCAATATCCGTTGTACCTTAATTTATGCGTGGGCTTCGCTAGCCGTATTTCACGTTTCCGATAAGGCTTCTTTTTCATTTCGTGTAATTTATATGGCGACGGTTATTGAAATCAATGGATTCGCGAGTGTCTCCCGTGTTCATGAGCAACGAGCCAGCGCCCTCTGTCGCCGGGCAAAGGACTGGCAGGCCATGTGCGGACAAGTAGTGGGCTAAGTTGTTCTATCCGTTATCTAAAAGAGCACTAAACCTCAGGAGCTTTATATTGGGTATGAAATGCTAGCGTTATTTATTTTATTTTATTTATTAAGGACAACTTACCAAACATACAGCATATACCACAATAAAAGCATAGCGAATTTTGATACGTGCATAAGTGCTATTACAGTTTGACGCAAACGGTAGCGATCCCACCTTTCGCACCGACTGTACTGGGCTCGAGTCTCTTAAGTGGCAGATGTTTGTGTGATGAATACGAGCAATTGTATCTGAGTCATCGCATTTATATACATTTTCAACAGTCTCAAATATCTACGTATCTTATATGTATGTCTATCCGTTACCCATTTATAACACAAGCCTTACAGTGCTTACTTTGGTCTAGGCTAAGTTGTGTGAATATATGGAATATTATTATTACTACATTATTTCTGGCATGTGTAACAATGGCAGCCTACATCAGCGGAAACAGAAGTCAATTCGTGACTTCGCAGTTCTGGTCATCAAAAATATATTGTTGTATTTGAATGCTCAAATTTCTTTTTAAAGCCTTTGTTCATATATGGAGGTTGGGCTCGCCGACGACGGTACGAATGAGGCCGGAAGAGGGCCGAGAAATTAATTCGTTCACGAGTAAGTCCCAATTAGGGTGTCAAGTCAATAAAGACCCCCGACTGCTTTGGGCCAGGGCGCAATTATAAGCTGTTTTGTCTTTTAATTAATTTCCTGAGAGTGTTCTGTAATTTCCGACAAGTTTATTGAGGACAATCACGTAATTAGTATGGAAAAATAATAAAAATATGGGCCGTTGAGTTTCATTTCTGAGTGTTGTTGGTAGAGAGTATGGTTTTGATGGTTTTGTCTAAATAAGCAGAAGCGTAGAGCCCGTGTGCAATCATTATCCTAGCGCCCTCTAGTAAGCGCGTGGTCAAAATGGAATGGGTACGAATAACAGCACAATACCACAAACTGACAAAACTCTTAAGTGGATAATAAACTCTATTGGTTGAAGATAAAATTGAAAATCGATTAAAGCAATTTGCCAGTTTTGAATGTCATTATGTGCTGACTATTCAGATATTTAGAATTATACAGGGTAATCAACCGTAACAAGCCAAAACGTACCCATGTTAACAAGTTTATATAGATGTTAGGGATACCAATGTCAAAAACCGGCCAAGTGCGAGACGGACTCGCGCACCGAGGGTTCCGGACAAACTTTTGGTTCAGTAAAGTTCATCACGGGAACAAAAAATCACGTTTGTTGTATAGGAGCCCCCCCTTTTTTCATTTTATTATTTATTTTTAAAGTAAATAATATTACTCAATATCCTGTGAATATTTCAAGCGTCTACCTATTGCGTTATCAATAGGTAGACGCTTGTGTTATTATGCTTGGTTGTGATTTTTTGTTCGCAAAAGCGAGCAAAAAATCACATTTGTTATATAGCCCCATTAATATTTATTTCATTGTGTATATAAGAATTGGTTCTTATAGCGGCAACAGAAATACATCATCTGTGAAAATTTCAACTATCTAACTATCGCGGTTCATGAGATAGCTAGATAGTGGTGGTGATAGACGGACAGCGGAGTCTTAGTAATAGAGTCCCGTTTTACCCTTTCTAAACAAAACGACTTTCCATTCTCACTCGATCAGCTGATCGGTCATTTTGTAGGCAGAGTCTATTTTTTTACGATTTCCATTTATTGACATTGAAGTGATTGAAAGTGCTCGGCGCCCCCTAGAATCACACACGCCTCTGTAAATAAAACTTAATTTCTTTACTGTTAGAATATGTTACGCCTAGACGTCGTTTGTGTTGTGTAAACAGTAATTATGATAGCTGCAGTAATGGCAGCCATTGTATGGCTCTCGTTAGCTTTGAGGGGCGGCGAGCGTCGTTAGTGCAGCCGACAGACGAGCATTCGCCACACAAAGCTGCAATTCTCCCGAATGCCCTTGAGATTGAAATATGCTAAGTTTCCCGTGTATGGAAATACCACGCACTATATTTGGTGACTTAACGTGTAATATTAGCGATCCTGCCTTCCATACCGATGGTTCTGGGTTCGAGTACTGAAAGGGGCAGATGTTTGTCTGATGAATACGAACATTTGCACCTGATTGTTGGATCATATAGATTTCTAGAAATATTATATATCTAGGTATTATACATGTATATCTATCCGTTACCCTAGTATCCGTAACACAAGCCTTACAGTGTTTATTTTGGGCTAGGCTTAATGGTGTGAATCTAAGAAATATTATTATTATTAACGTGACACACTTACTTTAAGTCAAACATGCAAATTTATTATAATTACCTAAGTCATATTTCATTTATTATATGGCATCTACAGTCGCGAGATTCTCTATACCTCAACTCCCAAATTTCATTAATATATCAACTGTTTTAGGTTTATTTGACGTTTATAGTATTATAGGAGAGACTAAGGTCTACAGACTCTGCTGGGTTGGCTATTTGGAAGTGGGTGAAGTTCGAAGACTGGTAGGCCGTCCAAGATATTGATGGTGTGATGGGATAGAAGCGGATCATGGCGAGGAACCGCACAAGACCAGGACAACTGATCAGTAGCGTAGTGTTGACTAATCCAGCTGTGGGCAAAATAGAATTTGCATGGCCCGTTTTTTCAATGTATGTATGGTGGGTTGATAAAAAAAATTATTCAAAAATAAATAATTGTAAAATTAATTAAGCATTTCATTTTATTATTTTGAGCTACAGGGACGCTGGCAGACGCGTCGAAATTTACAAACGTATTTCAACTTTTACTACGAGCCACTATTGTTCCGTTACGCTCAGAGCACTCGCTCGGATAGCGAAAGGTCGTGGGATAGAATTCCACCTGAACGCTCGGAAGCGTGGTGGTTTTTTACATGCATATTTTATATCTCAAAGAATTAATGATAGATTAAAAAAAAGAGATGATCTACTTTCGTTTGATATACAGGACAATATTAGAAAACAAGTTTAACTAGGTTATTATTTAAATAAAGAAATAGTTGACAAAAGAAAATATGACTATGCTTAATCGATAGACAGGAAAAAAGGGTCCCATACCGATAGGTTCAGTAGTTTTGACGTGATTTTGTGACAAAGAAAAACATATATATGGACTCTTTGCCTCTGTTTCAACTTACTTTGCCCATTGCATGCCCATTTTTCAGCTTTACTCAGCTTAATTTCAAAATTTGAGTCTTTCATGAGCTCTCGTATTTGGGGACCTACAAAGATAACCTCTTTCAATTTCACGTCGCTGCTGTTTCGAAGAAATTTTGTTTTGAGGTATTGAAAGCCTTCTCCATCCTTATTTATGGCTTTGACAAAAATTTCATTAGATCCAGCTTTTGATGGAGTGGTGGTAGAAAAATTTTTGAACTAAAGGTTCTTTAATTACTTTACAACTTAAAAAAAACACGGAGTCACAGCGAGAACTGCGCAAGCGTATGCATTAGTGTAAAAATACCATCAGTCGATATCGTTCTCTCTCTTTCCATCATACCCAAGTCGTTTTTGTGTGGTAAAATATGATACAGACTGAATAAGTTAGCGTTAGTGCAAGAATGACTTACAAAAAATACAGAATTTCGAGGTATTTAATGTTTTTTTAAAAAAAAAAGGTATACGTGATAGCAAATAATGGGAAGCAAATCTAGATTGAGCATGTTAAGCTCTTCATATTTATCATATTTTTATTTAAAGGAGGATTTCGTTGCAGACCAGTGTAATTGGGACGTATGACATATAGCTAGTCCAATTCTAATATTATATTAATGTCAACTGTGTCAAAATTAACCTAATGTCAAATAAGTAATCATGACACAATTTAAAATATTACGAAACAGATATGAAAGATGTCCAAGTTAACAAGTTTTCGAAGATCTACTGATGGAAACTTGAGGTATGAAGTTGTAACGCTCTTTGCACATTACACGTTTTCGCTTTTCGTACCATATGGTTTTAACCGTACAAAAAGATTATTACCTGTTGAAAGTGTTAAAGTCAAACATTGTTAAGTTGTTATTATGAATCGTGAACAAATCATTACATTGTTGAAGTTTTATCGTCGTCGGAATAGACAAAGGCGCCATCGCTTTCACTGGGAGCATCCAATTATTCAGAGACATGAGGAAGTTGGAATATTTTATACATTATTTGAAGACCTACTAAATGATGACCGAAAGTTTTATAACTACTTTCCAATGCCAGTTGCCTCCTTTGATGAATTGCATGGCAAACTAAAGAATGAAGACAGCTCCTGTACGGCTGCAACAGTCTAGTATGAAGGCCTAGCAGAGATATGATACGGTAGCCGTGTGGCTCCGGTGGCACTGGCCGGCTGCAACGCAACTAAAAATCGTGCCCGTGTTTTAACCGAACGATGTGGAAAATCTCGTACTCTTCTTCAGTGGAGTAATTAAAATTACCCGTGAGGTTTGTTCCCGCACGGGCGAAAACGTATAGTGTGCAAAGAGCGTAAGGGACCCGGACACGATTCGCGACCGTCGCAGCCTACCATAAATCATCCTTTAACGTGCCTTACGAAGCAAAGGGAAGTTCATGATAAATTGGAGACAATAAATTCTTATAATTGCTCTACTTTTGAATTACACGCCGTTCGCGCCAACCGCTGCTTTTTCGTACATCTCGATACAAGAATATTTTAATCCACAAGAATGAAAAATTGAGGTCCACTGAACGTTGAAAGAAATCCCCAACCACTAGATATTGCCTGAAATAAAGTTTATCCAAACAGTAGTTTCTGCAAGTTGAAAAGTCTTGGTATTTTATGTTGACTTCTTTTTTCTAAACATGATTTGCAAATCTGTAGTCTTGCTTTGTGTCTGCGGCAGTAATTACTATTTAAATAAACGCTTAAACATACTTGCAACATCCTAATTCGTCGATCTCTCTTCAACCTTAAAAACCACCGTTAGGAACAGATCCAGCTCATGTGGGTATTTGATTTTTTTTGCACTCACAATGCCATATTACTATAAGATATAAAATACGCCCGTATAAGACAGAAAATCTTTCGATATCCGGGAGAGTGCTCTGACCGCTAAGCTACCGAGACGCTAGTAGACGAGTCAAAATCTACAAACGTATTTCAACATCTACTACGAGCTTTCAATATTCACCAATATTGAAAATTAACAACCTTTAACATCGAAAGTAATTTTTTTACAAATATTAAACATTCGATTCAGATGGAACCAGCTGTAATAATGAATCTTTTTTGCATTCACAATGCAACAATATACAACACTCTTATTAAATAATAAAACAATCACATCCACCTCAATCAGCCTAGCCCAAGGTAAGCGCTGTAAGGCTTGTGATATGGATACTAAAGTAATGGATAGACACACGAATATGATACATAGATACTTATGACTCAGGTATAGAGTTCGTACCATACAAACTTCTGTCCCTTCCGGGACTCTGACCGTCGTAAATTGGACCAAGATATTGATTTACGTACAAACGAGAGCATTCGCCCAATAATGCTGCCTGTTAACTGATTGAAACTGGAGATGGACAGCCCTTCGGCATAGCGTAGACTGTGAGGGGCGGGCGGATTGTCTGGGCCGTCTTAGCTGTTATCGCTCCGATCCGGCCCGACGGCGATCGGCCGTTTCCGGTCGCGTGCCTCCATCGAGATAGCTATGCTTACCAAATTACAACCCTGCTCTAATTTCTAACCGGATTATAACCCTATTCAATTAATTCATCCTCGGTCTTGGTTCATTTATCAATCGGGGAAGCTGACTTGCTTCATGCTTGATTGTAGAGAAATACGAATTATTTGAGCTATTATTAACTTCAAATAAATATATATTTTTTGAAGTTATACTTCTTTAGGCGCGTTACGAAAAAATGATGAGAGTGAAATTTTAAGATGCGCGCGCATCACTGTGACACAAAATTATCATGTTGAAGTTGGCCGCACAAGCGACATAGAAAAAACCAGCGGGATGAAGTTGGCCGCTAATTATGAATGTGTGTGTGTGTGATTTTAAATTATATATGGTAGTTAACAATAATTTATATAAAATTATAATAACAATTTTATATTATATAATAACAATTTTATTCAAAAGTGGTTTTTATTTTATAAACTTTTTTAAGTGCGTTTATTGATTTGAGGTTAACTGTCGGTATGTAGTCTTTTTATTTGTTTATAATATAAATTATTATTATTTTTACATTACTATTGATTAAACGGTTTATTTCAATGGTTTTTGATATATAACTTGATTCTGTATACAGATATATAGGAAATCTGTTTATCTTTTGATGCTTCTTACGGGACACTATATAATTTATAAATTTATCTTTCTTTTCACATACAAAGAATACGGGAGGAAATTTTTAGTTATCTTTGTTTAGTAACGATAAAGCAGTATAGTTTCTTACGTGCGTACATAAGTACAGACAACGGTTTTTTATCATATTTATATTAAGAGCCCGCATCGCAACCCCGACATAATTCAAATTATTATGGGTTAATATGTAGTTTCACTAAATTATGTTCCGTTTTAAACTTAGGTTGTTAACCAGTTACACAAATTTCACATTATAACTATTTATATCAATTATAATATAAAAACGGGGACTGCAGGCCCACATCACCTCAGAGATGTCTGCGGCATTTGTTTGCCGTCTTGTTCTCGGTTACACGGTAGTTAACTAGTCCCAAACGGGCTGTGGAGAGGGAAGGCAGATCACTGTGACGAATGAGCGGCCCGTGAAACGGATACCAACTGTTGCCGACGCTGGAACACGGACGCAAACTATTCGGATTGTTCGAACAGTCAACTCGAACGTGACTCTTAATAATCTTCCCCAATTTAGAAAGTTTATAACTGTTAATGAACTTAGCAGTTGTGTAACTCGAAGTTTCGATAACTGTTCCAAATTTCAATCCTGTGTACTTTGCCTGACATAATTAACTGAATTAGATTTAGAATAAAACAAACAAAATGACAACAACCTTTTTTACCGTGAATATATAAATAAATAAGCGCTAGATCGCTATCTCGCCTGACGGTAAGCGACGATGCGAACTAGTATGTGATACGCTTGCCTAGATGACACCCATTCACTCGTGATTTGTAGACCCTTAAATTGTATTTATCAGTACCAAAACGCATGGTGCGACTCTTTGGTATATCAATGGCGCCTATTTGTAAGCCTGGTTGTCCGATAAAAAATGGGGTTGTCCGAACTAGGCTGTGCAATTCCGCTGCACACTCCGTAATGTATCCTGTAAATAAAGCTGTTTTAATTATTACTTATAATGGTGGCTAGGATGCGGGTTGCGACTTCAGCGTAATGAAAATTTTATTTCTCATTAAACCTTACAGTTTGTTAAAAATCAGATACATAGTTAAAATATAATAGAGAAATTAAACAGTAACTGTGGTTTGAAATGACATATTAAAAGCTACAAGGTTTAAAAGTACCGTAAAGTAAGGTTTACACTTGATATTCAATTTTGTGTAAGTAACAAATCAATCAATTTATTCATTCAAGAAATATAGTCTCATAATCTATTAGTAACAAAGAATTTAAAAAGCTATGCTAGTTTGTTTTGGATATTTTACTTTTAATTATGAAATTAATAAAATCAAATTGCCAAAAAAATACAAATCAAATTGTCCAATCATTTAATTAAAATAATGTTATGCGAAATGATCAGTGAACCTAAATTACTTTGTAAATATATCTTGAACTATAATTAAAGTAGTATGAAAATTCTACATCGTATACACAAAGGTAGTAAAAATATTTAATCGGTGAAACAAAGCTGCATGTTTTAATAAACATTGAACTACGTTACACCAGCGGTAAAGCGAAGAAACTGTCTAGATTTGTACAAAATTACAAAAAACAACAGCATTTTTAGCATAGAATTGATTGCCATAATTAAACAACTGTACAAGGACAGGACGCAGTATGCTGTCTAGTAGTGTAGCCTTAACACTTCACACCTTATGGTATTTTCAAAGACAATAAATGATACTGAAGTTACAGCTTAATCCAAATTATGGTCTCTTACTGTGTTCTTCAACTCGCTGCCTAGCAGAGAGTTTATGGCAAAATTCCTCCATTTTTGGAGAAAGCCTCTGTCCGTTCGAGGACGTATTTCCGATGGGGTGAATTAGATGGTATTGTAGTAATATTGCAAATTAAAATTAGTTCGGTAAATTTGTAGATAAAAACAAGAAATAAGTTGATCTTACTTTATTTGGGAGATAAATAATTTTAAACAATACATAAAGAATAAATACTACAAATAAAACAACAAATTTTCTGCTATAAAAAAATCACAAACATAGCAAACAAAATATGAAATACAAATAAAAGCTGTCAACGTCAATCATGAGTATATATTTATAAAAATTAATTTGTGTAACATTTTCCTTAAAGGTTATTATCCAATGTGCGAAGGTTCAAATAAGCAAAGAGCTAAGCAAAAATAGAAATTTGCCAGGTACGATTGCCACAATCCTGCCTTTCAAAAATATCCCTTCAGCGAAAACCAATAAACGTAAGAGGTTATCGAATAAAAAGCCACCGATGCGCGTCACTTATAAAGGAATGAGCCCTTTTTGGGCCGAGACGGTCGCGCGTTCCGTTTGTCGGTTTTACCTTCGGCCCCTTCGCCTACGTCGGATGGAGCTAAGACTCCGCCTTAAAACAGCTCAATACTTACAAATTGTTACCGATAAAAATACCTTGACTTTGAAATCTTCGGGAAAGAGAACAATCGAACAGTTCATGAAAGCGACAGACACGTCCGACAGATCCGACAATATTCTTGTAGCCGACGGTTATAACGGTGTTGGAAAATATTTCTCAGTCGCTTTCATAAGAGTAAGTCGATAGTCAGAGCGTCTACCGAAACTACCCTGCTTAGGAAAACAAAGCTATAATAACAAATGTGCTTAACTATAGTTCTAATTATAATTATTTAAGCCATTAAGCCATGGTCTGAAAAAGTAGTTAATGACCTTGTTTTAATTAATACTAATGTTACTGTCACTTGTTAATAAAAACGTTCGATTAATACCTACGCGCTCCGGTCAATAACCGCGGCTCCTTTTTCGTAGATTTTAATCAACAAACGACAGTGACAAACCTCTGGCGTAACACTAATATACTTGTATAAAGTTAGTAGCTGACCCAGCCACGCGTTGCTGATGCTCAGTTATAATAATTTGCGATATTTTTTGTCATTATAAATTAGGGTAAACTTATAGTATGTCCTAAGTCGGAACAAATCCAACAAAATGAAAAAAAATCATTAATATTGATGATTTTTGATGATGAGTAGTTTTGAAGTTCATGGCGGTCAAACACTGACAGGGATTTTTTGTATGTACTATTAATACATACTTATTATACCTATAAAAAATCAAACAATTATTTTTATAGCTACATACTCGTATTAACTGAACTTGATGCATCGAAATGTTTGCTAAGCAGTCATGTTCATGTTTGTAAATATTAATGAACGAAAATAATATTAATACTTGTCCAGTATACCTTAACAATAATATTCCCATAATTCCGTTAAACTCCAAGCGTACCTACTCAACACGCCTTTTCAACGGCGACCCGACTCTATAGATTTCATTGCAAGCACCACCGTAGTTCACAATGTCCCTTTGTTCTTCGAGAGTCATAGAACTGCACTTTTGTTGTGGTTGACAAGAGTAACTTCATAACTTAATTTGGAATATCATAGCATTGATATTGTTCTAAACAACTGTTCCCAAATTTTAAGCAGTTGTGATGATTTGGAAAAAAAACTTTGTAAAGATGATATTGTAATTTTAGCTCTTGGTACAAATGATACAAATCCATATGTTCTATTTTCTGAACTAGGTATTGCGTTATATAAACTAAGGAATTTCAAAAGTTTTTATCGTAAACATACAGACTAACCCATATCTAAACAAAGACTTATTGAATTATAACTTGAATTTGTTTTTAAGAAACCATAAAAACTGTACTTTTATGGAATTATGTAACAGTAACATATATTCAAAAGGAAAATTTAAATTTAATTATCATCATTATACAAATCAATTGTGCTCAAAAATAAATATAGAATTAGACTTTTTGCAATATAAAATTAATTATCTTGATCCACAGAAAATCAAATGTTTGTTAAGTCGTTTTCACGTGAAACACAATAATTGTGACAATATGACTGACAATAAAAATACAGCAAAGGTTTACAAACAATTAACGATACCACATTTCTTCCACAGCATGACTCCTAAAAGCACTTTTTTTCGGAAACGCGACTAAAAAAAAGCTCATTTTATTCCATCAAAATATAGCTAGTATCTTAAGTAAATGTGACATTTTTGAAATAACTATGAATGAATTAAAACAAGAACTCGAGGATATCAATAGAATTTGCTTAACAGAAACTTTTATTAAGAAAGGTTCTGAGAAAAATTTATATTTAAGCAATTATAAGCTTGCTTCGTCCTTCTGTAGAAATGAACGTAGGGGGGGTTCATGTATATTATTGAAAAACAATATTGACTTCAAAAAAGTAGAGGTTAAAGTAGCAATGGATCATGTATTTGAGTGCTGTGCAGTTGAAATCCCAGAATATAAATTATTGATATTTTGCGTATACAGAACACCATCTTCGAATCTAGAATTATTTTTCAAGCAATTGAAACTATTATTACATAATCTGTCACGTAAACGTAGAAATATTGTTATCTGTGGTGACTGGAATATTGATGTGTTACTAGATAATAAAAATACAAGCGAGCTTGTAAGTATTCTTGCAAACCACAACATTAAAAATCATATATATGTCGCAGTAAGATAGATAAAGCCGTTATATAGTTATATCTCTAGGGATATAATTATATACCGTAACATAGTTATACGAAAGCGATTAACAACTATCTCACCAGGTATATAGTTATAAAACGGTCCAAGTTTAGTGATATACTTATATTACTAGATTAAGTTCAGTGTTATAAATATATTACTTGATTAAGCTTAGTGAAATAGAAAGCAACCATATATAATTAAATTAAACAATATTATTATAATGGTTTTATCTTTATTAAAAAATCAACTTTATGTATCTTGCAGTTAGTTACAATACTTTGTGACATTAACACGTATTAAAGTAATTCCAATTATAATTAAAATGATCATATTTTTTGGAATTTAAACATTAACAATACAATAAATTAACACTAATCAAACATTAAAAATCTTTTAAAGCTAATCAACAGTTATGAGATTTCTTTACTTCTTACCAACTTAGTTGAGATCTTGGTTTTTTTAAAAGTATTTTTTAATTTTTGTTCAGACAATATTCGATTTTTTACAGGAACATTTTAAATAACCTTGACCACCAAAGCGCGACAATTTTTGGCATATTTCTCTCAGTGACAAGTTTTCATTTGATATAGGACCATTCAAAGTAATGTTTGAAAGCTGTATTGGGTAACCAATCTTTCAGGATACCAACTCCGAAAGCTATTTCACTAAACTTAATCTAGTAATATAAGTATATCACTAAACTTGGACCGTTTTATAACTATATTCCTAGTGAGATAGTTATGAATCGCTTTCGTATAACTATGTTACGGTATATAACTATATCCCTAGGGATATAACTATATTACGGCTTTATCTATCTTACTGCGACATATATAAACCTACACGTCTAAATGCTTGCTTAGATTTGATCTCTAGTAATCTCACAAATGTTCAATCAAAGTTACATAATTTGTGTCTATCGGATCACGATAAGGGGCAAAGTATAACTTTTGAAATTCCAAGAAGTAATAATTATAGAAAGGTACCAGAGTTTTGGTTTGAAAAAAACAGAGACTATAGTGAGGAAAACGTTAAAAAATTTATCGATTGCATAAGTTCACTTTCATTTAAAGATGTACTTACAGAAACGGACACGGAAAAATCTTTCAATTTATTCCATAATTATTTAATGTTGTTTTACAAACTATGTTTTCCCATCATGTCAATTAAATTCGTAAATAAACTTAATAAAAATTGCTGGTATTCTAAAGGCTTAAAACGGAGTTGCATTGTTAAAAGAAGGCTCTGCTTAAAATATCGCTTATCCGCTTCTAACAAAAAGTCAAATAAAAAGAAATACTTACTAGTGATGTGCCGAGTCGTTGTTTTATAGGATCGAGTCGACTCGAGTCAGTTTGTACGGTATTCGAATCATGACTCGATTCCGCGATTCGAGTCCATTACTCGAGTTCTATGTTTGGTATTCGAACGCTGACTCGAGTCCTGGACTCGAGTCAGCAACCTTAGTCTGGAAATTCGAGTCCAGAACTCGAGTCTGTTACCGATTTAAGTACAAAAGGAAAAATTGGAAATGAGTAAACTTCAAACAGTATCTAGGTTTAGCATAATAACACTACGAACATTTTGATGAAAAATATTTTTAAACATAACAAATAAACATAGAATACTAAGGAGATATCTAGGAACCAGAAAATTTATGTTAATGAGATCAAGTTCTATTTGTTTTATTAACAAAAAGAGATCATTTAAGAAGCTAGGTATTTAAAAACTTCGGGTATTTGTTCTATTAGGTAGTTAGCATGTACTTTTATTTAAGGTGTCACTTCATTGCTTAAGTAAACAGAAATCGAGTACGACCGAGTCAAGCTATCACGAATACTAGACTCGAGTCAGTTGGACTCGCATAACAGTTTCGAGACACCGAGTACAAGATCGATTCTTCCTGACTCGAGTACCGGAATCGAGTCCGGCGTACTCGAGTACCGGAATCGAGACCGTCGTACTCGAATCAAAATAAATTGGTATTCGAATATGCGAGTCCAAAGCAGGAATCGAGTCTGACTCGAGTCAAGCCGTACTCGGCACATCGCTAATACTTACGATATTCCCAAGTTTTAAAGAAGTGTTTAAAACAAGCACATCAAATTATCAATACAAAGAACTCAATCAAACAATGTGTGCAGAACAACTTGGCGTATAATAAAAAGTAATACATCAAGTAAAATTACTAATAGACAAATACAAAAAATTACAATAAAAAATAAGAGTATTGAAAATCCTTTAGAAATATGTAATGAATTTAATGACTTTTTTATAAATATGACCAACAAACCCAATTCTGACATTAACATAAATAATGAAATAAACATTCCAATCTTTCCTAAATCTATATATCTTACGCTTATAAATGATAACGATATTCTTAAAATTATAAAGGGTATGAAAAATACTAATTCAACAGGCTATGACGAAATAACCACAGTAATATTGAAAAAGTGTTCCAAATATTTATCTGTTCCGCTTTCTCATATAATTAACTTGTCACTTGTCGAGGGTTGTTTTCCGTCACGACTAAAACAAACCATCGTCAAACCAATTCACAAAAACGGAGCTTATGACGATATAAATAACTATAGACCGATAACCTTAATACCGATATTAGCTAAAATATTTGAAAAACTTATGTCAGAAAAGATTTACAATTTTTTAACGTCACAAAAACTGTTAAAACAGGAACAATTTGGGTTTAGGAAAGCTAGCTCTACAACACTTGCCTGTTTCCATCTTATAAAATGTATCACACAAAATTTAGATCTAGGCTTGAATACATTGGCAGTCTTTTTAGACATGACGAAAGCGTTTGACTTTGTTTCACACAAAATCCTATTGCATAAACTTGAACGATGTGGTATTAGGGGAAATGCCTTAGCTTGGTTAGAAAGTTATTTAAAAGATCGGCAACAGTGTGTTCAAATATCTCAAATTTCAGGTAAAAGAAAACCAGTTTACACTTCTGAATTACGATATAATAAATTCGGTGTGCCACAGGGAAGCATTCTCAGTCCTCTACTATTCCTTGTTTATATTAATGACTTGCCAAATGCAACTAACCAAAATTGTTTCTTGTATGCAGACGATACAACACTAGTAGTAAAATGTAAAAACAGGAAGGACTTAGAATCTGACACAATTATTAAACATAATAATCTACAAATAAATACTATTAAAACTAAATATATTTACTTTCAAACTAAAAATAGTTATAAAATGAAACTTGCCATAAAATATAAAAATAAAGAAGTTGAAGAAGTCAACACTATATCATTTTTAGGTATTACGCTAGATAAATACTTGAATTGGAAAGCACATATAAACGTCCTCATAAATAAACTCGATAGATTTGTATATGCTTGATGGCATATCATGGCTACGTGGCATCGGTATTACGCTATGGTATCATACTGTGGGGAAATTCGGTTGAAATGAATCGAGCTTTTAAGTTACAGAAAAAATGTATAAGAGCGATCTGTGGCGCAGGATTCTTGAATAGTTGTAAACCTTTATTGAAAGCTCTTGGAGTGTTGCCGCTACCTTGTCTGTACATATTTGAAATCTGTGTTTTTGTGAAAAAGCATCCTGATCTTTTCAGTATCAAAAGTGATTTTAATTATAGGGGAAGAAGTGGTAACAAATTATGTATTCCAAAACAACGACTAAGTTTGTTTTCAAATAATTGCTACTGTATGGCTATAAGTATTTATAATAAATTGTCTAACGATATGGTACAAATGACATTCAGTAAATTCAAAAAGTTCTTATTTAATATGTTATTGGATAAAAATTATTATGATATTGACGACTTTATGAATGATAAATTGTAAATTGTTATTTATAATAATTTTGAATGAATTTGTTTTTAATCTTATTGACTTGCATGGTTGTTTTTTTTTTGTTTAACTTGTGGTTTAGATCAATATCTTTTTATTATACTTATTTTGCTTAATTTTAATCTAATAATAATGTCATATTATTAATTGTCATGAATTATTATTATCATTCGTCATGTTTAATGTACGACTCGAGAGAGACAGTCTTTGACTAAATGTACTATCCAATTTAACATTTGCGCGCTATATTATCAGCAGAATATGTCGGTTATTATTATGTATCACTTACTGTTATCCATATCCTTGCAAATAAATAAATTATTATTATTATAACAAATTATAAAGCTTTTCATTTTAACCAAATGTGTTAAAAAATTAAATTCCAGTTAAAACATATTCAAAGGAAAACACAGCTTACACTAGCTTTTATTCGCGATTTCGCCCGTTTAGAGCACGGTCTGTTACTTAAAGTCTTTATAAACGACCCATGTCACTTCGCAGCTCAAAGTAATAAAAAATATAATAATCCACATCTTACTATGGGCCTCATAAGAAGGCTCAAGAATGGAGCGTGATATGCTCGGGGTTTCTCTACATGAAATGAGAATCGAATCGAATCAGAAATGAGGAGATCCGTATAAGAACTAAAGTAACCGACATAGCCCGTAGAATTTCCAGACTGAAGTGGCAGTGGGCGGGGCACATATCTCATAGAACTGATGGTCGTTGAGACAGAAGAGTTCTCGAGTGGGACCATGGGCCGGAAGACGAAGTGGTCTACACTTCGTCTTCCGGCCCCACCTCCCACTCGGTGGACGGACGATCTAGTGAAGGTCACGGGAAGTGCAGGAGCGGTCCTCGTGGAGATCCTTGGGTGAGGCCTTTGTTGACAACGAACCATATCAATGCCTTGCCCTAAAAGTAAAAGAAAAAGCGATACTAGCGCCCAGGACTGGACTTGTGAAGAATTTTCTGTGTACTACAAGCTGTTTTTATATTTTTTCAGAACCAGAATAAATTTATTGCTTAAAACTGTACTACATGTTGTTACATTTTATTATATTTTTATTAATATTTACATTATTAGTATCAATAGTTTACCTTAACAGTACTCTCGTACTGTGTTCAAATCGAAATATTCGTGCAGGGTATAAAATACATTAGCAAAGTACCCAGCTTTTTAATTTTTGCTTTAATTTATGACCATCTAATGCTTTAATATCAGAAGTGCCATATATAAAAGTACTCTTGCAATAAACATTTTTGTTTACATAAGGAAAGTAAAGATTATATTTATTATGTTGGTTACGAGAAGATTTGAAACAGTTAAAGAAATCCATATTATTCTTTATAAATAAACATATTGCCAAGATGTATATATTAATAAGTGTAAAGAATTACCTTTTTTCTTAAATTGAGGCAAATATCCACAATTAAATGAGATATCCATGTCATGTAATTCGCTAACGTTACTGCTCACATTAATACGAGAGAACCCATTAAGAAAATAACTTTTGTTCGTTGTTTGTCATTAGCAAAAGTACTAATATTGTAAATCAGTTTTTTGTTAACATCCATTCAAATAAGATTAATAGTCCACGCTAATACACTGACAGGTAAAAATGACTAGTCACTTAGTTAAACGACGATATTTAACAAAGGTTGATTTTTTAGTAGTAATTTCTATGGATATATCTGTGTAGTGACTCGCATAACGGTTTTCATAGTAAAGCCACTTCCGGGTTCAATCCCTGACCGGGTTGATGTACTAAACGAAGTTTTCTTTATTGCCTCGAGTCTGGGTATTGTAATCGTTGTTTCTGATTGCACGTAACACAAGTGTTTTAGCTATTTAATTTAGGTTATTATTAAAAATAAAATTACGACATGTTGTCTATATTTATCCATTTATTTAAATGCTAAAATAATAAAAAATATTGGTTGTCTGTGAAGTCAGTTTACGGACGATAATTTTACGTGATGGCGTCATAAGAAAACATTGATGAAAAATTGCATACCTTTATGAATTGAATTATTATCATTATTATGTATAATACAAAGAAAAATTAATTGAATTTCTTTTTGATAAATTAACATTAAGTTATTGTAATAAATGATGGAAACCACATTAACTTGTCACTTCATGAAGTGGAAGAGAGATAGATGCGCCACAAGTCGAACGCTTAGGCTGATCGTGCCTCTCTATCGCTTGTTTCGCGCTCTCGCTTGCACGCTCGGCTCAGGCGAAACGTTACACTTTTTCGTGCATGCAGCCGGTGTTCATCGATTTATAAGACGTTATCACACCAAAAACTATTAAAATTATATAGCTATTATATAATAGATTTATTTGAATTGATTTATCATGGAGATGACAAATAGATAATCTTAAATTCCTATCAATTAGTGTTTCCTTTTTATAGATAATAATTAGCTTGTATACGATAGTGTTTGGACAAGAAGTTTATATATTAGGTTCGTTTTCAAAAATAAAATAATAATTACGTTACATTGCCTATGTTAGCGGGTTATCTCTGCAACAAATAAAGTTAACTAACTACAGTATTTCAGAAACATATTTATGTATTATGTATATAAATGAGAGTGAAAAAAGACGCTTTCTATGACATCTCGGATTTGTTCTTATTTGAACAAACTCGTTAATGGCATTTTAAATTCTACTCTACAGTTAATTTAACAGCGTTGAAACTGGTCGTCGACGCAAAATGGCACCTCTTAAAAAATCTAATTCAAAGTACATTAAACTTTACTTGGAATCAATGATGAGATAGATGTTAAGTATTATTTGAAAAGTAACGAAACGAAGATTACAAAAAACAAAAAGACTTCATATTTTCATGGAAACAAAAAAATACGAAGCAATAAAAATCCTTAATCAAATTTAAGAAAAGTATCATCAAAAAGAATACAAAAACTAATCTAAGACCTTAAAACAAAATTAATTTAAAACCTAGTGTTACCCCCCTTGCCCTGATGATGACTTCTATACCCAACCTCAAGGATCTTATCAATTTAGAGGGTACCCTTTATCTGAAAAAAAAAGTGTTGCACAGAAAGTCACTTGGCATACTAATCAAAAGGCATAAATTGACATATATTGCAGGTTAGGTTGGGTTAGGTATTTTTTATTAATTACCAGTCAGCGAGCTATTTCAAATTATGCCAAATAATTAGTGGGCGTACTAAAATTATGCATTTTTAATTTCTGCGAAGGTAAAGTAGTCTGAAAGGTAGACCTCGATTTAGAAGCTTTTCTTGAAGGGATGTTGCCTTTGTCCTTGAGGAATGCCTCAGTAACAGCCTCTTCGATGCCCTGGAGAGTCCTGGAAGCAGGATCCCGGAGGTGCTCTATTGAATTTAGGTCTGGATTTCTCGTTGGCCACTGCATTACAAATCCCAACTTCTTGACGATAATATCTACGCTCAAGGGTTAATATAAATGTTCCTTTTTAGTTCTTGCACATCCGCGCACATTACACATTTGAATAAAACTTTTTTAGGGATTTTGCGCAAAATTTATTTTATATTTAATCCTGACGTTTCGACTCCTTTACAGGAGCCGTGATCGCATGATGGCTAAGGTAAATTTTATATAAATCAAATCGTTTTATTTTACATTTTATTTAGTTTTCTCACTACGATTACGTTTGTTTGTTTGTTTTATTCAAATAAACGTTGCTATTAAATTGCCCATCTTGATACAACTCATTTGTAACGAAAAATTCCAAATCTTACTTAAGCTTGTTTTCTCCTTTAACTAGAATGTTGTCCCAATATAACTCACCGTCGAAGTCAACTAATCTCGATATATACTCCGATTCTTTGAACATAATTTCTATATATCCAGGCAAACCCTTATAACTTGAAGGAATTAGTATTAAAGAACTATCTGTACTATGATATAATTAGTTAATAATGATAATTCAATTTATTGCAAGAATCAAAGTCTCATAATGGTTAGTAACAATGGAAACTTAAAATTGGGTTAGTACATATATTAAAAATCATGAAAATTATTAATTAAATAGGGCATGTCAAAAAAAATAAATAAATATAATTATGAAGTTGTTAATTTTCTTTAACCTGTAACTATATAAATTATACAAGTTGTCGCCTCCAATTAAGATTTCACTTGATATGTGTATATTATGTCTATAACTCTTTATAATTGTATTAACTGCATCCGGCGGGCTTTGCAATGCTATTTTGCTGACTATTCATATAAAGCTTCCCTGGCATACATGCAACTACTTAACAAAGTTTTACCATAATGTGACAAATAATGATTATATTTCTTACATTCACACCAATTAGGGTAGCCCAAAGTAAGCACTGTAAGGCATTTGTTATGTAATAATCATAGAAATATATAATTAATACCGATGACTCAAACACAAATGCTCGTATTCATCACACAAACATCCGCAACTTCCGAAACTCGAACCCAGCACCGGCAGTGTGAAAGGCAGAATCGCTACCGTCATCAAGCGGTTAAAAAGCATTGGGAACAAACAAATATTTATTTTTATTCATATTGAAGAAGATCCGTTAAATAGATAAAGTCCAAAGTTATAAGTCCATTTATTTTGCGAAATAACGCTCATGACTCTAGGTTCATTCTTGCCGTGTCAACGCGCGTAGCTGCCTCTAAGCCACGGCAGCAGAGCAGCCATTCATCCTGTGTTTCAGCGCCCGCAGTCAGAGAGTAATGACACGGGAAACCCATAATTTATTCACAGTCACAAACACAATGAAAACGACACGAATTCCGAAATGATATACTGTTGAGATCAAAACATCTGTGGTTATCATAATGCTACCTTCTTTTGAAAATCACAGACAAAGGTTAAATACATATTTAGGTAATTCACAGCTGTGGACACGGGAAGATAAATATCTACCAAGGAGTCTGAAAAAGAAGCAAAATATTCAACAATAATCTGTAGATGGTTTTGGGCTACTTATTTTTCGGATTCAATGGCCCCTTTGCCTTTTTCCATTTACTTTTATAAGCTTATTCCCGAATTTATTTTATTCGGTGGGTTGCTATGGCAACGGTTTCAATCATTATTTTTCTGTATTTAACCTAAATGGGACAAAATTCTTTTCGTTGTCTTATTTGAACTGAATTGAACACACTTTTTTTGAAAATTTAAAGATCATGTTAGATAATTGTTTCCCCCAATACGGATTATTTGTTTCACTATTATTATAAAAATGTAACTAGCAGCGAGGTTTATTAGTTCACTATTCCGTAATTTTTCATTTTCTAACCATAGGTGTGAAAATTAAACAACACTTTCACAAAACTATTTATTTTTTATATTTTTATTAATCATCATTTTACATTAATAAATTGTTTTTTAAACATTTTAATCTTCAATTGTTCTTCCTCTTAAGAGTCAATGAAATAATTGGTAACTCAAACAATATTTTCAATTATTAGATACCACTAGGTATGTCACGAAACAGCATATTACGAATAAAAAGGTTAGTTTTCTCGTGAAATCATTAGTGTTACATCCCAATAAGTTACATCCTCAAAACTGTTGCAATTAACTCTAAAAGTATGTATGATTCAGTTTACGTTGACATATAAGTTGAACGCTTAAAATGTAAAGTCGCCTTAACGATATGAGGGACAAAAATGTGACGGAGTATTAACATCTCCGTGACAGAGTGGTATTTATATAAGAATACTTCAAAATATATATAAATGTTAAACAAAATCAACGTTTTTTTTTAGGGACACCTACTTATACTTTTTTTAATTATAATCAGTCTATAATCAATCACATTGTAATCTTAAATTACTTATATCTTTATTTTTCAAAAACCTCTAGTGGAGTTTCAAACTCATACACTACAACACGTCTTCCTTTGGTTTTAATAATTGGATTAGGAACAATTTTTAAAATATCTTCGTACTTAACATAAGATATATCATTTTTAATGAGTTTGAACTTTTGTCCACTGTCATCAACTGATCTGTAAAACATGACTTTGATGTCACCTTCTTCATCGACGTTACTCATTGCTGTTCCTAAGTAAGTATATACACCTTTCTTTTCATCTAGAACTTTAACCAGGATATGCACGCCGTCTGATATTTTAGAAGGATGGATTTCGTCTACACAATTTAAATAACTATTACTTGTACTGGGAACAGCAGGAACGGTGTCTGTCATTTGTTGGTTAATGAAATTACTAAGTGGTAAATTTTCCGCCTAGTCAGAAGAACTTGGTCAATAGATTGTACCATACACTTGGGCCTTTGAAGGGCTGATTAGCAAATAATTATAAACTTAAAATTGATGGTAAATTTATTAGCTCGGACTCAGATGTTGCGAATGAATTTGAAAAATTTTTTACTCGAATTCCAGTAGATTTGACAAGCACTTTAGGCTCTTCCACCCCCATTGCAGAATCCTTGTTGAAAGAAAATGTTCCTTGTTGTAATACTGTATTTAAATTTAATTATGTTAATAAACGGGACATCATAGACACTTTTAAATCGTTGAACATTAAAAAAACTGCCGATCTTTGGGGAATATCTGTATATATGGTAAAGAATGTTATTGAAATAGTTGCTACACATTTAGCCTTAGTTTTCAACAACTGTATTGATAGTGGTGTGTTTCCTGATTTGATGAAACTTAGCAAAATAACTCCATTGTTTAAATCTGGTAGTACTTCAGATCCCTCTAACTTTCGTCCAATATCCGTACTATCAACATTCAGTAAAATTTTTGAAAAAACCGCGCTTAAGCAATTACAGAAATATTTTAGTAATAATAACTTACTACACATTAAACAATTTGGTTTTACCCGCGGACGGTCCACGACTGATGCTGGAATAAAATTGTTAGAATCCATTTATGAGGCCTGGGAGGAGTCGCAGGATGCCTATGGTGTTTTTTGTGACTTATCAAAGGCTTTTGACTGTGTCCAACATCAGACGTTAATCAGGAAATTACACTATTACGGTATCCGTGGTACCGCTTTGGATTTTCTCACTTCTTACCTGAGTGACAGGATTCAAAAGGTGGTCATCAATGGAGAGCAGTCGCCTGGATCATTTGTAACAATGGGGGTGCCGCAGGGCTCAATATTGGGTTCATTTCTATTTCTGGTATATATTAATGACCTCCCTCACCTTGTAAGACGCGACCATGAGATAGTCTTGTTTGCAGATGACACGTCTTTAATATTTAAAGTTAAACGTGGACAAATTAATATTGACGAAGTAAACATTGCACTCTCCAAGGTCGTTCACTGGTTTGGCGCCAATAATTTGTTGTTAAATGAAAATAAAACAAAATGCATTAGATTCACTATGCCAAATGTTCAATTAGCTAAAGCCAAAGTCCGGGTTAGGGATGAGGAAATAGAGCTGGCCAATCAAACTGTATTTCTGGGTATAACTTTAGATTCTAAGTTACAATGGGGTCCTCATATTGAATGCCTATCGAGCAGACTCAGTTAACAGACGTAAAAACTGCACGCTTGGTCTATTTTAGCTACTTCCACAGTATTATGTCGTACGGGATACTACTGTGGGGAAATGCCGCCGATATTGGCTGCATTTTTGTGCTGCAGAAGAGGGCTGTTCGGGCGATCTATAGGATGGGCTCCCGAGAATCTTTAAGAGAAATATTTAAAGAAATTGGTATTATGACTGTACATTCACAATATATTTATGAAAACCTACTGTATGCGCATAAGTGTAAAGATATTAAATTCAGAAAAAATAGTGACAATCATAATTACAATTTAAGAAATAAAGACAAGCTAGCAATGCCCAGGCATAGGCTCCATAAAATAAGCAACTCTTTTGCAGGTCACTGTATACGAATGTATAACACGCTGCCATGTAACATGCATGACTTGTCAATGAATAAATTTAAATTTTTAATTAAAACTCAGTTATGCAAAAAGGCTTATTATAGTGTTAAAGATTTTTTGAATGATAAGGCAGCGTGGACCTAAAAGAAATGAATTGCTCGTTCTCTGAATCGTTTTGTAATTTGCACAATTTGTAAGACATTTGGCGATTTTATAAGAGTTTTGGCACATGAGTTTCTTGCCCGATTCTTCTCATGTTAGCCCCTACGTTCGGAATCGGGTCGCTCGTGGCGATTACATGCGCGGCATCAACTCCGCGGATGTACTTGCCGCTAGCGCACGGGCTATCTTTATTATAAAAGAATATTATCTTGATTCTTCTATGTAAAATTGACGATTTTAAGTGCCTGCAAGGGCCTATGAAATAAAGTTATTTTGATTTTTTGATTTTTTTTTTGATTTGTTATATCGGCCAAAAGTCCTACGCTGGAGACGTCGCTTGCAGCATCAGGTTCAATCAAAGCTTGGTATAATCCAGGTTCATAGCATTCGCAAAACCCTTTGTTGCAAAAGCAGCTTAGTTTTCGATACTGTAATTTACCATAGTTCTCGGAGAAAACTTGGTGCACTTGCATTGTACCAGGTAAAGCCGTGATGTTTTTGGGATTGCGTCAGCAACAAGTGAAATATCGTTTTCCAAGACCAGAAACAGTTTAATGTTGCTTTTTCCATCCAACGTTGAAAAAAAACTTGAAGCATCAGAAATGTCTTGTCCACGTGCTACAACGTTGTCAGCCTGCCGTTTGACGAAACCTCCGACACCATCCGCTGCTCCCTTTCCGTGCCCAGCTTCAAAAAAGTTCCAGGTTACCCGTTCGAAGCCATACTCAAACACTCGGGTAGACAAAAGGTAGAAATTTAATTTTTGTCTGTATTGGGTTGTTGGACCGTTAGAAAAGAAGTGGACTGTCTTGACGGCAGGCATATTTAATGTGACATTCTTCAAAATGGGGAAGAGATGAGCCCATATAGCCGCTGGTCCATGATTGTTGCTTGGTGACACTGTGCAGAATGTTTTGACGCGGTTTTTATGGTCAGACGAATACTGGTATAATACCACGCCATGCAGAGAAACTTGTTTGCGAGAACCGCCAAAATGATGGGACTGGATTTCCTCGTGGTATTTGCACGCATAATTTTCGCTGAAGTCTATACGCAAGGCAATTTCAGAATCAGTAAGCTCGTCGATGCATTTCCTGTAAGCCCTGTACTGAATTTTAATATTGTATATGTGAGTTTTGATTTAAGATAACTCTTTATCAAAATTTTTGACAATTCGTAAACCGTAATATGTTGAGTCTCTTTTACGTTCTTACAAACTCTCACTCTTTTACCATCTTTTGCAACTATATCTGTTTTTCTTACCCATTGCTGTAATTCTATTAATTTATCCTTGTTTGTCATATCATATTTTACCGTTTTACACTGGCATAAAATGCACGTTCCATTCATACAGGGCATCGAATTTGAGTTACACGTTGTCTCACCTATGACTTGGCTTAAATCGTTGGCGTTTAAAATGTAGACTGTGTTCGCATGTTATTTACACAGACAAGTGTCTCGTCCATCAATTGATGGGTATTTCACGAAAAATGGCTTGTGCTTTGTGAAATAGCTGTAGTGGCATACTAGACCCGGATTTTCTTTCAGAAAGGACTTGTGCAATGTTTTCATTGAATCAAGCAATACCCGTTTTTGAATTTTTTGTTTTTTCATAGTAACTGTTTCTTTTTTCGGCCTAGCCTACGTAAGTAGGCTAAGCCGATTGGTGTTTGCAATAATTCGGGTTATTAACATCAAAAATACACGCTTTTTGTATCCACTCAAAGTGTATAATTTGTTTTTTTTTAAAAACCATCTCACACCATATTTATAATGTGTATTGAATTAATAAGATTTCAAATACACCTATAAAAAAACACATGTCTGAGCCCTCAGGTGGGTATGGAGATGTGGCTGTTTTTATAGACGTATTTTAAATATTATAGAAATACTAGCCGACCCGGCCACGTGTTGCTATGTTATATATTTAAATGAAACCTATCCTTAGTTGGAACAAATAAAGGAAAAAAAAAACACTTTGGCAGGGATTTTTATATATAAAGAGAGCATTGTGAATGCAATAAATAAAATAAATTCATCCTTAGATATCTGCATATGAAGATTTCTAAAAGGAAGCCACCTTTATATGAAATGGACAGACTTTTTAAACGTGAATAGATGTGACGCTGTATTTTCCTTTGATCAGAATATTGCAATGTCAGCGCTCGCCCGTCGTCGGGCTGTCGCCCGCGTCGCCCACAATAGAGGCGCCGTCGGTCGCCAGATCGCACCGCGAAGGATATTCAATAAGGCGGGAGATTCCTCCGAGGATATGACAGAAGTGGATTGCTAGATAGATCCATCGATGCGCAGATGCCATGCGTTTCATTGCAGCATATGACGAATATCTTGATTAGTGTTTATAATTTTAATAACACCTTTACCGGTTTAATGACGCTATGAATATTGTTTTCGTATTTAAATTCTGACCTAAGTAATCCTGTGATCATGACTTCTATAAACGTCAGGATTAAATATCAAAAAACAAAATTGTACGAGACATTATTCGATAAAAAATAGTTTTAAAATTGACGTTCTTGAAATATGACTTTCTTTCTGTAAATAATAGTAAAATCTCGTAGTTTCACATTCTCATAGTACAAATTAATTTTCAAATATGAATAATGATGATATAGGAATATTACAACAAATAAATGCCTGTAGTATATAAAGATTTGTTTTTAGGTTCAGCGGACCTAACGAAAGCTAAACCTAAAAAAGGACCTAAGAATTCGGAGGCTGTATTTGTAAAAGGATGACAGCCAAGAAACCCGGTTATCGGGAAAGGATTTTACTAAACTCTTGAAGTCCTGAGGGGAGTGAAATAGTAAGTTGTTGTATGAATAATTTGCAGAGGCGTGAAATTCAATATACTTTATTTATTCCGGTCTTAGAATAGAATCTGAATTATTTATTTTGCTAGAATGTGGTACATACGAAACAGACACATTTATTCAAGTGAAAACTTCTTTAGCATCGTTGTGTCACAAATGTCATTTAATTCATAGTGAAGTTATTTCAATAAATTAATGTAATGATATATACATAGTATTTATTGAACATTCCATTAAGTTCATTCGTACTTTAATTACTCCAAACTATCGTAACTTATTTATATTATATATTTCTCATATTGCTGTGGTTTAAAGAAACACAATCATTCATAATTATATTGAACAATGAAATTTAGAACAGTCAGCGTTTAGTACATGCATTGCTAATAATTTCACAGATTATCATGTCTACGTAGCTTTACAATGCAGCTCAGAGTGGCAATCGAAATAACGCGACCGCAGACCGCATGACAACGCCGCAGTGCTAGTTCGTCGGTTTAGGTAGTCTTTAGGTTTATGTGAAAACTGTACTGTCTATAAATTTCTAATCAGAAGGGTTTATTGCATGGCCGAAATAAAACAGGATAAAAGTTAGTAAAAGTCTATAAGACAACGTTACAATATAGGGTTACACAAAATAATGTCAATTTGATCTGGAAAACTGATATAATTAGCAGTACAAAATGGCAGGCACGCGTGTAGGGATACGACTGTTTGATGCGGCTACGATGCTACGGCTACGATGCTACGGCTACGATGCTACGGCTACGATGCTATGGCTACGATGCTACGGCTACGATGCTACGTCTACGAATATTTATGAATGTTCTTATGTACTGGATCCAGCCCATTTACTCGCATTTACTCGCTGGTCGTGAATTCAATGAAAACAATGGTCCTGGTTCAAGGAGCCCTAAAAACTTGTCCTCTGAATTGTACCTACGAACGACTTAAAGCTAATTTCACCATTTGTTTAAAAATAAATCAATTCGATTTCACCACAGCTACATTTTGAATGCGTTTACAAAAA
Source organism: Calamotropha paludella (assembly GCA_927399485.1). Classification (NCBI taxonomy): domain Eukaryota; kingdom Metazoa; phylum Arthropoda; class Insecta; order Lepidoptera; family Crambidae; genus Calamotropha; species Calamotropha paludella. The sequence continues at coordinate 28,113,142 of OV656812.1, forward strand.
CTGGGATTGGTCTAAAATGGGCAATCTTGGACAATGAATGACAGAATATTCATCATAGAAACTAACATTCACAAACATAATGAAAATATCAAAATAATTTAATTCTATGTTAGTAAATAGCTGTAATGACAGTGACAGCTCTTAAACCCGTTTTACCATAAACGTCGAAAATTGGTCGTTCAGAAATTAAACAAGGTTCGACTTCAACTACATTCTATATATACTGGTGAAATCCAAAAACATTCTCGGAACTCAGTTTAGCTCGTAAACTGAGTTTAAATCGAATTGATTGCGTTTATTTTCTATAGCGAAATCAGCCCTAAACGAGTCGCTGTTATGTCACTGCCGCAACCACGGGTGACTGGAGCGACTTTTTTTAATTGCCTGTTCCTTTTTTTACATAAAAAAGGTGATATTAAAAAGTGGCCGTGCCCGGAGCTGTTTTGTTGAACTCTTTTTTGCTGACCATGCCATAAACCTTTTCCAGCTCCATCGACAATTTTTGATTTTTTGTTAGAATTTCCGTGCGATAACAATTGATTTTATATACATATCGACATAATAATAAATAGGTGACCTATGTGTCTTGCGCGGTTTTGTTGCGCCCTTGTTTTGCTGACTATACAAGAAATCCCTTCCGGCCCCGTCGACTACTTTTTTGGAGAATTTCCGAGCGTTAATCCGCATATTCAGCTCATTTAATTTATTTATTTATATGTATGCCAATACTAGTGGCTCGCCCCGACTCCACCCGAATTAAAACGCATACTTTATTTCTATAAATTAAGTGCATAATGTACTTTTCAAACAGAGCATTATTTTTATTATGAATTTCACTCGTTCCGCTGATTACCCACTTCATAGAAACAAACTTCTTACTTACGCTCACCGTCGTAAAGTTGCCTGTCTGTCTGTTCTCTACAGAATGTAATTTGGAGAGTGTGGTCGAAGCTGCATGTGCTCTAACCGCCATCTCCCTTCTTCATCCGACATCCAACCGCACTGCGGGCTACAACCCTTTCTTGGTGGCTATTCCTACCTGTCGCACTAAGCGCTTCTCAACATCTTTCATAATGCGCACAGCAAAAGAGTGGAATTCCCGCGTCTGTATTTTTTAATACTTATAACCCTTCAGTTCTTAAAGATAGGGTGAGTAGGCACCTTCTGGGTTAACTCATTCCGTCGTGGATTACTGTCTTGGCCCCCGGGCTTGATGGGATCAAGAGCGAACCCATTCAAAATAAAAAGTAAAAATATCTCTTCAATATAATTATAGATGAAACGCGTAGTTCTTATAGCTATCGTTCGTTAGCTAAAACATAGACAAGCAAAAAAAAAAATAGGAACGGAAAAGGAGAAAATATTTAAAATTGATGTTGACAACTATTTTAAAAACTACGAATTATAGAAATATGATTCCCAGGTGAAAAAAATTAAACATATTAAAGGAGCAATCAAAGGTAGTGTTAATATTTAAAATACGCTTCGATGGGGACATTTATTTTCTTTTTATTTTTAAATTAACCTTATTGAGTTTTTTGTTAATGTTGTGCATTTCATTCTTACACACTAGCGAAGGAAGGGGAACGGAAGAAACTGTATGAGCATTGAAACCTAATTTATCAGGCCTTTATTGTATTGTAGTTTTACAGTTCCATTTTCTCTCTGAATTCACTTATTAATTGTATTGTTTTCAGCACTGATGAATCGTACATGATTATTCTTAATTAATTTATCGTTTGCTAAAACGCTTGTCGGGGCAGCTTGTAATAAATATTTCTTACATTCACACTAATTAGCCTAGGCCAAAGTAAGTACTGTAAGGCTTTTGTTATGGATACTAGGGTTATGGATAGACACATATACGATACATAGATATGTAATATTCATAGATATATATCATACCCATGACTCCGGTACAAATGCTCGTATTAATCATACAAACATCTGTCCCTTCGATCCACCATCGATGCAAAGGGCAGAATCGCTACCGTTTTGCACCAAACTGTCATCAATATATAATATGATTTTTTTTATTTTTTACTTGTAAATTATTGATTTATAGTTGACATTTTTTTACTTTATTTGACTATACTTTACTATTAATATTAATTTTAATATTTTTTTTAATTTTTTTTTGTTACGTATGGGTGTTGGAGAAATTTGTAAACTTGCATTATTTTTTATTAATATATATATAATATAAAATATCTGTATCTGCAAATATTTTGTTGCAAAATATTTGACTGTAATTTAAAAAGAATTACGATTTGTCTTTTAACTAAAGATTGTGCTAATGCCGGATTATGTCTAACGAGTTCGCCTAGTAGTTCTTTGAAGGAAATCTTACAGAAAGGTATTAGCGGGTTTAGTTTCAGCTAGTCGCGTCGGTGTACCTATCCAATTCATTCTACATTTTCCATCGGAGAAAGGACGTATTTTGCGGAGCTTATGTAAAAAAAACAAAACACGTTTTCATTAATAACATTTCACTTATATCTGGAAGGGTATATCTTTTTTTAAAACTGTATTTAATTCTAGCGGCCCGTCCCGGCATCGCACGGGTGGACAAAATTCTTTAAAAAAAATCTATTATTAAATATTTTTCCGTTAGCGTCATCTGGCTTCCGGTAGACGAACAACTTGCGGTTAACGCGTTGCTATGGTAACGTTATTGATACAATGGAAAAAGAGCGGACAAACAAACACCCAAACCACTGTGATCTTAGATTATAGATTCATATGTGCCAAACTTTTAGAAACCCAAAAAAGTTATATCATAAGACATGAAATACACCTGTAAAAAAACAACCACGCCTCCGAACCAAACCCACAATCTTTCGCTATCCGGGCGAACGCTGATCTACCGAGACGCTGGCAGACACGTCGAAAATTACAAACGTATTTCAACTTCTAATATGAGCTAGTATCGTTCCATCAATGTTGAAAGTTCAACATCGAAAGCATTTTTATACAAATTATCAACAGTTCGATTAAGAAAGAACTAGCTATAATAACGTATTTAATTTTATGCAAAAAAATAAAAAAAAAATTAAATACAATGTTTTATTATGTTGTTCTAGAATAAAAATATTTCCTTCATTCACACAGCATTCCTACAGCACAAAGTAAGCACTGTAAGACTTGTGTTATGGACACTAGATACATAAATAAGTAATAATAATTAAAATACATATAAATACCAATGATTCAGGTACAAATGCAAGGGACTCGAACGATGCTAAAGGCAGGATCGCACCCAATGGTCGTCTATATGTCTCATATATTTTTAAAATTTTCCAAACTACTCAAGACGGATTGAAAATACTTCTCGTTCTATATTTACTCGTAGTAGGGTTGCATAGGCACTTTCAGGAAGCTGGCGACAGTGAGCGATGGGGCGAGCGCGCTCTGACCATGTGATATATTGTGTTTAGGCGCTATCGATAACACGAGCCTTCACTTTGCACCCTCTGAAATCAAGTGCTCTTTTCCGGTTGAATATTATAGGAATTCGATAATATTGTCCTTGCGTTGACGATTACGAAGGCTTACACGTTAATTTACAATTTCGCAATTCTATTGCTAATCAAACAGCCACAGTCTTTTTTAGAAAACCTCAGAAGAATTCCCTATGTCTCTAAGCCTGTACCTAGTTCGGCCATAGGTTCTGTTACAAATGAAAATGTATTTTTTATGAAGTCATGTAATATTACTGAAACTTCTATGTACATATTTAGTAAAGTGTCAGCAAAAAAAAATCTATTTGAAATGGCTACCTTTGGCTTTTATACAGGCCTTTAATCTGTCTGGCCACGAACCTGTGAATTTACGCACTGTTTCCATGGGAAATTTCGCCACCGCTTTATCCAGACATTTTTTAAGAGACTCGATGACGTGTCGTTAAGTGCAGGCCATGTTCTCTTAAACTGACAATTTGTAGTCTAAAGTCTAAATGGCCGGATTGGGCTAGATAAGGGCCAGTCTTCAGCTCTTATAAAGTTCGGAACGTTGGTTTCAAACCAGGCTTGGGTAGTACGTGCCATGTGACCAGGTGCAGAAGACCTTTGTGTCGCCTTGATAAGACACGCACCACCAAACCATCACTGACGTAGGATGATGACCACGTTGTACCTTTCCGACCACTTGAGCAGCTTCTTTAAAGTTGTAAACGTACACTTTATCATTTTGCTCATTGTAGTGCTTTTCAATCGTGAAAATTTTTTCATCGGTAATGAGGATATATCTGTGCCTTTCACCTGCGTATCGTGACGGAAGGTATTTTGATAGATCCTCTCTCTTTAATTGTAAAGATGGATCGCTACCGTTTCAATAAACGCTCGTCGAAATGGTGCGAAATCGAAAGAAGTTTTTTTAAAAGAATAAACGCGTTCCAAATTCAAAGCAATTAAAAAGTTGAAAAAAAGAAAAGGGTATTATGTAACAGTATTTATGGCCAGACTGGTTATATAAGGTAGCTCGTTCTTAAACAAATAATTCGTGTTGTGCAGACAGCGGTATAATGCCAGAGTCGCGTGCATCGCTGGCGCGGGTCCGCCTGCATCTGGTGGCTCCCACGCACTAATGTAGTTCAAATTGCTAGCCAGGGGGTGGGGGAGACACTATTCGATGCTCGTTTGTTTACACGCGACATCCAAATGAGCGCGGGACCGTGCCGACCAGGACCGACCCAGCCCGAGTCGGCCCGAACCGTTCAGGCCGCGATCGTACCAGCTCTAAATCACATTAATCATTTCCCTAACAATTTATTTAGTGAAAGAATGTAAGTTAACACGGTTAACTAAATGGGGCAAAGGGTTTCCGCACTCTTCGTAAATCATGAGCTTGCACAAAATTAGTTTCTCACCTCACACGCAAGGAAAAGTTTGGTTTGTCATACAATTTCTGCCTGGAAAATTGCATTTTATCCGCTAGCGTGGAAAAGTGCTTTAAAATGAGCCTTTCTATTCAAACGGTTCGATTCGCCATTATAGTTTTTATAAGTTTATTTCATTCTTATTTAAATTAATGCAATAATACGTTCTTTTGGTTTTATTTAATTACTTTAGTTCCCTAAATTATAAAAATCAGCAAGAATTAATAATATTTGGATATACGGAAAATCCTGATGCGTCCAAAAACGAACTGTCAAAGTGATCTCTGGTATTGTTAGTAAATCCACATTGAATAGAGACCAATTTAAAAGTTATCTGAAATTATGTTAAATCTGAAAAAAATAATCTCAAAAATGTCCAGCATCGACTAAGATACCAATTTACCATATCATTTAAGCTGTTTTTCTTACACCTTTAAAATTTTCCTCGTTGTAGTGAGGTGAAAAATTGTGTGTTTCGCTCGGCAGGAAAATTTTAGCGTCTCGTACTTTTGAAACCCGCGCCACGCTTAGGATTCTATTTTTGAATCACTCGCTGTGCTCGTGGTTCAATCCTAGAATCCTTCGCTTACTCAGGTTTCAATAGAGGTAACTCTCGCCAAATCTCAACGTTCCAGTCTAGCATTACAAATAACTATTTACTTATATATACATATATCATCTCGCCTTTTTCCGCTTTCCACAGTCTAATATACACCTCTCGCTTCTTCGTTTCTCATCAGACCTTTCATACAAGCTCGTTGGTTAAGGGTACTTTTGATTTGGCCTTTTTTCAGGACATCCTCTATTTGGTCCCTGAAAGTTCGTCTTGATCTACCTTTTCCGACTTGCCCATTTGCCTTATAAACTTGTTTTGTCAATCTCCTTTCGTCTATCGTCTCTACATATCTAAACCAACTAAGCATCCCTTTTTCCATCTTGGTCAGTATATTTTCTTCCACACCACTCTCTTATCATATTATTCCTTACTTTATCCATTTCACTCCAGCTATTCTTTTTAAAGCTTTTATTTCCACTGCATTAATCATATATTTGTGCTTCGTCTGCCTTCATAAAAATAATGTTATTAATGCGACCATTAGACTTAATACGACACAGCGCCAGCGTATGCCTAATTCAACAAGGCTAATTAAGCCAGCTGATAAAGATCCGTTGTTTATTGCCCTAAGAATGCTCTGGAACTGCTACAATTGTGGTTCGTGTAGGTGTTAAAAATAAAACCACACGTAGTTTGATCTAATGTGTGAAGAGGTTTTATTCCATATAACCAAATGAACTTATATAACATAAACAAACGAAACTATAGCGTGTGTCAGAATAGCACAGCGCCATCTATGATCTAAAAACAGAAAACTTATTTACGTTCTACCATCATGAGCTGGACACAGGCTTTCTAGTACGGACAATGACCCATACGATTCCAAAGAGGATAAACAACCACATGTTTGTAGTAGATAGTAAAGATGACACAGTTGTTGGTAACTCCTTCGCCAAGATAAATACCTTGGTGTGTTTATATAATTGTTCATGATTTAGCCTGGAAATTATAGCGTGCGATTGCTGTTTTCCTTTTACGGCACAACAGTTGAAGTTTACATTGTTTTGGTATCGGAATAGCTGGATCTCAGTCGCGCGCCGCCGTCGGTCGGGCGCGTGTGCAACTGTTATTTTTGTTTTGTGCACGGCGAACTACTTTTTCTGGTACTTTTTATCAACTGCGCTACAAAATGAATAATATTAAAATTACTAACTTACCAATTTCACTAGTAGTAAATAAAATAACGTATCGTATGCAATGAATATAAAAACTGAATGAATTATTATGTCATTTTTATTTTTTAAGCATTTAATGGCCAGATTTTTATATCCAAAGGCATTATTGCTAGAAAAAAATCAACTTGACTGAGATGTCAGGCGGGACTGGAGTCACATCCCTTTGCTCTCCGCGTGAGTTCTATTCCAACTGTTTAGGTGGATAGCTCATCCATATAGGGTTTCTTTTTTAGAACTATAGGCATATTTCAAATACAACTAATCAGAGAAATATAATTTAAATTGAATCGCCGGCTATAATTTAATATACAGAAGCAATGTATGGTTATATACGATTAATATATTTACAAGTAATGTCATTATTGTGGAACACGACGCCTGTTTTTTGTCTTACACCTTTTATTTATTGTGTGTTAAAATGCAAACTATCCTATGTCCTAAGTTGGAACAAATCCAGCATAATGAAAAAAATCATCAAAATCAGTTGAGTAGGTTTTTCTTTTTTAATGGGTTCGCTCTTGATCTCAATCACGATGGAACGAGCTAACCCAGAAGGTGCCTATTCACCCTGGCTTTTAAAAAATACGGGTTATAAGTACTCGGAAATACTGACGCAGGGAGGGAGTTCCACTCCTTTGCTGTGTGCATTATAAATAAGTAGAGAAGCGCTTGGTGCGACAGGTAGGAATAGCAACCAAGAAAGAAACCCGCAATGCGTCTGGATGTCCGATGACAGAGGGGTGATGGCGGTATGAGCATATGCAGCTTTTAAGCACGATCTCCAAAATACAATCTGTAGAAGACCAACAAACAAGTAATTTTGCGACGGTGAGCTGTTCATGGCGGTCAAACACTGTGCCACGGAGTATATATAAATACTGCACATCGAAATCACTTCCGTCTATAATAGTAGGCATGAACACGGAGGGGCCCTGCCAATTACGTTGTCCCCACTTACTGAGCGGTGCTGGCGCGTTGCCAACGTAGGATAAAGAAATATTCACCTTAATCTGCGCCGAATCTGTTTAAAGCGCGCTAAACACGTTGGCGGGAGGCCAGCGCAGCCTTCGCTCGCCCCATATTTATCGAGGGCCCGAATGAAACAAAACTGGGCGAAGTGGTTTTTAACTGCTCTCCACTACGAACTTTATACGTGGTGCAATTTTGCTAAGTAAATCGGATTTAAAAAAGACGAGAAGAGCCGCGCTAACCGATTGCATTTTAGCCGATTGTTCTTTTGTCGTTCTAATGTATGATAAAATATTATAATAATTATATTTCTCACATCACACCAATTAACCTAGCCCAAAGTATCACTGTAAGGCTTGTGTTATGGATACTAAGGTAACGGATATCCATACATAGGGTAAAAGCCAGATAGTTGCCCTTCTTTTCAAAAAAGCTCCATAATTTAAAAAAAAATATGTTTATTAAGAACGATTCGACGTTTATATTAAAACATAGGTCTTTAATCTTTCATAACAGCCTATTTTTGTAAACATAATTAATATATGTTTCGAGTAAATCCTGTTTGATTTGACCTCTCAAAAAGGGGATAGTTGCCTACTATAGCGGATAGTAGCCTAACGTTAAAAATCCTTCGGGGGATACTTGCCTCATGTAAGGATAGACGCCTCTCTATTTTCTTTTCGATAAGTTTAAAGTTATTTTAAGTATTTAAATTACAGTAAGCCTTTATGATTTACTGCGATTCTTTATTAAGTATTTACCACAATATTAATTACATTCTAAAACAGTGCTATGTCCTAAAGTTTTAAGCTATAAAATTATAAAAAAATAGTCTCGACAATTTGGATTGGATTAGGTTACAATAAAATATTATTATTTATCTTAAAGACAGAAAAATATGGTATTCAACTTTGGCATGAATTATTACCAGAAGACAGGGTTTTTAACTTTCCACATCTCATACAATGTTTTTTGAATGTAGAACAAGTTTCATGCAACCACATTTGACACATCTTACATTAAATCCAATTTGATTTCGATTTAGTAAAATTATAAATCAAAACATTCTGCGCAATATTTCTAAATTAGCGCTTTTCACTTTTAATATCTTTTCAGCGACTCTAATCGGTTTTTTGCCTTTTTTTCTTTTGATTGTTTTTTGTTCGGTTCTCATTTAATTTAAAACAAGTCACTATAAGTTGAAAAGAACACCAAAAGAAAAATTAATGTTTCTGCTTGTTAAAGAATTTATAGTTGCTCTAGAGGCAACTATCTGCAAAAGTAAAAAGGGCTACTATCCTTTTTGATACGGATACTTGCTTTTCTATTTACGAACTAAATAATATCTTTTTAACAATAAAACCTAATGAGCAGTGTAATTTAAACTCTAATGCATGTAAAAAAAACAAAAAGTTGATTGAAACTACAATTAATAACAAAAATATTGAATAGAAATGACTTACCAATATAATTTCGACGCCTGTCAAAGTTTCACCGCGGAAGATTTTTGCTTACACGAACAAAACACTTGCGCCTACTTTAACGGCTTAGATGAAACCTAGGTCAGCAGGGAAGACACTTCCAATCATGATCAACCGCTAATGCCGCCAACATAGCGTATTCAAAACTGAGGAATGTATCCGTGTGAGGCAACTATCCGGCTTTTACCCTATATGATACATAAATAAGTAATATTAATAAAAATACGTATAAATATCCTTGACTTAGGTACATATTCTCGTATTCATCACACAAAAATCTGCTCTTCTGGGATTCGAACCCAGGACCGTCGGTGCAAAAGGTTCTTTACCGTTGCACCAAACATGAATAAAATCAGAATCTAAATATTGTCATTTTTTTAACTAATTATTATATGTTTTGTTATTTAAGCAACATACTGCTAGATTTTTATATAAAAACTGACTTGTCTATGCATCATATGGGACTCCAACCCACATCCCCTCGCTACCTGGGTGAGTTTTCCCAATTGATCTACCGAGACGCAATTTTTTTTAAATATTCCTTAAGCTGACGTCAGCACCACCTCTTCATGTTCTAGTTACTATTAAGTACAACATCGAATTACTTTACAAGTATCAATCAATCGATAAAGAAGAAACAGCTATGTAATAATTATATTCTTTTGCTATTTTCGATTTTTATATATAAATAATAATTCAAAAAAAAAAAACCGGCAAAGTGCGAATCGGTATCGCGCACGAAGGGTTCCTTACAAAGTTTTAGTTAAGTAAAATCTATACATATAAATAAAATTGGAGTGTCTGTTTGTAATATTGAAGTAACCGTTTTTTACTAAATGCATATGAATATATATACGGTACATACATCAAAATAACAATTTTTTACAATTTTTGTCTGTCTGTCTGTCTGTCTGTTTGTTCCGGCTAATCTCTGAAATGGCTGAACCGATTTTGACGAGGCTTTTATTGCCAGGTAGCTGATGTAATAAGGAGTAACTTAGGCTACTTTTATTTTAGAAAAATAAGCTAATACTGAGCCACGGCAACGTGTGGCCGAGACAGCTAGTATATAATATAACTCAATATTCTGTGAATATTTCAAGCGTCTACCTGATGCCGTTATCAATATCGAGCAAAAAAAATCACGTTTCTTGTATGGGAGCCCCCTCAAATATTTATTTCATGCTGTTTTTTAGTATTTGTTGTTATAGCGGCAATAGAAATACATCGTCTGCCTGGTGACAGACAGACGGACGAACGACCGAACAGCGCAGTCTTATTAATAGGGTCCCGTTTTACCCTTTGGGTACGGAACCCTTAAAATCAACTTGTGTCAGTCGGGAAACGAGCCCACATCCCCACGCTATCAGGATCGCCTCCATCAACCCACCAACGGTGACTTATATGTCTGTGAGACCGGGGTTTTACAAAAACAGATTTTTCGTTATTTTCATGTGATTGAGGCTATGATTCCGTGTAGCTGCCTGATTGGGAATTGCCCTTCGACAATTAGTCGTATGAAAATATGGAAGCTTATATTAAAGTTTCAGTGACACCCGGTCTTTGACGACCGTGCGTCACCGATTATGTATTTTATAATTTGCTGTTTTTGCCTTTACTTAGGACTTCGTTAACTTGATTTCTTATAAATTACATTTATAAAAAAGAAGCTTTTGCATGATTTTATCTTTGTTAGTAATAAACATGTTTTAATTTCAGATATGTTTATGTTTTATTATTTAGAAAATGTATAATTTTTTATTAAATCAGCAAAACGTAATAAAAGGTTTGTAAGATTAAGATAAATTTGATTTAAAAATCCTGAGGTCACCACTGGCGTGTTAATAGATAATTACCAAAGTTATATAAACGAATGTTTGTGAACATACATCTTCCTTATCTGAATCGTAACACAAAGCAGTTTACGAGCGACGCGCTTCTATGTAGCGAACATTCAATTAAATCGCAGCCGCGTAGAATCCCGCGGCGAAATACGAGGAGCGCCGTGAAGACGCGCGGATTTGCCCTGCAGCATCCATTACCGCTGCAGCGCTGTACATGCAATTTATTTGCAGCAGACGAAGCGATGCAGCGGGTCATTAACGCGCAAAGAAGATTCCAAGGCGCGCCACTAAGTGTTGCTACCTTCTTATTAATCGTCGGATGCAACTTGAAAATAGTGACCTAGTATCCTCAGGTGCACACACGGGGAGCTGGATTTAAAATGGCAGTTAAAAATAAAATGTTCTTTATTCGATATTGCATTCATTGAAATTCAACGATTATGCCATGACTGCGTAAGTTCTACGACCTTGTACCAAGAAGAAGCCGCAAGAAAGGCGGCAAGGCATGTTTATGTGCCTCTAATGTGTTACAGGTTTTTTAAATTAAGGAACTTTTTAGCGCTATTAAAAACGCATTCGAAAAATTAACCTTATACACGACACGTATTAAGTCCTTTAAATAATCATCGAATCTATAACAGCCCTTACTTATAAGAGCTTTTTAAAAACTTTAAATTTTTCTAAAGGCAGTTCAGTTATATGATGAAATGAAACTAACAAAATAATTAACTTTATTCGAATGCACTTAAAATAAGTTGTTTTGAATCATCTAACATTTTTACCTACTACCCATCCAGGAAGTCTTTTAACTGACAAGAAGATTTGGCGCAAAAAACTCGTCAGCTTTAACAGAAGTAACGACATTTACAATATGATCTGATACAAAAAAGAGCCTCCTGTTTTTCTATATGTATTTTGAGAAGACAAAGTACTTAGGTATATCAATTTCGTTAAATAATTCCTGAAGAGAATCTCCAGAGCTTAAAAGACTGTCGGCGCATGTATGGATAGCCAATAATATTATCTTTGGCTGGTCCGTGTTTTGAAAGGAACGATAATCTAATTAACACTAACCTGCCGACCTACCCGTTTACCATACGGCGTATGTTGATACATTGATAGTATGATAGCGACGATACGCAAGTGGTACTCGCGACGCGCATTGGAGCTGGTAAAACTAATTTAACTTTGAAGTTATCTTAATTAAACTAATGTTTTGAATTCGGGATGCTACCCGTAGAAGCAAGGACGACAGGTTTTTTTGTAGTAAAAATGTAGAAATTTATTGCACCACTATTTATTATTTATTGATCGACTCCAAGGCACAGACTGCGCCCAAATGCTAGGCATCCCAAATAAGGTCAAGCGATATTTCACGCCGGAACAACTATTGACTCTCTATAAAGCACAAGTCCGATCTTGCATGTAATATTGCAACAATACCGCCATCCGCATTCTTCCATCGGACATATAAACGCACTGAGGGCTACCATACTTTTTTGGTAGCATTATCCTACTACTATTATAAAGGCGAAAGTTTGTAAGTATGGATGTATGGATGTTTGTTACTCTTTCACGTAAAAACTACTGAATGGATTTGAATGAAACTTTACCACAATATAGCTTATACATCAGAATAACACATAGGCTACAATTTATAAACATATTGTTCGAAATACTAATCCTGCGCAGACGAAGTCGCGGGCACCAGCTAGTCTTTTATAATGCGCAGAGCAAATGAATAGAACTCTCTTCCTTAGTGTGTATTTCCGAGTATTTTTAATACGTCCGGTGTATAGGCACCTTCTGGGTTAGCTCGCTCCATCTTATTCTTTATGGCCCCCAGGCTTGACTGGGATTAAAAGCGAACTCATTCAAAATAAAAAAATGAAATCTGGTTGACTAACTTATGGTGACCCAACATTTTTAACGTAATCTCGCCGAGCAGCACCAGTTAGTTCCACGTGCGGTAAACTTTCCGAAGCATTGCGCAGTGCGGGGTTGCAGGCCGCCGCCGCTTCGTCCGGGATTTGTTTAAGCGATCCTAGCAATGGCGGAGCTGGAGCGGTGCCAGGAAGTACTTCTTAGGAACGCTCACATTGTCCATGCGGCGATATTGTTTCAAATGAACCGTGCCAATTGTTCTTGGCCCGTTCCACTCCTCGGCCGTAACAATAAGCGCCACGAATATTGAAGGCCTCTAAGCTTCTGGGTTAAGCCAACAAATACTGTTTCATGTTTGCGCAAGTTGGCGGAGCCGCCTCTTTTCATTTTCATTCATTACGTCCCCAGATGAAACAACATAACGAAATAAATACTTTGAAGCTTTCCCGAAAAGCGAATGGAAATTACAGTCGGCCACGACGCAGCGAGTTTCACGCCGCTTAATATTCCGAGTTGAAATCATGGCGGCCGCTCCGAATATGTAAATGCTCACGCCTCGTTGTTCTATTGTGCGCTCTGGCCATAAATACTGTTACAAGTGAAAACGCTCAAAACTGTTCGTAGAAATATTTATAATTTATAAAAAGCATATTTACATATCGAAGAGACTCTAACTGAAGAAATCAGAATTTTATTTTATTCAAAACAACCTTTGACTTTAACAAATACGATCAAACGCCCCAGGCGTCCATTAATTTACGCAGGATTTCCACAGAAAAACTGGTTACTGCTTCTTTCAAAGATCTTTTTCTTTTCTTATCGACTACAGATTATTGTATTCTTAAGCTTTACTTTATCCATCTCTAAAACTGATTATAATTTATATCGTCAGTTCTACGGGGTTGAAGTCTGGACTAAAGAAGGGCCAGTCATTAAAAACATAAAGCGTAACGTTGCCAGCTGTAATAAGTAGTAAAAAACTTGTTAAGTTTCTTATAATTTATTTATGTACTAGCTTTCCGCCCGCGGCTTCGCCCGCGTGGAATTCGTTTATATTGCGGTATAAAGCACAACTATAAGAAAACTTCTCATTCCCACGGAAAAATCTAAGAAGCGCGATGTAAAGCTGGATACAAAATTCATATAATTCATTCCACTTCTTACGTATCTTAAAAAAACACTTCGTTACCACGTTTTAAAAAACACCCAGCGTCATCTTTCGCATACCTCAAGAACTAAATAGCGTAAGCTATCATTCCACTTCTTATGTATTTTAAAAAACACATCGTTACCATGTTTTAAAAAACACCCAGCTCCATCTATCGCATACCTCAAGAACTAAATAACGTAACTAATACTTATACCAATTAGTAATTCGTTGACTTTAGTGATTTCAGGATAAGTAGATGTAAAAAAAACAATTTAGACGATAAAACAAATTGTACGTCATCCCTCGAGAATTCCTCATTTTCGAGGATTCATTTTCGTATCATTTAGCTTCAAAATTTACATGTTCATATTCGTTTGCAACATATAAGTAGATGTAAAAAAAACAGTTTAGACGATAAAACAAATTGTACGTCATCCCTCGGGAATTCCTCATTTTCGGGGATTCATTATCGTATCATTTAGCTTCTAAATTTACATGTTTTTATTCGTTTGCAATATTTTACGTTGTTTTAAACGACACACAGCGCCATCTACAATCCATCCATCAAGCAAACAATATTTTTGTTTTTCCTCGGGAATATCAATTTTTTCCAGAATAAAAAGTACCCTATTATTTAATCCGGACTTTTATCTTTACGTCTGCAAAATTTCAAAGCAATCGGTTCAGTAGTTACGGCGTGAAAGCGGAACAAACAAACAAACAAACAAACAAACTCACTTTCCGATTTATAATATTAGTAAGGATTTGTAATGGGGATAATACACAGCACAAAGATCATTACTAATAACAAATTTTAAGGTGTAATTTTGTAGGCCAATTACGATGAATTATTTCAAATTACGATTAATGATTTTATGACCATAACATTACTATTATTTTGATAATAGAATAATATTATTTTTTTACGTACCTATCTTATATTGTCGTTACTTCTGTTAAAGCTAAGGAGTTTGCGCCCGTTCTTCTTGACAGTTAAAAGACATCCTGAATGGATAGTCGGTAAAAATGGTAGACGGTTAAAAATAACATTAAGTGCATTTAAACAAAGCACTTTTAGACGCCCAATGCACTACACTGACAAGGGTTTATGGCACTAAAGTTTTTCTTGTTTTCTTCCGCACGTATAGCCTGGTTTCCCGTTGCCATCAACAGAGAATGTACTCAGCAATAGTACGCTATACTAGACACAAAAGACAGGAACCGATTTTCTCAAGTCTTGAATATTTTACAAAGTTTCTTGCATACCCCACTGCTAGAAATACCAGCAAACCGGTATTCTAAAATGCCCCGTTTCATTTTACGAAATACATTTTAAGAACGCGGGGAAACTATCATAAATGAATGAGAGATACCAACTGCAGAGCCGTGTGATGTCAGGCAGAGTAGAAAAGTTTTAATCCTTTACACTCACTGTATGAGCTAAATAGAAGTTAAGTCATTGTAGTCCGTTTGAGTGTCTTAAAGAGAAGCCAATCTATGAGATTTCGCCTAATTATACCATAAATAATAAATTAATGTTTCTTACATTCACACCAATTAGCCTAGCCCAAAGTAAGCACTGTAAGGTTAGTGTTATGGACACTAGGGTAACGGATAGTCATACAAATATGATACATGGATATGTAATATTCATAGAAATATATATAAACACCCATGACTCAGGTACAAAAGCTCGTATTCATCAAACATCTAACCCTTCCGGGATTCGAACCCAGGACCGTCAGTACGAAAGGCAGAATCGCTACAGTCGCACCAAACTTTCGTGTTTACAGTGGTATAGTTACTTAGACACTAACTAAAATATAAGTGAAAATAGATTATTACGCATGTATTGTCTAGTATTGAGCTCATTGAACTTATGCTGACGCCGCGGTATACTGATTTTGGTGCAATCACCACCACCTTTACTTTGCCAAGGATTATATAGCAAAACCATCAAATTTTCAGGGAATGTTTCATTGGGGAATTTCTCATAAAATTCAACACCTTTCTGTAGTGGGTAAAACTACAAAAAGCGCAATAAAACGCGTGTTTTATTATTTTTTTCTTTTTAAGCATTTAGCTAGTTTCATCTTAATAGAATTTGTAAAATATTATTTTCGATGTAGAAGGTTCACACTTACGAAATCGATGAAAGGATACTTGCTACTAGCGTTTCTCTAGCTCAAAATAAATAAATACAGAAACCTTCAGAAAAATTACATTCAACTGCTAATTTATATAAGCAAATAAAGTGACACATGGTATAACATTTAGTACTTCAAAAATATATTCTTTTCATCTCATATATCATGTTATGTGCAAATAAATCTTTATCATTGTTCTTTGAATAAGATAAATAAATAAACTAAAATTCAAAAGTAATACTTATCATAGCGTATCAAAAAGAAAAAGTCATAGACATTAATCATAAATATTTATTATAAAGCACACCTATATTATGATTTGATTAAAACTAATACATAAGTATTAGTTTTAACCAAATCATTATAATATAGTTCCAGAACTATCTGAATTTAAATTCAATGAAAATATGAGTTTTTACGATGTTTCCAGTTAAAACAACATAATTTCGAAATAGCAGGAATTGTACGCCCTTGTTACGGAATGTAAACCTTTCGGAATGTTTTTTTCGGCCCTTTAACACTGAGTGTGCTCATGACATTTAAAAAAGTTACTATTTACAATGTTCCATTTGGACAGGTAAACCGCTGTCACGGATTATTCGCGTGGGTTATTAGCACCGCTACAGTGTCTGTGATTTCGTGTTTATCGTAGCAACTCGGGACTGAGGGCTCCCGGATTCCGTGACGGCTCATTATTTATTACGTAGCATTTCGCTGAAACTTTAAGCAACACTCGGCGACACTCTAACGTGTTCGTCCATATTAAATGTCTATTTCAAAGTTAGCGTACCTTTAACATTCGATTTGTTGAAGTGAGCGGAATTTGGGAGTTTCTGATAAAATTCAACATCTCACCGCAGTCGGTAAAATTACAAAAAAATGAAAAAAACGCGTGTTTTATAATTTTTTTGATTTTTAAGCATTTAAAGAAATAAACCTAGAAAAGAATCTTGTATTACATAATGTACTTTTTAAAAGTTAGTTTCATCTAATAGATCATTAGATACTTGTAAAATATTACTTTCGATGTTGTAGATAGATCACTGTCGACATTGATGGAAGGAAGCCACTAGCGTTTCTGTAGCTTAGCAGTATTCGCAGAAGGTCGTAGGTCGAATCCTACCTTAAGGCTCGGAGATAGGGTTGTTTCTTATAGGTGTATTTTAAATTTTATAGAAGAAGACTCAATTAGAAGGGAACTCGACTGAATAACGAGGGGTATGGGTTCGAGTCTCACCTGACACCAGTTGGATTTTGTCTTGCAATAATTTTATAAGATGTAAAAATTTTATATGTTGTAAATATATTAGGTTCTAACGAGTAAATATGAAATTGGCATTTAGTCGTTCTGGCCACTTCGATCTGAAATATATCCTCTTTAGGTATGAATTTCAATATCACATTTATAAATTCATTTAGTCGGTGCATTTGAATTTCGAAAACAGTCATTCATTTGTTTTTTCCTAATTAGTTATGAAGAGTAAAATTTTGTGATCGAATGACAGCCTTACGTTTTTTGTGCGCAACATATCGTGCACTTCTTTCACTTTTATTTCGAAGTTTTGTTTTATTATTTGCTGTGCCTGTTCAAAGACAATCGTTCTTAAGGAGTAAACTCCGGTTGTGCGTCGTAGCTGACACAGCTCATTCTTAAACAATTGATCTATTTTGTTATCGTTGTGTTATTTTCATAAGCATCCCTTATAGACGTGCTTTTTCGTTTAAATAAAACTGCCGCGTAGATGTGACGCGACGTGTCACTTGGAGCCCGAGCCAAAACACATTCGCAAAGTTATTACGTTCCCTGAATAGATAAACAAGTCCCAACGCGGAATAGTCGGCTTAGTGACAACGCAGGAGGCATTTTAGATGTTTTTATATGTTATCTCACTTCGCAAAGTGCACAAGGTGTTAGAATTCGACATGTTGTGTAATTTAGCTGTAGGCTGTAGCAATTTTCAATGTCCTTACGAATTGAATAGCTTGATATGAATATCGCATATGTGTACGCTTGTGATCTAATGTTGTGGTCGTGTAATCTGTTCTTCATTGGCTAAAACGTAGCTAAGCCACAATCATTTTTTTAAGATGAGAGCGTAAATATTTAAAGCTTGAACTATTTTAAAAAATTACAAGGAATAGAAATAACATTGTGAAATAGATGGATAGAGATATTTTTAGGTTGCTGTACCTCAAAAGGAAATAACGGAATCCTCATAGTATCAAATTTTTGTTCGTCCGTCTGTCTGTCAAGACACTTTATCTCGAAAACATGTCGAGGGATCAAGTTAAAATTAAAACCATATACTCAAATATACAGTCCCTTGAAACAGTGAAAACAATAAAGCTTCGAAGTTAACGTCAAAAAAACATACGTCCTTTTATGCCACAAAAGACGTATATTTCGAACTCTCAAGGGAATGAAAATTTATAGCGTATTTTCCGTTGACTTAGAATCATGAAATTTGGCACGAAGCAACATCATGTAGCATAAGTAAAGGAATAAATCCGAAAACCGTAAATAAGTAGTTACATCACAAAAAAAATAATTATAAACTTTTAGCAGTCGGTAAATTAACCGCGACCTGATCGATGTATGGGGAGAACAGTTTTCCGACGGCAAAGTTAAGTTTGTCCCTCAATCCGATTATCTTGTCGTTAGAGCCTTCGGTACATTCATAATTTATTTTACATGTGCTGGCATTTAAAAGTCCAAATCCCTGAGGCTTAGCGACCTTTTAGCTGACGAACGTTACTATTGATTTCATTACACGCACACATTGACATGTATGCGGTAAAACATTCCCTACGATGTACAATGTGCGTCTTTCCACGGGCGAAAGCTGAAATCCAGCGTATTGCTCTATTAGTGCAAATATATCGCTGAGCTTTGGCATTTTTGCATCGCTGTAATACGCCCACTTGATGCTGTCAGTAAAGTGCTTTGTATATTAGTTGTATTTGTACTTTTTTAATACTTTTGCTGTTTTAATATATCTTTGTATATGTGCTTTTGATGCAAAGAAATAATATATCTATCTATCTACAATTAGATTTAAAGATTTTAACGGTATGAACATATCAAAGAGCACGAATGAGTGCGGTTAGAAGTTTCAGAATCCGGTGTGGATGCAATTAAAAGTTGCTAGCAGCCGGCGGGCGTGAATCTGCGCCACTCCTGCAGTTATCTCGCTTAATGCAATACCGCTTGTAAGTTTACACGAAAATATCTCCAGACGTTTCCTTGCATTTTTACGCCCACCACCTTTGAGGGGAATAAACATAGTTTGTACACAGATTTATGTTACAGAATGCTTTTACACATTCTCGTAAAGTTTTACCGAACGGGGAAACTAAGTGGGGCCAAAACTGAAGCAGAAATCAATTCCCGGCGGACGCTGCGGTGCACGGATATGAGGGAACTTAGTGATGTAATATGGCAAGTACTTCCCGTGTCGGCGCTGTCGTGCAGCTAAGTGCTGGTCGCATGCCTCTAGGATACCGCAAACAACTCGTAATGAGCGCATATGACAAGCCAACGATGACAAGTAATGTTGTTAAGTTTATTAATAAAAACACCTAAAGTTTCGTAATTTAAAGCATTCATTTTCGGTTCTTACACTTCAACCCTCATTACACTTTTAAATAAAATAGCTATAAAAGAAAAAAATGCAAAATAAGACAATTTCGATTTCTATACATTTTAAAAGGAACGTGCCCGATTAAAGTAGAAGCAGAGAATATATGACGACCATTGTCTTTGTCATCCTGTAATCACGGCTCCAGTAAAGGAGTCGAAAGGTCAGTATTAAATATATTTAAAGATTTACATTTATAAATTATGCGCAAAAACCGTATACAAGTTGTTATATTGAAATAAAGCATTCATTTTGTTTTAAAAATTAAAACAAAATATTTATTTATTAAAAAGTAAAAAAAATATTCTCTGCAAGTCCGTAGCAATGATAGAATCAATTTAGTTTTGTTATCAGTCATCAGTGTAAACATCAATCATGTTCTCGTGACATACACAATTTATGTTTTCGACAATTTATGTTTCACAAACTAATTTACTAGTAAACTGGTAACATTTACAAAATCCCGCTGCTATCGGCAGTGGTCAGCGGCTGTCAGTCACGTACTACGGATTAGTCGTTAGATAAACAGAGTAGCCCGTATTAAATGCCGACAGACTGATGACACTGTGATGTCGCTGGGCATATCATTACAAACGGATTCGCCATAATAAACGGTCACCTTTTCAGTATAACAGAGTAAATCTATAATCTAAGATCACAAATTAGTTGTTTGTCTGTCCGCTCTTTTCCTGCTCTTTTTCCATTGTATCAATAACGTTACCATAGCAACGCGTTAACTGCAAGTAGTTCGTCTACCGGACGCTAGATGGCGCTAACGGAAAAATATTTAATAATAGAAAAAAATTAAAGAATTTTGTCCACCCGTGCGAAGCCGGGACGGGCCGCTAGTCTCATAAGAATAAAACAACTTTTGTGATCACAGTCATCCTGTGATCACGGCTTCTGTAAAGGAGTCAAAACATCAGGATCCGTAAAAAAAGTTGTTTATTCAAAATGTGTAATGTGCGCGGAAGTGTAAGAACTAAATCGAGTAACTCTCTGCTAAAGTAACTCGGCTCCCCTTAACAACCTACTTGTATATACAATGAGCAAATAAAACACAATCTCATAGCTATTCGTGAAACACATTCGTGTGAAAACTTGAATTGCTTTTGAAGTTCTAAGCTTATACCAGAGAACTTCCAACATCAGTTCTCACCTCCGACGTGACTTTGGAGGATAATCCCGCGTATTCTAAGGTACAAAATTGTTCACGTCGCTAAAGCTCATCGTGCGACGAAGTGACAGGCCGGGGAGTCCCAAAATTCTATGAATAAGAAACACTTAAGGGAGCGCGTTCGGCGGAGCTTTGTTTCGAGAACGGTGTGATAACTAAACAGTGTAATGCTTACGCGGGTACAGCCTACCGTGGCGCTCGACTGTCGGCGTCGTTGTAATATCACCCTTAAGCGTGCGGCTCTAGGTTGTATCGTTCGTGTGCTCTCTGTGTTATTGTACACCCGTGTCTATCCTTTGATATCGCCGCGTACCTGGGACGCTCAACACACACGAGATACTCGGGAATATTTGGAGTTACATTTTCCACTATGCTCGGCTTATATCAATAAGGAATGAAGGTTTATTTCAATGCTGAATACAAACCTACTTTAAGTGCTTAAGCTCTTTGAGTTGGAGTTGCCGTGTGTCGTAAAAAGCACTGATTATTTCTTTCATTACTACATGCATGTTATTACAGTAATATCTCTTACATTTACAACAATTAGTAAGCTCTGTAAAGCTTCTTTTATTGGTACTAGGATATACATAAACAAGTAATATTAATAGAATTTTATATATATATATATATATAATATTCAAGTTCCGAAAGAGGCAGGCCTTTGTGCGATTCAGTTATAAATGCTCTTATTCATCGCACAAAGGCCTGCCTCTTTCGGAACTTGAACCCGGCAGGTATACAAAGGTACTTAGGTCTAGAGTTGAATACACCCTGCGGGAGATGAACAAGTAATTGTAGATCTTATAAAAGATTTTTATAATAATAATTTTAATAAACTTTTTCTGCAAATTATATAATTATTCTAATATGTTCATTGTTACGTTACTTCTGGCGCGTAATACATTTGTCAATCCATATTAATCAGTAAAGTAAGATTAATTAATTTACGCAGAGGCTTTAATTAGACTTCCTTCTTCTTACTTAGGGTTGCCAGACGTCCGGATAAAGTCGGACACAGTGAGGTTTTTCCTTTGCTGCCAAATTGGACGGTATCCGGCTTTTGTTGGACTTTTAAATTTCACCGTTTTTTTTTTACATTTGTTATTCTTTGGTTTCCACTCCGCCCCTTTCACCATGTATTCGTAGCGCAAGCAAGAGGATAAGCACCCTCCCGCTACTCTTAATCTACCCCACTCTAGTTTTAATGATAAATTATAAAAAAGCCTTGTTTTTTTTTGTAAGAATTATTATTATGAAAATTAAAAAATTAAGGATGCCGGCCTTTGTACCGAAATGAAAATGAAAACATTTTTCATATGTACTTAAAATAAGTTTTTTTAAACTCCAATATTTTTACCTACCACCCATTCAAGGCGTCTTTTAGCTGACAACAAGAATGGGCGCAAGAAACTCGTCAGCTTTAACAGAAGTAACGACATTTACAAGATTATAAGTCGTCACCATACATAATCCACAAATGTCCGGCTTTATTGGCAGGTCTGTCCGGCTTTTCGTTAAGATGTGGCAACCCTATTCTTACTTATTACTGACGACTTAGAGAATGCTTTAATGATGTTTCCCTTGTGTCACGCTTAAACATATTCAAAGTCGTGTAAGTAAAGTCGTAAATCTTATTTAAAATTTACTTAAGTTTTTATTCAAACATTTGATTAAATTACGACGACCGTTTGGTACAATGCATGGTAGCGATTCTGTCGCACCTACGTTCCTGGGTTCGAGTCCCGGAAGGGGCAGATGTTTGTGTGATGAATACGAGCATTTGTGCCTTAGTCATGGGTATTTATATATATTTCTATAAATATTACTTGTTTATGTAGATATATGTATGTCTATCCATTATTTTAGTATCCATAACTCAAGCCTTACAGTGCTTACTATGGGCTAGGCTAATTGGTGTGAATGTAAGAAATATTATTATATTATATTTGAATTTCAACTTTAGAGTTGTTGAAAGCTAACCAAGCCCAGAATTGTGTTTAAGAAACTTTATCTAAAGCGCGTATTGATTTTGATGTTCAAATCAATACCCCAGCTTAGTATCAGTATCAGCGGCTACATATGTATATATTATATTTCGTCACTGTGCCTGCTCGGGAAGTACGTTGACACTTGTGTAAGAGTAGGCCAGAGAGTATGTCTTTATTGTCATACAAATATACAGGAGGTAATCGTTGTATTAAAATCCATCAGTCCTAGAGAGAACGGTAAGGTTATATAAATATCCTTTAATTGCCTGTTTTTTATTAATAACAAAATTAAACGAAATCATAATTCCAAAAATTCATATTCGGATATTGAAAGAAATTGTATTAGCTTGTTTTTTCTACAGATATTTTATTTCTCTTTTATTATAATTTAAAAACTGAGACTTGTTATATATTGATTTTGATTTTAATACATACTTAAATAACTAACTTAATCATAGACATATGAGTGGGGATTTTATAATGAAGCTAGAAGACGACTAAAAAAAATAAGTACCGCCCAAGCAATAAATAAAAACTTCCTTCCTTAAGTCTAGGAATAAATGAATGTGATAACGCATTTACAAATTGATTTAAATTTAACTTTAATCAAAGAAATTACATCCCATATTATCCTCATAGGTGTAATTTAAAGTTTTATGTATCATTCGAGATAAAACGCGATTCACGATCTCTTGAGCTTTTAAAGCACACCCTTATGTACAATCAATCACCATCTCTCCTTGGTAAACAAGATAATAATATTACTGTAATTTGATTAATATATTACACTATCTACCGAATAATGCGTTAAAAGTTTTGTAATATAGCAAAAGTTTTTTGAAGTGAAAACTTCTTTAGCATCGTAGTGATTCGAAAGTGGATGAAACGAAAAAGCGACAGTAAAAAGAGACAGACACATAAATTCATAAGATTTAACGTAGGAGAAAATGAGAGAGGAAGCATTATGTATGTGTGTTAATACGTGTTTGTGTGCGCATGCGTAGTACAAAGCTTGAGAGAAGGCATCCCAACAACCGTGGTATTTTGTATACGTGTACGTACTATTTTTGAAGGTTTCACTTCTACAACGTGTGAGTTGCACACATGCTTTTTTTAATTTATTTATCGTATTTACTAAATAATGTACTGCATTGGCACGTCGGTAAAGGCAAACCAAGGTGAACTTTCAGGGACCAAATAGGAGATGTCCTGGAAAAGGCAAGATCAAAGCATCCTTAATCTTTAAGCTTGTAAGGAAGGTCTAATGAGAGTTGAAGAGGCGAGACATGTATGTGAGCATCGTGGAACTCTGTGATCTCTGCGTATCTCTGCGGGAAAAAAACGCGTTATTATATGTATATATGTATTGTTTGAATAATAACAATAAACAACCACCAGGGTTTAACCCTGTGCTATCAGAACTCTACTACATTTAAATGTATTAAAATATTTTTATTTATTTATTATTACATTCTCATACTCATATTCAGATACGTAGTCATCTGATATTCATTCAATCGATACACTTTTACTTCGTTATAACGGTTTTTTATTCTTAAACAATTGTAGACACGTAAAAAAGTGATCTAGCAGAAAAACAGCAAGAGGTTATTTCTCGTCCACAAACCGAAGTATAATGCCTCGATTGACAGCAAGAAAACCTTTTTTATATTATCAAATGGTGGGGGGATAAACCCCACTTTGACTAACATCCAAACACAGCGTACGGCCAATAACAGCAATCGACCAATTCCACGTAATCGTTGAGTGACTTTCAAACACCATGATGCTCATTTAATAATTGTACAATTAAAATTAATGTATGCATAAATTTAAGTCCACCTGCTACATTCCACCTGCACAATTTTGTTATGATAATAATAAATTACTAGCATAGCTTACACAATAAAGTCAATTAGTCTCGTCCGTTGTAATGTTTCTGCTATGATAGAATCTTCAAGATTTCGCTATTAATTTTAAATGCTTCGTTTGGCAAAGCTATAAAGAAACCATTGAAATGTCAATAAAATAAAGCATGTGTGCAATTCACACGTGGTAGAAGTGAAACCTTCAAAAATAATACGTACACGTATACAAAATACCGCGGTTGTTGTGATGCCTTCTCTCAAGCTTTGTACTAAGCATGCGCACACAAACATGTATTAACACACGTACCTAATGCTTACTCTCTCATTTTCTCCTACGTTATATCTTATGAATTTATGTTCTGTCTCTTTTACTGTCGTTTTTTTGTTTCATCTACTTTCAAATCACTACGATGCTAAAGAAGTTTTCGCTTCAATTATTACATCAAATTTTTCAGTTTTAGACGAAAGACCCACCTCAGTCTGCGCAGGTTAACTTCGCCGCCAACACGGAATCGAACCACACTTCCCCCGTACAGCATTGTAATGAGACATTGGCAGTCCTTCCGTGTCGCTGCTTACAAATTACTTTATTACAATGCTCGCTAACTTTACACGTGTTTGACGAGCAGCTGCTGCCACATGTCGGTGTATTCTGTATCTACACGGAACTGCAAAGCTATTTTTAACAGACTCCCAAATAGGATGTTATCAATTCGATTCATATGTATGTAATAATCAGTATTGCACAGTTTTTATATAGTCTGTACCAACTTCATAAGTTTGTCAAATTTCATGAGTGTATGTATGTTTGTCTTCGCATATCTCCAAATAATGAGTCGGATTGCAAAAAATCGTTTTCTAGTTGGACTATATGTAGTCCAACTTAAGGTACCGTGTAATTTTCATCATAACCGGGTCAGTAATTTCAGAGATAGATAGTTTAGATTATTTTAAATATAAAACTGTTTTTAATATATTAGTTACAGTTTTGAAGACGGCTATTTATTTTTAAATTCCTTTTTAACAATAAAACAAAAGGTGATTAAAAAAATCAGTTGTTTCAAAGATTACAGGTAAAGAAACTTACTTACAGAATCGGATCTCTCTCTTTATACTTAATATCCATGAGGAGCTTGGGTCGCTGAACAGGTCGTACGAGGGTAACTAATTGTCTACTAATGCTCATTGTTTTAGAATGTGTTTTATCTCTCTCTACCTGAATTGAATTAACTCACTTGTCCTTTTGATTGTCATTATATTAACGAACGTGAAAAGTAACTAAACAAAAATAACTAAAAACTCTCCCGTTTGACGATATGTATTCTTTCTTTGTGAAAAGAACGATAAATTTGTAAATTGTAAAGTGGTGAGTAAGAAAGCATCAAAAGATTAATTGATCTTCTATATATCTGTGTACAAAAGCACTTTTATCACGATTATTATATAAAATGATTATAACATTATGATATAATATAAACTTGTTATTATAATATTACACAAATTATTGTTAACCACCGTATATAATTTTAAATCACACAACACGCACACACATTCATATATATTTAAGTAATTACCTTGAATATAGTAATCAGTTGTCACGAGAACTTGAGATAATGAGCGGCCAACTTCATCCTGTCGCTTTTAGGTGTCGTTGTGCGCACGCATCGTTAACAATGCACTCTTATCATTTTTCCCAAACACGTCAAAAGAAGTATACCTAACTTCACAAATATTTATGTTTATTTAGTACTCACAATACTATATTATTCATTTATTCATTTATAATTGCGTTACATGCGATATTGATAGCAGTCTAAATACATTGTTTCTAGGCTCTAAACAATCGCATGTACCTTGATAGGCACAGCAACAAGGAAGAGAGAGGGGCAGACATTTGTTAAAATTTATCTTTAAAATATTCGTCGACTGAGTAGTAGCATTTTGTAATTAAGAGCTTTTTTAAAGTATTTGTAAATTTATTTATATTGGTTTCAGCTTTTAAATATTCTGGTAATTTGTTAAAGACTTTTATAGACATTGAATATGGTCCGGAACTATGTAGTTTTAATTTAGAAGTTATTTGCACAATATTATTGTTGTATCGCGAATTGTAACATCGAGGGGCGTCTCCTATCTTCACATACAAGTATGCTTGCTTTTTCATAAATTTACATATTTCTAATATGTAGATGCCAGGCAAGGTTAAAATATTGAGGTTTCGGAAGTGTGGCTTACAGCTTTCTTTTTGTTTTATATTTGTTATTATTCTAATACATTTTTTTGTAATATTAATAGATTATGGGCATCCACACTGTTTCCCCATAGTATTACCCCGTAGCTTAACCACGCGTGGGCATGGGCGTAGTAGGCTGTGATTGCTGTGCTTAAATTCGTTGATTTTTTTAATTCTCTTAAAACGTATGTAAATTGCGATAATTTTGTCTTTATTTTTTGTACATGGGATTTCCAATCAATGTTTGAATCTATATTTATACCTAATAGAGAGAAATTGGGGACGCATTCTAGTTTTGTTCGATTAAATTCAAGATTAATTATTAGATCAGATTTTTGTCGCGGCTTAAATTGCATTATTTTTGTTTTATTAAAATTAATTTCCAAATTGTGATCATTTAACCATTCCTTAGTTGTATTTATAAGATTTGTAATTTTTTTATTTAAGTTTGTGCTGTCATTGCATGAAAATAAAAGGGAGAAATCGTCAGCAAACATTATACAAGTCTCATTTAAAACTTTAGGAAGGTCGTTTATATATATTAGGAACAGGGCACATCCAAGAACGCTACCTTGGGGGATGGAGTCCTTCACATCTTGCGCCTGCGACCTAATAGATTTGATTTCCCGTGAATTTTTGTGAATGCTTTCGATTTGAACGTATTGTGACCGGTTGCTAAGGAATGAAGTAAACCACTTATGTGCTACGCCACGTACACCTATATCATGGAGTTTTTTCAATAGAATATTGAATTTTACTTTTTCATAAGCCTTCGTCATATCGAACAAAATTCCTATTGCATATCTCCTGTCATTAATTATGCTCAATACTTCTTTGATGTATTGGAATGTTGCTAAAATTGTAGAACGATTCCTTCTAAAACCGTATTGAGCATTATCAAAAACATTAAATTTCTCACAAAAGGATTGTAGTCGCTTGAACATTGCCCGCTCGAACACCTTAGAGAGAACCGATAAAAGCGCTATAGGGCGATAATTATTTATGTCAGTCTTGATATTACTTTTATTTCTTTTATGGATTGGCTTTATAATCGCTACTTTTAATCGATCCGGAAAAGTACCTTCAACAAAAGATTGGTTTATAATAAATGTTAGTGGAGGGACTAATTCTGCAGCACACGTTTTTATTAGTGTGGACGGTAGCTCATCGATGCCAGAACTAGATTTCGACTTAAGGTTTCGCACCAGGGACATTACCTCCCGTTCGTCGACTGGGCTCAAGTAAATCGAGTTGACCGAGGGCTGCTCGACGGGCCGGCCCTGTGGCGGCGAAGCGGCGCGTGCGCTTGTCGCACAGGTCGCTCGGCCGACTGACGCGAAATGGGCATTGAAGGCGTTTGAAACCTGTTCTGCATCCGAGGATAGTTTGCCGTGGATGTGCAGTTTAATATTTTCATATTTTTTATGGATAAAGTTTTGTTTCTTTCGTTCATTTATTATCTGCCACATACATTTCATTATATTGTTTGAGTGTTTCATTCTGTTTATTGTTTGTAGTTTTTTTGACTTAATAATTATTTTCTTCAAAAGTTTCTCATATTGTTTAAAATGATTTATTAAAATTTTGTTTTTTGAATATAAAGTATGGACTTTGAGTAGTCTTTTATGTCTGCAAGATTGTTTGATGCCTTTAGTAAGCCATGATTTTTTCGTATTATTGCCAATTTTTAAGCGTTTTCGCGGGATGCTACTTTCCAATATCGTATGTAAGATTTTATTTAGTGATTCATAGTTTTCATTTACTGTATTATTATTTGATATGTGGTCTTTCCAATCAATTTTTTGTAATTGTTGTTTAAATTTATTAATATTTTTATTGTTGTATATTCGTTTAATAATAAAATAGTAATTTAAGTTTTTTATTTTTTCCGTAATGGGTATATGAACTTGTAAGAATGAGCATCTATGGTCTGAAAAACCCAATTCTTGTACCCCTGTAGTCATTTCTTTAGTAAAATTTGTGAATATTAAATCTAGGCATGTTGAGCTATTTTTTGTTACACGTGTAGGTTCTTTTATGTGTTGTATAAAATTTGATTCTAACATAAAATCAATAAATTCTGCGGATTGTTTGGATTTTTTTAACATATTAATGTTGAAATCGCCACCTATGACTATTTTCTTATTATTATATTTTTTTAATAAATAATTTAAAACATTCTTTAATTGTCGGTAAAAAGTGTCTGGCTCTCTGCTATTCCAATATATAACTACCAATAGAGTATTTAATTTAACAAGTTCCACTGCACAAAGTTCAATAATGTATTCAATTGACATATCCATAATATCCTTTAGTTCAACGTACTCGGTGTTGTTATCTAGCAGTATGCACACGCCGCCGCCGCTGTGTTTCGCTCGATGAAATGAAGCAGCCATGCTGTATCCATCAAAATTAATAAAATCTGCTTTAGTACTTGTGAGCCACGTTTCCGAGATACATAGTGCGTGGTATTCGTTTTTGTTGTCTTGTAGAAAGGCTTCAAATATATCCCTTTTGTTGAATAGACTTTGCATGTTTTGAAATAAAACTTTTAATATTTGTTTATCAGTGTTTGTGGCAGTGTTCGCGAAATGTACTAGTGTTAATAAAATCGGACTATGAGAGATCATTCGAAGTAATTTGTTCGACAGACTGACAGGTTAATGAATTGTCTTCATTTCGCGCTGTTTGGGTTGTAGGATCAGCAGTGGGTATGTATTCTTTTCCATTTATTATAAGTTTATTACTCCTAAGTACTGCGTAATGGCCCTTTTTCCTAGCTTCAATCATAACATTTACTAGCGTTTTTCGTAGTCTGCGTGATTTTTCATCTAGGTAATCAGTTATTGCGAATCCGGTATTTCTAAGATATTGCTTGTGTTGAAGGATTTGTCTAACCATTTTTTTGCTCAGGAGTTCGATAACCAATGGTCTTTTATGTCCTTTTTTTCCAATTCTATTTATATTTTCTATATATGATTCGAGATTTATATTAAATAGATCTTGAAATAAATATATTACTCGTTCACACAATTCATTTTCGGTTTCCCACTGGTTCTCATCTAATCCGTATAATACAAATTTTTTACTGTTTTCAAAGCTGTTTAGCGAATCATTTTGTTTACTTTTCCCTGGCATTGAGTCGGTAGTTAATATTTTTATTTCATCTTTCAGTTTTAGATTTTCAAACTGTAAGTTTTCTATTTTTTTATTAATGACTTCTATCTCTTTCTTGAGACATTGTTGTTCTGTGCCCAAAGTTTTCATATTTTGTATTATATTTTCGGTTACTTTGCATGTGATTTCGTCTATAATTATTGTTTTTAATTCAAAAAGCAGGTTTTCTTTGTTTTTTTCTAATTTATTTTCTAAGAGATCTTCTAATTGTTTTATTATTAAAGAGTCGATTTGATACCGATTGACTGGTTCTGGGTCTTTACTTAAAATAGTGTTTCCCAAAATACTCTCGTCGTCATCATAAACTGGTGTAGTGTCATATACACTCGACGTAGGTTTTATCCTCAGTGTTACATTTTTGTCATCTTTATTTGGAGAATGTGAATTTGTATGTATATTTTGATTGCGTAATGGAGTATTTGTGTTATCAGATTTAGGCATTTTGCATTTACACGTTTGGCACTTCCATGTTCGCTTATGCTCAATACTCATTGTATTATTAAATCTAACTATTGGGACATTAGCGCAATCCAAATCATAGCTATGTTTGCAAAGAGAGCAGGTCAAATATTCTCTCTTTGGGAGTCTCTGCAAACATCCAGCACAAGTGTTTGCCATTGTATCACAGTATCTACGGATGGACAAAAGCGATAGGTTTGCTCAGGCCACTTACCGGATAAGAATACACAACTTTTTGTTCACTTTGTGTTGTAATAACTGCACTAATCACTTTTTCCGTGTTCTTAACGTTATTATATTGTAGTTACGCACGTTTTTAAGAAGATTTAGTTGTTCTAATATATTATAAACAGAAGTATTAAAAGGGATTAAGTACTTACAGCGATTTTATTTAGTCCTTACAGTACTAAATTTAAAAGTGGGTGAATCAGATCGAAGCTAAGAATTTATATTTTACAAGTAAGCAATCACCACACGAAAAGTATTTATTAACTAGGTGCTAGGTAATTTATCTGCTCAGGGACCGCGTACCCACGAATCTATTTTTTTTGCCCTGTACAACTTCGGCACACGGGGGAGATGGCGAATCCTACCCGGCCATGTCAAACTCTTACTGACAAAACATCACCTTACCTTCTAAGTGCCATTAGCCTGGGAAGGCTATATTATTGGCTTTATTTTGCTTTTATTCCGCTAATGAATAATTAAACTCCAACTGATATGATATGAATCAAAATTAATCGAAGTAATTATTTAGTTATATTTCTGCAACTACTTATTGATTAAGTATAACATTTTTTTAAGATAATATTGTGGTTGCGCCATTATTAAATTCAAATCTGCCGCGTTATCTATTTGTATGTTTGTAATTTTTATTAGTTTGGTCGACACTCCCAGCCTCACTTCCATTTATTCCATTTCCCTTTCGCACATACCTTGTCTTACATATGGAAGAACGAGACGACCGCGATATCTATTGGTGGCAAAGCATACCGCACTGTGGCCAACATGCGGGCAAAAAGTAAAATTTTATAACACAGCAACGCGCGGCCGGGTCATCTTGTAAATAAAAAAATATAGAAACGACCGCCCTGGAGGAACTGGGAAGGCGCAACAATGAACGAATCAGTATTGGTCCATCCAATACTGATTAAATTGTATTTATGTTAGCCGGCATAATAATTTTGCGAGCGTGTTTTAGGTTGTCTTTGTTTTGCCTTCGCATAACACTTCATTTTATATTGTCGTACCATGTTCACATTTGTACTATTCGAGGAACCTGTATTCTCAAACATTCACAACTGCTGATGAAGCGTAATCTCATTTTTGGGGACAAATCTCGAACTTCGGGATTTGTAAGTGGATTGGCCCGAGTTTCATTCAGTTTGTACGAAAACTCTTGGATGAGTTTGGTGCCTTCTTCCGCAATCGCGTGTCTGTGTTCGTGCGGAATGCGTGCGAAGGCAAAGGGGGCGACGCTACTAATCCACTTATAACTTCGGTCACACCGCTCTTTGGGAAG
The DNA here is from genome assembly GCA_927399485.1 of Calamotropha paludella. Lineage (NCBI taxonomy): Eukaryota > Metazoa > Arthropoda > Insecta > Lepidoptera > Crambidae > Calamotropha > Calamotropha paludella. Next base: position 28,145,346 of record OV656812.1, read on the forward strand.
ACTCAGGTTTTACAGTCTAGTTCTTAACTAACAGCAAACAACTTTTATTATACTGTATGTGTACACTTCAACTATTTTAAACAGACACTTATTGACTTCGTTGTAATCAACGATGCAATGAAACCATAACACTATTATTATTGTGATAACAGATTTTTTTTTTTGGGGATTATGCACGGTGACATATAATATTGTAAATGTTGTTACTTCTGTCAAAGCTGACGAGTTTCTTGCGCCCATTCTTCTTGTCAGTTAAAAGACGTCCTGAATGGGCGGTAGGTAAAAATGTTGGACGATTCAAGACGATTTATTTTTAAGTGCTTTTGGAAAAAGTTGTTTATATCATTCATTTCACACGTGTAATTCACGTATTTGTATTTTACCACAGCAGAAAATTGTATGTAGCCAGTCTATTTAGTTTCAAAATGCAGTCACATTGCGCCCTGCCCATTGCACGTCTCGTTAAAACGATAGAAAATCGTCTAAAGTGTACAAGCATTTCATTGGGGTCACCCTTACCTTCTGGTGGTGGCCTTGAAGCCCCTACAATGCTAATGGTACACGTATTAACGAAAGTTTAGAAGGTTACGCTAAGGAAAATGATGTGTCGACATTTAGTACTGATGTTTTATAGAAATATTGTGTCGTCAAAGCGTTAGAAGTTTACACTCCTGTAGATACGAGGCAAGGGTCTACCTTTTTTCGCAGAACTTTTTGAATCATAATATTACAACGCATACTAATCATTTGGCATGATTTGAAAAAGCTTGCTGGCTGGTAATGAATAAAAAATACCTAACTTACCTAACCTGCAATGTGTATTATTTTTGTCTTCTAATTAGTATGCTAGGTGACTTTATGTAAATTGAAATTATGCGTTATGAATGGCTCCCACGAGACAAATATATTTTTAAAGTCAGTTTATTTTGTATATATACTAGCGGCCCCTCACGGCTTTGCACGGGTGCACAAAATTCTTTAAATTTTCTCTATTATATATTTTTTCCGTTAGCGCCATCTAGCGTCCGGTAGACGAACTACTTGCGGTAAACGGGTTGCTATGGTACTGCATATACAATGAAAAAAGAGCGGGAAAAGAGCGGACAGACAAACAACAAATTTGTGATCTTAGATTATAGATTCATATTTCGCAAATTGTAAACGCATATATTTTAATCCAACCGCGGGTAAAAGCTAGATAACAGTTGTCTAATTATTTACTGAATGTTAATAACCACAGTTTTAATATTTAGTTCTTACACTTCCGCCACTATAGCACCTTTAAATAAATCCTATAATCATGGCTCTTGCAAACGAGTCGAATCGTCAGAATCAAACATTAAATCTAAAATATGTGATTTTATTTAGATATAGCAGTTTTAAACTTCCTCGAAGCGAGAGAGATGATAACTCACACAGATAGGTAGTGCAAGATGGTATGCATTACAATAATTGCGCGGAGATTCTGGGGTAGGGCCATCAAACATGTATACTGCAATTTTGGTCGTTATTACTCCGATTGGAACCGCGCCCGCCGCCCACGCCCGGGATGTTTATGGCCATCGTAAAGCCTGCTGCACTTTAACAAATATCATTTTCAATTACCTTCAAGAACCAACACCATTATAAGAATTCATTTCACTAGAAATTTAATTTATCTCAAAAAAATAAAGCGTTTTTCAAAATATAAAATAAATAGAGTACCCAATAAAATTTATTTAATTAATGCACAAAAGGAAAATATACACCTATACACTTATGTGTAATGATCTCGAATGATCCGTCCTATGCTTCCGCGATTGAAGGCGCCGAGCACCTCCCCGAAAATCCCAAGTGTGGTCGGTTACAAAATAATGTAGATTCGGCATTTTCCAAACTCGTTCGGGGAAAAATATTGTATACGGTAGATGTATGTGTACATATATTTATTGTTTGCCAGCGGTTTTTTACTCGTAAAATGTTTAATTCAAGAAAATATTACGTGTAAATAATTAAACAAGTATTTTTACATTCACACCAATAAGCCTACCCCAAAGTAAACACTGTAAGGTTTGTATTTTGGATTCTAAGGTGACGGATAGACATACATATATGATACATAGACATGTAATATTCATCATACAAACGTCTGCTCCTTCCAGGATTCGAGCCCGTCGGTGCGAAAGGCAGGATCGCTACCGCGTTGCACCAAACGTAAAATGAACTCGAGCAAGTGGTACAGACGGAGTTTGCAAAAACAAGGTTTACCATAATGATGGATGAGTACACTACTTAATAGAGCTAGACTTAGAGTGGCTCGTCACCGATTCTCATGGGAACGCTAATCCGAGGGCCCGAGTTCGAGCCCCGGCCGGTTTAATGTAGAAAGCGAATCTGTATTGGCCCAGATGTGGGTATTTTAGTACCGTTTTTGTTTGTGAATTCCACAACACAAGTACTTTAGCTACTTGGGTTCAGAACAATGTACTTGAGTTGTCTAATATTTAGCATCAATGACGCAATGTCTGTTACGCCGAGTTCTTAACCCATTTTTATAATTTTTGTGTAAAATCGAATCAACACATTTAGGACCATATTGCGACGGATTTTAAATTTCACAAAAATAAAAAAGTGATTTCCCATTGTAACAAAAAGCGCGCTGTTTTTGAATTTTGGAGTTTTTATTCTTATGGAATTTTAAAATTAACTAAACATTTTTTTTATTACCCTCAGCTCCAATATATGCTGCTAGAGAAGCTTTATGATTAACGACTGCATCGACCTAGTTATTGAATAAAAAAGGCCAGGTCTAAAGTACCCTTGACCGACGAGCTTGTATGAAAAGGCTGATGAGAGTTGAAGAAGCGACAGATGATTGTCAGGACCGTGGTAAGTGGAAATCTGTGATCTGAACCTATCCATATTACATATTTATAATTATTTATATAACTTGTGTTAAAAACATTCCGCTCCAGTGGGAATTGAAAAAACAAACCCGGCAAAGTGGGGTAGACGCCTCAACCGCCAAGATATGAAGTCTCAACGGGTTAAACTATATTTAAACCATCTCAACTTCCGATTGCACAACTTCGCTTATATTTATAAAAGCACATTTCACATTTTCGACTGTCTCTATCGAGCAAGGATAGTAACAAATATGTTGAATATTTAGGTTTCTAAGGTTGCAATGAAGAATAACAAAGTAGCTTATCTTGTATGTATTTAAATGTATGATAATGATAATCGTTTGGTGCAACGGTAGCGATCCTCTCTGTCGCATCGATGGTCCTGGGATCGAGTCCCGGAAGAGGCAAAGGTCCCCTTAGCGCAGAATGTACGATCTCTACCGATGCATCAATTCTCAAGTCAATTGTAATGGGCTTAAGAATTTAGAATTACGTTAACATGGTTGTTATAAAACGAAATGAAATCAATAAAGTATTTAGTTTCAAAATAAACATGAGATTTAAGTTTAAAAAAGCTTTTATTATTACTTGTTAATAAAACAAACTAAAAAGTTAAAAAGTCCAAACTCAATGGGGTTGTGTCGTTTTGTTGCAGGATTTCTATGGCCACCTTTCAGCTACAGCATCAGATCAGCTCCATGTCATAATGATATTACATTGTCATTGCATTATCACGCAATATGCATGTGCATACAAAATTTCGGCTCATCCGGAAACCGGGAACTGGGTCAAATTTAACTTGCAAGATTTCATTACAGACACCGAGACAGGTGTCTGTAATGAAATGGTAAAAATTAAAAACTGTTTTCTTTCCGAACGAAGAGTCGATAGTTCCGGTTCCCAGAATCGTTTAAATATGCAACAAGGCTATGCACTTCGTTGTTTTGAGGCGGGGCGCTGCAGTGCTGCACTAATTATGCACAAACCTATCTTGCGATCGCATAACGGGGAACTTCTCCGTTCTGCGGTTACGAGGCATAGGTTCATGTTTGTCGGTTTTCTTATGTAGTTTCGACGCACGTTGTTTCCAATTATAATTCCACTGCCTTATTCGTTTGAAAGCTTGTGACTCCGATTTAATGAAATATACATAGAGTTTACTAATATTAGTGGAAATCATATTCTATCCGCGTGTTGCCTTTCCCAATCTTCAAGTTTGTTATGTCCGAACAATGCAAGATTTCCCAATATTCTCCGAACTGATGATTCAACGATAGAGAGCTCTCTAGTTATTTGGTAATTGTTGAATATGATGCGAGTGCCGGCGGGATGTCACAGTAATTATGGCGGAGCCATCAGTCCATCCGTTTTCTTTTGATGGTAGTAGTGTCAACAACACGACTACCATCAAACCATCGATGGTATTTATATCGATACTATCGATAGCTCAAAAAGTGTCTATACCTATATGTGAAAGTGTGCAATACTATCGTTAGTATCGATACTAAAGAAATTGACAAACTATCGATAGTCTCGATACTACTCGTATCAACACTATCGATAGTATTGTAACTTAAAACTTTGATAATATTGATACTTTCGATACCATCGATAGTTTGTTATTTAGGAGCGACAATAGTATTGATAGTATTGCACTTTGTTGCCAGTCGAAGAAACAGTTTGTCCGAGCCATTGAAAATGACAAAGGCGTAACTAAATATAATAAATAAAAACATTCAATTGTTAATTTTGTTGTATTTGAAATAAGCGAATAATTGGTCTGAATCTTCATGATTACTATGTATTCGTATGAGCGAATCATAACTTAGGTAAGAACTAATCGATTGTGGATCTATTGCGGGAAATAATAGTGTCAACAAAACACAGTGTACACCAAAGAAAAGAATGTAAGATTTTTTAAATTATTTTTAATGTGTTCGCTGTTGATCCCAATCAAGCCCGGGGCCAAGACAGGATCCACGATAGAACAAGCTAGCCCAGAAGGCGCCTATTCCCCTAGCTGAGAAAACGGACGGGTTTAGAAGTATTCGGAAATACAGACGCAGGGAGGGAGTTCCACCACTTTGCTGTATGCAATAATTAACGATATGACATTTACTGACACACGGAAAACTTAAATATAGATGGAATTAATATAATGTTCATGAGTCACGGTGTGATTGTAGACTGACTCGTTTCGTGCCCTACATTTGGTTAACTAGTTTAAAAAATCACGTCCTAAAGAAAGTAATATGTAATTAGTTCTTTAATTACTATTTTAGTTCAAATATGTTTCCATGGATGACGCTTTGTTGTGAGTTGTCCTGAATTATTATATTATACTATTTAAAAAAATGTAGTTACATAGTATGTGCCGGTTAGGCACGTATATATCTACTGAATAAGAAGTAAGATTAGGGTTATACACCGATACTTATTTATTTATTCATTTATTTGCAAGCAAATACGGTACAAAGGATGTATAAAATTATGTAATATTCACGTGATGCGCCAGATAATGGCACGCAGAGGTTAAAATGTAAAAGAAGCCATACAATGTCAAATAATTCAGCATTAAACAGTAGCTAAAACTAGTAATATAATGATGAATAACTACATTTTTAAAAATTTCACAACTTAATACTAATATTAATTTTAAGAAGGTCACAATTCAATTAAAATAATAATAATAATAAGCAATAACAAAAATACTAGGAGCACAATAACAGTTATTTTTTGCTCATATTTAGGAGTTCATTGATATTATATATACGTCGAGTAATTTTCTCGGCATAGTACTTGATTCTAAATTGCCATAGAAAGAACACATTGATTCAGTGTGCGCGAAAGTGTCTGTGTATATATACACAGATCACACAATAAGTCGAACAGTCTATTTTTAAATTTATTTAGTGGCAAGTCTACGTTACTCAATGGCAAAGCATTGTACAATTTTATGGCCATATTGTAACAGTTTCTAGCAAAGTATTTTGTTTTTTGTGAGGGACCAACCAGACGATTTGGATATCTTAAAAGGTTCAACTATACATATGCTCTGATCCACTTTTTCTGCACCAGGAAAACACGATTAATCTCCACACAGTTTCCCCAAAAGACGAGGCCGTATCGTAAGATAGAGCAAACATAGGCATGGTATGCCATTAGAGAAGTCTTTTGATCAGTTAGGTGTGCCAACCGGTGTAGAGCAAATACAAATCGATTAACTTTCGCGCACACTGAATCAATGTGTTCTTTCCATGACAATTTAGAATCAAGTACTATGCCGAGAAAATTACTCGACGTACATTCCGCTACTTGATTACCCTCAAAATTAATCGATAGTGATAGAGGTTTAGTATTGGTATTATAAAATTGTAATATTTTGTTTTTTTTTAACATTAATATTCAGGTCATTTCGCTTAAGCCAGTAAATATTAATTGGTCCATATTAATAAATAAAAAATAAAAAAATTAATTACGTACAGTGTCATTTATTTCTTTTTCATAGTCAACATCAGGTGTTTTGTGTGCATTCTTCAGCTAAAAGAGCAATTTTCAGCATTTTTTAGCGAAAAGAGTGCATGGGTACTTTGTTATTTCAAGTAGATCGTTAACATACAATAAAAACAATAATGGCCCTAAAATGCTACCTTGAGGCACGTCGTAGTAGTTGAAATTGAAGTCCCGATCAGTAAGACTCAATTTCATTATTTTTATTTAACTTTATTAATTCAACGCACTGAGTTCTTTTACTTAGGTAACTTTTTTATCCAATTTAGCGCTTGACCACGTATTCCATATCTCTCCAATTTAAAAAGTAGAGTCTCGTGACAAAGGCCATCAAAAGCTCTACCTACCTAATTAAGCGATGTAAATAAGTACATAATTGTGTTAAGTAAAGAAACTTCAACACAATTAACAGGAGTATCACTTCGCCTCCCGATCACATTGTATAGACTAATACATTTAATAAATTGTTTTACATACAAATACTAGAAAAAATCGATCGGCTCACAGTTTCTCGAACCCGTAACCTTTGAATGTCCGGTCTATTGTTCTTCCAATTGAGCTGCCGAACTCAGTATAAATAATCATAGACTATGTTTTGTAATGATTTGCCTGTTAACAAAATAAAAAGGACAAATATGAAACAAACGATTTCGGATTCCGGGAAAAGCGTTTCATAATAAGAAGACGAAGCGAAGTGTGTATTCGCCTCCGTAAATAATTCTTTGTGGGTGGAAGGTAAAAACGACGATTTAAAACACCTACTTTATGTGCATTTGAATAAAGTTATTTTCCGTATTTTCAATTTCATTCCTAATTACTGATTCATGTGAAATCCACCGCTATTGCTGGACCTCCGGCGGATGTATGAGCAATACCTTCGCCTAATAAACGCAATGAGCTTTCCCGTACATGTGACGGTGTGGTACAACAAACTCTGACATTTTACCACTTCGGCCACTAATTTGACGGGAAAGTAGAGCGGTTCAACTACCTACAAATAACACGACCTCTTTGCCTATAGGTCGACTTTTATTAATTAAGAATTTCCCCTTTTGAATAACGCCAGAAAGCTTTCTATTTCTAAGAAACGTACCTTTGTTGATTATTTTCTTAAAGAAGAATCAGAAGCGATGTAAGAAATAACAAAAGTAAAATAAAAAAAATCTTTTATTTATGAAAACGTAAACTAAAAATAAATAAAACGGTCTTTTTTCACACACACACACACACACACACACACACACGCACACACACACATATATATATTCTAGATTATTTTTTTTATTTAGGATGGGTTTGCACTTGATCCTAATCAAGCCCGGGGGCCATGACAGAATCCACGATGGAACGAGCTAACCCAGAAGGTGCCTATTCACCCTGGCTTTGAAAATAGATGGGTTATAAGTTCTCGGAAATACAGACGCAGGGAGGGAGTTCCACTCCTTTGCTGTGCGCGTTATGAAGGATGTTGAAAAGCGCTTGGTGCGACAGGTAGGAATATCAACCAAGAAAGGGTGGTAGCCTGCAGTGCGTCTGGATGTCCGATGGAAAAAAGGAGATGGCGGTATGAGCAGATGCAGCTCTTGAGCACACTCTCCAAAGTACAGTCTGTAGAAGACCGCCAGACAGGCAACTTTGCGGCGATGAGCTAAGGTGTGAAGCTTGCTCTTCACCAATTTGTTGTCCCCGATGAGCCTCTCAGCTCTGCGCTGAATCGTGTTCAGTGCAGCAAGTTGGTATTTTGCTGAGCCATCCCAAAGGTGGCAGCAATATTCCATGCAAGATCGGACTTGAGCTTTATAGAGTGTTAAAAGCTGTCCTGGCGTGACAGCTTTTAACACTCTTGCTGTCTTGACCTTATTTAGGACGCACAGCATTCTGGCTGCAATTTGAGCTTTGGATTCGATGTTGGCGCCGAAGTTAAGGTCTGAAGACAACTCCATGTTAAGAAACTCGAGGCTGTCGGTCACAGGTACAGATGTACCTCGGAAAGTAGGAGTGAGGTGGAAGGAATATTGAAACGGCAAGGTTAATTTATTTTAGTTATTTTCATAGTGTAATGTCTTATGGGTTGTTGTTGTGGGGCTCAGCTGCTAATATTGAAAGCATTTTTGTATTACAGAAAAGAGCTGTCCGCGCAATATACAGCCTTCGGCCTCGGTATTCTCTCAGAGATTTTTTTAAGGAAATTAATATTCTTACTGTGGCGGGACAGTACATTTATGAGAATATAATTTATGTACGAAAACACTACAATACTTTTGTCAAAAATAGCGACGTACATTGCTTTAACACCAGAAATAAGAATAGACTTGCCGTTCCAAGATTTAGACTTCAAAAGACAGGAGGCTCTCTCTTGGGGAAAGGTATAGCACTGTTTAATAAAGTTCCACAAAGTATAGTAGATTTGCCTTATCATAAGTTTAAAATGTATGTAAAAAATAAGCTCATGTCCAAAGGTTATTACAAGGTCAGCGACTATTTAATAGATCGCGATGCATGAAAGTAATATGTGTCATTTCAACATGACACTATTTATTACAGGTTGTATCATACAGCATTAGCATTTGTTAATTTTTTTAAACTAATTTATTACTGGTAGTTAAAAGTATGACATGCTCTCTTAATACATTTCTTGGGTGGTGGCATGTGGTGCGGATCGTTACGTTCCCTAAGATATTGTTGAGCGAAGCGATGGCTGTATCATCCTGCTCCATGTCTGCTTTAACCTTCAGTATTCAGTATTGACTAATACTAAACATAAATCTTGTTGTTTTCTTAAATCACCGTTGCGAGGAAAATGTGCTTAATATTTTAAAATGGATTTTTGATGCAAGTATCGTTCATTATCTGTCCTATAATCTATCAATAAAAGCTCAATCAAAATCGGTTAAATAGTTTCGGGGCTTTTACTTTAATTTACTTTAATTTTTGTTTGTCTGTTTGTTTGTTCCGGCTAATCTCTGAAATGGCTGGACTGATTTTGACGGGACTTTTATTGGCAGATAGCTGATGTAATAAGGAGTTACTTAGGTTATTTTTATTTTAGAAAAAATCTTTTATTTTAGAAAAATAAAGTAATGTTGCAATGTCCAAGTACTGTCCAGTACCGCGCGCAGCTCACGCGCATGCCACCACTCTGTGCCGTCACGTCCGGCGCCTCCCACCACTTGTCCCACCAACGAATCAATATCACAAAGGCTGCCTATCGCGCGGGCTCAGAACGCGCGAGCGGGCTATTGCTGATTTTTAATAAAAAAATATATTGCACATTATAATAACTGAGCCAAGGCGTGTGGCCGGGTCAGCTATTTAAAAATCAAAATACACTAAAATTGAAGAGTAATAATTAAAAATTTCATTCATAAAAATTAACAAAAAAGTAATTAAAAAAATGTCCAAAATGAATAAACAAAAAACGGTTATGTAGTTAGCCTATATGCTGTAGAAGTAGGAGCGAGAGGTATACCAGCAAAATCTCTCTATAACCTGTTGAAAGTCCTTGGCTTGTCCAGAACTGCAGTAAATTCTATACTAGAAAGAGCATCTAAAGCTGCAGTAGCAGGTTAATACCAGATTTGGCTGGGCAGGAGGAGAAACACCATTAGTGAAGGTGAGTGTTGATGTTCATCGGAAAGGAACCTCTTAAACCTACACCCTACAACTCGGAGTTTCTCTTTCTGCCACATGATGGACCCAGCACCCGCACGGGGAATCCATGGAATGCAATGAAGTTTTCACAAATTTTTTATTTAAAACGTTCTATTAAAAATATATATACACTGATATGTGGCTTTTTCTGTGCTTTATGAAAAAAATCGCAATTAACGAAATAATTTAGAGGGAGATGAAATTTGGAATGCTTGATACTTATTTGGATGAAGTAATAATGGACGCCGGGTCGTTGAATCCGAAACGGTATTAATTGCAACAAAGCGTCCAGCCATTAAAAGTTAATTTAAAGTTTTTAAATATTCTCATATTTATAGGTATATTTTGCAATATTAAACGTTAGAAAAATCGTCCATCTTGTGCGGAAAATGAACCCGCGCTATCTGGGTGGCTGTTAATTCCACTACGCTATTATACCAAGACATTGCTTACACTTATGAAATTTGTCAAGATTTGCTACTTGTGTGTCTATAGCAACATGTCATTGATCCTAATGCTATATATTTCTTAATTCATGTTACAAAATTCACTTAATTACAACTTCGAGGGTCTCTTTTAAAATTTTTCAATTTACATTTGAAATATACTTAAATATGGGAAAATTTAATAGTTGAAAAAAAGAACTAATTCCTATCAACAGTATTAAGCGTAACATATTTAAAATACCGAACCACACGGCCTGGATGTGAACTCGTTAGTCATATAGGTAAATGTTGGAAGCAACAGGTAAATGAAGGCATTTCGCCACCGCCGCTTGAGTAAGTGATTTCGCCCGCAACACCGTAAATCAAAGTGAACCGACGACATAAATCAGCGGCCGGATGTTGTCCGATGGCCGAGGCCGCTCTCACTGGACGAGCCACTCGGGCGAACCACCAACTTTGAAGACACATTTCAAAGAAAACGCAAAATCGTATGTTGTTTTTAATACTGCCGCACAATTTCTCTGGATCATCTGTACCGTTACGAGAAAATCGTGATTAAACATTTGAATCAAAATCATCAAAAATTTGTAAAAAATGTTATTTTGGTGTATGTACCGTATAAATATTCATATGTATGTAGTAAAAAACGGTTATTTCAATATCACAAACAGACACTCTAATTTAATTTATATGTATAGATAAAATAAAAGTAGCCTAAGTTACTCCTTATTACATCAGCTACCTGTCACTAAAAGTCCCGTCAAAATCGATCCAGCCATTTCAGAGATTAGCCGGAACAAACAGACAGACAGACAAAAATTGTAAAATAAAATATTTTGGTGTATGTACCGTATATATATTCATATGCATATAGTAAAAAACGGTTATTTACAGTATTACAAACAGACACCAATTTTATTTATATGTATGATATAATGCATTCTTTCCTAATATGGACCTAAGTCTGAAATAAAAGTATTTTTTTATAATATTTGTTTTCTTGCATTGCTGTATAGTTTATGTAAGCCGATCTCCATTTAATGTAAATAAAATGCATTCGCTTTCCAAGTTTTAGAGAATGACCACCCTCTTGCAGCGATCGCGCCGTAAAACTTTCATAGCGTAGTAAATGTGCATGAAAAATTCCTTCGCGAGGCTCCCAGGATACCCACCCCCGCTCGCATTCGACACACATAAATGAAAATAACTTTATTCAAATGCAATTAAAATAAGTTGTTTTGAATCGTCTTAAATTTCGATCTACCACCCATTCAGGACGTTTTTTAACTGACAAGAAGAATGAGTGCAAGAAACTCGTCAGCTTTAACAGAAGGAACGACATTTAAAATATTATACGTCGGCACCATACATAATCCACAAAAAAACAATATCATTCTGTTATCACAATAATAGTAGCGTTATGGTTTCATTACATCGTTGATTACAACAAAGTCAACAAGTATCTGTGTTAAGTATCCTTAAACATTGCAAATAATATACAGAGAATAAGCGACAAATGTAAAAGTTACACGCTGTCATTTTTGAAGCGAAAGCAAAGCTTATTAGGACTCTATCCGTGCTAAGCGTCAGATTTTACCGTTACATGAGAGTCGCTTCTTTCGGGCGTCCCTAGACAGCACTGTTTTTTTTTTATTCCCTTCATCGCAAGAATGAGACAACACATACATCGCATGCGAATCAAGCTCGAGCGTTAAACAACAGAGCAACCATCTAACTTGGTTGATTTCGCTATCGGTACCGGCAAAAAGGCACTTTGAACAGCCTATAGGAACTATTTTGCTTTGATGCCTAAGCTATGGCTATAGAATAACCATTATTAAGATAAAGTTTGGCTGTCATTATAAATAGCAAAAAGATGGGTTAGGAGGCTGGCCTTCAGTAGTCCACTACGAAAGCGCAGCGATATGTTTGAGCTGAGTTCGGTCTTGATTGGATTTGCTCTAGAAAGTATTAAAATAAACTGTTTTCGTTATGTGGATCTATCGGAAATACTATTCATAATCAGCGCAAGTGAATGTTATGGAAATATAGTTTACGAGAGCGATAATAGTTAAAAATAACTGTGTTTTATTATTACTAACTTTTTTAATTCACGACCGCTTGGTGCAACGGTAGCGATGCTGCCTTTTGCACCGACGCGGCGACGGTCCTACGAAATGGGCAGATGTTTTTCTGATGAGTACGAGCATTTGCACCTGAGTCATGGGTATTTACATATATTTCTATTAATATTACATATTTATGTAGCATGTATGTATGTCTATACGTTACCCCAGTATGCATAACACAAGCTTTACAGTGCTTACTTTGGGCTAGGTTATTTGGTGTGAAAGTGAGAAATATTATTTTTAATAACGATCCCTACCAATACCTAAGACAAGTTGACTTTTTTCTTATATCTTGTATAATAATGTATTTGTATAATACTTCGGATAGCTAGGTGATAAGTTTTATACGTAATAATCCCGTATATTTTGCAGTGGAAGAGGGAATTTAGGAATGCACACTTTGTAGTCGGCACTCACCACCCTCTAAATGAATTTTTACTAACACAAATTTCAAAGTTTTTGATGAGGTAAGATAATAACTTGGTATATTATTCAAAGAGTTGAGTTACTTTGTTGCTGAGAGCTATATATATTGGGCGCAGATACTTTGTGCTTTAGTCAGCAAGGGTGAATTTGACGTTTTTTATTTAGGATGGGTTTGCTCTTGATCCCAATCAAGCCCGGGGGCCAAGACAGAATCTACGATGGAAAGAGCTAACCCAGGCACCTTGCCTATTCACCCTGGCTTTGAAAATGGACGGGTTATAAGTGCTCGGAAATACAGGCGCAGGGAGGGAGTCAAAATTAAGACACTGAACGGACGGACTAAAAGAACTACTTTGTTTATTTATTGTTATATTCTGTTTGTTGTGTACTAAATGCGTCATTCAGAATAACAAAGCAGACAAGGCAACGTCTAGAACTTTTATTTGGCTGATACCGTAAAAGCATTTATTTTCATATTTCATAATCCTGACGTGAAAACGTAAGATGTGAATTAATGTATTGAAATGTACTTGTTAAGTTCAAATATTTTAGGTGCAGTCTAACCAATCTTTGGTTGAAAAAATGGTATAAAAAACTAAGTTATTTAAAAATGGTATGTTTTTAAAAACTAACTTTAGGTGACTCGTACGTATTGTCTTTTGTATAATAATATTTTCTTCACACACCAATTAGCCTAGACCAAAGTACGCACTGTATAGGCTTGTGTTATGGATACTAGGGTAACGGATAGACATACCTATATAAACATAAATAAGTAATATTAATAGAAATATATGTAAATACCCATAACTCAAGTACAAATGCTCGTTAATATCACACAAACATCTGCCACTTCCGGGAATCGAACCCAGGACCGTTGGTACAAAAGGCAGTACCGCTACCGCTGCACCAAGTCGCGTTAAAAAAATTAGTATGACTAAAACAGTAATATTCGTTAGTTTGAAGGATCTAGCAAGTTTTTTTAGCCATTCTCGCTTTTATAAACTGTATCTCCATTACATTAACTTGCGCTGATTATGTATTTAAGATAGATCTTCATTACAAAAACAGTTTGCTTAAATACTTTCTGGAGATAATCTATCTAGACCAAACTCAGCTTTATGCTAGTATTCATCACTCAAACATCTGCTCTTCTGAGACTCGAACCTAGGACCGTCGGTCGGTGCGATAGGCAGGATCGCTACCATTACACCAAACGGTCGGCATCTTTAAATCTATAATTGTCTTGTTACAAAGACGTACAGGTAAGAAAACATCGTTGTTATACAGCAGTTTTAAATATTTTAATTGATTTTTATTTTTCACATCTTTATCTGTCTTCTGTGTGTGTATATGTGTGAATAAAACTTTTCTTTCTTTTTTTCATTTCAAAATTAAATAATAATAAAGTAATTTTCTAGTTCTAACTACACAATTAAGTGTGTGGGCACTACACCAACTAAACCCATATGCTGACGTAGCAACTGACAACCGACTAGACGCTGTTAAAGGTCATTTCAAACGACGATATGGCACGAAACGGATAATTAACTTAATTAAACGGGCACTGCTCCGAAGCGGTAACGATAATGGAGCACCACTCCACAACTATTGTTTTCATATTGTCCTTTCATATAAAAAATATGAAAATATTTACGTTAAAATACGCATCTGTAATTTCTCTACTACTTTCGTAACGCATGCTACGTATTGCTACGACTACGACGTAGCAGTGTCAAAGACTAACAAACGCGTGTGCAGTTTCATGATATCTCCTTAGAGTGTAAAAAGGATCAAATTATTGTGCATTTACTTAGGCATTTACTTAATGTAACGTATTTAAAATAATAAGGATTAGTACTGTATCCGTCTAAATAGCTTTCCAATTACTGCATTGTACCTGACCATATTTCTAGAAGATAGGATTGGGTATAGTTCGCTATGCTTAAAAGTTAGATATATGCCATTGCAGACTTTTTCGTAGGTCTATAAAAGAGGAATTTCCCACCATTCATTGTTTTGTTATATCTCAAAGGGATTAGGCAGCATTTTCGATGAAAGATTTATCGTTATTTTTCACCCAATTTATACAAACCCTTGACAAATTATATACCTAAACCTTCCTCATGAATCACTTTATCTATTGGTGAGACCGCATGAGAATCCGTTCAGTAGTTTTTGAGTTCATTGCAAACAGAAAGACGGACAGACGCGGCAGAGGATTTTGTTTTATAATATGTATGTATATACGTATATGTATGTATGACTCAGCCACGCCGTACTGTGGCTCAGTTATTATTATTTGCAATATTATTTATAACAAATTAAAATGAAACCTATCCTATGTCCTAAATGGGAACAAATCCAACTAAATAAATAAAAAATCATCAAAATCAGTTGAGTAGTTGAAACTTGGTTAGTAGATGTATTATGTGAACCGCATTAAGATTTTCACACAAAAATAGAAAAAAAAAAACAATAAATTTTGGGAGTTCCCCATACTTAGAACTGAAACTCAAATTTTTTTTCATTAAACCTATACGTATGGGGAACCTATGAATAGATTGCGCGAGAGACACTTCCAAAGTGGTAAAATATGTGTCCCCCCTCCTGTAACTTCTAAAATAAGAGAATGAAAAAATTAAAAAAAAATATTTGATGTACATTATCATGCAAACTTCCACCGAAAATTGGTTTGAACGAAATCTAGTAAGTAGTTTTTTTTATATTACTTAACTAGTTTGTACGGAACCCTTCGTGCGCGAGTCCGACTCGCACTTGGCCGGTTTTTTTGTAATTTTATATTACGAAATCTTTTGTAATTATTTTGTATGCTATTTTAATACTGAAACATTAGCATCTCTATCCGATTAATGTGATCATCTTTTTATACGATGTTCAATGCAAAAAATATAAATATGATTTTTGGGTTTCTTCGAGACAAACTACCTAATAATATATAAAATGTGTGTAATACCGTGTTCATATATGTTAGTCCTTCCTTTCAAGTTTATGTGATTTTGTATATATTATTTATAGAACATGGAGATTATACTAACCACTGTACTATTATATTATTTGATTTACACATAAGATTGTTAATTCGTATTAGTAATTAACAAAATCTATAAAAAATCCACCAAACTGCCATTTACACCGACGGTTTATATATTTCTATTAATACAAAATTACTATGTCTATTCGTTACCCTAGGATTTAAAACACAACGCGAAAGTAAGAAATATTGTTGTTATTATTTTAATAGTACAACAGAGGTGACCTAAATAACAGTCGTGCACCTGTCTGTCTACCTAAGACAGTATAAAGTCAGGTTGAGTTGCCCAAGTCTATGAATAAGTTATTCAAGGACGTATCGAATGGAGGCGAAGCCCCGAAGAGGAACAGTTCCCCCGCAGCCGAACTGTTTTATCGTTACGTAACAAACGCCACCACGACCCACCGACATAAATCTTGCGTGACATTCACCTAAATACGCCCTTTCACTTTAAACCCGCGGGAGAGGGGCGAACCCATTTCACGAAAAAACCTTAGGGAATAGATTTTCGTTGTGACTATTGAGCTGACCGATTCAACGAAGCTTAGCAGGTTAAATTTATATATTACTAGCTTACCCGCACACGCGTTGCTGTTATAATTTAAAATAAATCCAACAAAATGAAAAAAAAATCATCAAAATCGGTTGCTTAGTTTCAAATTCATCGCGGTCAAACACTGTGGCAGGAAATTTTTACATTTATATTTTTTAACGGCAGTAATAGTTTTATTTAAATATAATTCAAGACCTCGTTAGTTTAACTACAATTATCTAATTATGTAATATTTGTTGAACCGCGTCTAGTATATAGCAAAATGAATGATTCGTTCGCTTCCTTTTCTATGTAAGTAAAAGTAAAAATCCAGTTGATATTTAATAGATGGCATGTGTGTAGACTGGTAACACATGTAAGCAAGAACAAGGTCAAACTAGCAGAATAACAGCAAGAGGTTATTCCTCGTCGAGAGACCGAAGTAAAAAAGGCTCAATTGACAGCAAGGCAAACCTTTTATAACATCAAACCGTTACTTTGACAAATAGCCAATCACAGCACACGATTAATCACCGCAATCTGCCAATTACACGTAATCGTTTAGTGACTTTCAAAAACCGTTATACTCATTTAATAATTGTACTCATATTCATAATTTCGTTTTGATAATAATAATTACTGAGCAATTGCTAGCATGGCTTACACACAGCATTTGTCAGTGTCTTTTTTTTATTGTTCTTCTCATCTGTGGACGCTTATGGGACGCTTGTACTTGGATTGTGATTTTCTAGAAAGTGCAATTAAACACTCTTTATCATCTTCGTTGTGTTTGTTCTGCAACACCCATAACTACATTTATCAGGTTATGGGCCCAGTCGCCAACAACAATAAAGTATGATGGAATGTAGAATTAACAAATTCGGCATAACGCCGTTTTGTGGAGAAGAATTTAGCAACTGGCTATTTCGATTAGAACAAGTTTTAGAAGAACTAGAACTAAAGGAAACCACAACAGAAAGTTATGGAATATTCGAAAAACTAAATGAAGATCAAAAGAAAAAGAATTCGAAGGCAAAAAATATTATTATTCAATGTGTCTCTGACAGCCATCTTGAAATTATTAAAGAATGTCTAACAGCCTATGAAATGATTAAACGAATGTCAGCTACGTATAATCGTACAGGTATATCATCACAGCTATTGCTAAGAAAAAGATTACTCACGCTGAAACACAGTGAAAATGATACCCTTGATAAATTTTACATAAAATTTGATAAGCTTGTGCGTGAGTTAAAAGCGTCAGAAGCGAAGCCTTCAGAAAGCGAAATTATATGCTACTTGTTACTTGCAATGCCCAGTACATATGACAATGTTGTAACAGCCATAGAAACGTTATCATGTAAGGAACTAAAATTAGAATTTGTTAAGAATAGACTCATAGAAGAAGAAATAAAAAGAAATGGTTTGAAAAGTGACGAAAATCCTCACGAACAGTCGCAAGTATTTTACAATAACACGAACTTTTCAAAAAGAAAATTCAACTTTGAATGCTACAACTGTGGAAAGAAGGGGCACAAGAAGTCAGAATGTAAATTTAAAAATAATTATGTAACCAGAAAACATGATAATAAAATAGAAGCTAATGTTACAAAGAATGAGCAGGAAGAAGAGCCAGTATGTTTCATGATAAAATATGAACGTAAGTATGTTGAATTTTTTGCAGACTCTGGTGCCACTGACCACTTGATAAATACAGATAAATATTTTGACACATACATAAATTTAGAAAAACCTATTAAAATAAATATAGCCAAAAGGGAAGAGTCATTGTATGCTACTAAAATAGGAACAATTAAGACTAACAATTGTATACTTATATGTACAATATCTTATATGTACAAAACTTAAGAAGTAATCTTTTATCAATAAATAGAATCAACCAAAATGGATATGGTGTAAAATTTGAAAATGAAAAAGTTTATATTTATAAGAATAATAAAACCATTATAGAAGGAAACAAGAAGCATAACTTGTATGGAATTAAATTTAAGGTGCTGGAAGTATCTGCTCATAAGGCGTATTCAATTATGGAGTGTGATAATATTTGGCACAAGAGGCTTGGTCATGCATCTGCTGAAAATCTACTAGAACTGAAAAGAAGAAAATTAATTGAGTGTGAGTTGTCCAACAAACATATATTATGTGAACCATGTATTAAAGGTAGACAGACAAGATTGCCATTTAATTACACTGAATACAAACATACATCTAGAATTATAGAACTTATACATTCAGACCTATGTGGTCCAATAAATCCAGCTGCACATGATAATAAAAGATATATATTGACATTCTTAGATGATTATAGTAATTTTGTGACAGTTTATTTAATAGAAAACAAAACAGAAGTTTTAAGATATTTCAAAAAATATGTTCAAATGGTAGAAGCCAAGTCAAACTCCAAAATATCTAGATTTAGATGTGACAATGGGACAGAGTACTTAAACAGAGATTTCAGACTTTACTGTGAGAATAAAGGCATACAGATAGAAACAACAATCCCATATTCTCCTCAACAAAATGGTAAGGCTGAAAGATTAAACCGCAGTTTGTTGGAAAAGGCGAGAACACTAGTTATTGATTCAAATTTTAATAAAGATATGTGGGGAGAAGCTATATACACATCAGCCTATGTTATAAACAGATTACCTACAGTACATAAGAAGATTCCTGCAGAAGTATGGTATAATACTACTCCTAATTATGAAAAGTGTATTTGGTTCTGAAGCCTTCACATATATAGGTAACGAAAATAGAGAAAGTAAGCTATCAGAAAAATCGCAAAAATTATATATGATTGGTTACTGTGGATAATGGATATCGTTTGTGGAATTCAGAAGAAAGAAGAGTTATAAGATCAAGAGATATAATTTTTAATGAAAAAAAATTAAAAAATTACCTATATAAATTAATTATAGAGTCAGACTTATTAGAGTATGAAGAGGAAAAAGTTATAAACATAGAAAAGGATGTAACAGCAGATATAAAGAAAATTGATAGTGGTCAGGAAAGTATACAAGAAAATAGTGAGATGAATAAAAACTTATTAGAAACAAAATCAAAAAGAACTATTAAGAAACCAACATATCTAAAGGACTATGATTGTGAAAATTCTTTTGAGTGTGATTTTTCAGCTTTCAGCATAGAAAATATATTAGATGACGTCCCACAAACTAAAAAAGAAGCAATGAAGTCCAAAGACAAAGAAAAGTGGTTGAAAGCTATAGAAGAAGAACTTAAGTCGCTAGAAGAACATTAAACATGGACTATAGTAGAAAAAACAGATGATATGGATGTAATAAATAGTCGGTGGGTCTTCAGAATCAAAAATAACAGTATTTTCAAAGCAAGGCTAGTTGCCAAAGGTTATGAAACATCAGAATGGAATGCTGTATATGCTCCTGTGGGAAAACTGTCGACCTTTCGAATATTATTAGTAATAGCAATTAAAAATAACATGCATATTGAGCAAATGGATATCAAGACAGCATTTTTGCATGGTAACCTGGAAGAAACTATATTTATGTACTTGCCTGAAGATATGAAAAGTGATAGATATGTATGCAAGTTAAACAAATCAATATATGGCTTAAAGCAGAGTCCAAGATGTTGGAATATCACTTTTCATAACTTCATGATTGAAAATGGGTTTAAATGTTCTCAGTATGATACATGTTTATATATAAAGGAAAGTTTATTATTATTTTATTTTTATATGTCGATGACATTTTGATATTCCACAATAACATAAATGTTATAAAGTCTTTTCAAGACAAACTAAAGTTAAAATTTGATGTAAATTGCTTGGGCTGTATAAATAAATTTTTGGGTATTGAAATAGAAAGAGATTTTAAAAATGGTACAATAACTTTGCATCAGAAGTCATATGTTTGTAAGTTATTGCAACGCTTTAATATGGAAAACTCTAATGGTATATCAACCCCTGTTGAAAAGGGATTAAAGCTAATAAAAGAAACTGACACAAGTAAATTAACTAAAGAACCTTATAGGGAACTTATTGGGTGTTTGATATATTTAGTTACTTGTACACGACCCGATTTAAGTTATGCTGTCAATTTATTCAGTCGTTTTCAAGATTGTGCAAACAACACCAATTGGGCCTACCTAAAACGTGTGTTGAGATACCTAAAGTTTACAAGTAATTTAGGATTAAAATATTATAATTATTCTGTTCAAGAAAATATTGTTATAGGATATTCAGACTCTGACTGGGCTGCTGATACTGTGGACAGAAAAAGTGTTTCTGGTTTTTGTATAACCTTTTATGGTAACATAGTAATATGGGCTACACGTAAACAAAAGACTGTGTCCTTATCTACAGCTGAGGCAGAGTATATTGCTCTAAGCTCTCTAGTTTGTGAATCTTTATGGATAAAGGGTCTACTATCTGATATAAATGTATTGTGTTCATTCATATTGATCTATGAGGATATTGCCTCTACACAACAAAAGGCAGACATGTTTACTAAATCACTAAGTAAAGAATTGTTTCGTAGTAATAAAACTAAAATTGGATTAATAGATTTTTAACTCAAAAGAAAACTAATATTAGACGCTTTAATTGCTTTCTATTCTATATATAATAATACCTAGGTACATAATGTGCATTATAATAAGTTGTTGATCTGAATGTAATGCTGTGTTAAGGGGGAGTGTAGACTGGTAACACAGCATTTGTCAGTGTCTTTTTTTTATTGTTCTATTCATCTGTGGACGCTTATGGGACGCTTGTACTTGGATTGTGATTTCCTAGAAAGTGAAATTAAACACTCTTTATCATCTTCGTTGTGTTTGTTCTGCAACACCCATAACTACATTTATCAATGTGTGCATGTGTATTTATCCTTAGATCAAAATTTGTATAAAATGTAAAACCGTTTTTGTTTTCTGTATAAATGCAAAAAGAATGGTGTTGATGTCATTAAATAAATAATAAAATTACGTGCCATGTCAAAGGATCTCGGGGTACGATGAACTCACAAGCGCAGCTTAGCGTTTTGCTCCACAGCAGAAACACTTAATCAGCTATTCTGTGCCTCTACACAAGCTAGCTAAAATAAACAAGGCTCCGAAACTAGTTAAAAATATTTACACCGATTTGGGTTCTTGATCACAAACAAGTAAATATAACGGCTTAGTTGTTATTTTTTAAAGAGTATTAACAATGCCATAAACGTATCAATAATAATTCCGTTAGCCCCTCCACTCGTGGTTAGTTAAACGCTTATCCTACTAATAAAGGGATAGGTTCATATCTGTAATACATCGGTGAGGATCGAATCTGCTTCGTTTAAGTTTAAGCTGACATTTCAACCGATGAACAACGGCCGCGTTCATAATTATTTAATGTGTTCTAGTATTAATAATATCCGGCATGATTAATTACAAAATAGACATTCTATTTTCGATTATTCACTATCTCACCAACGAAGCTCTTGTTCGACGCTAGTAGCAAACGATTAAAACTTGCAAGTGTAGGCAGCTTTGATCGGAAAGCGATAATTTAACGCCATTTAGTAAGCGCCCGAGTAAAACCGGTCATTCAAGTATTTTATTGGTTGGCACAAGTTTTAAAATTAAGTTCTCTCTATTAACTTTTACAATTACTGTCGTTGTTAACGTTTGTTTCACACACAATATTATCTAGTAATTTAAAACAGGATTTAAATAAGTGATGATATGTTTGAAAATACCGACTAACGTACCATTGGCTACCTAACTTGCAACTGTATCTATGACTACTGATTTGGTTGCTATGTTGATTGCTGCCCAGGCGTATACCAAACAAAACAAAACGACGACATAAGTATTTCCTGACGGTAATAAGAACCTGATACTTCTGTGTCATAAACCGCCAAAATAACAAGCTAGGGGCGCCATTTCGAAACACTCGAGCCCGGTTCTGATGCTAGTGGTAATGACTGGCTATTACTAGTTGACGTAAATACTAGCTAATATTTATTATGAGACCAACACTATTGGATTCATGATGATATGTACCTTTATTTATGCATCTAGATTTTATTTTCTAATTTTGTGAATCTTTTTTAGTCTTTTATAAATAAATGAAAAAAAATGATAATTAAAAGATCGGCACAGAACAGCAAGCAATTTTATAAAACGTCACAATTGAAGACACAAATACTTATTAATTTTTTAATTAACTACGTTTTTTCTTATTATATTTTGTTGGAGTTATCTTGAATGTGAAAAGCATAAACTGGCTTACTCCAATTTTATTGGATAAAAGAAGGGAAATCGTTTTAAAAAGAAAGATGTACTATCTATAAACATGATAGACAAGCTCTTTGTCTATGAAACAACTCAAGTTTCAAAGTTTGTGACGATGACAGATTGTGTGGCGGGACGCAACGTCGACTTGGCAGCCGAGAACATGGCGACGGAATCCGGTGGCGTTAGTACAAAGGCGGGTGCAACACAGACGGTAGCCGCTCTGTGACACTGTATAAATGAAGAAAACGAGTGTAAAGAAGTTTTACTTCAAAAAATAACAGAAGCGAAGCTTTATAGTATAAAACGAAAAAGAGATAGAAAGCCACGCCAGCCACGCATACTGACATGAGTGGAAGTGAGACAGAAGGCCACACACTGAGGTGAGAAGGCAGTTGGCTGGAGGTAACGGTACTAAATGTGACGCTCTCGTGTAACGGTAAAATCTGACGCTTAGCACGGATAGAGTAGCCGCGCGGCGAGCGCCTATATGCGAGCGGTCCGAACGTTCGTATAGAAGCTTCGATTCAGAAAAAAGCTAACCACAAGATATTGCAGGACTGACTTCCTCTGAGCTGCAGCTGGGTTCAGCCGGACCTTTACTGCTCGAACCTATTCGCAAGATAATGCAGCACAGACTATGGGTGTCTGAATTTACGCAACCCGACGGGGTCCGAATATGTTTTAACTTTAGACTCGGTTCCTTTGTCTTTCCACCGAAACTTGTGAAACTGTTGGCGCTGAGACGCGGTCGCCATTATATGTTTGAGCTACAGATGTTACTCACACGACAATCAGTCACCCGCACATCGTATTGTATGATTCCGTCATCGCGTCATAATTATTGAGCGAACTAGGGTTTTTTACTATAATATTTCTTACATTCACACTAACAATTCGCCTAGTCCAAAATAATCACTCTAAGGCTCGTGTTTAAAACACAAAACACAACAACTTAAAACACAAAAGCCATGAACTAATAGAATTTTCAATGCAAATGATTTGTTTCTGTTACCATTATATTTTTAGCTCATATTAAATTTATTTTAAGAAAATCATAACAAACTTTAAAATTAATTTTAATATAAAACTTATAACTCAGAACGCTAGATCCAGCGAGATATCAAGGAGTATGTAGGTAACTCACACGGAACAACAAGCAAGTTTAAAATGTGTTTTTTTTAAATATATAATAACATTGTTTTTAGATCTTAAGTTCTTTTCACTGGTATCTAGCTATTTAGAGAACAGAGTAAACGTTGTATAAGCAAACGCGATAGTTTTATCAAGAAAACGTTGCTCGTATAAGCACAAACTTCAAAGGAAAGTAGGGGAAAATTCGAACATGAACATTCTAAATATGCTTCACTCACTCGATTATAGCTATTAACATTGGTGGAACGATACTAGCTCATAGTAAAAGTTGAAATACGTTTGTATGTATATTTCGACGCGTTTGCCAGCGTCTCGGTAGCTCAGCGGTCAGAGCACTCGCTCGATAGCAAAAGGTCGGGCTTCGAATCCCACCTGAGGGCTCGGAGGTGTGGTTGATTTTTACATGCGTATTTTATGTCTTATAGAAAATTTATTTTACTTAAAAACATACAGTAGACAAAGTAAAAGTCGATGTCTCCCTTTAAACTTAAAAAGCTTGTATTGGAGGCATCGCTCTTCCCTAATTTTAATACAATTCTATATCACAAAATATAGTAAAATTACAAACTGTCTTACAATTATAAAAATTAAAAATTGTCAGTGTCAAAAGAAACGTGCGTGTGTATTTATGTGTGTGAGTGCGTGCTTGTGTGTGTATTTATGTGTCTGACCATATACGTGCGTGTGCGTGTGTGTGTATGAATGTGTATGATTTTTGTCTGCTGATGGTTACTATAGGTTAAAGTTTTTTTTTAATTCACTTTGTTATATCCATATTTATTTATTTAGTTTTGTGTTTTATTTCAAGTTTCATGTATAAGGTAAAGGTGGTTTATTTTAGGGTTCAATAATAATAATCGAATGAGTTTAGTTTATACCCATAAACATATTGCCTGATTAATTAACAGTTGGCACTTTCTGTCAATGTGATAACCAAATTAGCTCATTCGGAGCTTTTATTATTAAGAGCCGTTACTCGAGTACCTAACTAGGTCAGCCTTCTGACTTAGCCACATTCGGTTTAGGAATGAGAAGTTAAACACCGGGTTTTGTAACAAACTACCCATGCTCACAAAACAAAATGCTCACATGTTTATAGAATTTGGAGGGCAACATAAATATAGTAGATGGAACGAATTAATTAAATTATTTTTTATATTATTACACAAGTTCATCTATACATATAAATAAAATTGGAGTGTCTGTTTGTAATATTGAAATATCTGTTTTTTACTACATGCATATGAATATATATACGATACATACACCAAAATAACATTTTTTACAATTTTTGTCTGTCTGTTTGTTCCGGCTAATCTCTGAAATGGCTGAACGCATTTTGACGGGACTTTTTGAAAGGTAGCTGATGCAATAAGGAGTAACTTAGGCTACTTTAATTTTAGAAAAATAAAGTAATGTTGCAATGTTCCACGCGAACGAAGTCGCGGGCGGCCGCTAGTATATTATAAATTTCAATATTTGCTTGTGGTAATTCAATTCATAATTATATGTTAGCGCTCGCCACAAAGCGGAAAAGCAGTTTATAGCAACTAACTTGATAAATTATTTTAATAGAAAAATACTAGAAAAAATCGACTCGGTCCACAAATGAATTCAGGCGGGAATCGAACCCGCAACCTTTGGAAATTCAGTCCAATGCTCTCCCAATTGAACTACCGAGCCTTGTGCACACCCGCCACAAAACAAATTTTCTAGTACCATTCTCATTTTACGCCGTAGGCCAGCGTTTTCTCATGAACATCCCCTCGGAATCATTTTTCTTTTAAAATAATTTATCTTATGAGATAGCATTGAAAAAATGCATAAATTTATAATGCTATCTGTAACATTATTATGTTATATATATGCAATTAATATATATACATATCTATATATAAAAAGATTCCCTGTTACAGTATTTGGCCGCGATGAACTCCGAAATCACTCAACCTATTTTGATGTTTTTTTTCGTTTTGCTTTATTCGTTCCAACTTGAGACATAGGATAGGTTTCATTTAAAACACAGCAGCTAGTATATATTTATATATATTTATTGCAAGACACTTACAGTATTAAGGTGTTACAATAGAAGACGATTTGCAAGGACATAGCAATTAGACTAACGGGTATTTATTACATCGGTTATAGAGAATTCATTATATTTTGACATAAATGTATTTATTCCAACAACTTTTATACGATGGTTTATTGATCTGGTCTTATAGAAGTTTTAAGCCACAGTTATTATAATACTAGCAAACATATCAAAATATTAGGTTAACAAGAATAATGTTCAATACATTAGGATATATCGGTTGAAATTTTCAAAAGAGTTTTGATAGAGTCAATCATAGAGTTTTGCTTTGCAATTTACAACGCTATTAGAATACAAGGTTGCCTGTTTCACTAGTTAAAACCGTCCATATTAAATCGTAGTTAACTGGTTGCCTTGAAAGTTACCGCTCACGGCCCGTCTTTATGTGTCTGGCGTACCGCAGGGGTTGCATCTCAGACCTTTGTTATTCGTTTTGTATACAAACAATCTTATTCCTAAACTGAAAAAATATTCCGATAGTGTAAGCAGACGATCTAAAAATATAATAATACATATTGTTTCTATGAGGGATTGTCTAAATTTGCAGACCGATATTATTTCATTGTATGTATTGACAATGCTATTCGTCTTAATATCGATAAATTGTTTGGTTAACATTTACTCTTCAAAGGACCCTTATTATATTTAAATATGTTGACCGTTCGGTGCAACGGTAGCGATCTTGCCTTCTGCATCGACGGTCCTGGGTTCATGTCCAGGAAGGGGAGATATTTGTGCAATGAATACGAGCATTTGTACTTCAGTCATGGTTATTTATATATTTTTCAATGAATATATGTAATATTCATTGAAAAATATATAAATAACCTAATACATAAATTTGTGTATATTTGTATATCTATTCGGAACCCTATTATCAATAAGACAAGCCTTATAGCGCTTACTTTGGGCTAGGTTAGTTGGTGTGTATATATGTTATCAATTTTTATTAATATTATGGGAGGTTCCATTGCCACCTCTCTTCAATTGGACATATACTTGAGACTTCTAAACGGGCTATCAAGATGGAAATATCTCTTGCTATCCTTATCCTACTATATCCTATCTATTCCTTTCTGTGACAATAATGTAACGTTCCACAATACCTATTTAAGTAGTCCTGCATCCTGCACAATGGAAAGTAGTAAGAGGTCGCTGTTAAAGTCACCAGATTGTTAAACGCCTCTCGGAGGCCAGTGTGGCCCATGGACTTTACAGATCTTCAGTCTGTTGATTCTATATAAATGTTTTTCTAAGTTAATAAAAGAGGAGAGTAAACATCACATGTGCTGTTCGATCTCATTCAAAGCCACCCGAGAAAGGTCTATTCTTATGTATAAACTTAAATATATATGTAAAATAATTATGCCATTTTAATTTAACTATTTATCAAGGTCCACAATTAAAGTTGTTCCGTTGGATCAAATAATAAAATGAAGTGACCTTTAAATACACTTAAAGACATTATTATTTTAATGACATGCGCCATGACCGGAAATAATATGTGAAAAGTGGCAGATGTTATTTTAATTTTGATGTTATTTTATCTCTTACTTATATCCATTTTTCGCATCATAATGTTATATAAATACATAAATAACGTTGCATCTTTGTTAGATAAAATGGAATTTTGGGAAGATGAAACAATTATTCACATAGATCGCTCTCAAACTTCACCTCACCTTGTAACGGTATTGAAAGAAAGAAAAGAAAGAAAGATACACCTTTATTGGCTTCGCAACACATTACGTCGTAATTAGTATGTCACATTGTTTGGGCGTGTCACATATTCAACGGCCGCTTGGCGCAACGGTAGCCGGGCTGGGTTCGAATCCCGATAAGGGGATATTTGTGTGTGATCAACATAAGCGTTAGTTCATCATGGTCGTTTAAATACTTATTTATGTGTTCTATACATCATTTAGTTAGTACCCATAGTACAAGTTCAGCTTAGTTTAGGACTAAGTAATTGTAGTGAGTTGTCCGGATTAAACGTCAAATTTTCCCGTTACACGAGAACGTCAGATTTAGTACCGTTACACAAAAGTTCCATGATATATGTAGAAGCCTGCCTCCCCACCTCAGTTTGCGTGGCTGGTGTGGCTTTCTATTTCTTTTTCTACTCTATTTTTGACGCTTGGTTCTTACGCTTTATACTAAAAAGCTTCGCATTTTTGAGCGTCCCTAGACGGCACTGTAATTATTTTATTTATCTTATAATTCACCCATAAAAGCAATAAATAATGTTGACTTTGTCTTGATAGCAAGTGCTGTATTTTACGGTTAACATTAGTGGCGACGACGATATCATCAAAATGTACAGGACTTGCATAAAAATATTTTTGCAGCTCCGGTACTCAGTCAAGAGGCTAAATACTAAAAAAACTGTAGTTTGTAAAACTGTTAATGTCGCTTTGCTCGTGCTACTGTCGAGCTGATTCAAATGGCGAAGCTCCTCTGGCAAGTTGGATTAACGCTATTGTACGCGGTTGTGCATACGTTTGTGCTAAGCCATGCATAGATATAGCAGTATAACACGAATGTTTACACGGAATTTATTGTACAAAAGTTGGCTTTTGCTTTTTCACATCTGCGGTGAAAACTAAATTTTCAGGGCAAAAGTGGAGAACGAACTAAACGAGTTAGAAGTTCAACCTTTTTATACTTACACGTTTACAACTAGGGATTTTACTATTTTCGGTTAAGTTAATATACAGTGACTAGCAATATAAAATACTTCGTGACCGTTCTGAAGTATAAATATGTATATTTTTTCACCTTCAGTGGTGCTCTATGCTGTTTAAATACAAAAGTTATAGAATGTCATATAACCTTTTTTTTTATTTTACTACCTTTCTCATCGACCGAAGGTCCTGGGTTTGATTTCCGGAAGGGACAGATGTTTGTGGAATGAATACGAGCATTTGTAACTGAGTCATTGGTTTTATATGTATGTTTTA
Organism: Calamotropha paludella; assembly: GCA_927399485.1. NCBI lineage: Eukaryota > Metazoa > Arthropoda > Insecta > Lepidoptera > Crambidae > Calamotropha > Calamotropha paludella. The sequence continues at coordinate 28,174,463 of OV656812.1, forward strand.
CAAAAATTAAATACATATGTATAATATATGTATGTCTAACCATTACACATGCCTTACAGTGCTTTCTTTGGGCTAGATTAGTTGATGTGAATGTAAAAATATAATGAATATATATGTAAACAAAAACACTTTTTCATTTGGTACTAACACATGACTTTAACATACAATACAAAGTACATAGATAAAAAATAAAACTAAAAGAACAACAAAACAAAATAGAATAATTATGAATAACCTAAAAATTTAAAACAAAAATTATTATAAATAGAAAAATACTACAAAAATCGACACGGGTCGATTTTTGGGATAATTTAGTGATCTTTGTTCATTGCCGACTCAAAATAACTAATGTAAGCATTATTAGAATAAAACACTTTTTTACGGATTTTTGCGCATGTTTTATTTTATATTTAATCCTGACGTTTCGACTCCTTTACAGGAGCCGTGAAAGACGATGGTTGTCATGTATTTTCTACTACCTTCACAATATTTTAATCGGGCACGTTCCTAATTATTAAAATTATTTTATATAAATCAAATTGTTTTATTTTTATTTTTACATTTTATTTTTATTTTTCATTTATACCTAAAGGAAATGAGCGAAGGGTAGTCTTGGATAGGAAATATTAATCAAAATGAAAGATTTTGGGAAAAAAAAGTCGTAGAAGCATAATTATGTTCCCTTAATCTTTTACCTTTGGTTAAAAATGATGCTGTACTAGCACACCAAATTTTTTGTATAGACAGGAATTAAATACAAAAGCCTCCTGTAAAGGAGTCGAAACGTCAGGATTAAATATAAAATAAAACATGCGCAAAAATGTGTTTTATTCTAATGTGTAATGTGCGCGGAAGTGTAAGAACTAAAAATGTAAGCATTAGTTTAAGAACTAAGTTTTTATTAAGGTTAAATAAAAAAAAATATTACTTTTTGCTTTTCAGTTTTTTCAGTTTTTTGGCACATTGCTCCAATGGCTAATTCTAATAAATGATTTTTTTGGTTGTCGATTCATTAAGATAATTCCCAAAATGTGTGGAGTCTGAAAAACCTCTCTAGTTACCGATGAATAGTCACAGACTAAAAAGGAGTTTAATAAAGAAGACTTGTTAAAGAAGATCATTACAATAGTAGCAATTTGTACGTAATCAATAATGAGGTAATAATATAGTAAGTGATATTTATTTAGGAACTTAATTTCAGAATCATTAAACTTACAATTTTTAATGATTTAGCAGAGTTCTTGAAGTCTAAAAGTATATATTTTACTTCCTTAATATAACATCAGCAGTCTTAATAAACAGTCTTTTCTTTCTCTGAATCTACTCTCGAGCATTCTATTTCTTTCTCAAGCTATAACTTTATGTCATGTCTTTTATTGTAAGTATTTTGCCCTCACTTCTATTTCTTTCTTTTCTTAAGCCTTTTATTTTGATTTTTTTTCCATTTTTTTGTTGATCGTTATGTCTCTTGACTGCCACTTGAGTCAAATTGATTTTTATAATAAAAAAAAATTGCAGTAAATGCTTGAATAAGTAGCATCAGTTATGCTAACTTTTTCTTTTGTTGCTTTTAATACAAAATTGTAAGTACAAATAAATGGCGGGTAAATTGATTAAAAATATTTTAATTAAAAAAAGAAATTAATGGCAGCTAAAATATAAAGACAGGAGCTGGCCGGTAAACTAGATTCATATTTTAAATATATGGTTCTTAAAGCAATGTATCTGATGACAAGTTTCATGAGAAGGTATTTCTACAAAACAATAATGATTAATATTTTTCATTTTAAAGTCTGGTCATCTACAAGAAAAAAATAATGTTCTTTCAATAAACGAAAATACACCCAAAAGGCCACATCATTTAACGTTTAAGGAATGATCTTTTGAGTCAGATTTTTATATCGTATTAATCACGAATGTCTTCGTTCGGTCGGCCGGGCCCCCCTGTCCTATTTTTTTTGCCAGTTCTACTCGGAAGATCCTACTGATTTCTGAACTATTGGTAAGATTCAGTAGTGTACAATGTGATCTTAGTGAGAATTTAAAAATTTAATAAAACGCAATATAAAACAATTTGAATTATATAAAAAAATAACAGTTAGGAACTTGCCCGATTTAAATATTGTGAATATTGGTGTCTACAAATATCCAAGTCGATAATTTAATCTGTTATCGATTCAATTGGTTCGATTATGTTCATTAGTCCACATCACTAAATACATCCTACATCACTAGTGTGTTCCGTTGATTCATTCAAATACAGAGCGTTGTAACGAACTCGTCTTTTATTGCTGCTGCCTATTTTCCTACAGTGAAGGTAGAAGAAAATTGCCTTAGTCATACTGTGATCACGGCTCCTGTAAAGAGTCGAAACGTCAGGATTAAATATAAAATAAATGTTCTGCAAAATCCGCAAAAAAGTTGTTTTATTCAAATGTTTAATGTTCGCGGAAGTGTAATACTAAATATTATGCAGTCCCAAAGTGGATTGAAATAAATTATTCTCTCCAGGTGTTATTTGCATAACGCGCCTGCACCTGCCGCCGCACACAGCCGCGCTCAACAGATAGTACACTTAGTAAGCCTCGTAAGCCACACTTCGTAATGTCTATTTAATTCTACTGCCGCGCCCACATCGCTGGAATAATGGAGTGTGATCATTATAATTGTAAATTCCAACGCACGTCGAACATTCAGTTATATACAAGTGTACGAGTAGTTTGCTCTATGGATTCTATATTATAAAATAAGAACAGCGCGAGAGGAAATATTGGTTATTATAATAATATGCCTCTTGCAGCGTTCGAAACCACAAAAAGTATGATATTACGCAAGTGGGGGTCAGTTGCCTGTGTGATGGATACGAACATTTGTTCCAGAGTCATCTATATATATAAAATATTCCTATCACAGTGTTTGATCGCGGTGAACTCCGAAACTATTCAACTGATTTTAATTATTTTTTTTAGCTTTATTTTTGGCTGGATTTGTTCCGATTTAGGACATAGGAAAGGTTTAATTTTAATTATTAAAAAAGAATGCAAATAATAATAAGTGAGCCACAGCAACGCGTGGTCGGGTCAGCTAGTATTTCCATAAATACAAAACGACTATGTATCATATATTTATGTCTATCTGTTACCCTAGTATCCATAACACAATCCTTATTATTTATTTTATTCAAATTAAATATTAAACAAATTGGTCATAGTTGTATTATACACCGCCGTTTAAAAATCAATATTTTGAAACTTGCTTTAGTAAATAAAAAATAATCATAGAAAAAGATCAACTCGTCACAAGAGTCTCGTCATTCGGGTGAATTAGAAGAGCCTAGTGGGTTTGAGACTCGCCGGACTCTTGAAACTAATTGAATTTTTTCATGTAAAAAAATCTTTACATATAAAAAATATATTGCTAATTATTATATTTTTGTTTTTAAGCATTTTACTGGTACATTTTTATAATTTAGACATTTTACGAAAAATAATAGATGATGGCAGCTCAAGAAATACTATTACATCTATTAAAGTCTCGGTGGCTCAATTGGAAGACTACTCGCTTGGATACTTGCTGTATGTATTACGGGTTTGAAACCCGCCTGACACTTCAGAGAAGTTGATTTTTTTTAAGAATAATTTCTTTAGTCAAATCCTTTATTTACAAAAAAAAACAACTAATTCGGTATATTTTAATTTTAACATATTAAACTCAGTTGTTTGCAGTTCGCCGTTGTAAATCCTCAATGACTTTTCCATGTAAGTTTTTGTACGAAAAAGTGAGAGTAAGTTTAAATTTGATAAAGAAAGTCGCATTACGTGTGGGTCTCGCGATGAGATGCTGAAAGAAAAACCGTGTAAGCCGCTCCTGAGTTAAGTGAATATAAAGGGGACATTTTTTTAAAACCATACTCATATATTTCTATTATCAAGATTGTAAAGTGACTTAGTTTTGTAAAAAATAAATGAGCAAATAAAAATCTTTATCAAAGGAGTAACTTGAAATGAATCTAATTGAATAATTCCGAAAACATCTGCGGGCAATTTCTTGACATAAACTGCAGCTTCCAAGGAATTTAATATTGAGGCTGCGAAAATACACGCTGAGATCTAGTAGCTCATGTTTACGTCGTGGCGCTACGCCGTAGCAATCGTAGTCGTAGCACCTGCTACGAATGACTACGAGAACTAGAATTCGTACCATAGCACTGCGACAATACAAATATTGCTTAAAAATGCACACAACAGTTCGTGTCGTTCAACTTTATAGACAATATAGGGATACTAGCTTTTACTCGCGATTTTGTTTGAGTAATATTAAAACTTTAAACCCTTAAAACTCTTACGGAGTTTTATAAACTTGATCGACTATCAAGTCGCGACATACTCATTTGTATATACATGTTTCGAGTCCCAGTGGTATCTGTTGAATATTCTTTCTCCATGCAAACTTTGGAAATGAATGTCCATTGTTTCACAAACTTTATAACAAAAAGGCACTTGAAAAACAAAGGGTTCGCAATGTTTCGGCTCACAAACTTATACTAAACTATATGTTTCTAGAAAACAGTTGCACGGAAGCAAATAATTTCTTATATAAATAACATGATTTCAATATAAACCTAGTATTTTTGATATATTTTATTTTACAAGCTTTTATTTTTAATACAATTTTTGATAAAACAAAATTCGGTAATTACCTACTTTAGAAAAATGCATTAAAAACCGACTACCTCGGAAGTATCGCGGCAGTACAAGCTTTCTTATATTATCTGGTCTATTGTACTCATTCACGACCAATAAAGACAGCTGTAGGAGATTTGGGTATTGTTTATTCAGTGTTTCATAGGTACGCTAACCTATATTGATTACAACATGTGATGTTATTCCGACTTATCTATTCATTTATTAGCGAACAAACAAGGTACAAAAGATGTATAAAATTTCACTATGTGCACGTGTTGCACCAGATACTGGCACGTAAACGTAAAAAATGAAATAAGTTAAAACTAGTAATATAATAATGAATAAGCAATGCCATAACTAAATTCTAATAAAAACATCACTACGGTATCAACATTTTCACAATTAAAATCAAATAATATAATTAAGCAAAGTCAATAAAAATACTAAGAGCACAATAACCTCATATTTGTTTATATATTCAGAAATTCATTAGTTATACATATAAACGCAGATCACACAATAAGACGAACTGTCTATTAGAAACGACCGCGCTAGTAGAAAAATTGTAGCAGTCGGGACCCATTCTAGAAAGTCAGCCGTCTAGTCAGTAGATGGGAGTAATTTGTAATGTAATATAGGTATGTGCTCTCAATTCACTAAGCCTCCATTTCTAGAATGGGTCCCGACTGCTCCATTTTTTCTTGTATTTAAAAATATTGTAAAAAATACATTGAGCTCCTGTTCTATAATTTGCCTACCCCTATTAGTCGAGTGGCCGTTTGCAATAAGCTTGCTAAAGTGCCTAAATACTATTATCTAAGGTCTAAATTGACTTTTTTGTATGGTTTTCACTCTTATAAGCATCGCCTTAGCAATTGGCGATTCTTAAGTTAATTGCAATCTGGTATGACGATTTTCTGATTTATCATTTTTAAGTTTTTTATTTTATTGCAAGAGCAATCACCTCATGTTTCTTAGTAGATAGGTATTTTTCTTAACAAATAAGTATAATTTTAAAATGTACATTTTTGTTTGATGTGAAACAAACGGCATTATATATTACATAACGATAGCTTGCTCTAGGTTTTCCACTAGCCAATCGCTATGTGATTTCATGACACGATTGAAATAAATATTGTGGCCAATAAAACCACCGTTGACTTTACTCGCGTGCATCGGAGCAGTCCAATGTACGCGAATTGAGCCTGGGGCAAGAGCGGTGGAGCGTTTACTGGCTTATTGTAATGAGGTAGCTATTCGCTAACCACAATTTATCGGAGCATGTTCCCAGTTCAAATATGAGGAGCTCTGCATCGGGGCCGGCACGTACGCGTAATTCACAGAGGTTTAACTATACGAACACATTAGGCGTGCTAAATAGTAATAATATTTCTTACGTTCACACCAATTAGCCTCCAAACTAAGCACTACAAGGCTTGAGTTATGGACACTAGGGTAACGGACATTCTGATACATTGATATGTAATGTTTATAGAAACGTTACATATCAGTACCATGACTTAGGTACAACCATGCTGACGTTACGACTCAATTTGTCATTGCCTTAGTATTCCTGTAATCACGGCTCCTGTAAAGGAGTCGAAACGTCAGGATTAAATATAAATCATGCGCAAAAAAACCGTAAATACATAGTTTTATTTAAATGGATAATGTGCGCGGAAATGTAAGAACAAAATATACTTTATTTTGTATTTTTATTTTGTTTATTGTTAGTTAAGACTTAGGTTATTATCTAATATGTAAAACATATGCCGGAACCGGAGGCGCGGTGCGATGCGTGCGAATCTCGTGACGCGTCGGCCGGGCCATAACTCACCGACCTTCCCCGCTTCTGAAATGACTCACGGCTGACAAGGGCAGTGCTCTAGTATACCCGTGAATGCTTCCTGCAGTCGGTTTTCTTTGCTATGATTTGCACTATCTGTGCTAAGCGTCAGATTGAACCGTTACACGAGAGCGTCAGATTTAGTACCGTTACAAGATATATATAAGGAACCAGCTGCCTCCCCACCTCAGTGTACGTGGCCTTCTGTCTCGCTTTCACTCATGACAGTGTGTGTGGCTTGCGTGACTTTCCATCTCTTTTTCGGGCGTCCCTAGACGGCACTGTTATTTTATTAATAGGTCCATGAGTTGAGGCCCTAGTATCATAATGCGATTCCAGTTCGACTGTTGAAGAGAGATGCCAATACACACCGCATATATCGGTTTTTCACTTTGATAATCGAACTTTCATCGCGCTCAGATATAATGGCCTCTAATCGACTCTTTCAGTTGCTTCATTCTTCATTGTATTGTTGAAAACGTAAAATGGAAGCACTGAATAAACTAAGTCGATGCAGTCGCTAAGCTTCGCTAACACCATATATTGGAGCGGAGCATAATATAAAAACAAAACAATAATGTTTAGTAAATTTTCAAATTCCATAATAATGCAAACTTTCAAAAAGCACACGCTTTTTGTTTCAATGGGAAATCACATAGAGTCAATGTTTTTTGGTCGTTAAATTTTTTATTTTTGTGAATTTCAAAATTAATTTCAATCTGGTCCTAAATGTGTTGCTTTGATTCCACACAAAAATTATTAAAATCGGTTAAGAACTCGGAAAGTTATGGCGTTTACAGACATTGCGTCATTGAAGCTGATCCAATCATCACTTTACATTTTAAGTTCTAAGGGGCTAACAAAAAATGACTGCGGATGCCATGGCGAATCTTACCAAGATATTGCTGACGTATGCGATGGAGGTTGGCTGAGGTGCAAGCCAAGAAAATGCATTTGGCTACTGTTCCTACTTTAAGTTTAATAAATGACATTTAAATCTCTCTCCCAACCAACTTTCCTTCAAAAGTCATTTTACAAACCGGTTAATTTTTAAACTTTTCAATTGACAAAATTCATTGGCGTAGATTCGTAAATTAAATTAACTGAAGTATATCTAATACATTGTTTAATAAGTGATTAATATTCAAAACTTTCTCCTCTACAAAACTGACAGTAAAATTCCTGATAATTGATAAAATATGATGATATGAGGAGTCGTAAAACGCGTCTATCACAAAATGGGCAGCACTCTTCTCCGTATTATGAGCTTTTACAGTGATCGCAGCTTCCATCCAGTTAAAGACGGCTTTTAGATAAATAAGTTAATTGACTTAAACGAAATGCAGTGTTATAAATAGTAGTGACCGATGCCTGCCTTTTAAGCCTCAGTTGGGCTGTATCAGGGGGCACCGCTCTTCCACGTACCAAACTTTTATGGGTAAAACTTAAATAATTTCATTTGAAAGAACAAGATGACAGATTAGTTTTATTAACACAATTTACTTATTCTACCTTTTGTGTATGTATGTGTGTGTATAGTAAAGCCTCTTTTGAATATTGCTTTACTGTATTAAAAGCATTTCAAATAAATTCATTTATTTCAGATTTAATCCACATCTTGTTTGTAACATTTTTTCTAATACCTATTTTAGTATTACTGAATAAAATCTATCCACAAGAACGCTACTTCCTTAATCCCTGCATGAAAGCCCTGATGCAGCTCTTTTGAGCCACAAATAATTTCGCAATATCGGTGCCGTTCTCCCAAACCACCATATCTTAAGACGGATTCTACATAGGCATAATATGCCATGAGAGCGGCCTTAACACCGGCAACCTTTATTAGTTCATAAAGAGCAAAGATAAATCTATTTACTTTATAACAAACTTTATCAATTTGCGCTTTCCAACAAAATTTTGAGTCAATTATTAAGCCTAAGAATGTCACATTTAAAGCATTATTTATAACTTGTCCATTAAAGTTAATGTCAACGGTATTATTTGTAAAATTGTTGAAATTTATTAAATTTGTCTTTGTTAAATTAATTTGAAGATGATTTACATTTAACAAGATGATTTACAGCTGTTCGATTTTTTGTTATATCAATTTTATGTCGTTCATACGAAAATTAACTGTCAGTAGAAACTAAAATGGAAATATCATCTGCGAAGAGAATTGTATAATGTTTTACTATATCTGGTAAATCAATTATGATATCTGGATTCCATTTCCAGATATAGATTATGATATCTAGAAGACTCCCTCGAGGAACTCCAGATTTAAAATTAGATTGATGTGTCCGTATAGTGTTATCTGAATGTAATTGTGATATTGCAACACATCGAGTTATATTTGTTAGATACGATTTCAGCCAGCTTAAAGCAGGTCCTCTTATACCATAATGATCAAGCCTGTCTAATAATAGATCATGAAAACCTGTTTTTATTGTTAACACTATGTATAACTATATTAACCAAGGTGAAATGCTGCATTAGTCGTTTTATGTTTTTCAACCCATACTGGTTTCGCTTAATTATATTAAACTTGCTGCTAAAAATCTTCGATAGTATGGCCAACGATGCTATTGGTCTATAGTTATTTATGTCATCTTTGTCTCCTTATTTGTGAAGAGGCTTAACTAAATAAACTTTCAATTTATCAGGAAATTGCCCTGTTCGTAGAGACAAATTAATTAAGAATGCTAGGACTTCAGCTAGTTGGTGACAACAGTGTAAGCTAATACATTATTCATTACAACATAAATTCAATGACAAAGAACAGCAATATACATTAATTAAAAATTGTAATGTTACTTTAAGGAAAATCACTTAATACATGAGCGGGTAAAACTCTCATATTTAAGTTTTTGACTATACCAGTAAAAGTGTTCAAATAAACCACGCCACGTGAGCATTGCGTGTATGAGTTAAAGGTTGTATTTTGAGTTTTAAAACCAATAATAATTTTCACGTTTCAAATGTATGCAATCTATCCGTAATTTTACTTATGAATACAAAGCCGATTACGCCAGCCCTATAATCACTGCCGCCCAAGTGATTAACACGTAATTACATAGTTGAAATACAGTTACAGTCAACAGCTTTGTTAAACTCGCCATAAATTAAAATAGATTTTATGCCAATCATATAGAGTTCAATGTCTTTTGATAAACTTTGATATTTTGTGGTAGTCGTTGTTACATAGCCCACTCGTCCTCAATGACAATTAAAAATATATAGTTTAGGCGTATAGTTGTTTCGTAATTCGTTTATACTCTTCCTAAATTACCGATTATAATAAGTAGATGGGTCATTTAGTGGAAAATTGCTGCTGGAAATTAATTGAACGAAAATATCTTAAGCGAAGCTTAAAGTTGACATAGAGTCGCTAAACCGCAGAGGTAGATTTTGAAGACTTGTTTTGTAAAAAAAACTCTTTTATTCTGTCTTACAATCATATTACTATTGTAACAGTAACTACGTACCCCATTATCGCATATTACGTGATTGTTTTACCAAGTCTAGCGCAGTAATCAATGATCTCTGATATAATAAATTGGGTCGAAGCAGTCCCTAAGCATAGAGCTTCGCTAGTACCATATATTTTAGCGGAGCATAATAGTAAAAAAATAAAATTCAATAATGTTTATTTAATATATAGAGCCAATCTTTTTGATCATAACTTTTTTATATTTACATATTTTAAAAATGTGTTGATTCGATTTCACACAAAAAATATTAAAATCGGTTAGGAACTCGGGAAGTTACGGCGTAACAGACATTGCGCCATTGAAGCTAATCCATGGGAGCTTCCCTCGCTCCGCTCTAATAAAAATAAATAAATAAATTCCGGGCAACTCACAACATTTATTTAGTCCTAAACTAAGCTAAGCTGCATACATCACCAAAACATATGCCCCTACCGGGATTCGCACCCGGGACCTTTGGTGCTACCGTTGCACCAAGCGGCCGTCAAAAAATGTTATTTATTGATTTGTTAAACCAACAAGAACATGCAAATTAACAGCTCAGATTCACAAAGTCAATGGTTCACAAGTATGAGTGCTGCTTTAATTACAGGTTGCCACGGAAAACAAAAAATTATGGTAGTTGGAAGTATAAGGCTTCCCTGAAATTATAAACTAAAAAAAAAACCTCAATAAAAACAAACAGCTTAATAAATACTTATGTATACTAGAAATGGTACTACATATGAAAGTATACTTAGCTTAGCGATAATGTATTTTTTTAAATATAAGTAAACTTCATATATAGTTAAGTATGTATATAAATTCTCATTTTTACTTATGGTGTTATCTCTGTGTATAAATTAATGTAAAGCCAATTTATTATTGTCTTAAGTCGAGTGGTTTCGTTATTCTCCCCATAGTCTAGTTCAAATATCCATCGATTAGAATAATAAAAACGATCACGAAACTTGTGTTAATGGTACCGAACTGTAAATGATGATTGGAAATATTAAAGTGGAGTATCAAGCAGGAGTCATTAAGTGTCATATTCGTGACTTCTCTCATTACACGCCGGCAATTAAAGCAATTACGCCCAAACAATAGAGAATCCTATATTTAAACTATTCTTTAATGTCGTGTGTGACCTTCGAAACAATTTCACAATGTTGCATATCATTACCAGATTTTTATTGAAAAATGAAAAATAATTTTATTGTAATGCATTTAAAATAAGTTGTTTTGAATCGTCCAAAATTTGTACCTACCACCCAAGCCAGGAAGTCTCTTAACTGACAAGAGGAACGGGCTCAAGAAACTTGTCAGCTTTAACAGAAGTAACGATATTTACAATATTATACGTCGTCACCATACATAATCCACAAAAAAAGACATAATTATTCTGTTATCACATTAATAGTAGTGTTATGATTTCATTATTTTGTTGATTACAACAAAGCCAACAAGTATCTGTATTAATTGTGCATTTTATCCACATAAAAATATTACTATTTAGAGATAAACATTTTAGATGCATTAGTTCGACTACGACTTCCGTGGTCGAGTGGCTCGCAGACAGGTTTTTTAATATTACTCACAACATACAAAACAACATTCATCTTTCTTCCACGGTGTTGGTATTGGGAGATTTTAATCTGCCTTCTATAGCATGGGTGAAGGGTGTCAACAGCAATTATTATCTGTCTTCTTTACCGAACTTCGGCAATCTTGAGAACTTGCTTGTTGATACTATGTCATTCAATAACCTTTTTCAAAGTAACACCATTCTTAACAAAAATGATAAAATGCTTGATCTAGTTTTTTCAAATAGACCTGAAAGTCTTACAGTAGAAGCGGTCAGTGACGTGTTGCTAGATAAGGTAGATGAACATCATCCTCACTTGATGATCAGCATATCATTGTCCAGCGGTTATAAAACTATGAAGCATAAAAAAATTAAACGTCTTAATTACAGAGCCAGTAATTTTGAATCAATAAATTATGAGTTGTCTTTGCTCGATTGGAACTCAATTTGGCGTGAAGTTGAAGACATTAATGATATGTTAGACATATTTTATAACACAATTCAGCCTATAATAGATAAATTTACTCCGAGCAGTGTTTACAAGGATGAAAAATATCCTGTATGGTACACCTCACAACTTATCAAAGTTATTAAAGAGAAAGCAAGGTATCATGCCAAATACAAAAGGTATAAAAATCCATTGGATAAATACTCTTTCGATATCCTAAGGAAACGTAGTAACTCTTTAATCAAGGAATGCTACGAAAATTTCAAAATTAATGCCAAAGAACATCTACAAAATAAACCTGGATATTTTTGGCAATTTATAAAAAGAAAAAGAAAAAATTGTACATCCATCCCTCGTAAGATTAGACTAGCTGATGAATCGGCTTCCGGTGGTCAACAAATATGTGACTTATTCTCAAGGTACTTCCAGACGGTCTATCAGGAGAGAGACCCCTCACCAGCCGTTTGCAATTTCAGAAATTCTAACTTTAATAACAACTTACCTTCACTTTGCGGCTTTTCGATAGCTTAGGAGGAAGTATTTAAATATTTGTCATCCTTAGACTGCGATAAGGGAGGTGGGCCTGATTCATTACTGCCAATTTTATTTAAAATCTGCGCTAAACGTTTAAGTAAGCCCTTATGTATGATATTTAATAAATCTCTAAAAACAGGAACTTATCCAAATAGGTGGAAAATTGCATACCTCACGCCGGTTCATAAATGTGGAGACCTGGATGACGCAACTAACTATAGACCAACATCTATGTTGTTAATTGCCGGGAAAATCTTGGAGTCTTTTGTGAATAAGTATATTTATAACGGGGTCAAAAGTTTTTTACACGCAGACCAGTATGGTTTCCAGCCTCTCAAATCGACTGCTTCCAATTTAGTTGCCTATGTAGAATACATTTCTAATGCTCTGGACAAGCAAAGAGAAGTGCATGCAGTGTATACCGATTTTAAAAAGGCTTTTGAACTCGTAAATCATAATCTTCTTCTTCTAAAGCTTAAACACATAGGTATTCATGGGTCATTGTTGAGATGGTGTGAGTCCTACCTCAGGAATCGATCTCAGTTGGTGGCTATGTATGGTTTTACCTCTACAACCAAAAATGTACCCTCTGGCGTTCCACAAGGGTCCCATTTGGGACCGTTATTTTTTCTTATATTTATAAATGACCTAGCGCCTTTCATAAAATCTGAAGTTAAACTGTATGCAGATGACTTAAAGGTTTATAGAGCAATTTTGTGTCCAGAGGATGAACATATTCTTCAACGCGATTTGGATGCAATTTATGATTGGTGTGATAGTAATGGAATGAAGCTTAACTTAAATAAATGCTTTCACATTAAATTTACTCGTAAGACTCATCCTTCTAACGCCAATTATTTTATACAAGGTAAGCCGTTAGCGGAGGTCTCCCAGATTCGTGACTTGGGAGTAATTATGGACAGTTCTTTGAGTTTTCGACATCACATAGACTCGATAATTGGTAGAACTATAAAATTGTCTGGTTTTATCACTCGGCAGATGAAAATATTGAAAGATCCAAAACTTACTATTCTCATTTTTAATTTTATAGTACGCAGTATCGTGGAATATTGTAGTCCAGTGTGGAATCCCGGCTATCAAACCCATTCTGAAAGACTAGAGCGAGTGCAGAAGCGCTTCTTGTACTATTTGGCGTATTCGGATGGCATGTGTAGGCGGTTACCCTCTTACCAGGCTCGGGCCAATCACTATGGTCTTTCCCTTTTAAATGCGCGCAGAAAGATTTCAGATGTTATGTTCCTGTTCAAGTTGATCCATGGTCATATCGACTCTCCAGAATTACTAGAACGAGTAAATATCACTCTCCCACGAATTGGCAGTAGGTTAAAGAATCGCAAAACATTCACTCTCCCCTTGTGTAGGACAAGACTCGGTCATCACTCACCACTGTATCGAATGTGTCATATGTGCAACTTTATCAGATCCGATTTTGATATTTTTAATGGTTCTTTGGCTTCAGCAAAGAAGGCCTTAAAGTCATTATTTTAAATACTATATTATAAATATTATCTTGCAAAACTTTTGTTAATGTTTTTGTTTTATAAATTAATAACAATTTCTATTTATTTGATTGTTAATAATTAATGTTAGAAAGCTTCCTAGACCAGAAATTAGTCCGTGCTTATTAGTAAAGTTTAGTGACGCATGTTGTGCTTACATCGAGTAGGTTTCAATGTAGTTTGATAAGTTATAAATGTATTCTTAGTTGTTCATTGTGATCATTGTAAACCAGTTTTGTGAGCCTAATAAAAAAAAAAAAAAAAAAAAAAAAAAAGCATCACGCTAACTCCGAACCTAACGTTGGAACGTGTAACAACGGCATAATTTTTAGTTAACTCGTACAGTAAGCATTTTACGCCACATTTCTTAATTTAAATCATTTTATAAATAGCTCATCATCGGTAATCAATCACGCTGCGTGTACTCATATTAATTTTTGAAGTAAATCTTTACGCAAGCTTGACTCGGGCAGTAAGCTGATGAATGCATGACGAGTAGGAGTGGACGATATGCATCGATGTATTAATAACACTCAATGTATAGTATCGATGCATCTAATCGAATCGATATATTGTTAATTCTTCAACATGTTCGATGTTTTTTATTTGATGCATCAAAGAGGCAAACCTACTTTAAATATTTTTTAATAGATAGATTCTCTGTCTATCATTAATAACTGTTTTTTGTCTCTTTTAATTAAGTCTACAAGTTTCATGTATTGATACACGCAAGATCTTTCGTTCAATAAAGTGTCTACATCTCCCAAGAATCCCAAGCCAGCCGAGGACTGACTTGGAAATTGCATGAGAAAGTCGTAAATACATAAAACGTTACAAAAGTAACATTCTTGTTCTTACCGTAATGATAATGTATCTTCTCTTTGACATTGACCTACCCAGCTAGGCAATTATGCCAGTAGCCAATACTCAAAAGTAACATTAGACAGCAGTAAAAATGTAACATCTTTTTGGAGTTTCTAAAGTTTAACCCCTTAAGAATCGTTTCAATATAGCACACATACATAGCAGTAAAATCAAATGTTAACAAAAAGGGAAGGGTCACATTTCCTCTGCTTAATATACTTGGACATCTTATAGCGCTCTCCGCTGCTCAGTCACAAGTACACATTTACTCTCTCTCTCTCTCTCTCTCTCTCTCTTTCTTTTTCACTGTAGCATTCAGTATACATGTAAAATATCATAAATAATAAATAATAATATCATATTATATATTACCGTAAAATATCTTATCAAATTAATATGAATAAATATTATTAAGATAATCGTTTCAAGGAATAAGTTCCAGTCACGAGTCAGAGCTGTAACGAACAATTTTTTTATATAGAACTAGCGACCCACCCCTGCTTCGCCCGGATACAATGCTGATATTAATTATAATATTCATTAAAATTACATGCTGTAAAGGGCCATATTGATCTATTAAATGCACAATGTATTAAGGGTATCATTTAATTTGATGAGAATTAATGCTGTATTGCTTAAAATCGCTACATAAATAAGCCATTATTTCTTGTAAAAAGTAAGGGATAAAAAATGGTTATTGTGGGTTATCCCTAAGAGTTAGACGTAAACCATCAGGAACTTTTTTGTAGACCTCTTTAAGTTATACAATACATTAGTACATTATTTTGATCTATCTAGTAGGGTTCGGCCAGTGTTTGCAATGTTAGCGCAAAGAGTGTATATTTACAACATCACATTAAAAACCTCTAAAATTTATCAGTTTTTCTCTATTATATTATGCATATATTATACATACCTTCGTCTTGAATCATTCTATCTATTTAAAAAAACGCATCAAAATCCTTTGCGTTGTTTTATAGATCTAAGCATACATAGAGACAGAGAGACAGCAAGAAGCGACTTTGTTTTATACTATGTAGTGAAACGACTCTTATACTATAAACCTCGTTAAATACTTGTAACAAAGAGAACACGAAACAAAGCAAAATTCTGCGGCTGTGCTGGTTGGTATTCAGCTGGTACTTTCTTATTAAATTCCTGAGGACAGAAAAATAATCGATGTACCCATGGAAAACATCGATGTAATATTTGATATATCGATATAACATCGATGCCACTATCCGTTGCATTGCATCGACAAAAATACCGATGTTTTTTTTCAATGTTCATCACTAGTGACGAGGGCGTTACGAAAAGGACGAGGCGGACGGAACGTTGAGAGGGAGATATAAGTTAGTGAAGATGGAAAATTATCTTAATGTAATAATATATTTAAATTTAAAATGCATGTTGACGTATAGTAAATATTATAAAGATTCACATTCAATTAAAATATGTCTACAATTATATTTTTGTATATTATATTACTTAAATCATATTTATTTTTTGTACATAACAGTAATTGTTGCTGTAGATGTAATATTTTCATTAATTTCATAATTTGTTTTTTTAATGTAAAGAGTGGTGGTCACCAAAACACAAGGAAAGTACTGGACGACACAGTATGTCACTCTGATATTTTTTTGCAGACAGCTATTGGTTATATTATATCAAATGCGGCCACATGAGTTAATGCAATCTGAAATGGCTTATATTTAACCAATTGGCAATAGTTTTTGCTAAACAGATGCATCTTATACTGAATTATTATTTAACTGCAGCATGTACCTTCTTGCCAAGGTCCCCCGTTTCTCATCCTGGTAGGGGTAAACGTTTGTGTTATAAGCATTTTTTTAAGATAAATTATTTTAATAGAAAAATACTGGAAAAAATCGACTCGGCTCACAAGTGAATTCTCAGGCGGGATTCAAACCTGCAACCTATGGAAATCCAGTCCAATGCTCTCCGGGAGAGAGAGTAGAGTTTTTCCAGTATTTTTCTATGAAAATAATTTATCTTAGAAGATAGCATTGAAAAATGCACACAATATATAAAAATTATAAAACATTTTTTTTTAAGTTATTCTCAGGCGGGATTCGAACCCGCAATTTCAATTTCAAACCAATTCGTTATAAATAATATCATTACGTCATAGTATACATGTCTTCCAAAGATAACAATGAACTGTGTTCATCATGTATGATTATAAATAAGTATTGGATCTAATCTAGTTTCTACGATTTTATATTTAATATCAATTGGTCAAAACTCACTAGAAAATATGACAAAGGATCTTAATGGCGTAGTTGTTTACGCGTTCGGCCATGATTATGGAGATTAAGCAGCCTTCCCATGCGTAGGACACTAGATCAGAAACCGTGAAATTATTATCTCGTGTTCAGAGGAGGACACTTCGTTAACCCATTGGTCCCAGCATTTGCATTCATTAGCACTGGGTACGCGTGGCGAGTTATGATCCCTCACACAAATTCCAAGTTTCCATCCATATAAATCACCAGTCCTCAGTTAAGATACCACTTCTATCATTATCATTAATATTTAAAATCTCTTATTCAAAATACTGCTACTTGTAACAAGAATAAATGTGTGACCAATTTAAAGAATCAAAATAATTATTTTATTACTTAATTAAATAAATCCTTCTTGTGTGTGTATATATTTAGAAAAAATCTTGCAAAATGAAAAAAAACAACAAAATCGGTTGAGTCATTTCGGAGTTCATCGCCGTCAAACACTGTGACAGGGAATATTTATTTTTATATATAATAAACACGTTTATTTATCTTCCGTATAAAATGCAAAAAATAGCTCGCATATATACTCGTGAATTACCCCAGTAAAATTGTGTGACGGTTTCAAAATATTTAATTATTTTCGTTGAAAAATCTCTACCGCGCTTTGGCTTCCGGCTCATGCGGACGCTCAGAGAATGTGTGCTATTAGAAATAAAACATTGCAATAAAAAAATATATTTTATTGAAGAAAACAAACTTGACTCAAACCACTGCGATTACAATTGTACTAACTAAAATAATCGTCCATATAACATTTTGCTTATTTATTGAATACCATAACATACAACCGTATTCAATATTGTGATCTTTGACTGTCACCGTCTACCATTCGGCCACAAAAATAGACGCTGGACTGTTTTATAAGTACTAAAAAAATATCATTTAAACTTAAGCGGTTATCAAATAACCGCATAGATTATGAGAAAAATAAACCAATATAACCATTTACAATGCGTGTATTGAACGTCAAAGCTATGCCATGGCTTCATAAGTCATACGTCAGGAGACCTTGTTCCGAGAAGAGGCCGCAAGAAACTCGGCAAGGGCTGGTTTTTCTCCTTTTTTTGGGAGAAATGGTAGTTAGGTTCCGTTTTTTATTCCGATACTTTAGCCGGGACGTACCGACCGGCCGCAACTAACGCGTCGGTCTCATAAATTATATTTTGGTTTTAGAAAATCACACAGTTGACATTATTAAATTCAATTTTTAATATGAATGTTAATCTTTCTTGTTTGCTATTCCTACCTATCGCACCAAGTGCTTCTCAGCATCTTTTATAATACACACAGCTAAGGAGTCTATATTTCCGAGTACTTACAACCCGTCCGCTTACAGAGCCAAAGTGAATACCTTCCTGGTTGACTCGTTCCATCGTGTATCCTGTCTTGTCCCCGGGCTTAATTGTGATCAAGAGAACACCCATTCAAAATAAAAAAAAAGCCTTTAAGTGTGAGGGGTTAGTGTAGTATACGGATATCACACAGTACACAATTTCGCGTCCCAACTCAACAATTAAGAATATTTTTTATTTAATCTGAGGGCTCTTACATAGCAACACGACACGACAACACATCATCGATATAGTGCCGCAGTTATTATCGAAAAATGGACTGCTGTTAATTTCTTATTTCTATCTTTATATTCTTGTAATGTTTTGTCCTCGAATAGGCTCGAATAGGAACGTTCCTCGAATAGGCGCTTGACCGCTATCTCGCCTGATGGTAACCCGATGCGATCTAGGATGTGACGCGCTTGTCTAGAAGATATCTATTCACTCGTGACTTGAAGACCTCTAAATTGTATTTAGCGGTCACCCAATCCTTAGCGGTACGTAGCACAAAATTGGAACTAAAACATGATCAACAACTTATTTAGATTTCTTGTGCATAATTTATATTTAATTCTGACGTTTCGACTCCTTTACAGGAGCCGTGATCGCAGGATAGTCGTCATATATTTTCTACTAACTCCACAATATGTTTATGTGGACATGGCATAAAACATAAATAACCTTAGATAAGTTGTCTTATTTAAATGTGTAAAATGCACAGACGTGTAAGAACTGATCAACCTTAATTTCGACTGTTATCTTTGAATATTGAATAACAAATGAATGCGGCACCGGGGAAGGAGTGCATTACGAGTTTCTACGACACGACGTCGCGTTGTGTTTCTGTGTATGACCCCTCACCTAAGTATTACTTCAAACTGTCACAGGAAAAAATAATGAATAAAAGCACATGATTCCGAGAGTTATTCATTGGAAAAAACATTAAAGGAATTCTTTTTACTGTCGCACCATCACCAGTAAATAAATGAACGAATGAAAATAACTTGATTTCAATACAGTTAAATTAAATTCAGTCGTCCAACTTTTATACCTATTTAACAGAAGTAATGACATTTAAAATATTTCATATCGTTACATAATCCACAAAAAACAATATTAACCTATTATCACAATAATAGTCGTGTTACTGTTTCATTACATCGTTGATTACAACAAAGTCAACAAGTATCTGTTTTCAATAAGTATACTTAAACGTTGCAATAATCACATACAGAGTATAAAAGACAAATTGAAAAAAGCAACTGTACGTTTAGTAATTGTCTATAATATATACTGGTAGTTTAAAGTCTCAAGAGGCTACAGAATTGTGAGATAAATATCAATCTTATTCCATGACTCTGTTTTACAAAATTTAAACATAATATCCACTATCTAAATCAATACGAGTACACATAAAAAGACCGAAGCCCATTAAAATATAATCGAAGGTGTTTATTTGACGCCGCTGTAGCAAGGTAACTGCGTGTTCGTTGTATATTGTGTAAGCGCGGGCCCTCGACAGCCGGGCGGCTACGCAACGCACAATAACGGGGGCAAACAAACACATTAATGATTCAAATACTCAATCAATCTGGTCGTTTAACTGTTATTTTCTCTATTCCGCAGTGATTTTAACACACCTGCCCGTTCGTTAAATATTCATGGAAAGCTCGTGCGCCGCGTTCGTAAGCAATGAGGAATTTCAACCACTTTCCACTCGACACCTCGTCAATTTCAAACCGTCATCGCACAGGTGAACACTCGAAAGGGCTCCGAGGAGTCACTAACTGATCGAGTACAGGAGCACGATCCAGAGGAACGCCGGCAGGGGCGAGAACAGGTGTGGCACGTGAGCGGCGCGGCTGGAAAGGGCACTGGCGCGACAGCGCGCGGCGTCGGCCTCCGACACGAGCAGCGCCAGCGAGTGACCGGTGGCGACGGCGCAGGTGGCTCCGCGCGCCGCCGCCCTCGCCTCCCGCGCCCCTCCCCCCACCTCCGCCATCCAGCGCCGCAGCCACGCGCCCAGCCACGACACCGAGCAACCGCAGCGAAGCGGGTTGCCGGACACCACCAGCCCACCTGCCAAATGGATCTTACGTTATCCGTACGTTAAAGTGCAATGGAACAGGTGAATCTCATCAGATCTCTAACGTGAACCAACCTGAGAGCAACTTGGTGGCGAATCGATTCCAATCAGTGAGGTTCGGATAGAGAGTGGTCGGCGCAAGCGTAACGAGCCGGTTGTCGCTGAGGTCAAGCGCCAGGTGCGGCACGCGCAGGAGCGGGCGCAGCAGCGCCGGCGGCAACGCGCGCACCCCGGTGCCTCTCAGTCGCAGCGCCAGCGCCGCCTGTCGCCCGAACGCGGCAAACGCGCCCGCTGACACGCGCTGCAGCGATTCGCCCCGCACCTCCAGCACGCGAAGCTTGGTGGCTCTTACACCACTGAGTTGGTCGTCTAGCGAGCTCGAGAACATCGATAGCGTCAAACTTTCCAATCCTGGCACTTCCGCTACCATTTCCGCTAGGGATGTTTCCCCGCCCGGCAGAACCGTGGTGAGCGAACGCAGCGATGTCAACGAGCGAAAAGCTCTCGGCTCGACGGCTTCCAATTGCCACAAGTGATTCATGCGCAGTTGAAGCAGCCGGCCGAGCCCGTCGAAAGAGCCGATGGAGATTCGAACCAGTGGATTAAAAGAGACGTCGAGCTTCGCCAGCTCGGGGAAAACGGCCCACATGGATGGCTGCAAGGAAGTTATTTTGTTAGACGCGATATCCAGATCCCGTAAGTTGATCAGGCGCTTCACGTCCGATTCTCTGTAAGAGAATATTTGGTTGCCGCTGAGATCCAGCTGTGTGAGGTTCATCAGCGGTAGAGGTGGCACCGACTTCAATCCAGCGCTGGCGAGTGCCAGCCGACGCAGTCTGGGTAGATTGTGAAAAAGTTCTTTGAAATTAGACTTTATTGGGTTGTGTGAGAGATCCAGGCGGGAGAGCCGCGACAGACTCGCGAATGTATTGTCGGACAGTACCGTGAGTGCATTCCGTGCGAGGCCGAGCTCGTGTAGGAAGGAGGTGGAGTGAAACATAGCGGCGTCCAGGTACTCGATCCGGTTGCGCGCCAATTCGAGGTGGCGCAGAGTGAAGCCGACGTGCGCGAGAGCGCTGCTCGGGAACAGCACCAGCTGGTTGTCACCGAGATCGAGGTGTTCCAATACCGTATTCTTGAAACAATCGCGTGGCAGGGATCGAAGTTCGTTGGACGCTAATCTTAGGTGCCGTAGAAATCGGTTATTGTAAAACTGCTCAGTTGTCAGTTGAGTCAACTTGTTGTGTGATAAGTCAAGAATCTGCAGAGACGGTATCTCAACGAATGTTCGCCTTCTTATTGAAGTGACGCTGTTATTTGTCATACTCAGTATTTGTAAATTAGGTAATGTACCAAAACTATCTATATGCACTAGTCTATTGTGAGAGAGTAGAAGTTGTCTGATACTTAAAGTAATGGACTCGAAAAAACTTTTGGACAAATTTTCGAGTAAGTTGTGGGATAAGTCTAAAATGTTTATGGAAACTGGTGGGCCTCCTCCGAGCGATGTTAACCTGTTGTAGCTAACGTTAACTGCAAATGTAACGTCCTGGCTTGAGACATCAGTAAAGTACTCTGTTGAGAATTCTTCTAAAAAGTTTTCTTGCAAGTCCAGCACTTCTAATTTTGGCAAATCTTGGAAAGCTCGCTCAGCTAGCAATTCCAACACATTCCCGGCCAAACTTAAATAAACTAAGTTTCCTAAGCTCTCAAAGCAACGCTCACTTATGTTGTGCATACGATTGTAAGACAAATCCAAACTTTGTAATTCTGTTAAGGCCGTTAGAAATTCCGGGCCCACTTTCCAGATATAATTATAGGAAATTTTTAATTCTTTAAGCTTAAAAGAATAGTTAATGTCGTTCATCTCACTTGGAAATTCGACAATTTTGTTAAAGTCTAAGTTAAGATATTCCAACGATGGGAAGTTTTGTAAATCAGTCGCTGTGACACGGTAAATATTATTATTGTCTAAAGTTAACCACTGCAAATCTGTCGACAAATCCTCGACAGGAAAATCTCCGCTGAATAACGTCGATGAGAGGTCAAGCACGCGCAAGGCTGTGAGGTTGGAGAAGGCTCTTGGGTCCACATGGTAGAGGTCGTTGAAGCTGAGAGCAAGCTCACGCACTGGCAGCGCCATGGGAAATGTGTCCGCTGGCAACTGGGCTAGCTGGTTCCCACGCAGACTCAGCGTGGTTAAGGCTCCCGCCCAAGCACCGAACGTACCCTGTGATAAGGCAGCTAGCTGGTTGTAGCCTAAATCTAGCGACACCAAAGTCGCCGGTTCTAGCCCTAGAAGTCCCACTGGAAACGACTTTAAATAGTTACCGGCCACTGACAACGAGTGAAGATGGGGTGGCAGATCGTTTAACTCTTCCAACTGATTGTACGCCAAGGACAAGTACCGAAGTCGAGTGAGCTCACGAATACTATTTGGTAGCGAGCTTAGAACATTGTGGTCCAAGTCAAGCCTTTCCAAATCTCGCTTTAACGCTTGAATTGTCAACTCGGATACTTCAGTTAATCTATTGTGAGATATAGATAGTTTTGCTAAACGAACATTTTCGAAAGGAATGGATGGTATATTAGTAAAATCGTTAAGATCTAGAATGAGTTGCTTCAGCTGGAGCTTGCTTAAAAAGGCAAATTCAAAATAGTCATCTATTTCATTGTGGCTCAAGTCTAAAGAGTCGACTTTGGAGTGATCAACGCGACATTTGTGAGTGGTAGAGTGCCGGAGGAGATTGTTGCGCAGGTGCAGGTGGCGCAGGCGCGGCAGAGTGAAGAGGGAACAAGGCAAGCTCGCCAGCAGGTTGTCGGAGAGTCGTAGCAGCGCCAGGGAGGGCGGCAACGCGCCTGCGTCCAGCACGCGCACTCTATTGCCGTCCAATTCCAATTGTGCTAGACGGCGCAGTGACGACAGCGAACCTTCTTTCAGCACACTCAGTTGGTTATTACTCAGCGACAAACTGCTTAGAGACTCCGCCAGGTAACCCCAATCTAACTTCGGATCTATTTCGCTAATGAAATTGCTGAAAAAAAATTTTAGGTTTCATTACTAACCAGTTATTCGTCACAAAGCACGAACTTTGTATTGCACACTTACTTCTGGAGATTGAGCCAGTTTAAGACTTTTAATTCGCGTATGGCTTCCAGAGGGAGATCTGTAAATTCGTTGTATCCTAAATCTAACGACGCTAATGTTTTCTCCATCGACCTGCAAGCAAGAGTCATATAGTAATCATTACGGATTAGGTACTTTAAGTTTAATATGAGTCTCCTTTTAAGCAAAGACATTATTTGCTTAATAGGAGACTCCGGCCACTCCAGGTGACTCCATTATGACAGATTTACTTAAAAGTATAAAACTTAAAAACTACATATATAGCTTGATGTGTGTAGAATGTGTATAAGTATTTTTATTTAATTTCCTGAAAAAATATTTGCCATTTCATAATTTACAGCTGCAAACCACGCAAGTACTACTTTTTCAGTCTTTATAGTTTTTTAATTAAGGACATTAATATAAATTCATCGAGTAAATGAGAGAAGTTAGATGAGGTCGTCCATTGTGCACTCACGCCAGCGCGGCAGGCTCGAGCCGGTGCAGGCGGCAGGCGACGAGCACCAGTGTGCGCAGAGGGCGCGCGTCTAGCGCCGCTTCCTCCAAGGCGCCCAGCCGCGCCGCCGACACCGCCACGTGCCACACCGACTCCTCTGCACAGAAACCACTCACTCAATGTACGACCTAGAAGGGCGTATTCGAAATGGCGTGCCACGAAGTTTGCATTGTGTTCAATATTATTCAAACTAAACTCGTTATTTGATGCGAGCTTCTTGTAAATCAGCAGTATGAAACCGCTCTCCGAAATAGGATTAGTACAATTTTCGGTTTGAAGAATGGAGGCAAGGTGTGAGTGCATACTAGGATTTTTAGTGGGTAGGCCTCCAATCCTCCGTCGGGCACTAGGCTGGGTGTGGAAATGTAGGAAAGCCCCACTTAATTGCACCGGTCGCCTGGCGGCGCAGTATGCGTAAGGCGTTTTCCCTGGTATAAATAAAATTAAAGCAGTGCGATACCTGTTTCTGGGAACCTGTAGAAGGGAACATGGCTGCAAGCGAAGTGGTCGTCGCGGCACACGCACAGCGGGTTGGCGGCGCAGGGGCGGGCGGGGGAAGGGGGCGCTATGGTGGGGGGCAGCGCCAAAGTCAGAGCCGCCACCACGCAGCGCCAGCCAACGCTCTGTTTGGCCACTGCGAGAAGAACGTGACTGAGCAAGTCTCATCTGTTTTCCGGACGAAATTATAATACGAGCTTGACACAATTCCTGTCGCTGTACACAAGGCTCTCGTGTGTAATTTTTGTATGTAATTAAATGTAGGTACCTGCCTGTTACAGGAATTAAATGTTTTATCTATCTAAAGCTTCCGATTCCTTGTCGATTCGACATTTTAACTTTCCTTGTAATGTTTAGTAAAAACATATAAACAATAATACCAAAATCCTTGAGTTTCATTTAGAGGCACAACTCCAAATTATTATTATTCTTTAACCGTGAATAGGTAAGCGCTTGACCGCTATCTCTTAGTAACTGATAGTAAGCGATGATGCGATCTAGGATGTGACGCGCTTGCCTGGGAGGTATTCACTCGTCACTTGAAAACCCTACAATTGGATCTCTGAGGAAACACAGACTCAGGAAAAGAGTTCCACTCTTTAGCGCTACGTATTATAAAGTTAGAACCAAAACGCTTAGTGCGACTCTTTGTTATATCAATTATATAACGGTGGCGTCTATTTGTAAGTCTGGTTGCCCGATGAAAAAATGAGGACATTGAAATAAAACATGTGAAAATAATGTCAATTTCTATGATATCGTCTTTATATAAGTATTCTTTTTATTATTAAAAATGGGTTCGCTCTTAATAAAGCCCGGGGACAAAGACAGGATACGCGATCACTTCACATACCCCCACCCCAGGGAAGTAATCTAATGGTGTAAGGTGGCTTTGGGACGCCAGTTCACAGGGTAATTAAGCCAAATTATGCACTAGGCAAATGGTTTCCCGCAATAAACTGATGAAGGTCAAAGAAGTCAGCAATCATATTTCTGTAGCGATCTCGCTGACGGTAACATTCCAATCGGCATTGTCTTCCCATAAAACACACCAAACAGTAACTTTTGATGGATGTGAGAGCGGCTCAACAAAGGCTCTTGTGTTTTCTCCACTCAAAATTGATCAATTTTATTTATCGTTGTATCTATCCATTTATTTTGTTTTTATTACCTCAGGATAACAAGAGCACAACAAATGATGTAACACAAATACAAAGCTTACATTTCCAATTATAGTTATCCATGAAGATAATAAAGGCAAATATGGATATAATAACAAAGAAGTTTATGAAATTACAAAAAAACAGACAAACTCTGAGTGCTCATTATAAACAAGGCTGTAGTGAGCCATATAACATATTTGAACAGATAAATTATATAAGCCCCATTTATACAAAAATGAGCCATAACAGAGAACAAAATTTTACGTTGAAAAAATAATCAATGATCCAGGATAAGGCCCAAACATTTGTAAAAATGTTTCTTTCGAATACGAGAGGATGTTCCTCCCATTTATGAGACAACGTTAGCCTCCAGCGAAAAATTGGAAAGGTACTAGAAAATGTCGATGGGTGTTCACAAGGCTCGGTAGCTTGATTTTGAGAGCATTGGACCGGACTTCCAAAGGTTGAGGGTTCGATCCCCCCCAAGAATTCACTTGTGAGCCATATCGATTTTTTCTATTATTGTTCTACTAAAATAATTTATCTTATAAGATAGCACTGAAAAAATGCAAAAAATATATAAAATTACAAAACAGAATCAAGCTGAAACATGTTTGCGCCCTGTGCTCGTATTAAAGTAGTAAATAGTATTATTAAAAAACGCACGTATGGAAAATATAGCACGAAGGAGACGTGATATAATTACTAGCTAAACAATAATTGTGGGTTTCCTGCTTCGTGTGTTTCAGAGTCATAGCAGTTTCTCCCTCCACCATTCTTACTATATATACATGTTATTTTGTTTATTAAGATAATTATATGCACAGAGAGTGAAGAATGTACTTCTATTTTATCACCGTTATTTTTATTTTTTCCACACCAAGGTCCGTAGCACGCCCCATTCATTGAAATAACGACCCTCCATCCTTACAAAACAAAATATAAAGCAAATACTCATCTCATTAGATCGTGTAAAAAATATAATGGTACCTACAGCGCCATTGACATATTTCACAAGAAAATTCCACGATTTCGCAAACTTTCAAATGAATCTATTACCGAATCCTAAGAGGTGCTTGTGTTTTCGCCTTTTTAGTTTAATACCTAACTTGTTTAAAATTCAAATTGTAAGGCCCTACCTTTATATTTATTTTGCATTTATTTTTGTCATTAAAATATATAAAAAAAACACTTTTAGCACATACTTTTAGTGAACTAAATAATGTTTTTAGCTAGTTTTGGAAACTAATTAGGTTGATGTATTTATGAATAATTTTATACTGCTTCTATTTCTCTATTTACCAATACTAGCTGTATAGGTAATTAGACCTATGCATATATATTCATGTACATGGACTGTATGAATCGCCTATATTATTCATGGCTTACTGATCGTTGTATGGGGTGGGGGGTTAATAACCTGAAACACAGGTTCTACCTAGTTCGGGTATCAGCCCGCCACCATCCTTAAATTGTACCATCTTATATTGTACCTATTATAAGTCGATTGTGGTGTGAAATTAATGTTATTGTTATTATTATTACGACCGTTTGGTGCAACGGTAGCGATCCTGCCTTTCGCACCGACGGTCCTGGGTTCAAATCCCGGAAGGGGCAGATGTTTGTATGATGAATACGAGCATTTGTACCTGAGTCATGGGTGTTTATATATATTTCTATGAATATTATGTATGTATCGTATATGTATGTTTATCCGTTACCCTAGTATCCATAACACAAGCCTTACAGTGCTTACTTTGGGCTAGGCTAATTGGTGTGAATGTAAGAAATATTTATTTTTATTTTTTTATATTATTATTATTATAACTGTTTGTTTTCTTAAATAAAACCATATTATAAAATATTATTTTATATATAATATTCACAAGGTCAACTCTCGCCCGAGCTCTTCAGCCTAGCCTTTCCTTAAAATTTTCCACGAAGTTGATAAGCATAGCGTAGTTCTCGTCTACACTGCACTTTACAACAGTAATAACTTCTGCTACGCGCACTATTCACTTATTATCCACTAGTGTGCGTGTGCGTTCGAGAAAAACTAAGCAACTATCGATGGCCTCCGTGGTCGAGTGGGTCCCGTACCGGTTTTCTTGGTAATGCCACTACCAAGTCCCGGGTTCGATTTCCGGCCGGGTCAATATAGAAAGCGAATTTTTGAAGTAAAACTTGTTTACGTACGCTCGACGTGGGGAGTAAGTTGGTGAATGCGTGACGAGAGCGTTACGAAAAATGTGATTGGGCGAGGCGAACGGGAGTTGAGAGGAACACATGTATATATATATATATACATACATATAGATGGAGCTAAAGAAGTTTTACTTCATTAGTGTGGTCTAAAGCACGATCGTGTTTTTTTTCTATATTATCGCGGGTCTGAGTGTTGTACTATCATCATTGATTCTGAATTCCATAACACAAGTGCTTCACACACTATAACACTCGAGAGCAATGAATCCGGGTCACTTAAAGAATGTTAAAAATCTCGGAAACTAAAAATGATAGGTTAATGCAATAAATTGTATTTAATAGACAATGTAATACTCCTTAAATGAAAGTAAAAAAATATGAGTCACCATACATTTTATTAACACAAAATTACATAAAGAAAAAAACTGCTGATCTCTCCTTAAAACAAAAATAGGAAACATGAAATGTTTGAACTTTATTACGATTTTCTTGAATTTTAATACTTCGTATTGCCTCCTCGTGCTTCCATTACTGCGTTTACGCGGTTTGGCATGCTGTACACCAAGTTCCTTATACGATTTTGGGGAATATTCTCCCATTCCTCTGTGAGAGCAATTTTGAGCTCACGAAGCGTGATTGGGGGAGGGTTTCGTTGTTTTACGCATCTGCCTAGCTCGTCCCAAGCATGCTCGATCGGGTTGATATCCGGGCTGCGCGCTGGCCACTTCATACGAGTAATGTTCATCTCTTGAAGGTAGTCATTCACAATCCTACCTGTATGAGGTCGGGCATTGTCATGCATAAATATAGCATCCTCACCTAAATTGACCATAAATGGACCAACGTGATCATTGAGAATTTCTTCCACATATCTTACGCTAGTTAAAGAGCCGTTTTCTATGATCACCAGCTCTGTGCGACTTTCAGAAGAAATTCCGGCCCACACAAGTACAGACCCACAACCGTAGGCTACTTTTTCTTCGATGCATGCTTGCTTGAATCTTTCCCCTGGTCTTCGATACACTCTGTGTCTTCCATCGTGCTTGTAGAGCATAAATTTTGATTCGTCGGAGAACATAACTTTTGACCAATCTTCAATACTCCAATTTACGTGGCTCTGGGCATATCTTAGTCTTGAAATACGATGCCCACGCTCCAGTTTAGGGCCGTTTGCAGGTCTAAGGGGTTTTAAGTTAGATTCAGCAAGCCGACGTCTTACTGTCCATGCACTTGGGTTACTTCCTCCGAGGCGTCGAAACTGATTGGTGAGTTCAGTTCCTGTGAGAAAGCGATTTCGAAGCATGGTGTTCACCAAGTATCGGTCTTCTCGTGCTGTGGTACACCTGGTTCTGCCCGTTCCTGGTCTGCGTAGGTTAGAACCAGTTTCTTCGTAACGTCGGAGAACTCTTTGTACTGTTGACAGCGACACACCGACAGTCCTGGCTGTATCGCGCTGACTCCGGCCGGTTTCCAGCATTGTAAGTATTCTGGTGCATTCTTCAGGCGTAAGCGACATAATTTCAGCTTGAATAATGAATATAGAGCACTATCAACATGGTTTATGTACCCACATAAATGACAGATTACAAACAAAAGCAAAACCAAATGCTGTAATTTCGTAGTTCCATCTTCGAAAGTGGCCCTTTTTCAAATTTGATTTTTTTATGATATAACTTTACAATAACTAAGAAGTTTTAATACCTTCATTTAAGGAGTATTACATTGTCTATTAAATACAATTTATTGCATTAACCTAGCATTTTTAGTTTCCGAGATTTTTAGGATTCTTTAAGTGACCCGGATTCATTGCTCTCGAGTGTATTTATTTTTTATTATTTCTTAATTGTAAGTTCGATTTTAGGCCAATTTTAAAAACTCCACTGTTGATAGTACAAGGACGTTGCCACCATTCGTGGCACTACAACTGATGTAACATTCAATTGAATTTAAGTTTTAGTCGTGAATGGCGTTCGTGCCTTCAGTAAAGAGCAACGTCACGAGGGCTCTTTAGTCCTTGTCCAGAACAACTCTCAGAGAAAACGCGCTTATAACAAGTTATACAGTCATCGTGACTGTGTATGATTTTCTTTAAACTAAGTATTCTTTTAATATGTAAGTAGCGTTAGCCTTCGAAGGTTGTTACATTTCATTATGTAAGTAAGTAGTTCATAAATTAATGTCAGTCCAATTATCCCATCCCAAAGCAAACACTGTAAGGCTTGTGTTATGGATACTAGGGTAACAGATATACATACATATATAATACATAGATATGCAATACTAATATATATATATATAAATACCCGTGACTCAGGTACAAATGCTCGAATTCATCACACAAACATCTGTCCCAACCGGGACTCGAACCCAACGTCGGTGCGAAAGGCAGGATCGCTAAGTTTTCTTAATGTATAATTATTGTAAATAATCACTAGTGAACCTAAATAAATCATCATCATCATCAACCAATCAATGTACAGGAAGCACAGGCCTTCCTTATGGATCAAAATTCTGTAAAACCTTTTCGAATGAATTAATCCTAAACAAATTTATCTTTTGAATAATTTAGTGGCTAAATTGAGCTACTCCATCGAGTGGGGTGGTTTAGAACTCGTTAAGTAAATAAATACTGTACTTTTCTTTTAAAAATATCGTTAACCAAAGGAATAAAAACTATCGCAGTCAGCCTTTTTACAAGCTTTTATTTATTTATCTGTCCTGATGTCTGTAATAAAATCTTTCAAGTTAAATTTGACCCACTTCCCTGATTCCGATTGAGCTGAAGTTTAGCACGTATATGTATATCGCGTGATAATACAATATTATAATGACATGGAGCTGATCTGATGCTGGAGCTGGAAGGTGGCCATAGGAACTGCGCAATTATACGACACAACCCCATCGCATTTATGCTTTTTAACTTTTTGGTACGTTTCATATACAAGTGATTAAAAGGTTTGTTTTAAAAAAACTTATAATTTGTTTTACAATATTTTGTTCCGAAGAATTTTATAACTTCCGGTTGATCTATGAATCTTAAAATTTAATGATAATTGGAGCTTCAATGACGAAATGTATGTCACGCCATAACTCTGAGTTCTTAACAGATTTTCATATTTTTATAATGAATCGACCAACAGGCTTAGGACTAGATCGTGCCCTAATCAAGATCTAGAACGAATTTTGAAATTTGCAAAAATAAAAAAGTTATGACCTAAAAACATCGACTCTATAGGAAGATCAAAAAAAATATTTCAAGTTTCAGCATATATGTATACACCGAACTCTGTAGAGCTTATATTTTTGAAAGCACCAATCCGCTCCTTATCGACTGCTAGTGTTTGTTATTGCCTATATTTCACTAACATAACCTATATATCAATAGAATCAGATCTTTATCAACATATTCTTTCAAGTTCCTCAATTTTTCTATAACGAGTTCCAAAGATTCCTCACAAAATCGTAACTAAGATCACTCACCTACTGCTTATGAATGATACTGCCATTCGCACGGTTTATATTCCTCATATGGAACAGTGCTAAGTCTGACATTCACGGCCGGTTTTATTATATATATTAAGACCTTTAGTGACTGTATATTTCACTTAATGTTGTTTTTACTTTGAAGGGCTTTTGTGGTCTTTATGATTTAATAGAAATAGATATTGAACTACATATAAGTTTAAAAAAACTTTTTCAAAAACAAGCTTTTATTATAAATAGTTCATAAAACGAATTAAAAAGCTAAAGAGCCCAAATTCGATGAGGTGACCCTGGTTACCATAGGATCAAAGTACTATTAATACAAATCAAACGAGCCCAAACGCAATGGGGTCGTGTCGTTTTATTGCGGAGTTTCTATCGCCACCTTTCAGATCCAGCATCAAATCAGCTCCATGTCATCATAATATAGCATTGTCATGCGATATACATATGCATGCAAATTTTCAGCTTAATCGGGAACCGGGAAGTGGGTGAAATTTTACTTGCAAGATTTTATTACATTACATTAGACAGGTGAAAGTAAATAAAAACTTTCAAAAGTTGTTTTCTTTCTGTTTTTATTAGTTGAATTCTGACATTTCAAGAATTGAGAGGATGACTGAGGTATCTGATGTTTGTCATAACAAAACTAGTTCAATAAAACGTAATTATATTTTAGATAGATTGATAAAAGTTCCCACATTCACAACATGCATATTAGATTAAATTAAAGACTACAAAAAAGAATGTACGTGTGTGCATTTACATCATACAATAAAAAAAATCTCACAAAAATCTAAATGTAATTCGACGAGAAGCAATTATGTGTTCAAGGGAAATTATAAATATGATGACAACGAAACATCAGTGTTTTATGAAAAGTGTGCGTTTTCGTTGAGCGGAAACATCGCAGAGCGAACGCCGGCCGACTCATAAAATCAAACGATGCCATTCAGAGCGGCCGGCGCGGCGCGAAGGCGCGACTCAACGCACAGATTATAACCGGCCGGACGCACCCAATTTACATTCGCAGAATTAAACTCAGAGCTTCGTCTACACTGAAAACATCGCTCCGGGAAACGTCCCGATTATGGCCGTACCAGCTATAATACCCAGCGCCTGTTGCGAGATATCGCTTCTATAAAAGACAGACATTTTAAAGCAAAGCTTATTGCTGACTACTGCGACTGATGTCTGGCTCGATGGGATCTCCTTTGACGTCTAATGAGAAATCGAGTTATCAAATATCTCGCAATGAACTCCGAAACTACTCAACCGATTTTGATGATTCTTTTTTCATTTTGCTGGTTTTATTCCAACTGAGGAGATGGGATAGGTTTCATTTTAATTTATTACACAGCAACGCGTGGCAGGATCAGTTATATATAAATTATTACAGGACCAAATTAAGTGTTTTATAACAATAGAAATATGACATTAAGAATGCAAAAATTAAAATAAATAAAGTATTTATAGTCATTGAAAAAACTCCATTTTTACAGGACTAAGTACCTTAAAAAGGAGTGTAGCGTGTTTAAGTTTTATGTAATGTATGTATGTGAGTTTGCTTCAAAATAACTTCCAAATGGCTGAGCAGATTTAGATGACGGGAATATTAAAAAATATACATAGATTTTCAAGATTTTTTCTATCAAGTAGACGCATTCCCAAATGAAAATATGCTTAAATGTTTTTATAGGGTGTAAAACAAACATTTTGTCTTTGTCCGCAAACGATGGTCACTAATTTTTTTTCATTTGTGCCTATATAAAGCGAAATAAAAAGCTCCTTCAACAAAATATTGATATATCGGGAGCCATTAATAACGCATAATTTCAATTGACATAAAGTCACTTGGCATACTAATCAAAAAGCATAAATTGACATACATCGCAGGTTAGATAAGGTTAGCTATTTTTGTGTTTATTACCAACCAGCAAGCTATTTCAAATTATGCCAAATGTTTAGTATGCTTTCTAAAATTATGCATTTTAAAGTCTGCGTAAAAAAGGTAGGTCCTGATAGACATTGCCATTTAACGAGGAAATGTTGCCTTACTTTTGGGCGCCTTTCGCAAAATGAGCGATGTGGTTGACCTTCACCTTTAAAGCCTTCATGCATCGGTGTTTAGTTTCCCCTTAGTCGCAATATATAATTCTCATGGATTAGCTTCAATGACGTTACACCATAACTTCCCGAGTTCTTAACCGATTCCAATAATTATTGTGTGGAATCGAATAACACATTTAGGACCAGATTGTGACGTACCTACCTCATTTTGAAATTCACTAAAATTACAAGGCGATGCAGTCGCTTAGCATAAAGCTTCGCTAGCACCATATATTGGAGCGGAGCGTTATACTCAAAAAAAATAAAAAATATAAATTTAAGTCAATTTTACAATTCTATTAGAAAGAAAACTTTCAACTAGGCGCGCTTTTTTTAATGGGAAATCCCATAGAGCCAATGTTCTTTGGTCATAACTTTTTTATTTTTGCGAATTTCAAAATTCGGGCTCTCACAATCTGGTGCTAAATGTGTTGATTCGATTACATACAAAAATTATTAAAATCAGTTAAGAACTCGGGAAGTTGTGGCGTAACAGACATTGCGTCATTGAAGCTGATCCATGGGAGAAAAAGAGAAAGCATGTGTGCAATTCACACGTAGTAGAAGACTTATGATCTCTGTCTGTCTGATGATGATATCTGTCTGTCTCTTTTTGCTGTCGCTTTTTCGTTTCATCGACTTTCAAATAACAACGATGCTAAATAAGTTTTCACTTCAAAAAGTTACTATCATAAAACGTTGGTTCTATGGGATTTACCATTGAAATAAAAAGCGCGCGCCTTTTGAAAGTTTTCATCTCATGGAATTTTAAAAAATCACAAATTATTTTAATAGAAAAGCTCTAGTAAAAATGGACTCGGCTCGCAAGCCGAGTGAGCCGAGTCAATTTTTCAAGAATTATTCTATAATATAATTTATCTTAGAAGATAGCATTGAAAAACTACAAAAAGTATATAAAATTATAAAATAAAAAATAATCATATTTAAACGCGTACAATAATATTTACCTAATATGAATCATCATCATCATTTACTTTTAATATGCACTCATTTAAATGTCAAAGTCTGAATACAAATAAAAATAATATATTTTGGTGGCGTTGATTGTATGAAGATTCATACATTTGGGAATTGATAGAGCTTTAAACACTGTTGGGCATAGCAACACATTGTCAGTATGTATTAGTCAAAGTTAACAAGCCAAAACTGGTCATCATTCTTCAACATGTTTTTGCTTACACTTTTTACAAGGCATATGAATATAAAAAGTTAGCTCTTCACACCCTTGGGTTTAAAGCAGTTAAACATAAATTTATTACCAGGGTGACATCACTGAAAGCTTTAAGAACTGACTAGACATATAAATACGACTACAGATATGCTGTTTCTGCACAATGTCTGTATAGTGATTCGATAGTTTGGAGGTCACAAAGTCATTTCTAAGGCTACGAGCTACCACAGTCTGCACCAGACATACGTGTTTGTTCTTGGTGTTTCTCTCACTTTCAAATTATTGTAGCAACTCTGTCCTTAGTTTACATTGGAGCATTACAATATCTTTCTTAGTACATTTGCCAGATGAGACACCGCTATACGCGGTCTATAGTGGCGTCTCTTTTTAATAGCTAAACTTGAGACAACAAACATAGTTTTAAAAGAGAACTTAGACATACAAAAAAACATCAATTATAAGAAATAATAAAGTATTAACGTATCACATGGCAAAATTTTAAGCAATATTTAAGTTAATGTATAACCATACTGTACGGTTGACCGTACAGTAAATGATAAAAACGATAAGATAAATTATGGTGAACACTAAGTTTGTTGCTATATCAAATTACACTGGAGATTACGTTAAAAGGCTAATTAAATTGCTAATAATGAATAATGATACACTGTATGATGACTGGATGTGAACTAGTTATTTTTAATTATAATAATTATTATGAAATCTTCGCTGCGGGTGTGAAATGCTGACCGCGCTGAATGTACGGTCGTTTGCACCGTACACATACACAATCTCAACATACACTGCACTTTATATCAGTTTCTGCGATGACTTTTTGTTTTTAATTTTCCTTTTTTTTGTATATAAAATAAGACCTTCTTTAATAAAATAAAACTATTTTATTTTTAAGGGCTTTGTGAATCGAAGTGGCAAAGTGAATTCATTTGTTTATTTTATTCTCAAATTGCGATTCGCTGGGTGCGTGCAGGTGGGGAAGCTGAATTTATTGCGAGATCCGAAATTTCCATTCCATGATTTATTGCAAACATTGTGGATTTCGTCAACAATAAGTTTGTGTTACACTTTGATTGGCATTTCATGAAGCCCCGCGACCCTCCACTGTTCCTAACTAGTTCAAAGACTTTATTCTTGGAGGTCACAATTCAATACTCAATATATTATTGATTTCCCACAATGTTTGTTTTATATGATTCTTAAACAGTAATCAATGTCAGGCAACGAAGTGTTGGAACAATTTTCCACCACCGGCACCGTTGCGTATCTTTGTTTCTAAATATACGTTTAAAAAACGATATAAAAAGTTATCGCTTACCCAAAGCATTGTCTAAGATGGTCGCGAAAACAAGCCTCTTACTATGTATTATTGTGTTTTTTTTTCGTGGTCCTTTTAAGTTGTATGTATTATTTATGTTGTTTATTTTTTGTTATTTTATGTAAGTCTCACTTATTGTAATTTTTGTCTTAATTTCTTTGTACGTTTGTTTTTATCTCTTTTTAATTATGAATTATTTTTATAGTATGCCTGATTTGTATGTTTTAATTGTAATATTGTTGTTCGTCCGATGTTGGCACAACAGAAAATCAGCGTCGAGCTATCTCGTTCGACATAAGACCATTTCCTTCTGCACACTGTATTTTTTTATTTCTATTTTTTTTGTATATGTGAAATTAAAGAAACAAATAATGGTGTGGAAACAACATGTAAATCACGATTAACAACAATAAAAAGAGGCGTTCCGCAGGGCTCAATATTGGGACCCATCTTATTTATAATATTTTTGAATGACTTAGCTGATTACATGAGAGCAAGACAGCCGGATATAAACTTAACTATCTGCGAGTAATATAGAGGAGCTGAATATCAAAACAAAAAATAAGTTTCATGACTTTGAAAATTGGTTTGCTAACAATAATCTTCTATTAAATGCAAATAAGACATCTGCTTTATTATTTAGAACCAATGCAAGAGACAAAGATTCATTGGAACCTACAATAAATTGTATAGCCATTAATTTATGGAAACAGTCAAATTTTTAGGTAGCCACATTGACAGAGATTTAAATTGGAAAAAGGAAATCGTTGTATTGGAGTCTAGCATTAGCTCAGCATGCTATGCCATTAGGAGCCTAAGGGATGAATTAACTTTAGATCAGTTAAAATTGGTTTATTTTGCACTTGTTGAATCAAATTTCGTTTAAAAGCATTATGTTCTGGGGTAATAGTTATAAATATAATTTTCGGCAGCATTTGTTTTACAGAAGTGAGCCATCCGCACTATGAAACGCCTACCTCAGATAGAGTCGTGCAAACCTCATTTCGAAACGCTAGGTATTTTAACAGCCTGTATTTATATATTTGTACTTTATTAACTTTTCTAGTAAAAAATTTGAACAATTTTGAGCCAAATGATGATAGAACACGAAGAGAACTTACACGTCAAAAACAAATTGCAAATTGCTGTAGTACCATGACCAAGATTGTTAGCCACTGCGTAAGATTCCAAGCAATCAAATTATTTAATGCCCTGCCAGTGGAGTTAAAAACTGTTTACGATGTGAATAAATTTAGAGATAAACTTAAGTCCTTCTTATTTAAAACAATGTTATTATTCAACAGATGATTATTTAAATGATAGAAATAAGTTATTATAATTATTATTTTGCAAAGTTTTGTTTTATCTTTCTCTTTTTTATGTTTGATTTTGTCATTTTCTTTTAATTGTTTTTATGAGAGTTATATTAAATTTGTAATTTCCAATACAATATTAATTGTTTAAGGAATAAATATCTATGTCTGTGTATATTATGTGTGCAGTTAGTGAATAAAAGTTATTCATTTCATTTAATTCATTTCAGTAATTTATGCAAGTACATTATGGACCCTGTAGAGCACAGCAAATTAGGAGAGGGGTGATCGTTTATTTTTACTTATCTAAAATCTCATTGAATTAATCGAATTGGCTTAACTATTAAAGTCATTAACGTTATTTAAGTTCCATTTATTAACTATATTATTTTTTTTAACTTTTTAAAAGAGAAAAATCCATTGATTATTTGTGAGGGTCGACCTTCAACTGTTATATGGGGATAGGATAACCAAGGACGATTTAAATATATAAATTAAATAATATTAATAGTTATTATTAAAAATTATATTAAAGCTCAGTACAGAAGTAGTTATTATATATATTTGTGTAGATTTAGGTATACTTATGTAAATATCAAGAAAAAAGGAATGAATTAAAACTACGTGGAAGGAAGCCAATCGACGTTGTACTATTTTAATCGTAACGTGAAATTAGAAAAAAAATTAACAACAGTAGAAGGCTCTTGAACAATATTAATTTGTTTATAATTGCTAAAAGCCTTCCCCTCTCCTAGTTGCTGTGCTGGACATGGTCCATAATGTAGTGAATACTATTTTATGTCACATCTTTGTAATTTATGGTTTAGGCAATTAAATAATGAGTACGACCATGCCTGAGAATGACCGAACTCCTTAAAGATTCAGTCTAACTTTGGCATTGTCGAGTAAAATACATGAAGATGAAAATTATTGAAATGCGCTTAAAAATAAGTTGTTTTGAATCGTCTAACATATTCATATTTCTCTTTGTCTACTTCTTTAAATTGACATAAAAAATGGGCGCAAAAAAACTCGTCGGTTTTAACAGAAGTAACGGCGTTTACAATATTTTACGTCGTCACCATACGTAACCCACAAAAAAAGAAAATTATTCTGTTATCGCAATAATAGTAGAGTTATGATTTCATTACATCGTTGATAACAACAAAGTCAACAGTATCTGTTTAAAGTAAGTATCCTTAAACATTGCAATAATATACAGAGAATAAACGACAAATTTAAGGAAGCAACAAAGATGTATGTTTAGTATAGGTATGTCAATAATACTGAAGGTTAAAGCAGAACCATGTACCAAGATAACACCCGTTCACGAGCATGACGCATGATGCAGCCATCGCTTCGCACAACTATATTTTAGGGAACGTAACGATTCGCACCACATGTATCTACAATGTGTCTGCTTCGCCTTCCACAGTGACCTGACATTGTGTGAAATAAATTTAAATATTAAGTTTTTTACGAGTTTAGCTTTAAGTTATGAATAGTGAACCAGTGCACTACTTCACAAAATGAACTGTTTACATTTCTTAAACAAAATCTACCTCTGTCGGCTTTAAAAACTGAAGAGGTATCATCTGCAAACAGACGGTACGTATTGCAATAGATTTCTGTAAAATGAGGGAAGTCATTAATGTAAATAAGAAATTCTACTGGGTTCCAACTCTGGGCACGGGATCGCGTAAGAGGCAATCCGCCCAAAGAAAACTCACCCATAATTTATGATTTTTACATTGTTATATTATCATGTTATCTTATCTACATTTTAATAGAAAAATATATAATATTAGATAGATAATTATTAAATGGCTGTGTCATCTCTATCGATTGTCAACAAAGAAGACTGTAAAAAAACTCTACTTAAGGAAATCGAATGGACTTAATTATTGTAATCATTAACTTTACTAAGATCCATTTATTAAATCTATTAACATTTTTGAAACTTATTAAAAGAGAACAATTCATTATTTTCAATTACATATAAATAAAATAAAAACTTAATTTACTTAACATACATTATTGACTCTATGAAAAAGGAGAGTAGAGGAGGAATATAAAAAAGTACACCGTCCAATGTCTATCCCTTCCATAGATACTTCTTGATAACAAAAGCAAATGGTGGTCGGTCTATATTTACTATACTTACTTTTTTTGCCACTTTCTCTTGCGCTCTTTTATATAATGGCAGTGAACCAATGTACCAAAGTAATATAATATAAATGAACTTCAAACATTCAGGAAAATCCGGACCCTAACATTATTAACAAAACTTATTTGTTATGCAAAGAAGACTGGCGAACTCCTATGTATTTTCAGATCTCTATTTAAAGAGCACGTTCATGGAGGAAATCGAATGATACTTGAAGAACTCCGTTAGGCTAACAATAAGTTAATTGTTTTTGCTTTTTTAAAGTGAGTTAGGATTTGAATCGTTAGTTTTTAGAAACTGTTATTTAAAAAAAAGAAATAGGTACATGTCTGAAATATTTCAAAGCTACTTGAAGATATGTTAAGTTGGTTAGAATAACAAATAACTATAAAAAAGAGGTTGCATTTGTCATTATCATACAAAAACCACCATAAATCGTCATTATTGTGATAATTTTTAGTGTTTGTAACACAGACACCAAATGAGACTCCATATTTATTTTATCCGATCTGAAATATGGAGTATCATCAGCTCAGAACAATAACTAAAGCTTTAGTTATTGTTCTGAGATCATCAGTGATAATAATCTGTTTATAGAAACGTATCTAATCTTGAATTTCAACGTTTAGTTTTCACACTATCGAAAGCGTCTCGTTTCACCCATTAATTGCGATTTGAATATAAATTATCTTTTTATTCCGGTGTTTAAAAAATCTTACGTTTGTAAAAGTGAATTGTTAGAATTGAACATAATCTATTTTTCATATTTCCGAAAGGAAACGATTTTGTAAAATATAAGGGCGATTTTCGACGGTCCTCTTTGTAAATATGTATGTATGTGTCGAATGCGAGGATATTTCTCTCATTGATAAAGTAACGCTGACCTACAGCGCAAATTTTGATCACTCATCGAAATTCTTATTCTGATGAGTCCCAAGGTTCTGTAGCTCAATCGGGAGACTAGTGGATCGAACATCCAAAGATTGCGGGTTCGAGTCCCGCCTTAGAATAACTTGTGAGCGGAGTCTATTACTTCTAGTATTTTTCTATTAAAATGTTTTTAGTCACAATTGCGTTCTAAACTTTCCAAATTATTTCTTGTAATAACACAAATAAAATACTACAAATCTAAATTTCGTTATTAAATCCATTATTACTTCCATTTGGTGAATTGCCACCTAATCTTCGTGATTGGTGCTTTTTATTTGAAACTTTTAAAGTGAAATTTTAAGACTTTTTTTTATTTAATGCTGACGTTTCGACTCCTTCACAGGAGTCGTGATCACAGGACGGCTAAGGTAATAGCTAGAAACAAGAAACATTTTAAAATTTTCTTCGATTTCTATTAACGATTAAGTAGTGGTACTTGTATAACGACTATAACCTTAACCATTACGGGTTCCTCTAAAGGAGTCGAAACGTGAGGATCAAATAATAATAATATTTCTTACATTCACATCAATTATCCTAGTCCAAAGTATGGCTTGTGCTATAGATACTAGGGTAACGGATATACATACATATATGATACCTAAAAATTAATAATAATAGAAATATATATATAAATACCCATGTTTCAGGTACAAATGCTCGCACTCGCCACACAAACATCTGCCCCATCCGGGATTGTAACCCAGGACGGCCGGTGCCAAAGGCAGGATCGCTACCGTTGCAGTAAACAATATAAAAACTAAAATGAATGCTTTATTGATCCAGTAAGAGTGGTTTATTGAAATGTGCGATCGGCGCAGAAGTATAAGATTTCAATGAGTTAAAATTTGCATAACAAATAAGTTTTGTATCTTTAGTGCCCCGCTTTTCCTAAATGTTTAAAGTTTACTTCTATTATAGTACTTTGGTATATTTGGTATCATTCCATAATATAAATGAAGGCAAAAGACGGTAGCAAAAAAATAAAGTTACCTACTAAAATATAGACCACAATTTTCTTTTCTTACGAAGTATGGAAGTGATAAACATTGCAGTGTATTTTTTTTTTACCACGTTTTTCTTATCTCACTTTTCTTATTTGTTTGTCTGTCCGGGCAAAATCTTGCAACTTAAATTTGAGGCACTTCCCGGCCACCTAGCGAGCTGAAATTTTTGGAGCAAGTCAGAACCCGATGACAATGCATCCTAAAACAACTTTTAACTTTCTAGGTACACTTTCAGGTCAACTTTCGGCAACTTTCACTTTTGTATGGGGCTTATCCGATTGTTGCGTAACACATGGTTACTTCGTTGAGTTAATAATTAAAAAGAATAAAATAATAATACTAGATTTAAAAATCTAAAAATCCCACGTTTTTCAGTGACCAAAAAAGAATAAAATAACCCGGCGGGGCCAAGCGAGGGGCCTCTCAAAACGTGGGGGCGCATGTTACTTATGGAGATGTAATGAGATGTATGATATGCATAGATGTTGAGAGTATTTGTAAAGATGCGCCCCCACGTTTTGAGTGGCCCCTCGCTTGGCCCCGCCGGGTTATTTTATTCTTTTTTGGTCACTGAAAAACGTGGGATTTTTAGATTTTTAAATCTAGTATTATTATTTATATTTGTTCTCTACTTCCCTTTTTCATAGAGTAAAGAAATACAAACTTGACATTCCCACTAGCGTCTGGTTGGTTGATTGATTTTATTGTGCTCCTAGTATTTTATTGACATTGCTTATTCATTATTATATTACTAGTTTAACTGCATGCTGAATTATTTGAGATTGCATAGCTTATTTAATTTTAACGTTCTGGTGCAACACGTGAACATAATGCAATTTTATACATAATGCACTTTCGTACCGTGTTTGCTTGCAAATAAATACATGCACATTTATTATGTGTTTTATCTCGTTAGACGAATCGAATGATTCTTCATATGCTGAAACCGTTTAGGCTAAAGGACTACAACACGCTCCGTGTTGCCCACCACCACCACCACCAGCCACCAGTATAATTACTCAAGAGTTTTGTAAATTAATATTAATTTTTTGGAAATAGGGTTTTTTTTTATTTTTCATTTATTAAGATCTCGGTGGTTTAGCGAATGCACTGAATGATATTACTTCGAAGCTAAACAGGCATTTATAACTAAGGTTTCCAGGTGGGTTGGACTTGGCTGGGTTGTCCAGCAATTTCACAAGTTTTAGGCAAAATGTTTAGCTAAAAAGGAAAAGCATTCATCGCAGCCTCTCACGTGAACGTGATACTTAAGTAGGTCCATATTACGTAATAATATGTCGTGTTTTGGTTGATTAATGCTAATTTTACTTTGTCCAGCCAAAAATCTTATTGTCCAGATATTTCATAATATTGTCCAAAAATTTTGATTTCTCAATCTCACAATCCTCTTTGTAACTCAATACTTTGTACCGTTTTAATTTTTGTCAAAACTCTAATGTGCGTACCTTAAGCCTTTGCTTGCATGACTACGTTTAACAATTTTAGCAAAGAGTAGTTAAACGATATTGCGTTTAGTTTTGTCATGCAACAAAATTAGTCTACTCAAAAACTTGTGTTTTGTTATAAGAATTTCGAATCGGTAATCAACACAAGAATAATGCTTCTAGTTTACATTGTCGTTGAAAGAATCTATGAAAACGTTGGTTTTCTTTATATTGATAAGTAGCTGACCCGGTCAGTCGTTCCTGCGTCATAAATTTAAATGAAACCTATCCTTTGCCCTAAGTCGGAACAAATGCAGCAGAATGAAAAAAATGACCGAAATCGGTTAAGTTGTTTCGGAGTTCATCTCGGTCAAAGACTGTGACAGGGACGCTTATTAAATGCTAAAATAAGAAGTATTTAAATATGTTAATATAGTATGCAGGAGAATAAATTAGCAGGTAGACACATTTATGACAACGGCATCGAAAAGGAGTCGAAACGTCAGAATGAAATAAATGAAAAAAAAAACACAAGTTCTCCGATGAAAATTCCTAATTTAAACGAATAAAGTATCAGAAGTAAAAACTAGATATTTTATAACATAACTTACTGGCCACTCGTAAGCATAAAAAAAACTTACTTTTAGTGTGGTAGCAACAACAAATCCGTGTAAGGGCACGTTTCGGTCACATGTTTCGCGGAAACTTTCGCCAGGCGTAACACAGAAAGGCAACCCGCCTCGCCGACGGTGCTCACACGACTGACGCGCCGATGCCGGGACTGCCGGGTCATCGCCTATCACCGATCACCTCCCTTTTTAACAGGGGGGTAATTGTCCTTCCACAACCAAAGCTGGCACCATCATCCAACATGAATAAGAAGTACTGGCGGACCCGGGATGTCCTGTCGGAACGTAAGCATTGCGGCTCTGTATTTAGAGTCTGGAAAGCTACTGCTTACTACTAGTAACGCCATCTATCGAGCCCAAATTTGTTTATCTATATATCACATATGCGGTGCTATAGACACATGTAATTTTTGTAAAAACTGAACTGAGTATGAGAAAATACACTTAATATACCTCTTTACTTTGTTTACTTTTACTTTAAAATGAAGTTAAACTACAACTTTGAACTCGCTAGATGCCGTTACTAGTAGTAAGTAGTAACTTTCCAGGCTTTCCATTTCCATTTGTTTATTCGAGAAGAACTATAGGTTGTAATAGGATGTTGAATTTTCAAATGCTTCCTCTGAAATATTACACCATTTGCATAAGTGACGTTATAGCACCGTATGTGCGATATATAAAAATTCCATGTCAGTGTTTGACCGCAATGAATTTCGAAACTACTCAACGGATTTTAATTATTTTCATTTCATTTTGCTGGATTTATTCCGACTTAGGACACAGGATAGGTTTATTGCGTTTATTAAACGAGCGAGATTTATGGAGAGCACTCCTTACACACAAAACTTATAGGACTAACTTGGGACACCACTACCTATTGGCCAAGTTAAGTAGATTGTATGGGGAATATGACAATAAGGATATAACGATAGATTTGTTTCATAACAGCTCACCAATTTTCAAAGGCGAATTCCTCAATTGTTTTTAAATAACATTAACTAAGTTAATTTTGTAATAACTAACTGTTACCCAAATATGGGTGGCGCATGATGTGGCTATCTTTAAGTGGAGTTGCATGCACCTAATTACAGTAATTATTTTTTGTTAAGCATAA
Source organism: Calamotropha paludella (assembly GCA_927399485.1). Classification (NCBI taxonomy): domain Eukaryota; kingdom Metazoa; phylum Arthropoda; class Insecta; order Lepidoptera; family Crambidae; genus Calamotropha; species Calamotropha paludella. Next base: position 28,219,355 of record OV656812.1, read on the forward strand.
GAACATGTTGCCTCTGTTGATGGTTCATTTAATAAACCCTTTTTAGGGTGTCTAGAATTTTCTGAAATTTTGAAGAACACATTAAGGCCGTTAAATATAAGTAATATTTAATGGCCTCCTTGGTGGAGTGGTTCGCATACCGGATTTCATAAGGCCACTGCGATGTCCGTTCAACCCCTGCCCGGTCAATATAGAAAACTAACTTGTCTATCTTAGCTCGAGTCTGGATGTTGTGATATCGTCGTTGAAGCATAGTTCCATAACACAACTGTTTAGCTAATAATAAATAATATTATGGGAGCAGAACGAGCGAAGCTGCCATGGATCAGCTTCAATGACGTAATATATTTGACATTAAAACTGTCGAATTCTTAACAGATTTTCGTATTTTTTGTAATGAATCGACAGACACTTTTTGAAGGTTTTCATTCTTATGGAATTTTAAAATTTGAAAACGACTCTACTTACCCTCTAATCTCTTTTGTGTATTACTATTATAAAGATATTCATTGTAATATTTTAATATATATGTATATAGCTACTCGTACTGATTCACTCGCTGACTGATTGATCACCTCTCCTGTAAAATTTTGTATGAAAAATTTTTTTTTCACTATCATTTTCGTATAGAAGAGAAAAATTCATTAAGAGGAAAAATATGGAGGGAGCTGATGATTGAGGATTTCGCAGACGGGTAAAGAGCACGGCTAGGGTATTGAAGATAGATGAAGGGTGCTCGACCAAATGTCATTAGAAACGTCATCCAATTGCCAATGAGTGGAAAAAAAATCAAAATGGCGGAAAAAACATGGCCGCCATACAAATTTCATCGGGGTCTATCTCGGAAAGTATAAGAGATGGAGGAGTGGTTTCTTAGGAAGGGGTGATCAGGACCCAAAGGTCTACTCGAGGAATAGAAAAAAAATGTAATATGGCGGAATTTTTTTATTTCATAGAAAATGTATGGGGAACTTTGAAGTGACTACGAGTTGCGAACTATGAGACGGTTCAATTTCAAAAGTTTTTATGGGAGAAAAGAAGAAGATCATGATCGAGGGTTCAGAAGAAGCTTAAGGAGCATGGGTATGATATTAATGATAGGTGTGGGGTGCGTAAACAAAAATCACTCGAAACTTCATCCAATGGACAAGAACGGGCAGTGAGCGAAAAAAAATTCAAACTGGCGAATACAAGATGGCCGCCATACAAATTTCGTCGGTGTCTATCTCGGAAAGTATAAAAGCTGAAAGAGTGGTTTCTTAGCAAAATAAAATCTTTCTGTATTTTTCTGTACCTAATATAATAATATGCTGGATATTGATTGGGAACTATGCAAGTCTACGATTCCATTACAAAATTTGTTTTTATGGACGCACTGTGATTCTTTGAAATGATTCGGATAAAAATATCATAAAAGATGGTGATCTCGATCTCGATCACGGTTCGGAAGATGGGTGAGGAGCACGACCAGGGTATTAAAAATATTATGTTCTTGCAGACAGATGCAGTTAGCAGAAGATACAGTCATAGATATTATTGTATCTACTAATTTGGAAGGGATAAAATATATATATAACATCAGAAACTTATATGTCCAAATTTAAAATTTACATGACGAGACCTTCAGATCCTGAGTTAGACGAATGTACTTACATAATGTTTTATGAAAGGTACAACGTTGAAACTCAAGTCCGGTCAAACTGCTACTGTAAAAGTAATGGCTCGTGAATCCTGAAAGTACTTTATAACAAAAGGAGTACGAGGGGAGATTGTTGCTCGGATAGTCTTTATATCTCCTACACTCGGTGAACTTTATTTTCTGAGAATGTTGCTCATGCGTTATCCATGCCGAAACTTTGAAGAACTACGAACTGACAATGATATAATTTACGATACTTTTCATAAAGCAGCCTTCGGACGTGGTATTCTAAACGGTAACCAAGAGTACGAATCGGCTATTGAAGAAGCAGCCGGCTTCAAAACCGGTAAAGGTTTGCGTCAGCTTTTCTTCGCACTTATCATGGACGGTGCACCAGCCCTTCTGTTATGGGATAAATACCGTGACCATTTGTGCGATGATTACCACAGAGGCCGTGAATCCGAAATGGAAGCGGCTTTCGATCACGGCTTTCAAGACATTGAACATATGCTACGTGCTCATGGTCGCTCGCTGTCAGATTTCGGTTTGCCTGAAGTGAGACATAGTATAACTGAGCTTGAAATAGAAACTGGACGATGGAACGATGAGGCAACTGTCGTATTAAATAAATGGGAGTCAAAATTAAACTCGCAGCACAGGATATATATAACAAAATTGTTTTACTGCAGATGATTGTGAAGATACGCCCCCGGTTTTCATCGATGGTTCCGCCGGAACCGAAAAAACAATTTTGCTTAACGTGATTGCTGCAAAAATTCGTTCTAACGGACATATAGTCCTGTGTACGGCTTCCACTGGCATAGCTACACTAAATCTTGATGGAGGTGTCACAGCACATTCAATGTTTAAGCTTCCGTTAGACTTTGAAGATGGTAATGCAGTGTGGGGGATTTCAAACAATTCTCAAAGAGCAGCTTTTCATCAAAGCGGCAAAACTAATCATTAGGTATCGATGAGGCGCCAATGGCGCATAGGTACCTATTTGACATAATTGACCGTGGCCTAAAAGATCTAATGCAATGCAGTACTAGGCCCTTTGGTGGTAAAGTTTTAGTATTTGCCGGTGATATATGTCGGGTTTTAATAAAAAATTCTGAAATTTGGCGTTACATTGAAATATTCAAACTAACAGAAAATCGGCGTGCAAAAGAAGACCCTGAATCCTCTCAAATCAAAGTTTCTTGTACTTGGCTCTAAGGTGAAGGCAAGTAGAATTCTGGGCCAAAATTCATGTGTTATATTAGGCGGTAACTGTTTACAAAATGTTGAGGTGGCGCGAAACTTAGGCATAGTGATGGATAGTCAATTACGATTCGAACAACATGTGGTAGATACTGTTAGAGGATGTTTTTATAGGTTAAAGGTCCTATACAAAATTCGTGAGCATCTGAGTGTGGAAGTAAGAACTAAGCTTTGCGATGCTTTAATACTATCTAAGTTAAACTATGCAGATGCTGTGATGGGCAACTGTTTGCTGTCAAGGACGAAGTTTCTTATCCAGCGTGTACAGAACGCCTGCGCGCGGTTTTGCTTCCCAATACCACGTCGAGCACATGTGACGCCATTCCTGAACAATGGAAACCTTATCAAAATGGAGGCGCGGCGAACGCTTCATTTTGCTACATTACTTTTTGGTATTATTCAGTCCCGTCGGCCGCAGTATCTCTTCGAAAAGCTAATTTTCTCTCGGCGAGAAATCAGATTTGCCTCTAGACTTACCTGTCCGAGACACAGTTCGACTGCCTTTCGTGGTAGCTTTCGCTATGCTGCCACGAAATGCTGGAATAATATTCCACCCCCAATAAAACTTTCAGTATCAGTTTGTTCTTTTAAACTTAAAAAATATTTACTTTGTCGCCAAATCTTAACATGACAGATAACTGTGTTCAACAATAGCTTTTATTAATATAATTTGCCATTTTTTAAATAATTAGTATATATTGAGATCGTTGTATGGTTTTCAATGCAATAAATAGATAAAAAGTCTGTGATTAGGTAAAATGGGAACTGTTTTTATTTATGTAGAGGTATATATTTTGTTTTTAATTGTTGTCTCTTTTGGTCTGCACACGCACGTGTGAGATTAAGTTAAAAAAAATTGAGGAAAGAAAAGGTAGAATACTAAAAAAAGTATTTTAATCTCATTTAAATCATCATAATCATAGAATGATTTAAGCAAATAAGAAGAATGTCATGGAATAACATTTATTATAACACTTATCAACATAATTTAGTTGAACATAAAACTACCCACAATAACTTCATTTACTTAAACATTTAGTAAAATAGTGTGGAGCTATCCAAAATAACCTTATTAAAACATTTTTAAATATCAAGTAACAAAGCAAGGTATATATATACCTTACTAATTTAATTCTAGGTTCGATAATAAGAACATATTGTACCTATATACCAACACACAAGCGGTACATAATATGTCTTCCTAACATGTACTAAATAATTGTATACTTAGTTTAGGTCCGTGCCGTGCGGCTGCTGCGAAGCAAGTGGGCCGAGTACTTTTTTTTTTTTTTTTTTTTTTTTTTTTTTTTATGCAAAATGCACCCTCCGGACACGGGGGAGGGAGGTGGTGAATCCTCTATGGATACTTCGGGCCGGCCCGATAGTTATGTCAGACTCGTACTGACTAAACACCACCTGGGATTGGCTTGCACCCGGAGAAGGTCATAAGCCGTCATCTGAGGCGACCACCCCTCTAGAGAGGGGTGGCGCAAGCGCTACTCACCTAGGTGAGAGAGCGCATAGAAAAAACGATTGACTCCCAGAAGGGGGGTCAGTCGTGAATGAAGTTAAGTCGGCTGGCTCCCAGAAGGGGGGCCAGTCGGCATCTGAGAGGACTGGGGTAGACCTGATGGGTCTGTATTGGCTCTACGTTTGGCTGATTCCTGTGCCTCTAAGAGGAGGTTCAGGTCAGCTGACAATTGACTGGGTTGGTCTGTCAGGACAGACCTAGGTCGCCTAGACAGAGGGTTCGTGGATGAGGAAGGAGTGTAGTTGGATGCGCCCCGGATAAGTGGATTAGAGTGGCTCTCTGCTGTTTCGAAGAAACGTTCAGAGGCCTTTATGAAGTATTGTTGGAGAGTAGGGAGTTCAAAGTCCCTGTGCAAGTCCGCGTTGCGGACATACCAGGGAGAATTTGAGGCCCTACGTATGAATAGGTTTTGAATGACCTGCAATTTATTAAGGACTGATGCCTTTGCATGTGAGAAGATCGGGGACGCGTAGGTCATCACCGGTCGTATGCAAACCTTATAAAGTGTTCGCTTGTTTCGAAGTGACATGCGGCTGTGACGCCCCAACATAGGGTTGAGACGCCCCAAGTAAAACCGCGCGTTACGAGACACTCTCTTGACGTGAGGAGAGAATGTCAGTTTTTGGTCAAGGGTGACGCCTAGAAATTTGGCAGTGCGTTGCCATGGAATGGACTTCCCCTGGAGTCGGGGTGGGTTGTGGCGGGCCGGTACACGCGTGCGTTTTGCGTCGAAGCAAACAGCGGATGACTTATCCGGGTTTACATCGATACGCCACTCGCGGAACCAGTCGCCTAAGGAGTTGATGGAGGTCTGAAGCCTCGGGAGGATATTCCTAAGTGATGAGCCCTTGAGATACAGAGCAGTATCGTCTGCAAACAGGGACAGTTGTACCCCGTTTGTTGGGACGGGAATGTCGTTTGTGTATATAACATACAGCAGAGGAGCCAGGACAGAGCCCTGAGGCACGCCCGCTGTTATGTTACGCGGAGTTGAGAGAGTACCTTCGTATCTGAAACGGAAGGTACGATGCTGGAGAAATGATGCTACTAGCCGGACCAGTCTCACTGACAGATTAAGTCTGTACAGCTTGACGGTTAGTCCAGCGTGCCAGACCTTATCGAAGGCCTTGGCTACATCAAAGAAGACCGCCACGGTCTTATATTTCCTAGGGAAAAAGCCGCTCGAGATGTACTCGACTATGCGGTGAACCTGTTGGGGGCATGAGTGTTTGGTTCGAAAGCCAAACTGATGGGGTATGATAAGGTCATTGGTATAGAGATGGTCTTTTAGGCGGGCGAGGATACACCTTTCAAAGAGTTTCCCCATTGCCTTGAGGAGGCTGATGGGGCGGTGGCTCGCAGGGAGGTTTAAGGGTTTCCCCGGCTTGGGGATGCCTATTACGATTGCTTCCTTCCAGGCTGCTGGAAAGTAGCAGAGATCGAAGCAGGCGTTGAATAAAAGGGACAGTAAGACCAGCACTTGAGATGGTAGGTGCTTAAGGGCCATGTTGGAGACGCCGTCGGCGCCAGGGGCCTTTTTGGTCTTGAGGCCCTTGATGAAGGAATGAACTTCATCAGGGGACACTGTGATGGGATCAGAGTCTAGAGGTTTGGAGTTCAGCTCGCTGAGCTCCTTCTCAATCGACTGAAAGTGGGATGGGTCGCAAGTCTGAGTGCTGACTGAGCATTGTGAAGCAATGCTGTCAGCAAAACACTCCGCCTTCTCCTCGTCGTCGAAGGCTGTGGAGCCATCGGGACGGAGGAGAGGGGGTGTGAAGTTTGAAGTGTCACTACGGAGGGCTCTGGCCACTCGGTAGTAGGCTACATGGGAGGGAGTGATGTCCGCCATGAGGTCACCAAATTGGTTATTCCTCAGGTCGTTCAACTGAGATCTTACTAACCGTTGAAGACGGTTAGCTCTGGCTCTGTACTCAGGGGTCGGGTACCTAGCAGCTCTCCGGAGAGCTGCGTTTTTGGCCCTCATCAGGTTGCGGAGGGTGGGAGGAATGGCATTGTGATTTTTCACAGGTACCTTCCTCGCACTGTCCGCAGTCTTTCTTTGGACCAAAAGGGTAAATTCGGAAATGGCTGCATCTATTTTCTCCGAACTATCGTAATAGTCGGGGTCCATAGAGAGCGAAGGGTTGTCTACTTCCATTGCCGACTTGAGGGACGATCTGAACCGATCCCAGTCAGTAATGGTTTTGAAGGAGGGAGGGGTTGGCTCTTTGTTTCCCATAATGAGGGAAACCGGCCTGTGATCGGACCCGAGGTCTTGGAGGGTCTCAATCGTCCTAAATGGGAGGGAGACTCCCTTGACTAGAGCGAAGTCTAGTACGTCGGGATCATTCTGTGGGTTGTCTGGGTAGTGAGTGGGTTCGTACGGGCTGAAGACGTCTAGTTCGAGATCATGTGTGATCTGAAGCAGACGCCGCCCGCCGGTGTTTGTCTTACGGCAGGTCCAGTCAGTGTGCTTGGAGTTAAAGTCTCCAAACAGAATGACTGAGTCGCCCAAAGACAGAAGGGACTCGAAGTCGCTCCGCAATGGAGTGGTGCCAGCGTGTATGTAGACAGAAGCTATGATCAGTGTTCTGTGACCCGACATAGCCAGTCTGCATACCGTGGCTTCCATGTTAGAGAGAGCAGGAGTGGGGATTGGTGAGCAGTGAAGCGATCTTTTGTAATAGATCGCCGTGCCACCAGAGACAATTTCCCTGCGGTTCTGGTCCGCTGGGGTGAAGTTGTCATTTCTGACTAGGGAGTATGAAGGAATCGATAGCCCTTTCCGTATAGACGGTTTGAGCCATGTTTCCTGAAGTAGGACAAGGTCGGGGTCCCTTTCGCGCAGAAACACCCTTAGCTCGGGAATGTTTTTGCGCAGGGAGCGGGTATTGAAAGAGATAAGCGAAACACCTCTAGGTTTCACTCGACCGGTGAGAGGAGCGACTGGTGCAGTCGGAGAAGAAGAAGAAGAAGATGGGATCCTTCCTGGCATTATGGACCTTAGTTAAGGGACCGGAGAAGGGCTTCGTGCTCACAGAGAGCTAGAAGCCGTTGTTGGGCGTTTTGGGCCATCCTGAGTTTGGATGCCAAGGCCGATATCTCATTGATATTGATGCCTTGCATCGTAGTGAAGATGATCGAGAAGTCATCCATAAGGGATGACTTCGGGGCTTGGGAGGCGGGAGCCGCCTTTGGCGGTGTCGCCTTAGGCGGCGTCGCCTTGGGAGCTGGGCCCCAGGCCGGCCCAGGGGCCGGTGCCGGAGGGGCTGGTCCCCAGGCCGGTCCGGAGGCCGGCATGGGGGGGGCTGGAGTGGTGGTAGCCGGCTGTCCCGCCCCTTTAGGTAGGGGTGGGAAATTTGCCAGCGAAGGCTTAGGAGGGGCCGGGGGGCCAGAAGGCCTCTTCTTCTGAGAAGAAGACGACTTTGGTCCCCGGTTAGGCTTTTTAGCCTTGGGAGGCTTGGGGCGAGGGGCGCGAGAGCAACCCCTATAGTTAGCTGGGTGGCCGGATTGGCCACACAGCACACAGTCGGGAGGGGTGGGGGAGTCTCTCGTGCGAGAGCACTCCTTGGTCAGGTGTGGAATGAGGCACTTGACGCACCTCGGTGAAGCGTTGCAGTTCGCCGCTGCATGGCCGTAAAGCTGGCAGCGGTGACACTGCCCAGGATAGCCACGCTTGTTTGGGGGCTCGGCTCGAATGCCAGAAAGGCCGCAGACCACGAGGTCTTTGGCGCGGAAAATGGGTTTGGCCTTTTCGTTGTTGGTCATTATGACCAAAGCGAGGGGCCAGGACCTCCCATTGCTCGCGTGCAACTTGTGCACGCCGACAACAGGGTAGCCCTGTCGAACGAGGTCATTTAGGATGTCCTCGTTCGGAAGTTCTTCGGGGATGCCCCTAAGAACGGCCTTGACTTTGGACCGAGTACGACCGGAGCAGTCTTTTATAGGCGGTGACAAACAAGTGAGTCACATCGGACGATATTCTCTGACGTCATTCATTTGTCTCTATTTAACAATATCTTTCAAATTGACTATGAATTAATTATATCAAAAGAGATTTAAAGGAGGTTAACTAGGATATCAAGCTTTTAATTGCAAAAATAACTTAATAGGAACAAATTGTAAGGTTATGTATACAACACACATTGATTAAATTGGAGATATTAATGGATATATGAAAACAGAGTTTAGATTACTTAAAGGTTGGCTTTTGCTTTGGTAAATTATATGATTCCTATTGAAAACAATTTGTCATTTACATACAAGAAAATCACTCAAACTATCAAGCAAAAGATGCTTTTCTTTTAGGTAAACAAGAAAACATGTGTAAAATACTTAATTATCATACTTTATAGTTAATAAATCTAACACACGCATCTAGGTTGCCACGTAATACCAGCGTTGCAGGTGATGTCCATGCTGCAACAAATGCTGAGTGGTTGCCTTTTTGGTTTCACCGTATATCTGTTTTTTATTAATATATATTTTTTATATGATTTAGTTACGAAACCGAATAAAAAAGCTTTGAATTTGAATTTGATTTCGCCAACTTTTTATTGAGTATCGGAGAAGGTGTTGCAGAAACGATCGATGAGAATTTGTTAATTTTGAAAAATATTAATTACGTAAATAGCTTACGCCAATTAATTTAAGCTTTATATCCTCAACACGAAGTCTTCGATTCAGAAAAGGGCTATTCTTTCGGGAACTAATGAAAACATAATAGGTATTAATCAAAAAATACTGGATCTGATTCCTGGACCTATTATTATCTGTTATAGTGCTGATACTAACAACCACCTCAATGACAACTCAGCTGAACAATTAGAAGGAAACATTTTAAATTCGTTCACATCACCCGGTGTGCCAGATCATGACTTGAAACTGAAAGTAGATGCGATCGTACTACTTATTCGAAACATCAGTTTTACACACAGTTTAGTTAATGGGACTAAACTAATAATAGATCAGGTTTCAAAATTTACTCTGTTAGCGCATCATCCAAATAGCAGTGAGCCCGTCGTCATACTTATCACGCATAACTTTTGAATTTCAAATAGGGAGAAACGGTATAGAAATGACCCGCAAGCAATTCCCGGTAAAGTTGGATTATGCCATGACGTTCAATAAATCTCAAGGGCAAACTCTTGATTGCGTAGGAGTAGATCTCAAAAGTGATGTTTTTTCACATGGACAGTTGTACGTCGCTTTAGGTAGAGTACGACACAGTCAATATTTGCGTGTATTGATCCCACAAGAAAGAGTTTGCAGAGATAAGGCTCTTACAAAAAATATAGTTTATAAATCATTACTTTAAATGAAATGTTGTCACTTTGATAAAATCGTAGTTAGACTTACAGTAGGTAATAGAAGGATCCTTTAATGCTTACTATAATATCAAAACTTTTTTTTAAATAATGTAGATAACAATATCTTTTCGGTGTTATATTTTTTTGTGTTGTAGTTTGTATCCTTCATAAGAGTAGTACTCTAAATATCATATAATGTTTATTCTATTTATTTAGGTATCTATCGCAAAAATATTATTTTTTTATAATATTTTTGCTAAATAGTTGCAATAGGTCTCATTACTCAGGCATGCAGAATTTTTGTTTATTAATTCTGGTTCGGTTTTAAACGTCTGAGAATGGGAGAACCACGTAAAAAAGACGAGCTGAGGCCATACCTCCTCGGTGGCTTGGAAACTGGCCGACTACGCTATCTTATATTATTAAGTAATAAATACAGAAACAGTTTATTCATATAAACTGCACTTTATAGTATAATAAATAATCAAAGGAAGTACAGTAATAGTAGAGCAGTTTTAAAGCCACTGAAACTTATTTTTCTGTTTCAGATAATCAAATAACAATTCATATAAGGGTTTTCTGGAGTTTCTTCAGTGATATGGCTCCCGGGGCCACGTAACTTGAAGAACATGCCTAGATTCTTAATGTAAAGTAATAAGAAGCAAAACTAGGTCTTACACACTTAAAACTTTAAATCGAAATGGACTTATCAACCACTTTTCGAAATACACGTGATAATATTACTACACCCCCCTCCCCCTTGTGATGTTTCGTGATTTTTTCAATAAAAAAACATGAAACATACATAGGTTTGGATAGCCTCAGTGACCAAAACATTAATTACACAAATGTCGGTCAAAACAGTTAATTTTAAGTATTCAATAGAATTGAAGTTTAAATTATTACAGATCTCAAAAATGGTAAGACATTCTATTTCTAGTTCATTGGTGGCGTCCAAGGTATATGAAATGAGACGCAGGAGTGGTTTTGTAGTTTTTTATTGCATTATACCTAGTCAAATTCACTTAACCTCTTTCACCTGCAGACCTGAAAAAGAAAAAAAATACCTTTATATTACTGCCATTATTATTTTTACTCTATTACATTTCAACTACTAGAAAATGATTATGTTAAAATTCGTTATCAAGTTACTTGTCACAATTAGTGGTAAGGTTCTAGCGCCCTAAGAATCTTCTACTGAACAATTTACCTACAAAGCTTATTTATATAAACTACTAGCCGACCCGGCGACCCGTTGCTATATTATAAACTAAAATGGAACCTATCCTGTCATAAGTCGGAATAAAACCAGCAAAATGAAAAAAATATCAGAATTGGTTGACTTGTTTTGGAATTGAACGCAGTCAAACAATGACAATATTTTTTTATATAAATAGATTTGTCAAAAATTTACTAGTACAACAAAGGATATGTCTTGAAGTATTAAAATTAAAGAGATACTTAGCAACATTTTTTTCAGACTCTAAAGATGCCAGGATTTTTCATTACTAAACACCTGTTTTGAATTATAAGACAAACATCCTTAATAATGTCTGTCTTATAGTTTCTTCAAGCTTTTCTTTAATCTTAGCAAAACAATTAATATTAGCGAAACAAAAATATATAGCATACATTCAAACAAGGTGCACTTTGCTTTGCTGCGAAAGTAAACTACATATTTTTGTTTTAATAATGGATATGACTTCGGCCAACAGAAGCCCGATTCTATTAAATACAAACAATTAAAATTTATTTACAGTTACATTTAACGTAAGTAAACAGCTACATAATGGAAATCTACCCTAATGTAGGTAAAGTTACGAAGAAGCAGAGGCTTAGTAAGATCTTATTAGTATGGATTTGTTAGGCAACATCCTAATTAGCGGATCCAATTATAAATACTCCTTATTTAATTTAATTACCTGTGATTGTGCAACCTTAACTCTAATTTTGTGAACCCATTGCAGATATTCATTGAAACCACTATGCCGCGCCTCTCACAAACTCATATTATATGACAACATGAGTGGCCTTAAATGTTTTTAAAGCACATCTGAATATACAATTTCTTAGAAAGAAATGAACAAGAAATAGCAAAGAATAAATATTAATTTTTAACATCAACTTTGCTCATTATAACATCTCAATTGAAAGATGGAAACAAGTAATTTATTTTATTTTACCACGTTTTTCTTATCTCACTTTTCTTATTTGTTTGTCTGTCCGGGCAAAATCTTGCAACTTAAATTTGAGGCACTTTCCGATAAGCTAGCGAGTTGAAACTTTCTGGGTAGCTCAGAACCCGGTGACAATGCACGCTTAAACAACTTTCAACTTTCTAGGTGCACTTTCAGGTCAACTTTCGGCAACTTTCACTTTTGTATGGGGCTTATCCGATTGTTGCGTAACACATGGTTACTTCGTTGAGTTAATAATTGAAAAGAATAAAATAATAATACTAGATTTAAAAATCTAAAAATCCCACGTTTTTCAGTGTCCAAAAAAGGATAAAATAACCCGGCGGGGCCAAGCGAGGGGCCACTCAAAACGTGGGGGCGCATGTTACTTATGGACATGTAATGAGATGTATGATATGCATAGATGTTGAGAGTATTTGTAAAAATGCGCCCCCACGTTTTGAGTGGCCCCTCGCTTGGCCCCGCCGGGTTATTTTATCCTTTTTTGGACACTGAAAAACGTGGGATTTTTAGATTTTTAAATCTAGTTGAATGGGTTTGCTCTCGATCCTAATCAACCCCGGGGTCCAAGACAGGATATACAATGGAACAACCTTATCCAGGAGGTACCTATTTACCCTAGCTTTAAAAAGGGATAGTGATTATAATATAGGTTTGGCATTATTATTTTTTAATGTGTAAATATAATTTATAATTAGTTACTGTGGTGCGAGGTTAGTAGTACCAAAATGATTTTTAAATCATGGTTTGGTACACATTTTTCTTTGTTGTTTTCATTTTTTTATTTAAAAATCTCCAACAGAGGAAACATGGTGCATGCTCCTCCAATTAAAGGAGACCACAGCATGCCATTCATTTTAGATATTATATGCAATACTAACTTATTTAAAGGCCAAAAAAACAAAGTGACTAGATTTATAAATTATACTAATAATCTCATTAACAATTACAGTACAATAATCAAATAAGAAGACGAACAGTTAAGTGTTTAGCTTTAGGTTAACAATAGCAATTCCCTTATAGTTCAGCAATGTAGTTTAATTTTGATAGTCAAATTGGTGAAATTAATCAATAAAAATCATTAGGTTGAAAGTACCACCAGTCCACCACAGATTAATGAGTTAATGTAATACATTTGCAAATTTAGTACCTGGAGGCAAGCTCTGTTTTAGTTTTTCTGCCTTTTCCTTGTCAGTGATGACAAGAGTGTACAGGAACCGAGAGCAGCGAACCTTAAACTTCACATTCTCTGGGTTCTTCTTTATTTTAACAGCTGAAATGAAACACTATTATCAATGAAATATACTACATTGGCACATTAGCTAGGTTTGCTATGTGAGTTTGTCCAATCATTTCAAACTAAAACTATACATATCAAATTCATTGTTATAACAAGTGAGTAAGACTATACAAAGAGTATAAAAATACGAATAATAATGAGTTACTAATATCAAAAAAATAAGCATATTTGATGAATTGATTTAGTATACTTCTAGAATAAAATTAGACATTTTGTGATAATAAAACTTACATTTGGCGTCCTTCCTTCTCGCTTTTAAGAGGAAATCTTTGATATCTTTAATTTCACGCGGCTGAAAAACAAAATTTTGAACTAATTTATGAAGTAACTTCCAGCGTAACATGAACACATACTTTTTCTTAATTTAAAAATGCTTTTTTTTCAATATATCGAAATAAAACTTATTGAATTCTTTTGAATTTAAATAAGTTATAGACACCAATACATTTTGATAATTATTAGACCACAATATCAGTACAATAACAAATAAATTAATTGTTTCTTACCATCTTGAAATAAGAAAACGACAGCTGCGCTTATTCACACTGAAAAGGAAATATTTCTTCAAATAGTTGTAAAATACAAATATTAATTATAAGACCAATGCCGTAGGATAACGTAATCAATAAGTCAACACATAAAACATTAGATAATTCCACGATTCAGCGAGATTTATTTAAATAATATACAATAACACTGCTATTACCTGTCAATGTTTTCGAAAAGAGGTTATTTCGATTCACTTGCTTGACATTCCACTTGTCATTGTCAATTTATTTTTTTGTTCAGTTTATTTTAAAGCGAAGTGTATATTCTTATACAGTCAAATCTTCAGTTATTTCTTTTCTTAATTTGATAATAATAACGATTTTACTAGGCGATGCAGTCGCTAAGCATAAAGCTACGCTAGCACCATAAATTGGAGCGGAGCGTAATACCTAAAAAAATATTTTTTTTGTTCCGATGGATTTCAAAATTCGTGCTCCGTCACAATCTGGTCCTAAACCTGTTAAATCGATTCCACACAGAAAATATTAAAATCTCCAATTAACTAAATTATGATAAATAAACCAAAGGGGTTTGAAGATTTTTGTATGGAGGGTGGCCCTAACGTCGGCCGCCATTTAGTTTTTTTTTTTCAAAATTGCGGTGCACAACTTAAGTTATATATTTAGATGGAGGACACTTATACAAACAAAAAATGTTATGTAACATGATATTCTAAAGCGTCACATTTCGGAGTTATTCACCAAAATAAAAGTATAAGTAATATGTGACTATCCATGACAAAAGGTGTCTTTTGGTCGTTGGCTCTTACGACATTGTTCTTATTATAAGCGTTAAGCGCCCTATTGGCCATACCATCAGATACATTTTCCTGTGGTCACGTATTTTAGTTATGAGCGATAGAGATAGAAATATATGGCATGGGCGCGACACCAAGAATATCCTATTCAGCCTCCCGCTGCCTTCTTGGATTATATTATTTATACCGAATATGATTAATAAATCTTATATGTTGTGTTGTTTTGTTTTCAATTATTTTTATGTTTACCTACAAACAAATCATTATAATTAAACACATTTATATCTGATTCCTATACTGAATTATATTAAAAAGTGAATTTCTTTGTCTGATTCAGAATAAAAGTAAATACTTAAACAACATGAAATAGCTACAAAATAAATAAATAAATTCGTTATAACAACTGTTATTTTTATCTTTGAATAACTCAGAAACGTGACGTTTTATGATGTTATGTTATATAACATTTTATGCTTGTATAAGTGTCCCCTATCCAAATATATGACATTTATTGTGCACCGCGATTTTGAAAAAAAATCAAAATGGCGGCTGATGTTAGGGCCAAAACCTTCAAACCCCTTTTTTGTATGAAGGTGTGGGTGTGCCCTCTGAATTTCGGAAGGCAGAATGGTGATTTCCCTTATAAAGCCAAGTTATTTTATCGTAGAATAACAATATTTTTTGATTTGGACGGAACAACAGTAGATTCTTACAGATGATTATGTCATTAGTTAGAATCGGTGAGTTCCATCTTTAGAGAAACATGCAAGTAAGTTTTACAATATATCACGCATTGTAAATTATTATTTGTAAAATTAAATTACATTAAGTATTTTTAGTGTATCATTTTAATCACATTTGATTTCACAAAAAAAATGTAAAAAATAAATAGATAAGGACGAAGTTAACAACGTACAATCAGTAACCGAAAAGGTACGTTTTTGGAGGTAGGTTTGGTTAAGGTAGGTTTTTGATTTTTGATTTTGATTTTGAAAAACACGGTAAAGCTCTGCCTTTTATAGGATATGGCATTATGAGCAAACTTCCCTCTTTAGAATATCTAAGAACGCTGGTGTTCCTCTAGTCTCAGTTCTAACTGCAAAATATTTCCTGCTGTGCAGTAAGATATTTCATAACTGCAAAGGCCAGTAGAGAGAGAGTTGAATCTTGTTGAGAGGCTTCATTTGAGTGTCTCAACCTAGCTCTTCAGAGGGTTTCTAATTGGAGCGAAGCGACGCCCGGTGGGCTGAAAATCGCGTTACATGGATATAGAAACTTAAATTTAAAAAGTGATTTTTAAGCAGGATCATTGAAATTCTTCCTAATAATGATGATGTAGAAGGTAAACAATTAAATCTAATTTCGAAGTGGGGATTTGACTGCGCATAACCAAAGTAGGTATAAACAAAAAATGGACAGTGAGCAAGATGATTCCAGCATATTTATGACCTCTTTGGTTCCACTTAAGTTAGTTTCTGAAGGTAATAATACTATATGGACAAATCCAAAACCCTGTTCATCTACATATTGTCGTCCTATGTAGTTAAGCTTTTTGAAAGAGAGCAAAGAAGTTGTCTTGAATGAAAAAACAAGGATGGATGACGAAATTAAAACTTTGACACCCACAAAATATAAAAGGACAGAGGTTAGTCATCAGCTAATGATGACAATTTGTACGTAGTTGTCTGAAGCAAAATCAAATGCAGCGTGCTGCCTGTGTTTGGCTAAACCTACGGAGATGAATGAACCTGGATATCGTAACATCAAAGACTGTTTCCACTGGTGTATACGAATTTGGGCTATCATCACTGCACGCTCGGATCAATGTGATGAAAGGTCTTCTACACATAAGAGATGGCCTGCGAGAGGAGAAGACAAAGAGTTGCTACAAACAAGGAAAAAACAAATTCAAGATGATTTTTAAAGACGAACTAAATCTTTTAATAGACATAGTCAAGCAAGGATCAGGTACAACTAACGATGGAAACACAGCAAAAAGATTTTTTGAATTTCTTGATAAAACTGCAGCAATCACTGGACTAGACGAAGAACTGATTCGTAGGTTTGCTATTATTCTGCAGGTAATCACTTCCGGGGAGCTTGTAAATGTGACGAAATTCAAATAATATACGAAAACTACTACTGAAAAGTATGTGGAACTGTACGAGTGGTAATTATATGTCGTCAACCGTCCATAAAATACTCATTTATGGCGGAGACATAATTGCCGCAAATGCAGTAGTAACAATTGGAATTCTTTTAGAGAAATCTTCAGAAGCCCGAAATAAAGATTTCAGAAGGTTGAGGGAACACCACTTGAGGAAGAAAAGCAGACAAGCGTCGAACGAAGATATTCTGAATATGTTTATTCTCTCTTCAGATCCTCTCATTTCATCAATGAGGCTAAAAATGGAAACACGCAAGAAGCAAGCGTATTTATAGAAACCTTAGACCTTCTTCAACATCATAAATCTCCAATAGAGTTTGTGGATGTTATGGCTACTGTAGAGTCTGATTTTGAATTGAATTCTGATGATTGTGAAGATGATTAGATTAGATTTGTACTTATGTCTATAAAATTAATTGTATTTCTAATGTATTTTTATTTAACTTTAATTTATTGATAATTAGCAATTATTGTATACTTAGCTCTCTAAGATTAATTTACTTTCTGATGTATTTTTTATTTTAGTTTAGTTTATTGATAAGTATTTTTGGTTTTGTAATTTATTTCATTATACAGTTTTTTAAATTTAAATTGTCCTTTTAATTATAAAATCCCATTTTTGTAATTTCCTCCACGAGTTAAAGCTTTAAAATGTACACTTAAAATGTATACTGTTATACTGGGCTTATTAAATGGGTTAAGCGAGGCGGGCATGTACCATCACAGTCCACTTTGACATTTAACATCAGGCGTGACTGTAGTCAAGTGGCCAGCTACAT
The DNA here is from genome assembly GCA_927399485.1 of Calamotropha paludella. Classification (NCBI taxonomy): domain Eukaryota; kingdom Metazoa; phylum Arthropoda; class Insecta; order Lepidoptera; family Crambidae; genus Calamotropha; species Calamotropha paludella. Next base: position 28,236,847 of record OV656812.1, read on the forward strand.
ATTCAAAATACTATTGAAATACAGTCACACCTTTCAGTTTTTATTATTATCATCTAATAATTAATTGGAAAAAATGTTAAAGACGAAGTTGTATGGACTTTACACCCTTTGCTAAAAATTAAAAAAAAACGGTAAATAAAGATCAGGGTTCCCAACATAGGGGTTTTTCCCCTAAATTTAGGGGGTAAATAAGTGTGATGGGATTTTTTTAGGGGTGTTATATCGCACATACGGTGCTATAACGTCACTTATGCAAATGGTGTAATATTTCAGCATTTGAAAGCAAGGAGCATTTGAAAATTGAACATCCTTACAACGTATAGTTCTTCTCGGCTAAACAAATAAAATAATGAAGCTCCAACTTTGAACTTCATTTTAAAGTTAAAACAAACAAAGTAAAGACGTAGAGCAGAGGTAGGAGTATTTTCTCATACTCAGTTCAGTTTTGTCAAAAATTACATAAGTGAAATTATAGCACTGTATGTGCGATATGTTTAGGGTTATTTTTAGGGTTTTTGTGATCCTTCATAATTTTTCATATTTTATTTATCGAGAAAAATAAAGATGTAAAGTATAGGCCCTGGGACAGTCTTAACTACGTAATCAAATTTATTTTTTACCTAGGGGGTCATTCATTTATTACGTAAGACTATTTTCGCTAGTTTTTGACCCCCTCCCCCCCTATTGTAAGAAAAAATAAGAATAGGCCAACCCCCTTCCCCCTGTTTTATGTTTATTACGTAAGAATCTTAAGGCAAAAATGAATACACGTTTGGTTTGTTTTAATGTTTATTTTTCAAAGTAACAATTTTTAGCAATATTTATTTGTACTTACAAAGGTACTAATAATTTTATTTTTTTTGGTAGAATAAACTTTGATTTTGATTATTCATCTTTACCTACATAAGATTTTCAGTCCAGGGGCTCAAAACCCACTCGGAAAATGGACCTGACACTGAAACATCTTTAATAATAGGTGTTGCTTCTAGTTGGTAATTTAGGATTGTGATGGCATCAACGTTCACCCATTCCACATCAGCTCCGATGCGGCACAAAACTTTTTTGCCTCACCTTGAATATATGGCTAAAGCTTTTTCTTTTTCAATATTTAATTTTTTTGCAGCGGAAAGGAAATAATTTACATTATTCCGCTGCTTGGGTAGACAGCGGAATAATGTGGGGCTCTCCTTCGATCACCCACCCGACAACGACAACGACGAAGCCCAGTGGGTGACCGAAGGTATACCCACTAAAACTCGGCCCTTTGTCGGAAGCACCACTTTGGCTGGACAGCCGGCCCGCTACGGGTCCTTCACTGTCGGACGATGCCTAGGCACAAGTTGGGCTTCATCCGACACCCTCCGAATGGCGCTAAACAGCGGGCCTACCCACCTACGCCGCAGTGCCTTCCATCTTGTCCATTAGGGGGTACTCCCTTCGTTAAGGACTATGACCCCTGCCGATCTGCCATCTCCCAGCACCTTCCTCAGCAGAGGAGAGGTGGAGACGGCGTGCTCCTGCTACCCGTCCACCGTAGGCTCGTTCGAGAGAGGGGTTTTCCCTCGAACTGTGATGCACGCCGCAAACCAACGCCATCTTTTGCCCGGGTGTCTCCTTCTGATGAGCGCCGCGTTGGCATCATCCTCTCGCTCTCTCTTGGCGGCCTCCTAATGCGAAATTACGTTCTCGCAGATGGCGGCCGCCGCCTTCCATGACCTGTCGCTATCCAGCATGGCTTTGACCAAACCGGGCAACGAGAGGTCCCGCCCAACCACTGCCACCAGGGTGCCCCGCTGCGGAGCCCACGCCGGGCACACCTCTAGGGTGTGCCGAGCGGTGTCCTCTGCAGCGCCGCATCCATGGCATTGCGGAGCTGGCTCCCTTCCAATCCTGTGCAGGTACTTTCCAAAGCAGGCATGCCCGGAAAGTACCTGCGTCAGCCTGTACGTCGCCGACCCATGCTTTTGCCGGCACCACTCCCGCAGCACCGTACCAACCGCGTCGAGCGTTCTCCTCCCATACTCTTCATTTTGGAGCAACTGTTCCCACTCCGACAACAACGCCTCTTCAGCCCTCGCTCTGAGTCGACGCAGTTCCTCCGGCGCCAATCTTTCGTCTCTCTCCTCCGCTGCCTTCTTTTGCAGGTACACCTCCCTGAGGACCCGAGCTTCAAGCTCCCATGGAGGCGTACCTGCCAAAACGCATGCGCCCGCCCCCGAAATTGTGCGGTATCCTCGCACCAGCCTCGTCGCGATGACTCGCTGTATCCTCCGCAGTTTAAGCCGATTCTGGCTTCCAAGAAACCCCGCCTAGATAGGCGCCCCGTATAGCGCCATACTACGCAGCACTCCTGCAAACAATCTACGACAGTTCAACTCTGGGCCGCCGATGTTCGGCAGGAGTTTGCTTAATGCGCCCGCAGTGCTCTCCAGCCTAGGGGCTAGCTCCTTGAAATGTTGGCGGAAGTTCCACTGCGCATCAAGGACTAGCCCCAGATATTTGAATTGAGGCCGTACTGGGATCCACACTCCGTCCACCATTAATTGCGCTCCTGCTGGGTGGCAACCTTTTTTTTTATATACTATGGAAAATGCCTTGCGCATACTGCGCCACCGGGCGAGCGGCGCAGTTATGTGGGGCTCTCCTCCATCCCCCCACCCGGCCTACTGCCCGATGGAGGATTGGAGGCCTACCCACTAAAAACCCTAGTATGCACCCTCACACTGCCATTGCTCCCACGGGGCCGTTTTTGGCAATCATCGCGGGAAGCGGAATGTTGGCACGAAGGCCCCACCACGATAGGGGATGCCCGGATGCATTTGGGAATCCCCGCAGACGGGCAAGACCGTGCAATGCCGGCTCAGGACCGCCCATTCTTTGCTACCTGGTCTTGCCAGGAGGGAGGATGGCAATACCTCCTGCTGGGGGGGGGGGCAACCTTACCTTACCTAAACCTACTTTGACACTATATAATATAGGAAATACTGGTTAAGGTACCTTTTTATTTTTCAGATTCAAACAACCATTAATAAAATAAAAGTTTATTCTAAAACACTATTATGCGACTACTATACACAATGCCTAAAAACATTGTGCAAATTATAATTATGCATAAATATATAAGACCTAATTATAATTAAGCCACAGTTATGACAACGTAATATTACGCAAAAAAATATATGCCAATCTCGTTATGCCAAACTATTTTAGGAATAAATACATTATGTCAACAAAAGAGATCCTGAAGTTTTTATCTATACGCATCCAAGCGAGCCTCCGCACTCGCGCGGTTGCCCGCACTTTTTCAAAGTATAATTTTAGCTTTGTGCATTTTTGTGATCTTACGTAAGAACTATTGAGACTCCCTCCCACCCCCTTGAAAGAAAAAATAAGACATGGTCGACCCCCCTCCCCCCCTAAATCGTCTTACGTAATAAATGAATGTCCCCTAGCGACCTTGGACTTAGTGACATCTAGTGTACTTATAATCCAAGTACAGAACTTGAAATTTTAAATCAAAGTGGTGGATCTTGTACCATATTCAACCCATCTCCTAAAATATTAGGCTTATTCAAAGTCAACACGTATGACTTTATAACATCTGAATCGTCAGAAGAAAATGAAATAATATTTAACGTAATTAATTATATTTATTTTTATAATAAAAAAATAACAAAAATATGATATCATACAATTTTTTTAGGGAGATTTCCAAGTAATTAGGGCAATTTTAGGGGTTTTTGAATTTGATTTAGGGGATTTTAAATATTTTTAGGAGTTGGTAACACTGATAAAGACATTGACAATTGTCATAATGACATGACAGCGTCTCGTTTTGATAACTATGTGTGTGGTGTGTGTATAAAGTTACGATTACCTGTAGTAGTCGCATTAAATAGCGTAAAATCCTATTGTTTGCTCTTACTTGAATATAAGTAAGTGCCGTCTCAAACGATATGTGCAAAAGGCTAAAGAAGAGAGCACCGGAGGGTGTTCGCACAGGACAGACGGAGTTGAGGCTGAAGCAATAGCGGAGGCATGGAAGCTCGTGGTGGAGTCCGCTGCAGCGCGAGACTTAGCAGCGAGGCTGCGGCGGCGCGAACGACGAGTAACGGAGGGCCAGGGACAGGGCGACAAGCCTCGGACGCCGCGGCGGCTGCACTAAGGAGAGCCCGCGCTGCCGAACGGGCGCGTGAGGTTGAGGACAGCCCACCAGTGCTGCGGGACAAATGCCGGCGCCTTGCCCGGGCCTTGCGCAATGCCAAGCATCTAGTGGTCAGTTATTTCGCTATTAATTCATGCCTTCACAGGCGCTGTTGTGAAGTGACTTTCTAGCGTCATACTGGCCAAATTGTGAATGAAATTGATGATATTTCAGGTGTACACCGGTGCTGGCATTAGTACAGCAGCTGACATTCCAGACTACCGTGGGCCTCATGGAGTTTGGACGAGACTTCAGCGCGGTGAAACTGTTGGGTTAGTGATTCATAATTGCTTCCTTTGTTTTCATGATGTTTGTTTTAGTGAGTGAAAAGTGTCTAGAAATTCAGAGCCAATGAATGTACTCTGCTTTGTGTATGCATTGTTCACTTCCAAAAGTAAGTTGGTGGCATCCCTTAATAGGTGTTGAGTACAGTTCCTCAATAAATATTATAAGATACACAATCTATTCAATGCTGTTTGTTGAAATAAGCAATGTTTTTTTTATTAAACTTTTTTTAAATTCTAGCATTTTAACTGTTACAATTTTATATGTACTTAAATTTTTACTAGAAAAAGGAGCCTTTCTTTCTTTCATACAACCAAGGATAAATATGTACCTAAGATTCAAAGATAACATAAAAAATTGTAGATTCTGAAAAAAATATTTATTTATTTTGAAATACATTTGTACCACTAAAAACAAACATTCAAAAATATACACTACTTTCAACAAATATTTTTTTTAGCTGGCAAGTACAATTTTTTTTATTTTAAAGCTTAATGTTATGTAAATATTTTTAGATATTCAGTCTTAAATATAAAATGTATATAAGTTTATCAGCAACATACTGCTTTATGGAATTCTTCTGTTTTTAACATATACAGTAGGATCAGTAAACATTTAGTTATTTCATCAGCCTACGGACTTTACTAAAATACTGTGTTCCAGATCCGTGAAAAACTTGTTAAAATACCAGTAAGTGTCATTAGAAATAAAGCCTTTTATTTATTTATACATTCTGTGTAGTAGGTAATCACTTTTCGGTATTTGGTTGTCTTTTGAAGTGCTATTTGTTTGTGGTGTATATTTTCCTGTCAATGCCGCACTGATATCGTTTCGTTCTATGCAGGTGTGATTTAGTGTATAATCTTTAGTGATTTATTATATTAAGTATTAAATAAGTGTTTGTACGGATTTATGAATATTTTCAAATAACTTATACCAAGGTACATTTTTGGCCTGAAAAGAAAGGTCTCCTTTGAGAGATTTAATTATTTATTTATTTATACTAAACATCTTAATAATGTCAAAAATCACAAGTGATTAGTAAATCTAAGAATTTATTTACATAAGGTAAAGACAATGGCAACACTAGAATCTTAATCTCAATAAAAAAAAATAATAAAAATAATTTAAGTCACTTTCAAATACTAAATAGTAGTAACTATAAGGGTAGAAATTAAAGTTATGTTTTAAAGTACTCTGAATGACTTAATTATTTCTGAACTTGAATTGCTTTTGTCAATTATTTCTTTGTTTTAGAATTATGCTGTTATGCTAACAACACATTCTTAGTGACTGATACATACTTTTAAACACAGCTCTCTATTTCAAAAACTACTAAAGCGATTTTGATGAATCATTCACAGTTCCTTAAGTTGGACTATATACTTAGCCTGACTAAAAAATATTTTTTGTAATGCATTTTGAAGTTTTGAGATATGGGAGGACAAACATACGAACGTCTATGAAATTCGGCTCTTAGTTTACCGATTGTATTCTTTTCAATTATTTAAAATAACGATTTTATCTAGTCCTTCACTATCACTCTGTCTTGCTCTTGGAAATTTAGACATCAAATTTTTGTGTTAGTTGGTACTCTGTACCACAAACCACTGCTTTTACTTGACATATACCTAAATACCATCTACATCACCACCTTGTGATGGCTGCTCTGACAGGTCATTCCAAGCAGTAGTTTGTGATTAGGGAATGCAAATCTCGCGAGATTGGGGCTCAAGCGAGATCCCGCGAGTTTTTGAATAACAATACTGCGAGATCTCGCGAGATTGACCGTTTGGTGTGTTTTTTTTGCAAATAATCACAATATTTGAATAAATTAGGAAAAAAATAATAAATATTATAAGTATTATAAGATAAACATTTATTTTCACGAATTTTTCCAATAGACTTATATGCATCTAACTAACTCAATCACGTTAGCTAACAAAAACTATTAGTAAACAAAACAAATGCGCGCTGATGACGCTGCACGCCGACTCAATTTTCGACCAATCGGATGCACGAACGAATCTGAGAAACACCTCGTCCGCGACCGAAACGCACCGAACGAAACCGACAGATCGCAACTCCGTCCGTGTCAGTCCGCGCTTCAAATAAGACGTTTTTATGCTCAAGTGCAGTCTCGTTGAACTCGCTAGATCTCGCCTTTTTTTCGTCCGAGATCAATCTCGTTAAAAAAGGGCGAGATCTCGCGAAAACGAGATCTCGCGAGAACGAGATTGCATTCCCTATTTGTGATAACATGTTGTATAGTCAAATGTTACAACACGGTGCAAGTGTAATGAACGACTATACTACACGTGCATTTGTCACAATCAATGGAACCTCCATTTCAGTGCTGTGAAATTGAATATTGACTTAATGAGTTTCAACTGGGAAATGTAGAAACATAGGAAGATTTGGCATAGTAAAAATATGAGTGTGCTATAGACCACACGACTGAAGTAAAACTTCTTTAGCTCCATTTATAGATATATGAAATGTAACTGGCTAAGTGAGAAAGAAAATGTATGCTCGCACCTCTCTCTCTCTTGCTCCTACAGTAATTTATGCAACGTAATTCTCTCTCTTTCTATCTTCACTTATTGATATCTCCCTCTCAACTAAGTTCCTTCAGCTTTGCCTCATCACACTTTCCGTAACGCTCTCGTTACGCATACACCAGCTTACTCCCCAAGAAGGCGTGCATTAAGAAGTTTTACTTCAGAAAATCCTGATCATCAACTGTCGAATGTAGATTCATACAAATGTGAATTTCTAGATTGGGCATTACCAAAAATCAGTTTGGTTACACTGTAATAATTGTACCAATTCGGGTGCCGTTTGTTATCGTGATCTTAGTTGAACGAAGGGAGGTGTATCAAAATCATTATGAAGGGTGGATGCTATAGTAGTGTCGATGCTGTTGTGCAGGCGCGTGGAGGTGTCCCGCGCGGAGCCGACGTTCACGCACATGGCACTGACGGCACTGTGGGCGCGCGGCACGCTCAAGTTCGTGGCCTCGCAGAACTGCGACGGGCTGCACCTGCGCGCGGGTTTACCCAGGCGCGCGCTCGCCGAGCTGCACGGGAACATGTTCGCCGAACTCTGCTCGCCCTGCAGGCGGGTGGTGCTGCGCGCGTTCGACACCACTGAGCGGACGGCGCGCCACGCGCACGGTACGCGCCGTCTCTGCCGCCGCTGCGGCGCCGAGTTGCGCGACTCCATCGTGCACTTCGGCGAGCGAGGCCGCGCCGCCTGGCCGCTCAATTGGGCGGGCGCCCTGCGGCACGCGGCCAGAGCCGACGTGGTGCTCTGCCTCGGCTCCAGCCTCAAGGTAGCTAGCTCGTTTCTAACCTATACTTCAATAAAGTAAACAAACCACGGAAGCATGTAGGTCACTGTGTTGGCTAAATCAAGTGAATTTTAGGTATGTTTAAGACTACAGTCGTAAATGAAAATGCCCCCCACGTCATGGCGTACCATAATCGAGGTCCGAGCATTTAGAGGCGCCCTATGGCACCCCGTGTTTCCTTTCTGGCTAGAGCGCCGTAGTTAATTTGCACTAGTGCGAAGACTCCCTTAGGAAGATGTCGTTCATGTAGGAAACCAATGGCACCAACGGGCACAATTACTCCAATCTCCGGCATCTCTCCCTGAAGCTTGCAGTAGCCTGAAAAGGCTGCTAGCATTCTTGGAGTAATTGGGTGGGCTGGATAGGAGGAGAAACCAACACACGCTCAATGGCCCTATCACGAGGCTAAGTGCGGATATAGCCCCGTCAAACTAGCTAACCATAATGGTGGCTCGCTACTCTCAGCTTAAGGTCCATTTAAGGATCTCGCCGTCCCGAAACCCGGTATCGTTGTTGCAGTACTCCTCACACCTCCCGTATACTTTTCGGCAAAGGCAGACCAGTAATGATTTGGACGGTGTTGGCAGGTGCTTCGGCGCTACCCGCGGCTGTGGCGCATGCAGACGGCGCCCCACCTGCGGCCGGCGCTGTACATCGTCAACCTGCAGTGGACGCCCAAGGACAGCGTGGCCAAGCTCAAGATCAATGCCCGCTGCGACGCTGTCATGAGACAGGTACGCTGCACCTACTATTAAGGTGGAGCTAGTCTTAAGGCCATTGCACACTACGTTTTTTAATTTCACTGAGCTATTTTTTGTACATCATCACGTGTGTACAAATTCAAGCGCGAGACAATTAAACTTTGTAGTCTCAGCCAAACGTCGTCCACTGCTGGACAAAAACCTCCCCCAAGGATCTCTACAGCCATCGGTAATGAGGTGTCCGCATCCAGATGCTTCCCGCGACCTTAGAATAGAATAGAATAGAATTTATTATTTGTGAAACATAGGTAAAATATGATTATCATTGGTGTTAAGGTAACCTTAACCAGATCGTCGATCCATCGAATGGGAGACCTTCATACACTGCGTTTTCTGGTCAGTGGTCGCCACTCGAGAACTTTTCTGCCTCAACGGCCGTCAGTTCTACGAGCTATGTGCCCAACCGTCTGCCATTTAAGTTTAGCAATTCAGCGGTCTATATCGCTTACTTTGGTTCTCGTACGCATCTCCACATTTCTGATTGCATCACATAGGAAAACTTCGAGTATAGCACGCTTCATCGCCTTTTGGGTGACTTTGAGACCACATCTCCGTTCCGTACGTCATCACCGGCAGCACACACTGGTCAAAGACTAGTCTTAAGACGCTGCGAGATTTTCCAGTACAGAAGCATGAAATATCTTCCAGGGCAGCGGTATACAGTTTCCGAGTTATGGTGTTTCTCTGTCCACCTCGCTGCAACCGGAAAGGTTTCGAGTTCTGATCTTGGAGGCAGACCGACATGATGGCGTTTTCGTACAAGCACTTCAGCACTTCGATATATCGATCCTCGATTTGGCACCGTTGAAGAGACTGTCCTTCCCCTTCTTCGGACTGCACACAATCCTTCAATATCTCATCGCAACCTGCTCAATTCCTCTCGAGTTCAGCGAGCTTCTCGTCGGTCCACAATGTGCGCGTCTATAACAGCCAAGGCTAAATGTATTTGATGTTGGTAGCCTAGCATCTGCTGGGGATTGTTCGCACCCCCTGCCCCACCGTTACTGTGACTGCTACCATAGTCCGCGATAGTGGGGCCGTCGGAGACTAGGGTCCGTGCGGTTGTACCATAATCGCTACTACGTTTGGCAGATGTGTTGGCGATCGCAGAGTGAAACAAGGCAGTGCGCTTAAAATACATGATGTGCACATAATAGTCATTAGTTTATTTGATGAATTTACGTAATGATTCTTTGGCACAGAAATGTACTGTGTACAGTTTACACCGCACAAAGTATGTCATTACATCAGCATTTTGATATTAATGAATTTTAATATAATTAAGACAAGTTTTGTCGATTTAATTGGAAACTCATATATAAAGTAAATAAACATCTCATAATCCAAAAGGATTTATCATTTATCAAGATCCAGCAAGTAAGTTAAGTGGGCAGCATCAAGACACCAATTAACATGGTGGTTCTTCAGGCTCCATAAGCCGCTGGTTCATATCCGGCTCGATATAATGTGACTGAATTATATTAAAATGCTGACGCAGTGATATACTTTGTGCGGTGTACACCGTACACACAAATGTCATTGTTTGTATCTAATTAATAATTAATACTAAAGGGCCACTTGTAAAAACGAAAAGTATTTCTTACCTAAATAATGTGTGCCTACGCACGACTTAAGTTTACTCCTCAAGAACGATTGTCTTTGGATAGGCACAGAAAATAATAAAACAAAACTTCAAAATAAAATTGAAAGGTGCTCACGATAGGTTGCGCACCAAAAACGTAATGTTGTCATCCGATCACAATATTTTACTCTTCATATTTTTTCCATACCGGGCTCAGTACGATCATTTAACCGCATTCATTCAATAGCATCAATTTCCTAATCAGCACTTTTGTAAATGAAATATTTGATTTGAATTTAGTTGACTTTCCATCGCCTATCGCATTACTCATTAGTATCAGGATTTTAATTAATAACCGCTTTTATAATTGTGTGAACACGTAAAAAAATATGATAATTATCTTCATCTCGTATCATTGAAGATATAGCCTTAACATTATTGTTAAGGTTAAGATTTGGCAAGGACTCATATGAAAATCAAATCTCGAGGAGTAAACTGCAATATGGGGTAGTATGGTAATCATTAGTGATGTGCCGGATCGTCAAAAATGTAGATCCGCGGGTACGGATCTAAATACGGATATTTGGTGTCAAGATCCGCAGATACGGATACGGATACGGATCTTAACTTTCTTGCACAATCGGTGTCGGTGCGCGCAATCTTGATTTGAGACATGTTTCGACTTGCAATGCTCGGCGGGTCTTTCTTTTGTTTTGTTTTAGTTTAATGTGACACTGGGCATTTATTGGGCTGGTATTGGTACATGAGTTTAAAAAAAATGTCTACATAGAAGTTAAGTAGTGTAATTTGGAATTATTTTTTGATAATAAATGATGAATGTGCAAAGTGCAAAATTTGTGATGGAAAGTATTCTCGTAAGGGTAAAGGCACAACTTCCTTAAAAAATCATTTACAAAGAAAACATCCTTAAGAATGTTTTTTTATTCTTTAAATAAAAAAAACATTCTTAAGGATGTTTTTAAGAATGTTTTTTTAAAACATTTTAAACAAACTGTTTTGAAGAAAACATGTAAAAAGCTAAAATGTGGGATAATATAAACCCCAAATCAATAAAAATAGACTATTTGATTGCTGAAGTGTTAGCTTTATCGGATCTATCTTTTCAATACGTAGAAGAATTACGGTTCCGCCGATTGATAGACCATATTGTTCTAAATTATGTTTTAAAAGGTAGAAAGTATTTTACGGACCTTGTTTGTATTGAGCTTTACGATAAAGTGTCACTAAAAATAAAAGATATATTACAAGATTTGGAGAAAGTTTCCTTCACATCAGATATCTGGTCTGATTCTTCATCAATTAAATCACCTATTTAAGGCGAAGGGTAAGGTGCAATAGCGACGCCAATTGCTTTAAATTGTTAGCTACTAAACCAGATCTATTTTAAATAATTGTGGACCGTCAGAATCTCGGCAATTGGCGTCGCTAGTGCGCCTTACCCTTCGTCTTAAAGAATTTTATTTATAAATTTAAAATTAACAAGATAAATAGATCCGTAAAAGATCCGCCAAAAAGTAACGGACACGGACACGGATACGGATCTTTCTTCTGCCACGGGTATCCGCGGATACGGATACGGATACGGATATCCGGCACATCACTAGTAATCATACTCACTGTAGTGCAGCATTCAGAGGTAGCTTTCGATTCCAGGCAACCAAATGTTGAAATGAAACGACCTACCGCCTCCGTTTAGATAATCGGAATCTAAAATTACTTTTAAAATAAAGTCTCATTGCCTAGAACTACAAAGGTCAGGTCTTCCAATCCTTAAAATAATTACTCCATTTCATGTACCTTACCTTATATTATTATTACAACAAAAAATAATAAATATAATGTGTAGTACACATACACATTATATTTATTCTTTTTTTCCCCTTCTTTTCAACGACTCCTATTATCAACGAGATTTCACACATATTATTTATTCTAATATTTTTACCACCCGCGCCCAGCCACCGGTTAGGGTGAGGGCTTTTAACCGGTGTTTCGCCCATCCCTAGGGTGAAAACTTTACACCGAGCCCAGACCCTACCTAGCTGCTGCACACAGGTACATCTTGTTTTTTTTTATAAAATTGCGTGTTTGCATTTTTTTAAGGATCTTTAATTTTGTGAGTTGTACATGTGTGCTGTGTAAAATAAACTAATTTATTATTATTATTATGAATAGTGTTTGGTGTGTGTGCGCAGGTGGCCCGTAGGCTGCGCCTTCGCGTTCCCCGCTACCGGATGGACCGCGACCCTCTGTTGGCGCACGCGGTACCTCTAACAGCCGCCGAAGCCCACACCACTCGCCGACCTCTACTGAGGGCGCCGTCGCTCGGGGACTACTCCTCCCCCTCCCCTTCACCTACCCCCTCTCCCTCCCCAACTCCTTCGCCTTCCCCCTCCCCCTCCGCCTCCGACTCGGACGAGGAACTCCCGTTGTTGCGCTTAGCTGAACGGCTGCGAGCAACCGATACGCCTTCTTCAGCGAGTTCCCGACCAGCGCCCCATTCGGACGGAGGGAGCAGGTCCCCGTCGGATGAGACGAGCCCCCCTTCGCCATTGCTAAGCAATGGCATCCCTTGCCCGAGCTCTCCGTCGCTGTTGTCTGCAAACGTTGCAACCTCGCCTTTGCCCACGGCTCGCCTTTCGTTCGACCCGGGCCCGCCCACACTCGAGCTGAACCCTTGGCTCCCATCACCTCCTGTGAAGTGCGACCCTCCAAGCCCTCGGCTGCCCATGCCTCCTGAGAAGTGCGACCCTCCAAGCCCTCGGCTGCTCCTGCCTTCTGGGAAGTACGACCCTCCAAGCCCTCGGCTGTCCTCGTCTCCTGTGAAGTGCGACCCTCCAAGCCCTCGGCTGCCCCCGTCTCCTGAGAAGTGCGACCCTCCAAGCTCTCGGCTGCCCCTGCCTTCTGAGAAGTGCGATCTCCCAAGCACTCGGTTGCCGTCGCCTGTTTCGACTCCGCCCCCGCCAGGCATCGAACCCCCGTCGCCGACTTGTCGGACGCTCGGCCCCGTCGTTCGACCGCCGCAGCCGAATACGCCGAGCCCAATCAAAGTTCCGCCTACTATCAATAAACCATCGCCCGTATGCTCGAGACCGCCGCCCGATCTTCTCCGCGCTTTTCAGGTATCTATCCATTTCATTGATAACATCATATATCATTATGAGATTTGTTTCAGATAAATTTAATATCGTCGCCGATAAATCCAAAGACGTGACCATCACCGTCACATTTCTTTTCGACCATTGGTGACGCGTTTTGTAAGTTTGAATTGCTCTCCCTTATTTTTCAATTTCTTTGTAATATTTTCTGGGTTTAAATAAAAACTTAATAAAAAAAAATAACTTTGAGGTTCAATGTTAAGACGATAAAGAATCTAGAAAAAAATATAAGAGACAAATTTAAATTTTATGCATATTCCCTATTATGAAAATTATGAGCTTTTCAGAGCAAAAAACGTGATCCTTTAATTTTCTCAAAATTCGATCAAGTGAAACAAAAAAACGGCTGGCTGGATTAATTTGTTTCTTTGTAGAGTTTTTGTGGACATATTGAACTGTAAAAGGCACACTTAACATTAGTGGTTTCCTCAATAATTTCGATCCAGCGCTTGATTTTCCAAAAAGCCACCAAAAGCCCTTTTTTTGTTGCATTTTCAAATTCATGTGACAAAAAGAAAAATTTTTTTCGGAAAAGCAATGGCTAGTCGTTAAAGATATTTCATTCAAGTTTTGAAAACCCATCTTTCACTTTCTGTGCGATCATTGGTTGTTGAGATATCGATAATCAAAGACAAAAGGATCCTTTTCCATTTGAAGACAAGAAGTAGACGTATCAAGGTCTATAAAAAATAAATTAAAGCTAAATGAACAAAGTATCCGACCCTTATAGTGGTTAAGCAAAAAAATTTTTCCACGCCCGTAGACAAAAAAATAAAACTGAAAAAAATGTTGAGAATTTTTTGTTGCTGGTTTTTCTTAGATTACTCTAAAACCGCGGAGGCTACAAAACTTTAAAGTTCTAATCCAAATACTAGACACTTGGAGCTACAATTTCCTTTTTTTTTTATTTCCTGTACGACCATTTCTCTCAAAGTTACGGCCTGTTGAGAATTGCCCAAAAATTTGGAATATTTTTTTGATCCCTTAATTTTTTCCAGTAGTGTATAATGAAGTGACGTATGTGTGCTTACGTGAATTGTTAATTCTGATATTTTTTCTTTTATGTATGTGGCTGTAGTATCAAATAAATGCGTTATCTATTTATCTACGTCTTTGGTTTTATGCACTCGATTGTCCCGCAAGTGTCAATTATCTGACGAAGTAAAGTTGGTGCAATTACGGCATTTCATTTATCATCACCAAATTTATCATTATCATTTCTTATCAATATTGTATGAACTATACAGAAATATAATTATGTATATTTATTTGTTTGCAACTTACTAATCTGTTCTCCTTCCGCTCCTAACGCCAGGTGAGCATGCGTTCTGGCGAGGCGACCATTTTACTCCGTGCCCAGCACGCGCCTCCCCCTCGCCCCCCTGCCCTCCATACGCTGCGCAGCTTTAGGATGATCCGCCCCCGCCCTCCGCCCCCGCTCAACGGCGCCCTCCTCCCCAAGAAGGAGGAGCCCGACCTCAAAGAGGATCTCGTGAAGCGCGAGTTCGTGTTGAAGACGGAAGACTCGGAGGAAGCGGCGGCCGGTGCGTTGGCTGCGGCGTGTATCGCTCGCGCTGTACTCGTATGCCGTGGTCAATTATACCCGGGGTTACACACGATCATTGCCCCTTCAGTGGCCGAATGCGCGTGGTGTCAACGCCGCCACGGCTCCCGCCGGTGTCTCTGGTATGGTCCACCGGAGCCCGGGGGGCAGCACTCGGACGCCAGGGGGCGTCGCCGACGCGCCCCCTGCGCCTGCTGCGAGCCGGGCGCCCCCACCCCCGCCCTAGCGCCGGCCCTGGACGACGGCGGCTGGTACGGCAAGGGATACCGCAAGGGCCGTCGCAAGCGGCGGTAGCGACCGCCACCGACTGGAAACTGTGATCTAGTGACCGGTGACGATAACGCTCGGATAATCTACTAGTGATAGTGAGGTGAAGTTTTAGTGCCGTGAACATTAAAAGTGACCTAATTCCATGTGACATGCTTGTTAGAAAATATTCAGAGAACTGAGGTCAGTTCCTCGCTCGTCTCGTTCTGGATCTGAGAGTGAATAGTATTATTGAAGGTGAAATTCGGTTGTTTACTTATATTTCTGGATCGATGTTAAACCTAAAATAATTCAGTTGTAATGAAATATTTAATGATTCGTTTTAGTATCCCTAAAACAATTAATATTTTTTTGAAATGCTGACCAAAATTGGTATTTGTAAATCCGTCTGTACCATTATAGTCTAGTCAGTCTTACAAGCTGACGGAAATAACGAGTGAGGAAGAAAATTACTGGATCTCAATCCAAGATCCTCATAATCTTGGAAGTTGAACAATAAACAAATAAATATAAGTATGAAATATATACCGAACAAGTACCACCATTCTACAAATATGTTTTCTCAAATATTCTTGGCAATGAAATCATTAGTTTGACAATATTCTGCGAGATAAATCAATATTGCTGTAAAAATCAATCATTTCATTATGCTATTATGACAAGATACATCTGTTGTACAGTTTGAAAGTGGAAAGTACTTTTTCGCCAAACCATGGCAACCAAAGAGCTAACTCATCAAAGATTTTATTTAAATTACAAATTGGATTGCAGTTGGAAAGTTATGCAAATGAATACCTTGGCGCATGAAAAAGTATTGCTGTTTGTCTTTGAATGATGATTTGGTGATACATAATTTGAAAGTATCGATAGTCAAAAGAATTTCTGCACATTATTTGAGAAAGGTACTGTGATGACTTTGACTGCATCCAGGCATTATGTATGACATGAAAACCGAATTGTGTTCCATCCATCAATGCCTGTTCTGCCAGCCGCTGCAGTAGGGTATTTGACTGCAATGAAAATATAGATTAAACTATTATTAACTTCACTGTGAACATTTTTAAACTAATTTAGCCCACATATAATTTAATGATTTTTATAAGAAATTATTAATAAAATAATTAAAATTTTATGTTCAACTAGGTGATTGAAAATGCACGGAATAGGCAAAATGACGTGACGTCACCCGCTTGTTAACAGTCAAAGTCAGTCTAAGTTGAACGTATTCAGATTCGACAGCTAAAAGTTCGTTTACTAGCCGGTGACGTCATGATATCAAGTAACATGGGCGCAAGTGTCTTTGGCGTTTTGGCGGGTTTTTTGTTCATTTGAACATTGTTAGTGATTTTTATAGAAAATAGTGAAATTAACAAAGACGGCCAATGTTTTATGCTCTAATGAATTATTTGAGATAATATCGTTAAACCTGTCAAATACCCTATAGTGTACTATTATATTGTATTTTGTAACATAAATAAGTACAGTCGCCAGCACATCAAGCTGTACACCTTGACATTTGTACCTTATGCCATTGTAATAGAAATCGTTTTATTTTTATGGTGCCAAGCTTGATGTACTTTCAACCGTACAAATTACAATAAGCGTGTGCAATCATGAAAATTGAAGCACATTGGCTTAGTAACGGCCGTACATTTGGATGACCTGTTTTTAATAATTTTATATGAAATTAACACAAATGTAGAATAAACATTTCTATTTCCATGTTGGTATAAAGCGTATTTTGATTTTGTGATTCTCCGATGGCACCATCTGGGTTCGGTTATGTCTGTCTGATTTAGATCAAATGTAATATATAATGTAATTGAAACATAACACAGGGTTAATTTAAAACCACCTATTATAATATGAGAATGAACAAAATGAAGTAATTTATGGACAACAAGACTGCCTTTGTGAGTTGTGTATTTGATGACCGTTGATAAATCAGGAATTAAGCTGACATGATGTACCACTACCAGAGAGAAAATAAAAATATTTGAAATAAATAAGTTTTGTATTATTCTTTAAATATCTCTCAATTTTAGTTTTTTGTCGACTGTTTGGTGCAACGGTAGCGATCCTGCCTTTTGCACCGACGGTCCTCGGTTCGAATCCCGGTAGGAGCAGGTGTTTGTGTGATTAACACAAGCATTTGTACCTAAGCCATGGCTGTTTATATTTATTACTATGAATATTACATATCTATGTATTATATATGTATGTCTATCCGTTACCCTAGTATCCATAACACAAGCCTTACAGTGCTTACTTTGGGCTAGGCTAATTGGTGTGAATGTAGGAAATATTTATTTATTTATTATTTACGTTAGCTTAAACAAGGACAATAGACCAACACTTTTAGAATAGACAATGTTCATTTTATTAAGAAATGAGGTAAGGTGGCCATTACTTCATTTTATAAAGCGATATAAATGTTTGCCGCATAATTCCTTAACCTCCCTTTTGAAATAAAAAATCCAATTATCAATAAAACTCGTTTAGCACGAGGCTTTCGAGGTCAAGTGACAAAATGATCGCGTCCGCATCGATTGATTATAGATTGTGCATGACCCTTTAGTTGATAGATAGATAGATACGTTTTATTCCATTTGTACGCACATTATATGTTACCATTAAAAGAAAATAACGAAATCAAATTAATAAATTCATCGCACAACCAGCATAGGTAGGCTGCACCTGTGTGCAGCAGCAGGAATGTCGTCAAGGCTCGATGCAACAAAATTTTACCCGGAAATAGGTGAAGCACCGATTTTCAGCCATCCCCTTAGTTGATCAAATGAAATGAAAATAACTTTATTCAAATGCACTTAAATATAAGTTGTTTTGAATCGTCCAAAATTTTTAGCTACCACCCATTCAGGACGTCTTTTAACTGACAAGAAGAAAGGGCGCAAGAAACTCGTCAGCTTTAAGATATATTATTATAATAGAAAAATACTAGAAAAAATCGACTCGGGTCACAAGTGAATCTCAGGCGGGAATCGAACCCGCAAACTTTGGAAATCCGGTCCAATGCTCTCCCAATTGAGCTACCGAGCCTTGCGAACACTCGTCGAAATTTTCTAGTACATTCCTGATTTTACGCTGTAGGCCAGCGTTGTTTCATCAATGAGAGGAACATCCTCTCGTATTCGAAAGAAACATTTTTACAAATGTTTGGTCAATCGATTAAGATGAAACAGCCATGTTAGATTCAGATCAGCTTTAACAGAGGTAACGAAATTTACAATATAATACGCCGTCACCATACCTTATCCACAAAAAAAATCAAATTAATATTAGTGTTATGATATTATTAATTCGTTGTTTACAACAAAGGCAAGTATCTGTTTTAAGTAAATATCCCTCAACATTGCAATAATATACAGGGAATAAACGACAAACGCTCAACCACTTCTTAGGGAACGGAACGACCCGCACCACATGCCAGCACCCAAGAGATGTATTAAGAGAGCAGACGAGGGCACAAGTAAATAAGAAAGAACGAAAGTCAATGTCATATACAATTAAATTATTGTCAAGTTGAATTGGCATTGACGCAACATCAAGGCTTCTGGGAACTCCATGTTTTGTTTTGTGCTTCTTAAGGACCGAATATACCCAATAACATTGCCTTACCCAGGCACCAAGCAATGTGGTGTTTTTAAGTAATCTAATATATATTTAATTGTATATTTCTTACTTTAAAAAATTATAGATTTTTCATACAAACCATCAACAACTAAATTTTTCTAAAGTCCTGTAGCAAGAGTCCACTTATTTTATTCTTCGCCTATATCATCCACTTACGGATAGAATTTCCAGAAACGACGAAATATATTGTCTTATAATCAAAAGATTATTAACAATTAAAAACTTTATTAACTACAAAAAATCATCGACAACGTTTAAACGAGGGCAAGCGCCTCAATATTGACTGGCAATGTTTTATTCAAGTCGGCTTCCCATTGGTGCCTTTGCCGTTTCTGTGCTTTTTCTAACGAAGCGTCCTGAACTAAAAATAACAACGGGGACGAGTGTGCGGCGACTAGTCGTGGCAAAAATGTATCAGTAAACAGATTGGAACATTGACATCTGAAACAGTATGAAGTTCCGGATCAGTGATGTTTTATTTATTTAATTAGGTATGCCAACATTTTTACACCACAACTTACACATTAAATAGAAAATTGCTTACAATTAAAAGTATAGTGAAAAACAATTATAGACAAACACCACATCAATATATAAAACACATTATTAAGGCAACAAATCAACGTGCACTCTCAAGCAACGAAACAAAAAAATAAAAGAAATAAAACCTACTTACTAATATTATATTATGATTCTTCTTTATAAGATGGTGAAGAAAGTTTAAAACTTGTTGTGCTATTAACACAATCTATCTATTTACTTATAATAATAATATTATTTCAACAAAATGGAAGTACCTATCATAGGGTTTCTTTTACGCCGGGATTTGTATCAGACGTGATATTTGTCTGATATTAACATCGTTACAAAACTATAATTTACAATAAATAGATATAAGAAAAGGTGAAATCGGATATTCCTTTAGCTTAGGACTGACGGCTAGTATTATTTATTAAAAATATGTATATACAATGATTGTCATACATACATACATATTAAAATAAAAGTATTTCAGACATGTCTGTTAAAGTAACTCAGCGTTGTGCGCGCATTTCGCTTCTCTCTCATTCACTCGCGTTGCTCCGTTCGTCGTCGAGTCGGTCGAGATAAATCAGTTCCAAATGATACATTTAATCAATTCAATTTATTTTGAATGGGTTCGCTCTTGATCCTTATCAACCCGGGGGCCAAGACAGCATCCACGATGAAACGAGCAAACCCAGAAGGAGCCTATTCAACCTGGCTTTAAAACGGACGGGTTATATGTACTCGGAAATACAGACGCGGGTAATTAATTGGATCATAATTAATGCTGTATTGCTTAAAATCGCTTCGTAAATAAGCCATTATTTGTCGTAAATAATAAAGGATAAAAATGGTTATTATGGGTTATCCCTAAAAGATAGAAATATGCCATCGCGGACTTTTTTAGACCTTTTTAAGGTGTAAAATACTTTAGTACATTATTCTGATCTATCTCGTAGGGTTCAGCTAGCGTTTGCAATGTAAGCGCAAAAGTGTTTATTTACGACGTCACATTAGAAACCTTTAAAATATCAGTGTTTCTCTATTATATTGTGCGTATATTATACAGATAAACCTTCCTCTTGAATCACTATATCTATTTAAACAAACCGCATCAAAATACGTTGCATAATTTTAAAGATCCAAGCATACATAGGGGCAAACAGACAGCAGGGAGCGACTTTGTTTTATACTATGTAGTGATGATGTCGAGCAGCGCTTGGTGCGACAGGTAGAAATAGCAACCAACAACATCGGGCAACTGGTATGAATCATTCGGATCTCATTTATGTTTCGGAACACTGAGTCGGATCATTGAGGAGCGACACACGTCTAGCGGCGACGACGCCATAACCATAGATACTGAATATACGGAAACCCATAACATTACGCACGCCGCAACCGGCAACCGGCGCCCGCGCCGCTCAGCTGGCGTGATATCGGCATTTATTATATAGCGCGGATGTCGCTATCTTAATACAGTTTCCGCTTCAAATGTAACAATTTTTTTAACAAATGTGTTGTAATTCTATATAAGTGCTGGTGAAACAGTTAACGATAAGTAACGGTGCCTTGGCTGTTGCAGTTCCTGGTTTCTTATAAAGTTTGAAGTAAGTTAAAAATTGACGTACCTATCTATTGACTATCAGTTAATGTTTTTCTGTATTATTGGAGCGGAGCGAAGCGAAGCTCCCATGGATCAGCTTCAATGGCGCAATGTCTGTTACGCCATAACTTCCAGAGGTCTTAACCGATTTTAATATTTTTTATGGTGAATCAAATCAACAGGTTTAGGACCAGGTGGTGACGGAGCACGAATTTTGAAATTCGCAAAAAAAATATTTTTTTCTTTTTTAGGTATTACGTTCCGCTCCAATATATGGTGCTAGCGTAGCTTTATGCTTAGCGACTGCATCACCTAGTTATTTGTTTTTCATATAAGCGGTGATGTTTGCTCTATTTATTTGTTCATATAAATAGTAAATGCTTTTCTTTGACACACTATCACATCAAAATTGTAGATAGTTTAAGGCTACATATTTTTTGGATTTGATGCACCCTTTGACTTTTTTGAACTTTTTCCTGATTTTTTTTTTGTGGGCGGTGTCAGCCGTTATTTTTCTGTATTTAACTAAAATAACCAATTCTTTGACGTCAAAATAAGAACATGAAAAATGCTGACTAGCCGTCACCCGCCAGCTTCACTTGACGAAATTTTTTGCAAAAAATTCTGAAAAAATATGGTTTGATTAATAACAATCAAAACAATTTTTCAACAAAACTTATATCAATGAAAATAAATAATTATAAGCTCAGCGAAGCTGGCGGATGACGGCTAGAATATTGCTATAAACAAAAAGTAATTTAGGACATAATCAACCGATGTCACGTCGATGTCACGTTTGGATGTGTCATAAATTAAAAATTAATATGCCTTTTATTTCTTGAGGTCCGCGCCACTCTCACTATTTGGGATAAAGGTGGTCGTATGCTACTACTACAAATTCTACCAAATGACTGGGTATTCCGGTCGGCACTTGGTAAACAATAACTTTTTTCTTTCTTTTTAGTTGTTGTTTTAATACGATTTTGAATCTTGATTCGTAAATAATTAGGGGCCTCCTTCGCCTCTGGCCCTGATGCTAGTGTAGGTGGTAGTACCCTCGGAACTGACTACTGTGTAGGTATACTTTCCATTCCATCGTTTGTGATCTGTTATGTTTTCAGAGATGAAACAGGGCGCGCGCTCGGTGGTGCGTGCGTTGCGTCGCCGCCGGTCGGCGTTTGCGTCTGCGTGCACGTTGGTGGCGCTAGTGTCTTTGGCGGTGGCAGCGCGAGTGCTGTGGACGCCGACGCCCATCAGCGTCGCCGCCGACTTCCCCGCTCGCCCCGCCCGCGTGGCGCACCTGCTCGCCGATATCTCTTCCAACACCCACCCCATCCCGTGAGCACCGAGTATCGTGTAATAGGGAGCTTACACGTTCGGTACTTCATCAGTCTGATCCAAGACTGACCAGTCTAGACGTTTTTAAGCACCATTAACATTGTATTAACTATAACATAGGATAGTAAATACAACAATTATAAGCGTTAACCACATTCGATATATCATTATTACTCTAGTCAAGTAAACGAGTATTATTCACACATCCCATAAAAAAGATAATTAATAACACATTGAAAATAAAATTACAAAATAAATAAATCAAATTAAATTAAAGATTAAGAAATTAAATAAAAAAGTTAAAAATATAAAAAATAAAAATTTCAAAATGATAATAATGTCAAATATATTGTTATAAAAAGTATGTTTTCGTGTTTTCAATAATTATATAAGATGCAAAAATATCTAATGCAATTAAGATATAAACTCATTTGCAAAAAAAACGGGCACCTAAGCAATGAACCATTTCAAATGTTAATATTGCTTTGTTTGATAATTATAGGTAGTTATATCCTCACAATTTGGTATATTAATAAGAAAATAATCGTTTTCATCAGTATTTCATAAAATTTTGATACAATTTATGGGAAATAATGCTAAACCTCACTAGTAGTGTATGTTCGCTAGTAGTGCATATGCTCATGAAGTAAAAATAAAAAAGTTTTTTTGTTTGTTTTTCTTTAATAAAGTAAAAGCAGATAAATGTTTAGTATCGAGTGTGACCCCCTCTAGCTAAAATCACAGCTTGAATTCGTCTGGGCATGCTAGCGAGTATATCCCGGATACTTGATTGCGGAATACGTTCCCACTCCGCAGTAATCACATTCTTCAGCTTTCTGATGGTCTGCGGAGCCGGTTGTACTGATCTCACACGCCGTTTCAGAACGTCCCAAACATGCTCTATGGGATTGAGGTCGGGACTTCGAGCTGGCCAATCCAAACGACGAATGCCGACCTCTTGCACATACGCTTTAACATCGCGAGATCGGTGGGCGCGAGCATTGTCGTCCATAAAAATGGAGTCTTCACCTAGAGCGGCCAATGCGGGTTGTGCATGAGGAATTAGAACTTCCGTTATGTATCGATGCCCAGTCAGTGAGCCGTTTTCAATGAAGACTAACTCTGTACGATCCATTGAATTTATTCCTGCCCAAAACATAACAGAGCCCCCAGCATAGGGTGTGATTTCTTCGAAACATGCCTCTGCAAAGCGTTCTCCTTGTCTTCTTAGCACTCGCCGACGTCGATCTTCACCGAACAGAGATATCCTGGCTTCATCAGAGAACAAAACCCTATTCCAATCCTTATAAGTCCATGATTCACAATTTCTAGCGAACCTAAGCCTGTGAACTCGGTGCTCACGGAGTAATTTGGGGCCGCGGGCCGGGCGGTGACTGCGTATATTGGCAGCGAGAAGCCTCCTCCTGACCGTCCATAGACTAATATGCACATTTCTTACTTCTTGGAGAATGTTCTTCAGATCCACATACGAAGATTTGCGATTTCTCAATGCGCGACTCACAAGAAAACGATCATCCCGTGGTTGGGTACATGGTTTTCTTCTAGAACCAGGCCTTCTCTCGACGGAACCAGTCTCCTGATATCGGTGCCAGGTCCTTTGGACCGTCGAGCGACTAACATTCAGCCTCCTAGCCACGAAGCATTGGCTGCAACCCTCTTCAAGCAGTGCGATAATTTTGGAAGCTTTTACCATTTTATCTAACATTTTCGATACAGCCAAACAGCAATAAATAAAGCTTTGACAGTCAAGGATATGAAATTAATCGATGAAAATTTAATAAAAGTTATGAAAGTCGATGTTTACTTCTGGAACTTCGCGCCAAAAATGTAGGATAAAAAGGGGTTTTCTGTAAAAATGAGCATCAAATGAAAATTTGAATTTAGAATGTACTTTTTTAAATACCACGGCATTTTTAAAACCGGCCAGTAACGTGTACAAACGATTGAAACCTTTTTTGTATTGTATCTTTTTAAAGATGAATGAAAATCAAAACCGCCCGTTTTTTTTGCAAATGAGTGTAATAGTAAAATAATAGAAAAAATCAACTCGGGTCACAAATGAAATTTCAGGCGGGAATCGAACACGCAACCCCCTTTGGAAATCCGGTCCAATGCTCTCCCAATTGAGTTACCGAGCCTTTTGAAAAATTGTCGAAATTTTCTAGTAGGTACCTTTGGGTCGAGTCGAGTCGAGTCGAGTTTTTCTATAGTATTCTTCTTTTATAATAATTTATGTTATAAGATCACATTGAAAAATGCATAAAATATATAACAATTATAAAAAAAAATGAGATGTCAAAATTAAAAATTTGATAATTATAAATTACTAGCTGAGCCGGTCAAGGAACAAATCCAGTAAAATGAAAAAAATCATCAATATAAGTTGAGTAGTTTTGGAGTTCATCGGCGCCATACACTGCAACGTGACAGAGAAATTTTATATAAGTAGATAATAAAACTGTATTTGTCTTTGAAAAATGGTAGTCAATTTATATTTTAATAAATGAAAAATAAATAAATAAATATTTCCTACATTCACACCAATTAACCTAGCCCAAAGTAAGCACTTTAAGGCTTGTGTTATAGATAGTAGGGTAACGGATACACATACATATATCATACATAAATAAGTAATATTCATGGAAATATATACAAACATCCATGACTCCGGTAGAAATGCTCGTATTCATCATACAAACATCTGCCCCTTCTGGGATTCGAACCCAGGACCGTCGGTGCGAGAAGCAGGATCGATACCGTTGCACTAAACAGTTGGGAGTGGATTGTGTCAAAATTTAAAATTCTTATTTATGAACGACTAAGGACTGCTGCAGTAGCACCAGTTTTACATATTTTATCGCGTTTCTGATCGTTAATATTTTCGTTATAAGAGAGTAAGGGTCTCCCCACATTAATCGACGCAGAATCAGCTAACACCGGTCAAAAAAGCCTTTATGTCTACGAAATAAGGGTGTTACTAATACCATTCGCATCGGCTCGGCTCGGACGACACGTTGCGACGCCGGCCGACGGCGAAACGAGCCGTTTGTCGATTAGCTGATCGCATCCGTACGGCGCTGAATCTAGCGGAACGTTTCCGACTGCTGCCGAACAGCGCCGGAGACGGTCGAACGGCGCCGGAGACACCGAGAACCGATGGTGGTGGCACAGGCGCTCGCGATTGCAGTCAGTTGAGTTGATCAGTCGTACGCTGCTGCTATCTACGGCTATCCGGAAGAGTCGACTGCCGAACGAATGTGAACATCCGTCGCGACAGCCGTAAAAGTAGAACAACAGATCATGGATACGAGGCGAGATGTAAAAGATATCATTTTTTACCCCTAGAAAAGAGACGACAAGTATCCGACATTTGCAGTTTATTGAAAATTGCTAATGCCACTATAGATTGTCCTGCTTTATTAGAGCAAATAAACATTTGGGTTCCGCGTAAACTACCGGTGAGGCATACTCAGCCTCTGGCGATACCACGCGTCAATACTAATTATCGTCGCAACTCCTTTTTTATACGAGCTAGCAGTTCTTTCAACGACATGTCAAAAAGCGGTGGCGAATTGGAATTATTTAGTAGCAAGCCTAAAGATGTGGTGAAAATTTTTTCTTCGAAATTTTTCGGAACATACCCTTAAAATTATAAATAATAAATAGTTTAATTTTACTTTAATTGTTTTATGTAGTTATGTTAATTGTTATTGTTACCTAATCTTAATCTTAGTGTCCACTTGCGAGTACCTGTTAATAGCTTAGTCTTTACCAAGTTTTGTATTAATTAGTTTTATAAGATACGCTGTTGGTATTCCGAATAAAATAAAATAAATAAAAATAAATAAATAAATTAATGTCTTTTCAGCAGCGGTAATACATGGTCGCTAGAAGAAGAGTCGGGCAACTACACGTCGTGGCGTTACGCTGTGTCGTATGTTTGTGGCGCCCGATGTGCTGGTCGTATGGCTGTGGAGGCGCACGACCTCACTAAAGACTCGGTCGTCATTCCTCGGCACGGTGTTGCCGACGCCCACCGTGTCGTCGTGCGGTCCACGGAGTGTACTTCCCTGCCTCTGCTACCTTGGCCGCAACTCTGTGGTAAGCTGGACAATGGTTATGTTGTAGGGGCTTCTAGCGTCAATGGGGAGAAAGTAATGCTGAGTCTGCATGAGTAACTCAACTCTGAACCGGTTCAAATATTCAGATCAAATAAACTTGAACCGTTGATCTGCAGCTCACTAGGTTAGGTAACCACGGACGGCGACACGAAACGTTTAGATTTAGGTACTGAGTGAGCTGATCTGTGTACGAGTTCGCAGGTCCAGGTCACATATGTGAATCGTAATCTGATCTGCGGCTCAGTTCTTTGTTGAGTTACCCATATCTAATGCTGAGTTACATGAAATTAAACTCTCCAAAGTGGTATTGAGTGCTGGACGTAACACTATAAAAATAGCCGAATGGTCTTTGGGCATATCTATTAACTCGCACCTGTGCACTACAGGGTTTCATAAGGTTAAGATCAAACTAAATAAAATTGTCTAATTTGGGTAACTTAATGATTTTCTTGAACTGCAAACAGCGCGGTTCAGGCGGCTACCGGTGCCATCTACTTTTCTCCATATAAACTAATAATATTAAGCATCTTAAACAATATGAATGGATGGCGTTGGTGTCACATTAATACATATTTGTAACTATTCTATTTGCAGTCATAAGTAGTATTAAACGGCTTGCACTTGATAGAAGGGGTGTCGGTTTTATTAAAATAAAGACAAACGACTTGCTCAGTACGCTCTCGTCAGTCCCTGGTAGCAATTGCTACCATATTTAATTACGATTTTTTTTAATTACGATTAATTTTTAAGTTACAGAGATTCAAATATTCTGTGGTGGATTCTTTATTTAATCATCTTTACGGTAGTATTTTTTGTTTGGTCCTAGCTTTTGGTCTAAGAGTCCGACATTTTTTTTTAGCAGTGTGAAGTTCGCTAATCACGCGTCATCTATCGTTTCCAGACGAAGTGCAAACGGTATTTTTGGTGACTGCAGTGGGGTCGGGGTCGAGACTGCAGGAGTTCTCTGAGGCGCGCTGTGGCGTGGGAGCGACGCTATTGGGGGGCTGCCCTCGTGCCGACGCCACAGCGATGCGACAGAGAGCCGACGAACGCGCGCGACGCCTAGGCGACCTGCTACGTCGTTAGGATGTGTACCTATATAATAAAAGATAAAATGATTTTTATTCAATATAAACATTTAAAATGCATATATTGAACGTCAACAGCTGCGCAATAACTTCGTAAGTCCTACATCGGAAGACCTTATACCAAGCAGAAGCCGCAAGAAACTCGGCAAGGCTGGTTGCACCCGAGACGCTGTATTCACTTTTAGGAGGAGCCACAAGGGGCCAATGCCAACTAACTTCGAATTATAATTATAATTACATTTATTTAAATATGCACATTATTGATCACATAATCTTTTAAATATCAAAGAAATAATAATTTTTTTTTGAATGGAGATCCTAACCTCTCTTGTTTTCTACTTGGTAAGTTTGCTTTCATGCAGGAACAAATCGCTAGTGTAACTGTTTTCTGTCTGAAGGTAATTTGTAAATTTGTAATATTTTAAAGTTATTAAATATTTTGGCATACGCATTTCTACTACATATTTCAGTTCGTCAATACAAGTCTGTCATAAAATTTTGAGTTAAAATAACAAATCTGTTTTTTGTTTTGTCCAAATTAGCTTCATATAACTTTAAACAGTGGGACGTTAAAATCTAATCAACCGCACATCAGTAAAGCACAATATAAAAATAAATGCTCTAGTTAGCATTTATTAATTATTTCACAGAAACTGTTAAAGCTGGTAACGCCCGAGGCTATGGCAAAACGTATCCGTGATATGCCATAAGCACTGTCTGCTTATTTGTTATTTTGTAAGGCGCGCGAAACGATTTATTTAGAACAAACTCGCCCCATTGGTTTTACCAAGTACAACATTCATCCAGTGTAATATCAAAAGACACTGCCTCATCGACTATTTTTTGTTTGCTTCACCCAGGGGACCGGGTTATGAAATAAAATGAAACCGGCGAAATAATTTAATCTGTGATTTTGTATTTTACATATTTTAAACGTTCGTTCCGTTGAAAATGGTTAGTTTTTTTTCTATAGCCTTGTTTTTCACCGAATCAAATTATTGCTAACTGCTTATTAATTAAATAAAAAAATAAAAAATAAATAAAATAATTTTATTCATTAACTTAATATTACATTGACAATTGTTCATAGGGATCTCCTTTTAAGTATTTACATACTTGTACCAGGAGAGAAAATAAATAAATGATATTTTTTATTTAATTAATAAGCAAACTGTACCGGTAGGTATAAGTCGTGACTCACGTGATAGACTGCTCCACAAATGAAACTCTTAAATCACCATCACAGTATTTATTTTTTCTCACATTATACTCTACTTTTTTTAATTATAATTTTATCCACTATTGATGTTTTTGGTTGTGCATTTGACTTTGTCATTTCACCGTCCACAGATTGTTCTGAGGTTCACAATCAACGGTCTTCCGTTTCTCTCCCTACCTTTTTAATCGTCACCGCCAAGACTGGCTGAAGAATGAGTGAATGAATGCCCGAGTAATGAATCGATTTAGTTCGACTAAAGTCAAATGCATAACTGCCAAATCAGAACATTCTTTTAATAACAACTCTTTATAACTGTGAATATATATAAAAAAACAAAGCGATTTTTTTTAAACTCAAGATAAACTATTTTAGGTCTTCTTTAATTTTATTCGACTAAAGTGATTACTATAGTAAATAAGTGTATAGTAAATAAGTATAAGAAATAATGAATTAATTAATAATTCATTATTTCCCTTATCAATATTTTATAATTTAAATAGATCATATCAATATGAAAATTTACAAAAATTAGTACAGCGATGAACACATCAACCTAGACTGATTGGACTTTGAACTGTTAGAAGACGGTCGCGGAGAAACGTGTGAGAGTGTGCGATATATTTTTGTTATTTCCTCTCAGTCACGCACCGGGCACCGAGCTAGCGGCAAGTCGGTCAATTACGATTTTTAACCCTTTCTTCAACAGGCGCAAAACAACGAATCGCTTGACAAATGTGAGTGTGGCAGCCGGCTCAAGCGAAACTATGTTTTATAATACAGACAGTGCAAATAGAGTTTAAAATCATATTAAATTGAGCTTGGCGCTTGCACGAGCGCAGCGCTTCGGCGAGTTGATGTTGAATGGCTAGATGAGCGCGTTTAGTAAAATATTGGTAATAAATTTGAATTGGATTCTTATGCATTATTGGTTTATTTTGCATTAAGGATATTCGAAGCTATAGCTACTATATTGTATGTTGATGATAGACATGACTATTCGTATAAGTAATGTTTTATTCATATTGCAATCGCAATTAATTTATGTGTCATTAATAAAAAGTAAAATACACAGCATTATGCAAATTTACACGAAACCTTAATGAATTACCAATAAACAAAATATTTCTACACAAAATAATGAATTTTGTGACGTTTCCTCAGAAATATTTGTTTATTAGTAGTAGCGTAGTTAAAATATTATAATTGTTCAAAGGTCAGATATGCGGTAGTGATTTGGTTATATATTATGTAAAAAAATATATCAAAATGTGCATACCCCGTTAAGAAACAAAAATATTGTTACTGTGCGGGAAAATACGATAGGCAGATGAGTGAATAAAAAAAAGTAAATTTTTAAAACCCTCTACGTAAATATGTTCTACGAATTCTTAGTTGGTCAGTTAGGGTCAAATCAATTCAAAGTGAAGCGGAGTCGAATCAAATTTTCATTATTTAATAAAGCAAATCCGCCTTTAAAACAACATATTTCTTTCATCTTTGGACAAAAAAAAACTCCGACCTCACAACTACAGCACGGTAATTTTATCTAACAGTATTTTAACTCGGCCGAAGTCTTGAGAAAGATACCTACAGCCGAGCGCTACGTAATCATGCGATAGGGCTGCCCGCATCCAGCATTTTAATTACATTTGTCTACTTTGGGTTTCCTTTTAGTTTTGTGGTAGTAAATATACTTTTTTTATTTAAACAGATAAAATAAATTGTGAAATTAATAGGAAGAGTTAAATAAAAATGCGTGTTTTTTGATTGGCAGATTTACTAATTAAAAACATGTTTATGTTTAAATAGCAAGCTTTTAAATTTACGACCGAAAAATACTTGCGCCTTGACTGAGACATACGAAATGCTTTTTTATTCAATTTTAAACTATAAAATATTCGCATTCTAATATAAAGTTTCATTAAAAATTATTTTGGAAAACATGGACAAGGTGGAGAAAAAGGAATATATTTTACTTGATTATAGATACCTGTAGTTACTTTAATATTGATATATTTGGTTTTAAATGAAGTTCGGAATATTTCTTCCATTTTTTCTACATATTCCACAAAATCATCACTGGGTACTATCAAAAAGTGTGAGAATTAGTCTTATTGTATTCCCGGTACCTTAAGTATCGACTCTCTGAACTGAAATTTTGGCTTCTTTGATCGAGTTTCACATACGACTTCAAAGCGTGACAATCATCATGTTTCTCCAAACAACGCTTAAGATGATAGCCACAAATATAAAATAGTGAATATTTCCTTCTCGTTATATTAAATGATAAATTTGAATGTATTTTGTAGAAAAAGTCGCGCGATTATTGTTAAAAACTAACACACCGTTCGTTCGTCAGTGCGGCACAGTCGTGATGTATTCTATGGTCGTGACTGTTTGCACTCGGAGCGCACCCTGACATCGAGCCGCGTAGGTATGACTCGTGATTCGACCGTTTGTATGGAGTTAAAATACTGTTAGATAATATTACCGTGACTACAGCGTTTTGTATGGAGAACGAAGTCCACGCCGGCGCGACTGCGGGAATTGAAAAAACATTTATTGTGCTCTTTTTTAGTTTTTGTGGGGGGTGAACTTTACTATATCAACTTTTGGAAATTCGCTTGGATTCGCTTCGACTCTGTTCCAATATTAATTGACAATGTCGGGTGTAAGATTTTCAATTGGTTCCCATAGGATAAAGCGAAACAGATTTTGTGGGAGCATAGTTATATCAAATGTAGGTAAAGTAATT
Organism: Calamotropha paludella; assembly: GCA_927399485.1. Classification (NCBI taxonomy): domain Eukaryota; kingdom Metazoa; phylum Arthropoda; class Insecta; order Lepidoptera; family Crambidae; genus Calamotropha; species Calamotropha paludella. Next base: position 28,268,368 of record OV656812.1, read on the forward strand.
GAAACAATTTTTTATGTAAAAATATTTACATTTATTATCACAATTGCATACATTCTATACTTAATCAAAAATTCTAAATAGGCTCGACAGTATATTAATTAACATTGTTAAAAAACCGTTAAATGACATGGCAAAAATTCAAGGCTGGCTAAAGATAAAATAAGTTTCCTTAACAATTTTATGATTTCGATTAGGAAAAGATATCAATAAGTAAAAAATTTAAAGAAAGCGCTGCGTAACGTAAAACAAAATGTGCTTAGGATTAGGAACACCTTAACTAGGAAGAAATGAAAAGCAATATCTGAATTGAAAATTATGCCGTACCTATCTGTAGTAGGTATGACAGAGATTTTCACTCTACGGCTACGATAAATGTTAAGTCACCTAAAAAGAATTTTCCCGTTAATGATAAATCAGTCTTAAAACTTTAATAAAAACAATCAACATTAATAAAATATAACTCAAAACCTATATGAAAACATTTTAAACAATTTTACAAACATATATAAAGTAAAATCGTTTATAACAATTAACAATCAAATATAATCTTAAAACGTTATGTTGAAATATGTAGTCAATTTTTTTTGCCGGCCTTCTGGTTTTTAACCCGACGTCTTTAAGTCGGCGCAGGATTGTTCTTTGTGATACCTGAAAGAAAAAAATACTTATAATACTTAACGTATTGTGCTGTATCGCGGTACACTCTGGTATAATAAATGATGCGGAAATGATCTTGACACATCCTGTATGGGAGTTTATTCAGCTAGTGACATCACGTCATGATTTGAGTTATAATTTGCTTAAAAGACTGGACCATTGGATAATTCTTATTGTTATGTATACTTTTTAGTAGACACATGATTTGTATAAAAACAATACAAAAAATTGTGAATGGATCAGAAGATTTTGACATCTTTTTTACTTTAACAAAATGATTGCCATGGTAACGGGTCATAGCCACTACGAAGTTCCCGGAATATCTAATTTAAAAGAAAAGAAATTTTAAATTTTAGTAAGTTCAATTTCAAAATACATTCTAATTATAAAAATGTCAACGGTGCCAGAGGTGGGACTCGAACCCGCGACCTTTCGCTAACCGGGCGATTGCTATTCCATCTGAGCAACCGGGACACTAATGTCGTGGGTTCGAGTCCCACCTCTGGCACCGTTGACTTTTTTCTAGTATTTGTATTTATAGAAAGAATAACATTGCTAAATGCAAATAAACAATAAATATTATTATTTATTTCTTCGCATGTCTTCACATCGAATATACATGTTTACTGTTTTTAAATAAAAACTTACACTATACTGCGAGGCAAAAGTTCTGGTGGTCAGGAATGGTTGACTGGTATGTGCCTCCACTATGGCTCGATCTTGCTCAGCTGTGGTGGCGCGTTGATAGTGCTGCCGATGGTGAGCAGATAAATCACCGCCAGTCTCCTCATTACGGCGCAACCAAAAATTTATTGTTGTTCGCTAAAACAAAAACATAAATGTAATTAAGCTATCGCGACAGACAAGCAGAAAAAATATTAAATAGAAAAACTAGATATTGAAACGATGCAAGACATGAGATTTTGCTAAATTAAAAATGTTTAATAAGAAGCTTATTAAGTAAATATGTATAATATAAAGGCTAGGCGTTCGTCATACATTCATATTGAAAGTTTCTCTACATATTGTCCCTGAATATGCACGCAAGAACAGTATCGACTTAAAAGTCTGCCGCAGGCGCAAGAGATTTGCAGCTTTAATTTTAGGACAAAATTGTTTGATTCTCTAAAATTTAGTTGATCTATAATAGTAGCACATTGAGTAAATGAGCTGTTTTAAAAATATGTTTTATTATGAATATTTATAAAAATATTACATCTGAATTAATTTTATAGATATTGTCTTCGCATAAATCTATGTTATATAATATACCTAATATATGTAATATAATCATTACTATATAATATGTATGATAAAACTAAAGAGTTTGTTTGTTTACTTGAACGCGCTAATCTCAGGAACTATTGGTCCGATTTGAAAAATTATTTTAATGTTAAAAATCCAATTTATCGAGGAAGGATATAGGCTATATTTCACTAGCAGTTCCTGTAGGATGGAATCCTACAGCCCACGCAGGTGGAGCTGCGGGCGGAAATACTAGTTATAAATAAACTTCGTTCAAGGCGCCATGATAGGTGTGCAAACATATTTAAAAATGTGGTATACGACAATTCTATTTAAATCCTACTTTTTTATCCCGGATAATATAAAAAAATGTTATATATAATATTATAAACAATATGCGGGGATGCGCAAGCGGCTGACCGGGTGAGCCTGGCCTCAAGCTGTCTGTCGGCATCGGTTCCCACGCCTCCTTGACAATCGACGATCGATGACGGTCAATGTTGACCGACGGTCAACGTCGGTCGAGCACTGTTTCCAGCCTTACAACTGCGACCATGCCACACTACATAACGCTGAAGCGCAGCAGAAAGCATATTTCACTGACAAACTATTGTCGAATTGTATTACCTGAATGTGGAAATAAGATCTAAAATCGATTGATTCAATAAACAATTTAATAATATCGTATTATCATGTCCGTTTCAACCGCGCGGCCACCTCATAATATTTGATGAAACTTTGCCAGGAATTAGTGCTAATTTGTTTCTTTACACACCTCTTTTCGTGAATTTGTTACAAATAAAACTAAGACTCTATGACAAAGAATAGTTGGCCGCTAGAACCACCACTTGCCGTAGTCATCGTCCGTGATTACACAGAAACTATATAATGCAGATAGACGAATGATGCATCAAAAGAAAGGTCTTAATTTGATCAATTTGTTACAATAATAAAAAAAACCTAAATAAACAAAACGTTATGCAAAATTTAGTTTTCAGGTTATGAGTAGGTAGTTATGTCACCATAAATATCAAATTAATAGAGGCTAATGTGTATGGACAATTAGTTACTAATTTTTTACAGCGAATAAACGTAAAAAAATACTAGAAAGTGGGTTCAATAATTTGTTAGAGTCGATTTTAGTTGGTCGCTCGGACAATATTCATAACGGACAATAATCGCTTTTTAAACCCCGTCCGATCAATATTTTTAACAATAATTTGGAAACAAAAGAGATCCTTTTTCGGGAATCGTGCCCATCATAAAACACCTGCGGAAAGTCAATGAAACGAAAATCTTATCAGTAAATACTTTAAAGAATTAAGAACAATAGACATCAATATGGCTGCAAAACGAACCGCATATTCCTTCAAATACTCTGTTTGAAGCTGTTTGAAGCCAGCGCGCGCGCTCGTTGATTTTGAGTCCTATTTCAACAAAGGCAACGTCGATAATACTTCGACGGTGAAAAAGTGCTCTGTCCTGCGCTCCCGGGCCGGTCGGACGATAGATACCTACTTGTTTATTATTATTTTGTTTAAACTTTTCAAATTACCTAAGTATCATGCTTATTACCCAAAAAAGAGATATTTAAGAGACCAACTACAGTTCAGTAAAATTGACAAGTAAAATTATCCCCAAAACTGAAACGTAAATCTTTTGTAAAAAAAAAAAATATTTTTGCACTTAAATAATGCCACTTTGAATGCAGTTCATTTATCAGTAGATTACTCAATAAAATAATATATCACAAACAAACACACTTTAATATTTATTGATTTGACTATAGATTTATCTATTTGGCAATAGAAAATAATAATAGACGTAATAATTGGTATATAAATCAACTAAAAATACACCTTTTATCCTAAACACAGCTCATTCACAATAGATCAACTAGATTTTAGAAGAACGTTTTCTGTCTCTTACTCATTTTGATATCTAATTCAGTTCACATTTAAGAAATAAAATATGACTATAATTTATGTAATAAAATAAAACAATTTAATGGCTATGAAACATTTTTACAATTATAATTAACACTGATAAACAGAGACAATATTACAGAAAAACAGTTAAAACTCAGTTAATTAACAAGTGATTATATTGAAATATGGTGTTATTTAAATAATTCAGTAACACTTACCGTAATTCCAGTTCTTCTTTCAATTTCTTTAATGGTGTAACCACTCTCTCGTAGAACCACAATTAATTTCCGCTGTTGAGGGGTCAGTTGTGGAGCCATATTGAGCGCGCGCGAATGGCATACACGTAAACAAATTGACGCGATTACACAAACCGACGTTAATTTGGCAACTGGCCGGCCGGTGACGGCCGGCGGGTGGGGGTGCGCAGGAGCGATTCAAATGTTACGCGCTGTGATTGGCTTAGACCGGAATCTCTGTCCCTCGCTAACGATTTTGTGTAGATACTATAGCATAGTTATAGTTATATTGGGTGTATAACTTGATGTGTCCATCTCTGTACATTATAATTTGTCATAGTTGTCAATTATATAAGATGGAATCAAATTAACTGCCAGGACTTCGTGGAGTGGTTGGGTCAAGTGTAAAGTATATGTTTAATTAAGATTTTATATTGTAAAAAAATAAAAGCCTTTTTCGTTTTTTTTTCATCCCATGACTTCATTTTATCAATTTCACTGTCATTTCCTATATCTAATCGTTTTTTTTAAATCACCTATTAATTATAAAATTAATCAAACTATCTTCAATTCAAAGTAGGCATAATCGCGCACAGCTGATCCGCGCGGTACAACGAACCGCACCGCGGTGATCGCAGCGCGCGCTCCTTTTATTACATTTACTCACTCACTTATTAACTTCACTTAAAAAAACGTTAAACTTAAAATTTTCCGAATTGCTGCTTCATTTAATAACTATCTATACTCTGGTAGGTATAGGTACCTAATAGTTCTATTGTAGGCAAGTTCAATGATTCTTGGATAATATCTTCGTAACTCTTACATAAGCAAAGAAACAAACCATCACAACTCTAAATACTACATTCAATGACACTGGCGTGGAAATTAAATCTGGTAGTTGAAAATATCTAATTTATTATACTGTATAGGATACACTTACGAGTTCGGTGAATTTGGTGTAAGGTCTTGGTAGCCGATACACTCACATCATATCACAGCACGAAGAACCTAGTTTATGGTAAGATAACTTTCTATCACCTCTGACGGCTATCGCTTGTTAATATGGTATTATGTACACAAAAATCAATACCGTACCTACCAAGATAATAAGCCTTACTGATATTATAAATTATTACCTTCCGGCGTTTAAAAGTTCATTGCGTTTTTACCAATGTTATTGGATACCGTAAGTATTTTAAATACTTAAAGTTGGAAGTATGTCTTAACAAGTTATCACAAAACATCACAAAATTAGCATTTTTTAACTAGGTTGTTAATACCGTTAACAAAGTACACTACACACAGAAATCGAGATGGTATTCCTTTTACATTTGACACAATTACAAAGTGTTATAATATCAAACTACTATTTTTAAGTCATTCACAGACACAACATTATGTTGTTGTGATTATGATTATTATGACATATTTACACACTGCGTGCGCTAGTGTTGCCAGTAGCCGATAGTCAATGCTAACATGAGACGTCTTAAAAAAGTAACATTTTGTTTGGAAAAAAAAACTAATACTTAATACTCGCTAAATTCGACTAGTAGCAAAGAGAATGCAAAACAAAAACAAATTCTACCACTGTGCTGGCTCGTACATAGCTTGGACTTTCTTGTATTTATTTATAAGCATTCACAATGCCATAATTATATGAATAAAATACGACTATAAAAAAACAACATCGCCGAGTCCTCAAGTGGATTTCGAACTCACGACCTCTCGCTATCCAGGCGACCGCTGAGCTACCGTGACGTTGGTAGACGCGTCGAAATTTACAAGTGCATTTTACTATGAGCCAATTTATAAATTAATATCTGCAAAGACAAACACTGCGAGGCCTAGTTATATAGTTAGTTTTCTTTCGCAGTTATTCTGAGAAGGGCCTCCCGATTGCGGAATTGGTGGTAAACTCATTAGTTTTATAGTAATCGATATAATAAGAAAAATAAAAAATGCAATACAAAAAAAATGTTTGTATAAATTGATCAGTTATAAGGCACATGCAGGACGACTATTACCTTAGTCATCCTGTGATTATGGCTCTTTTAAAAGAGTCGAAACATGAATATTAAATATTGAAAAAAAAAGAAATTTGAATGCGCAATTAATCTGGTAAAAGTGTTTTTATTTAAATTGTGTAGCTTGTTTTTTTTTTTCAATTTTAGTAAGTAGTTAATTCTTACTTGTTAGTAAAAGTACCATTTAGAATCGTGAAACATAGAAGTAACATGTAACGGTCAAAAATAACTAAAACTGTTACAAAAATAGCATTCTGGCAATACTGGCGTATACACACACACACACAGTGAGCGGAGAATGACTGAACTACTCGTTGATGCACTCATACATGCTGGGTGCGGGACAGAGAGAGCGCTAGATCAAAGATGCCGCAACATGAGATTCTTGGAAACACACACGAGGTTCTCGGAAACACATAGGTACATAAGGCTGACTACACTTATAAACATAGTCGATTTTTGGATGTTGCTTTTTCACTTCATAGAAACGTAATCTTTAAATATGAATGTAAATTTTACACGCATTCTATGAGTCGAAGTCAATAAATGAATTAGAAATAGAGCAAATTCTTTGGTCAAATTAGGTTATGTCATTCAATCAAACTTACATATTCACTTCTTGTATCTATAGTAAGTTGATAGGTGCTTTGTACATAACTAGTAGTTGTAGATAACAAGTAGAGTGTAGGCAACTAAGGTTTTCACGATAATTTTCTATAAATATTGGATAGTTCTAAAAAACGAATTCTCAACCAATTTGCATTTATTTTTTGCTTAGTGCGAAATTACAATTACGAAAGAATACTTCTAAAAAATTAAAATAGTTTTCACTAATTTTAGTTTTACCTTATTTAAGGTAAAACGAAAATCGAAGCCTAAAAAGTCTTATAGACACATCGCACCTTTAAAGACAAACCGTTACTAAACGAAATTTTTGTAAAATTGAGTTATCAATGCCATATATCTTAAAATTTCGTAAGCTACAAGATGACATTAACATTTTTTGAAGTTCCGCTCAAATACGCTAGATGGCGTTTTTTTTTTTCGTTACCAATCAAAATTTGGGAGGCTTACTAAATACAATATTGTGTCTATACCAGTTGGAACGTGTTTGTCGAAGAGAGATGATAAAAGTTTAAAAGAAAAGTGTGATTATTTGGATAAATACGGCTTTACGTCAGGAAAAAGGTAATTGTTGAATTTTTTTAATTGGTAAAATGTTATTTTTAGTATAAATGTGATTATTGCTTTAGTCTCAGTTTTGTTTTTAATGAAGAGTAAACTTAGTAAAATATTAATTTATAATTGCGGGATATTTCATATAGTTGCGTTTTATCACTTCATACAATGCAAATTTGCACTATAATGACATAGGTAAAATATTACATTTCGTTGAAATACCATTTCAGTTGAAAAATAAATTGATAATACCTATAGTCTTTAAGATAATGAAAAAAGTTTATTTTCATTTAGTATCACTTTATATACAATTTGAAATCGAAGTAAATTTTAATGTTGTAGTTTGTTGCATTATTAGTATAACAGAAACTTGTATATCTCCTTCTCTGTTACAAGCACACAAACTATCTCAGTCAGTTAATCATGTTTCAGCATATGAGTATTGTGATAATGAAAGTGAAAGAATTCCAATTTCATGTTTGGAAGAAATAATTGACCCCGGTCCAAGTAACAGAGGCAGGTCAAATTCAACTTCAAGTTCATCTTCGTCTAGTTCATCATCTTCATCTAGCACATCTAAATCGGGAAAAGATTTTTCCCCCGATGATGAAGATCGTAATCCAGATTATGTACTGCCAACGCCACCTAGACGTGTAACATTCGGTCCAACTGTTGGAAGAGACCACAATATTAAGCAGCAGGTTAGCGATTTAAATTCAAAGAAATCCATTCATGGATAGATGATACCTTGAATATACCGAATAAACCAACGCGCAAAGGAACAAAAATCCGTCCAATAGGCAAATGAAATGAAATGTGTTTTTCTGACTTTATTGATATAAAAAATCCCACAGTGGCATGTGGTGGACGATTTTCAAAAAATATTCAGGGTTAACCAGTTAGATTAGCCGATATCAAGATAATTAAGTTTGAAAAACATCAAGATTCAGAGCAAGTTTTTATTTACTAAAAAATATGTAGATACAGACTTTAAAGAAATACAATAATTTAATAATCACAACATCAACATACACACGTACGGCTCTTGGCACAAACCTTAAAAATTACGAACTGGTGCCTTTGTATCAGTCTGGATTAAAGTTAAGTGAGAGGAAAAAAAAGTGGTTATAAGAGCTTAATCGACAGTAATATAATACCACAGAGTTACGCGTTGTCTTATTATAATAATATCTTGCATTGATTGCAGCCTGGTGTTTTTTTTGGATATTTTATACTTTATGAGATATTTTGTTGGTTATAAAAATCCAGTGGATGATTTATTTATAAGTGCAAAAATCCAGTTATAAATATCCAGTGGATGATTTATTTTAGGAGATTTTTATGTTTTAAAAGATAGTTTTATGTTTGTGACAAAGACTATCTGTTTATTTTGAATATTATTATGACAATAGGATTGCCTTTATTATTTTTGGGTATGAGTATCGTGCAGAAAAATGTGATACTAAGGCCTAAGGTAATAACGGTTAGAATTTTTGTTTATTTTTATTTTGATAACATAATTTTATTGACACTGATTCCAAAGATAGGTAATAAATAGTCTTAAACTTTTTGTGATTTTATAAGTACAAACTAATTATTAAGAAAATCCGCCAAATAATTCAGCCAAACAAATGTATGGAAGTTACTCTTTGATTTTAAATAATAAATGATTACCATTAATTTCGGTGCTTCTTTATCTCACCCAACGTTATCCTTAAAAAAAACGTGTGTAAACTTTATTAATTACTTATATAAAAATAGTAGTTTATAGATAAATTTCTTATATTTATAATATTTTTCGGATAAATACATTTTTTACACATTGATTTTATAGAAATTTACTATATTGAAAAAAAAATTATGGTAAAGTGTTACTATAAAAATTCAAAATCATAAAAAAATGTGTTTTTATTGATAAATCATGATTTTGTGTATTGTGTGCAATAATGTACAGAAAGACCTGTAATACTAGCCCTCAAAGATGTCTCAAAACATCATAGGCAGTGATTTATTGCAAAAAGATATAATTTTTTACCGTATATTTGCTCTCCTGTAAAATTTGATATTTTTGTATAGGAACGGTTTGTCTTTAAAGGTGCGACATGTTTAATCAACATATTATTATGGTGTAACGACGCCCTAAACAATCACTCAGCCGCGCTTTACAAGTAGGTATACACCTGTGCTTCAAGCAATAATTTTGGGAATCGCAGTCGCTTTCTAGTCAGCGTCCACGTCTTTTGTCGTGTGGTATCGTAAGTGAACCGATGTTAATCATGCTTCATCATACTAACCAGGAGTACATGGAAATGGTGTTTTGCTACCGTGAATGTAATGAGGTGTTCAGTACTGTCGTAAGACGGCATGAAGAAAGGTTTGAGAGGATAAGAGGTAGCCACAACGCTTTGTATCGATTCCGAAAACATGGCCGCTTCGACCCACCGACGACCGACGCTGGTAGACCTCGCGGTCCTGCCGCATTGGAAAAACATATGATAGATTACTAATATTACTATCGGCTACCAAGACCTACTTGGAACTCGTAAGTGTTTACTATACAGTATAATAAATTAGATATTTCCAACTAGTTCTTTAATTTCCACGCCAGTGTTATTGAATGTAGTACTTAGTGTTTTCATGGTTTGTTTCTTTGCTTACATTAGCAGAATTACGAAAATATTATACAAGTATTATTGAACTTGGTAATCCGTTATAACTATCAGAGTATAGATATTATTCAAGGAAGCAGCAATTCAGAATTTAACGTTTTTTTAAGTGTTGTAATAAAAGGAGCGCGCGCTGCGATCGCCGCGCTGCGGTTCATTGTACCGCGCGGATCAGCTGTGCGCGATTATGCCTACTTTTAATTGAAGATAGTTTGATTAATTTTATAGTTAATATGTGAACTGAAAAAACGATTAGGTATAGGAAATGACAGTGAAAGTGATAAAATGAAGTCATAGTTCGAAAAAAACGAAAAAAAAGCTTTAATTTTTTTACAATATAAAATCCCAATTAAGCATATTCTTTATACTTGACCCTATCACTCCACGAAGTCCTGGCAGTTAATTTGATTCCACCTTATATACACGATTAAAATATAATTACCATAAAAAATTAAACTGCGTTATCAGTATCGACTACTGATACTATAGACCTAGGTTTAAGCGCAAAAAAAAACATGAACTAATTTATCCTTAAAAAACTTAAAAAATGGTCTATCTCAAATATTTACTACGACTTTACTATCTTATTGAATACGTAACTTACACATAGGTATGTATCGGTGCGCAATGACCCAATCCTGGCGCATGCAAACATAAAACCCCCGCCGCCGCGCCCTTCCCCGCAGCGCCCCTCCCCCGCTGCTCCCTTCCCCCGCACTAGGGGTGTCCGTTTTGGAAAAACATCGATGTTTTTCTCGATTCGATAAATCAGAACTGTACATCGATGTCTTTCGATGTATCAGGTGTAAACAGCGATATTTTGTACGCATCGAGTACTTTTTTAGGGTTCCATACCCAAAGGGTATAACTACTTGTCAAGCCACGGTAGTAATTGCCAGTCAACATCCCTCATCAGTCCTGGTAGCAATTGCTACCATATTCAAATTACCGTGTGGCTTTAAATTACTATTTATTTTTGAGTTTTTATTTATCGTGAATAGGAAAGCCTTGACCGCCATCACGCCTGATGGTAAGTGACGATGCGATCTAGGATGTAACGCGCTTGCCTAGAAGAAACCTATTCACTAGTGACTTGAAGATCCTAAATTGTATTTATCAGGCAAAGAGTTCCGCTCTTTAGCGGTACGTATTACAAAATTGGAACCAAAAATCTTAGTGCGACTCTTTGGTATATCAAACAAATAAAGCCAATTCGTAAGTCTGGTTGTCCGATGAAAAAATGGGGACGGCGGAACAAGGCTGTGCAATGCTGCTGCACACCCTCGGAAAAAACGGATAGGCTAGCTAACTTCCGTCAATGTTCAAGGTCCTTCAGCTTATTATTAAAAAGTTCGTTATTGCCGATGAGTTTCTTCGCCTTCGACTCCAGCGTCTGGAGTTGATATTGGACGGAACCGTCCTAAAGATACACAGATCTTAATATTCTGTAGTGGATTCTTTATTAATCAGCTTTATGGTAGTATTTTTTGATTGGTCCTGGCTTAATTATTAAGCGAGAAATAGGCATTTTTATCTAAGAATCCGACATCGTTTTCATAATTCGCACTGTACTGGGACTGTTGAGAGGGGTAAGGCGCGCGGTAACGGACTGACAAGTGGATAAATGGAACCCTATTACTAAGATTTCGCTGTCCGATTGTCACCAGCCTGTATCTCATGCCAGTCCACTATTGAATCATCAACTTTTCTTTTTTAATTAAACAAATAGGGAAAAAAATATTAGGCAAAATTTTAGTGGTTAAACTTGAGTTTTTATGAAATTCATTGGTAAGATAAAAAATACGTGTGTAAACAACAACTACGCCTCCAAGCCCTCAGATGGGATTTGAATTTATATCTTATAGAAATATTGCATTGTGAATGCAAAAAATTAAATTAAAAACATAATTATAGCTGGTTCCATCTTAATCGATTGTTAAATATTTGTAAAAAATATTCCTTTCGATGTTGAAGGTAGTTAGCATTCAACATTGGTGGAACGATACTAGCTCACAGTAGAAGTTGAAATACGTTTGTAAAATTCGACACGTTTGCCAGCGTCTCGGTAGCTCAGCGGTCAGTGCAGTCACCCGGATAGCGAAAGGTCGTGGGTTCGTATCCCATCTGAGGGCTCAGAGGCGTAGTTTGTTTTTTACACACGTATTTTATATTTTATAGAAATATTGCATTGTGAATGCAAAATTCATCGATACATCGAGTATATCGAAAGCATTTCAAAACATTGGATCGATTCGATGCATCGCATTGTAAACATCGATGTTTTCAATGCATCGATGTATATCGAATATCCCTTACCCGCACCACTCTGCACGTGTATAATCCCGGCATTTTGAAATCACGTGACATGCGCAGTAGTAAATAATGTACCTAAACTTGCTACTGCGCATGACACGTGATTTGATGACGTAAATGCCGGGAACATAACCATTTCTTTGACCTTGACCTAATTACTTAGTTACCACTCGTCAGTCGACCTGTGCGCATACGCTTTTGTGATCGATCAGTTACACTCGTTAAGTACATAATAAAATCATGGCTTATCAGTTTACATCTCGTGAATATGTCATGATGGTTCGTGCTTATTTTTTGAGCGGTGAAAACGTGTCGGCGGCTTTACGGATGTACCGAGAGCTGTACCCGAATGCTCGACAGCCAAACTACAGTACAGTGTTAAGTGCTTATCAACGGCTCCTAGACCATGGCTCATTTTACGTGCCATCGCACGCGCAAGGAAGAGGGAGACCACCGATCTCTCAGAACTTGTATGACGACGTGGTGACGTACTTTGAGGAAGATCCACGAAGAAGCACCCATGATGCTGCTCGACGATTTGGTATTAATCAATATTCGGCTTGGAAGATAATAAACTCGGCTGGTATGCATCCGTACCATTATCGTAAAGTTCAAGAACTAACGACCGTTGACCGAGAGCCGAGGATTACTTTTTGTCGTTGGGTAATAAGTAATCCAAACGCCAACGTGCTTTTCTCCGACGAGTGCCTTTTCACCAGAATAGGATTGTTTAACCATCATAATGAACATTGGTGGTCATACAGGAATCCTATGCTCACGCGAGAGCATTCGTTTCAACATAGGTTTAGTGTAAACGTTTGGGCCGGCATATTGAACGATGAAATCATCGGTCCATATTTTATTGAGAGTCGACTCACGGGCGAAACCTATTTAAATCTACTCCGCACGATGGTTTCGACTATGTTGGATGACATTCCACTGGCGAACTTGAGAGGGTTGTGGTTTCAACAAGACGGTGCACCTCCACATTACCATCGTGCTGTGAGAGAGTACCTCACCGAAGAGTTCGGTGACCGATGGATCGGCCGCGGCGGCCCGGTGCCGTGGCCCGCGCGCTCACCAGACCTTACACCTTTAGACTTTTTCCTATGGAGTGAAATAAAGCGTAGAGTGTATGTAAGTGAACCTGACACTATTGAAGTGCTTAAACAGCGAATAATAGACGCTTTTAATGAAGTGAAAATGCAAAGAAACGTATTAATTTCTTTAAAAGGAAATTTGTTAAAACGGGCTAGTGTGTGTGTTGAAAATGGAGGAGGACACTTTGAACAATTAATGAAATATTTGTAAGACAGTGACTTTAATGTGAACAGGTAATGTACATAACAATAATCTTTTTACAGATGCTAATTCTAACTATGTTAATACGCCAAAATTACTCGTGAATAATTTAATGACCTATTTGCATTTTGGTTAAAAAAAAATTGTATGTTATTTTGTTAACTTAATACCTATCTAAACGTAATTTTGTCGGTTCTACGCCCAATAAAGTATGAAAGAAAAGTTTGATTTATTAATTGAGTATTTACCTATCGGTGCTTTTTGGTTCTTGAGCGGGAGTGGGGCGGCTTGCTAGCATATATTCTACCTTATTGCCATGTATAGTAAGTTCATTTTCACTTGAGATGGTGTGATACGTTTTCATTGACAGAAGTTCATTGAATACAATGTATTGTGTCTGTAAATATGGCGATATTTTCCGCAATTTTAAAAACTGAATAACTTTACTATTATTACTAAAAAAAAAAAATTCTTCGCATATTTATAATATTGATGCTTTCTTAAATTTGGCATTCCATTTTTTATGGTAATTAAAATTTATAGGTGTATAACACAGGTAATAAATTTATGTGAAAAATTATTCGAGTTATACTTTCTAAAGTGTACATCTCACTTGTGCAATCTATTTTAAGCTACTGTGTGGTTATCTGGGGAGGTGCCTGCAAGACTCATATGATCCAAACTGAAAGGGCCCAACGATCACTTCTAAAAACTATAACTTTTAGTCCTTACAGGTGTCCGACTGTGGAATTGTACAAAAAGTGTTCTGTACTTACAGTGCGTCAATTATATATATTGCGTAGTATTGTCTGGCAGCACCAGCATACTTCTTTTGATAAATCTAAGTATTCTTCACAACGAAGGTCCAAAAATGTAATAAAGGACAATGCCCATTTTTGTATGGGGATCGGTACCAACTTGCATCAAACCAAATTTACTGTCAAGAGTTTAGTTTTTATCTAACTTTTTACTATCAAAAATATTTTGTCAATGTTTAACCACATTTTAGAGAAATTGACATAAGTTTCTCTAAAATAAAACGCCTGATGATAACATTTTAGCAATTTTGAATAAGCGTGACTATTATAGATGTCGCAGGTACATTGTAAGAGCTGTGATATTATAGTATCACTAGTTAAATTATAATTAGGTTAGCAATGTTATAATAATTTCACTATGGTAGATTATAATTTAATGGTTTTGACAATATACCTGCGACATAGATAAAGCGCGTATGCGTTTTAGGCCGCATTGCTGAGTAGCGCATTGCATATTATAGATACTACACTAGCTCAATAAGTTGGGCCCGGACGCCTTCGCCCGCTTATAATTGTGAGTTGTGTCTTAACGCTCAGGTCGCGCATGGGTAGTATATTTACGTTATGCCTAGGCTTACCTTGGAGAATATGTTAAGACTGTTAAAAGTGGTCATAATTAAGTCCTTTACTTATTTATATTATAATAAGTTATCAAAACTTGGATTCAAAAGTTCAAAGATCAAAAGTCAAAAGTTGGATTGGTAAAATTAAACTAAATCACTTACATACTAGCAAGGTAACACAAGTTAATAATTTGTGATGTCAGATCAACAGTTATTTTCTTACATAGTCAGATAAACCATTTACTTTTAGGTACATTATAGAATATATTATGATAAACATTTCACACAGTCAACGTATTATATTCATTAGAATAAAACACTTTTTACGGATTTTTGCACATATTTTATTTTATATTTAATCCTGACGTTTCGACTCCTTTACAGGAGCCGTGAAAGACGATGGTTGTCATGTATTTTCTACTACCTTCACAATATTTTAATCGGGCACGTTCCTAATTATTAAAATTATTTTATATAAATCAAATTGTTTTATTTTTACATTTTATTTAGTTATGAAATTCTCACTACGATTACATTGTATACTACTGAGTTCACAACCAGTTTGGAAATTGGAAGGCCCTTCCGAGAAGAACTGGCGAAAGAAACTCGGGCAGGGGGACCGACCTCCATCTTACTGTTATTATTTGCAAAAAGAGTTAACTACATCATCATAAGTATTAATAGAAACCCGCTTCAGAATATTCCCAATCTTGTTAGTGACCCCCTTCATGTAGGGATGGACAGCAGGTTGACGCACTGATGTGGCTGGTTTGGCGAGGCCTCTGTGACGCAGTCTTGGAACTCGCAACTTGTTATCTTGCAGCACTCGCTTGACATGCTGAAGCTCAGCAGTCAGATGTTGTTGGTCACAGATGCCGCGAGCTCTCTGAAACAAAGATTTTCCCTACGGTAGTCAACTGTATAGGATATCATTTACTACTACACTCATGTGCAAAAAAAACGGGCGGTTTTGATTTTCATTCATCTTTAAAAAGATACAATACAAAAAAGGTTTCAATCATTTGTACACGTTACTGGCCGGTTTTAAAAATGCCGTGGTATTTAAAAAAGTACGTTCTAAATTCATATTTTCATTTGATGCTCATTTTTACAGAGAACTCCTTTTTACCCTACATTTCTGGCGCGAAGTTCCAGAAGTTAACATTGACTTTCATAACTTTTATTCAATTTTCATCGATTAATTTCATATCCTTGACTGTCAAAGCTTTATTTATTGCTGTTTGGCTGTATCAAAAATGGTAGATAAAGTGGTAAAAGCTACCAAAATTATCGCGCTGCTTGAAGAGGGTTGCAGCCAATGCTTCGTGGTTAGGAGGCTAAATGTTAGTCACTCGACGGTCCAAAGGACTTGGCAGCGATATGAGGAGACTGGTTCCGTTGAGAGAAGGCCTGGTTCTGGAAGAAAACCATGTACCCAACCACGGGATGATCGTTTTCTTGTGAGTCGCGCATTGAGAAATCGCAAATCTTCGTATGTGGATCTTAAGAACAACCTCCAAGAAGTAAGAAATGTGCATATTAGTCTATGGACGGTCAGGAGGAGGCTTCTCGCTGCCAATATACGCAGTCACAGCCCGGCCCCCGGCTCCAAATTACTCCGTGAGCACCGAGTTCACAGGCTTAGGTTCGCTAGAAATTGTGAATCATGGACTCAAGAAGATTGGAATAGGGTTTTGTTCTCTGATGAAGCCAGGATATCTCTGTTCGGTGAAGATCGACGTCGGCGAGTGCTAAGAAGACAAGGAGAACGCTTTGCAGAGGCATGTTTCGAAGAAATCACACCTTATGGTGGGGGCTCTGTTATGTTTTGGGCAGGAATAAATTCAATGGATCGTACAGAGTTAGTCTTCATTGAAAATGACTCACTGACTGGGCATCGACACATAACGGAAGTTCTAATTCCTCATGCACAACCCACATTGGCCGCTCTAGGTGAAGACTCGATTTTTATGGACGACAATGCTCGCGCCCACCGATCTCGCGATGTTAAAGCGTATGTGCAAGAGGTCGGCATTCGTCATTTAGATTGGCCAGCTTGAAGTCCCGACCTCAATCCCATAGAGCATATCTGGGACGTTCTGAAACGGCGTGTGAGATCAGTACAACCGGCTCCGCAGACCATCAGAGAGCTGAAGAATGTGATTACTGCGGAGTGGGAACGTATTTCGCAAGCAAGTATCCGGGATATACTTTCTAGCATGCCCAGACGAATTCAAGCTGTGATTTTAGCTAGAGGGGGTCACACTCGATACTAAACATTTATCTGCTTTTACTTTATTAAAGAAAAACAAACAATAAAACTTTTTTATTTTTACTTCATGAGCATATGTACTACTAGCGAACATACACTACTAGTGAGGTTTAGCATTATATCCTATAAATTGTATCAAAATTTTATGAAATACTGATGACAACGATTATTTTCTTATTAATTTACCAAATTGTGAGGATAAAACTACCTATAATTGTCAAACAAAGCAATATTAACATTTGAAATGGTTCATTGCTTAGGTGCCCGTTTTTTTTGCAAATGAGTTTATTTTGAACAAAAATGTAAGTAGCATCACACATAATAATCACACGCCGGCTGGCGTCTACAGAGTCACTGTCTCGACACGGCACTTCAAAGTCACTATCTCGATAATCCACACAAAGAGTCACTATCTCAACACTTTCAATACTTATTAAACGATATAAACGAGTGAATGAATTAAACGATAAAACTACCAGATCGACTTAAACGCAGCAAGAATAACATCGATCAATCAAACAATCAAAACAAACATCATAACATCATAATGATAGTGAGGTGAGGTGAGGTGAGGTGAGGTGAGGTGAGGTGAGGTGAGGTGAGGTGAGGTGAGGTGAGGTGAGGTGAGGTGAGGTGAGGTGAGGTGAGGTGAGGTGAGGTGAGGTTAGGTTAGGTTAGGTTGGGGTGCAAGGTCGGATATAACCTCCTCGTGTGCCCAGTCCATTGTAGGTCCCACTACACACGTGCGGTGGGAACGACAATGGGTCTTGGACCGGTGCATCCTGGGCGCCTTCGTATATAATCCCTTGGGGATTGTATACGAAGGTGGCTAATAATCCGACAACTGGGGGGGCTCGGCTGGCTGACCCGGGTAGCCTGGGTAACGGCAGTCGAGCAGGGGTATACCGTAACCCCGTACGTAGTGCGGGGCCGGGGGCCGCCATCCTTCGGGGTGGGGGCTGCGAGGAAGACAACCTCTATAAAAATCTCAAGAGGGGGGACCTCACGGTCCGTTCTGCACGTCGCCCTCTGATTGCAGAGGGTTGTTACGTAGCAGGCATAAGTAGGCCTAGGTTTCAACAACCGAGCGGGGGTATACCGCAACCTTGTACGTGGTGCAGGGCCGGGGGCCGCCATTCTTCGGGGTGGGGGCTGCGAGGAAGAAAACCTCTATAAAAAATCACTAGAAGGGGACCTTAGAGTCCGGTCCGCAAGCGCGGACGCGTCGGGGCGTGTACTGGTCTGAGGACTGGTTCCGGCCCACCCGCAACCCTGTACGTGGTGCAGGGAGTGGGGGCCGCCACTCCGGTGGAGGCCACGTGGAGAAAACCACTCTAAAAAACCTCAAAGTCCTGGCGTTGAGAAACGCGGCGTCGGGGCGCCCGTGCGCGGGTGGTTGGCAGAGTGTGTCAGCCCATCAGCGTCACCCATGGATACCGCCCGTCCTCCGTGGTGTAAGTAGGGTTACCCGGGTACAGGGGGCACTGCCCGGGTGGACGGTTTTTTCCCCCATACTCGTGGGATTTGAATGGAAACTTTGAACTTTAAAAATATGTTTGGAGGAGGTGCAGGCGAGAAGCCTAGAAAGGAGGAGGAGCCGCGAAAGACTACGTCTAAGCAGTCCGCGGAAACAAAGAAGACGGAGGAGCCGCCAAAAGCTGTATTTAAACAGCCCGCGGAAAGAAGTAATAGAGCAGAGGAGCTTAAGGAGCCCGTGGTGAGCCTCACCCGGAGCCCTGTCATTGCTGCCATACTGACTGGCGATGAGTTCGTCCCGATGGACGAATTTGACGAGCCGGATCCGGACTCAAGTAGAAAGAGGACGCGCTCTTGTACCAGAGACCGGTCAGGAAGTGAGGAGGACGGCGAAGGAAAAGCCCCGGCGAAAATAGCAGCTGCCGAGACGCGCGCTCGAGCCCGCTGTGCCACTACGGGGCGATACATTGGTCTGGGCAAGGCGAAAGCCGATCTAGCCGCTACCGTTCAAGCGGACTTTCTAGCGCAAGCAGCGAAGGAGGATGCAGCGGCGGAGAGTCGAATCCGCCCACCACCAAAACCCAGAGCCGAGAGTCGCATGGAGGCTGCCGACCTTGAAGAGATGGCCACATGTGAACTGCAAAGGGTAGGGATGGATGGCGTCAAGACGGTGCTCAAAGTTGCCAAGACGTGCCGCAATATCAATGGCACCACTGTCAAGGCCCTTCGTGACGCGGCGGATCTCATCGCGAAGGCGATGGATGGAATGTGCAACCGCAACAAAGAGGCTGACACCAAGAGGCTGGAGGATCGGCTCCTAAAAGCGACGGAGGAGCTGTCGCGCACTACGGCGGAAAATTCCCGCATGCACCAACACAACGCCACCCTGCGAGATGAGGTAGCGGGTCTTCGGCGTGAAGTGCAGTTGCTGCGGGAACAAATTGATCGCACTCAGGGCGGGCCCAACATAACAGCAGACGTGAGAGCCAACACCGTCGGCTCAATGTCGGTAGAAGACCTCCGACGAGTCATAGCGGAACAAGCCGGCTCTATGATCAACGCGAGGATAGAAGGGTTACAGAGTCGGCTACTGCCGGAAGAACGTTTGCGGCCGCCACTGGCAGCAGACAGGAGGAAGGCGGCAACACCTGCGCTGACAATTCCAGCGGCAAACCCTGGTCCATCCAAGGCTGCCAATGCCGCACTCGGGCGAGCGGCCAGGAAAAAAGCCAAGAAGGGAGAGAAGAAGCGTGAGAAGGCTGGGGCTACAGCACTCACGTCAGAGGGCCCACTCCCGGCTGTCCCCGCTTGCAACGCTAACGAGGAGCCCTGGCAACTGGTGGGAAAGCGGGGCGCTAAGCAGAGGCAGCGCCCCGTGTCAACGAAGGAGCACGGTGAAGACCAGACGGCGAAGAAGAAGAAGAAGCGGGGCCGCAAGCTTAAAGTCCCCAGTACCGCAGCTGTAGTACTAACCTTGCAGCCTGAGGCGATCGATCGGGGTGTCACTTACGCCCAGATAATTAAGAGGGCAAAAGACTCGTTCTCCATCCACGAGTTAGGAATAGACGGAGTCCACATGAGAGAGACCGCGACTGGGGCTCGCAAAATCGAAGTGTCCGGCGACGAGAAAGGCACTAAGGCTAATCTCCTTGCCAATAGGCTTAAAGAGGTGCTGTCCGACGTTGCCCGTGTCGAAAGGCCCTCAAAAACTGCCGAATTGAGGGTTTCAGGGCTCGATGACACCATCGAGTCAGTCGATGTAGTCGAGGCTATAGCGGCAAAAGGTGGCTGCCTTCCCGGCCAAGTTAAAGTGGGTGAGATCCGTCCGGGCCTGGGCGGTGCTGGTTCGGTGCTGGTCCGGTGCCCAATAGAAGCGGCGAAAGTTTTTGAGACAGACGGTTGTCTCCATGTGGGGTGGAGTATCGTCCAGGTGCGGGTTCTGGAGCGCCGCCCAATGCGGTGCTTCAAATGCATGGGCGTGGGCCACACTAGGTTCATGTGCCCTACTAAGAGTGACCGCAGCGGGCTCTGTTTCCGCTGCAGCAGAGGCGGACATAAGGCGGTTAGTTGCAAATACGAGCCGCACTGTGCCGTTTGCGCCGAAGTCGGTCGCCCGTCAGGGCACGTGATGGGAGGCAGAAGTTGCGATCCTCCTGCCGTCAGGGGCAAATGTCCCGAACCACAGATCGCTCAGCCGGTGGTGCCGCGAGAACCCGCGTCATTGGAGCCAGAGGACGAAATGTCACAATGAGAGGTAGTTGGCTGTGCGAGGGGTCCGGTTGCGGACGCGCACCGTCGGGGCCACGGTCGCATTCTACTTCCCGAGGTTTCTACCCGACCGCTGGCACACTCTCGGGCAACTCGGTGTCGTTATAGAGTCTGCCAGTGACAGGTCATTGAGGGAATGCCGCAGTGTTTTAGTGGGTAGGCCTCCGGGCACCCACCAGGCATCCCTCGTCGGGTGAGTGCACGGAGGAGAGCCCCACATAACCCTGCTGCCAGCCAAGCGGCAGGGTATGCGTAAGGCATTTCACTGCGTAAAAAAAAAAAAAAAAAAAAAAAAAAAAAAAAAAAAAAAAAAAAAAGGTTAGGTTAGGTTAGGTTAGGTTGGGGTTTTTTTTTTTTTTTTTTTTTTTTAAATCTTATTTATTAAAATAAAGCGAAACTGATTAAATACTGTTAAAGTTTTTGCGTAAGGGTTTTGTTATAGTGCGAGCTTACACACCAGGGTTGAGGCTAAGGATACCTCTCGCCTAGGGTGCAAGTGCAAAGATAGAAAGAGTTTGTAGGCAGAGAGAACCTACAAACTGAAAAGAATAAGATCATGACAGAAAGGAAAGGAAAATAAAAATAAAAATAAAAATAATATAGAGTGGCTATGAAGCTTAAAGTTATTTTAGTGATAAATGTTGTTAAGTTTATAAAAATTAGATTAGTCGCAGTGTTATTGTTACAGATATTTGTATTATTTATTGGTTGTTATTTATTTATTTAATGATTATTATTATTTGCTGAATTAAATTTGATTTATAATTTTTGTGTTAGGAGTTTGGTGACTATTGGTCGGAGCCATAGTCAATTTTGTCCTCGATACGGCGCTGCATAGCCCGGACTCTGGGGCAGGATTGTGCTAAGGCAGAATGTTTACTATCTTGTGATAGCTTAAATTTTTCATTGTGGAATGTACAGTTGTAGCAGGATGGGGCTTCGCTTTTTTGTGGACAGGTCTCACCAGAGTGGGAGGTGTTACCGCAGTGGCTGCAGCGCCGTTCAATTTTACAGTGGGATTCTGTATGTCCGAAGCCAAGGCAGTTTCGGCACTGTTTGAATGGTGAGAAGTTTTCTAGGAAGACCCTTTGAAATTCTATTTTGACGCGGTCTAGCTTGAGCAGCGTCCTCCAAACTTGGGGGGAGACTGATAGAACCGCGTTATATAGATTTGGGTTGCGGTTGTTTTGGGTGAACCGTATGGATAAGTCAGCCTCGGTGAATTTATCAAGTTCTGCATTGCAGCGTAAGATGGTGGAGAGGAGTTCGTCCTTTTTTGTGTCACTATGGATGCCCTTGATGATTACCATAGGTTTTATTTTGTGTTCTACGGCTGCAGTCACTCCAGAGGAGGAGGCGTTGTTAATCCTGCCCAAGGCGTCCTCCATGTTGGATTTGTTATCGAATTCTATCTTGGTTTTACCCTTGGATAGGTTCGTTACCTTGGCGACCGTATATTTGGTGGTTTTGGAATTTATAATTTCCTTCAGAGCCTTAACCGTTTGCTCACGTGGGGAACCCTCAGCGTTGCATGTAACGATTAAGGCCGGGCGTGAAGTTTCAATTTTGCGGCGTAATGGGGGACGTTTAGACGTGGAAGCTATTTGGGCATAAGTGGGATTGTTTGGAGTAATTGGGATTTGTGTGATTGTTGGGTTGGTTGGGACCGTTCTTCCGAGTTCGGTCCTAACGGTTTGTTGTACTATGGACTTTATGTCGTCAGTGGTAATTGAACTGCAGCATTGATGCTGGATCGGGCGTGGTTCTTGAGAGTGGTTGAAGTCGACATTTGTGTTTTTAAAAGTGGTTATGATAGAATTCAGACCCTTTAACACAAGATCAATAGACTTTAATTTGTTCTCTCTCGTGACGCTGTGGGCGCTTTGTAGAAGAACTGGCACCTCAGCAAGAGTTGAGTATATGTCCTCGATGGTGTTTTTATGGGGACTATTTATATAGTTCGGAAACATCACCGCCAAAGGTTCGGCGAAAATGGGAGTAACCGATTTGCTTTTGGTTTTCTTGGTGCTTCTGGATTGAAAAAAAGGAGTATTTGGAGTAATTAGTGGTTCTGTCCGAGGTGTTAGTGGTGTTTGTGATAGGGGTAAGGGGTTATCGGGTATCATAGATTCATGTGGGGATTCAATTTGTGGAGTTTGATGAACTAAGGAGTCGTCATAATGCAGACGTCCATAAGGAGAATTAGATGGGTTAAGAATTTCGTCGAAGTCGTCGGATTCTACGTCACCAATGAGATCATTCATTTCTGCAAGGAGTCTAGAGGGTGTCTCCCTACAAGTTGCGCCCTTTGATCGGAGATCCATGTTAGACATGATGGGTTTTATAAATTAAATCAATAATAAGTAATTTTTAAAATTTATGAAATAAAGTGAAGATTTTAAGAAAAACTATGATATTTACAGAAAAAAAGTTATTAAAATAAAATGTTTATAAGCCTAAAAACTAGCTAAAATAATGAATTAAGAGAGTAAATAACTTAAACTTATGATCTAGGATGAATTTAAAACTAGTGAAATTTTTGAGTGAAAAAAGTGAAAATTAAATTGTCAATAGAAAAAATATTTATTGATGGAGTGATTCGGTGCAATAGTATATTATAGAACTAAAGGAGTTCTACAATGTATTTAAGACAGATTAGAAAAATATTTTGTGGTTAGTGTTAGGTTGGGGTTAGGTTAGGTTAGGTTAGGTTAGGTTAGGTTGGGGTGCAAGGTCGGATAAAACCTCCACGTGTGCCCGGCCCATTGTAGGTCCCGCTTCACACGTGCGGTGGGAACGACAATGGGTTTGGGTCGGTGCACTCTGGGCGCCTTCGTATGTAATCCCCTCGGGGTTTGCATACGAAGGTGGCTAATAATCCGACAATTGGGGGGGAACTCGGCTGGCTGACCCGGGTAGCCTGGGTAACGGCAGCCGAGCAGGGGTAAACCGCAACCCCGTACATGGTGCGGGGCCGGGGGCTGTCATCCTTCGGGATGGGAGCCGCGAGGAAGAAAACCTCTATAAAAAATTACGAGAGGGGGGTCTACGGGCCCAGCTCGCTATGCGAGCATGTCGGGGGCGTGTTCCGGTCTGAGGACTGGTTCCGGCCCACCCGCAACCCTGTACGTGGTGCAGGGAGTGGGGGCCACCACATCGGTGGGGGCCGCGTGGAGATAACCACTTTAAAAAATCCTCAAAGGCCCGGCGCTGGAGTAACGTGGCGTCGGGCGCCCGTTCGCGGGTGGTTGGCGGAGAGCGTCAGCCTGCTAGCGACACCCTCAGGTACCTCCCGCCCCCTGAGGTGTAAATAGGGTTACCCGGGTACAGGGGTCTCTGCCCGGGTGGACTTCTTATATCCCCCATACTCGTGGGAATCTCATGGAAACCTTAAACTTTAAAAACTTATTTAGTAGTAGTGGAAAGGACGAAAAGTCTGGCGAAAAGAAGGGTGACGAAAAGAATAGTGAGGAAAAAGCAGGTGAAACCGGAGCGGCTGAATTCAAAATCCCTGCAGCTGCTCTTCAACCGGTTGTGCGTCTTTCGAGACTGTCGACATCTCCTGCACTCGAAAGGAGTAGAAGTTCCTCTCGAGAATCGATGGACATTGCGACACTTGATACAAGTGGCAGAAAACGGCCTAGAGAGCCTAAAGCACTAGGTAGCAGCGGTTCAGACTACGATGCTGCACCGACGGCAAAAGTCAGCGCGGCCTCAGAAAATAGAGGCAGAGGTCGGCCACCTACTTCTGGCCATCACGCTGTAGTTGCACAAGCAACAAAAGAAAACATCACGGAGTTGGCAAATTGTGAACTGCTGAAACGCGGTATGGACGGCGTCGCTGCAGTTTTAGAGGTGGCCGCCAAGTCAGGACACTTAAAGGGCACCAGTGTCAAAGCCCTTAAAGATGCAGCGGCATTGATACAAGCAACGTTCGGCGAGATCTACGGTCGAAACACCGCCTCGGATGACAAGCGTACGGAGGAACGTTTCCTTAAAACGCAGAGGGACCTTAGTCGTACCAACGCTGAAAATGCCCGTATTGCAGCGGAAAATTTACGGCTGAGGGAGGATATGGCTGCGCTCCGGCGTGAACTAGAGTTGGTCCGAAAGGAACAAGGAAGACAACGGGAGGCTTCCAAGACAAACACGAGGGAATATCGTCCACCCAACACCGTGGGCGATATGACAATTGATGAGTTGCGACGCCTCATCATGGAACAAACTGGGCCTAGGGTCAGTGCCCGTATAGAAGGGCTATCAAGGAGGCTCCCACCTGAAGAAACCATCAGGCCGCCACTTGCTGCAGATAAACGGCAGCAATCAGCTGGAAAGGCGATGTCAACAACAGCTCCCAACCCAGCTCAAAGAAAGGGAGCTAAAAAGAAGAGGAAAAAGGTTAGCGCAGCTGCTGCTGCTGCAGCGGCTGCTAGGTCAGACGCCGCGCCAGCTCAACAGGAAGTGACACCCGCACCCGCACCCTCCGATGGGGTCTGGACCACGGTTGGTAGAGGAGGTGCCAGAAAGGAGAAATCATCGCCGGAGAAAACAAAACCGGCCGCGACTAAAAAGAAGTCGAAGAAGATGAGCCTGCGCTCGCCCCAATCCTCAGTGGTAGTGCTAAAGCTACAACCGGAAGCTGCTAGCAAGGGCGTCACATACGCAAATATACTGGAGCAGGCTAAGGGTAAGATTGGCCTTGAATTGATTGGTTCTGGCCTAAAGGTAAGAGTCGCCGCCACTGGAGCGAGAAAGCTTGAAGTCGCCGGTGAGAACAATGGTGAAAGGGCCGATAAAATAGCAGAAAAGCTGTTAGAGATTATCGACCCTGAGATTGTAAAAGTCTCTAGGCCTGTAAAATCGGCAGATGTTCGTGTGTCTGGTCTAGACGACGCGGTGACTGCGGAGGAGGTAAGGTCGGCCGTAGCTGCAGCTGGAAACTGCTCAGAGGCGGTCGTAACTGTAGGGGTTATTCGGCGAAGCCGCTCTGGTCTCGGCTCGGTTTTAGTCCGATGTCCGGTCACAGCGGCCAAACAGATGACTGCAACAAACCAAAGGTTGCTAGTGGGCTGGGTCTCGGCGGCGATTCGTATTTTGCCACCGAGGCCCATGAGGTGCTATCGTTGCCTTGAAGTAGGACACGCTCACGAGATGTGCTCAGGCAATACTGACAGAAGCGGTCTTTGTTACCGATGCGGTAAACCAGAGCACCAAGCGAAGGATTGCACTGCCACGCCACACTGCATTTTATGCGCGGCAGCACAAATAAACGCAGGTCATGTACTGGGGGGTAAGTCCTGTAAGGCCCCCCGGCCTCAGCCGGAGAAAATAAAACGGGCGTCCACTGCCCCGCTGCAAACCACGAGCGAGCCCGCGGAGGCAATGGAGACAGCTGCCAGTGGAAGCAGCTAAGTGAAACGCGATAGCCAGGGCAAGCGCCTGGGCTGTTCTGCGCAGCGAGGGTCGGGCGACGGGAAACGGGGAAATCTCGTCGTCCATTACAAGGCCCTCGGGGTTGTAGGGCACGTTACGTGTTTCGGCGTGCCCACACCGTAGGCGGGAGCTGTAAAGAGCTCCTACAAGTTGGGGTCTTCCATAAGACCGCCGGCGACGAACCGCGGTAGCATACTTCGATCCCGTGGTTCGCCGCACTTGCGGCAGACGGAACACCGGGGGGTTTTAGTGGGTATGCCCGTCAGCGTTTTACTGACGGGTGAGTCCCACATAATGCGTAACGCATTTCCCCCCGTAAAAAAAAAAAAAAAAAAAAAAAAAAGGTTAGGTTAGGTTAGGTTAGGTTAGGTTGGGGTGCAAGGTCGGATAGAACCTCCACGTGTGCCCGGCCCATTGTAGGTCCCACTTCATACGTGCGGTGGGAACGACAATGGGTTCGGGCCGGTGCATCCTGGGCGCCGTCGTATATAATTCCTTTGGGGATTGCATACGACGGCGGCTAATAATCCGACAACAGGGGGGGAGCTCGGCTGGCTGACCCGGGTAGCCTGGGTAACGGCAGCCGAGCAGGGGTAAACCGTAACCCCGTACATGGTGCGGGGCCGGGGGCTGTCATCCTTCGAGATGAAGGCCGCGAGGAAGAAAACCTCTATAAAAAATTACGAGAGGGGGGCTTACGAGCCCAGCTCGCTACGCGAGCATGTTGGGGGCGTGTTCCGGTCTGAGGACTGGTTCCGGCCCACCCGCAACCCTGTACGTGGTGCAGGGAGTGGGGGCCGCCACTTCAGTGGGGGCCACGTGGAGACAACCACTCTAAAAAACATCAAAGTCCCGGCGTTGAGAAACGTGATGTCGGGGCGCCCACGCCCACGCGTGGGTGGTTGGCGGATTACGGTCAACCCGCTAGCGTCACCCTCGAGTACCTCCCGCCCCTCGAGGCGTAACTAGGGTTACCCGGGTACAGGGGTCTCTGCCCGGGTGGACTGTTTACATCCCCCATAATCGTGGGAACAGAATGGATAGTGAAAAATTAAAGAAACCTATAACTAGAAGTAGGTCCGGGAAGGACGGAGACAAGAAGAAACAAGGAGCTGTTTCCAAACAGCCAGCGACAACAAGACCTGTCGCACAACCGATAGTGAGGTTGACCCCCCTGCCAATTGGCATTGTGGCGTCGACAAGTAAGGCCTTTGAGGAGAGGGATCGGAGCAGAAGCTCATTGGATACGTCAACGGACTCCATTGAGTCAGACCAAGGCTGCAAACGTCCACGGACGGAAAAGCCCTGTCATTCGGGAGACAGCGACTCAGGAGAGGAAGAAGCGCCCGTAGCTATGGGAATTGCCGAGGCCCAAGCCCAGATAAGGGCGGCTGACTGGATGGACTTCGATGACGAAATAGAGGGGAGCATCGCTGAAAAAGCAAGAAAATTTCTGCCGCCGCCAGGTCACGTAAGGTACAAACTCAACCTTCGCGACCTTCCAACCAGCGTTATTTGCCAGAAGGCCAGTCAGGTGACCAGCATTGTCACTGACGTGGCCACCAAGTCGGGTCACCTAAAAGGGACATATGTACGTGTTCTGAAGGAAGCGGCCTCCCGTATTACGGAATGCTTCGAGCATGTGGGTAGTCGGAGCACCACGGAGGAATGTGCTGTGCTAAATGCTAGGCACAAAAAGGTCACGGAGGAATACCGTGCCTTAAAGCTGGCCTGTGATACCATTGAGCAGGATAACCAACGTCTGCGAAAACAAATGGAGGAGTTGAAGATAGAGCTAGAGGTTCTCAAGAGAGCTCCTGCACCCACTTGTCTAAACTGCACAATTGGGAACGCAGCAGCGGGACCCGGGCAAGCGCTTAGTATGGAAGAGGCCCTGGAGGACCTGAAGCGCTCACTGATGATCTCAATCGGGGAGATGGTAAATACCCGGTTAGAGTCGATGGAGAAGAGGCTACCCGCCTCACCGCCTATACGGCCACCCTTGGCGGCTGACCGTCGGAGGGCAGTGCAGGCGGCACCAGCTGCACCAGCTGTCCCAGCGACGAGGAAAAATTTGACTGCGGTCCGCCGTACCAGGGCCGTGGCAGGGCAACAGCAGCCACAACCACAACCGGAGACGAGTACCAACGCAATTGCAACCGCGGAGGAAGGCTGGACGGTAGCCACAAGCAGGAAGAAGAGGCGGGCCATACAAACACCTGCTCCAAAATCTACGCCAGAACAGCAGCCCAAACAGGCTGCAGCTTCTAAGGCGAAGCAGAAGCCGAAGAAGAAGAAAATAAGACTGAACGCTCCACGCTCAGCAGCCGTTGTAGTGACTCTCACTCCAGAAGCTGTCAACCAAGGAGTAACATACGCCAGTGTAATACAGCGGGCAAAGGAGTCTTTCAATATTACCGAACTAGGTATCGAAGGCCTCCGTGTAAGAGAAACGGCAACCGGAGCCAGAAAGCTGGAGATACCAGGTGCTTCGAGTGGGCCGCTGGCTGACTCATTAGCCAGTAAAATCAGGGAGGTGGTATCTGAAGTGGCTAGGGTCTCAAGACCTATAAGAAGCGCAGAGATACGATTGTCGGGTCTTGATGACTCGATACGAGTGACAGATGTGGCTTCAGCCATAGCCGCAAAAGGAGAGTGCCCCGAGGACCAAGTGAGGGTAGGAGACATACGCACGGGTCCCGGTGGAGCTGGCACCGTTATAGTGAGCTGTCCAGTAACAGCGGCAAAAGTCTTAGCGCGGGATAAAAAAAAATTATTGTAGGATGGAGTACCGTCGAAGTAAAAGTATTACCTCGTAGGCCACTTAGGTGTTACCGCTGCTTGGGCACAGGACACGCCCGGCAGTGGTGTCCATCAGAGGTAGATCGCAGCAACCACTGCTTCCGCTGCAGTAAAGAAGGCCACAAGGCAGCGGACTGTACAAAGAAGTTTTGGTGTGCGGTGTGCGCAGAGGCGCAAAGACCAGCTGGTCATCGGATGGGAGGCAGGAGTTGCGGCCCTCCTGTAACAAGGGGTAAACCCCCGGAGAAACCGACCGCCCTGAGGACGCCTGAAGAAGATCAGGCAGATAACGCGGATGGCGAGGCGTTAGAAATGGAAGAGGACTTCCTGGAAACGTCTGTCGAGGCCAGCAGGCAGGGATTGGGTAGCCCCTTGCCTGCATAGCACTGGTTTCGAGGGACTGAGAAGGAAGATGCCCAAGTGTGCTAGGGCATCTTTCTGGTATACGCGGGGGCTCAATAGGGGCCAGTCAGGACAGCCTGGTTGATTACCAACAAGGAGCCCAGGCTGTCGGTTCTGACCGTGACGGCACACAGACAGGTTTTAGTGGGTATGCCTTCGAGCACCCATCGGACCTCCCTGTCGTCGTCGGGTGGGTGCTCGAAGGAGAGCCCCACATAACTCCGTCGCCTGCCCAGCGACGGAGTATGCATAAGGCCGCATTTCCTGTCTTAAAAAAAAAAAAAAAAAAAAGGTTAGGTTAGGTTAGGTTAGGTTAGGTTAGGTTAGGGCAGCCAGGGTGGGGTGCAAGGTCGGAAAGAACCTCCACGTGTGCCCGGCCTTTTGTAGGTCCCACTTCATACGTGCGGTGGGAACGACAATGGGCTCGGGCCGGTGCATCCTGGGCGCCGTCGTATATAATTCCTTCGGGGATTGCATACGACGGCGGCTAATAATCCGACAACAGGGGGGGAGCTTGGCTGGCTGACCCGGGTAGCCTGGGTAACGGCAGCCGAGCTGGGGTATACCGTAACCCCGTACATGGTGCGGGGCCGGGGGCTGTTATCCTTAGGGATTGGGGCCGTGAGGAAGAAAACCTCTATAAAAAATTACGGGAGGGGGGCCTGCGGGCCCAGCTCGCTACGCGAGCAAGTCGGGGGCGTGTTCCGGTCCGAGGACTGGTTCCGGCCCAACCGTAGCCTCGTACGTGGTGCGGGAGCGGGGGCCGCCACTTCGGTGGGGGCCGCGTGGAGAGATACCACTGTAAAAAACTCTCAAAGTCCTGACACTGGGACTCATGGTGTCGGGGCGCCTGGAAAGGTGGCTGGGGAGTGCATCAGCCAATTAGTGGTCGCCCTGGGGTACCTCCCGACCCCCCAGGTGTAAGTAGGGTAGCCAGGGTATCGGGATCTCTGCCCTGGTGGTCCGTATAGTTCTCCCATACTCGTGGGCTCAATTATGAATGTCTCAAAAATTAAATCTAAGCTGAAAAAAAAAGAAAGGAAGGTGAGAAAGGACAACACACAGCGTCCGACCAAAAACTGTGTCGAAGATGATCGTCGCTCGTTTATGGCGTACGATAGCGAGGAGCCGTATTCGTTTGGCGAGGAAGACGAAGTTGGTGGCCTTTCGGAGGCGGAGTTTTTGGATCTCACAGGAAGCCGGAAGCGTCCAGGTGACAAAAGCGAGACGTCGGACTCGGAGGACGTTGACGTAGTTCCGTCAAAGCCAAGGCCCAAGGTGCATTCGGCAGCAAGAGGTGGGGCCCATTCAGTAGGCCCCTTTAGCGGAGATGCCCTTGCTCTTGAAAAAGAGATTTGGCGGCGCTACGAAGAATTAGAGGCAAACGACATGGAGCTGGAGACGGAAGAGTTCCACAAAAGAAGCTTGGCTGAGCTCTCCAAGCCCTCGTGGCAACGCAGCCCAGCGAGGGAGATTCTCGGTGATGACCTCCACCGTAGCGACATTCCACCTGTAGCCATCACCATCACACAGGCTGCAGAGATAATACCGGAGGAGACAAGGAAGGAGGAAGAGAGGCAAGTGGTAGGGGAACCGAGCAGGCAGCCTGGTGCACCATGTCCAGGTACCTCCAGCAAAGCTGACGTTTCGGAGCCGAATGACGACTTGCTCCAAAAAAGTGTGGATGAACCAGCCCGAACCTCTGAGGAGAAGGTGGGCTCGAAAGGGAAGGGAGTGGGAAGAAGAAGAAGAAGAAGAAGAATATTTATTTGCTAATACCATGTGTTACAATGAGACGGGGTGTTACATCGATTTAGTGAATCAACAGTATTCGCCATATAGTTGTAGGCATGCAAATATGATACATAAAATTAAAATTTTTAATACATTTTTTTTTTTTAAGTTACAATGACACAAGATTAGAGAGAAAAGCAAGTCAATAATTAAATGACATGAATACAAATAAACCAATCATTATTTATCAATAAATCAAAGGCAAAGGCAAAGGCAGCGAAAGCGGCTAAGCTCCCCGCCCCGCCCAAAGAGATTTTGGTAGGGCTATCATCAGTGACCCTACGCGACAGGGCCCTCCAGCACGTAAGGGCCATCAGTGAAGTGGCTAACGAGTCCCGCAACCTCAAAGGGACCTTCAAGAACGCCTTGTTATCAGCGGTTGCCGGACTTGAGGAGATTGCTAAAGAGTTTGCCTCGCTCAACGCAACGGACGAGATCGTTCGACTCCGTGAGGAATTGAAGAGGCAATCGGAGGAAATGGCGACGCTGCGTAGCCAACTCAAGTCCGTGCAAGAGGCGCAGAAGGCAGGCGCTAATCAAGATAACGTGGGGGCTCAGAACAACTCAACCCTCCCACGAACAGACGGGACTAACCCTAGAATCCTGCCCGGAGAATACTCCGAGTTTCTGGAGGTGGTCAAGGCAGAGATTCTGCAATCGGTGGGCACACTGATAAATGCGAGGCTGGAGGGACTCCGGATCCCTGTAACCAGACCGCCACTCATGGCGGACAAAAAGAGGGCGACGGCAGCCGCTGTTCAAAACCGGACAGACCAATCCCAGCCAGCCCCCGGGGCTCGTACATCTATGGGAACGGCTGAGACCAGCGAAGAGGCACCCAGGGAACAACCCTGGACGGTGGTGGGGCCCAAGGGCAAAGGTAAAGGCAAGAGGACGGTGCCCGTTGCCGCTGGCCCTGCAACTGGGGCGGTGACTGTCCAAGAGAAACCGAAGCAGCCACGGCAGAAGAAGATGAGGCCAAAACTGGCCAACCCGAAGACTGCGGCGGTAGTGATCGCCATCCCTGCGGAGTCGGCTGCCACAGGACTGACATACGCCCAGGTCATCTTCAAGGCAAGGAAGGAGTTCCGGCTTGGTGACCTGGGCATAGAGGACATCCGCATGAAGGAGGGGATGACAGGGGCCCGCATTTTGGAGATCCCAGGTCCGACCGGAATGGAGAAGGCGGACGCTTTGGCGTCAAGACTGAAGGAGGTCCTGGGAGATCAGGTCAGCGTCACCAGGCCCGTAAAGCGCGCGGGTCTACGCGTGTCCGGGCTGGATGACTCGGTGACGGAGCCAGAACTAAAGGCGGCAGCTGCGGAGAAGGGAGGATGCGCCCCCGAACACATCCTGATGGGCCCAATACGTCCGGGCCCGGGCGGACTGGGAGTCGCCATCCTGAGGTGCCCGATAGCCGCAGCAAGAGCCCTTGCTGATGGGGGGCGGTTGTTAGTGGGCTGGAGTTCGGCGAAGGTCCAGGCACTTGAACAACCTCCGTTGAGGTGCTTCAAGTGCATGGGTATTGGACACACGCGGCTTCTCTGCCCGTGTAAGGAGGACCGCTCTAACACCTGCTTTAGGTGCGGCGGGGAGGGTCATAGGGCTGCGGCATGCAAAGTCGAACCCAAGTGTGCGGTCTGTCTAGCTGCCAAGCTGCCGGCTGGACACCAGATGGGTGGTAGGAGCTGCCGCCCGCCGACGACGCGTGGCAAACCGGCGAAAGAGACGGTCCGGGAGGCGCAGACAGTTGCTGGCAGTGTCGAAGATGGGCGAATGTCACCCTAAACATTGTCAAACGCATACTTGTCCCCGCATCGACCGCTGCTCCCCTCTTCTCTCAAATGAGAGCGGAACGGGCAGTGGCGGCCCATCCGAGGCCAAGCAGAGAGGCATGCGGGTCGAAGGACCGTACACGCGGGCGAAGGGGATGGGGGCGGCGCCGCGTAAGCGAGAGTAGCCCCCTGCCCCGGGCGAGGCTAGTCGACGGAGGATGGGAGTTCAATCGTCGGCATTGCACAGCCTCGCCAGCCTGGGGGGACCCCGGAATGTACCGCGGGGTCCCCCGATCGTGAGGAGGCCGCTAGGCCAACCCGTCGCTCTCCACAATGGTGATTGCCAAAATCGGTCCCACTGGATTGCGACGGAGAAGAGCGGGTACATCGTGGGGTTTTTAGTGGGTAGGCCCCTGCACACCAATCTGACGAGCTTTTATCGTCAGATAGGTCTGCAGGGGAGAGTCCCACATAACTCCCGTCCCACTCCCAGCGGCGGGAGTATGCGAAAAGCATTTTCCTCACGTAAAAAAAAAAAAAAAAAAAAAAAAAGGGCAGCCAGGGTGGAAAACTGGCGCGTATTGTCAGAGGACGAGTCTCTGTCGGATCATCCGTATATCCGCTATGAGATCTCGTCCTCGGGGCCAAACGCCCGTACGGTCCCAAATGGGCAGATTGCACAAACGTTCTTCCCCAAGTGGGCATTAAGCAGGCTAAATCTGGAACTTGCGGAGGAGGCGGCGCTGGTTCAGGCGTGGAACCTCCAGGACAGAAGGCACGACGGAGTGAGCCTGGATGAGCGGGTGGGCCAAATTACAGCATCGCTCACCGCGGTGTGTGATGCGGCCATGCCGCGGGCAAGGGGCCCCCCGACCAAATCTCAGGTCTACTGGTGGTCCGGAGAGCTTGGGTCGCTTCGTGCTTCTTGTCTCAGGGCTAGGCGCGGGCTCCAGCGTTGCAGGCGCCGACACAGACAGGAGGATGGTGAGGAGGAACGACTCCTTGATGCCTACAGAGAGGCGAAGAAGGAGTTCAGGGTCGCCATCGCTCGGGCTAAATCCCAGGCCTGGGAGGTCTACCTGGCCGATCTCAACCGTGATCCGTGGGGGCGGCCTTACAAGATGGTGAGGAGCAGGTTGAAGCACCAGGCCCCTATCACGGAGAACATGGAGTCGGACCTTCTGTCTAGAGTCGTAGACAGCCTATTCCCGACAACAGTGCCTAGAACGACACCTTGGAGGATCCCCCGGGTAGCTCGCACACCCGCAGCAGGCTCCGGCTTTGTGCCGGTCTCGCAGGTGGAGCTAGACGTAGCGCTGGAGCGCCTTGGGCAGAAGAGGAAGGCTCCAGGGCCCGACGGAATTCCGGGGCGGCTCCTCTCCACTGCCCTCAAACATCTTAGGGAACCCCTTCAGGACATATTCAATCTGAGCCTGGAGAGCGGCGAGTTCCCTAGGGCGTGGAAGAGGGGACGCCTCTGTTTATTAAAGAAGGAGGGCAGGCCTGTCGACTCTCCAACAGCCTATCGGCCTATTATATTGCTGAATGAGCTCGGCAAGATTCTAGAAAAGATTATTGCCGAGCGGGTCATCAGCCACATGGAGGACGTGGGGCCAAATCTCTCACAAGCCCAGTATGGCTTCCGAAGGGGGAAGTCGACAATCGATGCCATACTAGCTCTTAGGAAGCACACAGAGAGGGCAATAAGTCGGGGAGAGAAGGTTTTAGCGGTTTCCTTGGACATCAGGAACGCGTTCAACTCTCTCCCCTACAGTGTTATCAAGGAGGCCCTGATTTTCCATCAAGTGCCCCCTTATTTGAAAAGGATTATAGAGTGCTACTTAGAGAACAGGGAAGTGCTCTATATCTCCTCAGACGGGAGGGTAGTGTCGAGGGATATGGCCTGCGGGGTTCCACAGGGGTCGGTGCTAGGGCCACTCCTGTGGAACATGGGCTATGACTGGGTCCTGCGCGGCATTCTTCTTCCCAAGATGGGTATCTTCTGCTACGCAGATGATACCCTGGTCACGGCGCGGGGTCAGAGTTTTGAGGAGGCAAGGCGGCTTGCGGGGATCGGGGCCTCCCTAGTCATAGGCCGAATCCGAGCACTCGGGTTGGACGTAGCGGTGGACAAAACCGAGGCCATGCTCTTTCATGGTCCTCGAAGAGGCCCACCGGCGGGGGCAAATGTGAGAGTGGACGGCACATTGATCCCGCTGAGGCCGAGCCTCAAATACCTGGGGTTGGTGCTGGACGGACGCTGGAAGTTTGGAGCCCACTTCCAGCAATTGGCCCCCAGGCTAGTGAAGGCCTCAGCGGGACTCGGGAGACTCCTGCCGAACATCGGCGGGCCAGGCGCGGCATGCCGTAAACTCTACACGGGGATCGTGAGGAGCATGGCCCTGTATGGAGCTCCGGTGTGGGCGGACGCCTTGGATGCGGCCAATAAGTCCAACCTCAGGCGTCCACAGAGGACAATAGCCATCCGTGCCATACGGGGCTATAGATCAGTGTCCTGGGCAGCAGCATGCGCGCTGGCGGGCTCCCCACCGTGGGAAATGGAGGCCCAGGTCTTAAAAGAGGTATATCTCGAACGCAAGCGGGCGAGGGAGCTGGGAGAGGTAACCACAATGGATGGAGCGATTGGCGTCAGACGAAGAGCAGAAGACCTGCTAATGGGGTGTTGGGAGCAAGAGCTCGGTACCCCAACGGCGGGTATAAGGACAGTCGAAGCCATCCGCCCCGTACTGCGGCAGTGGCGAGACAGGCAGCACGGAGCGGTGACCTTCCGGCTGATACAGGTATTTACCGGGCATGGCTGCTTTGGTAAGTACCTGTATCGGATCCGGAGGGAACCGACTCCTGGCTGTCATGGTTGCGGAGCTGCGGAAGACACAGCACGGCACACCCTCGAGGAGTGTCCGGCGTGGGATCCGCAGCGTCGCATTCTGACAGCGGCGATTGGAGGGGACCTCTCACTGCCGAGCGTGGCGCGCGCTATGCTGACCAGCGTAGAGGCATGGAATGCAGCGGTCGCCTTCTGCGAGGAGGTCATCTCGCAGAAGGAGGCCGCCGAGAGGGAGCGCGAGGAAGACACAAATGCCAGCCTCATACGCCGTAGACGGACGGGTGGAAGAAGGCGGCGCTTTGCGCACCTTATCCCGCCCTAACCCCCGCGCATAAGGGGGGAGGGCCGCTCATGCTCTTCTCATCCTGGAGAAGACGTTATAGAGCGGCCGTGTCGTCGCAAAGGGGGGAAATCTCCAATGCGGAGGAAGGGAGTTAGGGAAGGCGCGCTAGGGTGCGTAAACCCCTGCTCCCGGTGAGGTCAGCCGACGGTGGATGGGCGATCCACCGTCGGTATTGCACCGACCTCACACGACTGGGGAGGATGCCCAATGTGTACCCGGGCATCCCCCGTTCGAGAGGAGGCCGTCAAGCTGCCTGCCGGAGGTTCCACGTGGTGATTGCCAACACGGACCCACGGAACTCAACGGCTGCAGAGAGGGTGCACCGAGGGGTTTTAGTGGGTATGCCCGTCAGCCTTTTACTGACGGGCGAGTCCCACATAACCCCACCGTCCACCCAGCGGTGGGGTATGCGTAAGGCATTTCCCCTCGCTA
Organism: Calamotropha paludella; assembly: GCA_927399485.1. Taxonomy (NCBI): domain Eukaryota; kingdom Metazoa; phylum Arthropoda; class Insecta; order Lepidoptera; family Crambidae; genus Calamotropha; species Calamotropha paludella. The sequence continues at coordinate 28,305,147 of OV656812.1, forward strand.
AAAAAAAAAAAAAAAAAAAAAAAAAAAAGGTTAGGTTAGGTTAGGTTAGGTTAGGTTAGGTTAGGTTAGGTTGGGGTGCAAGGTCGGATAAAACCTCCACGTGTGCCCGGCCCATTGTAGGTCCCGCTTCACACGTGCGGTGGGAACGACAATGGGTTTGGGTCGGTGCACTCTGGGCGCCTTCGTATGTAATCCCCTCGGGGTTTGCATACGAAGGTGGCTAATAATCCGACAATTGGGGGGGAACTCGGCTGGCTGACCCGGGTAGCCTGGGTAACGGCAGCCGAGCAGGGGTAAACCGCAACCCCGTACATGGTGCGGGGCCGGGGGCTGTCATCCTTCGGGATGGGAGCCGCGAGGAAGAAAACCTCTATAAAAAATTACGAGAGGGGGGTCTACGGGCCCAGCTCGCTATGCGAGCATGTCGGGGGCGTGTTCCGGTCTGAGGACTGGTTCCGGCCCACCCGCAACCCTGTACGTGGTGCAGGGAGTGGGGGCCACCACATCGGTGGGGGCCGCGTGGAGATAACCACTTTAAAAAATCCTGAAAGGCCCGGCGCTGGAGTAACGTGGCGTCGGGCGCCCGTTCGCGGGTGGTTGGCGGAGAGCGTCAGCCTGCTAGCGACACCCTCAGGTACCTCCCGCCCCCTGAGGTGTAAATAGGGTTACCCGGGTACAGGGGTCTCTGCCCGGGTGGACTTCTTATATCCCCCATACTCGTGGGAATCTCATGGAAACCTTAAACTTTAAAAACTTATTTAGTAGTAGTGGAAAGGACGAAAAGTCTGGCGAAAAGAAGGGTGACGAAAAGAATAGTGAGGAAAAAGCAGGTGAAACCGGAGCGGCTGAATTCAAAATCCCTGCAGCTGCTCTTCAACCGGTTGTGCGTCTTTCGAGACTGTCGACATCTCCTGCACTCGAAAGGAGTAGAAGTTCCTCTCGAGAATCGATGGACATTGCGACACTTGATACAAGTGGCAGAAAACGGCCTAGAGAGCCTAAAGCACTAGGTAGCAGCGGTTCAGACTACGATGCTGCACCGACGGCAAAAGTCAGCGCGGCCTCAGAAAATAGAGGCAGAGGTCGGCCACCTACTTCTGGCCATCACGCTGTAGTTGCACAAGCAACAAAAGAAAACATCACGGAGTTGGCAAATTGTGAACTGCTGAAACGCGGTATGGACGGCGTCGCTGCAGTTTTAGAGGTGGCCGCCAAGTCAGGACACTTAAAGGGCACCAGTGTCAAAGCCCTTAAAGATGCAGCGGCATTGATACAAGCAACGTTCGGCGAGATCTACGGTCGAAACACCGCCTCGGATGACAAGCGTACGGAGGAACGTTTCCTTAAAACGCAGAGGGACCTTAGTCGTACCAACGCTGAAAATGCCCGTATTGCAGCGGAAAATTTACGGCTGAGGGAGGATATGGCTGCGCTCCGGCGTGAACTAGAGTTGGTCCGAAAGGAACAAGGAAGACAACGGGAGGCTTCCAAGACAAACACGAGGGAATATCGTCCACCCAACACCGTGGGCGATATGACAATTGATGAGTTGCGACGCCTCATCATGGAACAAACTGGGCCTATGGTCAGTGCCCGTATAGAAGGGCTATCAAGGAGGCTCCCACCTGAAGAAACCATCAGGCCGCCACTTGCTGCAGATAAACGGCAGCAATCAGCTGGAAAGGCGATGTCAACAACAGCTCCCAACCCAGCTCAAAGAAAGGGAGCTAAAAAGAAGAGGAAAAAGGTTAGCGCAGCTGCTGCTGCTGCAGCGGCTGCTAGGTCAGACGCCGCGCCAGCTCAACAGGAAGTGACACCCGCACCCGCACCCTCCGATGGGGTCTGGACCACGGTTGGTAGAGGAGGTGCCAGAAAGGAGAAATCATCGCCGGAGAAAACAAAACCGGCCGCGACTAAAAAGAAGTCGAAGAAGATGAGCCTGCGCTCGCCCCAATCCTCAGTGGTAGTGCTAAAGCTACAACCGGAAGCTGCTAGCAAGGGCGTCACATACGCAAATATACTGGAGCAGGCTAAGGGTAAGATTGGCCTTGAATTGATTGGTTCTGGCCTAAAGGTAAGAGTCGCCGCCACTGGAGCGAGAAAGCTTGAAGTCGCCGGTGAGAACAATGGTGAAAGGGCCGATAAAATAGCAGAAAAGCTGTTAGAGATTATCGACCCTGAGATTGTAAAAGTCTCTAGGCCTGTAAAATCGGCAGATGTTCGTGTGTCTGGTCTAGACGACGCGGTGACTGCGGAGGAGGTAAGGTCGGCCGTAGCTGCAGCTGGAAACTGCTCAGAGGCGGTCGTAACTGTAGGGGTTATTCGGCGAAGCCGCTCTGGTCTCGGCTCGGTTTTAGTCCGATGTCCGGTCACAGCGGCCAAACAGATGACTGCAACAAACCAAAGGTTGCTAGTGGGCTGGGTCTCGGCGGCGATTCGTATTTTGCCACCGAGGCCCATGAGGTGCTATCGTTGCCTTGAAGTAGGACACGCTCACGAGATGTGCTCAGGCAATACTGACAGAAGCGGTCTTTGTTACCGATGCGGTAAACCAGAGCACCAAGCGAAGGATTGCACTGCCACGCCACACTGCATTTTATGCGCGGCAGCACAAATAAACGCAGGTCATGTACTGGGGGGTAAGTCCTGTAAGGCCCCCCGGCCTCAGCCGGAGAAAATAAAACGGGCGTCCACTGCCCCGCTGCAAACCACGAGCGAGCCCGCGGAGGCAATGGAGACAGCTGCCAGTGGAAGCAGCTAAGTGAAACGCGATAGCCAGGGCAAGCGCCTGGGCTGTTCTGCGCAGCGAGGGTCGGGCGACGGGAAACGGGGAAATCTCGTCGTCCATTACAAGGCCCTCGGGGTTGTAGGGCACGTTACGTGTTTCGGCGTGCCCACACCGTAGGCGGGAGCTGTAAAGAGCTCCTACAAGTTGGGGTCTTCCATAAGACCGCCGGCGACGAACCGCGGTAGCATACTTCGATCCCGTGGTTCGCCGCACTTGCGGCAGACGGAACACCGGGGGGTTTTAGTGGGTATGCCCGTCAGCGTTTTACTGACGGGTGAGTCCCACATAACCCCACCGTCTCCCCAACGGTGGGGTATGCGTAACGCATTTCCCCCCGTAAAAAAAAAAAAAAAAAAAAAAAGGTTAGGTTAGGTTAGGCGTGGGGCGCTGGATGGTGGCCTCCCCGCGGCGCGTCCTGGTAACGAGCTGGTGCACGGTAACGCAGTGCCCAGTTTCGGCTGACACCATCCAACAGTGAAGGATACTTGTACGAAGGCGAAATATTGTGAAGGCGACGGTTTGCGTTACGTCAGAGGCGGTATTCGGAGACTTAATTGTCCGTAAGTGAGTAGTCCCGGAAGGCAAACGCACACTTTTCTCTCAGTTTTGAGAGAACTGTACGCGGAATTTTCTTTTCTTGGAACTGCTCCCGCCCTTTTAAGGGCGTGCGGCAGCAGGGGGAAAGTTTTGTGGGGTTGAATCTCTACTGACCACCACCTGGACTTTTCGGTCGGTCTTGTGCTTCAGATTTTGGTCATCTTCGGTGAAGTCTGAAGAGATACCGACTTTTCAGTTGGAGATTATATTTTTCTAAGTGCTACTCATCTGCGGGTGAGTTTGCACATTTTTGTTGGAATCCCTGGTGGAAGGCGGAATTTTCTGCATCCACTAGGGGAGTGTTTTTGGGGTTCTGACAGAGTGGTTAGGAGTTCCATACGTATTTTTCGGCACTAACAAGATGTCTGTTAATGAAATAATCTTACTGGGTTCAGGTGGTTCTGTTACATCAGTCTCGAGTAGAGAGAGTATAGTGCCAGCGACACGGAAAAGGAAGGGTGAAAAGAGAGTGGCGACGATGGACTCGGACGATGAGAGTGTGGACGGGCCCACCAGAAATTTCGAGGGTAAGATCATGAAGAAAGACGAAACAAAGAATAGAAAGGAGCAATTCCTTAAGAGTAATGAGGGAATAAGCAGTGAAGAAAAGATAGGTGGCTCTCAAAGCCGCAAAGCAAGGAAGCTGAAGTCGAAGTCGTCGGCATCGTCACAGGAAGGGGGTTCAGGCGATTCTGATAAGACCATCCAACCAGGCAAGGGAATCCCGAATCAATTCTATGAGGAGATAGTGACCTGCCTTGAGCTGATTGGTAAGGACATGGAAGGATATAAACAAATGAAAGGAGATGTGAAGAAGAGAATTTTGAAGTGCAGTGGAAAGGTGAAGGGGATAGTGGAGAAATGGAAAAAAGTTCCAGCTTCTGAGGAGAACAGGGTCCTTCGTCAGAACTCTATGAGGCTGGAACAACAAAATGAAAACCTGAAGAAAGAAGTGAGAGCACTCAGGGAGGCTGCCAATGCAAAGTTGCATAAGGCGGATCTATCCCCCCGTGAGTGTATTGAAACAGAGAGGGAAATAGATAGAGAGGAAAACGAAGGGATGATGGGACTGTTAGAGAATTTCAAGAAGGAAATTATAAGAGAGGTGCAAAGGACTGTGTCCGTGATGATGGCGCCTTTGATCAGGGACAAAACCCCTATCATAAGGCCGCCATTAGCGGCGGACAGGAAACGGAATGAAGAAAACCAGCGGCCATCACCTGTTGCAGCTGGCCCCCCAAGACTGCGAGAACCACCAAAGGGAATCTCAACAGACGGGAGGGACATCGAGGCCAACAACCCCTGGAGAGAGGCCACTAGCAAAAGTGGTAAGAAAAAGGCCAAAAAAATGGCCAAGAAGGAGGCCGAAAAGGAAAGGGTCAAAGCAACACAAGCGGCGGCGGGAGCGTCAACAGCACAGCCCACAAAGCCACGGGCACAGGCGCCTACTAAAGAGGCAATCAGGGGCCCCAAGCTGACCCCCCCGAAGACTGCGGCGGTGGTTTTGACCATCCCTGCAACAGCAGCGGGAAATGGCGTCACCTATGCTGACGCAATAGCAAAAGCCAAGAGGGGGGTCAAACTGTCTGAGTTCGGCATAGATGACATAAAAGTCAAAACAACTCGAACTGGGGCCCGCATGATTGAGGTGGCTGGGACTGATAACGCCCAAAAAGCGGATGGCCTGGCGGCCAAGTTAAAAGAAGTGTTGAAGGGAGTGGCTGTGGTGTCCAGGCCCACAAAATGCGTAGATATTCGCGTAGGTGGACTGGACGACTCAGTGGGGCCGACAGATTTGCAAGAGGCGCTGGCCAGGAAGGGGGGCTGCATGCCCGAGCAGATTAAAGTGGGCAACATAAGGGCGGGCCCGGGAGGTCTGGGCTGGACCGTGGCTAAATGCCCCGTGGAAGCCGCAAAAATATTAACCGGAGGGGACCGTGTCATGGTAGGCTGGAGTGTGGCGCAAATCCGGGTATTGGACTCTCCCCCATTGCGGTGCTTCCGCTGCATGCGGCTCGGCCACACGAGCATGCTGTGTCCGGGAGGCGTCGACCGCAGCAAAGTGTGTTACCGCTGCGGCAAAGAGGGCCACAAGGCGGAAGGCTGCACGGCGGACCCGCGCTGCGTCGCATGTTTAGAGGCCAAAAAACCTGCTGACCATGTGATGGGCAGCAGGTTCTGTCGACCATCGGTGGTGCGGGGCAAGCCAGTGCCCTTTGCCTTCAAACCACAGACGGAAGGGGCTGCGGCCATGGAGACAACTGACGTATTGCCATAATGCCCAGACAGCAATACGCCAGTTTTCTCCAGGCGAATGTCAATCACTGTGCCGGTGCGCAAGATTTATTCATGCAGCACCTGGCGGAGTGGGCGATTGACATAGGTGTGGTATCAGAGCCTTACTGTGTCCCACAGCGGGACAACTGGGTTGGCTCCCAGGATGAAATGGTGGCGGTGGTGGTCCCTACAACAGCTGCACATTCCCTCCCCTTTGCCATAGTGGAAAAGGGACCGGGATATGTTGCGGTCCGTTGGGGGAACAAAGCAATTGTCGGGGCATACTTCTCGCCGAATAGGCCAATTTCGGAGCTCCGACAATGGCTTAGCAGGATGGACGGGGTGGTGAGACGACTTGCCCCCAGGCAAATACTAGTGGCGGGAGACTTCAATGCGAAGCACACCGCATGGGGGTCTCCTGACACTGAGCCGAAGGGGGATGAGGTTCTTGGGTGGGCGACGGCCCTAGGGTTGGTAGTGCTAAATAGGGGCACTGCCTTCACATGTGTGCGAGGTAACGGGGGCTCAAGGGTCGACCTCACATTCTCCACCCCGGCACTGGCAGCCGGGGTTGGGGGATGGCGGGTGCTGTCGGACATGGAGTCGATGTCCGACCACCCGTACGTCCGTTATGAGGTCTCGTTGGGGGCAGTAGTTGATGGCAGTTCACAGAGGCATCGGGCACTTGAACAATTCCCGAGATGGGCTTTCTCCAAATTCAACCCCGAGCTGGCTGTGGAGGCGGCGGTGGTGGACTCGTGGATACGCGACGCGGCCGAAACCACAAATCTTCCACTTGCGGAGAGGGTCCGTAGATTGAAGGCGTCCTTTTCTACCATCTGCGACGCTTCCATGCCACGTGCCAAGGGAGTCCCCAAAAAAAGATCTGTTTACTGGTGGTCCAGTGAGCTGAGTTCTCTCAGGGCGGATTGCTTGAGAGCTCGACGGGAGATGCAGCGGTGCAGGAGGCGGCAAACAGTAGTCCAGGGAGAAGAGGAGCGGCTTTCCGTGGCATACAAACAGGCCAAAAAGGCATTAGAAGCTGCCATCCGGAAGGCGAAGGACCTAGCTTGGGAAGAGTTTCTGTCCTCCTTGGAAAGAGACCCATGGGGACGACCTTACAGGATGGTACGGAGAAAGCTCCGATATCAGACTCCAGCCATGGAGACCCTGGACCCAAGTCTCCTTGACGAGATCGTAGCGGGACTGTTCCCAATGGAGCCGGCGCCGGTCGCAGAATTCCTGGTTCCCTCCGCATCACCATCACTAGAGGAGAACTCGGGATTCTTCCCCATAACTGAAGAAGAACTAGAGGGAGTGGTCGATAGACTGAAGAGAAAGTGCAAAGCGCCAGGTCCCGACGGCGTTCCGGGAAGGATAATCCCCCTTGTCCTGGAACACACCAAGGAACTCCTCCAGGCTACCTACAACATGTGCCTGGAAACAGGGGAGTTCCCGGATGAATGGAAAAGGGGGAAATTGTGCCTTCTCAGAAAAGAAGGTAGACCGGCAGAGTCTCCTTCAGCCTATCGACCAATTGTTCTGCTGGACGAGCTCGGGAAGATCCTCGAAAGAGTGATTGCTGACCGAATCGTCCAGCATCTGGGGGAAGTGGGCCCGGATCTTGCTGGGAACCAGTACGGATTCCGGAGAAAGAGATCCACCATCGATGCGATTGCAGAGCTCCGGAAAGAGGTGGTCCGTGCAGAGGGATGTGGGGAGGGTGTTGTCGCCGTTTCTTTAGACATAAAGAATGCCTTCAACACCCTTCCATATGATGTGATCAGAGGGGCGCTAAGACACCATAGGCTCCCCCCATATCTCATCAAAGTCATTGAGGACTATCTGCAGGGCCGGCGGATAGTCTTCACTGACTCGGCGGGCGACGTGAAAGAAAGGGTCATGGCCTGCGGAGTTCCACAGGGGTCGGTTCTGGGTCCGATCCTGTGGAACCTAGGCTATGACTGGCTCCTGAGAGATATGCCGTTTGCCCGGGTGGAGGTGCTGTGCTATGCGGATGATACACTAATCACCGCACGAGGCAGCACCTTCGAACAGGCTAAACGGCGGGCGGAGTTAGGAACGGCCTTAGTTATAGGCCGAATCCGCATGCTGGGACTGGAGGTAGCGGTGGGAAAGACCGAAATAGTCTACTTTCACGGGCCCCGGAGAGGCCCCCCAGTAGATGCACAGGTGACAGTGGACGGAGTGGGGATCCCGATTCGGCCTCACATTAAGTACTTGGGGCTGGTCCTTGACGCAAGGTGGAACTTCCGCCAGCACTTCAAGGAGCTGGCCCCTAGGCTGGAAAGCGCCGCGGGCGCGCTAAGCAAACTCCTGCCGAACATCGGCGGTCCAGAGGTAAACTGCCGAAAACTGTTTGCAGGAGTTTTGCGCAGTATGGCGCTCTACGGGGCACCCATCTGGGCGGGGTTCCTCGGTAGTCAAAATCGGGCCCAGCTAAGAAAGGTCCAGCGCGTTATGGCGGGAAGAATAGTCCGAGGATACCGCACCATATCGGGTGCTGGTGCGTGTGTTTTGGCAGGTACACCTCCATGGGAGCTTGAAGCTCGGGTACTCAGGGAGGTGTACCTACAAAAGAAGGCGGCGGAGGCGAGCGAAGAAAGACAGGCACCGGAAGAACTGCGCCAAGTGAGAGAAAGGGCCGAAGCGGCAATAATGACTGAATGGCAGCAGTTGCTCCAGAACGAAAAGTTTGGTAGGAGAACGCTTGACGCAGTTGGTCCGGTGCTACGAGAGTGGTGTCAGCGCAGACGCGGGTCAGCGACATTCAGGCTGACGCAGGTACTTTCCGGGCATGGCTGCTTTGGAAAGTACCTGCACAGAATTGGGAAGGAGCTGACTCCGCAGTGCCACGGGTGCGGCGCTGCGGAGGACACGGCACAGCACACCCTTGAGGTGTGCCCAGCGTGGGCTACGCAGCGAAGTGCCCTGGAGGCAGTTGTTGGGCGAGACCTCTTGCTGCCCAGCTTGGTAAAGGCCATGCTGGACAGCGACAGGTCATGGACGGCGGCGGCCGCCTTCTGCGAGGACGTAATCTCGCAGAAGGAGGCTGCCGAGAGAGAGAGGGAGGGTGACGCCAACGCGGCGATAATCAGGAGGAGGCGTAAGGGCCGTAGATGGCGTCGGTTCGCGGCGCGCATCACGGTTTGAAGGAGATCCCTCTCTCTCTAACGAGCCCGGGGCAGACGGGGGTGGCCCGAAATAGGGATGCCCAGCTCCTGAAGCAGGAGCACGCCGTCTCCACCCTTCCTCAGCTTGAGGAAGGTGCTGGGAGATGGCAGATAGATAGGGGTCGTAATCCTCAAAGGAGGGAGGACCCCTAACGCTGAAGACGGAAGGCGCTGCAGCGAAGGTGGGTAGACCCGCTGTTCAGCGCCATCTGGAGGGTGTCGGATGATGCCTAACTTGTGCCTAGGCATCGTCCGACGGAGAAGGGGCCCGTAGCGGGCCGACTGTCCAGCCAAAGTGGTGCTTCCGAAAAAGGGACCCACAAGGCTGTAGGACAGTAAGATGGCACAACGACGAGTTTTAGTGGGTATACCTTCGATCACCCACTGGACTTCGTCGTTGTCGTTGTCGGGTGGGTGACCGAAGGGGAGCCCCACATAACTCCGCTGTCTACCCAAGCAGCGGAGTATGCTTAAGGCGCATTTCTCGTCGCAAAAAAAAAAAAAAAAAAAAAAAAGGTTAGGTTAGGCGTGAGGGCACGGCTTCTGTGCCTGGCTCATCGCAACGCACAGCTGTCGACCCTCTTTCCTCTTTATCTTCTGCCAAGGGGAAAGATAAGAGGAAGAAGAAAAAGAAGTCGAGTGCAATCGCAATCACTGCACAAGAGGTAAACCCCAGTCCAGCAAAATCGGTTCCCAGTCCTGCAGAAGGAGAATGGCAAACCGTAGGGAAGAAGGGGAAAGCCACTAAGGAGCTTTCTACTCCAAGCAGAGAGGAACAGAAGAAAGGGCTGGGAAAGAAGAAATTAAGGCTCCGCCCTCCTAAAGCAGCTGCGGTTGTTATAAAGCTGCAACCTGGAGCAGTAGAAAAAGGCACGACGTACGCCCAAGTGCTCTCATCACTTAAGAGCCACATCGACTCGTCGATCATAGGAGAGGGCTTAGCCTGTAGAGCTGCCGCCACGGGTGCCCGTAAAATTGAGTTGCGAGGAGCGGACGGTGGGGACAGAGCCGATCGGCTTCTTTCCCGCCTAAAAGAGGTGATAGACCCAGAGGTAGCGGAAATCTCTAGGCCTACGAAATTTGCGGCGTTTCGCCTATCAGACCTAGATGACTCAGTGTCGGCCGCCGAAATTCGGGCAGCCGTAGCAAGGGTTGGGGGATGCCCTGAAGAAATGGTTTTGGTGGGTGAAATCTATCAGAGCCGTTTTGGAATGGGGGCAACCTTAGTGAGAAGCCCAGTGGAGGTGGTGAGAAAGATTGTCCAAAGCGGGAGGAAACTTTTGGTTGGTTGGGTCTCGGCGTCGGTTAAGATTCTCCCACCGAGGCCCATGAGATGTTACAGGTGTCTTGAGAAGGGGCACGTTCGTGAAAAATGCACGAGTGATGTGGACCGTAGCGAGATATGCTACCGGTGCGGCCTGTCCGGCCATAAAGCTGGAACATGTTCCGCCTCTCCCCATTGCGCTGTCTGCGCAGCAGCGGAGGTAGCCGCGGACCATGTGCTCGGGGGCAAGTCCTGTAGGGCCCCCGCATTAAAGAGGAAGGGACGAGCGCCGGCGACCACTGTTCCGAATCCTGCCCAGCCAAAACCTACGGCGGCAGACACGGACTTAATGGAAGTGGCCCATGAAGAGCTGCCAAGCGGTGTGAGGGCGGAATAAGGGCAAACGTCCGTGTCCGCCTCCGCAATGAGAGTCGGGCGGCGAAAACGGGGACTTTTCGTCGCCCATTGAAGAGCTTTCGTGGTGAAAGGCACGCAAAGTGTTCCTGCGTGCCTTTTACAGTTGGTGGGAGGTTTGAGGCTCCCAACAAGAGATTGTGTCCGATGGGATGACCGGCGACGGGCCGCGGTTGCAATTCCAGATCCCGTGACCCGCCGCAATACGGCAGAGGAACACCCAGGGGGTTTTAGTGGGTTCAAGCCCCACATAACCCCCCTGTCTCCCCGTGGCGGGGGGGTATGCGAAGGCATTTCCCCCTGGTAAAAAAAAAAAAAAAAAAAAGGTTAGGCGTGAGGGCAAAGGAAATCCGAAGGACCAGGAGACCTCCAGCGAATACGCCTAGTGAGACACAAACGGAAGCTAACATAGAATCCAATGAACAGACGCACCATCAAATTTTTACAGGGGAATCTTAATCACTGTGTGGCCGCTCAGGATCTTTTTATGCAGACGTTCTTGGAATGTGACATAGACGTAGCAGTTGTTGCTGATCCTTATAGTGTTCCTCCCCGCTCCAACTGGGCTGGAGATACAAACGATTCTGTGGCGATTGTTACTCAGTCAGTCGGTCATTCCTCTTATATATCTGTCAAAGAAAAGGGTTCTGGTTACGTGGCTGCCATTGTGGAGGGTATCGCAATTGTTGGTGTGTACTTTTCACCAAATAAAAGTGTATCCGAGTTAGAAACTTGGCTAGGAGTATTATCCGGGGTCGTTAGGCGTCTGGCTCCTGCACAGATCATAGTCTTAGGGGACTTTAACGCCAAATCCACGGATTGGGGTTCCCCTTCGACGGATATCAAAGGAGAAGTGGTTCAGGAATGGGCTGCGGCCACAGGTGTGGTCATAGCAAATCGAGGCAGAGTAAACACCTGTGTGAGGCGGCATGGGGGGTCCATTGTGGATTTAACGTTCACAACCCCTGCCTTAGCTGCACGCATTCAGAACTGGTGTGTTCAGCAATACACAGAGACAATTTCAGATCATTTATACATCTGTTTCAGCGTCTCATCAGCCTCTGGTCCAGTGGTTCATCAGCAAGAACCCCGTAGGCCTCCTGCTAGTTTTCCAAGGTGGTCAGTGACACGTCTTAACAGGGAACGAGCAGAAGAAGAAGCTATAGTTCGAAGCTGGTGCACGCCTTCCGTTGCTGGGCTTGGAATTGATGAACAAACCAATCAACTTAAGTCGGATTTAACTGCTGTTTGCGATGCTGCTATGCCACGCACCAAAAAGCATCCTCTCAAAAAAGGAGTATACTGGTGGACTCAGGAAATATCAGATCTTCGCGTAGCTAGTAACAGAGCTCGACGTGCCCACAAACGCTGTAGGCGACGCAGGCATACCGAAGAGGAAGAAGAACGTCTACACGAAGAGTACCGCCAGGCCAAAACTGCGCTCAAGGCAGCCATATATAAGGCCAAGTCTGAAGCATGGGACGAATTTATATCAGACCTTGATCGGGATCCGTGGGGCCGCCCTTATCGCATTATGACGAAGAGGCTTAAACAACAAGCTCCACCTACTGAATCCTTTGAGCCGAGGTTGCTTACAGAAGTCGTCTCAGGTCTGTTCCCAGTACCGGCGCCAATCCAGCCACTCCAGTCATCTCCTCAAGTTAGGGAACTGAGCTCAGCCCTGGATTTCCCGCCTGTAACAGAAGGAGAACTCGAGGGAGTTTTAGATCGTCTCCGCAGCCGTAAGAAAGCACCTGGGCCCGATGGTGTACCCGGACGGATACTTCCTTTGGCAGCAAAACACCTCGGAGATCGTTTCTTGACTCTCTTCAATTCGTGCATGGCTACCGGAAGGTTTCCCAAACTATGGAAAAGTGGCAGACTCTGTCTACTCCAAAAAGAAGGTCGCCCACCAGACTCGCCATCTTCATTCCGACCCATAGTTCTCCTAGATGAATCGGGCAAAGTCTTTGAGAGAATCCTGGCAGCTCGCATATCTAAACATCTGGAGACGGTCGGACCTAACTTGGCGGACTGTCAGTATGGATTCCGAACGGGTCGCTCCGCTATTGATGCGGTGATGGCATTACGACGGATATCAGATGAAGCAATCGCACAGAAGGAGAGCGTTCTAGCGGTGTCTTTGGACATCGCGAATGCGTTTAATACTCTCCCGTTCGAAGCTATTAAAGAGGCGCTCATTGTACATCAAGTGCCCCCTTATCTCCGGGCTGTGGTGGAGGATTACCTTAGAGACAGATTCGTGCTGTACTTAGATAACAATGGGCGTATACAATCTCATCCTATGTCATGCGGAGTTCCACAAGGGTCAGTCCTTGGGCCGCTCTTGTGGAATATGGGGTATAATCGCGTACTACAAGGACAGCTCTCGCCTAAAATCAATCTGATATGTTACGCTGACGATACTCTCATTACAGCTCGAGGCAAAAACTATGAAGAAGCAGCGCAGTCAGCTACTGAAGGTGTCACAATGGTTGTAGGCCGGATAGCAGAACTGGGTCTAAAAGTGGCATTACCTAAAACTCAGGCAATATTATTCCATGGGCCTAGAGGAAGACCACCTGGAGGTGCTCACATAGTTCTCAATGAGGAAATAGTGGAACTCAACCGCTACATCAAATACCTGGGACTTCTAATTGATAGCCGCTGGAAGTTTGATGAACACTTCCGGCAGCTATCCCCAAGACTAGTTCGCACAGCAGCAGCATTAGGCAAGCTTCTTCCAAACATCGGGGGGCCAAATAGTAGCTGCCGGAAATTATACGCTGGGGTGCTTCGTAGTATGGCCATGTGGGGAGCTCCGGTATGGGCAGACAAGCTTAACTCTGACAATAAAGCTCTGCTTAGGGCCCCACAAAGAGTAATAGCAACCCGCGCTATCCGGGGTTACTGCACCGTATCGTGGGCGGTGGCTTGTGCCCTTTCAGCGATGACACCCTGGGAACTGGAAGCTCCTGTTCTAGCCGAAAGTTATCGCTACGTAGCAGATAAGAGAGCGCGCGGGGAACAGCCAGCTCCTGAAGAGGTAAGACACGCGAGGCTACTCGCCGCAGAACCGGTGACAGAGCAGTGGGTAGAACTGTTAAGGTCTTCGACAGCGGGCACACGTACACTGGAAGCCATACGTCCAGTCCTTGATCGGTGGATTGACAGGCGTCATGGGTCGCTAACGTTCCGCCTAGTCCAAGTGCTGACAGGACATGGGTGCTTTGGAGGCTACCTACATCGTATTGCAAGGAGGGAGGCCACTACACAGTGCCATGAATGTGGCGCGACAGAAGACTCTTCGCGCCACACATTGAAGGAGTGCGCAGCATGGAACGTACAGCGTGGTACATTGGTGGCGGCAGTCGGGAATGATCTCTCCCTGCCCAACGTAATAAATGCCATGCTGGACAGCAGTGACGCATGGGAGGCCATGGTCTCCTTTTGCGAACAAGTAATGATGCAAAAGGAGGCTGCAGAGCGAGTGCGTGAAAGTGATACCCAGGCGGACCAGCTGAGACGCAAGCGGCCAGGAAGGAGGAGAAGAAGGTACAATGCTCTTGTACCCCATTAACCTGGTAGGCGGGCGGGGACTGGGCAGTCCCACGCCCGCATTGCACTACCTCGTTGTGTTGAGGAGATGTCCAAGTGTGCACGGACATCTCCTGCAAAGCGTTGGGGCCTGACAGGCCGGCCGCGGCGGCGTGGATAGACCTCTGAGGGGGACCACACGTCTTCCGCATATGGCAGAGTGGGCACACCGTAGGGTTTTAGTGGGTAGGCCTTTGGGCACCCACTGGGCTTTGTTGTCGGGTGGGTGCACAAAGGAGAGCCCCACATAACCCTGCCGCATGCCCAGCGGCAGGGTATGCGCAAAGCATTTCCCTACGTAAAAAAAAAAAAAAAAAAAAAAAAAAAAAAGGTTAGGTTAGGTTGGGGTGGGGTTCTGGGCGGGGTTCCTCGGTAGTCAAAATCGGGCCCAGCTAAGAAAGGTCCAGCGCGTTATGGCGGGAAGAATAGTCCGAGGATACCGCACCATATCGGGTGCTGGTGCGTGTGTTTTGGCAGGTACACCTCCATGGGAGCTTGAAGCTCGGGTGCTCAGGGAGGTGTACCTACAAAAGAAGGCGGCGGAGGCGAGCGAAGAAAGACAGGCACCGGAAGAACTGCGCCAAGTGAGAGAAAGGGCCGAAGCGGCAATAATGACTGAATGGCAGCAGTTGCTCCAGAACGAAAAGTTTGGTAGGAGAACGCTTGACGCAGTTGGTCCGGTGCTACGAGAGTGGTGTCAGCGCAGACGCGGGTCAGCGACATTCAGGCTGACGCAGGTACTTTCCGGGCATGGCTGCTTTGGAAAGTACCTGCACAGAATTGGGAAGGAGCTGACTCCGCAGTGCCACGGGTGCGGCGCTGCGGAGGACACGGCACAGCACACCCTTGAGGTGTGCCCAGCGTGGGCTACGCAGCGAAGTGCCCTGGAGGCAGTTGTTGGGCGAGACCTCTCGCTGCCCAGCTTGGTAAAGGCCATGCTGGACAGCGACAGGTCATGGACGGCGGCGGCCGCCTTCTGCGAGGACGTAATCTCGCAGAAGGAGGCTGCCGAGAGAGAGAGGGAGGGTGACGCCAACGCGGCGATCATCAGGAGGAGGCGTAAGGGCCGTAGATGGCGTCGGTTCGCGGCGCGCATCACGGTTTGAGGGAGATCCCTCTCTCTCTAACGAGCCCGGGGCAGACGGGGGTGGCCCGAAATAGGGATGCCCAGCTCCTGAAGCAGGAGCACGCCGTCTCCACCCTTCCTCAGCTTGAGGAAGGTGCTGGGAGATGGCAGACCGATAGGGGTCGTAATCCTCAAAGGAGGGAGGACCCCTAACGGTGAAGACGGAAGGCGCTGCAGCGAAGGTGGGTAGACCCGCTGTTCAGCGCCATCTGGAGGGTGTCGGATGATGCCTAACTTGTGCCTAGGCATCGTCCGACGGAGAAGGGGCCCGTAGCGGGCCGACTGTCCAGCCAAAGTGGTGCTTCCGAAAAAGGGACCCACAAGGCTGTAGGACAGTAAGATGGCACAACGACGAGTTTTAGTGGGTATACCTTCGATCACCCACTGGACTTCGTCGTTGTCGTTGTCGGGTGGGTGACCGAAGGGGAGCCCCACATAACTCCGCTGTCTACCCAAGCAGCGGAGTATGCTTAAGGCGCATTTCTCGTCGCAAAAAAAAAAAAAAAAAAAAAAAAAAAAGGTTGGGGTGGGGTGGGGTGCAAGGTCGGATAGAACCTCCACGTGTGCCCGGCCCTTTGTAGGTCCCACTTCACACGTGCGGTGGGAACGACAATGGGTTCGGGCCGGTGCACTCTGGGCGCCTTCGTATGTAATCCCTTCAGGGATTGCATACGAAGGTGGCTAATAATCCGACACAGGGGGGGGCTCGGCTGGCTGACCCGGGTAGCCTGGGTAACGGCAGCCGAGCAGGGGTATACCGTAGCCCCGTACATGGTGCGGGGTCGGGGGCTGTCATCCTTAGGGATGGGGGCCGCGAGGAAGAAAACCTCTATAAAAAATTACGAGAGGGGGGCCTTCGGGCCCAGCTCGCTACGCGAGCAAGTCGGGGGCGTGTTCCGGTCCGAGGACTGGTTCCGGCCCAACCGTAGCCTCGTACGTGGTGCGGGAGCGGGGGCCGCCACTTCGGTGGGGGCCGCGTGGAGAGATACCACTGTAAAAAACTCTCAAAGTCCTGACACTGGGACTCATGGTGTCGGGGCGCCTGAAAAGGTGGCTGGGGAGTGCATCAGCCAATTAGTGGTCGCCCTGGGGTACCTCCCGACCCCCCAGGTGTAAGTAGGGTAGCCAGGGTACCGGGATCTCTGCCCTGGTGGTCCTTTGTTCTCCCATACTCGTGGGCTTAATTATGAACGTTTCTAAAATTAAACTAAACCTAAAAAAAAAAAGAGAGGAAGATGAGAAAGGACAACACACAGCGTCCGACCAAAAACTGTGTCGAGGATGATCGTCGCTCGTTTATGGCGTATGATAGTGAGGAGCCGTACTCGTTTGGCGAGGAGGACGAAGTAGGTGGCCTTTCGGAAGCGGAGCTTTTGGACCTCACCGGAAGTCGGAAGCGCCCAGGTGAAATAAGTGAGACGTCGGACTCTGAGGACGTTGACGTAGTTCCGTCAAAGCCAAGGCCGAAGGTGCATTCGGCAGCAAGAGGTGGGGCCCATTCAGTAGGCCCCTTTTGCGGAGATGCCCTTGCTCTTGAAAAAGAGATTTGGCGGCGCTACGAAGAGCTAGAGGCAAACGACATGGAGCTGGAGACGGAAGAGTTCCACAAAAGAAGCTTGGCTGAGCTCTCCAAGCCCTCGTGGCAACGCAGCCCAGCGAGGGAGATTCTCGGTGATGACCTCCACCGTAGCGACATTCCACCTGTAGCCATCACCATCACACAGGCTGCAGAGATAATACCGGAGGAGACAAGGAAGGAGGAAGAGAGGCAAGTGGTAGGGGAACCGAGCAGGCAGCCTGGTGCACCATGTCCAGGTACCTCCAGCAAAGCTGACGTTTCGGAGCCGACTGACGACTTGCCCCAAAAAAGTGTGGATGAACCAGCCCGAACCTCTGAGGAGAAGGTGGGCTCGAAAGGGAAGGGAGTGGGAAAGGCAAAGGCAGCGAAAGCGGCTAAGCTCCCCGCCCCGCCCAAAGAGATTTTGGTAGGGCTATCATCAGTGACCCTACGCGACAGGGCCCTCCAGCACGTAAGGGCCATCAGTGAAGTGGCTAACGAGTCCCGCAACCTCAAAGGGACCTTCAAGAGCGCCTTGTTATCAGCGGTTGCCGGACTTGAGGAGATTGCTAAAGAGTTTGCCTCACTCAACGCAACGGACGAGATCGTTCGACTCCGTGAGGAATTGAAGAGGCAATCGGAGGAAATGGCGACGCTGCGTAGCCAACTCAAGTCCGTGCAAGAGGCGCAGAAGGCAGGCGCTAATCAAGATAACGTGGGGGCTCAGAACAACTCAACCCTCCCACGAACAGACGGGACTAACCCTAGAATCCTGCCCGGAGACTACTCCGAGTTTCTGGAGGTGGTCAAGGCAGAGATTCTACAATCGGTGGGCACACTGATAAATGCGAGGCTGGAGGGACTCCGGATCCCTGTAACCAGACCGCCACTCATGGCGGACAAAAGGAGGGCGACGGCAGCCGCTGTTCAAAACCGGACAGACCAATCCCAGCCAGCCCCCGGGGCTCGTACATCTATGGGAACGGCTGAGACCAGCGAAGAGGCACCCAGGGAACAACCCTGGACGGTGGTGGGGCCCAAGGGCAAAGGTAAAGGCAAGAGGACGGTGCCCGTTGCCGCTGGCCCTGCAGCTGGGGCGGTGACTGTCCAAGAGAAACCGAAGCAGCCACGGCAGAAGAAGAAGAGGCCAAAACTGGCCAACCCGAAGACTGCGGCGGTAGTGATCGCCATCCCTGCGGAGTCGGCTGCCACAGGACTGACATACGCCCAGGTCATCTTCAAGGCAAGGAAGGAGTTCCGGCTTGGTGACCTGGGCATAGAGGACATCCGCATGAAGGAGGGGATGACAGGGGCCCGCATTTTGGAGATCCCAGGTCCGACCGGAATGGAGAAGGCGGACGCTTTGGCGTCAAGACTGAAGGAGGTCCTGGGAGATCAGGTCAGCGTCACCAGGCCCGTGAAGCGCGCGGGTCTACGCGTGTCCGGGCTGGATGACTCGGTGACGGAGCCAGAACTAAAGGCGGCAGCTGCGGAGAAGGGAGGATGCGCCCCCGAACACATCCTGATGGGCCCAATACGTCCGGGCCCGGGCGGACTGGGAGTCACCATCCTGAGGTGCCCGATAGCTGCAGCAAGAGCCCTTGCTGATGGGGGGCGGCTGTTAGTGGGCTGGAGTTCGGCGAAGGTCCAGGCACTTGAACAACCTCCGTTGAGGTGCTTCAAGTGCATGGGTATTGGACACACGCGGCTTCTCTGCCCGTGTAAGGAGGACCGCTCTAACACCTGCTTTAGGTGCGGCGGGGAGGGTCATAGGGCTGCGGCATGCAAAGTCGAACCCAAGTGTGCGGTCTGTCTAGCTGCCAAGCTGCCGGCTGGACACCAGATGGGTGGCAGGAGCTGCCGCCCGCCGACGACGCGTGGCAAACCGGCGAAAGAGACGGTCCGGGAGGCGCAGACAGTTGCTGGCAGTGTCGAAGATGGGCGAATGTCACCCTAAACATTGTCAAACGCATACTTGTCCCCGCATCGACCGCTGCTCCCCTCTTCTCTCAAATGAGAGCGGAACGGGCAGTGGCGGCCCATCCGAGGCCAAGCAGAGAGGCATGCGGGTCGAAGGACCGTACACGTGGGCGAAGGAGATGGGGGCGGCGCCGCGTAAGCGAGAGTAGCCCCCTGCCCCGGGCGAGGCTAGTCGACGGAGGATGGGAGTTCAACCGTCGGCATTGCACAGCCTCGCCAGCCTGGGGGGACCCCGGAATGTACCGCGGGGTCCCCCGATCGTGAGGAGGCCGCTCGGCCAACCCGTCGCTCTCCACAATGGTGATTGCCAAAATCGGTCCCACTGGATTGCGACGGAGAAGAGCGGGTACATCGTGGGGTTTTTAGTGGGTAGGCCCCTGCACACCAATCTGACGAGCTTTTATCGTCAGATAGGTCTGCAGGGGAGAGTCCCACATAACTCCCGTCCCACTCCCAGCGGCGGGAGTATGCGAAAAGCATTTTCCTCACGTAAAACAAAAAAAAAAAAAAAAAAAGGTTGGGGTGGGGTGCAAGGTCGGATAGAACCTCCACGTGTGCTCGGCCCATTGTAGGTCCCACTTCACACGTGCGGTGGGAACGACAATGGGTTCGGGCCGGTGCACTCTGGGCGCCATCGTATGTAATCCCTTCGGGGATTGCATACGAAGGTGGCTAATAATCCGACAACTGGGGGGGGCTCGGCTGGCTGACCCGGGTAGCCTGGGTAACGGCAGCCGAGCAGGGGTATACCGTAACCTCGTGCATGGTACGGGGCCGGGGGCTGTCATCCTTCGGGATGGGGGCCGCGAGGAAGAAAACCTCTTTAAAAAATTACGAGAGGGGGGACCTCACGGTCCGTTCTGCACGTCGCCCTCTGATTGCAGAGGGTTGTAACGTAGCAGGCATGGGAGGCGGCGAAGTAGCCGCGGGGCCCATCTTTGGGTCAGAGGAGCCAGGTGTGGCTTCGGAGACGGGCGACCTTTTCAGGTTGCGGCTTCGGGTCGGCGTCCCAGACGTTTCTGGGTAGCGGCGACGCGATTCGGGCTCGACCGGCGTCCTGGACATTCCGGGTAGCGGCGGTGCGAGCGGGGGCGGCGGGTCTGCTGGATCGCTAACGCGACCAGTGGACAGGCATTCGATGCCAACCGTCGGCCAACCCGTAACCCCACGTTGAGCGGGGCCGGGGGGGACTGCCCTTCATTGGGTGACCCTACGAGGAGCATACCTCTATAAAAAACCCTAATCCCAAGCAAGCTGCGCGGCGAGGGGATGAGTGGCTGTTGGGTGAACAGTCGTAAGGTAGCCTCTGGAGGAGGGGACCGGTGGACCCCCTACCTTCACAACCCTACACTTGCCCGGGTATGGGACCTCTGCCCGGGTGGACCGAATAAATGTCACCTTACTCGTGGGACTAAAATGGAAAGCCTTAATTTTAAAAACATGTTTGGTGGAGGAGCAGGCGAGAAGCCTAGGAAGACGGAGGAGCCGCGAACGACTGCATCTAAGCAGTCCGCGGAAAAATCGAAGACGGAGGAGCCGCCAAAGGCTGTATTCAAACAGCCCGCGGAAAAACCACAAAGAGCAGACGTAATAAAGGAGCCCGTGGTGCAGCTCACCAGGAGCCCTGTTCTTGATGCCATGCTGGCTAGCGAGGATTACGTCCCTATGAGCCGAAGTCCTTCATGCTCATCCGTTGTGGACGTCATGGACGACTCAGACGACCAGTCACTAGAGACGGCTTGCGGGCGCAAACGCTCGCGCTCACGGCACAGAGACCGGTCTTGCAGTGATGATGGAGAAGGCGAAACCCCGGCAAAGGTTGCAGCCGCAGAGAAACGTGGACGCGGCCGCCCTGCCACTACGGGGCAATATATAGGAGTGGGAAAGATGAGGGCCGAGCTGGCAGCCGCTAGAAAAGCGGAGTTACTAGCCCAATTGGAAAAGGAGACAACAGTGGCGGAGAATCAGACCCGCCTACCGCCTAAACAAAGATGTGACACATCCGCGATGGACATAATTGAGGACATGACATCCTTAGAAATGATGAGGAAAGGCATGCAAGGTGTCAAAGTGGTGCTCGAGGTGGCCAGAACATCCGGCAACCTCAAAGGCACCAGCGTCAAGGCCTTGCGAGACGCAGCGGACCTCATCGCAAACGTGATGGATAATATGCATTGCCACAACACAGCTACCGACGCTAGCAAACTCGAGGCTAGGCTTCAAAAAGCCACAGACGATCTCTCTCGGTCATCGGCAGAGAACTCCCGCATGCAGCGCGACAACGCCGCCCTTCGTGACGAGGTGGCAGGTTTGCGTCGCGAAGTACAGCTGCTGCGGGAGCAGCTGGAGAGAGTGCAGGGTGGACCTGACCTGCATCAAAGGACAAGACGAAAGGACACCGTGGGCGCCATGTCGGTCGAAGAACTCCGCCGACTTATAGCGGAGCAGGCCGGCAACATGGTTAACGCACGCATCGAGGGACTCCAAAGCCGCCTCCTGCCAGAAGAGCGTCTACGGCCGCCACTGGCAGCGGACAGGCGAAAAGCTCCAGCACCTGCGCCGATACTGGAGAAGGCTACTACTGGCCCTTCCAAAGCCGTCACAGCGCCGCTTGACGGGAATGCGGCCAAGAAGGGCAAAAAGAAGAAGACGAAGAAACAGGCGCTGTCTGGAACGGCGTCTGCTGGACTTGAGCGAGCGGAGACGATTTCTGCCACAGCCACTGGCCCCACAACAACAGAGGAGCCGTGGCAGATTGTGGGCAAAAAGGGCAAAGTTAAGAAGCCCCAGAAGGTGAACGACAAGCCGCCCCGGCAGGCTAAAAAGGTGAGGCTGCGCCCCCCACAAACTTCAGCTGTGGTTATAAAACTACGGCCTGAGGCGCAAGAAAAGGGTGCGTCATACGCGGAAGCATTACTGATGGCCAAGCGTAACATAAAACCCCAGGAGTTTGGGTGTGAGAGGGGCTTTGCCATCCGGCTAACCCAAACGGGGGCCCGGAAACTTGAGTTACCGGGAGGCGGAAATGGAGAAAACGCCGATAAATTGGCAGAAAAACTGAGGGAGCTGCTGGACCCGAGTCTAGTGGAGATCTCCAGGCCTTATAAGTGTGCGGAGTTCCGCCTGGCAGGTCTGGACGACACCATCTCAGCGGAAGATGTGAGGGCGGCGGTGGCAACAACCGGTGGGTGCCCAGAAGCGGCTGTGTTCGTCGGCGAAATTCGCCCCAGCCGTTTCGGAATGGGTGCCTGCCTGGTCCGATGCCCGGTGGTTGCCGCTAAACGTATCTCTGAAGGCGGCAAAAAACTTTTAATCGGTTGGGTTTCTGCGGTAGTCAGTATTCTGCCGCAGAAACCCTTAAGGTGCTATAGGTGCCTAGAGGTGGGCCATGTAAGAGCCATGTGCGAGTCGGCTGTGGACCGGTCTGATACCTGCTATCGTTGCGGGAAGACCGGCCACAAAGTGGCAGACTGCTCAAACTCGCCACGCTGTGCGATATGCATGGCAACTGGAAAGGCGAGCGACCATCCTCTGGGCGGCCAAGCCTGTAGGGCTGCCCAGTCACGGGGTAAGGCGGCCAACAGGCCTACGAAGAAGAAGACCACGCCACCGGCCCCTAGCGCCACATCCGCAGATGGGGCCGAGGCGATGGAGATAGCCGCCTCCGTAGCGGCAGAGTAACGCCGAAATGGGGGAAGGGCAGAAAGCCCAGACCCCGTTAATGGTGAGAGCCGGGCGGCAGAGATGGGGAAGCTCTGTCGCCCGCTGCAGGGCTTTCGTGGTGGAAGGGCGCGTTCTGTGTTTCGGCGCGCCCACGCCGAGGGAGGGGGCTCGTAAGCTCCCAAAGAGGGGTCCCAAGGACCGCCGGCGGCGGACCGCGGTAGTATCCTAGTTTCCCGTGGCCCGTCGCATAGCGGCAGACGGAACACCGGGGGGTTTTAGTGGGTATGCCCGCCA
The DNA here is from genome assembly GCA_927399485.1 of Calamotropha paludella. Classification (NCBI taxonomy): domain Eukaryota; kingdom Metazoa; phylum Arthropoda; class Insecta; order Lepidoptera; family Crambidae; genus Calamotropha; species Calamotropha paludella. The sequence goes on from OV656812.1 coordinate 28,327,899, forward strand.
GCCTCTAACTGGCGGGTGAGTCCCACATAACCCCGCCGTCTCCCCAGCGGTGGGGTATGCGTAACGCATTTCCCCCCGTAAAAAAAAAAAAAAAAAAAAAAAAAAAAAAAAAAGGTTAGGTTGGGGTGCAAGGTCGGATAGAACCTCCACGTGTGCCCGGCTCATTGTAGGTCCCACTTCACACGTGCGGTGGGAACGACAATGGGTTTGGGCCGGTGCATCCTGGGCGCCTTCGTATATAATCCCTTCGGGGATTGCATACGAAGGTGGCTAATAATCCGACAACTGGGGGGGGCTCGGCTGGCTGACCCGGGTAGCCTGGGTAACGGCAGCCGAGCAGGGGTATACCGTAACCCCGTACATGGTGCGGGGCCGGGGGCTGTCATCCTTAGGGATGGGGGCCATGAGGAAGAAAACCTCTATAAAAATTACGAGAGGGGGGCCTGCGGGCCCAGCTCGCTACGCGAGCAAGTCGGGGGCGTGTTCCGGTCCGAGGACTGGTTCCGGCCCACCCGTAGCCTCGTACGTGGTGCGGGAGCGGGGGCCGCCACTTCGGTGGGGGCCGCGTGGAGAGATACCACTGTAAAAAACTCTCAAAGTCCTGACACTGGGACTCATGGTGTCGGGGCGCCTGGAAAGGTGGCTGGGGAGTGCATCAGCCAATTAGTGGTCGCCCTGGGGTACCTCCCGACCCCCCAGGTGTAAGTAGGGTAGCCAGGGTATCGGGATCTCTGCCCTGGTGGTCCGTATAGTTCTCCCATACTCGTGGGCTCAATTATGAATGTCGCAAAAATTAAATCTAAGCTGAAAAAAAAAGAAAGGAAGGTGAGAAAGGACAACACACAGCGTCCGACCAAAAACTGTGTCGAAGATGATCGTCGCTCGTTTATGGCGTACGATAGCGAGGAGCCGTATTCGTTTGGCGAGGAAGACGAAGTAGGTGGCCTTTCGGAGGCGGAGTTTTTGGACCTCACAGGAAGCCGGAAGCGTCCAGGTGACAAAAGCGAGACGTCGGACTCGGAGGACGTTGACGTAGTTCCGTCAAAGCCAAGGCCGAAGGTGCATTCGGCAGCAAGAGGCGGGGCCCATTCAGTAGGCCCCTTTTGCGGAGATGCCCTTGCTCTTGAAAAGGAGATTTGGCGGCGCTACGAAGAGCTAGAGGAAAAGGACATGGAACTGGAGACGGAAGAGTTCCTGAAAAGAGGCTTGGCTGAGCTCTCCAAGCCCGCGTGGCTACGCAGCCCAGCGAGGAAGATTCTCGGTGATGACAACGACGACGTACCACCTGTAGCCATCACACAGCCCGCAGAGGAACCTCAGGGCCAGAAAGAAGCCGAACCCGAAAAGAAAAAGGGTGGCGGCACAAAGACGACAAAGGCTCCAATGGAGCCTCTTCCGCCGAAGGAACCAGTCTCGGGGCTTTCGTCGCAGTCTCTCCGCGACAAAGCCTTTGAGCATGTGAGGGCCATCAGCGAGGTGGCAAAGGAGTCCCGTAACCTAAAGGGGACCCTCAAAAGGACTCTGCTGTCAGCGGTTGCCGGACTGGAGGATATCGCCAAAGAGTTTGCCTCACTGAACGCCACGGACGAGATCGTCCGGCTTCGTGAGGAGATGAGGAAACAGTCCGAGGAAGTGGCGACACTGCGCAGCCAACTCAAGGCTATGCAAGAGGCGCAGAAAGCGGGAGCTAATTTTAGCGGCGCGGGGACTCAGACTAGCCCGACTCCCTCGCGCACAGACATGACTGGCCCGAGAATCCTCCCTGAAGAGTACTCCGATTTTCTGGAGGTGGTCAGGGCGGAGGTCCTTCAATCTGTGGGCACGCTAGTTAGTGCGAGACTAGAGGGGCTGCAGATCACCGCAACCAGACCGCCACTCGCGGGGGATAAGAAGAGGATGACGGCAGCCTCTGCTCAAAGCCAGCCTGCTCTGCCGGCCCCAAAGGCTCGCCCCTCGGGGACGACTGGAACCAGTGAGGACAAGCCCAGAGAGCAACCCTGGACAGTGGTGGGACCCAAGGGCAAAGGCAAAGGGAAGAGGACGGTGCCCGTTGCCGCTGCTCCTGCGACTGTGGCGATGACTGCCCAAGAAAGTTCAAAGCAAGCACCGACTCAAAAGAAGAAAAAGAGGCCAAAGCTGGTGCCCCCAAAAGCAGCAGCGGTGGTCATTACCATCCCTGCGCAGGCGGCGGCACAAGGATTGACGTACGCCCAAATCATTTCCAACGCAAGGAAGGAGTTCCGGCTCAGAGACTTGGGCATAGACGATATCTGAATGAAGGAGACGATGACGGGAGCTCGCATACTGGAGATCCCAGGGCCGACTGGAACCGAAAAGGCGGATGCGCTGGCGTCCAGATTGAGGGAGGTCCTAGGAGAGCAGGCAAGTGTCACCAGGCCTGTGAAGCGTGCGGGTCTGCGCGTTTCCGGGCTTGATGATTCGGTGACGGAGCCGGAATTAAAGGCTGCAGTGGCGGAGAAGGGGGGATGCACCCCCGACAACATCCTGGTGGGCCCAATACGCCCGGGCTGGGGCGGACTGAGAACCGTCATTCTGAGGTGCCCGATCGTCACGGCAAGAGCCCTAGCAGATGAGGGGCGGCTGATGGTGGGCTGGAGTGCGGCGAGGGTCCAGGCACTTGAAGCACCTCCGCTGAGGTGCTTCAAGTGCATGGGTATAGGGCATACGCGGCATCTCTGTCCGCGAGTGGAGGATCGCTCAAACACCTGTTTTAGGTGCAGCGAGGAGGGTCACAGGGCCGTGGCATGCAAAGCCGAGCCAAAATGTGCGGTTTGCCTGGCCGCCAACCTGCCGGCGGGACACCAGATGGGTGGTAGGAGCTGCCGCCCGCCGATGACACGCGGAAAACCGGCGAAAGAAAGGGTCCGGGAGACGCAGGCGGTTGCTGACAGTGCCGAAGATGGGCGAATGTCGCCCTAGGAGCAGCAAACGCACGCCTGTCCCCGCACCGGCCGCTGCTCCCCTCTCCTCTCAAATGAGAGCAGAACGGGCAGTGGGGGCCTATCCGGGGTCAAGCGGAGAGGTATGCGTATGGTCGGAGGACTGTACACGCGGGTGAAGAGGATGGGGGCGCGCCGCACAAGCGAGCGTAGCCTCCTGCCCCCGGGCGAGGCTAGCCGACGGAGGATGGGAGCCGACCGTCGGCATTGCACAGCCTTGCCAGCCTGGGGGGACCCCGGAATGTACCACGGGGTCCCCCAATCGTGAGGAGGCCGCTGGGCCAACCCGTCGCTCTCCACGGTGGTGATTGCCAAAATCGGTCCCACAGGATTGCGACGGAGTAGAGCGGGTACATCGTGGAGTTTTTAGTGGGTAGGCCCCTGCACACCAATCTGACGAGCTTTTATCGTCAGATGGGTCTGCAGGGGAGAGTCCCACATAACTCCCGTCCCACTCCCAGCGACGGGAGTATGCGTAAAGCATTTCCTCCACGTTAAAAAAAAAAAAAAAAAAAAAAAAAAAAAAAAAAAAAAAAAAAAAAAAGTTTAGGTTAGGTTGGGGTGCAAGGTCGGATAGAACCTCCACGTGTGCCCGGCTCATTGTAGGTCCCACTTCACACGTGCGGTGGGAACGACAATGGGTTTTGGGCCGGTGCATCCTGGGCGCCTTCGTATATAATCCTTTCGGGGATTGCATACGAAGGTGGCTAATAATCCGACAACTGGGGGGGGCTCAGCTGGCTGACCCGGGTAGCCTGGGTAACGGCAGCCGAGCAGGGGTATACCGTAACCCTGTACATGGTGCGGGGCCGGGGGCTGTCATCCTTCGGGATGGGGGTCGCGAGGAAGAAAACCTCTTTAAAAAATTACGAGAGGGTGGACCTTACGGTCCGAGGCGGCGTAGTAGCCGCGGGACCCATCTTTCCGGGTAGCGGTAGTTTGGGTCAGAGGAGCCAGTTGTGGCCTAGGAGACGGGCGATCGTTTCAGGTTGCGGCTTCGGGTCGGCGTCCCAGACGTTTCTGGGTAGCGGCGACGCGATTCGGGCTCGACCGGCGTCCTGGACATTCCAGGTAGCGGCGGTGCGAGCGGGGGCGACGGGTCTGCTGGATCGCTAGCGTGACCAGTGGACAGGCTTCGGTCACCGTCGGTCAACCCGTAACCCCTCGTTGAGTGGGGCCGGGGGGGACTGCCCTTCATTGGGTGACCCTACGAGGAGCAAACCTCTATAAAAAACCCTAATCCCAAGCAAGCTGCGCGGCGAGGGGATGAGTGGCTGTTGGGTGAACAGTCGTAAGGTAGCCTCTGGAGCAGGGGACCGGCGGACCCCCTGCTTCACAACCCTACGCTTGCCCGGGTATGGTGCCTCTGCCCGGGTCGACCGTTATTGCAACCCTACTCGTGGGACTCATATGGAAAGTCTTAATTTTAAAAATATGTTTGGTGGAGGAGCAGGCGAGAAGCCTAGGAAGACGGAGGAGCCACGAAAGACTGCGTCAAAGCAGTCCGTGGAAAGCAAGAAGACGGAGGAGCCGCCAAAGGCTGTATTCAAACAGCCCGCGGAGAAACCGACAAGAACGGAGGTTTTAAAGGAGCCCGTGGTGCAACTCACCAGGAGCCCTGTCCTTGCGGCCATGTTGGCAGGCGAAGATTTCGCTGAGATGAGCCGAAGTCCGTCATGCTCATCTCTTATGGACGATTCGGACGACCAGCTGCCTTAGACGGCTTCCGGGCGCAAACGCTCACGCTCGCTACACAGAAAAAGGTCAGGCAGCGATGATGGAGATGGCAAAACCCCGGCGAAGATTGCAGCCGCTGATAAACGTGGACGCGGCCGCCCTGCCACTACGGGGCAGTACATAGGTGTGGGTAAGATGCGGGCTGAGCTTGCTGCCGCTAAAAAAGCGGAGTTTGAAGCCCAATTGGAAGCGGAAAGAACAAGGGTGGAGAGCAAAACCCGTCCACCGTCAAAATCCAGAGAAGACTTACATAAGACGGATATCAGCCCCGAAGACATGACATCCCTGGAGCTGATGAAAAAGGGGATGGACGGTGTCAAAGTGGTGCTCGAGGTGGCCAAGACCTCAAGCAACCTCAAAGGCACCAGTGTGAAGGCCTTGCGGGACGCAGCTGACCTCATCGCTAAGATGCTGGAAAGCATGCATGGCCACAACACCATGTCGGACGCGAACAAGCTGGAGACCCGGCTTGAAAAAGCCTCAGAGGAACTTTCCCGCACAACTGCGGAAAACAGGAGCATGCAGCGCGACAATGCCTACCTACGCGACGAGGTAGCAGGTTTGCGCCGCGAAGTGCAGCTGCTGCGGGAGCAGCTTGAGAGAGTACAGGGTGGAGCTGACCTGCACCCAACGAGCAAGTGGACGAGAAACACTGTGGGGTCCATGTCGGTCGACGAGCTCCGTCGCTTGATAGCGGAACAGGCCGGTAACATGGTGAACGCCCGCATAGAGGGGTTACAGAGCCGGCTGTTGCCAGAGGAACGTCTGAGACCACCACTGGCGGCGGACAGAAGGAAGGCCCCAGCGCCTGTACTGGAAAGATCTACTCCTGGTCCTTCCAAGGCCGCCGAGGCGCCACCTGCCGGGCCGGCTGCCAAGAAGGGCAAGAAGAAGAAGCCTAAAAAACAGGCGCAGTCTGGAACGGCGCCTGTGAGACCAGATCAGGCGGAAACAATTCCTACCACAGCCACCGGCCGCACAACAACAGAGGAGCCATGGCAGACGGTAGGCAAAGGGGGCAAAGTCAAGAAGCGCCAGGTGGCAGAAAAGAAAATGAAAGGCCAGGCAAGGAGGGTGAAGTTGCGCCCTCCGCAAACTCCTGCGGTGGTTATTAAGCTCCGACAGGAGGCTCAGGACAGCGGGGCTTCCTATGCCCAAGCACTCCTGGGGGCCAAACAAAATATCAACCCCCAGGATTATGGCTGCGAGAAGGGGTTCGCCATTAGGCCCACCCAAACGGGGGCCCGAAAAATTGAGGTGCCGGTCGGCGTAAATGGCGAAAACGCCGACAAATTAGCGGAGAGGCTAAGGGAATTGTTGGATCCAAATTTGATAGAGATCTCCAGGCCCACAAAGTGTGCGGAATTCCGCGTGTCGGGTCTGGATGATACAGTGTCAACAGAGGACGTTCGGTCCGCGGTGGCAAGGTCGGGTGGGTGCCCAGAGGCGGCTGTGGTCGTCGGCGATATTCGCCCCAGCCGCTTCAGAATGGGTGCCTGCCTTGTGCGATGTCCCGTGGCAGCCGTCAAGAAGATTACGGAGGGAGACAAAAAACTACTTGTGGGGTGGGTTTCTGCGGTGGTCAACGTCCTGCCGCAGAGACCCCTTAGGTGTTTTAAATGCCTGGAGGTGGGGCACGTCCGCGTGATGTGTGAGTCGGCTGTGGACCGGTCCGATCTGTGCTATCGGTGTGGAAAGACCGGCCACAAAGTCGCCGAATGTGTAAGCTCGCCGCGCTGCGTATTATGTGCGGCAGCTGAAAAAGCGAGTGACCACCCACTGGGCGGCCAGGTCTGTAGGGCTGCCCAGTTACAAGGGAAGGTGACTAACAGACAAAAGAAGAAGCCGGCCGTGCCACCGGCCCCTAGCGCTGCGGCTGCTGATGGGTCTGAGGCAATGGACGTAGCAGCCGTCTCTACAGCGGCAGAGTAAGGCCGAAATGGGGTGAGGGCAATAGGCCCAAACCCCGTTGTTGGTGAGAGTCGGGCGGCAGAGATGGGGAAGCTCTGTCGCCCACTGCAGGGCTTTCGTGGTGGATGGGCGCGTTCTGTGTTTCGGCGCGCCCACACCGAGGGAGGGGGCCTGTAAGCTCCAAAAGAGGGGTCCAAAGGACCGCCGGCGGCGGGCCGCGGTAGTATCTTAGTTTCCCGTGGCCCGTCGCATAGCGGCAGACGGAACACCGGGGGGTTTTAGTGGGTATGCCCGCCAGCCTCTAACTGGCGGGTGAGTCCCACATAACCCCGCCGTCTCCCCAGCGGTGGGGTATGCGTAACGCATTTCCCCCCGTAAAAAAAAAAAAAAAAAAAAAAAAAAAAAAAAAGGTTAGGTTAGGTTAGGTTAGGTTAGGTTGGCATCGACAGGTGGGTGCCCAGAAGCGGCTGTGGTCGTCGGCGATATTCGCCCAAGCCGCTTGGTGGGCTGGGTTTCTGCGGTGGTTAGTGTTCTGCCGCAGAAACCCCTCAGGTGTTACAGGTGCCTCGAAGTGGGGCATGTCAGGGTGATGTGCGAGTCAGCTGTGGACCGGTCGGACACCTGCTATCGTTGCGGGAAGACCGGTCACAAAGTCGCAGACTGCACGAGCTCGCCACGCTGTGCGTTGTGCTTGGTGGCAGGGAAGGCGAACGACCATCCTTTGGGTGGCAAAGCCTGTCGGACTGCCCAGACAAAGGTGAAAATGGCCAACAGGCCTTCGAAGAAAAAGTCCACGCCGCCAGCCCCTAGCGCCATATCCGCCGATGGGGCCGAGGCGATGGAAATAGCCGCCTCTGCGGTAGAGTAGCCGAAATGGGGAAGGGCAATAGGCCCAGACCCCGTTGTTGGTGAGAGTCGGGCGGCAGAGATGGGGAAGCTCTGTCGCCCACTGCAAGGCTTTCGTGGTGGATGGGCGCGTTCTGTGTTTCGGCGCGCCCACACCGAGGGAGGGGGCTTCTGAGCTCCCATAAGAGGGGTCCTCTTGGGACCGCCGGCGGCGGGCCGCGGTAGTATCTTAGCTTCCCGTGGCCCGTCGCATAGCGGCAGACGGAACACCGGGGGGTTTTAGTGGGTATGCCCGTCAGCCTTTTACTGACGGGTGAGTCCCACATAACCCCGCCGTCTCCCCAACGGTGGGGTATGCGTAACGCATTTCCCCCCGTAAAAAAAAAAAAAAAAAAAAAAAAAAAAAAAAAAAAAAAAAAAAAAAAAAAGGTTAGGTTAGGTTAGGTTAGGTTAGGTTAGGTTAGGTTGGGGTGGGGTGCAAGGTCGGATAGAACCTCCACGTGCGCCCGGCCTTTTGTAGGTCCCACTTCATACGTGCGGTGGGAACGACAATGGGTTCGGGCCGGTGCATCCTGGGCGCCGTCGTATATAATTCCTTCGGGGATTGCATACGACGGCGGCTAATAATCCGACAACAGGGGGGGAGCTTGGCTGGCTGACCCGGGTAGCCTGGGTAACGGCAGCCGAGCAGGAGTATACCGTAACCCCGTACATGGTGCGGGGCCGGGGGCTGTCATCCTTAGGGATGGGAGCCGTGAGGAAGAAAACCTCTATAAAAAATTACGAGAGGGGGGCCTGCGGGCCCAGCTCGCTACGCGAGCAAGTCGGGGGCGTGTTCCGGTCCGAGGACTGGTTCCGGCCCAACCGTAGCCTCGTACATGGTGCGGGAGCGGGGGCCGCCACTTCAGTGGGGGCCGCGTGGAGAGATACCACTATAAAAAACTATCAAAGTCCTGGCGCTGGGATGCGTGGCGTTGGGACGCCTGAGAAGGTGGCTGGGGAGGGCATCAGCCAACTAGCGGTCGCCCTGGGGTACCTCCCGACCCCCCAGGAGTAAGAAGGGTTACCCGGGCATCGGGATCTCTGCCCGGGTGGACAGTTGAAGTCTCCCATACTCGTGGGTTCAGTATGAATATTGCTAGATTTAAAAAACCAAAAGCCTTGGACAGCGCACAGGGTCCGATAAAAAACAGTGCCAAAGCAATGGGGGAAAATAAAAAAGGGGAGGAAAGTGAGTCGGAGGAGGACGACGATTCCAACATGTCGGAATGCTCAGTTATGGGCTCGGACTGTGACCGAGAACGGAAAAAAGAGAGAGCTGCACAAGCTCAGTTGGAGCAAGTGATCGCCAGACACGCACTGCGCGAAAGGCGGAACAGGCCTGACAAGGAGGTAGATTTCCCGCCTCTTCCATTACCCCAGAGGAAGACACTGCCTCTGCCTCGGGCTAAGAGGGGCCGAATGATGGCCACACATGACGATACGCCACGCTGTTTAGAACGTACGGCCAAGGCGACATTAGAAATAAACCCAGCGCCGATAACAACTCCGGCGGTGGGACGCAAGACGAAGGCCTCATCACAGACCTCAAACGAGGCACCCAGGGAATACGATGAAAATAGTACTCCCAAGGAGATCGTCGAGTACCTTGTGGCAAACGGAGCATTCCAAGCGAAAGCCATGCGGAAACTTATCCTACATTCTAGGACCATAGACCGAGACGAGAAAGCGAAGATTTTCGAGGGGTCCTGCATCATGATGGGGACCATAGACAGACTGGCGAGTTTTATCAATTTTGAGGAAATCTCGCGCCTCCAAGAAGAAAACAGGAGCCTTCGCAGCGACCTAGAGGCCTTGAAAAAAGAGATGGATCTTCTGAAGAGCAAAAGTGAGGTGAGAACATCGAATGGCGAGAGTGGAAGCCAACACACATTAGAGGAACAAAGCAAGAAGCTGCTGAAGCAAGTAGAGCGCATGCTGGATGACCGGCTCCAGGGTCTATTGCAACGCTCCCAGCCGATGATGGAAGAGCGCCCCACAAAGGCCGGCAGCGACCAGAAGAACAGGCCACCCCTGGGTGTCAAGCCTACGGAGCGGAAGGCTGCCCAGGCTACTCCTCAGTCCAGTGAGTGGGCAGAAGCTATGGGAAGGAAGAAACGAAGAAGATTGGCCAAGCAAGCCAATGAAACCTCACAGACGGAAGAGCCAGCGAAGACAGGCTCCCAGAAGAAGACACTGCACGTGCGTAAGGGGGTCAGGCTCACGCCCCCCCGAACATCAGCCGTAACTCTCACCCTGCTCCCCGAAGCCAGGGAGCGAGGAGAATCGTATGCCGGGGTGATCGCAAGAGCGAGAACCGCTGTCAGACTGACGGAGTTGGGCCTCGAGGGGGGGGTCCAAATGAAGGAAAGCCAGACGGGGGCCAGGATCATACGTGTCCCAGATCCCAGCGGCGCAAAAGCTGACGCACTAGCTGCAAAGCTCCGCAGCGTCCTTGCGGATGTGGCGGTTATCGGAAGACCGGAAAAAACCGCTGACATCCAGATCAGCGGCCTAGACGACTCCCTAAGTAGGGAAGATGTGATTGAGGCTGTGGTGCAGAAAGGTGGAGGCAAACTGGGTCAAATTAAGGCCCAAGTAATGCGGACAGGCCCTGACGGGATATGCCGTCTGTTAATGAGGTGCCCGATCGCGGTGGCCAAAGCCGCCTGCGAAGGCGGAACGATGAAAATTGGGTGGTCTACTGCCCGCGTGAGAGCTCTCTCCCCACTCCCTATGCGCTGTTTTAGGTGTATGGGGGTGGGGCATACCAAACCCCGATGTCCCTCTGAAGCCGACCGAAGCCTTCTTTGCTTTCGCTGTGGGAAACCGGGACACAAGGCGGTGCAATGCACGGACGAGCCCAAGTGCCTAGTTTGCGCCGAGAGTGGTCGGCCTGCCGGGCATATAATGGGGAGTAGGAAGTGTGACCCACCGGTGACAAGGGGGAGGCCCGTGGACACCAGGGTCACGCCTACACATATGGAGGAGGGGATGTCTGTGGATGTCCCAAACCCCGACCGAGCTCGGTCCCCACCCCTCTCCGTTGGAGAGAAGTCCGGGAATCGGGGGAGACACAGGTCCGTGAGGGGGGAGGTCAGAGGGACTGAACCCTGAACAGGCGGAAGGGGATGGGGGCGGCGCAGCGCAAGTCAGCGTAGCCTCCTGCCCCGGGCGAGGCTAGCCGACGGAGGATGGGAGCCCAACCGTTGGCATGGCACAGCCTTGCCAGCCTGGGGGGACTCCGGAATGTACCACGGGGTCCCCCGTTCGCGAGGTGGCCTTTGGGCCAACCCGTCGCTCTCCATGGTGGTGATTGCTAAAAACGGCCCCACCGGATTGCGACGGAGTAGTGCGGGTACATCGTGGGGTTTTTAGTGGGTAGGCCCCTGCACACCAATCTGACGAGCTTTCATCGTCGGATGGGTCTGCAGGGGAGAGTCCCACATAACTCCCGTCCCACTCCCAGCGGCGGGAGTATGCGAAAAGCATTTTCCTCACGTAAAAAAAAAAAAAAAAAAAAAAAAAAAAAAAAAAAAAAAAAAAAAAAAAAAAAAAAAAAAAAAAAAAAAAGGTTGGGGTGCAAGGTCGGATAGAACCTCCACGTGAGCCCGGCCCATTGTAGGTCCCACTTCACACGTGCGGTGGGAACGACAATGGGTTCGGGTCGGTGCACTCTGGGCGTCTTCGTATGTAATCCCTTCGGTTTTGCATACGAAGGTGGCTAATAATCCGACAAAGAGGGGGAGCTCGGCTGGCTGACCCGGGTAGCCTGGGTAACGGCAGCCGAGCAGGGGTATACCGTAACCCCGTACATGGTGCGGGGCCGGGGGCTGTCATCCTTCGGGATGGGGGCCGCGAGGAAGAAAACCTCTATAAAAAATAACGAGAGGGGGGGCTTACGAGCCCGGCTCGCCATGCGAGCGTGTTGGGGGCGTGTTCCGGTCCGAGGACTGGCTCCGGCCCACCCGCAACCCTGTACGTGGTGCAGGGAGTGGGGGCCGCCACTTCGGTGGGGGCCGCGTGGAGAGAACCACTCTAAAAAACGTCAAAGTCCTGGCACTGGGACTCATGGTGCCGGGGCGCCTGTGAAGGTGGCTGGGGATCACATCAGCCCACTAGTGGTCGCCCTGGGGTACCTCCCGACCCCCCAGGTGTAAGTAGGGTAGCCAGGGTACCGGGATCTCTGCCCTGGCGGTCCAGTTGTTCTCCCATGCTCGTGGGTTTAAGATGGAAGTTTCTTATAATCAAAACAAAAAAGAAGTTGAACAGAGTGGGAGGTGTTTGAGGTCAGCCTCTGGCCTTAAACGTGTAACGGACAGCGCACAGGGTCCATCCAAAAACAGTGCCAAAAAGACGAAGGACTTCGAACAGTCCTCTGACAAAGACGGCGAAGGAAGTGCTCATGTCAGGTGTAGATCCGTCGGCGATGACGACTTGACTAAATGGCACAGCTTTAGGGAGAGGGCAGCAAAGTGTGTGAAGGAAATTAGTGGTCACGTCCACAAAACTTGCGGGTCGCCAGCGCGGGATAATATCATTGAACCCCTCAGAAATCTCGCGAGTACATTTCAAGAACTGACTGAGTGGACGAGGGATATCCTCGTGCTCGACGATGATTTCTTTAAATTACAAGATGAAAACGCCCAACTTCGGAAAGACGTGGAGAAACTCCAAAAAGAGGTGGCGGAGTTGCAGAAAAAGGATTGCCCGAAAAATCCACCCAGTGGGCCCAGTCAAGAACAACCTAGGCTGACGGACGAGCAGCTGCTGCAAGCGATGCAGCGGATGCTGGATGAGCGTCTGGAAGGTCTAGAACGACGTCTTATTCAGCCACAACTGCCGAGTAGGGAATCACACACCCCAGGAACGAAGAATGCTGCCAAAGCGTCCCCTGCCGCATATCCTAGAGGGAATCAAACTGGAGTCGACATACCTCGCACTGCTCCCCAGCCTAACGCTTGGGTCGAAGCAGTAGGGAGGAAAAAGAAGCGAAAGCAAGAAAGACGACCTACAGAAGAGGTGGCCACCGCCCAGGCCCCAAATATAATAAACCTCGCGGAAAAAACCAAGAAAGCGCCGACGCGAAGAAGAAGAACAAATCTCACCCCACCCGAGACCGCAGCCGTTACCATCTCCCTACGGCCAGAGGCTGTGCAACGCGGAGTGACGTACGCCCAGATCATGGCAAGGGCCAAAGTAGAAATTTCCCTCCCTGACGTAGGACTAGAGGGCGGCTTCAAGATAAGAGAAAGCCAGACGGGAGCCCGCGTACTTCAAGTACCGGCCACAAGCGGGGCCAAGGCCGATTTATTAGCTGAAATGCTCCGCGGCGTTATTGGCGAAGACGCATCCATCGGGAGACCCGAAAAAACGGCGGACCTGCAGATTTCAGGCTTAGACGACTCCGTCCTAGAGGAGGACGTTATTGAGGCAGTAGCAACAAAGGCTAACTGCGAACGTGCGGTTATTAAGTCGCAAAACATCAGGGTCGGCCCGGACGGAATTGGCCGGGTAAATATTAGATGTCCGGTAGCCGCTGCAAAGGCGGCTTGCAATGACGGCAAGATCAAGGTTGGCTGGAGCATCGCAGAGGTGAGGGTCCTAGCGCCTCCTGCTCTGCGATGCTACAAGTGTATGGGGGTGGGGCACACCAAGCCCAAATGCCCCTCCAACGTCAGCAGGGAGAGCCTGTGTTTCCGATGCGGAGTCCCGGGACACAAGGCTACAAACTGTAGTGCAGAGCCGAGATGCTCGGTCTGTTCCGCTAGTGGGCGGCCGGCTGGGCACATTATGGGAAGCCGCAAGTGCGAGCCCCCTGCAACAAAGGGCAAGCCGCCTGAGGGTCAGGCTGCCACCAGGGGTGCACTCCAGGAGGCGCCAACGGAGGAGGGAATGTCAGATTAGCTGGCATCCCCCAAATTCGCTCCCCATCCCCCTCCACTGGAAGGGCAATCGGGACGCGAATCCGCTTATGCGGTTTATGGCAGGGGGTTGTGCAAGTGCACCTCCCTCTCCCTCCCAGCATCGCCAGCGGGCGCTGGACTGGCAAGCCTACGCCCGCCTTGCACGGCCTTGCTTGACTTGGGGGACGCCCAAGTGTGCCGGGCATCCCCCAAATAAGAGGTGGCCTGAGAAATCGGGCCCGCCGGGGTAGCGCGGTTGACCTCCAACAGGGACCCCGTGCCGCCACACACCGGCTTCGAGGCATGCCGCAATGTTTTAGTGGGTAGGCCTCCGGGCACCCACTGGGCGTACCTCGTCGTCGTCAAGTGGGTGCACGGAGAAGAGCCCCACATAACCCTGCCGCCAGCCAAGCAGCAGGGTATGCGTAACGCATTTCATTGCGAAAAAAAAAAAAAAAAAAAAAAAAAAAAAAAAAAAAAAGGTTAGGTTAGGTTGGGGTGCAAGGTCGGATAGAACCTCCACGTGTGCCCGGCCCATTGTAGGTCCCACTTCACACGTGCGGTGGGAACGACAATGGGTTCGGGACGGTGCACTCTGGGCGCCTTCGTATGAAATCCCTTCGGGAATTGCATACGAAGGTGGCTAATAATCCGACACAGGGGGGGGAGCTCGGCTGGCTGACCCGGGTAGCCTGGGTAACGGCAGCTGAGCAGGGGTATACCGTAACCCCGTACATGGTGCGGGGCCGGGGGCCGTCATCCTTCGGGATGGGGGCCGCGAGGAAGAAAACCTCTTTAAAAAATTACGAGAGGGGGGACCTCACGGTCCGTTCTGCACGTCGCCCTCTGATTGCAGAGGGTTGTAACGTAGCAGGCATGAGAGGCGGCGAAGTAGCCGCGGGACCCATCTTTGGGTCAGAGGAGCCAGGTGTGGCTTCTGAGACGGGCGACCTTTTCAGGTTGCGGTTTCGGGTCGGCGTCCCAGACGTTTCTGGGTAGCGGCGACGCGATTCGGGCTCGACCGGCGTCCTGGACATTCCGGGTAGCGGCGGTGCGAGCGGGGGCGGCGGGTCTGCTGGATCGCTAGCGCGACCAGTGGACAGGCATTCGATGCCAACCGTCGGCCAACCCGTTACCCCGCGTTGAGCGGGGCCGGGGGGGGCGTGCCCTTAATTGGGTGACCCTACGAGGAGAAAACCTCAATAAAAAATCCCCAACCCCAAGTTTGCTGTCGCGAATTGGCGAGGGGGTGAGTGGCTGGTGGGAGACCAGTTTCTACACGACAGCGGAGCAAGGGACCGGCGGACCCCCTGCTTCGAGAACCCTACGCTTACCCAGGCATGGGGCCTCTACCTGGGTGGACCTACGTTGTCACCATACTCGTGGGAATCATATGGAATCTCTCAACTTTAAAAACATGTTTGGAGGAGGAGCAGGCGAGAAGCCTAAGAAGACGGAGGAGCCGCGAAAGACAGCATCAATGCTGTCCGCGGAAAATTTGAAGACGCAGGAGCCGCAAAAGACTGCATCAGAGCAGTCCGCGGAAATGGAAGAGAAGGAGGAGCCACCAAAGGCTGTCTTTAAACAGCCCGTGGAAAAGCCGGAGAAGAAGGAAAGGCTGAAGGAGCCAGTCGTCAGGCTCACTAGAAGTCCCGCTTTAGCGGCGATGTTAGCTGGAGAGGAGTGGGTTCCGATGAGCCGAAGCCCGTCGTGCTCGTCCTTTGTCGACTCCGATGACGACATGGCTGAGGCTATACCTGGACGAAAACGTTCAAGGTCCCGAGCAAGAGATAAAATCGGAGACCAAGAGGAAGACTCGGAGACGACCCCGGCGAAAATAGCAGCCGCCCGCCGTGGCCGCGGCCGCCCCGCTACTACGGGCCAGTACGTCGGCGTAGGAAAGATGAGGGCCGAGCTGGCTGCTGCTAAAAAGCTGCAAGAACAATTAGAGGAAGAGGTAGCCGCGGCGGCCAGCCGGATTAGACCGCCACCAAAACCCAGAGTCGAGACGCAGAAGGAGGACACCAATATTGAGGAGATGGCCACCTACGAGCTCCTCAAGAGAGGAATGGACGGAGTCAAAGTGGTGCTTGAGGTTGCCAAAACATCCAGCAACCTCAAGGGCACTAGCATCAAGGCTCTACGAGATGCGGCAGACCTGATCGCGAAAGTTATGGACGGGATGGTCAGCCGTAACACCGTGGCCGATACGAAGAGGCTTGAGGACCGGCTGGAGAAAACGAGAGAAGAGCTGTCGCGAACTACGGCGGAGAACTCCTCCATGCGACAAGACAACGCTGCCCTACGGGACGAAGTAGCAGGGCTGCGACGCGAGGTGCAGTTGCTGCGTGAGCAGTTGGAAAGGGCGCATGTCGGATCCAACGTGCGCACTGTCAACACTGTGGGTACCATGTCGGTCGAAGAACTCCGCCGGCTCATAGCGGAGCAGGCAGGCACAATGGTGAATGCACGCATTGAGGGGCTTCAAAGCCGGCTCTTGCCAGAAGAGCGTCTGCGGCCGCCACTGGCAGCGGATAGGAGAAAGGCTCCAGCACCTGCGCCGATGATAGAAAAGTCCACTCCTGGCCCTTCTAAGGTCGCTGCAGTCCCACCTGCCGGGCAAGCTGCCAAGCAAAAGAGCAAGGAAAAGAAGGGCAAGAAACAGACGCAGCCTGGTATGGCATCTGCTGAACCAAACCAGAGGGAAAAAACGCCTGCCGTAACCACCGGCCCCACTGCAATAGAGGAGCCATGGCAGACGGTAGGAAAAAAGGGCAAAGTTAAGAAGCCCCAGAAGGTGAATGACAAGCCGCCCCGGCAGGCTAAAAAGGTGAGGTTGCGCCCCCCACAAACAGCAGCGCTTGTTATCAAGCTGCGCCAGGAGGCGCAAGAAAGCGGGGCGTCTTATGCGCAAGTGCTCCTTGGGGCCAAACGGGAGATAAACCCCCGAGAATACGGGTGCGAAAAGGGTTTCGCCATCAGGCTTACCCAGACGGGGGCCCGTAAAATTGTGTTGCCGCCCGGTGTAAGCGGAGAAAACGCCGACAAATTAGCGGAGAGGTTTCGCGAGGTGATGGACCCGACACTGGTCGAGATCTCCAGGCCCACAAAATGCGCAGAGTTTCGCGTGTCGGGCCTGGACGATACCGTTACAGTAGAGGATGTGCGGGCGGCGGTGGCAACATCAGGTGGGTGCCCAGGGGCGGCCGTGATCGTCGGCGACATTCGCCCCAGTCGCTTTGGAATGGGTGCCTGCCTGGTCCGATGTCCGGTGACGGCCGTTAAAAAGGTCACGGAAGGCGGCAGGAAATTGTTGGTGGGCTGGGTTTCTGCGGTAGTTAGTGTTCTGCCGCAGAAACCTATGAGATGTTATAGGTGCCTCGAAGTGGGGCACGTAAGGGTGATGTGCGAGTCGGCGGTGGACCGGTCGGACACCTGCTATCGTTGCGGGAAGACCGGCCACAAAGTTGCAGAGTGCACTAACTCGCCACGCTGTGCATTGTGTGTGGCGGCTGGGAAGCCGAGCAACCACCCTCTGGGCGGCCAAGCCTGTCGGGCTGCCCAGCCACGGGGGAAGACGGTCAACAGGCCTACGAAGAAGAAGGCCACGCCACCGGCCCCTAGCGCCACATCCGCAGATGGGGCCGAGGCGATGGAAATAGCCGCGTCTGTAGCGGTAGAGTAATACCAAAACGGGGAAGGGCAAAAGGCCCAGACCCTGTTGTTGGTGAGAGTCGGGCGGCAGAGATGGGGAAGCTCTGTCGCCCACTGCAGGGCTTTCGTGGTGGATGGGCGCGTTCTGTGTTTCGGCGCGCCCACACCGAGGGAGGGGGCCTGTAAGCCCCTAAAGAGGGGTCCTAAGGACCGCCGGCGGCGGGCCGCGGTAGTATCCTAGTTTCCCGTGGCCCGTCGCATAGCGGCAGACGGAACACCGGGGGGTTTTAGTGGGTATGCCCGCCAGCCTTTAACTGGCGGGTGAGTCCCACATAACCCCGCCGTCTCCCCAACGGTGGGGTATGCGTAACGCATTTCCCCCCGTAAAAAAAAAAAAAAAAAAAAAAAGGTTAGGTTAGGTTAGGTTAGGTTAGGTTTGGAGGAAAGGCTGCTGCCAGCGGAACGATTGCGTCCTCCATTGGCGGCAGATTTGGTAAGGGGGAGAAGTTCTTTTCCGTCGGCACCACCGGTGCAAAAGGGGAAAAAACAAAAGAAGAGAAAGAAGAGCAAAGCGGGTAGGGCCAAGGCTGCACCTTCTGCAGTTAGAGCTCCGATCTCGGCTCCAGTCCTTGCGCCACTATCGGTGGCACAACCGATTGAAAGAACTCCGCGACGACCTGTAGAGGGTGTGTGGTCGCAAGTTAGTGCCCGTATCACGAGGGCGAGGAATAACACAAGAGCAAGGCAAGGCCCAGGTCAGTCCGCGGCTGTCGGTGGAAAGGTGTCAGTACAGCCGACGCGGTCGGCGAGGTCGGTCCTTCGTCCACCACGTTCGGTGGCTGTCGTTCTGACATTGGATCCGGAGGCGGCGAACAGGGGTGAAACATATGCGGCGGTGCTCACAAAAGCGAGGCATAGTATTAACCTGGATGAGCTAGGCATTGATCGCTCCAAGTTCAGGTTCAGAGAGACCAAGACTGGGGCTCGAATGATCGAGTTGGGCGGAACGACATCGAACGAGACGGCGGATGCGCTTGCGGAGCAGTTGAGAAGCGCACTGGCGGGTAGCGTCAAAGTGGCGAGACCAACCAAGTCCGCAGATTTGCGCATTTCATGGCTGGATGACTCCATAGAAAAGTCAGACGTGCAAGTTGCGGTGGCTCAAAAGGGGGGATGTTCTGTCGAATCGATCAAGGTAGGAGAGATCCGGCGTGGGACGGGAGGTCTTGGCACTGTTTGGGTACGGTGTCCTGTAACAGCTGCGAAGGCTTTGGTGGAGGCGGGAAGGTTATTGGTGGGCTGGAGTTCTGCGCAAGTTTCAGTGCTGGAACCACGGCCTATGAAATGCTTTCGATGTCTGGAGGTTGGACATACGCGGCCAATGTGTACAGCTGAGGTCGATCGTAGTGCGCTTTGTTATCGCTGTGGCAAGGAGGGGCACAAGGCCGCAGCTTGCTCAGCAAAACCGCACTGCCCTGTGTGTGCGGAGGCGGGCCGCTCCGCGGAGCATAGCGTGGGCACAAGACTGTGCCCTCCACAGCCAAGGAGGACCCAAGCCACTGGTGTAGCAGCAGCGTCGGCGGGTGCGACTCTGTCGCAGGTGGAGGACACGATGGACACCAGTCATGGATAGAGTCCCTTCAGTTCAATTCCTCCAGGCGAACCTGAACCACTGCGCTAGTGCGCAAGATCTCTTTATGCAATCAATGCGGCAGTGGTCAGTAGACATCGCGGTGGCTGCCGAGCCTTATTTCGTTGCCTCCCGTGCAAACTGGTTTGGGGATGAGAGTGGTCTCGTGACTGTGATACGGTCGGAATTTTCTTCCTCTCCATCTTTGCGACTTAGAGAGCGCGGACCTGGCTATGTGGCATTACAGTGGGGCCGCACTGTTCTGATCGGGGCGTACTTCTCCCCAAACAGGGTGCTTTCGGAGTTCGAAGCCTTCATGGACCGACTAAGCGAGGTGGTGCGTAGGGCAGCCCCATATCCTGTCATCGTACTCGGGGACCTCAATGCCAAGTCCACCACTTGGGGCTCGCTATCTACGGATCCACGGGGGGAAGTGGTCGAGGACTGGGCAGTTGGGTCTGGTCTAACGCTGCTTAATCGGGGAAATGTTCCTACGTGCGTCAGACCGCAGGGAGATTCTATCGTGGATGTCACCTTCGCCTCCCCTTCCCTGGTACCATCAGTGTCAGGGTGGAGAGTCATTGTTAGGGAGGAATCATTGTCCGATCATCGGTACATCCGCTTTGGTTTTGGTCTGTCGGGGGCAGCAGGTGTCTCGAGTCGCACTTCGGCGGGCACAGCATTTCCTCGCTGGGCCCTGACGAAGTTGAAACGAGATATCCTAGTTGAAGCGGCGATTGTTCAGGCCTGGTTCTCCGAGCCGGCTGCTCCTCTGGAGGATGTGGATGAGGGTGCTGAGTTGTTGGCTGGTGCAATGCAGGCGGCCTGTGATGCTTCCATGCCACGAGCTAAGCGCGCACCTCCCAAGAAGGCGGTATACTGGTGGTCCCAAGAGCTGACGGACCTTCGCGCGGGCTGTATTGCTGCACAGAGGGCATATACTCGACATCGGAGACGCCGAATTCGGGATGCGGACTTTGAGCTTCGTGAAGGGGAATTGCGAGCATGTTACAAGGCCGCCAAGAAGGAACTGCGACTTGCAATTTGCAAGGCAAAGGAAAGCGCGAGAAAGGAGATGTTGGCTGGCCTTAATAGAGACCCTTGGGGGCGTCCATATAAATGGGTGCGCAGTAAGCTGGGTAACGCGGGCCCTCCGGTCACGGAGTCACTAGACCCAGGGTTGCTAGAGAGTGTGGTTGACAGCCTATTCCCAGACCAGGATAGATTTGTCCCACCTCAAATGAATCCATGGAGTAGTAGTATGGCATCTCAGGAAGTTCCAATGATCACGGCGGAAGAATTGGACGATGCCTTTTTAAGGTTGCGGGCGAAAAATACGGCCCCAGGACCTGATGGGGTGCCTGGTCGTGTCTGGGTCTTAGTCGAGGAGGTTGTGAAGGAGCGTTTTAGCTGTCTTCTCAACACATGCTTGGAGGTCGGAAGATTCCCGGCGAGATGGAAAGTGGGCAAGCTCGTGCTCTTGAGAAAGGAAGGTCGTCCAGAGTCTAGTCCCTCGGCCTATAGGCCTATTGTACTATTGGACGAGGAGGGAAAGATGTTTGAACACATTCTTGCCTCCCGCATTGTCGAGCACTTGGCTACGGTGGGACCCGATTTGGCTGATAGCCAGTTTGGATTCAGAAGGGGTCGATCTACGATCGATGCCGTGAAGCGCCTAAAACAGCTCTCTGATGATGCGATTGCAAGTGGTGGAGTGCTTTTGGCTGTGTCCTTGGACATAGCCAATGCTTTTAACACGCTGCCACTAGATTGCGTCCTGGAAGCGCTACGGTATCACAGGGTACCTTTGTATTTGCAGCAGCTGTTGGCCGACTATATGTGCGGTCGTCAGGTGGTATACACTGACCGAGACGGGCGGATCGTGAGAAAGGACGTAACATGCGGAGTACCGCAGGGGTCGGTGCTCGGTCCTCTTTTATGGAACGTTGGCTATGACTGGGTGTTGCGGGGAGCGCTTCTGCGGGGCCTGTGTGTCATTTGCTATGCGGATGATACTCTGGTGACTGCAAGTGCAAAAACGTTCCAGGAAGCTCTGCTGCTTGGTGAGGTGGGTG
Source organism: Calamotropha paludella (assembly GCA_927399485.1). Taxonomy (NCBI): domain Eukaryota; kingdom Metazoa; phylum Arthropoda; class Insecta; order Lepidoptera; family Crambidae; genus Calamotropha; species Calamotropha paludella. Next base: position 28,348,657 of record OV656812.1, read on the forward strand.
TGCGACATGTAGTGCAACGCGTCGAAAGACTTGGGCTTCATGTTGCGCTAAATAAGACTGAGGCACTGTGGATGCATGGGCCTCGTAATAAGCCGCCTCCAGGATCTCGGCTTGTTATCGGTGGTGTTGTGATCGAGGTGGCAGCGAATATGAAGTACCTGGGTTTGGTGCTGGATAGTAGGTGGACCTTCAGGGAACACTTCCAGCGCATCTCGCCGAAGCTGGTGGCTGCTGCTGGTGCCCTGGCAACACTTCTCCCCAATTTAGGAGGGGCAAGTGGATTGGTTAGGCGATTGTATGCGGGGGTGATTCGCTCGATGGCACTCTACGGGGCGCCAATATGGGTCGACTCACTAGGTGCAGAAAACAGGGCTCTGTTGCGAAGACCCCAGCGGATTATGGCGGTAAGGCTGGTCCGGGCGTATCGGACTGTATCCTTCGACGCGGCGTGCATGTTGGCAGGTACTCCGCCCTGGGAGCTGGAAGCCGAAGTGTTGGACACTGTGTACAGCCGCTGTGCGGAGATGCGGAGGACCAGGTCCACCCCAATGCCTGAAGAGGTTAAGCGGTGGAGAAAGAGAGCGCAGGAAAGTATGTTCGTGCGCTGGCAGGAGCTGCTTGGACGATCGACATCTGGGCAGCGCACTGTAGAGGCGATTTTGCCAGTATTTCGGCAATGGATAGAAAGAAAGGAGGGCAATCTTTCCTTCCGGCTAACGCAAATCCTCTCGGGACACGGATGTTTTGGGAGGTACTTGTGTATGATTGCAGGGAGGGAACGAACGATGCGGTGCCATCATTGTGACTCGGCGGAGGATACGGCTCTACACACGCTGCGCGACTGTCCGGCGTGGGACAGGGAACGAGCGCATCTGTGTTCTGTCGTAGGGCAGGATCTGTCGCTTCCGGCTGTGGTAAGTGCTATGGTTGGAAGTGGAAGGGCATGGCATGCTGTGGCATCATTCAGTGAAAGGGTGATGTCACAGAAGGAGGCAGCAGAGCGCGAGCGGGAGGAGAATCCTCTCGCGGATGTGTCTCGGCGTCGACGTACGGGGAGAAGGAGGCGGCAGTATGGTAGGTCTCCTCCTTTAATGTAGCCAGACAGCAGCCGTGAGGGGTGGGAGTCTCTCGTGGCCGCATTGCACGGACTGAGCTTGGTTGGGAGTGTCCAGGAGTTCACTCGCCTTCTAACAGGTAAGGGTGGTGCCAAATGGGAGTCCCCCTTTCTTGGGGGGAGCGGTGGTGTCCATTGGGACATCTTTGGGGAGTAGGTTGCGGTAGAATGCTAACGCATTTACCCGGGGCCTACTCCCAGACAGTAGGTGGCACCTCGTGAGGTTTTTAGTGGGTATGCCTCCAAGCCTTCATCGGGCACTAGGCCGGATGGGGGCATGGAGGAGAGTCCCACATAACTGCTTTCTCGCTCCCATGGAAGGCAGTATGCGTAACGCATTTCACTCACGTTAAAAAAAAAAAAAAAAAAAAAAAAAAAAAAAAAAGGTTAGGTTAGGTTTTTTTTTTTTTTTTTTTTTTTGAATCCGTTTAGGTTACGGATTACCCCCCGCTAACGGTGTACGGGCGAGTTTCACCGTATTTATTTACTTAGGCTGTCACTATTTGTATTTGATTTGTGTTGGTTTGCATATTTTTGTTATGCTGTAATGGTTTCGGATGAGAAGATTATGTTTTATTGGATTTTCATATGTTTTTTAGTGTTTTAAATTTTGTATTTGTTGTGTGATTTTTGTAAGATATTGTGATTGTTTTTACGTTTTATAAGTTAATTTATTCCATAATCGATTCTGTCTGCTAATTTGGACAGATATCCATTTCTTATAGGACATAAATTTGACGTGGATGAGTGTTTGGTGCATGTTTTGTTCTCCTTATTTTTGTTGCTGGTGGAGCAGTTAATGCAGGCGGCTGCTTCTGCATTTGTTTTTTGTGGACAGTCTTTGTAGGTGTGGTTGTTTTCTGAGCAGTGGCTACAGTATGTTTCATTGTTGCTGCAGTGCTTGCCAGTATGACCGAACTTCTGGCATTTAAAGCACTGCAGGAGGGGGGCGTGTTCTGATATGTGGATGCGGCGGTGGTCTATGTTGATTCTGTCTAGTGTAATTGCGCTCTTCCACACATCAGGTGTTGCGCGGAAGATTGCGTTGTAGAGGTTTGGGTTTTTGTTGCGTTTGGCGAGACAGGCTGTAAGTTCTGAGTTTGGGTTGTTTAAAGCTGTTTGAATTGGTGTATTTTGTGAAGTGATATATTGTTTTAGGTCTTCAAACTTGATTTCGGTGGGTACGCCTTTGATTACAAACATTGGTTGCAGTAAGCGAGCCTTTTCTGCAGTAACGTTGTTGTTTGTTTTTAGCTTGTCCAGAGTCTCATTGCATTGTGCATTATTCTCAAAAATGACTTTGACCTTATTAGATGATATGGGTTGAAACTTTGTGGGGGCGTACGGGACATCTTTAAAAGAAAAGCTTTGTTGCCACTTAGTTGTGGCTTCTTGTCGGGTTTTGGCAGTTGGTACAGTAACTATTATGGCAGGTTTGCTGGTTTTTAATTCGGGTTTTGAGGTTTTGATGTCCGGGGTTGTTATGTGAGTTTTAGTAGCTGTTGCGTAGGTTGGTTTACTAATTGGTGGTGGAATTTGTTTGGGGTGTAATTCTTCATTTATTGTTTCCTTGATGAGGAGTTTAATTTTATTGTAGTCAATGTTGCATACGTGTTTGGAAGGTTGGGGGGTAGGGGGTTTTTCAATTTGGGTGGTGTTATGGGATGTTGCGTCAAGGATTCTGTTTGCTAGCATTCTTATTTTGGTGGTTATATGTTCGTTTTCTAGGTCTTCAACAGATTTTATGGTATTTAGTATTTCGGCTGCGGATTGGTTAATTACCATTATGTTTATGCTGGTTTGATAATCGGTTTCAATTTCAGTTTCCTCTATTCCAAGGATCATGTCGTCAGGTAAGTAATCATCTTCGAGATACTCATCTGCGATTGTATTACCAGATTTTAAAGATGGGTTCGGAGTGATGGTATGTGAAGATTCCGAGGAACAGGTTTCTTCGTCGTAAGAGTCATCAGGATTTTGGGTTTTAGGAGTTTTGGTTTTTGTGGTTTTAATTTTTGAGGTAGAAGGTTGCGGTGATTCGGATTTCTTCTTAGCTTTTGCGCCGGAGCGCGTGGTTATCTTCCTCATGGTAGGGGAGGAAGGTGGCGGATAATCTAATTTAAAGCTAAGTCTTTTTGACATAAAATGTTGTTTATGTTAGTTTTATTGATGTTTTTGTGTGTTATTTATACACACAAGTTGGATTTAATTATTTGTAATTTATTTGTTGTATTAGGCAAGTTAAAAAGTTAATAGATGATTTTTTATGTAAAAAAGAAAATGTATGTGAAAAATTAAAAATTTGAAACGGCGTTAAAAATAGAAGGCGCTGTAACCTAACCTGTTTTTATTAGTTAGTTGGATGCGCAGTGTTGAGATCTATGTTTTAGTCCAAAAAAGTAATCTAAAAGTGGTCAATTCGATTTTTAATCGAAGTTGAAATTTTTAAAATTTGGAGAATTTAGAAAATTTCCAGTAAATCGAGTTATGATCCGATTTGCTTCGAAAGAGGTTTATAAGGTTGGGTTCGGCGAGTTTAACAGAATTACTGAAGAAAATTTGGAAAAAAGTTGAAGTTTGCGATTTTACGCAATGTCGGAAAATGACGTAAAAATTGGAAGTTAAGTTGGTTTGGAAAAAATTGGTTTTTGGGTGTATTGTTTTGGTGCAACAATATTTGGTAGAGCTCGGGGAGTAGATTGTCACTATCCAAAGAGAAAATTCCTAACTATTATACTTTTTGAGAAATAAGGGTTTGAAATTTGGTGAAAAAAGGGTCGAAATTTGGTGATTTTTAGGAATTTATTTCTCCGAAACTATGAAAGTTACGGAAAAAAGTTATTGGGATTAAAGTTGTGCCTCAGTGAGGTCTACAAAAAGGAACAAAAGAAAGGAAAATTGATTGAAACGGAAAAAAGTTGTGTGCGAAAATGTGTGAAAAATTTGAGTATTTTTGCAAGTTTTACGGGAAAAAGCTTATTTTAGCGGAAAATGTGGATGGATTTTTAATTAAAAATACTCAAAAGATGCCTTAGGGGCTCTGTTAACTACAATGGGTAGCAGGAAGAAAATCGGTTGAGATTTGAATTTTTTATGAATTTTACAAAGTTGAGTGGTCGGTTGATTTTGGTCAAAAAGTCTACCTAGGGTCGGGAGGTTTCATAGAAAAGACTTCAACGCTCACACGACTAAGTCTTGAGTTAGACTTATTGACTTGGTGAAATTTTCGGAAATTTTCGATGTTTTTTAATTCGAAAACTATTGGTTAGGTTAGGTTAGGTTAGGTTAGGTTAGGTTAGGTTAGGTTAGGTTCCCGTGTGCAGTTTCTGGTCTGCCATCGGGCGCGTCCCCCGGGTGGTGGATAGGGGAATGGCCCCCAGATATGGGGGCTACCGGATTTTCGGCGTGAACCAAAACCAGCAGGAGGGGGCTCGGCTGGCTGACCCGGGTAGCCTGGGTAACGGCAGCCGAGCAGGGGTATACCGTAACCCCGTACATGGTGCGGGGCCGGGGGCTGCCATCCTTAGGGATGGGGGCCGCGAGGAAGAAAACCTCTATAAAGGTTACGAGAGGGGGGCCTTCGGGCCCAGCTCGCTACGCGAGCAAGTCGGGGGCGTGTTCTGGTCCGAGGACTGGTTCCGGCCCAACCGTAGCCTCGTACGTGGTGCGGGAGCGGGGGCCGCCACTTCGGTGGGGGCCGCGTGGAGAGATACCACTGTAAAAAACTCTCAAAGTCCTGACACTGGGACTCATGGTGTCGGGGCGCCTGAAAAGGTGGCTGGGGAGTGCATCAGCCAATTAGTGGTCGCCCTGGGGTACCTCCCGACCCCCCAGGTGTAAGTAGGGTAGCCAGGGTATCGGGATCTCTGCCCTGGTGGTCCTTTGTTCTCCCATACTCGTGGGCTCAATTATGAATGTTTCCAAAATTAAACTTAACCTAAGAAAAAAAGAGAGGAAGATGAGAAAGGACAACACACAGCGTCCGACCAAAAACTGTGTCGAGGATGATCGTCGCTCGTTTATGGCGTATGATAGTGAGGAGCCGTACTCGTTTGGCGAGGAGGACGAAGTGGGTGGCCTTTCGGAAGCGGAGCTTTTGGACCTCACCGGAAGCCGGAAGCGCCCAGGTGAAAATAGCGAGACGTCGGACTCTGAGGACGTTGACGTAGTTCCGTCAAAGCCAAGGCCGAAGGTGCATTCGGCAGCAAGAGGTGGAGCCCATTCAGTAGGCCCCTTTTGCGGAGATGCCCTTGCTCTTGAAAAAGAGATTTGGCGGCGCTACGAAGAGCTAGAGGCAAACGACATGGAGCTGGAGACGGAAGAGTTCCACAAAAGAAGCTTGGCTGAGCTCTCCAAGCCCGCGTGGCAACGCAGCCCAGCGAGAGAGATTCTCGGCTATGACGTACCGCCTGAGGCTATCACACAGGCTGCAGAAAACATGCCGGAGGTGACAAGGCAAGAGGAAAAGGGAAAGACGGTAGGGGAACCGAGTAGCCAACCCGGTGAACCAAGTCCAGGTACCTCCAGCAAAGCTGGCGTTCCGGAGCCGAAAGACGACCTGCCCCAAAAAAGTGCGGTAGAACCAGCCCGTACCTCCGAGGAAAAGTTGGGAAAGGGAGTAGGAAAGGCAAAGACAGCGAAGGCGGCCAAGTTTCCCGCCCCGCCCAAAGAGAATGTGGCAGGGCTATCATCAATAACCCTACGCGACAGGGCCCTCAAGCACGTGAGGGCCATTACTGAGGTAGCCAACGAGTCCCGAAACCTCAAAGGGACCTACAAGAGCGCCTTGTTATCAGCGGTTGCCGGACTTGAGGAAATCGCCAAAGAGTTTGCCTCACTCAACGCAACGGACGAGATCGTTCGTCTCCGCGAGGAAATGAAGAGGCAATCGGAGGAAGTGGCGACGTTGCGCAGTCAACTCAAGTCTGTGCAAGAAGCGCAGAAGGCGGGCGCAAACTCAGACTGCGTGGGGGTTCAAATCGGCCCGATCCCTTTGCGAACAGATGGGACGAGCCCGAGAATCCTCCCTGGAGATTTTGCCGAATTCCTGGAGGTGGTCAGGACAGAAGTGCTGCAATCGGTGGGCACGATGGTAAGTGCAAGACTGGAGGGGCTGCAGATCCCCACAACCAGACCGCCACTTGCGGCGGATAAAAAGAGGACTGCGACAGCTGCTGTTCAAAGCTTGACAGACCTATCCCAGCCAGCCAAAGGGGCTCGAACATCTGTGGGAACGGCTGAGACCAGCGAAGAAGCACCCAGGGAACAACCCTGGACGGTGGTGGGGCCCAAGGGCAAAGCTAAAGGCAAGAAGACGGTGCCCGTTGCCGCTGCACCTGCAGCTGGGGCGGTGACTGCCCAAGAGAGACCGAAGCAGCCACGGAAGAAGAGGAAAAGGCCGAAACTGACCAACCCGAAGACTGCGGCAGTAGTGATCGCCATCCCTGCGGAGGCGGCTGCCACAGGACTGACATACGCCCAGGTCATCTTCAAGGCAAGGAAGGAGTTCCGGCTTGGTGACCTGGGCATAGAGGACATCCGCATGAAGGAGGGGATGACAGGAGCCCGCATTTTGGAGATCCCAGGTCCAACCGGAATGGAGAAGGCGGACGCTTTGGCGTCAAGACTGAAGGAGGTCCTGGGAGAACAGGTTAGAGTCACCAGGCCCGTGAAGCGCGCGGGTCTGCGCGTGTCCGGGCTGGATGACTCGGTGACGGAGCCAGAACTAAAGGCGGCAGCTGCGGAGAAGGGAGGATGCGCCCCCGAACACATCCTGATCGGCCCAATACGTCCGGGCCCGGGTGGACTGGGAGTCACCATCCTGAGGTGCCCGATGGCCGCAGCAAGAGCCCTTGCTGATGGGGGGCGGCTGTTGGTGGGCTGGAGTGCGGCGAAGGTCCAGGCACTTGAACAACCTCCGTTGAGGTGCTTCAAGTGCATGGGCATTGGACACACGCGGCTTCTCTGCCCGTGTAAGGAGGACCGCTCCAACACCTGCTTTAGGTGCGGCGGGGAGGGACATAGGGCTGCGGCATGCAAAGCCGAGCCCAAGTGTGCGGTCTGTCTGGCCGCCAAGCTACCGGCTGGACACCAGATGGGTGGTAGGAGCTGCCGCCCGCCGATAATGCGCGGTAAACCGCCATCCGAAACGGTCCGGGAGACGCAGGCGACTGCTGGTATTACGGAGGATGGGCGAATGTCACCCTAGGGGCAAAAAACGCACGCGTGGCCCCACATCGGCCGTTGCTCCCCTCTTCTCTCAAGCGAGAGCGGAACGGGCAGTGGCGGCCGATCCGAGGCCAAGCGGGGAGGTATGCGGGTCGGAGGACCGTACGCGCGGGCAAAGGGGATGGGGGCTGCGCCGCGTAAGCGAGAGTAGCCTCCTGCCCCGGGCGAGGCTAGTCGACGGAGGATGGGAGCCGACCGTCGACATTGCACAGCCTCGCCAGCCTGGGGGGATCCCGGAATGTACCACGGGGTCCCCCGATCGTGCAATCGTCACCGGATTGCGACGGAGAAGAGCGGGTACATCGTGGGGTTTTTAGTGGGTAGGCCCCTGCACACCAATCTGACGAGCTTCTATCGTCAGATAGGTCTGCAGGGGAGAGTCCCACATAACTCCCGTCCCACTCCCAGCGGCGGGAGTATGCGAAAAGCATTTTCCTCACGTAAAAAAAAAAAAAAAAAAAAAAAAAAAAAAAAAAAAAAAAAAAAAAAAGGTTAGGTTAGGTTAGGTTAGGTTAGGTTAGGTTAGGTTAGGTTAGGTTAGGTTAGGTTAGGTTAGGTTAGGTTAGGTTAGGTTAGGTTAGGTTAGGTTAGGTTAGGTTAGGTTAGGTTAGGTTAGGTTAGGTTAGGTTAGGTTGGGGTGCAAGGTCGGATAGAACCTCCACGTGTGCCCGGCCCATTGTAGGTCCCACTTCACACGTGCGGTGGGAACGACAATGGGTTTTGGGCCGGTGCATCCTGGGCGCCTTCGTATGAAATCCCTTCGGGAATTGCATACGAAGGTGGCTAATAATCCGACACAGGGGGGGGAGCTCGGCTGGCTGACCCGGGTAGCCTGGGTAACGGCAGCTGAGCAGGGGTATACCGTAACCCCGTACATGGTGCGGGGCCGGGGGCCGTCATCCTTCGGGATGGGGGCCGCGAGGAAGAAAACCTCTTTAAAAAATTACGAGAGGGGGGACCTCACGGTCCGTTCTGCACGTCGCCCTCTGATTGCAGAGGGTTGTAACGTAGCAGGCATGAGAGGCGGCGAAGTAGCCGCGGGACCCATCTTTGGGTCAGAGGAGCCAGGTGTGGCTTCTGAGACGGGCGACCTTTTCAGGTTGCGGTTTCGGGTCGGCGTCCCAGACGTTTCTGGGTAGCGGCGACGCGATTCGGGCTCGACCGGCGTCCTGGACATTCCGGGTAGCGGCGGTGCGAGCGGGGGCGGCGGGTCTGCTGGATCGCTAGCGCGACCAGTGGACAGGCATTCGATGCCAACCGTCGGCCAACCCGTTACCCCGCGTTGAGCGGGGCCGGGGGGGGCGTGTCCTTAATTGGGTGACCCTACGAGGAGAAAACCTCAATAAAAAATCCCCAACCCCAAGTTTGCTGTCGCGAATTGGCGAGGGGGTGAGTGGCTGGTGGGAGACCAGTTTCTACACGACAGCGGAGCAAGGGACCGGCGGACCCCCTGCTTCGAGAACCCTACGCTTACCCAGGCATGGGGCCTCTACCTGGGTGGACCTACGTTGTCACCATACTCGTGGGAATCATATGGAATCTCTCAACTTTAAAAACATGTTTGGAGGAGGAGCAGGCGAGAAGCCTAAGAAGACGGAGGAGCCGCGAAAGACAGCATCAAAGCTGTCCGCGGAAAATTTGAAGACGCAGGAGCCGCAAAATACTGCATCAGAGCAGTCCGCGGAAATGGAAGAGAAGGAGGAGCCACCAAAGGCTGTCTTTAAACAGCCCGTGGAAAAGCCGGAGAAGAAGGAAAGGCTGAAGGAGCCAGTCGTCAGGCTCACTAGAAGTCCCGCTTTAGCGGCGATGTTAGCTGGAGAGGAGTGGGTTCCGATGAGCCGAAGCCCGTCGTGCTCGTCCTTTGTCGACTCCGATGACGACATGGCTGAGGCTATACCTGGACGAAAACGTTCAAGGTCCCGAGCAAGAGATAAAATCGGAGACCAAGAGGAAGACTCGGAGACGACCCCGGCGAAAATAGCAGCCGCCCGCCGTGGCCGCGGCCGCCCCGCTACTACGGGCCAGTACGTCGGCGTAGGAAAGATGAGGGCCGAGCTGGCTGCTGCTAAAAAGCTGCAAGAACAATTAGAGGAAGAGGTAGCCGCGGCGGCCAGCCGGATTAGACCGCCACCAAAACCCAGAGTCGAGACGCAGAAGGAGGACACCAATATTGAGGAGATGGCCACCTACGAGCTCCTCAAGAGAGGAATGGACGGAGTCAAAGTGGTGCTTGAGGTTGCCAAAACATCCAGCAACCTCAAGGGCACTAGCATCAAGGCTCTACGAGATGCGGCAGACCTGATCGCGAAAGTTATGGACGGGATGGTCAGCCGTAACACCGTGGCCGATACGAAGAGACTTGAGGACCGGCTGGAGAAAACGAGAGAAGAGCTGTCGCGAACTACGGCGGAGAACTCCTCCATGCGACAAGACAACGCTGCCCTACGGGACGAAGTAGCAGGGCTGCGACGCGAGGTGCAGTTGCTGCGTGAGCAGTTGGAAAGGGCGCATGTCGGATCCAACGTGCGCACTGTCAACACTGTGGGTACCTTGTCGGTCGAAGAACTCCGCCGGCTCATAGCGGAGCAGGCAGGCACAATGGTGAATGCACGCATTGAGGGGCTTCAAAGCCGGCTCTTGCCAGAAGAGCGTCTGCGGCCGCCACTGGCAGCGGATAGGAGAAAGGCTCCAGCACCTGCGCCGATGATAGAAAAGTCCACTCCTGGCCCTTCTAAGGACGCTGCAGTCCCACCTGCCGGGCAAGCTGCCAAGCAAAAGAGCAAGGAAAAGAAGGGCAAGAAACAGACGCAGCCTGGTATGGCATCTGCTGAACCAAACCAGAGGGAAAAAACGCCTGCCGTAACCACCAGCCCCACTGCAATAGAGGAGCCATGGCAGACGGTAGGGAAAAAGGGCAAA